>CM070513.1:35994160-37275290 GCA_036346375.1 Guadua angustifolia | reverse complement strand
ATATGCTAGTACCACCGGAAATTGGTACTTACACCAGAATGCGGGTATGAGTTACCACATGATGGTATTGATGGCAATACAACTAGGATTCAAGTTGACAAAAAAATGATGAATATATATAGATCTTTTTTAATCTATACTATTTAGCAAATAGCACACCATTTCCCCTTGCACAGTAGCTTGTCATCCAATTGTAAGTTGCCAGTGACACAATTCATTCTTTAATTTGTATCCCCAGAATCGTTATAATCATGTTTCATCAGACAATTAAGACAAAACTAGACTGCATAAGCATTTAGACAGATTGTTAAACCGAAACTATTGTCTGATGAATTTTGTAGTAATCTCTGTACTACTTAGCCCTTGCTATACTCCCCATTCCTCAATTATCACTCTATGTAGCAGTCACCATATTTCATAGTGTCACGTATTGTGCATTCCCCTTATATTCATCCTATTGTATCACTAAGGCCTCGTATCATTTTCTCCTTGATGTACTATTAGTTTCTTGAATTTTTTGGAAGGTTCATTGAATTATTCATCCTGTTTTATTTGCTTTTGCACTGAAGGTTGAGGCTTCAGAAAGCAAAGCGGAAACATCAGGAGAAGCAAGAAAAAATCATGCCAAAAGCCAACACTGAAGGTTACTTTCTGTTACAATCCAGACCTACATGAATCACATTAGAGCCAGCTTTCATGTGCCTACATTTCTTTTCTCAGTGAAAGTAGCAGTTTGTCTGTCTGTCAAGCATAGGGCAACATTTAGATTTAGATACATCATTGATGCACTTGCCATACATGTTTAAGCTTCACAACTGCCATTTTTTTTATGGGAAACTGCAGGGAAGGCCCCTCCAGTATATATATTGAAAATATATAGTGAGAAAGCAAAAGTGTATGTACAGGAAGGAAAAGAAAAACTGTAGAGCCTAATAATAGGCGACAACGGAAATAGGATTGTCTCTAGCCAATAAAAAATGTAGTGTCTTTGATCCTCTTTTACTTGATGCACATGCAGAGTGAGTTCATTCTTAAAGCAGCGTTTCCATCTTGTAATGCTTGGAGGGTCTACCCTAGTCAGTTTCCCTTGATGTTTGTAATTTGTTATTGCAAATGTACCAATTTCTCAACTACCTTGTCTTCATGTGAATGATTTGAAACTGGTTTACTTTTTGGCAGGAGCATCAAATGGTTCTGAACATGGTGCAAAATCCACACCAGCCTCTAAAGGGCCATGCAGGTTTGTAAAATTGACTTCAATATATGAGGCACCACCTAGATGCTCCTGGCAGCATGTGAAGAAAGACAGTAACCTCTCTGGAAAGTCTTACAAGCAGAAAGAAGAAAGAGTGGATATGGAAACCACAGGTGTTTATTCAACCAGATCACATGACTCAGCAGCAAAAACAGACATCGCCGAAGTTATGCGTCCTAAGAAGCACGGAAAGCGTTCAGCCCGCCCAAGGGGAAAGAATTCTACACCGTGGGTACCACTTGAGGGGCTTTTGAGTTCTGAAACGAAGCCAAGAAAGAATGGGGATGATCAGAATGTTGGCTCAAAGAATATGAAGTCCAATCAAGGAGGCAACGCGCCATGCCGTGCATCCAAAAGGGTACATAAGTTAAATGAGAACCCCAGTGAAGATTCCAAGGCTGAACTCCTAGCAATAAAAACAGATATTGCTGAACGTATAGATCCTATCAAGCGTGGAAAACGTTCAGTCCGCTCTAGACCTGCATCGTGGGTACCAACGGATGGGCTTCAGAATTCCGACAAGGAGCTAAGCAAGCATGGAAATGATCAGAAATTTATGTCAAAGAAGATGAGATCCACTCATGGAGCAACCGCATTATGCAATGCATCTAATCATCTTATTGAGCAGACTGATGTCGCGATGGTTGATACTTTAGGTGAGGTGAAGGGGAGCATTAGCGCTGATGCAAATAAGCCGACCGGTGTTCCGATGGCTGATACTTTAGATCAGGTCAAGGATGGTAATGGATCAGATGCAAATGCTACTGAGCAGACCGTTTTGACAATAGCTGACACTTCATTTGAGTTCAAGGACAGCAATCATGCAGATGCAAATGCTGTGGAGCAGACGGAAGTCTGTATGGTTGATACCACAGCTGAGATCAAGCTGAGCAATGGTAAAATTGAAAAGTTTGTTGTGCAGGTCGGTGTCCCGACGACAGATACTATAGCTGATCCCAAGGAGATCAATGGTGCAGTTGCCAATGCTGTTGAGCAGACTGCTGTTCAAACGGCCGATATTGTCGATCCCCAACAAGGCAGAGCAAACAATGCAGAGTTTGACCCCGAATTATCTTCAGGCATGGATCTAGACATTGGGAATGAAAATTTTGATCTTGCAAGTGCAGAATCAGCTCTAGCATCGCTATATGGAGAGTTCGAGGGAGACTTGTGTATCGAGTGTGCTGTCAAGCTCCTAATGGACGAAATGCCGCTTCCAAATGAAGCTGCGGAAGTTGAAGAATTCTTCCGCCAGAAAATGAACGGTGAGACGAGCGCGAAACCGTGATCGACCTTCTCATGAATGCTCCAAGTCTCTTGAACAGGACGAACCAAGTAAGATCTGCTATATTGGGGATACCTGATAAGTTATAATTGACATCTAGAGATTAAACATGATTCAAGGAGTTAATTATCTGGTGAATTGTTAATCTGATAGATACTACTTGTGGGGAGAAAATTGGCCCATGCTGGCGAATGCATTGAATAAGGTTGTTTGTACATTGTAGTAAACTTTCCCTTTCCCGTTTGGGGTGGGCAACAATGTGAACTGTTTCTTTTTGCTGGTGTTTTATGTCAAGAGGACAGCTGCTGAAGAATGGCCGGTAACCACCGCCACCGGTGCCCCCCAGCATAGCATGTGTTTTGCTTCATTGAAGCTGCAATCTTACTGGGTTGAAACGAGTTATATCCTACTTCACAGATCATGGCCGATTTAAGTCATAATTCAAAGAAAAAAAACTTTATATAATGTTATACTTTAATATCCCTTCTTATATACAACAGCCTCTAAATCAAATCAGAGATTTGTGAGATAAGGCACGAGTGTGCATGGTCTCAAGTAAGCATAGAATCTCGTAGAGAGAACCAAAATAATAATATTGAAGCAGCCACGACAGGAAAGAAAGATTTGGCAAAGCCGACCTCAAATTCTTTAAGCACAACCTTAAAAAAGTACAATGGATAGTTGCTCTCTCACAATCTCTCAAACATTTTAAAACCCTTAGATCCTTACCCTATACAAGAATCTAATGCTAAAGAATAATCTAGCCTTAAATCCTCTTATACACCTTTTGCTCTCGATGGGTTGGCTCGTGGCTTCATGGTTCCTTGGGTCTCCATGATCACCTCTTAGGTTTATATAGCCTCTCTAATTCTCCTCCAATGTAAATTGGAATCCTACTCCTATTGGGGTTATGAATCCTAATCCTATTACGATTTATCTAGTACACCTTTTCAAATTCTAAAAAGCTAGATAGAAGTCATCATATTTAAACAATCCACACCTTGACACTTATCCATTGAAGTAACTATACTTCTCTAAGAACTCGCTCCAAGTTAGCTCCGTATTGTTTTTTTTTTTTGCACCTTTAGGAGTGCCCCTACCATCAAGGCTTATGCACATTACCACAATGTGCATGCTGGTATTTGGGACTGGCCTCCCGAACCCTCCACGTATGATCCATTTATTTGTGTAGTTTGGTTAACCACACCTCCTATTCCTATAGCATTCCATGCCATAGGTTTGTACTACCTTTGAGCTCCACCTTCTCGATAGTACTGCATGGTTGCTCCTGCCATGTCTTCCTTTTTCCAACAACTCGCACCATCATCTTTACATCTGTTAGATTTTGCAACCGTCTTTGCAGTTCCATACATAACTGCAGTTCAGATCTGATTACCTACCATGGACGACACAATTTCCTTCTCTGATCATGATTTTTTTAGACCTCCCATTGATTGCCCTTTCTTTAGGTTTACCCATCAATCGGTATCCTTCATTAATCCATATACTTTTCATAATTACCTATCCTTTGCATGTAACTTGCATGACTTCACCTTGAAGTGATACCTCACAACCTTCATGATGGACCGAAATGACGGTCAAAGGGGGGAGGGGGTGAATGATCACAATTAAATTTTTCCCTACTCAATGAATCCAGCCAAAACCTCACTTGAAACACTCAAGTGTAAAGGAGCAAATCACAGAAAATTCGCTCTGGTTGGTACTACCACAGCATAGGGGGCGGTAGTGCTGGAGGAGCGGTATTACAGTTGTGTATGGGCAGTAGTGCCGGCTCCAAAAACAAAGGTCAAAATAGCACAATCTCAAAGCCAAAATCGATGTATTTTTAGATGGCTAGTCCAACACCTATGAAATTTTGTATACACCTTCTTATAGAGGTCAAGAACCTATTCCAACCTTCAATCTAAAGAATTGACGTCAAAGTTCTGTCCTTTTTCTAATTCAAAGGAAGAATGCACTAAAACTAGGCAAAACCAAAATATTGGTCTTGGATTTTGTTGTAGGGTTTTGATGATCAAGATGATCTTAGATATCCCCCCTTGTCATAACAAGTAAGAACATAAGAAACAAACTCTTCAAACACAACCTAAAAAGATGTCTCAAAGATTGAGTTCTTACAAAATATTGCCTAGATGATGAGGATATGATCTGAAGAAGATTCATCCATCAATCATTTATCTTTGGCATAAAATCCACAAACATTTAGAAGGAGAGGAGGCAAATCCAAATGTGCGGAATAGTAAATTGCAAGAAAGTAAATTGCGGAATTTAAATGCTAAATTTAAGACATAATATAAATGCTAGAATTAAATTCACAATCGTAAGGAAATAAAATTTTATTTCTTGAAGGAATGTTTACAAAGCCTCACAACAAAGTGGGTAAAGCTCTAAGGACCACCAAAACCTGTAAGAGGGGAATGCTACCCCTACTTCTCTATTTATACTACTCTTGAGTCATCCTGCATCTTTGGATGAGTTCCTTCACTCCTAAGGAACACCACTAAGGGCTAGGATTGACTCACTCACTCAAATTTTGGCTAACCTGCAACCCATTAACAAAACAGGATTTGCACGCTTCTCAAAGCAAGCTAACTTGCCCACTATTCTATCCTCTAAACCGCGATTCAACGGCTCTCCTTGATCTAAGCTTCTCCAATGTCAGGACCTGAATTCACCAATTCGAACCCACTGTGTTTACCGCACTAGTCCCTGAATCAACGCTAGTGCACACAGCTCAACGTTGGCAAGTATCACATCACACAAAGCGATAAGAATAATAACTCCATTTATTAATATAACTAAATGTATGATCTTATGATCAACTTACATTATTCAGCCACACAGGGCTAGATTGAAAATAAAGACTAAGATAAATGCAGCGAAAATAGTAGAAGACGCTGGTGACTCATTAGTTCACCATAGGCGACTGACAAGGCTTGGGCCTAGAGACTCGCATCCACATGGAACTCCTCCTCCAATAAGGGCGATGACTCCTCAACTGTTGATTTATTGGTGACAGCAAGGATGAGTACAAAAGCACTCAACAAGTTGTACACAGAATGCAACTCTACCATAGCTATATACAAGGCTTATTCCGAAGGAATGGCTAACATGGCTTATTTGCAGTAAAGCGGTATTTATAAACAAGTACGATACATAGATTGAAAAGACAGTAAAACAAATAACAATAATAGATAGATTCAACACTTTTCCAAGTAAATCAAGTTTCAAATCCTAAGTCAAGTTTCATCCTTTCACATGGCAACCTGCCATCCCATCCAGTTTACATTTTGTTAACTAACCATTAACTGTAATTCCTGAGCTATGCTCAGTACCGTGAGCACGGCTGTCCAAACTGATTTACACTCTGCAGAAGTTATGCACTTTACCCACATGATACAATCATACATCACACAGGCGAGTGATCATAACAAAGCCATTACAATGCCTTGCCTTAACCCGGTACTACCCGCTGAGGTTTCAACACTGAAGGGCTAAACCACCACGATAGGGCCTCCCTCTTGCGCCATGTGAGCTTATCCGTGAACCCGGACTCACACCACCACAAGAAGTACTAAAGCTAAGGCATTACAAATTAGTCAGCTAGGTTGCCCCATAATAGACATGTGGTTGCATGATTGACTCAGGTCAAAGACGCGCAAGGTTAAATCCTTAGGGTGATCAAAGTAAGACTTCCACATACCCTCTGCCCATTGGGCCCACCTTGGCACACTTGCCCCTTCCACTTGCTTCAATCTAAGTGATTACCAACCCAGTTGATTACCAAGCACCACGTGCTATCCAAAAGTCAACATCGTTGCGTGACCTCCCTCGTCACCACAACTCAATCTCATTGTGTGACCACACATGACACACAAGTTCATATCATTGTTCCGTATTCCATTAGTCAAGATTAATAATCAATGATTAAGTACATGTGATGATGTGGCATGGCTAAGCAATCTAATACGATCTAACCATCCCATGTTGACTTTAATATTAATCAACTATATTTAACCAATCTAAGGTGACAAAGAGATCATGGCATACAAATGTCAAGGTAGGGTATACATCAAAAGGTATATTAGCTAATTCCCAATATAGATTGAAAGCATTTGTACACATGAAATAACATACAATGTTGTAAACAAAATAGCAACTTTATAAACATGGTTCAACATGATCAAAGCATAACTTGCCTTGGCAAAGGTCCTAGTCTTATTCTGGAAGTTGATCCTGAGTTGACAAATCTTCCTCCGATGCGTCGCACAACTTAACGTCTAAGCAAATCGAGAGAGAAAAGCAAATAAATACCAAAATAGAGAGAAAATGAACTCCAAAAATCAAATAAAATCCACCACTAGATAGATCTCAATTTTACAAATTTTTAGAAATTTGAATCACCTCAATCGGAGCTCGTATGAGGGAGAACGAGCTCTCGGAAGATTCAAAAATCATAAAAATTAGAAAATTGAGAAAATAAAATATTATCCGAATTATTTTTATAAAAGAAATTAGATTTATTGCGTCATCATGATGTGCTACTGATGTCAGCATCAGACCCGAGCCAATCACTACATGACACATGTCTCTCGGTCCATGAACTTCACCGGTCCACGGTGCACCCAGTCTATACCGATTTGTCTCGATGACAGGTGGGTCCCACGACTGATGACTCAGCAGATGACTCGGTACCGATGTAGTGCACTCACAAGCGACCACGCCAGCACCAAGCGCCACCTCGACGATTTTGCCAGTGCACTTGACGTGTGGCGACGAAGCGTCAGGCCACGTCCTCCAGCGGTGCGCGCATCCCTAGGGTCATCGGTGATGAGTGAGGTGCACTCCTCCAGACTCACCTCGATGTAGCCAATCTTCTGACGTGATCGGATCTCCTGTGCGGGCACCGGAACAGCGACAACGACGAGATGAACAGCGACGGTTCTAGGGTTATTGCGTTCGGTGACGTACAATTATCTTCCGGTGAAATCGAGGTGCACACCAGCTTCCTTGTGATGAGGCGAAGCAAGCGACATAGGTCCCAAGCCTGCTTCCCCACTGACGGTGGAAAATCGGCGATTTCTTTATTGCAGCAGTGCTGTTGTACTTCTTGAATTTCGAGCGAACAGCAACAATTCGCAGGGTACCACCTTAGGGTTTTGATCTGTGGCTATGAGGCGAACCCGGCACGTGCTTTTATAGCTACCCCAAATCACTCCGTTGGTGAATCGGACTCAATTGTGAATTTGTGAATTAGTCAATTCTGCATTGGTTAATATATCTGAGTTCATTTTTGAAATGGTTGTGCTGTGGTGTAATCTACCTGTGCTCTGACGTAATCTGAGTTGATTTGTGATGGTGTATGCATATTTGTTTAATGTGTCTATCATCTGCTTATTTCAAAGGGCATGGCCATCATTTCGTAAGGCTAGCTAATAAACAAGATAAGTTTCAGCAATACATAATCATATCACAATTGGTTCCTTAGGAACAACCATCACTGATACATATAATTTATCTATCAGATGGTAAAATTCATATGAAGGCTGAAATGTCTGACCTTTGGAGTGTAAACTGGTAGAGAGCACGTAGGGGGCAAGGAAGATATTGTACAAGTCAAGGGCCTCCTAAAGCATGTCTGCACTATCGGTCATCAAGTGTAAGAAAGATGGGCAAGGATAGCTATCAACATCTCTATATCTGAAAAACTCACTCGATAAGAAATCCCAACTCTCTAATCGAAAGAAGGATAAATATTTGGCCACCCTTGTAGGAATCATTTTGGTGTCGAATGAACAAAGGACACGTCTTTCCCCAAAAGATCGGCTATCTCTAAAATGCTTACTCTGATGCTCCAGGTATTCTTCATGAGGGAAGGGAGTCATCATTTCCATGTTAATCTGAAAGTGTTGGGTAAAGGCATAATGCAACCAAACTTGGATGAACCATAGGGGGCCACCCACATTGTCGACTGAGTATTGGCCTAATTCGATGAATAACCAACTCTAAATAATGCACATCATTTGGTAAAATGCCCCTAGAAACATCTTTCCCTTGGCCAGTCGATGGCCTTTCACTAGCTGTTCATCGACCTGATATACTTGTGTTGGTCCAAGGGATGCTTCGCAGAACATATATAGGTCAAGCCACATATTTAGGAATGCTACATGTTCTTTATTTGACACTGGACCAACACCTTTAGTTTTGATATACAGGCTCCATTCATCTCCCTTGGTGGAAACTAGCTGAGTTGGGGCTTGGCACTGAAAGCCGACAACTGCTCTTCGTTCAGTCTCAAACAACATAACTATTGATGCGAATGGTGGCCCGTTCTTCCAACAGGTAGTACTAATTCAATTGGTGGAGAACTCAATGTTGACCATCTGGCTTTCAATCAGAATGGATTTGAACCCTGCAATTCCTACACCACAGAACCTTTGGTTATCAACCACGCACAAACACGGTTGAACTTGCTAAGAAGGCTTATCCCTGCATGTGAATCAAAAACACAAGCAAGAACATATAAGATACAATCTAAAATTGCGAATAATATTAAGCATATGAGTTGGGGTTCCACAAACCAATGTACGGTGAAAAATTAACAAAGGTCTAGTTGAAATCTAAGCAAAACCCAAGTGTCTAAGGCGGCTGCTACTACTAATTATATGAGAGGGTGGCAGTGGCTAGGGTTGTGTGCAGCTTGGGGGGCCACACACAAAATAGGCTTGGACCCCCCAAACACCTACAAGGCCCAAAATAGCCTAAAACAGTAATATAACATATTATTTCAATGATTCTGGCTGATTTGCAATGAATCTAGGGCTAGGACTAGATCCATTGGAAAGATCTCATCATTATCTTTCTAACAAGCACAAGAACTCCTCAATTGGACTCCGTATAAGAGAGATATGCCCATTTTAATGCAATAATGTCTACTGACTCCAAACTGAGCACAAAGCCCAAATTGTGAACGACTTGGAGTCCAGCTTGATTTGGCATGGCAAGGGTGGTGCTTCTCTCATGTTCCTAAGTAGTAAAACATCATAAATATTTAGTAGCATCCCATCTTCAATATCATTATTACGAACAGCGAGAAATGAGCTCATCTCATGATTTAATTTACCTGCACGAGCTCTTGTCATAGGTCCATGATGGATGCACGTGTCCAAAATAGTGATCTCATCATCCTACCCCTTTTGAATTGGAGTCATCCTCGACTCAAGCTCATCATCTTCTCGCACATACGACTTTAAATCTAAAATATTAAACGTAGGACTAACCACAAAATCTGCAGGCAATACAAGTTTATATGCATTATCATTAATATTTTCAATTATTTTAAAAGGACCATTAGCTCGAGGCATTAATTTGGACTTTCTCACATATGAAAACCTATCTTTTCTCAAATTTAGCCAAACAAGATCATCCAGTTGAAAAGATAAATATTTTCTACCTTGGCTGCTAGCAATCTTATACTTTTCAGTCATCTTTTCTATGTTCTCCTTAGTTGTTTCAAGCATTTTTAAAATAAATGCAGCATGCTTCTTAGCATCTAAATTCACCTTTTCAGAAGTAGACAAGGGCAAAAGATCAATTAGAGCATTAGGATTAAACCCATACATAGGATTAAACCCATACACTACCTGGAATGGACTTACCTTGGTGGTAGAGAGTACTGACCTGTTATAAGCAAACTCAACGTGCAGTAAACACTCTTTCCACAACTTCAAATTCTTCTTTTGAAATAGTCCTCAACATGGTTACAATGTACCGTTGATGACCTCCATTTGTACGTCGATTTAGGGATGACATATAGTAGAAAATAGTAGCTTTGTCCCCATTTTATTCCATAAGCTTCTCCAAAAATGACTCAAGACTTAGCATCACAATCTGAAACAATTGTGTTTGGCACTCCATGTAAGCATACAATCTCTGAAAAACAAATCAACAATATTTTTAGCATCATCGCTCTTATGACAAGGTATAAAGTCTGCTATTTTAGAAAATTGGTCTACAACCACAAAAATACTATCCCTCCCCCGCTTTGTCCTAGGCAACCCTAAAACAAAGTCTATAGAAATATCATCCCATGGAACGCTAGAAACAGGAAGAGGCATATAAAGACCATGTGGATTAGAGCAAAACTTAGCTTTATTGCATGTAGTGCAATGTGACACGTAACTCTCAACATCGTGTCTCATCTTTGGACAAAAGAAATGGGTGGCCAATACATCTTCAGTTTTCTTCACTCCAAAATGGCATGTCAAACCACCTCCATGCGCTTCCTGTAAAAACAAAAGGTGCATAGAGCTAGCAGGAATACATAGCTTGTTAGCATGATATGACAATCCATCATTCAGGACATATTTATTCCATGTTATTCCTTCTCTACAGTTTTTAAATGCATCTTTAAAATCCAAATTAGTGGCATATAACTCTTTTATTGTCTCTAAAACAAAAATTCTATTGTCAAGTTGAGATAACATAGTATAACGCCTTGATAACGCATCAGCAATTACATTGTATTTAGCCCTCTTGTGTTTAATGATATATGGAAATGACTCTATGAATTCAACCCATTTAGCATGTCGTTTATTTAGTTTGGCTTAACTTCTAGTATGCTTCAAAGATTCATGATCAGAATGAATAATAAACTCCTTAGGCAAAAGATAGTGCTGCCATGTTTCTAATACTCGTACTAAAGCATACAATTCTTTATCATAGGTGAAATAATTCAAGGTTGGCCCATTCAATTTCTCACTAAAGTAAGCAACAGGTTTACCTTCTTGTAATAGCACACACTACTACAAAAGAGGCTATCTAAGACACCTTATCACAGGCGGTTATACCAACACTGTCAGAGAAAATATTATCACAGCTAGTTTTCTTACCAAGATCGTCTCTATTTTTGGTAAGGCTGCGAACTGTCTATGAACAAGACAATATCATAGGCGGTTCTTTTAAATAACCATATGTGATATATCACAGTTGGTTGCAAACAAAAACCTTCTATATATCACAAATGTTTTTTTTATTAACCCCCTGTGATGTGTGACAGACAGTTCTAAATAAAAACTGACCATGTTGACTGGCTCCTATCACAGATGGTTAGTGATAGTAACTGTCTGTGATAGTTCACAGACAGTTCTAAATAAAAACCGACTGTGTGGACTGGCTACTATCACAGATGGTTAGTGATAGTAACCATCTTTGATAGTTCACAGACGGTTCTAAATAAAAACTGTCTGTGTGGAATTGAACTATCACAGTCAGTTTTTTACTAGAATCGCCTGTGATGTTCACTCCATTATTGCTTCACAGTCTCATTGGCACTTAATTCGTCCCAGCCAGATCTATATTGAGCTCTTTGAGTTGGCGATGGCGGAAGGAGCAATTTGAACCGATTTGGTGGATGGGGACTAAAGTTTTGGGTGGGTTCTTGTAAATCCTAACCTTCTTTGTGAACTAAGGTTAGCAAATGGTTCTAATTGCGTGGTTCTCTACTCCATTTGTGGTTCTCTGCTCCATTTGTGTTCTCCACTTGCAAGCTACGTTAGAGAAGATGTTGTTGACAAATAGATTGGTAGTTAGGTCAAATTTAATTTATCCTAGTACTCTGTTATTGCTCCATTTTATAGTTAGATAGCTAGTTTAATTAGATGTACATTAATGGTGAGTCTGCTTCACTCAAATAGTTTAATGTAATGTTTGAACTACATGTATTTTTAGATAGATTGAATCTAGATGTACGTCAAGAATCATGTGAATGAAGAGTACATTAATGGTTTGTCTGCTTTCAGAAGAGCAGTTGAGCAAGATATTTTAGAGAAGGGGTTGACATTTATGTATTGTCCATGCTGATTGCAACAATCTTAAGATGTTTACCAACGTAGTGTAGGTTGAAGCACACTTGACTCAGAGGGGATTTAAATAGGGGTATACGTGTTGGACCAGTCATGGTGAAGAGTAGATTATACAGGACTATGATATTCAGATAGTTGAAGAGGTAAACAATGATACGGCGGATGTTGATCGTGCTTTCTACAAGGATAGCGTGCATGATGATAATTTGGATCAGATATTGTAGGATGTAGAAGGGAATTGTGCTGAGAGAGAGTTTTGTAAATTCCAGGGCTTGGTGGAGGACTCAGAGAAACCTTTCTTCTCGGGCTGCAAGGCAAAATACGCAAAGTTGTCATCCGTGCTTGAGCTATTGAAACTGAAGGCAAGTAATGGCTAGTCTGACAAGAGTTTCATGGCGCTCTTAGATCTATTAGTGGACATGCTTCCAGACAAAAATGAGCTACCTAAAACCACCTACAAAGCCAAGATGGTTCTTTGTCCATTGGGGTTGGAAGTAGAAAGGATACATTATGTCCGAACGACTGCATACTGTACCATAAAGAGTATGTAGACAAGCATGTATGTCTGGTGTGCAAAGCATCCCGATATAAGCATAAGATCAATGTCTCTGATGACAACGAAGGCATGGAGGTGAAGCAAGGACCTCCTGCTAAGTTGTTGTAGTATCTGCTTATAATTCCCCATTTGAAGCGTCTGTTTGTGAATTCGAAGGAGGCAAAATTGGTGGGTTGGCACTTGAGGGAGCGTAAGAAGGATGGAAAGCTAAGACATCCTACTGATTCTACCTAGTGGAGAAACATAGATAGGATGTTTCCAGACTTCGATGCAGATCTGAGGAATATCAGGTTTGGGTTGAGCATAGACGGAATGAACCCTTTTGGTAACATGAGCAGCCGACATAGCAGATGGCCTGTGACTCTTTGCATCTATAAACTTCCTCCCTGGTTATATGAAGCAAAAGTACATTTTTATGTTGCTACTTATCCAAGGGCTGTAGCAACCTAGAAACGATATTGATGTGTACCTAACACCATTGGTAGAAGATTTTGTAACATTCTGGAATGAAGGGGTATAGGTATGGGATGCATACAAGCAAGAGTCCTTCACTTTACACGCCATGTTGTTCTGCACCATTAGTGACTTTCCTACCCTTGGTAACCTATCGGGCTAGGGTATAAAAGGAGCCAAAGCATGTCCTGAATGCTTAGGTGAGACAGAGAGCATGTGGCTGAACCACTTGTGCAAAACAGTTTACATGCATCATCAACGGTTCCTTCCTAGGCATCACCCATACTACAAGATGAAGAAACAATTCAATGGCAAAAAGGAGGACAGTTTAACTCCAAGACCTATTAATGGAAAAGAGGTCTATGACATGGTTAAAGATATTGATGTTGTGCTTGGAAAGGGATGGAAATTGAGGACTCATCAGAAGAACATGTGGAAGAAGAGATCAATATTTTGAGACTTACCTTATTGGCAACATTTAGATGTCCGCCACTGTATCGACGTCATGCACGTTGAGAAGAATGTATGTGACAGCTTGGTTGGTCTCTTACTGAACATTCATGGCAAAACAAAGGATGGTGTCAATACACATTGTGACTTGGTCGATATGAACATCAGGACCGAGTTAGCACCGATGGATGGAAATGCTTTTGTAATTGTATCTCAATAATCTTTATGGATGGAAATGCATGAACTTAACATCTCTGTCATGTAAGTATCTGTGTATGTATCTGCAATGTCTGCGAGTGAAGTGGCTAAAACCAGGCTACTGGAACTACCTATCTGATTCTGGTATCTTCAAAATGATAACACAAGTGGTTCTCAGAATTAGCCGCCTGTGACACAATATCTTAGGCAGTTTATTAAGGCTAAACCACTTGGGATAAACGAGAACAGTGGTGTATGACATACAGACGGTTTGTCTCAAAAACCACCTGTATTAGTACTTATCACAGGCGGTTCCCTATAGAACCACGTATGATTTTGTCTAACCTACAGATGGTTTGTTACAAAAACGGCTTGTGTTAGTACTTATCACAGGCGGTTTCCTGTAGAACCGCCTGTGATTTTATCTAACATACAATTTCTGATTGTGAAATATGTGTGCAATGGAAGTTTAATTCATGTACGTGACCTTGCCGCCACCTCCTCTCTCCAGTGCCCCCACTGTCGCCTCCTCTCCCATGCCCCTGCCACCGCCTCCTCTCCTGTGCCCTCGCAGTCACCTCTCCCGGGTTGGCTTCTCCCTTGAGATCGGCGCGCCGCCTCTCTCTCGTGACCCCATCGCCACCTCCTCTCTCCGTGCCCCCGCTGTAGCCTCCTCTCCAGTGCCCCTACCATGGCCTCCTCTCCCAGGATGGCTTCTCCCCCGAGGTTAGCGCCGCCGCCTCCTCTCCCCGAGCCCACGGCCGCGGCCACCTCCTCCACCCCCATCTCCGAGGAGAGGCCACCTCTCCCCGAGCTCGTGGCCACCACCTCCTCCACTCTCGTGGCTGAGCAGAGGCTCGTCTCCCCGAGCCCGCGGCCGGCGCCGCCTCCTCTCCTGCACTTCCTCCGCCCGTCGCTCCCTTGGTGAGTTGTTATAGGATTTTTGTAGGATAATGTATGTGGATTATAGCTAGTCAATGCTTGAATCATGCTTGCTGTTAGCAAAAGAAAGGCTAGATCCAAACCTAGAGCAGCTCAATTTGTTCCTTGTTGATTGCTCTAGTACAAAAATGTGACAGCATGCTCCCTGTTTTGGTACTATGGAGGTTGGGTGATAATTATGATTAGCATCTAGATGACCATAGGACTATCTAGCTAAGATATGGTTTGTGCATGACAAAGAATGATATACATCTTTTGATTATTAGTTTTCTAAAATTTCATGAATGAGTAGACTGAATGTTTCTCCTTTGTCCACCAATACAGTTGGCCACCGGTGACTCTAGGGCGACTGATGACCTGATGGCGATGGAGAAAGCGAAGCGGGATGGCAAAGGGATAAACAAGAGACTGGAGGGTAGACTGACCATCACAAATGTCGATCCAAGTTCTAGGCAACCTCTCTGTCCTACCAAATCAGCAGTGGCATTTCACAGCACATGCGAGATAATAACAAGGGATCTAACACCAGAGCGGAGGGAGGGGCTGTGGGTTGAGCTGTTGATGTCCTTTGAGATCCTAGAGGAGGACCATGAAAGTGTACGATGACATGCCTTTCTCTCTATGGATAGGGCATGAAAGAATTTCAAGAGCACGCTCATCACGCAGTACATGGCCTAGGACCAGACTCCTTTCAGGCGGTACCTACTCATCACATAGGACATGTGGGACAGCTTTGTGGTGATGAAGAGCACAGACAAGTTCAAGCGGAGTAGCGAGGCCCATAAGGCGATACATGTACAAAACAATACTCGCCTCCTCACTTGTCAAGTTTATGCTATAATTATGTTATTCCAACTTTTAGTCTTGTCCATATAGGTGAGGAACACTCACCAGCACAGACTCATCACAACTGGTTATGCAGGTAAGATGGAGCAGTGGTCGAAGGAGGATGAGGAGGCACTCTGGCTGGAGACCTCCCTGGTATTTCCAGGGATCATAGAGGAGCGCACCCGGAACTAGTTAAGAGCTAGAGCGGTTCCCACATCTTCAGGCAACGCCTCCTTGAAGAACCCCGCAGATGAGGAGGTGTCCCAATGCTTGGTAAGATATTACACCACCTAAAATTTGCAATAAGAGATCAATGACTTCCTATATGACTCTAAAATAACATGTATGTATGTGGTGCCATTACAGGAGGCGTTGACTACCGAATCTGCGGAAGGCTCTTTCCAGCCTTCCAGAGAGAGGGACATGCTCTCTAAGGCCTTAGGGAACAAGGAACATCTAGGGCGCATGCGAGGCCTTAGGGTTTATGTACCCTGGAATCATGCCTTCGCCTCCGAGGTAGGCTACACGAGTAGGAAGTGAGGGAGAGATGATCGCGACGTGCGGCTCAAAGAGGAGATCCATGCAGAGTTCTAGACTCAGTTGGTTGCTGTGACCACGGAGCTAGCTCGGATGAGGGAGGCGTAGTCACAGGCGGACCAAGCCATGGCTGTTAGTCCGGGTACTTAGCACAGGAGTAGCTGCGTGTCTATGGCTCATTCTATCGACGGCAAAGGTACATATCCAATTGACAATATAACAATAAGACATCTATTTCAATATATTAGCTCCATAGATATACCTCTTGTGGATTACTTGGCTAATTTTGAAATTGTGTTGACTTATGTAGGAGCCGATGCGGTGCAAGATGTGCTACATGGTTGGGTCCCATGCCATTGAGGCCGGCTGTGGGCATGCTTTTCCATGCACCCCAGAGATGAGAGTGCATTGTCAGCCACTAGCGGAGGGATACAGGAAAGTCCAAGTGGACTTCACGCATGCAAATTTTTGCGATGTTCAGCTGGACATACCCCCCACCGACGAGATGTGGTCACTAGGGGATGTCATCAACCCCTTCATCCAGTGGCCCAAGAAGGGCATCATCCTGGTGTACGCTCCACCGATACCTCGACCTACGTTGGCATCAGCTCCGATAGAGGCATCGCCATCATCGAGGCCCCAAAGACCAAATTTCCATCACCGCCCCAACACCAGCAGATCGCATCGTTCATCGCACCGCCCCGCTACTGCACCTTCACTAGCTTCTCGTTCTGCTATATCATCACATCCAGATTCGCCGATGTCGACTCCCGTGTTCCAGACACCACCTCCAGTACATATCACACATTCAACGTTGTCTCCAGCGAAGACCATTACCACTAGACGAGGCGGCAGGGATGGCAGGGCGGCAGGGGTGGCAGGGGTGGTAGGGCTAGCAGGTAATTAAGCACCCATGTGCACATTACTAAATATATGTCTATGTAAAAAATAACGGTGTGTGTATGTTTGCTAACATAGATCCAAGCAAGGTAGCCCCATTAAAAGATGGACATTCACATTGGGGTTGCCGTTGGTGAAGGAGAACGTGGTGCTACGCTAGCCGAAAATAAAAATTTTTTCTACCGCAAACACCCAAGAAGCATGCGAGTCAAAGATCATGGAGCGTTACCCTTGGAGCACGTTAGCAGCGGAAGTAGAGTGGGTGAAGCCTCCCCGCGTGCTCCGAAGCACTGTACGTAGTCGAACACGATATGGTACAACTTCTCCTTGTCGCAGATCGCCGTCACAACAATGTTGTTGTAGTCGTACAGTTGGTGTAGCCGATTGAATCGATCAGCGCCAACGCAAGAGCGATGACACCTCTGTGGTATCCACACGTCCAGGGTGGGATCACCGCGCGCTGGTGTGCTAGCACCCACGCGTGCGGCTAGGGTTTTAGGGGGCAGGGGGATGCAGCGACGGCTAGGGCTTGTGGTGGGGAGAGTCCTCTTGCTGCACGCCCCCACGCCCCCTTTATATAGAGCGCACTAACGGGCCTTCTACGATAGAAGCCCACTAGGACTCACGCTAATTGATCTTCTACAGTAGAAATCCATTAAGACGCTAGAGGATCCAAATCCGCGTAAACCCACTAATGGATCCAATCCATCAGACATGATCCAACCCGTTAAGTGTGTGACCCATTAGGCTCATGTACAAGTCGGCCGTGGTCCCGGAGAACCCTTTCCCAGACCACAAGTCAATAGCGGTACCTAGCAGCACATATTGACCCCCAAATGTACACAATGATCGAATCAGCTGAACCTTGATACACTCACATAGGATCCTTTTGCCACATGATATCAGTCAAGCTCAAGGCGAGAAACGTGCCACCCTTGTGATAGCATGATAAATTCACTCGTCAATGTAATGGATATAATTCGTGATTAACACTTTAATCACTTTGGCATGTCCATGCACTTTTCCTTATCCATCCACACCGAGGGGCCCAGAGATATCTCTCCTGTTATCGAGGAGGGGCAAATTCCATCTTGATCTCTTATATCTCACGTCATGTTTCATGGCATACCCGTAAGCTACCTTTATAACTCCCCTGCTACGGAGAAGCGTTTGATATCCCCAAAGTATACAATTACGCATGCTGAGAATCAATAAGAATCTCAGGTCAAAGGATCGTATAGGTATACCACTCAAGACTACACCGTGATGGCACTTCTAAGATAACAATTACATCAGTGTCTCGGAGCGGGTCTATCCAACCCCATGTTCTCTAACATGTGCTCACATTATTGATTTGATATCTCCATATCTATGGTATGTGAAACATTACCATCAATCAATACATGTGCTGGTTAGATCACTATTGTCCCACATAATGATATGTGACTAGGGATCGTTTAGAATAATATCATATAACCCATGTGTTTTACAATTAAGTCATACTCAATGAACAAAGGAGTGATATTTATTCATGGAACTGATAAGTACATGAACATAGACGTATGATACAATTATCTCACATGATCGCCTCTAGGGCATATCACCAACAGTTGGTCCCTGAGACAAAGCTGTATACCATGGGAATGGCATGCCAAAGTTTACACGCTCATTACATGAGCATGACCACTGTGAAGGGGACACATCATCTGATGGGGATCACATTGAAGTACGAACTGCAACATTTCCTTACTAATCTGGGCTTCATTGTTGTGTCCTTTGAGGACCAGTTTGACCTCTTCAATCTTGACGCCCTCAACACCGCGCTCTTGAGATGTTATGCACTATAAGTGTGTACAATCACAGCCTACATTCATCTCATAAAGATTTAACTCCTTGCTTGTGTACATGCATATCAGGAAAGAAGCCATGCAAAAAAGACAACCTATCAGTTTCCTTGATCCACAGGTGCTCTCGGAGCATACCATAGGCCAAGATGCAAAATTCGTCGAGGACTACGTGGCACGGGGGATGGCACAACACTCTGACAAGGATTACATACTTGTCCCCTACAACCAAAAGTAAGTGCTTCTCTCTAGTTTCTTTAATTTAATCCTTTATTTGTACATTATACTTCAATTGTGATTGTGATAGCATCTAGGCCCCCTCAATTTTTGATTATATACTGCTTATTGGTTTTGGTGTTGATGACCAAGTTAGATAATACTCTCATACTGAAATCATGGATGGAACATACTGGATCAACAAGATTAAGGTATTTTAATATTATAGTTTCTGACTTGGGAGTTGGTTCAAGTCAAACAAGTTAGATTTTTTTTCTCATTCATGTCAGCTGTTCTATCAAGAGGGACTTAGCACAAGTTGGTATCTTGGTTCATTAGGAAAATGTTACTCTAGGCAGCTTGGAGCTAAAATTCTTTATTTCAATCTAAACCTTGAACCAAAATTACTACTTTAATATATTGACAAAAATACCTTGCATTTCAACAGACCAAATTTTTATGGTTTCATATCTTAAGTCTCATTGCAAAACTTGTAATAGTTTCAAAGATATTCTCATCGTCCCATCTATGGCGGACCTAATTTTTGGTCCGCATACATGTGGCCATAGCAAAGACAAAGTTTCGAATCTTACATCTATGACGGACCAAAAGTTAGGTCCGCATACACTTGCCTTGATAAGTATTCTAAACTCATCCATTGCCCATCTATGACGGACCTAACTTTAGGTCCGGCATAAATGCTTTTATAAGCCTTTGCTATTCCACTATCTGAGATGCATTCTTTTAAGTCTGCTGTATTTTATTTCATAAATATATCATCTCAGTGTTTAAATAAAAAGTATCTCAAAAAGCTTTTAGACCAAAAATCAATTTCAAATATCTTATGTCTAAATGTCTTCACTCAAAAATCATCCTTAGCCACTGATCATAAAATTTCAACTTCTTCAGACCATGTTTATGACGGACCGACTTTTCACCGCTATACACATAACTATCTATAACGCATCAAACTCGCCCATCTATGACGGACCTATTTTTCGTCCGCCATACACATAGCGCCTTGAACTTGCTGATTTGGTCCGTGATACACATGATCAAGATCGCTAAAAATGTTTTTGGTCCGTCAGAACGTGTTTTATCTCATTTTTATATCCCGACATCGCTACAACGGTCATCGTGGTAGGTACAACACTATATTTCTCGAATTGAGTATATAAACATTGGTCGTGCTATCTACCACGTAACTTGATGAACTCCTTCACATTTTAGCATTCAAAGCTCTCATTTTCTCAAAGAAGGAGTCGGTTTTTCACCGATATTCAAAAATCATCTTTCTTCTAAGTGTTTGAGCTCCAAGTGTGTCTAGTCAGTGTTTTTTTTCGAGTGTAAACCAAGAGACGAACTTGTGAGAAGTTTATTACTCTTGGATCATTTCGATCCTAGACAACTTGGAGGAAGTGAAGAGTTAGACTGTCCAAAAGGCGAGTGTGGAAGGCAACTCTTGTTGTGAAAGGTCCGGAGCTTACCTCACCGGAGTGGTGAAAAAGCTACCCGAGTGTGATCCCAAGCTCTCGCGACTAGTCAGGGAGAAGCAATACTCAGAGGAGTGCTTCAACGAGGAGTAGGAGGAGCACTCAACCTCGGGATAAATATTTCGCTTTTACCGTTGTTATCTGCTTTTGCTTTCATTGTTGTTGTTATTATTATTGTTGTATTTAATCATTTATTGACTTGCTCTCAAGAGCATCAAGAAATTGGTTAATTCGATTAGAATCTAAAATTGTAAAGATTGCCTATTCACCCCCTCTAGGCCATCTCGTTCCTTCAAGTGGTATCGAGCGTGTTTGCCTTTGATAGCTTAACCGCTTTGGTAAATGGCCGAGGAAAATGGTTCTGCCATCGTTAGTATAGGTAGAGTACCGTGTTTGATGGTACTAATTATGCTTATTGGAAGATTAGAATGAGATGTTATTTAGAAGTCATTGGGTATGATGTTTGGAGGGTTACGAAAAGCCTCTGCCTCCACGATCATACCAAGGGCAACTACATATGGTGAACCCACCCCTGGTGAGATTCAGAATATGCAGTATGATGCTCAAGCTAGAAATGCCATCTTTTCTTGTCTTAGCTTAGAAGTCTTTGATAGAGTTAGCAATCTAACATCTGCTTATGATATATGGGCTACTCTACAACATATTCATGAGGGTACCTCTGATGTTAAAGAAGAAAGATATTATGTTGTCAGAGAGAGATTTGATCAATTTAAAATGCTTCCTCAAGAAAATGCTAATGATATGTTTACTAGGCTTAATCCTATTATCAATGAACTCAAAGGCCTAGGGACTAAAATTTCTGATGTTGAGGTTTGCAGGAAAATGGTAAGAGTTCTTCCCCGAGCCTATCACAGCTTGATCACCTACTTATCAAACAGTGGTGATCTCAGGAGGCTCACTCCTACTGAGCTGCTTGGGAAGATTTCAGCTCACGAACTCACCTTGGCCGAAGAAGATGCACCAAAGAAGAGATCCATTGCTCTCAAGGCCAAGGAAGTGAAGCAAGACTCATCAGATGAGAGTAGTGATGAGTTAAGTGATGATGAAGATGAAGATGTGAAGAAATTAGCTCTGCTGATGAGAAGAGCAAACAAACTCATGAGAAGAGTAAACTTCAAGGACAAAGGAAGGCCACACTCTTACTCTAAGAAAAATCCTTTTGCTAATGTTGTTTGTTTTGAATGTAATGAAAAGGGACACATTGCTGCTCGGTGCCCCAACAAAAGCAAAAAGAAGAACAAGTATAAGAACAACGAAGAGGAAGATGATGAGAAAACTCATGACAAACCAAAGAAGAGGTATTATAAGAAGGGTTATTTCAAGAAATTCTCAAGTAAAGGCAAAGGTGAAGCTCACATAGGAGAATGGATCACTGATGAAGACAGCTCAAGCGAAGAATCATCTTCGGATGATGAAAACTCAAGATCAACGGGTCTAGCTGGACTTGCACTGGATGAGTCTACTCCTCCACCACCTACATTACCTCTATGTCTGATGGCTAGAACAGATGAGGAAAAGGTCAGTGACTCACCTACTTATGATGAGCTAGTTGAAATAGTTGAAGAATTGAATAGTGCTTTGCATGCTAAGACAACTTCAACTAGAAGTCTTAAAAAGACTATTGCTGGCTTAACTAGTGACCTTGAGTTACTAAGAGATGATCATGATAAGCTTACTTATAAGCATGCTAAGACTGTAAAATTATATGATGATCTTGTCTCTAGTCATGCTCTACTTGTTAAAAATCATGAGGATTTGAAGAATAAGTATTGTGAGTCAGAAATTGAAATTGAGATGATTGCCAACAAGTCTGATCATATTGCTGTCAACAATATATCTATTGCCTGTGACTTGTTAGTAAGTGAAAACTCTGTCTCTACTTCTTCTAGTACTTGTGATGAAAATTGCAAATACGCTTCCTGTGCTAGAGAACTTAAATCTGAAAATGAAGAGTTAAAAACAAAGATAGCCAGATTTGATAAATGTCTGGAAAAATGCTTTCTGGGCAGCGCTACTCTTGACAAAATTCTGGTTGAACAAAGACCTAACTTGGGCAAAAAGGGTTTAGGTTACCAACCTAACCACTTGCTCAAGAAAAATGGTTTAAACAAAGCCAAATAGATTTTTGTCAAGAAAAGCTCTCATTGTTATTACTGCCATAATTCTAATCATAAATCTAAAAATTGTTTTCTTGCTAGTACTCCTTATGCTAAAGTTGACAGAAAATGTTTGGTAGATGCCCATTACATGCTATTTAAGAATTTTAGGGGCAATATGAATGTTAAGTATGTTGGACCTTCTAATCTTGATAAGAAACTTAAGGCTATTTGGGTTCCCAAGACTATGTTATTAAACCCTTTTAGGCCAAAGATGATTGAGACTAACATTAAAGGACCCAAAAGTATTTGGGTACCTAAAATCAAGAAATGACTTTACAGGTAAACTATAAAAGTGGTGGCCGGCATTGAGTGATAGACAGTGGATGCACCCAGCACATGATAGGAACTTCAAAAATGTTCAAAACAATTGAAGGTGAGAGTGATCCAAGCCACAAAATCACATTTGGTGATAACAGCAAAAGAAAGGTAAAAGGGCTTGGTAAGATTGCTATTTCGAATGATCACTCCATTGATAATGTACTCCTAGTTGATTCATTAAATTTCAATCTTTTATCTGTAGCTCAATTGTGTGATCTTGGATTCCATTGTAACTTCTCGATTGATGGGGTAACAGTGTTTGACAAAAATGAAAAGCTTATTTTCAAAGGTTTTAGATTTCAAAATCTTTATTTAGTTGATTTCAAATCTAACTCCTCATGCATTTCAACTTGTCTGTTGGCCAAGGTATCTCTTGGATGGATTTGGCATGCATTTACTTGGGCATGTAGGTATGTCTAATCTTAAAAGCTTTTCAAAAATGAACTAGTGGTTGGACTGAAAGATGTGAAATTTGAAAAGAATAGGCTATGCAGTGCTTGTCAAGCAGGCAAGCAAGTAGCCAATTCTCATCCATCCAAAAGCATCATGTCTACCTTTAGACCACTTGAGCTGCTGCATATGGATGTTTTTGGCTCTACTTCATATGACAGCATAGGTGGTAACTCATACTGTTTAGTCATTGTTGATGATTTTTTTAGATTTACTTGGGTATTCTTTTTGCCTAACAAAAGTGAAGTTGGAAAAATCTTCAAATCTTTTGCAAAAAGGGCTCAAAATGAATTTGACTGTCCCATCAAGAAGATTAGAAGTGACAATGGATCTGAATTTGTTAATACAAATATTATTGAATACTGTGATGAACTAGGAATTAAGCATGAATTGTCTGCTACTTATACTCCTCAACAAAATGGTGTAGTTGAAAGAAAGAATAGAACGTTAATTGAAATGGCTAGGTCTATGCTAGATGAATATAACACTTCTGATGCATTTTGGGCTGAAGCCATTAATACTGCTTGCCATGCTGTTAATAGACTTTATCTTCAAAAATTACTTAAGAAAACTCCTTATGAATTGTTGGTTGGTAGAAGACCTAATATTTCATACTTTAGAGTTTTTGGTTGCAAAGTATATATATATAAGAAGAGAACACATTTGGGAAAATTTCAAACTAGGTGTGATACTGGTATCATGTTAGGTTATTCTTCTAAGTCAAAAGCTTATAGAGTGTTTAATAATTCAACTGGCTTAGTAGAAGAAACCTATGATGTAAAATTTGATGAATCTAATGGCTCACAAGGTGAGCATGAGAATTTAGATGATGTAGGTGAAGATGAATTAGTACAAGCCATGAAGAAAATGGAGATTGGTGAGATCAAGCCCAAAGAAGATCAAGAACAACCACCTATTCAATCAATGGTACCACAAGATGGATCACTTGAAGAAGATGATGAAAAGGAACAAGAAAGACCCACTTTGATCAAGAGTCATCATACCATAGCTAAAGATCACCCTTCGGACTTAATCATTGGTGAAATAAGTAAGGGTGTCCAAACTCATTCTAGACAAGCTTCTTTTTGTGAACATTACTCGTTTGTTTCTTGTGTTGAAGCAAAAACAGTTGAAGAAGCTCTAGAAGATGCTGATTGGATCATTGCTATGGAAGAAGAACTCAACAACTTCAAAAGAAACAAAGTCTGGAGTCTTACTGAACGGCCTAAGGATCACAATGTCATTGGCACGAAATGGGTGTTCAGAAATAAACAAGATGAAAATGGAGTAGTAATTAGAAACAAGGCAAGATTGGTAGCTCAGGGTTTCACACAAGTGGAAGGACTTGATTATGGAGAGACTTATGCTCCTGTGGCACGCCTAGAAGCTATTCGGTTTCTTCTTGCCTTTGCTACTCATTTTAATATCACTCTTTTTCAAATGGATGTAAAAAGTGCATTTCTTAATGGTTTTATTGATGAAACTGTCTATGTTGAACAACCACCGGTTTTGAAGATTCAAATTATGCCTAATCATGTTTACAAATTATCTAAAGCTCTCTATGGCCTAAAACAAGCTCCTAGAGCTTGGTATGAACGCCTTAGAGACTTTCGATAAATAAGAACTTCAAAATTGGGAAGGTTGATCCAACATTATTTCTAAAAGACATCAATGGAACATTAATGATTTGCCAAATTTATGTAGATGATATCATTTTTGGTTGTACTAATGATTCTCTCTGCAAAGAATTTGGTGACATGATGGCCAGGGAATTCGAGATGTCAATGATAGGAGAGCTAACATTCTTTCTTGGATTTCAAGTCAAACAATTGAAGGAAGGAACATTCATTTCTCAAGAAAAATATATCAAAGATCTTCTGAAGCGCTTCAAAATGGAAGAATGCAAGCCAATAAAGACTCCCATGGCTACAAATACACATCTTAATCAAGATGTAGGAGGTAAGTCTGTTGACCAAAAGCTTTTTAGGTCTATGATTGGTTTATTATTATATTTGACAGCATCTAGGCCCGATATCATGTTTAGTGTATGCATGTGTGCTAGATTTCAGGCTGCACCTAAAGAAGTTCACTTAAGTCTTTGTGAAAAGAATATTTAGATATCTTAAATTTACTTCTAGTATTGGTCTTTGGTACCCCAAGGGTGCTTTTTTGAGCTTCTCGCTACTCAGATTCTCGACTATGCGGTTGCAAAATTGACCGCAAAAGTACTTCGGGGATGTCATTTGCTTGGTAGATCTTTAGTTTCTTGGTGTTCAAAAAGAAAACTCAGAGCACTTTCAATCGCCAGTTGAATATATAGTCAGCGAAGTTGTTGTGCTCAAATTCTATTTATCAAACAAATATTTCGGATTTTGGAATCAAGTTTGATAATGTGCCTCTGTTATGTGATAATGAAAGTACAGTAAAAATAGCAAACAACCCAGTCCAACATTCTAGAACTAAGCACATTGAAATTAGACATCACTTCATTCGTGATCATGTTGCTAAGGGAGACATTGTGCTTAGTTATGTTAGAACAGAGGATCAGTTAGCTGATATTTTTACTAAACCACTTGATGAGGCAAGATTCTCAAAATTAAGAAATGAATTGAATATAATTGATTATTCAAACATTGTTTGATGGTGTCACATTAAGGGGGAGCAAGATTGCCCTTCTATGCAATCTTTGATACCCTTATGTGAATACATTAACTCTAAGTGCTGAGTAAGTCAAAATGATTCTTTCGTAATACTCACAAACTTATAAATAAAAATGATGCTAAAAGTCTCATCTTTCTATGTTATATTGTCTAATTACCGCAAATAGTGAAAATCTTGTCGGTTTTCAAATATCAAAAATCTTAGTTTCAGCACTAGAGTATTTCATCCAAGTCTTAATTGCTAATACTGAGACTTATATGAAAATCTGCTCAAACATCTCCAAAATTTGCACCTCTGCCAAACTTGAGTTTTTATTCTTGTGCTTTTAATCTTACCTTAGCTATGTCTCTAAATTTGAAATTTTCTAAATACATACTGTTATGACAGATTATAATCTCTGTGCTGCAACATAATGTATTTGCATTTGACAGTACTTTCTTGGAAAGCTTATGCATGACGGACCTAAATTTCAGTCCATCATACATAAGATTTCTAGGTCTTGAGATTCTTCAGGATTTTCATATACCACGGACCGAATTATTTGGTCCGTGATAAATGTGAAGTCTCAAATGTCTGTCAGTGCAAATAAAGTATGTACTCCACACACTTAAAATCATGAAACAGTCTGTCATACAAAATATTTCGTTTCCTATCACTTATCTAAAATTCAAAATGGATTTAGTCTGATTATAAAAATCTTTACTCCTTATCTGATTTACAAAATAAATTCAAAATCTTAACTATTGCTTTAGGACTTATCTGTTGCTAAACCTACCCTTGTTTTCGGGATCCTAAGTTTGAACTCTACTCTGTCTACTGGGTCCCGCCACTTCTTTAACCGAGTCTTTTGACTCCCTCAACTACCCACACTTTAATGGCGCCAGTTACCAAGATTCCCAAAAACCTTTGCCAACATCATTCACTGCAGTTTCTCTTCAGAGAAAACTCCATCATTTTCGTCTGTTCTTGCGCTCCTCTCACGAAACCAGAGAAATTTCCTCTCCAATCGCCGAAGCAGGTTCCTAATCGGATTTCTGCAATGGTGCTCGTCTGGTTTTCGCACGCAAGAACATTTTGCAATCTCAGTAAGTTGCCCTAAAACCCTTTCCGATTATCTGCTAAAACCCTAGACCTAGTTCTCAACCTCTAGATTTTCTTTACTAGGTGCGGTCATTGTGCTCTTGAGAAGGTTCTGCTTTGAGTTTTGATCAGTCTAGGCAGTGTCACAATGAGTTCTAGCAATCCTGACAAAAGAGGGCTAGTTGGAAAAATTGTTGATAAAATAAAGGGAAAAAAGCAGAAAATGTCAGATGTATCTCCCAGCATTTCTTTGCCTAGACAGTCTCATGGCCCCTTTATAATGCAAGATGCACACAGCACTGAAAGAAGAAACAGAAAGCAAGTCACATCTCATCCTGGAAAGAATCATGGTAAAACTGTAATGGAAGGTGAATCATCTGAAGACAGCTCTTATGAGCCAAGCAGTGAATCTTCTTCAGCAAGCACAGACCTAATTACTGAAGTTGACACGTTGGGCACTAAAGAATTGTCTGCTTTAAGTGGGAAAAAGTTAAGGTCTGTGAGATTAGTCAGTGAAAAGACCTGGTTTCCAATGACAAGATCAGCTCCTGGTGAGATTTTTGTTTCCATGCTTCACAAGAACATTTACAATGTTTACTTGAATAAGGTTGACGGTAGAGGAAAATCAACTCCACTGTCAAATCATCAGTATCTTGACTGGAATCAAGTGAACTCGTGATTGGATCAACTAAACTTTATGAGTGCATAAATTCCACACGGGTTTGGTTAATATAATAACAAACAGCCCACTCCTTGGAGTATTTCTAGAACCCTAGAGTTCTATGCTTCATTGCTAGTTGACAAGCAGAGAAGATTTGTTATGTTCACTTTTAATGGAAAAGTTAGAAAAGTGAAAGCTGCTCAGCTTGAGTCTGCAATTGGTGCATCAAGCCCTCTCATAAACAAAACAAGAGTGTTTGAAAGGTTGTTTCCCAATCAAAGATGGAGATTGGTGGGTGACATGCCAGATATTCAAGTGTCTGCACATATTTATAAAGACATAACCAGCGCTGATTTCAATCCAAGCAAAGCATCATGTCTTTCAGAAGAAGCTAGGGTACTGTCTTTGGTTCTAAGGCACACCATATACCCAAAATCTGGATACAAAGAGGGTGTGACACCATCTCTAGCCTAGCTGCTGCACTTGATACTATCCAGACAACCATTTGACTTAGCTGATTATCTCTTTGGTGAAATGGAAGAAGCCATATATAGAAAACTAAGATGTCCACTGCCTTTTGCTCAAATAATCACTCAAGTTCTTTTAGCTCAAGGTTTGATTTCTCAAGATGACCTTAGAAAAGAATTTACCTGTTTTCCAAAGAAATATTGTATGCGCATCTCAACTGGTCAAAATTAAGAATTACTTGGTTTTCTTCAAAATTTACAAGCAAGTCAACCGATAGTAGAAGAAGAATCACCATAATGATGAAGAAGTTGATGAGAATGAACCAAGAAATGAAGTTGTTTTGGAATATGGTTCATCAGAAAATGAAGATTCGGATGAAGAATCTGAAGACAGATATGACCAAAATGCCTCAAGTGAACACATTCAAACTCATAACAGTGGAAGTGACAATTATATGTCACATGGCAGCTTAAATGTCACCATGGAAGCTTTCATGAAAACCCAAGCTTCCATACATGCAAGTCAAGGTTTCAGACAGGAACAATCTGCCCGAGGTCATCAAGGTTCAAGCAGGAACCATTCTGGAAATGAAAAGGAGTCTAGTGCTCACAGTGTGCACATGAGCAAAAATGAAAGAGAGCCTAGTGATAAACCTGTCAGCAAAAGCCAGAGTGGAAATAAGGACCATATGGCTGATAGTGGTGCTAACATCATGTCAGACCCAGTTGCTCAGTCTATGAGTGCAGAACAACAAGTTCATCATCTACAAGAACTAGCAGCAGCAGCTCAGTTTATGCAAGATCAGAGTTTTGGGGCTGGTGCACATGATTATGAAGCTGGAGGATCTGGAATACCACAAGAATTTGAAGCCTTCTATCCTCAAGGAGCTCACCAAGACCATGATGTCAGAAACACCTTTCCTGACTGGGAAAGTTTGTTTGACTATCAACATCAGTCTGTCAATTCATGTCATGAGCAAATGCAGCAAGAATCTAATCCGGCACCAGGAAATACTTTTGGCTCTCAACCTTCATGGTTTACATCCTTTGAGCAACAATATTATGCGGATCAAAAGAATTTTCAAACTGCATATCTAAATGATCAACAATTAGCAGTTCAGAGGCATGAAGAGCAGATGAAATCACTTCAACAGTATAATGAGCAAGCTCAAGAGCACATGAGAAAACAAAATGAAGAGCAGCTAAAATTCAGAAATGATACTTCTGCTAGATTTGGAGATATAAAGAATTGGGTCACTCAGCTTGGCACAAATCAGAACCTGATCAGGGACAGATTATATGATATGGATCTGAAACTGGATACTCATCACAAGCTCCTGCGAAATCAAATTGAAGCTGTTCGTGTATCAGCAGATAGTAAACTATTGGGGCTCAGTCACGATCTAGCATATTTTCAGGAAAACACTGAAAATGCCTTTTATGATTATGGACAATTTGCTGAAGAACATCATATAGACCTACAAGACCTATCCATGACAGTGGATCAGCTACATAATTCCGTGGACCAGCTTCGTCATGATTTTCATCACTTGGTCCTTCAACCTGGAGATCCAGATTATCCCAGCTGGCATGATCAAGCAATGGCCCAAGCATCAAATCAACCAGATCCACAACAGCCAGAAAAGGAAGAAGAAGTGAAAGTAATGTCTCCTCTGTCAAATTCATGGGAACCTTTTCAAGGCGCATAGAGAATCCCTCCTTTTGGTAATTGATGCCAAAGGGGGAGAATACCTTAAGTTAGTTCCTCTAGAAAGAGTAGTTCTAAAATACATTATGTATATCTATATGTTATACTGTAGTACTAGTACTAATGTGTTGACATTGCCTTTTGTTTAAACATTTTGTTATGCTTCCAATCTCTGAATATGATTTACAGTACTTATTATGCTTCCAATCTCTGAATATGATTTACAGTACTTGTTATGCTTCCAATCTCTGAATATGATTTGCAGTACTTCATTTGATTTGATGAATGCTATTTATGAAATTTCTAGATAATGAAATTTTTAAGGATCTAAAGATCATATACTTTACATATTCAGAACATGCATCTATTAAGGGGGAGCATTCTCATGCATAATAATCTATGTATATTATGTCAAGCTAACCCTGTTTTGCAGAATCTATGAGATATTATTAACTTAAAAGGTATGTTGTCATCAATCACCAAAAAGGGGGAGATTGATAGCATCTAGGCCCCTCAATTTTGATTATATATCGCTTATTGGTTTTGGTGTTGATGACCAAGTTAGATAATACTCTCATACTGAAATCATGGATGGAACATACTGGATCAACAAGATTAAGGTATATTAATCTTATAGTTTCTGACTTGGGAGTTGGTTCAAGTCAAACAAGTTAGATTTTTTTCTCATTCATGTCAGCTGTACTATCAAGAGGGACTTAGCACAAGTTGGTATCTTGGTTCATTAGGAAAATATTACTCTAGGCAGCTTGGAGCTAAAATTCTTTATTTCAATCTAAACCTTGAACCAAAATTACTACTTTAATATATTGACAAAAATACCTTGCATTTCAACAGACCAAATTTTTATGGTTTCATATCTTAAGTCTGTTGCAAAACTTGTAATAGTTTCAGCATATTCTCTCTGTCCCATCTATGGCGGACCTAATTTTTGGTCCGGCATACATGTGGCCTTAGCAAAGACAAAGTTTCAGAATCTTACATCTATGACGGACCAAAAGTTAGGTCCGGCATACACTTGCCTTGAGAAGTATTCTGAAACTCATCCATTGCCCATCTATGACGGACCTAACTTTAGGTCCGGCATAAATGCTTTTATAAGCCTTTGCTATTCCACTATCTGAGATGCATTCTTTTAAGTCTGCTGTATTTTATTTCATAAATATATCATCTCAGTGTTTAAATAAAAAGTATCTCAAAAAGCTTTTAGACCAAAAATCAATTTCAAATATCTTATGTCTAAATGTCTTCACTCAAAAATCATCCTTAGCCACTGATCATAAAATTTCAACTTCTTCAGACCATGTTTATGACGGACCGACTTTTCAGTCCGCTATACACATAACTATCTATAACAGACCAAACTCTGCCTATCTATGACGGACCTATTTTTTGATCCATCATACACATAGCGTCCTGAACTTGCTGATTTGGTCCGTGATACACATGATCAGTATCGCTAAAAATGTTTTTTGGTCTGCTGTAAACGTGTTTTATCTCATTTTTTATATCCTGACACGTTGCAACGGTCACTGTGGTAGGTACAACGGCTATATTTCTCAGAATTGAGTATATAAACATTGGTTGTGCTATCTACCACAGAACTTGATGAACTCCTTCACATTTTAGCATTCAAAGCTCTCATTTTCTCAGCAAGGAGTCGGTTTTTCACCTGATATTCAAAAATCATCTTTCTTCTAAGTGTTTGAGCTCCAAGTGTGTCTAGCTGTGTGTTTTTTTCGAGTGTAAACCAAGAGACAGAACTTGTGAGAAGTTTATTACTCTTGGATCATTTCGATCCTAGACAGCTTGGAGGAAGTGAAGAGTTAGACCTGTCCAAAAGGCGAGTGTGGAAGGCAACTCTTGTTGTGAAAGGTCTGGAGCTTACCTCACTGGAGTGGTGAAAAGCTACTGCAGTGTGATCCCAAGCTCTCGCGACTAGTCGTGGGAGAAGCAATACTCCGAGAGGAGTGCTTCAACGAGGAGTAGGAGGAGCGCTCTGAACCTCGGGATAAATATTTCTGTCTTTACTGTTGTTATCTGTTTTTGCTTTCGCTGTTGTTGTTGTTATTGTTATTGTTGTATTTAATCATTTATTGACTTGCTCTCAGTAGCATCAGTAAATTGGTTAATTCTGATTAGAATCGAAAAATTGTAAAAGATTGCCTATTCACCCCCCCCTCTAGGCCATCTCGTTCCTTCAGATTGTACTTGTACACAATACACAAGCATGTGTAGGTTTTATTGTATATTGCTTGTTTTTATGCCAAAATGCAATGAGGTCATATACCTTGAATCTATGAGGAAGAGCAATCATGATTACAGTAGTCTGATGCAACTATTGGACAAGTAAACTACTCAATTCCGAGGCATGCATAAATTACTAAATTTTTCTTTCATTTGCAATTTCTGTGATAAATTTTTGGAATCATATTGAGTGTTCAGCACGTATGTTGCCAACAGAGGGCCACACATGTCGGGGAGCACCAAACTGCTACATGTTCAAGATTTCATGTGCCACTAGTAGCCACCGGGCCATTTGTGTGGATTCTATGTCTGCTGCCATATGGAGGAATTTATCGGCATGGATCTCAACGATCTCAACATGCAGCAAATAATCCCTCATCATGCACTAAACCAGGATGAAATCAATCAATTTCATGGATAGCTCACCGCGTTCCTTCTGACAGAAGTTATAAGTCCAAAAGGCAAGTTCCACTATCCCCAACCATGATGACCTGTGATTTCGCTCTGTCCAAACTTGTATAGTTGTGTAAACTTGTAATGATACTTTGCTCTACTTATATATGAATGCATGAGTTGTGAATATGTTATCTGTGTTTAGTTAATATGTTATCTGTGAATTTTATCTTCTTGTTTCTAGAGGGCATGGCTAGCATTTCCTGATGCTAACCGAAAATTATGATTTATGCTGGCTATATAGTTGACTATCACAGTCGGTTCTCGAATGATAATCGCCTATCATTTCCCTATCTTGTACAGACAATTTGTGTCATAAACCGCCTATGATAGTTACTATCACAGACGGTTCTAGTAGGAACCGCTTGCGATTTTCTCATGGAGTCTAGATGGTTCATTCTCTGAATAGCCTGTGATAGTAATTATCATAGGCGGTTCCCTATAGAACCGCCTGTGATTTTGTCTAACATACAGATGGTTTGTCACAAAAACCACCAGTGTTAGTACTTATCACAGGAGGTTCCCAGTTCCCTGTAGAACCGCATGTGATTTTGTCTAACCTACAAACGGTTTGTTACAAAAATGGCCTGTGTTAGCACTTATCACAGGCAGTTCCTTCTTTAACCGCCTGTGATTTCGTCGTCCAAGCCGTCTAGACCTTTATAATTACAGACGGTTCGTGTGGTGAACCGCCTGTGATAATGTCTAACTATAGACGGTCGTGTAATAAACCGCTAGTGATAATTATGTATCATAGACAATTTTCTAAACATCTTATGATGTTCGCCTAGCATTACTGACACTTAAATACAGATGGTTCATGGAACCACCTATGATGGCAGTTCCAAACCGCTTGTAATAGGCTTTTCTGTAGTAGTGACACCTCCTATTCCAATTCTGCTAGCATCACATTCTAATTCAAACGTCTTCCCAAAATCTAGAAGTTGGAATAGAGGTGCATGTGTAAGCTTCTCTTTCAGTGTGTTAAAAGCTTATTGTTGTGCTGGTCCCCATTTGAAAGATACGCCCTTCTTTGTCAACTCCTTCAATAGGACAACAATGATGTTGAAATCTTTCATGAAACACCTATAGAATCCTATAAAACTATGAAAACTTCTCACCTGTGTGACTGGCTGAGGGGTTGACCAGCTCTTGATGGCTTTAATTTTTGCTTTGTCCACTTCAATTCCCTATGGAGTAACAATATAGCCAAGAAAAGAGACTCGATCTATGCAAAAGGTGCACTTCTCAAGGTTAGCAAACAAACGTGCATCTATCAAAGCATTAAACACAACACGCAAATATTCTATGTGTTCTTTATGTACTTGCTATAGATCAAAATATCATTAAAATATACCACCACAAGTTTCCAATGAAAGCACGTAAAACTTTGTTCATCAAACGCATGAAAGTTCTAGGTGCATTAGTTAAATCAAAAGGCATGACTAACCACTCATATAAATCAAACTTAGTTTTAAATTTTGTTTTCCATTTACCTCCCAATCTTATTCTAATTTGGTGGTTTCCACTACACAAGTCAATCTTTGTGAAAATAATAGAACCACTCAACTAATCAAACATGTCGTCTAACAAGGAAAAAGATGACGATACCTTATTGTGATATTATTAATGGCTCTATAATCAACACACATAGGCCAACTATCATCTTTCTTTGGAACCAAAAGAACAGGAATAGCACATGGACTAAGGTTTTCCCATATATACCCTCGGTCCAAAAGCTCTTGCACTTATCATTGAATTTCCTTAGTCTCCTCCAGATTGGTCCTATATGCAGCACGGTTTGGCAAAGTCACTCCTGGGATCAAATCAATTAGGTGCTCAATACCTCTGATAGGTGGCAGCCCAAGGGGTATCTCAGCTGGAAACCACATCCTCATACTCCTGCAAAAGGTTAATGATAGTAGGAAGCAAAGAGCTAAGAATATCATTAAGTGAAAATAAAACCTCTTTGCACATTAAAGCATAGCATGGTGCATCATTCTCATTAATTTCAGTAAGATTAGATTTTGTGGTAAGCATAACACCACCTTTCAATGTAATTCCCTCGGATAGTGGTAAAATGTTCTTAGCTACTTGCTAATTTTTAGATTGTGGTGCACTCCTTTTATTCTCATTTTTAGCTCTCTCTTTATCACATTGCACAATTTCAGCAGGTGTCATAGGAAGCAATGTGATTTTCTTTCCATTGTGCATAAGAGTGTATTTATTACTTCTACTATGATGAGTTACATCAGTATCAAATTCCCATGGATGGCCTAACAAAAGTGAACATGCTTACATAGACACTATGTCAAAATCAACAAAATCGTGGTATGTTCCAATGGAAAAATGCACTCTCACAATTTATGTTACCTTCACCTTACCGTCACCACTACAGAGTGGTTCATCCGCGACCCCCCATCACAGCCGGGTAGGCCCGAGCCGGTAGTGATAATCTTATTACTACCGGTTCTAAATTCAACTGGTAGTGATAATCTTATCACTGCCAGTTCTAAATTCAACCAGTAGTGATAAGAATAGTATATTTTTCCTGTGCGAACGACAGCAATATCACTGCCGGATTTAGAGATAGAACTGTCAGTGATGTATTACTGCTGGCTCAACATTATAATTGGCAGTGATAATGTGATTTCCCACGCAAACGGCAGTGATATCATTGCCAGATTTAGAGATAGAAGTGGTAGTGATATATTACTGCTGGTTTTAGAGCAAAAGCCGGCAGTGATAATGTGGCACTATATATATCCCGGTTTCCTTCCCCAACCTGTCCAGAACAGAGAGGAGCTCTATTCTTGCTCGGTTGGGGTAGAGAGGGGGCAAATTTTTGCTCTCAAATTTGGTGAAATTTGTTTCTAACTCGTGATCTAAGGTTTGTATATTTCATTGGTAGTTTATTTAGTTGGATATTACGTTCTATATTGTTGTAGGTTGTGAGAATTATTGATTGTATAGTGAGCACAATTAGAGCTCTAATCTAGAGGCTAGATTTGAAATTACCAACTTTTATATGTATAGTGATTGGTGAGATTATGATGTAGGTTGAATTTAAGTATTTAGAGGACTAAATTAGTGCTTGCATTTAATACGTTGATTGAATTTAAATGTGGTAGCACTTCATAGTTAACTATTGTTTAATCTAATTACTTAAAATTGTTTCTTTATTTTGTGTGTGTTAATTTAATACTTCTGTAAGTAATATAAATTTGCTGGACGGACCATTATATATAACTAATAGCAATTATTTAATTGATTTTACAATCAAGATTTGGATATAGATTTATAATTAATGAAAATTTCTAGATTAATTAGCACTACATAAAAAATTAAATGAATAAAACAATTTGTGACCACTTATTGATTTACTGAGATTTTATTTGTTATAAATATTTGTAGATGGACCGAAGATGGATGTATGAAGTGGACCATCGCGATAGAGAGTACTTTAACGGTGTGACTAGTTTTCTGAGCGCGGCTGCGGCGTATAAGTCAAATAAGTTGATGGACTATATTTGTTACCCGTGCGTTGATTGCAAAAATGAGAAGCAATTTTCTAACCTTGAGAAGATCCGTGCACACTTGCTTCGAAGGAGTTTCAAGCCTACCTATACCTGTTGGACTGAGCATGGTGAAGATGAGATTGTACGTGAAGGGCATCTGATTGATAATGATGAAGACAATGACTCGACTGCAGTTGAAGATACGTTCATCGACACCCATGAAGACACGTTCATCGATAATCATGAAGATGATCTAGAATAGATGTTGCATGATAGGGAGGAAGACCTCACGAGTGAAAGGGATTTTCAGAAGTTTCAACGTATGGTAGGGGATTCTACAACACCCTTGTACCCGGGCTGCAAGGAGGAGCTCAAAAAGCTGCATGTTGTGCTTACACTGCTGTAGTTGAAGGCAAGCAATGGTTGGTCCGATAAGAGTTTCACAAAGCTGTTAGGTTTCTTCAAAGATGTCCTTCTAGAGGGTAACATGTTGCCAGCAACCATGTACCAGGCCAAGCAAGTTGTTTGCCCGTTAGGACTAGAAGTGCAGAAAATACACGCATGTCCAAACGATTGCATGTTGTATCGCAATGAGTTTGCAAATTTGGATGCGTGTCCCATTTGCAAGGCATCTCAGTATAAGCGCGACGATGACAACATCAAGGCGCAGCGTAAGAAGAAGAGACCCCCAACTAAGGTGGTGTGGTATTTTCCTATAATCCCCCGTCTGAAGCGTCTATTTGCAAACAAAAGGCATGCTCAATTGCTGTGATGGCACACCGGAGAGCGTAAGAAGGATAGAATGCTTAGACACCCTGCTGACTCCACGCAGTGGAGGAACATCGATAGAAAATACAGGAAACACATTGCATATGATATGAGGAATATAAGGTTCGGGCTCAGTACGGATGGGATGAATCCTTTCGGCAACATGAGTAGTCGTCATAGCACTTGGCCGGTGACTTTATGTATCTACAACCTTCCTCCTTGGATTTGTATAAAGCGGAAGTACATTATGATGTCGCTGCTGATCCAAGGGTCGAGGCAACCTGGCAACGATATTGATGTATTCCTCAAACCATTGGTTGAAGATCTTCTGGTATTGTGGAACAACGGTGTACAGGTATGGGATGAGTATAAAAGAGAGAACTTCATACTACAAGCATTGTTGTTCATAACCATCAACGATTACCATGCTCTTGGTAATCTTTCGGACCAGACTATAAAAGGATTTAATAGATGTGTCCATTGCATGGGTGATACAGGTAGCCGGTGGCTGAAATACTGCCGAAAAATATGTTACATGCGGCATCGTAGGTTCCTTCACAAGGACCACTCGTATCGCAATAACAAGAGAGCTTTTGACGGTACAAAGGAGACTGCTTCAGCTCCGCAACATCACAATAGCAAAGAGATATTTGTGGCCATAAAGGACATTAAAATTATCCATAGAAAGGGAGCCGGAAGTACATCAGTCCCAAGTTCCAGTAATACAGTTCCTTTGTGGAAAAAGAGATCAGTATTTATGGACCTACCTTATTGGTAGCACCTAGATATTCAATATGCGATCGATGTCATGCATATAGAGAAGAACGTGTGTGACAGCTTGCTTGGTATTTTACTAGACATACCTGGCAAAACAAAAGATACACTCGGCGTGCACCCTCACGTCCCTTCCATCCCGTGGAAGGTGCCTACTCTTACTGTCTCGCTCCCATTCACATCGATGAATGGGACTACGAGGTAGGACTTTCGTGTTCACCACGTGTAAACACAGAGGCCCGTATTAGAATGGGTCGCCTCTTCCTTTAATGAATGCACAATGCAATTGACACTCTTAAATTGCAACTACAATCATTTCTACCATTCCGTACAGACATGACCGGAAGTATGGATAACAATCAAATTCTCATATTCATAAATAACTGTTCACAATTGTCTACTCAACACTCAAGAACGAAACATAGTAGCAATTGTGTCATCTCTATCGGTGAGTAGGTCACAACCAAAAATCTGCACCACAATACACTTAATTAGCCATAATCAAAAGTGAAAGCATGAACTAATCCTCATATCCATATATGATTATTCATACTAACCTAATCAAAATCATGAATAAAACCGTGGGCAACATGTCACATAATTTAATAGAACAACAATATTTCTCAAATATACTAACTCTAGAAATGACTTAATCATTTAAACCACACATCTAAACCCTCAACCCATTCTCAACAACGCCGATGTACTTGCCTTAACCGCGAGGAGTGGAGTGGCGGAAAGAAGAAGAAGTCACTCCCAAAGCTACTCCACCTAGAAACACAATTGCGTACTCAATTTCACAAGTTATAGAGTCAACAACAATAACAAACAACACATTTATTTCCTAAATCAAATTGGCCCCAAACTCTGAATTTTCAGTGACTCTAGTTTTAGAATAGCAAATTCAACAAAGCATAACTTTTGCTTCAGTACATAACCAAATTGAGTAAACTTAGACTATAATCAACCACAAGAAGACCATCTTTCATTATCACAAACTCATTTAATTTGGTTACTCATCAATAAATCTTAGTTTTCAAAAGAACAAGGCTCAATTACACTAATTCCAATTCCGGATAGCAAATGGTAATTCTTTCGTAACTTTTTAATGGTTGAACCAAGTTGAGTGAACCCAGTTTCTAATTAATCACAAGAGGATAATCCACAACTATATTACAGCCATTTATTAAAAAGATGCATTACTAAGTCCCATATTAGAGATGAACAGAGGTTATATGCATTAACAGTAGATTCTGAACAGCAGGCACTAAAATGAACATAACTTTTAATTGGCTAAACAAAAATTTGCATTCTTGTGCTCCAAATGACCAAGAGAGGATAACATATAGTTACCCCACAGCCCTTTGCTCAACACATGAAAGTAAAGTCCTCAAATCGAACTCTGAACTTTAGACCAAACCCTGAACATTCAGCAAAAACAACAATCTGGACAACAGCTTCAACAAGCCATAACTTTTGATTTCTAATTCCAAATCAAGAAAAAAATATATTTTCTAGATCTAAAGTAAATTTCCTACATTTCTCCAGGCAAACAAAAATCCTAATTCGTCCTGCAGTTAAGCCAAACCTTCAGTTGAACATTTTAGGTACAAAATCAACACAATCTGAACAGACTTTAGTAAAATTATCATAACTTTTAAATGGCTTAACGGATTTTAGTGTTCTTGTGCTTCAATTAAAGGGAATTCGACTAGATACAACTTTCTCTATAGCCAAATATTTAGAAAATGCACCAATTATTCCCAGATTTGAAATGATCAGAAGGAAGGAAATCTGAACGAAAACAGAACTACACAAGTTCTAGGGTTCCACCTCTAATCCATACCATACACAACCAAACAACCATTAAAACTCCATGACATGAACCCTAACCCAGCCACCCAACCACACCCAAACCCTAGATTTATTTCCTCGCCTTGGCTCAAGGGAGAAACTTCAAGGGGGAGGGAGAAGGCACCGGCCGGGGGAAGGAGGAGCAGCTGCTGGGGGGAGAAGTCGCCGGCTAGGGGCACAAGGCCAGGGGAGGAGGCGCCATGCCTAGGAGGAGGTCCTCTTCCTGGCTCGGTTTGGGGATGAGAAAAGAGGCAAGGCGCCAGCAAGGAAGACATGAGGGAGTTGGGTGCTGGAAAAAAAATGGCCGAATGGGGGAGAGGAAAAGGAGGAAGAGAGGGAGGGGAAAAAAGGGGAGGGTGGTGAGAGAATTTTCACCCGCGACAGGAAAAATTTAACTGCGACATTACACTCTCCCCCCTTAAAGGAATTCGACCCCGAATTCCTAGAGCAACAAATACAAAACAAAGTCCACAAGGGACTTAAGCTTCTTTGCAACTTAAATCATCCACACAAAACTCAAATGGATCCATACGAAAAACCAAATTTTCAAATCCAATGATCAATAAAAGAGCTTAACTTAACTCAGACAAATTTTCTCAACCTCCACCTCAATTATACCCACTTACGGACTCAATCATAATAATTGATATGCCAACTTCCCATATTATCCCGCCATCACAAAAATAATCCGATACAACTCAGAAAAACTTCTTTTGGCTTTACTAGATAAGACCTCCATATAACCAATGAGAACATACTCCCCTCTTGACTATTTTACCACATTTCATCTTATTCATACAACAGGAATGACACGAGGCTCTGTACCCCACAGACCTCTAACTATGTCTTAACTGATCCCACATACCATCCGTTTAAACATCTCGGGTTCCAGACTTGAACCCGAAAGAATCGAGTATACATAATCCCATCTTTTCCAATTGGTTAACCTTTTTCAATAAAAAGACCATAATCAACCCATGCCATCTAAGGAAATAGCCTACCTTGGCATATCTTCCTTTCCAATAACAACCAGGTTATATAAAATTTTATTCCATCCTCTCTCAGGCACATCTCACCTCCAGGGACAACTAGCCAAGATAAATGTTCACGATGGGACCTTTTATTTCAAATTATCATCACCTTTACAACCAACGATATTCTCAAAAGACTTTGAATCGACATCACCAGCATCCACATCATAATCCACCCTTCAACCACCAATGTTTAACACCTATTCCTTTATTATACTCAACACAATACCACAAGCATTCATATTCTTTAACTCCAGCTAGAATGCAACAAAAATACAATTCTCTTTAAACCAAATGAACCACATACATCATCTTGAACCCAAAGCGCTAAAATTTACCTTGGGGAAAAACTTGATAAAACCCAATCATCGCTCATTTTCTTTCCCAAAGTCAAATCGCGAAGAAAACTCAAATCTCGAACATCACATAAACCACTTTTTCCATTTTCAAACCTATACAGTACAAGTCGCATTGGGGAGAAACTCAAGTTAGAAGAGAGATTCCACACCAATCTTTGATAGAAACCCTCCCAACAAAGAAAAGACCAATCAACTCACTTTAACCAAAGCAAAATCTCTCGTAATTAACCAAAACCAACGTTTTGGAAGAGGAAACCGATTCTCAAATTAAGCATCTGTATCCATAACCATCACATTTTCTCTCAAGAGAAAAGGGAACTTATTCCCAACAAACCATCTTACCATCAAAATTTCTCATTTTCAATCATCAAAACAACTCCGCAACTTGATCAAAAGTATGCATCCCCAAAAAAAATCATACAATCAATTGATCTGTAAACCTTTAAAAGAAGGCTCAACTCGAATTTCACAATTTCTAGTATTCCAATACTCTAGCCAAGATTTCATATTCACCAAATCCTGAAAAGTTCAGCACTTTTAACCATAAGTTACAACATCCAATCTTTGTTTAATTACTTTCTACGATTCAAATAACCACTACTGGTCATATTATCATAAAACTCCAAACCATTTCTATCTTATGATAATCCAACATAAGATGTGTGTCAACATATTCTTTTGGTCTACTGACCGCAATGAACCATCATTCATACAACTTGTTTATTCCAAGCTTAAAACACATATCTTCAACATTTATTTCGGCGAAATCAACAATTTCCTTTCGCACAATCCCTAAGTTACATATTCAATACCTTCAATTCATTCAACCAATATATAGTTCTAACCACTCAATATGATCTCCACTAGGCATCTTTTATAACTACGGATCCCAGACAGACATTTGTCAAGGACGAATTCAACCTTTTATACAATCATTCCATATCCCTATTCTTTGATTACACATCGATCAAGTCATTCTGTCAATCCACAATTTAATTAACCCATAAGCAACATAAACCAACAACCCTCATGCCTTTGCGCTAATATACTCCGGTACATTACATCAACACCTTACTATAATAAATTCATCCATAGAAGATTCTAGACCCTCTCAATCCTGATCAATACTAGACTTACCGGAACACAAATCTTGAACTTCCAATCAATTCCACAACTCACGACCATTGTAATAACTCTAATCAACTTTTCACTTTAGAATCACCTACCATTCCAATTAATCATTCTATACCATACAATAAATTTGGTTGTCTTTAAATAACCAACAAGTTCTTTTTAACAGAATCAGTAACCCTCCTTATCTGGAAGCTCAACTACTCATCATACACTTAACGCCTTGAACATCCTCGTGGGTCACATACCCAACCTTTAAAGAAAAACCACAATTCTTAAGCATGAGCAACAACAAAAACCATCTCTCTTTCCAGAAAAACTCAACCATAAATCATAAGAGAATTCGACTCTCGAATTCCCAAACTCCGACGGGAAACAACTCCTTAAACAAATCTCAAGATTTACAACTTCCAAGAAGGAAAAGAGATGCATGGGAAAAACCAAATGACCAACCAAATCCTTCTCGATAAAACCTTAACACCGAAGATCCACACGATTTAAGTTTTGCACCAAGAAAACTTCAATAAGTTCCTTAAATGGAGATAACAACAACTACAATAGTTTTCTCCACAAGGCAACCCACGATAACCAACAAAAACCAATGAATCCAACGAAACAGAACACAACAGTAAAAGCAATCCAAAGGGGTTCATCACTAAGCTTTTCTCTTTAAATCCAAACATCGAAGGCAAAAGAAACCAACCTTCCCTCCTTACCCTCTAAACTACTCCGCGAAAACGACGACTCAAGAACGAGAGGTTCCCAAACAGCAAGGGGTGGCACTAACCAGTCACACCCACAAGCAAAACCCACAACTCGGCCAAAGGAACAAGGTCAAAACCTTTCGGCGTAACAAATAACATGAACATAAGCGTACTGATTCCAACAATCCTTTCATAGTCAAAGCAATATGCAACAATAAATTTAGCACTCAACATTTAGGCGTAATGCAATGTACCCATACCCATCCTACTGTGCATCAGAGTGTGTCAAGTTTTAAATTAGTTAACCACTCTAATTCAGATGTTAAGGTTATTGCCCTAAGGACAAATTTTAAAGGAGTAGAAACCTATGCCATGTTTCTAATTTCACGCAGCAAAATTTTAGTTTACTCTAGAGTAATTTGCTAAATTCACATGCCACGGACCTAAAGCCCGCTCTGATATCAACTGTAACACCCCGACGCTAAACGAGCCACGGATGCTACCAACCCTCTAAATAACTATTGGCACCTCTACGAAAAGTCTGAAAACAACCTCTAAACTCCTAAAACCGGCTTAAAACTAAGCCACCGAAATTTACAAAATTTCGGCATGACCTCTCTAGAAAGTAGGACATCCACTCAGCATACAGAAAACATTTGCAGTTATACGATATCATTCTAGCAGGTCCTTAGTTATCCAATCACACATCCAATAGAAATTAATAAACTCCGCCAAATAATTATTACAGGACAGGAACTCATTAAACATAACCACAAACAACCCCTTGCAAGAATTTTCACGTGCTATTAAGATCAGCACTATAAATCAACATGATGGAAAGGTGATGATGCAAAACGTGATTGTGCTACTACCCCCATCCATGCATGCCGGTATCAAGGTACCTGCAACAACCCAAACAACAAACGTGAGTCGATGACTCAACGAAGTACATCAAAGAATAAATTCATAATCAATCGCATTTTCCTACTTAAGAGCATAACAACCATTCTTACATAAGTATAGCAAGCAGATAAAACAGAAGTATCACAACTAATTCTCCAAAACCAACCCCATGCTCGTTTTTGATGGAGTTCGCAACTCTACGGCAATGAAGCATAACATATAACCTAAAAACATAAACCATATCTTGCAACCAGACATGAAAATACAGAATCTGAATAATCCACCATACTTCTACAATCATGTAATGCAGTATGCATGCTCACCTGTTCCACATCATTACTAACTTCTTACACATACCTCTTTAATCTTTTTGGATGAGCCCACAACTCGATCCCAACTCGACACCTTTCCATTTAACTTAAAATCATCATTAGAATGCAATGCGACATGAATGCTCTCTTTGATGCACGTACCGGTACTGCCGAGTGCCAACCCGTCGGCGTGCACCCTTACGTCCCTTCCATCCTATGGAAGGTGCCTACTCTTACTGTCTCGCTCCTATTCACCTCAATGAATGGGACTACGAGGTAGAACTTTCGTGTTCACTACGTGTGAACACAGAGGCCCGCATTAGAATAGGTCGCCTCTTCCTTTAATGAATGCACAATGCAATTGACACTCTTAAATTTCAACTACAATCATTTCTACCATTCCGTATAGACATGACCGGAAGTATGGATAGCAATCAAATTCTCATATTCATAAATAACTGTTCACAATTGTCTACTCAACACTCAAGAACGAAACATAGTAGCAATTGTGTCATCTCTATCGGCGAGTAGGTCACAACCAAAAATCTGCACCACAATACACTTAATTAGCCATAATCAAAAGTGAAAGCCTGAACTAATCCTCATATCCATATATGATTATTCATACTAACCTAATCAAAATCATGAATAAAACCGTGTGCAACATGTCACATAATTTAATAGCACAACAAAATTTCTCAAATATACTACTCTAGAAATGACTTAATCATTTAAACCACACATATAAACCCTCAACCCATTCTCAACAACGCCGATGTACTTGCCTTAACTGCGAGGAGTAGAGTGGCGGGAAGAAGAAGAAGTCACTCCCAAAGCTACTCCACCTAGAAACACAATTGCGTACTCAATTTCACAAGTTATAGAGTCAACAACAATAACAAACAACATATTTACTTTCTAAATCAAATTGGCCCCAAACTCTAAATTTTCAGTGACTCTAATTTTAGGATAGCAAATTCAACAAAGCATAACTTTTGCGTCACATAACCAAATTGAGTAAACTAAGACTATAATCGACCACAAGAAGACCATCTTTCATTATCACAAACACATTTAACTTGGTTACTCATCAATAAATCTTAGTTTTCAAAAGAACAAGGCTCAATTACACTAATTCCATTTTCGGACAGCAAATGGTAATTCTTTCGTAACTTTTTAATGGTTAAACCAAGTTGAGTGAACCCAGTTTCTAATTAAACACAAGAGGATAATCCACAACTCTATTACAGCCATTTATTAAAAACATGCATTACTAAGTCCCAGATTAGAGATGAACAGAGGTTATATGCATTAACAGTAGATTCTAAACAGCAGGCACTAAAATGAACATAACTTTTAATTGGCTAAGCAAAAATTTGCATTCTTGGGCTCCAAATTACCAAGAGAGGATAACCTATAGTTACCCCATAGCCCTTTGCTCAACACATGAAAGTAAAGTCCTCAAATCGAACTCTGAACTTTAGACCAAACCCTGAACATTCAGCAAAAACAGCAATCTGGACAACAGCTTCAACAAGCCATAACTTTTGATTTCTAATTCCAAATCAAGAAAACAAATACATTTTCTAAATCTAAAGTAAATTTCCTACATTTCTCCAGGCAAACAAAAATCCTAATTCGTCCTGCAGTTAAGCCAAACCTTCAGTTGAACATTTCAGGTACAAAATCAACACAATCTGAACAGACTTTAGTAAAATTATCATAACTTTTAAATGGCTTAACGGATTTCAGTGTTCTTGTGCTTCAATTAAGCGGAATTCGACTAGATACAACTTTCTCTATAGCCAAATATTTAGGAAATGCACCAATTATTCCTAGATTTGAAATGATCAGAAGGAAGGAAATCTGAACGAAAACAGAATTACACAAGTTCTAGGGTTCCACCTCTAATCCATACCATACACAACCAAACAACCATTAAAACTCCATGGCATGAACCCTAACCCAGCCAGCCAACCACACCCAAACCCTAGATTTATTTCCTCGCCTTGGCTCAAGGGAGAAACTGCAAGGGGGAGGGAGAAGGCGCCGGCCGGGGGAAGGAGGAGCAGCTGCTGGGGGGAGAAATCGCCGGCTGGGGGGCACAAAGCCAAGGGAGGAGGCACCATGCCTGGGAGGAGGTCCTCTTCCTGGCTCGATTTGGGGTGAGAAAAGAGGCAAGGTGCCAGCAAGGAAGACAGGAGGGAGTCGGGTGCTGGAAAAAAAATGGCCGAATGGGGGAGAGGAAAAGGAGGAGGAGAGGGCGGGGAAAAAAAGGGGAGGGTGGTGAGAGAATTTTCACCCGCGACAGGAAAAATTTAACTGCGACAATACATAGACGTACTACGGATTCATAGAAGAGATTTGGGAGCTTGACTATGGACCTTTGAAGGTCCCCCTCTTTCGGTGCTAGTGGGTCAGGTTACCTAGGGGTGTGAACATCGACAAGTACGGTATCACTACCGTGGACTTCAAACACATCAGATACAAAGAAGAACCATTCGTACTTGCTAATGCCGTTGCACAAATTTTCTTTATAAGGGATCCAGCTGACAAGGAACACCACGTGGTTCTTCAAGGTAAAAGAAGGATTGTCGGAGTTGAGAATGTAGTCGACGAGGAAGACTATAACCAATTCAATGAGCTTCCTCCTTTCAGTGAAAACATTGACCTAGGTGTCATGGAAGACATAGAGGAAGCTACATACATACGTCATGATCATAACAAAGGTTGGATCGTAACTTAGTTATATAATTAAGGATATGCTTTATTTTGTATGAAGGTCAAGCTTCAATTTGTAATATAAACATTTCGTATGAAGGACATACTTCAATTTGTAATGTATAGAGTATTGATTATTATAATCATTCAGAAAAATGTTTAGAATATTTCAATATTGTTTGATACCTGTAGAAAATCAATAACAGAGAAATCAATAGTCAATTAGTCTGCTTGTCAGAATTTTACAAACCTCTCCAGGTCAAATGTCAAGCCAAACATTTTACAAAATATCATCAGCTCATCGGTATCCTCCTCAAAAAGTTTCAAAAAATTTCATCTCAGTTTGGATGTTCAACTAAATCCAAATCCATATGGCTGTCCAGAAATCAGAAAATTCCTTTTCTTTTACCCTCCTCCCTCTGCCATGTGGGCCCCTCTTCCTCGCCTTCACGCGTGTGCCCTAGCGGCTATCCAATCCTTGCCGCGGCAGCAATTTCCACTACTATTTCTGCCACACCAGCACTTGGCATACACCGGGGGGGCAGGGACTATCACTGCCGATTCCTTGGTAACGTGGCACAACTGGTGAACATCAGTGCCGGTTGATATATAATACCCGGCAGTAATATAAAACATCAGTGCCGAGTCGTATCCCAACCGGCACTGATAATGAAATATTAGTGCCTGTTGACGTAAGACAAGTGGCACTAATGTAACACATCAGTGCCGGGTCATCTCTCAACTGGCACTGATAGTTCCATATCACTGCTAGGTTACATTTCAAACGGCACTGATGTTGTTATATTACTACCAGTTTATAAATAAACCAGCACTAATAGTATTACATCACTACCGGTTCTAAAACAAACCGGTGAAGATAATACATCAGTGCTGGGTTATTTGGTTGAACCGACAGTAATAATCCTCCCTATATAAACATCCTCTTTTCCGCACTTAGTCATTTTGCATCCCATTTGTAATTCTTGTCGTGAGCTTCGTCTATGCCGCCCTAGCCACCGCGACCACTCTGCGTCCCCGCGCTGGCCCTCCCCACGTCGACCCTCCCCTCATCGATCCTTCCCACGCTGGCCCTCCCCGCGTCGACCCCTCCCCGGCATCCCCCCTGCGGCGCCTCCCCCCGACGTCTCCCTCCACGTGGCGCCTCCACTACAAAAGGACACCCCTTTTTGCAACGCATATATGCGTTGCTAAAAGTCCGTATATGCGTTGCTAGGGTCTATACCAACGCATAATTATGCGTTGCCTATGCTGCCGTTGCTAGGGGCTATTGCAACGCTTATATATGCATTGGAAAACCCTATTAATAACCGTTGCTAAATTGCAACGGATATTTATAGGCTACAGCAACGCTTACATGTGTTTGTGCCGCCCATGGGCAGCTTACCTCTAAAGCTTGTTGCAACATTTAGATTCGAATTGTGGCAACGCTTATATGCGTTGCAAGAAATTAACCATTGGAAAAAAAATAATTAATATTTATTTGGAGCCAAATAAATATGTACAGAATGCGCAATGCTCATTTGAAACTTTTCCAGATCATCCAAGGCACACACATAGGAAATAAACACAAATTAGTCTATATTAAAAACAAATATTCACATTATAGAGTAACATCCACAAATTAATTCATCACATAATCTGTGTTCAAACATTTTTGCTGTGATAGCAAGATATATACAAAGGAATCCTCTTAAATCAAAGTCATGACAGATCTTGATCCAAAGTAAATAAGAAGCAAAGCACTAATTTCAATGGAAGCCCTCACATCCTCAAGTAGTCATGCTGTTGGTCCCAAACTGAAAACAAAATGGAAAGAAAATATTCAGGGCAAGTCAATCGGAACCAACATTAATTATTTTTAATTATTTTCGAGGTACTATATTCAAACTGAGAGGAAGTGTAAAAGTTAGAAACAAGCAAAGTTAGAAACATCACCTTGTGGTCAAATAAAACAAAATCCCCGTGTTGTTATTCATCTGATGGGATCAAATAGTTGTTTCAATCTGCAAATGGAATTGGAATACTTTAATTCAATGTAATAGTTAGGAAAATATCAGAAAATAGTGATGATGTAAGCAAACCATTTCACTGTCCACACCTACAAAATTTATGTAAAGTGCAACTAGTCAAAATCTAGGGTTTACATTCATGGTTGCTGTTCATGTGCAGAACTTCGACTCAATTAAAAAAATCAAGAATGCTGCCCAAGGAGGACAGGATTAAAAGGTTAGCACAAACAGATGCATTACAAACATAAAAAGAGAAGTATAATCCTAGGCAATTTGGAAGAATGTGGGGACAACCGTAACTCTCAAGTATATATAAAAGGCACAAGTACATAGAATATATCTAACCATCTTTGGAACTTCAGGTGAAATGGTGCAAAATTCCTTCATCTCTTCTATTGAAGCAAGAGCATCAATAAATAGAACATCAGCTCCAGCATCAGCAAAAGCATGTACTCTCCATAATGCTTCATCAAGTGAAATAGCTTGACGAGAATCTGTCCTTGCCACAATAACAATGTCAGAGCCACTCACCTTCCTAGCATCTACAGCAGCTTTTATGTGCATAATTGCTTCCTCCCTTGAGATGACTTTCCTTCCTTCAGTGTGTCCACATGCTTTTGGTGCCACCTTCAAAAATGTTATATCATATCCTTAAAAGAGAAACTAAAGGAAAAAGGAAGATCAATCATGGAAGTCTTCTGTTGATCTTTTGGTATAACCACAGTAAGCAAATTTACGAAGGAAATGGAAAGGCATGCTGCTCGAAATGTGTAATTCAAAATTCAAATCCACAAAAACACCCAGAACAATCAGAATGGATTAAACAAGTTGTTGCAGTAAGTGAAATTTAAATAGTGCAAACACCACCATATGTGGTATTATGTTAGTTAAATGATCGAAATAGTTGTTACAATAAAACTCTATATGATAGTACAACTTAACTACTTAAATTTAATTACAGTAGGTGAAACATCATAATCAATAATGATGTTTTCTTGTTGATTATGATGTAAACTACGAGGTAGAACATTCCTTGTTCTTGTCTATATACTTACAACAACAAGAAAACAAGTAAAATTTGGAAAGATGCCCTAACATGATTCTCAGAAATAAGGGTACACTGGTACACAATATTAGGAGTTAAGACACTTACCTTCAAGCCAATGCAAAACGTATGCCGTTTGTTTCCCCACCGTCTGGCTATTTTAGTTTCTGCCAAGTGCCGTGAAACAACAGATGCAACCAAAGAAGAGTCAAGTCCACCAGACAAGAGCACACCAAATGGCACATCGGACATTAGCCTCTTAATGATAGCCTGCAGAATTTGTAACTCATGTAAAATAATATAGTGGATGGTACATGTAGACAAAATAAAACTTATGAAGTGTGTATTAGATAGTCATTTATTTACACTTCCTGTAATATTTAAGAATCGGTCAGCATGGTTTTGAAAGATATGCCATCTAGCTTACATCTTAATACAGAAATCAACACATTGAGCCATCATTGTGATAACAGCATAACAAAGCATACTATAAGAATCTGACACATGAAATATCAAGTCATCAACTGAGGTCCAGACAGGCATTGCCTAACCAGAGGCATCAACACAGCATATCAGCATGAAACTAAATTCCAAATAGAGAGAAAATCATGAAAATAAATACAAAAGTACATCAGCATATCAAATATAAATATGCATCAAAAGGTATGAAAATGTAACAAAGAGTACAAGGGCGTGCCTTCTCAAAGCATGGTTGAGGAATGCTTTCTGAAAACCATGGTGGGTTGTACCACCTCCTTAGGCTACCTATGGTGGATATCAGAAAACAGGTCAGTAGGCGAAACAAAAGATACTTGTAACATAAACAGTAGCTTGAATTATGTTTGCCTTCAGGGTTTACAGTACTGCAATTTCTGGTATTAAGCGTCAGATTAAATTGTCAGTTTGTCACGAATGCAACAAGAAAACTGAACCTGCTTTGCTGGAGTACAGGTGCCCAGGGGGAAAGGATATGAAGCGCTCACAATCATCACTCAATGCCTTCATCTCTGAAGAAAACCAAACTGAACCTGAAAACACAACACATGTAGGAGTATGAAATAATAACTAGGAGCAACAAATCTAAATCTAGAAAAATTGGGCCAAGCTGAGATAGATCCCAACACCATACTGCCTATCTGTTCAAGATATAAGTATATAGCTTTTTTTCCTGTTTTAACATTGGACAACAGAAATAGCCTAGAACATGTTCCAAGTATCATATTTGGCTAGCATACCGCTGGCCGGTAATGAAAACCAAACGGTTCCCACAAGAAACCAGTATTAAACTGGACTGTTTCGTCTGCAAAGTCAAACTGTGTAGATGAATTTAAAACATCAAACAGTCTGAAAAACCCAGAACCAGTCCAGAAAAGTCCAATATATTTATCCAACTATCAGAGATTTGAGGACCTGGTCATGTATATTGGGCTCTAGCAACTACTAACCCTTCACCAGCTCCCCATTACTGCCTCAGATAATATGGTGCACAGATACAAAGAGTCCAACTTCTTTCCTTGCATGAAACATTACTTAGATCTGTTGATCGCCAATAAAAAACATTGGTAAAGAAATGTCGTGATATGGAGTAGATTGATTTCTTGCGCTCCAATTGAAAATACACTCGCACTCGTAATCGGATCCCCCCAAATTGTTATAAGAGGGCAGGAGAAGTAATTAGCACTCCAGTTGAATAATTAATACCTCACCGGCGGCCGGCCGTCGTTCGTCGGCTCGTCGCCGCTGCGCCACGACGTCCTCGAGTGGCGCGATCGGGAGGCCGGACGGGACGACGGGCGGAGGCCGGACGGGACGGGCCGGACAGGCGACGGGCGGCGGGCGACTTGGAGGCGGACGGGCGACGGCGGCGACGAGGAGGCCAAGGACGGGCAGAGAGCAGCGATGGGCGATGGGGAGGCGGCGGTGGCGGCTAGGGTTGGGATTGTGAGCGGTGGGCGATGTGGAGGCCTGAGGGCGGGGCTGTTACATGAACGGGATCGAGGGCCTCCACCCTCCAGCAGGTCCGCACGGCAATCGGCGAGGGAGTATTATTAGACATTGGAGCGGGTAGAACAACGGATACCCGATAGGGTATCCGAACCGAAAAATTTAGTATTTTGCCACTTCAAAGATTGACTCTTTGATTATGATGCCACTTGAGCCAATGACATATGGGACCATCTGAGTCAATGAAATGTGGGTTCAGTGGCAAATTTGCGAAGCCACATGTTTGAAGTGGCAAAATACTAAATCTCTCATCCGAACCCGGTCCGAAAAGTTCGGGTATCATCCGTCCCATGTCCAATCCAAATCCAACCAGACGTGAACGGGTAATATCTGAATCCGAACCCGAACCCGACGGGTACCAAAAATCGGGTTTTCCTTGACCCGACCTGAACCGGGTCGGGTACCCATCGGGTAGTACCCGACCCGTTTTCACCCCTGACTGCCGGGCCTTTACGCAGCTTGGGCCGGCGACAGATGATTCTTACAACAGTTGACAAATGTTGCCACTAGTTGCTTAACCCCACGGATGATGCTTGCAACGCTTTGCAAGCGTTGCCACCCTGTTGCTTGCAACGCATAACATCATGTGTTGCTATGTATCCGCTGTTTAACCCTACGGATGATGCTTGCAACGCTTTGCAAGCGTTGCCACCCTGTTGCTTGCAACGCATAACATCATGTGTTGCTATGTATCCGCTGTTTAACCCCACGGATGATGCTTGCAACGCTTTGCAAGCGTTGCCACCCTGTTGCTTGCAACGCATAACATCATGTGTTGCTATGTATCCGTTGTTAAAGGGGTGTTCCTGTTGTAGTGCTCCCCCTCTCCGAAACCACCCCACTTGAGGTTGCTATTACTGTCTTTTTGTGTTTTAACATGATTTCATGGATTGCCCTAGGTATTGCCTGTATTGTTGTTTGCCTATATTGCCCTTGGTATTTGTTGTTTGTTTACTTCTTTTTGGATCCCTTCCGAATGCTGCCATGGTAGCACAAAATTGGCAGAAACGTTGCCGCGGCAGAGTTCCGGTAGGAAAAAGGAGCAGGCGCTGGTAGGTGGGGCCAAGTCTCACGGTGGCTGGCAGTGGGCCAGGGAGGTCAGTGAAGCAAGGAAATGGCAAGGGGCCCACCTGGCAGGGTGAGGCGCATAGGAAAAGAAGGAAGAAAGAAAAAACCGATTTTTCTGGAACATGGCAAAAATTTTTTTTTGGGTTTAATATGGCATATAAATCAATTTATATATTTTTGAAACTTTTTGGAGCCATTAATGATGAGCTATTTGATCTACCATAAAATTTTCAGCTTAAAATCTGACTCAAAGAATTTTATAAAATTCTGACAATCTGATGGTCTCATTATTGGCCTTTCGGTTTTTTATTTTATAGAGGTAGAAAATGACATCTAAATATTCTAAAATTTTTATTGAGTGATTCTGGGGCATTGAGAGTATTACTGTAAAATTTTCATGCTATTTTCTTGTTTGATTATTTTTGTAGAATTCTAAGAATGATTCTGAGATAGATTTTAATTTGCTGGTTTTTATTTCGTATTAACTAATAAATGAGTTAAAGTTTTTGTAAGACTTTTCAGAGGTGAATTTGAGAGCATTTAGGGTTTAAACAATTTATTCCAGAGTTTGTTGTAATTTAGAATTTTGAGTTTAACATTTTACAACCCGCATTTGGGTAATTCATATGATCATTCTCATATGTGCAGGCATTGGAGAAACAGATCCATGAAGCTTTAGTTTTGTTTTAGTAGCACTGTATGTATGTATGTATGTATGTATGTATGTATGTATGTATGTATGTATGTATGTATGTATGTATGTATGTATGTATGTATGTATGTGTTCTTACGTTTACTGGTGTATGTATGTAATTCATTTGTATGTATGTATGTTTAATGTTGCCATGGATGTATAATGGTTCCTTTGATGTATAGTGGTGCTTTCGATGTATATGATTTATATTTCATGTCTGCCTTGCTTTATTTATCGTTTCGTACATGCATGTTCCACGATTACCTTTGTATAGTCAGACGATTACGCTCTATATATGCAAAACATTGATATTAGCAACTCGAACGCATAACGAAATGGTGATTACTCCTTATATATGGAAAACAATGATATTAGCAACTCTAACGCACAACAAAATGGTCATTCAAGTTGTGTCAAGATTCATCTCATGACTTTGTTAATTTAAAATTTCAGATAAAGGTGGTGCACATGGCCTCTAACCAGGGACAAGTGCCGGATGGCGCTGAGCCCTTGAACCAAAGCCCGGAGCAAAGCCCGACAAGGTTCCTCAACCTAGAGCAACCCAAGGCGACAAATGTACATAAGGTAATTCTTTAGTAGGATGTGCTTCCCGATGAAATTCTTCACGTAGACGGAGTAATTCCCTAGCAGGGCCATACGACTAATGAAATGGTTAAAATGCAAGGTCAGACGTCTGGTGCACGGAGGTAGTGCCGTGGCCAAGGTCCCAGCAAGATGCGGATAGGTGAACGAAAGGTGATCGTGGAGCTTAATGTAGTCGGGGAACCAGCTATACCTGCATCATTGGTTGGACCATATTGGACAGCATGCGGAGTCTTGGCTAGAAATAATGTGCCCATCATCTACAAATCATGGACACACCATGGCGATTGCCCATCGTATGTTCCCGATGACATCAAGGAAACATTGTGGACAGAGTTGACAGCCAAGTTCCAGCTTCTTGAAGATCAGTTGGAGCTTGCGAAGAAACGTGCACTAACCATCACGTGATCCGCATGGAAGAATTGGAAGACAAAGCTAAATAAGGAGTATGTCAAGAAGGATAAAACACCATATTTTAATAGATACCCGAGGTTAGAGCAATTTTGGGATGAATTCGTACAATATAAGAATTCTGATGAAGCCCAGGCTATCAGCCAACAGAACAAGGTAAATTCGGACAAGAACATTTACCCTCATGTGCTAGGCACCGGTGGCTACGTGAGGAAAGTACCCAAGTGGGATGCACGGGAAGAAGAGCTAACTCGTGGTGGAGTTATTACTGCGACGTCTGAGATGGCCCCAAGATCAAAGTACTAGCTGCTTGCGAGGGGAGCTACTCTGTCGGATGATGGTAGCTTAAGCTTTAGAAGTGAGAAAGATGAGGAAATCTCGAAGAAGATCGCAGATGCCCACTCCCAAGCTACTCAGGGCTCCTTCCAGCCAAGAAAGGAGAACGACAAGCTAACATGCGTCTTGGGTAATAAAGAGCACCCTGGTCGCACCAGAGGGTTCGGCTTGGTGCCCTGGAAAGCAATGTTCCCAGAGGATGCTGAAATTTATAAGCAACCAAAGAAATCTAGACAAGAATAGTTGGATGAACGTGTAAGAGAAATAGAAGACCGGATGCATAGAAGGGAAATTGAATTTGAAGAAAAGATATAAAAGATGCAAGAAATGCTAGCAAACATTCTTAGCGAACGTCAGTCACATGACGTCGGCCACCAGCTCCAGAGTCCCGCCAGGGCTCATAAAAGCAGCCAAGCGTCCATGGACCCTCCTGAAGAGGACTCAGCGTGTAGTTTTCCTGTGGACAAAATTGTAGAGCCGACACGCTGCAGTTTGCACCTGCCCGTAGCGAACATTACCATCAAGGTGGCTGACGGGGTGGCTTGGCCATGCATCGAGGGGCAGATGTTGCATAACTGCCCAATTCCTCAGGGATACGCCAGAGTATCAGTTGACAGCGTGGTTGACAGATACCGCAAAATTTAGGTTGAGATCTCAGGCAAGGAGGGGAAAAATAATCTCGGACAAAGCCTGGGCACATTCATCACGTGGCACAAGCACTACATAAAGTTTGGCTCAGAAGTTGACGATGACAATGATCGTAATAATGATAACGAGGCAGACTCTCCACCCAGGAAAAGTCCTCCGGCATCACCCAAGAAAGGTCCAGCGTCACCCAAGAAAGGTCCTTCTCCTGCTCTGCTGCCATAAGACAGTAATCAAAGAGCACCGCGATTCAACATTCTACACGGTCAGGGGGGAAGTTCCTCATCTGTGAAGCCAGCATGAACTTTTAGCAAGAAATGAGCATATGACCTGACCAAAGAAGAAACTAGAAGAGAAGTAGACGCCAGCGTAACAGCTCACTTCAAAAAGACGCCATCACCTGATAAGGTTGTAATCGAAGCTTCCAAAAGGGATTTCTTCATGGGCTTAGCGACGGTTAAATAGACAGGATGGGCAACTGAATCTCCTCAACTTAGCCAATGATCAGACTACGAGCGCATCTCTAGAAAGAAATTTAAAGGAGATGGTGGTAAAGCAACTGTTGCTGAAGCTCAAAGTGGTGCTAAAGGGCATGAGCCCCCCTCTAAAGTGGCCATTCGTTAACGGGGAAGCTTTGATGGATCCAAATGAGGAACCCAGACTGACAACACAGTTATGACATCTACATCAATGGTACCGGCCGTATGTCCAAGAGACAAATAATGATGCTTTTCCCGTTAAATACAAAGATGTGGATTTTCACAACATGGATGGCATTTTCTGGGTAGAACACATGGAACTATACCAGTTGTACCAACGAGACGCCCTGGATGTGTCTATATTAAGAATGTGGACGCTGTAAGTCTCTTGTATACTTCATGCTGTATATTCACGTACCCTTAAACTGAGGATCTGAATTCTTTTTTATGTAGAATGGAGGCAATGACACTTAGAGCAGACTTAAATGAAAGGGTAGGATTCCTCGATCTGGGTCTTATCAACTGCAAACTTATTCTAGATCCAAGAATGATAAAAGATGTTGAGGAGTACGTACTCAAGGCGCTGCTAAAGCTACAAGACAAGACCTATGTACTTTTACCCCACAACTTTCAGTATGTGTTTCCCTGCCTACTAGTCTCGCATATTTGATGCGCAATACTATGTGACGACTAATTGGCTTCTGCAGCTTTAAATGGATCCTCCTCGTCATCATGTTAGACGAAGGCAACATCACTGTCTTGGACTTAATGAGAAAACCAACAGCCGATTACAAAGAATTAATAGAGTTTCTAGACAGGTAAACTCGGTCGTTGCATTATTGCTCCAGTAATCTTCCATTTCATTGCACCTAATTAATTTTGATGACTACTCGAAACTATGCACAGGGTGTACACAAAACACCGCAAGAAGAGCCAGCGGTGTCATCCATTCACGAAGAAGTTTAGAATAAAAACCGATTTTCCATGGCTGAGACAGGCCCAAGGGAACAATCTATGTGGATACTACGCGATGACACATATGCACGCGTTCGTCACTGACAGTACGGACTACAACGGCGAGATGGTATATTATTACATGTTGATGCATACTTTTCTTTATAAAGACGATGACACTAATTAATACTTCAATTTCTCCCATGACAGCATGTGAAGCTGGGCACCAGTGGCCTGCTCGACAACGAAATTGAAGCCCTTCGAGAGCAGCTTACCGGGTTCATCGTTCAAGAAGTTATCAACCGAAGGGCGAGTTTTATGAGCATTAGTAGCTTAAGTGAGATGTCAACGATTGTGAATGAACAATGTAATAATTAAATATTATGATGCTTCAAAAGTGAATGAACAATGTAATTAATAAATATTATGATGCTCCAATGTACTTGTATTACCCTTTAGCGATGTTTCGTTAGTATTGTGCATAACGTATATGTCGGGACCCGAATTCACAATCCGGAAACCCTCTGTGTTTTCAGCACTAGTCCCAGGATCAGTCGCTAGTGCCATAGTTAACAAAGATGAATATCACAATCATACACAACGGATTAATAAATAAAGAATTCATCTTTTAATATAACATGTTGAACAACCTTAAGGTCAACTTACAATTGTGAAGCCTAGATGGCTTCAACTCAGAGTAAAACGAACAGCAGTGGTACGAAGAACGTCAGTGAATCCTATCAAAACACCACAAGCATTTGACAAGGTTCAACTCCTAGATATTCGCCTTCTTGCAGAACTTCTCCCTTCTTCGAAGACAAAGACTTCTCCTCAACTGGTGATGTTTTGTTAAAGTAAGGGTGAGTACACAACCGTACTCAACAAGTCATGCACATAATGCAGTTCTATTACTACATGCATGGCTTATTCCAAAGGAATGGCTGAATGGTTCTTTTGCAATAAAGCAGCATTCACAAATAATCATAATAGATAGAAAAACAGTAAAACAAATAATACCCATAATAAATTTCGTAATCATTCTCAAGTAAAACATTTCTCATCCTTAACCAATTTCCATATCACATTGTCCACATTCCCAACCTCATTTTTATCAAAATCTAACCCTTGACTGTAATCCCCGAGCAATGTCCAGTACCGCGGACTCGGATATTCGAATAGTTTTTACACTCTGCAGAGGTTGTACACTTTACCCACAAGATACAATCAACTCACCACGTTAGCTGTGAATCGCCATACAAGAGTATGCGAATGAGCGATCATAACAAAGCCTTTCAGAAACTTCTAGCTCAACCTAGGAACCTCTCTGGGTTGCCTTCACTATCACTTCCCTCACGCTAAGCCGAAGTATAGGACCGACGAACACCGTTGGATAGGGTACCAAGCCGCAGCACAGGCACGCTCCCCCATACAGTTACCCCTGTGTAGCTGCCACCCCGAGGTATCAAAGGTGAGATATCAGAATCCTACTAAACTAGGTCTTCCCATTCAGACATGTGGTTGTACAAGTGACTCAAGTCAAAGGCTTGCAAGGTGAAGTCCTTAGGGTAACGAAGGCAAGACTATCTCGAATAATTCACCAACAATACCATCACATAATTCACCAACAATACCCTCACATAATTCACCAACAACACCGCCAAATACCAAAGCGACATATCCAATGCCACTCTTGCCACTTGCCTCAGTCTAAAATATTTTACCACCCCAGTTGATTATGCGCAACACAATGCCAACAACAACTCAACATCCATGCAGAACCACACTGGTTCCACATATCAACATCATCGTGTGGCAACACGTCACACCATTTCACAAACACATTTCATAATCCATTAATCAGTATTAACCTTTTATTTTCAAAAGACATGAGTTGCGTGGCATGGCTAAGCAATTATACACAGTCTAACCAACCCGCGTTGGCAAGTAATAACAACCAACTAATATTCAACCATCTTAGGGTGACAAATGAATTATGGCATACAAATAATCATGGCAAGGTGATATTAGCAATTGGATTGAATAACTAATCCCAAATTAATTTAAATCATTTTAATTTTAAACTAGCATGCAATAATTTGAATCAAAGTAAATTTGTAAAAATTAGGAGCAATATGATCAAAGCACAACTTGCCTGGCACTTGCTATAAACTGCTCTTTACTCTTTTTAATTGATCTTCGGCTTCCTCAACCTTTGGCTCTTCAATCGAATGCTTCGACTTCCTCGTCCTTCAGCTACTTTGGGTAACTTCAGGACGATACGTCTAACGACAAAGAAACACAAATACAACAAAACTCAAAAGCAATTCAAATAAACTCCAATTTAATATTAGATTGGTACTGAACAGAAGGGATTGAATTTAAGAACTTGAATAGATTTGATCAAAGATCGGATGAAAGAGAACAGGCTTTCAGAAGATTTATCAAGAAGGAAAAGACTGATAATTAGGGAAGAACGGAGTATATTCTAGGGAATATCCTTCGAGATTAATTAACTCGATTGGACAGATATTGACATATGGGCAATGGTGTATCAACCAAGTCCATGAATGATTTTCCAATCAATGGCAGATTAGATTTTCAAAGATAAGACAAGGACAAGTAGGATCAACATCCACTGCGATTCGATATGGGGTTCAGTCATACATCGATGAAAAGGCTTGATGATGACAAGATGGCGATGATAAGAAGACGGGACTAAACTCAAGGTGATAAGGCTAGATCACATCAAAGCGATAGAAAAGATGATGACATCGCACTAGGGTCTTTACTTGCATGCACACGTGTGATGAGAGCAAAGCGTTAACGGCGGGTCGTTAACGACGAAACGTTAACAGCGAAACGTTAACGATGGAACGTTAACGGTGAAACGTTAACGGCGGAACGTTAACGATGGAACGTTAACGATGAAGGTGAAGCGTTAACAGAACACTTATGAGATTACAAGGTGGCGACTATCGGTACAATGGTAGGGTAGCGACGTCATGACATGGCTCAAATTTGAATTGCGATCTGCGAAGTACACATATCGTGACGCAACGACAAAAGACGATGGGTAGATACTAGAATATGGCTTTGACGGCAACCAGGAATCAATTGAACTTCTCCGATGGGCAAAATAGCCAATTAGCAGGAGGCGGGGTTGAGTTGGCTTGCCCCGGCATAGATTTTGGTGTAGATGTACTAATGAAGTTGCTCCTTGACCTTTGTTGTCTTCCTTGCATTTTTTTCCTACCAACATAGTAAGCTAGAACAATCTATTAATATCATTATATTCTTTGTAATCAATTATGTCCTGAATTTCATATCGTAAACCTTCATAAAAATGAGCCATCTTATCTTCTTCATCCTCAAATACCTCACAACGCAACATGCCTATTTGTAGCTCTTAGTATTACTCCTCTACAGATATATTACCTTGATTCAAGTATTACAATTTCTTACATAAATCATGTCTATAAGAAGGAGGAACAAATCTATTACGTGTAGCTCACTTTAATCTATCCCATGTATCATGTTGTAAGCTAGAATTTACTACTTCATTCCACTGCATGATAGCAAAATCTTTGAACTCACTAGTAGCTTGCTTGACTTTATGTACTTCAAGAACTAAATGGCAGTTAAATTTTTGTTCAACAATCATTTCCCAAACTAAATAAATTTCACAATCATATGCACCAGAAAAAGTTGGTATGGCAAATTTGACTTTAGGAAAATGATCATCATATCTACAACCATTGTGCTGATTAAAATTATTACCTCCCATACCATGACAGTTGTGATTCAGGCATCGTTCTTGTTGTACATCCTGTGTAGTGGCACGAGCAGCGAAGATGTCGTGGTCTTCTTAATCCACATCATCTACCGTGATAGACTCTTCAAGCTCCTCCACTCTTCGAGCCCATTGAGAGGCGGATGACTGTCAAAGTTCTCCATCCTTGTAAGAAGATTGGCAATGCTTTGCTCTATTCTCTCCAATCTATGCTCATTGTCTCGATCGATCTTTGAGATATTTGCATTGATGACATTTAGCATGTTGTTAAACTCTTTTCTCGAAATACACTCCTTTCCATCCACATCTTCAGCTTGCGAACCTGTCATTGTTAGTAGAAGACAAAAGACAACACAAGAGTAATCCCTATCAACTAAGTAGGTGCTGGAAGGTGGAATCACTCATTCTTAAGCATCTTACCACACTCTTACAAATGTTCTTACCGAAACAGTGGGCGGTACCACTAGTGGCTAGTTTGTGATACCATGACTGGAGCGAGAGTGATGCGATTACAAAGGAGAACCTAAACTGATAAGAAGCATGTGGAGCTCGAAAGGCAATATTTAGTAGCAAGGAACAAGCAATATTGAAATCAGATTAGCAAGATGAATAAATATCCAACGTATTAATCACAATTGCGGACCTAAACTTGTTCCTAGAATTAGTTCAACCTAGCAAGGGATATATCAAAATACAAAGGACTCAAAGGATGCAAGCAATCTGATTATCTTTGTCTTCTTCGAAACAAAAAAAAGTACGCCTCAATCGGAGTCCATATGCAAAAGTTATGCCCATTTTACTGAACACTGTGCAATCTAAAATTGCTTGGGCCTTCACTTTTTCCTTCCAATTAGGGCTAAAATAGCAATAGGATTGTCGGTGAAAAACGATGGCAGCAAGGCAATTGACACAAGGTGGCTTGCATCCTACCTAGGGCTTGCAAGGTGGGAGATATAACGCAAAACGGCAGCAAGGGCAAACCGAGTAGGACTCAATTTGGTTCTAGGGATTGGTGGTGGTGGGATGACTAACGGTGCAAAATAAGAACTAGGGCAACGAAAGGTGATGACTAGAAACTAAGATCACTACTTCAAACTAGCAACAAGATGATGTCGATGGAGACGAACTCAACAAGCGAAACTGAAAACAAAAATTGCAAAGGCACAAGGGGTTGTAGGATAGCGGAAATGATGAAGAACTTTTTGTGGGGCAATTTTTTAGGCTCTAGGATGATGACAAAATAAAAAAGGGGATACAAGGATTACCTATCGGGCAACTATGGCTCTGATACCACTTGATGTGAACGGTAGCCCAATCTTTCAACTGGCAGTACTAATTCAATTGGTGGAGAACTTGATATTGACAATTCGACTTCAAATCAGAATGGATTCAAACCCTGCAATCACTACACCACGGCTCCTTTGGTTATCAACCACGCACAAACATAGTTAACCTCACCAAGAAAGCTTATCACTGCATGCGAATATAGAACACAAGCAAGAACATAGAAGATGCAATTTGAAATTGTGAATAATATTAAGCACATGAGTTGGGGTTACACAAGCTGATGTACGGCAAAAAACTGACAAAGTGTCTAGTTGTAATCTAAGCAAAACCTAAGTTTCTAAGGTGGCGGCTACTAAGTATATGAGAGGGCAGCGGTGGCTAGGGTTGTGTGTAGCTAGGGGGCACACACAATCTGGGCTTGGAGCCCCTACACACTTACAAGTCCCAAAAAAGACCAAAATATCTTGTCGTAATCTTTCTAATGAGCACAAGAACTCCTCAATTGGACTTTGTATGAGGGAGATATGCCCATTTTAATGTAGTGTTGTCTACTAACTCTGAACCGAACACAAAGCCTGAATTGTGGACGACTTGGAGTCCGGCTTGATTTGGCATGGCAAAGGTGGTGCTTCTCTCATGTTCCTAAGTAGTAAAACATCATAAATATTTAGTAGCATCCCATGCTCAATATCATTATTATGAACAACGATAAACAAGCTCACCTCATGATTTAATTTATGTACACGAGCTCTTGTTATAGGACCATAATGTATGCGTGTATCCAAAAGAGTGATGTCCTCATCAAATAGGGCCAACAGATAGTTGAGGGTCACCGTGCTCTACTTCAATTTGGCCTTGTCTCGCCTTTTCATATATGTCATTTTCATGGGAGGCGAATGGCATGAAGGGCTATATGGGCCTGTGATGTACCTAGCATTGTAGCTAATTTGGTGGCCCGCTTCAGTGCAGCAGGTGGCTTCGATAGTGCCGGTAGCTTCGGTCCATCAAGAAGCTCTGGTACTACTGGTAGCTCTAGTGTTGGATGACAGTCTCTAAGAAGATGTCCCTCTTCAGCCATTGGATGAATGTACCAATGACATCCCCTAGTGTCATGATCTCATCATTGGGGGACATCTTCAGTATGACGGTATTGCAAATTTTATGTACATTGTCAATATCCACCTTTGTGAAACCCAGTGCCACTTGGCCACCATGAATAATCGCCCCTTAACCGGATGGATATGTGCACTCCCAAGCAACTTGCAGAGGAACGAAGTCATTTGCAAGCCTCGCTTGGAGATTACACCTCGTGACCTCCTATATAACGGTACACAATTAGCTGAGATATTCAACAGATCTACTTATAGAGCATTCCATACATATATATATTACTTGGATGTCATTGACTGGAAATTTGTCGTTGTCTACGTCTGTTTGAGGGGCGGACATGCAGCTGCTCCAACGATAAGTGAGTCTAAATTGCGATTATGCTTCTACGGCATGTGCACTTCGTACGTGCCTCTCCGCAGCCACTATTTGCTCAATCTTTTCCTCAAGGCTTCTTAGCTGATCATCGAATTTCACTCTCAGCCTTTTCTCAATCCTTTCCTCAATAATTACTACTAGTCGTTCTTCATGCTCGACTTTAGCACTTTTCCTACTCCGGTATGTGTCAGAGCCCTATGGGAATCCAATTTTTTAAGGAACAAAAACACCTTTGCCTCGCATGCAACCTAGATGCTCCTTGTTTCCTAAGGCCAATGATAGTATGTCTTTCTCCCTAACTGATCGAAAAGATCCTTAAGAAGATTCTGTACTCAACGCTTCCTGCATGTGCCCGGCATGTCATCCCACTTATAATTATGAAGTTATGGAGTAATTACAAACTAGATAGTTTGATATCTTACTAGACGGTGGGACACTTCCTCATCTATGGGGTTCCTAAAGGATGTAGAACAAATAAACACAAGACACAATAATCTAAAAAAACAAAGATTACCCCTTCCAACTAATAACCATGGGAGAAATGTTGTCTAGTATTTGTCCTAAAATTGTTCATTTACTACAATTTCGACGAGTATCCCAAGAGGAACATATTAGGCATTCTAATTACAATATTTGGTATGGAATGTATTCCTACTTCTTAGTGAGGGAGAGCATGAAACCAATTTCATACTAATCCCGATTAACAATTCTATGATAATTACACAATTCAATGCTTGCAAAAACTACATAATCAAAAGGATAAAGCAATTCATAATTATGATATTAACTTGACATTGAATCATGTCTACTTAATATATTAATGAATAATTATATGACTTGACATTCAGCCTCCTCGCCGCAAGGTATAGGGCTGGTAGAGACTAATCTCTTACCTTCACTTAGGGTCATATAATCAAAGTTGAGCTAGACAATTAACTAAGTAAATAAGGCCTTAAACTCTTACATTCTTAAATTTCCACCATAAAGTATTTAAAGTCAATTTCACTATTTAAATAATAAAATCAGATTATGAATAGTTTAACCAAGTAGGTATATCAACAACTGACTAAACAGAGGCTATGAATAGAGCAAGCTAAGTAATCATAATCAATATATTCAACAATAATCAAATAAGTACCAAATTAGATACTTAATATAATGATCAAGTTCAAAGATAGTGAAATAAAAGTAATATTTTGTAGCATTAACAAGAAGCAACTCTATAATTCAAGACCATATTTGCTACTTTAATTGTTTTAGTTCATCCATGGACCCACTAGCAATATGTAGATCTAGGGGAAATATGCCCATGCTCTAAATGGGTTCTTGCTAGGAAATAAACGTGGTTCTTGCCAGGAATGATTTGAAATGTAGATCTAGTGAAAGAAACATGGTTCTTGCCAGAAAATATGAGGACGACGGCACACATGCTCAAGGAGGACAGCGTCAGTGATGATGGTCTCGAGGACGACAGTGACAGGCTCGGAGACGACTGGGATAGGCTAGAGGATGGCAACGCATGGGCTCAACGGGAGGACGGCGGCGCATTGGCTAGATGGGAGGTGCAAGATTGTTTAAGTGAGGAGTGTGGCATGCGATCACAAACCCTAGGTGTGTATATATCACCTCATATCACAGACTAGAACCATTTGTGACACATGTATGTCACAGACGGTTCTATATAGAATCGTCTATGATATACTTGTGACACAGACGGTTCTCATGTAGAACCGTCTGTGAATACATGTATCATAGACGGATTTAATATAGAACCATCTGTGATATGAGTTTGGTAATTGTTTTCTAAAATTTATTTTTGAATTCATAATCCAATTAAAAAACTAATTTTGGTCTTAGTATGGATAAGGGATCTTCCTATGTTATACTATTCCATTACAACCATGAATTGATTTGATAGATCCGATATTCATAATATTGATCGAATTGATTACATCCTGAGTTATTGTGAACAAAAAAAGAGGTTATTTAATCCCTTAGTTCCTATTACCTTTTTACTTAGTATTCATTGAAGAAATGAAAAAGGGATTAAAAATAAATAAAAATCCAAGTCTCAAATGAAAGTATCTGATTGGAATCATAACGTGTAGTAGAAAGGACTACATATAGTTTTTTAGAAAAGACAAATAAACATGATGACCTCATCATAACTCCACTTGCTTATTCTTTTGTATAAAAATTAGCCCTTCACGATGATCGATGCGTGTGTAGCTTCCATAGGTTGTTCTTCCTCGACAGTTATGCCATTTCTAATAGGAGATAACTCATCAAATTGATTATATTCTTTCTCATCTACTATATTCTCAACTATAATAATCCTCCTTTTCCCGTGAAAAACTACGTTACGCTTCTTGTTGGACGGGCAAGTTACATAGAAGACTTGAACAACTTGGCTAGCGAGCATGAATGGTTTGTCTTTATGTCCGACATGTTCAAGGTCCATAGTAGTGACACTGTATTTGTCAACCTTTATCTACTGGAGATGGACCCAACAATACTAAAATAAGGAGATCTTAAAAAGTATATAGTCGATCTTCCAAATCTCCTCTATGAACCCATAGTAGGAGCTCCTAATCGACCTAGCGGTACTAAACGCATGGACACCGCTATTCTAGTTTGTGCTCTTCATATCCTGATCTCTCATGTAAAATATGTACCTATTTAATTTGTATCCTTTTCATATCACAACTGTAAATATTAGCCCTTTTGCTAACCATGTCAGAGTATCACTAAATGAGCTCCTAGGATGGGTGGCTCGTTCAACCATTTATTGAACTGAACGTTGTGCTGTCTCGTGATCCAAGACTCCTGTTGTGCTCGATTCTCTTGCCGTAGCTAGTGTTTGTGCTCATCGATATACGAGGACACTATAGCCATGTGTTGTAAAATCGTGAAATGGGCTTAAGTACAGGGAACCAAATCAGACGTAATTGCTTCCCTTCCGATGGTCCCGATACCCTTGAGCCTCCCCTCATGGCAAGATCAAGGCACACCTGTCAGTTTGACCTAAGCCATGTATTCGACGCAGGATTCAACACCCTCTTCGATTGTATATCCTTTGACAATGCTAGCCTTTGATCGAGATCTATTATGTACATACGACTTGAGAATTCTCATGTATCTCTCGAACGGGTACATCCTCTGTAGGAACATGGGCCCACACATCTTTATCTCTCTCACAAGGTGAATAATGAGATGGACCATGATATCAAAAATAATGAAGAAAAATACATCTCAAGATTACATAGTCATCTTCACCTTGGCCTGTAGAGCATCTAATCATTCGGGATCGATGACCTTCAGAGTAATTATGTTAAAGAAATAACATAGCATCATGATGGTCTCTTAGACCTTGATCGGAAAAATAATTCTAATTGTGACGGGAGCATCCATATCATCAACACATGATAATCATGAAACTTCATTCTAATTAATTTCATATCTTGTATCAAAACAAGTCTCTTCATATTGGAGAAATAACCGAACGAAACTTTCACACTATGCAAGCACTAGTACAGTTTAGTTCTCTCGGTCTTAGATAGAGTGTAACAAGCAGGTTCATAGTATGTTCGGTTGTTATTGGTCTCTTTTGGTGATAACTCAAGTCTGATACCTATATTGATCAAGTTAAACCGTGCGTTGATATCACCCTTTGTTTTACACTTAATGTTCAGTAAGAAACTAATCAAGCTATCACAAATATTCTTCTCTATATACATGATGTTGATGCAGTGGTGAACATCCAGGTGCTCCTTATAAGATAGTTCCCAAAAAATTGATCTCTTCTTCCATATGCTCTTATCATGGGTCCTCATTTATGTTCCTTTCCATACACAATATCCAAATTCTTAGACATATCATAAACATCTCCCCCGCTTAAAGGCCTTGGAGTTGAACCATCCTTTTTCCTTCGGTTGAATTGTTTCACCATCTTGCGGTATGGGTGATTTCACTGATGAAACCTACAATGATGCCTGTACATGGTTTTGCACGAGTGATTTAATCACACACTCTTGATGTCATCTAAACAGTGAGTACAGGTTTTAGCTCCTTTTGTACTCTGGTTTGACAGGTTAGCAAGGGTAGAATAATTATTTATAGTGCAGAACAACAAGTAGTGCAAAATGAAGTTCTTCCATTTATATGTATCCCATAGATGTACCTCACAAACTCACAGTATTTTCAGATCTTCTATCAATGGTGCTATGTACACATCAATATCATTTTCAGGTTATTTCGGGCCTTGGATAAGTGTAGACAACAAAATGTAGTTCTGTTTCATAGATAACCAATGAGGAAGATTGTAGATACAGAGATTCACGAGCCAAGTTCTATATCGACTGCTCATGCTACCAAAAAAATTCATTCCATTTGTACTCAATCCAAACATTATATTCCTCGGTTCTGCACCACATTCTTCAAACCTCCTATTGATGTTTCTCTATTGGGCAGAATCAGTAGGGTGTCTTAGTATTCTATCATTCTTACGCTCCTTCGAGTGCCAATGCAGCAGTTTTATCTCCTTTTAGTTCGCAAATAAAAGCTTCAAATGGGAAATTATAGGCAGATACCACACCACCTTAGTAGGAGGTCCTTTCTTCACCTCGATGTACTTATCATCTAATTGATTCGTACGCTTGTATCAGGATGCGTTGCACAACGAGCATATATGCAAGTTTGCGTACTATTTATGGTAGAGGATACAATCATTTGGACATGTATGTTTTCTTTGTACTTTCATTCTCAAGAGACAAAGAATCTTCTTGGCTTTATAAGTGGTTGTTGGTAACTTGTTTCCCTCCGAAATCATATTTGCTAGTAGACCTAGTAGCGCCGTGAAACTCTTGTTAAACCAATCATTGCTTGCCTTCAATTTTAGCAGTTCAACCATGAAGACAACCTTGTGTATTTTGACTTGCAACCCAGGAATAAAGGTTTCTCCGAGTCATTCATCAAGCTTGGAATTTACTATACTCTCTCATTATGGTTCCCTTCTGTATTATGTAACATCTGATCCAGATTGTCATTGTGCAACCTGTCCTCATCGGAAGCACAATCAATATCATCCAACATATAGTTGACTTCAATAGTGATGTCAATAGTACGTGCTTACTGTATAATTTGCTCTTCACCGTAACTGGTCCAACATGTATACCTCTTTTGAAACCCCTTAGAATCAAGCGTGCTTTGATCTGATGTGAGTTTTGAAACATCCTCAAATTCTTACAATCAATGCATAGACAAAACATAAACTGCTTCGCCTTGTTAAACATATTCTCCTCTGCAGCTCTTGTAAAAGCAGAGACGCCATTAATGTACTCGGCATGTACATGGTTCTCAATGTACATACAGTTTTAGTCCATCTGCGCTATGCATATAACAATTAGTGTTAAATATTGATGTACACTAGGAGTGCATATGCACACATTCTTAAATTGGGCATAAATTAACTAGCTAAGCCCTACCTTAAATTATAAACCGTACTAGATCTACTATAATTTTCTCTCCGTACCAAGTTAGCTAGCTAGATCTAAACCAAACATCTTCAATTCTCTCTTTATCAATCTATCTACATCTTGAACATAATGCGATAATAACCAATTACTACCTTAGATCACAAAGAATAAATAGATCAACATGCTAGATCTAAACATTCTTGAATTCTCTCTTTACCAAGCTAGATCTTGAGTATAATGCAATTAGAACTAATTACTAACTTTAGATCACTAAAAACAAATGGATCTACAATCATTCTTCTGTAGTAGTGTTACTTAACTCAAAACGAGGAACACATCTTCTCAATGTCTTGGTCTCATCTTCGACAGACATGACTCAGGACGGCGAACACATATCCTCAACATCCCAGACACATCTCCCACCAACTTGACTCAGGACGATGAACACATCTGGACATCCCAATCTCAACTTACTTGATTCAAGACAGCAAACACATCTCCTCAACGTCTTAAATCATCTACCATGGTATCTCATGGAAACAACTGATACGAGAATGCATAGCTTTTGCCACCTTTTTAACGAGACAAGCAGATAGCCACGAATGTCATCTTGTCGTGCCGGTCGTCGATGACACTTATCATAATAAGTATCGGGGAGACACATCTCCTTCACCCTTCTCAGCCATTTCTTCTCGTCGGCTCTTCCCACTTGTGATGTAACTTCGATGGTATGAAGACTCAGACAATAGCCATACACACTTGATGTAACAGCCCAAAAAAATTGCTTAATTTGAATTTTTCGAGTTATTTGAATTTTTGTGAATTTTTGGGATTTATTTGGATTTAATTTGAATTAATTATTCTCTTTAATTAATTAAATAATAGAAAAGTATTTTCCTAAAATAAATAAAAATATTTTATTTAAGATCTCAATGCCATGAAATATTTTCTAGAATTTTTCTAGAATTTTTCGGGTATTTTTAGTACTCTAAATAATTAATTTTATTTTTTGGAATAATTTTAATTAGGAAAACCCTGTAATTGTGCTCTGTTGTTGGGCCGAGCCCAACATCTTGTCTTGTATCGATCGGCCCAAATAGTGGAACCCTAATCTGTAGATCTCGATTGGTCGGCTGGGCCAAAGCCGTCGTCAAGCGTCGTGGGCGTTGGATCGCGGCCGCTGGGCGATGGATAGCGCCACGTGACCGCGGAAGGGGAACAGTCGGTCGCCGTCGCCGCCATCATTATTGCTTCGGTTGGCCGCTGGGTTTGTGTGCTACAAGGCGTCGCCGTACGCGTGAAATACCCCCGCGGAAAGAGCTCTCCGTTCCGCACCCATTGCACCCTCTTCCGTGCGCCAAGACACTCCCTAGCTCGTAGACTTTCTCGCCGAAGTAGGACCTCACCTTGCTTCAGTTTTGGCTGTTTTTCGCCACCGTCCGTCGCTCGCCGCCACACCTAAGCCCCAATCCAAGTTCGTCGTGGCGAGTCACAGCGGTTGAGATACTTTGTTCCACCAGAGACGCTCGAAAACGCCGTCGGCCTCAGCGTCTTCTTCAAGTCCGGTGACCAAGTGCCGTGCGCCACCGTCAACCTTCACGAGCACCGACAACCGTTGGATCTTCATCAAGCGAACCAGGTAACGCCGCGTAGAAGTGCTGTTTGGTTAAAGATTAGAGAGATTCCCAGCCGTTAGATCCGGATCGGGTGGTGGTCATTGCACCGAGTCATATCGGTATATATCTAGTATTAGCCATTTGATCGTGAATGGCCGGCCGGGATTCACGCGCCCGGATCCAATCATGCGGCGCCGCGTGTCTATGTTGTAGGGCCCGCATGGCAGCCGCTCTATGCGGGTGGACCGAGTCCATGGTAAACCCGCCCCGAGCCGTGAACCAAGTCTGTGGACCCGAGGCGACGTGGTTAGCCCTGGTGTTGCCATGTGTCGGCCGAAGGAATTAACCGGATTATGCATAAGGAAAATAAATAGTTTAATTCAGGTATTTCTTTTATTTGAAGTTCCAAACTTGTAATCGATATAACTTTTGTGTCTTAACTCCGAATTGGGTGAATCCAATTCCTAAAAATTTGTAAAATTGTGAACTATTTATTGGTGAATTTTATTTTATTTTTAGAGTTGATCTTACTCTCTGTTTAGTGTATTTATTGTATGTGTGCTTATTACGATTAGACGCCGAGTTGCCAGAGGCTGTCGGGGAAGAGTTCGAAGACCCATCTCAAGCTTCGGATCAGGATCAACTACTTTTCGGAGGCAAGTCATGCTTTGACCATGTTGCTCCTAGATTTTAAAATGTAATTCGATTCAAAGTATGCATGCTATGTCAATTAAAAATGACACTGATTATATTGGGTAAGGTAGATAATACGCCTATACTGTTTATGCCACCTTGTTAATATTACTTGTAAGCCCTGAAATCCTTGAAACCCTAAGTATTGATTTAAGTTGGATGCTTTTATAATGCCAACACGGGAGGCTAGACCGTGATTAGATGCCTAGTCTGCTTGTATGCGCAGAATGACTTTCGAATTGCAAAAGAATATTGACTAAGCAAATATGGAACGTATTTTGGAATAACGTGATGATGTCATGTGTTGGATTTGGAGTGTAGTAACCTGTGTGGTTCTACATGTACAATGAAGTGAGCATCGGCATGTGTTGCATAACGGTGAATCGGGGTGAAAAATGATTTGGACCGGGGCAAGTGGCAAGAAAGCTTCGTGCCAGGTGGGGCTGTGTGGTGACGGGATGGACTGAGGATGATGAGGGCTGCGTGCCAGGAATTTGAGAGAAGGATGTCTTGCCCTGGACAGTTAAGGACTTCACCTTGCGAGCCTTTGAACTGAGTCTTTCGTACAACTGCAAGTCTGGAATGGGATAGTCCTAGTCTAGTAGGACTCTAATATCTTACCTTTGATACCTCGGGGTGACAGTTACATCGGGATAACTGTGTGGGGGAGCGTACCTGTGCTATGGCTTGGTACCCATCCAACAGTATCTGTCGTTCCTACCCTTCAGCTCTGAGTAAGGGAAGCAGTAGTGAAGACAATACTGGAGAGGTTCATAGGGATAGATAGAAGCTTCCGAAAAGCTTTGTTACGATCAATCACCTGTGTGGTGAGCGACTGTATCTTGTGGGTAAAGTGTACAGCCTCTGCAGAGTGTGTGTTAAATCTATTCGAATAGCCACATCCGCGGTATTGGACAATACTCGGGAATTACAGTCAAGGGTTAGATTTTTGAAATAAAATATGGGATTAGTGGCTGTGTGCCAAAGGCAGATAACTTGAACTTAGGGCTGTGTGCCAAACCTCTGAAAAAGAATTGAGAACTTATTATTATTCTAAATATTGTTTTACTGCTTTTGAATCTAATCAATATTATCTGATTAAAAATGCTGCTTCATGCAAAATAACCATTTAAGTCTTTTCTTTGGAATAAGCCATGCATGTAGTAATAGAACAGCATTGTGCATGACTTGCTGAGTATATTGTATACTCACCCTTGCTTAACAAAACCTCAGAAGAAGAAGCTACGCCAGCTTGGGAGGAAGAATTCAATGAAGGTCCAGAGATTTAGGGTTGAGCCTCGTCAGTTGCCTGTGGCAATGCGAGGGGTTCATTGATTTACTTTTGCTTCCGCTACTGAACTTGTTGTACTTTTGTTAATTGTACGCCCTGCGTGGTGAAACTTTGTAAGGAGACCATAAGGTCGTGCAACAGTTTATTATTAGTGCCAAGTACTTTATTATTATTCCGCTGTGTATGATTGTGGTACTTTAACCTGTTAGCTTTGTGTGCACTAAGCGTGATCTGGACTAGTCACGAGAATACACAGAGGGTCCGGATTTGCGATTCGGGTCCCGACAGAGTTGGTATCAGAGCCATACTGACTGTAGGACTTAACCCTAGTTAGATTGGCCGTTCTAGAAAAGATAAAAATTAATTTCTAAAGATTAAAATTATGCAAGAATAATCAATGAAATATTGACTTATCCTTTCTTCCTTACTTCATACCTATGCTGCATTTTGCTAATTATTTTTGTGTTCTTTTAAAATTTTAGTTCTGACGAGTTGATTTGGCAGATGAGGATGGTGCACTCTTTCGGCGAGCGCCATGGAGGTTACGCTGCGGAGCTTTGGAGGATGCTCCAGGTGTTGGGAGGTTTTAACCGCCCCCTTTACCGGTCCCGCACCTGGATGGTCAATGGAATCAACCGCGGCTGGGTGACAACTCTCACTTTGTACGCGCGGGAGCACGCGCGCGCTAGTCGTCCTCTCCACCTCGTCGTGAAGTGGGCTAGCTACGAGGCAGGCATACAGGAGTGTGCCCGGCTAGCACTGCGGAAGGTTAGCCATGACCACGGCTACGAGCTGTGGGACACCGCTTTCCGTGTGCACCCCCACGCGGGTGGGCCAATCCAGGCACGCCTGGATCTGGAGGGCGACGCTACTGTCGTCCACTTGGGCCGGTTCGCCGCGGCTCAAGAGGAAGCCATGGACATGACTACGCTAGAGCTGCAGTCGGTGTACCGCACTTTGGAGGAGACGGAGCTGGCCCTGCAGGAGACCCAGATGCACGCTGTCCAGAGGATCGGCGAGCTAGAGGAGGCCCTTTAGGGCCAAGGGGAGCCAGAGGTCGTCGTGGAGCTTGAGGATGAGGAGGAGGACCTAGAGGAGCTTGAGCGAGCCCCGGCCGAGCCGGGAGGCAGAGGTTGTCAGCAGAGCTGCGTCGGGAAGATCGTGAGCGATGAGAGCCCCAAAGACCAGTGAGGAGGGCATCGGGATCAGTTTACCCCAATGCCAGCTCACCCGCAGGTGTATGCGCCAGGCGAGCCTCAGCCGGGTTGGCTTGAAGACTGAGTGCTTTTGAGTCTGTTAGTTGTCGAGTTTTGTGTTGAGACTCACCTGTTAGAGTCGCGTCTTTTACTTCCAGAACTTCCCTTAGATGTGTGTTGTTGTATCGAACTATTTTGGTTTATGTTTGTGTTTGTCAGTATGGTTGCATGGCCCCCAGGCCCTTGTAAGCAACTATGCTTATCTAATTATTATGAATTGTTGTTTAAGGGTTTTAGTTACACCTGTTTTCCCCGTATAAGTTCTTCTACTTGTCTATTTTTTCCCTCTCATCTCTAAACCGTCGAAGCAATCAGCAGATGGTGAACACTTTCATATCTGGGCGGAGGCGATGGTTCAAGGAGGGAGGCAGTATGCACCAATTCCTCAGGAAGCACCACAGGTTGATATGCAGAACTTAGGAGCATTCCTAGCAGCACAAACTCAATTAATGCAGACAATGATGGCAACCATGCAGCAAATCACCAACCAAGCAGCCACCAACAACCAAGCTATCAACAATGGTCCTCGCCCCTACTCAAGGCTGTCCGAGTTTATGAGGACACATCCGCCCACTTTCTTAGGCAACACCAGTCCACTTGAAGCAGATGACTGGCTAAGGACTATTGAGAGAAAACTGCACATAACTCAGTGCGTTGGAAATGAGAGGGTGCTTTATGCTTCCCATCAACTTGAGGGAACCACAGCTGAGTGGTGGGAAAACTACTATGCATCACAGGAAAACCCACAGGAGATCACTTGTGAAGAATTTACCGCAACTTTTCGTCAGTATCATGTGCCGGAAGGTATCATGGAGCTGAAAAAGGAAGAATTTAGAGCGCTGAAGCAAGGAGGCCAATCAGTGGCCGATTACTTGAATAAGTTCACCCAGTTAGCGCGCTACGCTCCAGAGGACATAGCAACAGATAAGGCTAGGCAATCCCGTTTCATGAAAGGACTTAACACTGGATTGCAGGTGGGGTTGATTACCCACACATTCCCTGATTTTCAAGAGCTGGTGAATAAGGCGTTTATACTGGAAGACAAGCGCAAGGAACTAGATGACAACCGCAAGCACCGCATGGCACAACAGGGAGGACGCTAGGGTCAGTAGAAATCAAGAATGGTACCTCAGCAGTTCTCCAGATTCCAGAAGGGGAACAATGCCAGGACACCGCCGCCGATGCCAAAACCGACAGGACAAACCTTCCAGACCCCAGTCAAAACTATTAGTCAGAATGGAGGAAACCAGCAGATGGCAGGAAAGCGCTGCTATAATTGCAATGAGGCAGGACACTTCGCCAATGTTTGCCCCAAGAAGGGAGGGGTGACGCCAGTATGTTTCAATTTGGGAAACATGCCTGCTAGAACCCCTGCTCAAGGAGGAAGCAGAGGACTTACGAGTCAACCACGTCACAGCAGACGAAGTTCAGAACACCACGGACGATGTATTGGGTAAGTTCCTAGTCAAGTCAGCACCAGCTACAGTTTTATTCGATTCCGGAGCTTCACATTCATTCATTTCTCGAGTTTTTGCTGTGCAAAATGAATTGGGTACTGTCAACCTTAAGAATACGCTTCTAGTCCAATCCCTTGGATCAGAACTCCGATCTAAGGTCGGTTGTTCTGGGGTTAAGCTAATAATAAAAGGTGTAGTGTTCCTAGCGAACCTTATTATATTAGATACCCAGACCCTAGATGTTACACTGGGAATGGATTGGTTGTCTAAGCATAAGGCTGTATTAGACTGTGGACGAAGAGTCATGTCTGTTGAAAGCCCTGATGGCAAGAAAGTTGAATTTCAAGCAACGACAGTTCGAGAAGGGGAGTTGTTGGTAAACAGTTTAGAGGTCGTCAGTTTGAAGGATGTGCCAGTGGTCAGTGAGTATCCGGATGTTTTTCCTGAGGATCTACTTGGAATGCCACCAGACAGGGATATAGAGTTTGAAATCGCGCTAGCACCTGGAACAGCATCGATAGCAAAGAGACCATATCGGATGTCCACCAAGGAATTGGTAGAAATGAAGAAGCAGATTGAGGAACTGATGGAAAAATGATTCATCAGGCCGAGCTCGTCCCCTTGGGGAGCACCAGTCTTGTTTGTTAAGAAGAAAGACAGGAGTTTTCGGATGTGTGTAGATTATCGAGTGCTTAATGAGGTAACAGTAAAGAACAAATATCCATTGCCCAGGATCGATGATCTATTTGATCAATTAAGAGGGGCACGAGTTTTCTCTAAAATTGACCTTAGATCAGGATACCACCAGCTGAAGATTAAGATAGAAGACGTACCAAAGACTGCATTTTCTTCAAGATATGGACACTACGAGTTCACTGTTATGTATTTTGGATTGACAAATGCACCGGCATACTTTATGAACTGGATGAATAAAGTTTTTATGGAATATTTAGATAAATTTGTAGTCGTGTTCATAGATGATATTTTGGTTTACTCAAAGACGAATGAAGAGCACGCTAAACATTTGAGATTGGTTTTGGAAAAGTTAAGGGAGCAGCAGTTGTTTGCTAAGTTCAGTAAATGTGATTTCTAGAAGAGTAAGGTAGAATTCCTAGGGCATGTAATGACCGCTGAAGGAATTGCAGTGGATCCAAGCAAGGTAGAGGCAGTACTGCATTGGGATCCACCAAAGATGGTGACCCAAATCCGTAGCTTTCTTAGGATGGTTGGTTACTACCGCTAATTTATAGAAGGGTTCTCGACGATTGCTAGACCTCTTACGCAATTGCTAAAGAAAGAGAAGAAATTTGTTTGGACACCAGATTGTGATAAGAGTTTTCTGGAACTAAAGAAACGTTTGACATCAGCACCAGTGTTAGTTCTGCCAGACACACACCAAAGTTTTGATATATACTGCGATGCATCACGTCAAGGACTTGGATGCGTGTTGATGCAAAACGGAAAAGTAGTAGCTTACGCATCAAGGCAGTTGAGGCCACATGAAGGGAATTACCCGACGCATGACCTAGAATTAGCAGCAGTAGTGCATGCCTTAAAAATATGGCATCACTATATCATTGGAAATAGATGTGAGGTATATACATATCACAAGAGTCATAAATACATTTTCACCCAATCTGACCTGAACATAAGGCAAAGAAGGTGGTTAGAGCTGATTAAAGATTACAATGTAGGGATTCATTACCACCCCGGTAAAGCCAACGTGGTGGCTGATGCCTTGAGTCGGAAAGGTCATAGCATAAATATGTTGGTAGGAGAGAGCCGGGCAAAATTGTGCAAGGACCTTCAGAGGTTGAAATTGGAAGTTGTTCCGGAAGGATTCGTAGCTGCTTTAGAAGTAAAGCCTATTTTAGAGGACCAGATCAGGGAAGGTCAGAAAAATGATGAGAAGATCAAGCGAATTAAGTCCAAGATGGAAAAGGGTGAGGCAAAGGAATTTAAGCTGGACAAACAAAGCACACTATGGATGAAAGAGCGCATTTGTGTACCCAAAAAAAAGGAGCTAAAGCAGATGATATTGGAGGAAGCTCACGACTCCAAGTATTCGATTCATCCAGGAAGTGCGAAAATGTACCAAGACTTGAAAGAAAGGTTCTGGTGGCCGAATATGAAGAGAGAAGTAGCTGAGCATGTAGCGTTATGTGATGTATGCCAGCGAGTCAAAGCTATGCACCAGAGACCAGCAGGACTGCTGTAACCGTTGAAAATACCAGAGTGGATGTGGGAGGAAATTGGGATGGATTTTATCACCGGTTTGCCAAGGACGCAAGGTGGTTATGACTCCATATGGGTCATAGTAGATCGTTTAACGAAGGTTGCACATTTCATACCAGTAAAGACAACTTACTCAGAAGATAGGTTGGCAGAGCTGTATATGGCAAGGATCGTTTGCTTGCACGGAGTGCCAAAGAAGATAGTATCGGACAGAGGCACCCAATTTACCTTAAGGTTTTGGGGCAAGTTGCATGAAGCTATGAGAACACGATTGAACTTCAGTACAGCTTATCATCCGCAGACAGATGGACAGACCGAAAGAGTCAATCAAATATTAGAAGATATGTTGAGGGCTTGTGCGTTAGCCTATACAACATCTTGGGATAAATGTTTGCCATACGCAGAATTTAGTTACAACAATAGCTACCAGGCCAGTTTACAGATGTCACCTTTCGAAGCATTGTATGGTCGACCTTGTAGAACACCACTGAATTGGAACGAGACCGGTGAGCGTCGTGTCTTTGGACCAGACATACTTCAAGAAGCTAAAGAACAAATAGCACTGATCAGAGAAAGGTTGAAAATCGTGCAGTCAAGGCAAAAGAGCTATGCGGACAACCGCCGCAGAGATTTAAGCTTTGAGCCCGAAGATTTTGTGTATCTCAGGGTTACGCCTCTTAAGCGAGTCCAAAGGTTTCACAAAAAGGGAAAACTCGCGCCAAGATATGTAGGACCGTTTAAGATCATAAGCCGCAAGGGTGAAGTTGCATACCAACTGGAGTTACCGCAGACATTGGCAAGAGTATACAACGTCTTTCATGTATCGCAACTTAAGAAATGTCTCCGAGTTCCTGACGAGCAAACACCTCTGGAAGCAATTGAACTGCAGGAGGACTTGACCTACAAAGAATACCCGGTAAAGATTCTGGACACAAGGGATCGGAAAACAAGGAACAAGACAACCCGTTTTTCCAGAGTACAGTGGAGCAATCACTCGGAAAGCGAAGCCACCTAGGAGCGCGAAGAAGATTTGAAAAAGAAATTTTCGAACATATTCTCTAGTTAACCGAATCTCGGCCGAGATTACATTAAGGGGGTAGGTTTATATGACCCAAAAATTGCTTAATTTGAATTTTTTGTGAATTTTTGGGATTTATTTGGATTTAATTTGAATTAATTCTTCTCTTTAATTAATTAAATAATAGAAAATTATTTTCCAAAAATAAATAAAAATATTTTATTTAAGTTCTAAATGCCACGAAATATTTTCTAAAATTTTTCGGGTATTTTTAGTACTCTAAATAATTAATTTTATTTTCTGGAATAATTTTAATTAGGAAAACCCTGTAATTGTGCTACAGTGTTGGGCTGAGCCCAACACTGTGCGCGTCGATCGACCCGAATGACTGGAACCCTAACCGTCGCCCGGCGTAAGCCGTTAGATCTCGATCGGTCGGCTAGGCCAAAGCCGTGTTGCTGCGTGCGTGGGCCGTTGGATCGCAGCCGCTTGGACGCACCGGATAGCGCCACGTCACCGCGGAAGGGGAACAGTCAATCGCTGCCGCCGCCGCCACCATTACTGCTTCGGTTGGCCATTGGGTTTGTGCGCTACGAGGCATCACCGTCCGCGTGAAATACCCCCGCGGAAAGAGCTCTCCGTTCCGCACCCATTGCACCCTCTTTCGTGCGCCGAGACACTCCCCAGCTCGTAGACTTTCTCGCCGAAGTAGGACCTCACCTTGCTTCGGTTTTGGCCCTTTTTCGCCGCCGTCCGTCACTCGCCACCGCACCTATGCCCATTCCAAGTTCGTCGTGGCGAGTCACAGCGGTTGAGATACTTCGTTCCACCAGAGACGCTCGGAAACGCCGTCGGCCTCAGTGTCTTGTTCAAGTCCAGTGACCAAGCGCCGCGCGCCACCGTCGAGCTTCACAAGAACCGACAACCATTGGATCTTCATCAAGCGAACCAGGTAACGCCGCGTAGCAGTGCTGTTTGGTTAAAGATTAGAGAGATTCCCAGCCGTTAGATCCGAATCGGGTGGTGGTCGTTGCACCGAGTCATATCGGTATAGATCTAGTATTAGCCGTTTGATCATGAATGACTGGCCGGGATTCACGCGCCCGGATCCAATCATACGGCGCCGCGTGTCTGTGCTGTAGGGCCCGCATGGCAACCGCTCTATGCGGGTGGACCGAGTCCACGGTAAACTCGCCACGAGCCGTGAACCAAGTCTGTGGACCTGAGGCGACGTGGTTAGCCCTAGTGTTGCCACGTGTCGGCCGAAGGAATTAACCGGATTATCCATAAGGAAAATAAATAGTTTAATTCAGGTATTTCTTTTATTTGAAGTTCCAAACTTGTAATCGATATAACTTTTGTGTCTTAACTGCGAATTGGGTGAATCCAATTCCTAAAAATTTGTAAAATTATGAACTATTTATTGGTGAATTTTATTTTATTTTTAGAGTTGATCTTGCTCTCTGTTTAGTGTATTTATTGTATGTGTGCTTATTGCGATTAGACGCCGAGTTGCCAGAGGCTATCAGGGAAGAGTTCGAAGACCCATCTCAAGCTTCGGATCAAGATCAACTACTTTTCGGAGGCAAGTCATGCTTTGACCATGTTGCTCCTAGATTTTAAAATGTAATTCGATTCAATGTATGCATGCTATGTTAATTAAAAATGACACTGATTATATTGGGTAAGGTAGATAATACGCCTATACTGTTTATGCCACCTTGTTAATATTACTTGTAAGCCCTGAAATCCTTGAAACCCTAAGTATTGATTTAAGTTGGATGCTATTATAATGCCAACACGGAAGGCTAGACCGTGATTAGATGCCTAGTCTGCTTATATGTACTGAATGACTTTCAAATTGCAAAAGAATATTGACTAAGCAAATATGGAACGTATTTTGGAATAACATGATGATGTCATGTGATGGATTTGGAGTGTAGTAACCTGTGCGGTTCTACATGTACAATGAAGAGAGTATCGACATGTGTTGCATAATGGTGAACCGGGGTGGAAAATGATTTGGACCGGGGCAAGTGGCAAGAAGGCTTCATGCCAGGTGGGCCTATGTGGTGACGGGATGGACTGAGTATGGTGAGGGCTGCGTGCTGGGAATTTGAGTGAAGGATATCTTGCCCTGGACAGTTAAGGACTTCACCTTGCGAGCTTTTGAACTGAGTCTTTCGTACAACCGCAAGTCTAGAATAGGACAGACCTGGTCTAGTAGGACTCTAATATCTTACCTTTGATACCTCGGGGTGACAGTTATATCGGGGTAACTGTGTGGGGGAGCGTACCTGTGCTATGGCTTGGTACCCATCCAACAGTATCTGTCGTTCCTACCCTTCAGCTCTAAGTGAGGGAAACAGTAGTGAAGACAATACTGGAGAGGTTCATAGGGATAGATAGAAGTTTCCGAAAAGCTTTGTTACGATCAATCACCTGTGTGGTGAGCGACTGTATCTTGTGTGTAAAGTGTACAGCCTCTGCAGAGTGTATGTTAAATCTATTCGAATAGCCGCGTCTGCGGTATTGGACATTACTCGGGAATTATAGTCAAGGGTTAGATTTTTGAAATAAAATATGGGATTAGTGGCTGTGTGTCAAAGGCAGATAACTTGAACTTAGGGATGTGTGCCAAACCTCTGAAAAAGAATGGAGAACTTATTATTATTCTAAATATTGTTTTACTGCTTTTGAATCTAATCAATATTATCTGATTAAAAATGCTGCTTCATGCAAAATAACTATTTAAGCCTTTTCTTTGGAATAAGCCATGCATGTAATAATAGAACTGCATTGTGCATGACTTGCTGAGTATGTTGTACACTCACCCTTGCTTAACAAAACCTCAGAAGAAGAAGCTACGCCAGCTTGGGAGGAAGAATTCAACGAAGGTCCAGAGAATTAGGGTTGAGCCTCGTCAGTTGCATGTGGCAATGCGAGGGGTTCATTGACTTACTTTTGCTTCCGCTACTGAACTTGTTGTACTTTTGTTAATTGTAAACCCTGCGTGGTGAAACTTTGTAAGGAGACCATAAGGTTGTGCAACAGTTTATTATTATTGCCAAGTACTTTATTATTATTCCACTGTGTATAATTGTGGTACTTTAACCTTGTTAGCCTGTGTGCACTAGCGTGATCCTAGACTAGTGCAGAATACACAGAGGATCCAGATTTGCAAATTCGGGTCCCGACACTTGAGCACTTGAACACACATTTACAAGTACTCGCGCATATATAGGACACTAACACAACAACCTGAATATACACACGCACGTACACTACATGTTGTGTACAATGCATACCTCGATAATGACTCGCTACCTCATCGTCTTCTCGTCGTGAAGCCGTATGCACCAATGTAGCAATGCTTGATGTGCTATTGAATCCCGCTCAACACTACATCGCTCAGCGACAATAGTCTGCCCCATGGCATAGTAGTGGTGGCCTCTTCTCTAGGGCAAGCGCGACACCAAGATTAGACCTTTGCTCCGATAACAATTGTTCATTTTAGCCCAGGATCAACACACACATACGCCGACAAAAAAATCAAGCACAAGAACTCACAAACACAAGTATTTTGATGGTGTGACACAACTAGCACATTTTCTTGTTTTCTTGCTTTCTTTCTTTGCAAAACTTAGGGCTATCTCTAAATTTATATCCAAACCTACATCTCTAAGAAACAGAATAGAATTAAACAATCCAAATAGGAAAAGGACTTTTTCAAGGATTCGGAGTCCTAATACTAAAATCTAATCTAACACCGTCGGCATGATAACGACGCCACTGGTGGCAACCGTGGTTGCCGCCTCCAACTCTAGGCTCGCCAAAAGCGTGTCGCCCGACCAGCGTAGAACCTCGGCCAAGCGAGCTGCGTGAGGCACGAGCAGAGGCTGTGGCAGAGGCAATGCCACTAATCGCCGTACTCCACGCAAGTGACGGAAGCACAAAATTTAGATTGAGGATGCTGCATTGAAGCTTAGCAATATAGAATTATATAAATAACAACTATCAGCTGTTGATAACGGTTAAAAATAATACTCATCGATAACAGTCCTTTAATTTTTAATCTTGGTATGCTTGTTTATACAATATGCAAAAGTTTATATGAAGCCAAAGTATTTATCACATTTCTAAAGTGATAACAAATCGTAACATCGATCGATAAATTATTATAAATATGTAATTGCTTTGTAGTATCTTGTTATTCTAACAAAAAAAATATAAACCATCTTTTACCATACTGATGCTTAGTACACACGTAACCAAGTTTGTGTAGGTATGAATTTTCATATAAAATACCCAATATTGGTCTTGATTCAATGCACTTATTATGATAATCAAACAACATAAATGAATCGAGATTCAAAGACTGTTTTTTAGTTACAAGCCGAAGAAGATTGTATAAGCGATAAAACAACAAAGCATTTTATCTACCATTGTACAAAGCCACATGGCTTGCAGCTGAGGAAAAAAGTTAGCAACCTTAAGGCCTGTAATTGTTATCTAATTCTCTTAGGTATTATCAAATTACATTGAAGTCCAAATCCATTGTGATTTCTACTGCCAAAGGTATACGTAGAATTTTCAAAAAAAAAAAGTGCCCTTGCATACCCGGCGCCTAGCTGGTCATTGAAGTCCAAATACACTATGATTTCTACTAGCAAAGGTACACGTTGTTCCGCCCCACGGTAGAAAGAAAAATTCAAATTAATACGTGAAAGAAAAATTCAAATTAATACGTGAAAGAAAATGTCAAATTAATACGTGAATATGCTTTTAGTAAAATGTGGATGTCTCATCAGTGAAGGATCAGCAGTCACAAGACATGCTGATTCACGGGATATGAGGAACAAACATTAAAAACATGAATCCAACAGAAAAAACCTGAATCCAACAGAAAGCAATACCAGCGAGGCAGCGCCAGCAATATAAAGCCATATATTTTACTCCAGCAGCATTTAAGATGCATCAACCATAATACTGTATTATCTAAGTATCTGAAATCTCAACACAGCTTCGAGTTTTACCACTTCAAGCCAAAGTCCAATGGACGGATACGGCCTACAAATACTGTCCAATACATTTCCCATTGTGCTTTTTTCTCAGAGCACTCATTACATCGCCAGAGGCACAGCTAACATATTGATTCCATTAAACCAGTGCGCCAGCAATCGATGTTCCCTTGTCTTCAGCGTGCTTCATATTGAACAACTGCCAAAAGAAGAGGACAATCAGAAATTGCACACAGCAACATGGTAAGCCAAGAATGATGCAAACTAAATTCAGTTTGAACTGAACAAGTACTAATCTCCAGGAATGTCACTGAGCATCCATGCTTTATAGATTTGAGCAATCACGAGATCTGATTTTGGACTTGGTTTAGCTACAATTGTTAGTTTTAAGTGGTTCCTATGTGTTGTGCTGTGTTGGTCGAACCATGCAGGAATCAGACATCGTGCTAATTGTCACGAGAAATGCACTAAGTCTAAGCATCACATATAAAATGCAACAAACCCAAAACCAGAAATACATTTTATCATGAAAAACAACACAAAGGAATGTGTTATGGGTCGACTGAGCCATGAACAGTACCCACGGGTACTGTTCACGTGAACAGTACTACGGGCACTGTAGCAGCGGTCCAGATTCTGCCTGGAAATCAGATGCCTGTTTTGATCCTCAACAATCAACCCTATTTTTTGCAACCTGTAGTTTTATCAACAAACATCACTAGGTCTCACCAAAGTCCCAATGATCCTAAGTCAACCTTCCCCGTTTGTTTCGCTAGCCAAACCTTCATGTTAAATATCACCCCCAACCTCCCCTCTTTGCAAACAAAAAATAAAAGAATGCTGCATATGCTCCACTTGCCGTGTCCCATTGCCCTCAAGACAGTACAGCACTTTCTACGCTATGATTCAATGGTACAAGAACAAATGCCTGATTTTTGTTTGGGAACACATGTACCCGGTTATTACCATTTTGGAAAAAAAAAATCCAAGTGTCAACAGCAACTTTGTCATAAATGTCCCATACCTTCTGTATATTTGTAAGGATTTTGGAATCCACAAAAAAGAAAGTAAAATAAAAGAATTGTGCCTCCATGTATCACAGGAAGATAATTATAATGTATTACTCTAGTAGATGCTTGCCTCAACTTGTACCCTGGCTAAAAAATGACATGAGCTGCCGTGTGCTAATTGAAGACAAAAGCAGAGTAGCATATAGAATGTCATGATTCAAAAGTACAAATGATACAAAGAATCCAGTATACTCTCATTCAAAGATTTCAGTGATGTTTTGACCTAGTAGGACACTAGCACCAACCAAACCTGTTTACACGGACTAGTTAAGTGTGTCCTACGACTACTAGCGGGGGTACAATAGATGATACAAAACAAGTTGGGATAGGCTAGGAATGAAACCCAATCAAAGTCAAATGATACAATACACTAACAAGGTAAATTGAAGTATGAAAACTAAAATAATGCTAAGAAGTTCAAAAAAGAGAAGAATAAGATTCAAGTAGCACTGCAGCAGTACAAAACTCTTTCACTAAGATGCAAGTGAAGGGAAACAACGAAAAACACATGCAATACATATATGAGGGTGGGAATCAAACTCATAGGTCTTATTTCTCTCTGAATAGTCTGTTTGACTCAGCATTAATGAATAAACACCTAAGATCCCATGTGGGAATGCTTACTAATCCTCTGAACAAAAACAACATATCATACTCATTTCGTTACTTAAGATCCAGCAGTGATGCAAGGGAATGATAAACCATTCTGATTATGTGATGAACATAAATTATTAAAGTAACGTATGATTCATGAATATTGTAAACTACACCTATTTACATTCTTATGTATAGGAGCAAAACGATGGACAGCCAATAGAACAGAAACATATCTATATATTCGCACAGGGCAAGATAACTCTGACTAGTCAATTGCAGTTTCAAAAAGTGCAACAACGTTGACAGACTGCTTCCCATAATGTTCTGCAATTTGGCCACCTGCCCAAAGGGAATATATCTAAGGGGCAGCTTTTGCCTAGGAGAACATGGACCCTGGCCCCTAATCAATCGTGCAACAAATATAGTGCACACAGCTTTCTACATCATATCTTATGGAAAAAGTGGGCTAATTGGAGAGAATCAAACAGCACTTAGGATAGCATAACCACACGATAATCCTACAATAATGCAGGAAAGCTATTGAGTGTTGTCACTTGTCAGTAAAGATACGACCACTCAACATTCAATCCTTGTCATGACAGGCATATATTGGATGGATATGGTCATCATTCCACAAGCTAACCATCCTATACTTGGGGAAAACATATCAACGGCACAAGCCATTTTGATTCTCTCAAGAAAAGGATGTAACCCGTTATATATGTAGCCTCTCACCATGTCTCAGCTAGATTGGAATCTAACCTAACCAGTGAAAACAAAAGCAATCACCTAATAAAAAATTATATAACAAAAAAGATACAAGAAATAGACGATTTTAAAACATAATGAATTGATGTGATCATACTTCGGCGGGTGCGCTTCTTGTAGAGGATGCGATAGCCACATTCACGGCACTGGATCACATCTCCTGGCTTCAGAGTGTTCTCAGCTCCGCAATCTGAAGGAACTCATATATATTTCTAATTAAAAGATGAAAGAGTAATCTGATACTTTAGATTGCAGATACAGTGAGGAAACCAGCACAGAGCAAAGTAATATTTTCCCTCGTTATCAACCGTAAGAACAACTCACGGTCACCAAAATTTCGAACAGGGAGAAGCCAATTGGGCTCAACCGCTGATCAGGGTTCAAATTTCAGGCCCAATTTTCAATCCTTTTGTGCAACGCCAACACACATCGTGACGAATCCGTGTGCCAAATCCCTAGAACTTCATCACGGCCGATGCTCATTCACGTGGCAAGGCAAACCTTACGTGATGACACAAAGAGCTGTATGATGTAGTATCGAGATGGCTACAATGTATAGTAGAGGAAACACAACAACCATGCTGGTTCGATTTTAACTGCAAAAATCTGAAGACCAGAACGTGCCATTCCAAATAAAAAGAAAAGGGATCGGTGAAAACAAAACATCAGATCGCCTTCTTGCAATCCCCACTTCTGGTATGCCGCTTCTCGTCGCGATTGATAGATCGAATCCAAGGCAAGGCGTTCTAGCAACAACTCAGCACAAAAAAATGGCAGCACCAAATCGAGAGAGAGAGAGAGAGAGTCTAGAGAGAGGGGGATCACCTCCGCAGAGATAGCTGACGGGGTCCGGCTGCTGCGGATCCATCAGGGCGGGGGCGAGCTAGGGTTTCTTGGAGAACGAAGGGAGTGGTTGAAGAAGCTGCGCCCTAGCCGGCCAAGAAGATTGGGCTGGGCTGTACTACCTGCGATACTTAACTGGTCCAATACAACCCTCTCCTCCCGAATTTTTTTTATTTAATATTTGCTTTAAATCTTTTTTTCCAAAATAATCGACGGAAAAAAATAACAAAAATAACCTCCCATAACAAAAATAACCTCCCATCACCCCAGTATAACAAAAATAACCTCCCATCGCCCCAGTATAGGGCGACTGAGGCGATAGGAGGCTACACCGACAGCGTCTAACGGCAAAATTTGAAAAATTGACAGTAAAATTTGAAAATTTTGAATTGTGCCACTGGTTGTCTAATGTAGGGGCGATAGCCCTTTACTAGGGCGATAGGAGGACCCAGCAATTTTTTTATTTAATATTTGTTTTAAATTTTGTTTTGATATAATCAACGGGAAAAAAATGACCTGTTGTAAAAATGTTAGGATGCACACTACTCGAGGTAAATATCGCCCTAATATGGGGCGATTGCCCCATATCCAGGCGATATCTACCATTTATAACATTCGTTCTCGCTCGCGGTCTCGTATAGCGAGCAGCCGGTCTCGCAAAGCCAGCAGCGAAAGAGGAAGAAAGAAAAGAAGAGAGAAGGGAAGGAGAGGGATAGGGAGAAAAAAATAAGAAGTAGAGGATCAATCCAAAATAACGAGGCATGCAAGTGGAAAGGGAAAGGGGAAAGCAAAGGAGGAGAGAAGCGTCTCGGACTGGCCGTGCAACGTCGCATACCAGGATCTCTTCCTACCTCACGGGGTTGTCCCACCGATGTATATGTGCGGAGATCCTTGCAGGCTTGTCCGTTCTTGGAAAATTTTAACTTAGAAGAGGAGATATTGGAAGTGTCGCAACTACGCCTTCGACCCGCCGGAGAAGAGTCTGAAGAATCGCAAGATGGTAACAATCATACGTGTTTCATAATATTTGTACATAAAACTTTGCTAATTTATGTTTCATACAGTCGCCTCCGCCACTGTGTGAATTTGAGGAGTGGTTTGATATGGAGATCAACCCCGAATAACAAAGGCTCCTTGATCAAGCCATCCAAGACGAGGAGTTCAGGCGGCAGTTTCAAGAGCAACGTGACGCCGCACGCGAGAAGGCACATCGAAAGGAAGCGGAGGAGAAAGAGGCCGAGAGAAAGAGGAAATGAGAGAGGGCACGTCGTGCTCTTATTTTCCGCAGTAACTTGTGACATGAGAAATTGTGGCCACTTAGGGGTTTTTCGTAGCCTTACATGGCCCACCGGATAAGACCTAGAAAATACGAGAAAAATCATGGGCGACCTATGCAATGCGTGCTACCACTCATCTATGTGCGAGCTGGCCGGACGTTGCCCCAGCACAAAATTGCGAAAATCGGAAAAGGCACATGCGGCCTCGAAACTGCGAAAATCGTGGCCACTTAGGGGTTTTTGTAGCCTCGCGGGGCCCACCGGATAAAGCCCAGAAATTACAAGAAAAATCACGGGTGACCTACGTAACACGGGTTACCACTCATCTATGAGCGAGCTAGCCGAACTTTGCCCCGACACGAAGTTGCGAAAATCGTAAAAGGCACATGCGGCCACGAAATTGCAAAAATTGTGGCAACTTAGGGGTTTTTGTAGCCTCGCGGGGCCCACCGAATAAGGCCTAGAAAATACAAAAAAATCACGAGCGACCTACGTAACGTGGGCTACCACTCATCTATGGGCAAGTTAGCCGGATGTTACCCTGGCACGAAGTTGCGAAAATTGGAAAGGCACACGCGGCCACAAAACTGCAAAAATCATGGCCACTTATGGGTTTTCGTAGCCTCGAGAGGCCCACCGGATAAGGCCAAGAAAATATGGGAAAAATCGCGGACGACCTACGTAACACGGGCTATCAATCATCTATGGGCGAGCTGGCCGGACGTTGCCCAGCAAGAAGTTGCAAAAATCAAAAAAGGCACACACAGCCACGAAACCGCGAAAATCGTGGCCACTTAGGGGTTTTTGTAGCCTCACGGGGCCCACCGTATAAGGCCCAAAAAATACGAGAAAAATCACGGACGACCTACGTAACGCGGGCTACCACTCATCTATGGGTGAGCTGGCCGGACGTTGCCCCGGCACGAAGTTGCAAAAATCGGAAAAGGCACACGTGGCCACGAAACCGCGAAAATCGTGGCCACTTAGAGGTTTTCGTAGCCTCGCAGGGCCCACCGAATAAGGCCCAGAAAATACAAAAAAAATCACGGGCGACCTACGCTACGCGTGTTACCACTCATCTATGGGCGAGCTGGCCGGACGTTGCCCCAGCACAAATTTGTGAAAATTGAAAAAGGCACACGCGGCCACGAAACCATGAAAATCATGGCCACTTAGGGGTTTTTGTAGCCTCGTGAGGCCCACCGGATAAGGCCCAGAAAATACAGGAAAAATCACGAGCGACCTACGCAACGCGGGCTACCACTCATCTATGGGCAAACTGGCCAGACGTTGCCCCGACACGAAGTTGCAAAAATCGAAAAAGGCACACACGTTACTAATTGAGAAGAAGAAGCTAAAAAAATGCAAGCACTGAGTTCAGACAATTATACAACATGGTGCTCAAGGTAAAGACATTACAAAAGTACAATTGTACAACAAGTCAGTCAGACCATGTCTCCTGAGTTGGTTCGTGGGGTACGTGAGGGGCGACGGAGGATGGACGACCCTCCCTGGCCAGCCCTGTGGCACAGGGGTAGTGTAGTCTGTCGGCGACTCGGGTGTGTCCTAGTGCAGTGCTCCCGAGAGCTGAGAGGAGCCAAGGTAGTCGGTGGACAGGTACTGGTCCATGTCGAACGGTGCCTCCTCTTGGTCATTGTAGTCCGCGTCGCCAAAACCACCCTAGGGTCTTGGTGGGGCGTGAGATGAAGAATACCCCTCGTGGCCTCCCGCATAACCTCGTGACCCCACTGTCCCCACTACTGTTATGCGGGAGGCCACAAGGGCTCGCAGTAGCCGACATCGGGCCGTGGGGGACGACTGCCACAGGGAGGTGTGGGCATGGCTCCATGAGGAGGGGGCCCACGGGGACGCGATGCGCTGCGTCGACGACGTCTCCGCCCCCCGGCAGGTGGCCAAGCGACATATCCGCCTCGCCCTGTCGCGGACCCACGCATAAGATGCCTCGAGCTCAGCGGTGGTCATTTGGATGGCTGGATGCCCGCTCAGAGGCACGCCAACATGGACGTAGCCTCCACATCCACCTCCACTACAAGTTGTACCTGCATGTAATGCCGGGTTGATATGAGGTAATTTACATAAAAAAGACGTACATATAGAGATTCGATTGTGATACTTACCGCGAAGTTATCCCTCTCAGACATCTGTGAAGGGTACATGTCCGACATCGATGCCTGAGCTGCGACATATGGTGCCGGTGTGTACCCCACTCTAAGCTGAGTCCATGACGCGAACCACTCCATGTACTAGTCGTACATGGCATGGTCGTACACCCGGGTATCGGTTAGCCTGTCTGCCTCTGCGTCGTCCCACTATAGTGCCCACGGCGTCATGCGATGCATGAACTAAGTGCCCCGTGCAGCCCCTATCCGGGTTATCCTACAATGCAAAAACGGCAATTTACATACAACATCCATTCCGCAGGAATGCTAAGCAGTGTGCTCAGGAGACGTACCTGTGAGCACCACGTGAGACAACGTGAGCAGGCGGCACAGGAAAAGACTGGAAGAGGCCGAACTACCGCAGCACTCGGTACGGCGAGTACTCCTCCATGCACAGGTCGAAGACGAGGACCTTACAGGTGAGGTAGAACTGCTCGTCCCGCCAGCAAAGTTCGGACACCCCGTAACGTGCTCGGACCTGGATGTCGTACGCGCTGTACGACATCCACCGCACGTCCTCGTCCTGGAGTCTGTCGAACTCTCGAACGAACTCAGGATAGGACCTCCTGACCTGTCAGTTGGCGTACAACCGCTGCGTGGAAATAAAAAGTAGTTCATGTTATGAAAGTGTGAAAGTGGGGAATAAGGTACAAGGGGGCATACCTGTCGTCGAACCCAGTAGAGGCCCATGGTGTGCCAGTCCATCGGGTGCTGGTCGTATAGGTCATGTGAGTACGGCGCAGCGTCAACCAGAGGCCTACCGGTGGAGAAGCACTCCCAGGACCACAGCTGCAGCAGTAGGACGCAACTCGTCATCGTCGCGTTCTGCTCTGCCCGAGAGACAACATCGCACAGACCTTTGTACGTCGTTGCGAGCATAGCAGAGCCCCACGACCATCACACCATCTGTTTATGACGAGAAAGTTAGACATGTCCTGTCATAAGAGATTTTAACGGAATGTGTTACCTGATCCGCCAGGGTGTCGGCGATCGACTGGGCGTACTCAATCAAGTGCCGGTCCACCGTGTTCCCGTGCGAGGATGGGAACATCACCCAACCGAACAGCAACAGCAGGTACGCCTCTAGATGGCATGCCAAGTCCTCCTCCTCGGCGTGCGGGTGGATAAGCTCAGCCTGTAGCATTTGGTACAATATTCTCAGCAGCTTAGCGCGTCTCCGTTAAATTGCAATGGAGGTACTAACCGTGAACTGAAGCAGCCATGCCTTCGACGGTCCGTGCCGCTCACCCATCCTAAGGGGCACGTACGAGGCGGCCTGGGGGTGTCGCTGCACCTCGGTGAACCGTGCTTGAAACTCCACATGCCACGTGAAGGAAGTCATGCGGCACAACTGCATCACCCGCACAGGGGAGTCCTAGGAGGTAAGACACGTCCTACAACGTCGGAGCCATCTCTCCGCAGGGCAGGTGGAACATGTGCGTCTCCAGTCTCCACCGGTCGACGAGTGCGGTCAGCAGGGACCGATCGTACCCGAACCGTGGGACATGCGTGTCCTCCGCCGGGGCAGTGGCCTGCTTCACCATCCTACAGAGCGGAAGTAAACTAGCCACTCGTAACCTGCACGTAGTGTGTAGCGTTGTTAAAATTCCATTCATAGGTAAGTACATGTACATAAAAGATTAGGAAAAGTTGGTAGCTTATTGTGGAACCCAGCGTGGGTCAATGCGAAGCAACTCGTTCGGCACCCAAGGCCGCAATCTCCCCAGCTGTCGGCCCTGAACTACCGAGAGCCTAGACCGGTGGGTCGAATCCAATGTCTGGTCTAGCAGCTCAAGGCAAGCATCATCAGCACGCCTAACTCCCGCCATCGGCGCCTGTGCCTGCACGGTTATAAAGCAAATACATGGTTAGAAAGCAAATAAAATAAACTGGACAATAAGTAAATGTAGAAAGCAAATGAAATAAACTAGACAATAAGTAAATGTAGAAGGCAAATAAAATAAACTGGACAATAAGTAAATGTTACACATTACAACTACACCAAATTAAATGAAAAGTAATGAAATGTTGCATATTTAAATATATGTTCGATCGTGCACATAGAATTAAAAATTACATGACGAGAACAATAATTAACTGGTACATAGGGAAGTACGTGAAGTAAAGAAATACATTTACAAATACACAAAAATAAAATTACATTATCCACAATTACGACGTGCTTCAGACTCGTCCATATAGTTCCTAATACGCTGTGTCCTTCGACACCCGACTTTCTGCTTCAACATTCGGATGTCCAGTACCCATCGATGCCCTAGAGGGGGGGCTGCTGTGAATGATCCATCGACCCAGTACCCGTACACCTCGTTATGCCACGTGTTAAGAACACTTTCCTTGTAGTACTAGTGGGGGATGTACGGACGACATGATTGGTATGTCTCGGTGGCTGCGGCAATCACGTGCGAGCACGGCAAGTGCAGCAGGTGTGGCTTCTGACAGGAGCACTCGTAGTCAGCAGCTCAGAGTATGCATAGATGGGAAGTCCTCTCCCGGTGGGCACCTCTGCGACCTCGGTCACCGTAGTACACGTGGTACCTCCGTTCCACGCCACTCTCCGATGTCAAGCTATGTGTCTGTGCCTTTCGTGTCTTGTTGGCCATGTATGTAGATACAACCATTGAGTAGAACATGCAATTGTCCGACATACATGCAGTGGAGTTCGAATATCTCTCAATGAAATATCTTTGGGTGCCTAGTAACACACCTTCAACAATGCCCACCAATGGAAGGCATCTTGTGCCTTTCATTACCTAGTTGTAAATCTCCGCCAGGTTCGTTGTCATTATTCCATAACGGGAACCGCCCTTGTCATGCAGAAGGGACTATTTCTCCAACGGCTCGTGTCGTATCCAATCCATGAAACTCTTTATGCTTATCCCCGACCTATGCCGAATGCTTGGTGCGTCGATCGGGAGGGCACACAAGGTTGTAGGGTCATCTCCTTGCTCGTGGTAGACCATAGGATTCCTTAATGAACTAGCGGCATCCCTTGGATTCAGTGATTGATTCTTGGTTAGTTCATCCAATGTCCTCCATAGTGCGTCGAACTTCCTCCGCTGGTTTTGTTTGCACAGCCGCTTGAACATGTTCACAAGCTCCTTGTTCCTAAACTGACAAAAAAATTGGCACCCACGTGCCTCATGCACCACCTGATCTTCAGGTCTGGCCACTTTGCTGCTCCCAAGACGTCGGACCCTTATTGCATATCCATGATCGCACTTAGCAACCCTGCATGTCGGTTATGGATGACACATACATGCGGGCAATCCTGAATAACTGCCAGCTTGACTCTTTCAAGAAACCAGTACTAGCTCTCCGTATTTTCTCCCTCCACGAAGGCCAACGCGACCAATAGAACTTGGTTGTTGGCGTCCACCGCGATTGCAGTTAGAATCTGGCCCTTGTATTTCCCTGTGAGGAATGTGCTGTCCATGCAAATGACTGGGTGACAGTGTCAGAACGCATTTATGCATGCACCGAGGGCGAAGAAGACCCGCTGCAAGACCCACTTACCCGCACACACACCATCCGCGGGAAACTCCGCAAGGTCAATGAACGTACCGGGATTCCTACGTGATATTGCCTTGAGCAAGTGTGGAATATTCTTGCACGAAGCCTCGTACGTCCCGAACCTTATTTGTAAAGCTGTCCGTTTTGCTCTCCATGCCTTTCCGAGCTAATCTTGTACTGAAACCTCTCCTCCACAGCTCTGATAATAGATCGAGGCTGCAGGTGCGGATTGTCCACGATTTGACCATGAAACACATTTGCCACCCAAGTAGACGACAGATTGCGGTGTTCCTGCTCCGCTTTCTCTAGTTCGCAGTTATGCTCCATCACTATAGAACATTTCCAGTAGTCCTTCCACTTCCCCTTGTATGCATGCACCCGCCATGGGCACGAATCAACTATGCACTTCATGTCGTACTCTTTTTTGCTGGATTTCACTACCCTGAATTGCCGTCAAAGAGACTTTGATCAGTACTTCACCACATCTATTACAGCCTCCTTATCTTTATATATGGCCCCCAGTGTGACCTTGTTCTCATCATACTTCCATGCATCACTGTTCCCTTCATTCATTGTTAGGTCTTTAAAATTATAATTAGTCCACGCACCAGGGACAGGCAACTCAGGAGTATTGTCCTCCTCGTCTGAGTGTTCGCCATCAAGGACTTCCTTATCCACACGGTCCTTCTCCTCTATCAAGTCAACTATGTCCTCCAGCTCCCCCTCGTCGGCCACCCCCCGCGCCTCCACGACTATCTCCTCGCCCCCCCAATCCCCTCGCCACCGCCAATCTCGTGTCCCCCATCTCCTGGCTCCTCACCACCTTCATCATCGCATTCTTGTATATTTGTCTTCCCCTCCTCCATAATATCTACCCCAACATCACGAACCTCTGACACCAATGGAGGTACCTGGTACCACTGTACCAACAACATGAGCTGCCAGCCCCGCTCTACAGCAAACCCAACATAGCTCCTCCATGATGATGTCGCGTTAATAGAAATCAACTCTCAATAAAAACAGTGTTGCGCATGGCTTACTACTGCTCTAACCCACAGCCAAACAGTCTGGGCATCCAAATTGAACATCCGAAACATCCACTCCAACAAAGCCCTGTATGCCCTATCTCTCGGCCTAGATATGCCCCATACGACTCTTGAAAATGCTGACAAATCCACTCCATCCGCCTCCTGCACTATCTCCTCAATCTCCATAAAATATTTGAAAATACAATTTCTCCGACATGCTGCCTACAATGTCTGACCGAAAAATTCATCAGTTGTCCATCTGATCGCATCATGCATTACCATATAAATGTTACATTATATTTTCAATTTTTTTTCTCTACTAATTTGTAACGGTGCCTGACATTTCCAAATTTTTTTACTCTACTAATTTCTAACGTAGCACGGTGCCCAACAACGTACAATATGTTGCTAGCCTACCATGTTTTTAAATACTACTCTAAAATACAATATATAACACGTATGGTGATCATATTAAGAAATTCGACTATAAATAAGTCATTCGACTATAAATAAGTAATTCGACTACCCATTTTTTTCATTACGGAATTACTACTATATATTATTAATTTTTCCTAATTTTAAAAACTGCACATATACATGATATATCATACTTCCTTTAATTTCTACGTTGCAATTTTTGAAACATTACCCGCGCAACATATGACTAGCCTACCATGTTTCATCATAATATTAAATTTCTACCACATTACATTTCTAAATATTACCTAATACATTATTTGCATAACAAAATTTCTACTACACAATCCTACTAAATTAAATTTCTAAATATTGCCTAATATTTCTATTACATTGAATCTCAACATTTCTAAATATTAAATACTACACAATCCTAATATTTCTAAATACTAAATACTACATTAAATTTCTAAATATTGACTAATAGAAACTACCACATAAATACTACACAATCCTAAAATTTCTACATACTAGACAATCCTACTACATTAAATTTCTAAATATTGCATATAAAATTTCCGGACTTACCTTCGTAAAAACGATGAATCTACTTTTTTTCCTCTCTTTTTTTCCTCTCTTCTTTTCCTTCTGGCTCTTGATGCTTGGTCGCTGGCTCCAGAGAAATGAGGTGAGGATGAGGGAGAGGGGCGGCGCCGCGGCCTTAAAAAGGCACCTATCGCCCCTGTCTCGGCGAGTGGTCCCACCGTTCAAATTTTGCCGTTACTGCCCATTAGTGCCATGCCGTTTCGGCCTCCTATCGCCCCAGTATAGGGCGATCACCCCATACTGGGGCGACGGGATGCCATTTTTGTTATTTTTTTCTGTCGATTATTTTCAAAAAAAGATTTAAAACAAATATTAAATAAAAAAATTCCTCTCCTCCCTCGCTCTCGCTAGCACGCTGCTACTTCAACTTGGTTCTGATTTCTGACAGGCATGGTTCGCTGTTCTTCCTTTACGCGTCGCTGATTTTTTTAGATAAAGGAAGCTTTTATTGATTTCAAGAAACATTACATCGAGGAGATACAAGTTCTTGAAATAACTCCCGGCCTCTGCTCATCAAGAAGCACACAGCCAAAAAACAAAAAAAGAAAAAAGAAAAAGACGCACACACTCTAAGAGCTATCAATCCTAAGCCTGGACCGCCATCCAGACGCCCGGGAGAAGAAATCCATAGCCACTTGCACCAATCGTCGCATAGCTCTGTGCTGAATAGCTCGCAAATCCGCCTGCAATCTGTTAAATCGCATCCAATGAGACATAGCAAAGATAACCTACAAAGGGGATGTATTTGATTTCCGTTCAAAGACCACCTCATTCCTATGTAACCAAAGAGACCAACACAATGTTGCAGCCCCTAAAAGCACACTATTTTTAAGATCCTTCTCAAAAGAAACAAGCCAATTCCCAAACATATTGGACACACTCACAGGTCTGTCAATGCCAAAAGCAAGGTACAGAAAACCCCAAACCATACGAGCAAAACGACAATGAAAGAACAAATGCCTAATTGTCTCCATTTCATGACAAAAGCAACATGTTTTACTCCCTTACCAATTACATTTTGCCAAATTATCATTCGTTAGAAGAACCCCTTTTCTAAGTAACCATAGAAATACTTTGATTTTTAATGGAGCTTTTAACTTCTATAAACGCAAATTTAAATTTGGAACAAGACGTGCAATCAACGCCAAATAGTGAGATTTCACGTGAATAGTCCAGATTGACACAGACGCCAACGAAATTCATCATCACGCGTGGCGGTATGTAAATTGGTATCTGAGATAATGCATTCCATTCCACCAACTTAGACCCAATCAATGATCGTCTCGAGTTATGTTAGGTTGAGAATTTGTAAAAACTTGACAGAATAGTTATATATCTAGTCCTTGTGATACTATATAACCCAGGATATTGATCTTTTAAGGCACTGTTGCCAAGCCAAATATCTTCCCAAAATCACACCTGTGATCCATTATTGATTGTAAAAGTACCGAATGGAAGGAAATCCCGTTTTACCTTCATCAAACAGGACCAAAAGTGCGAATCTCCCGATATGCCCTCAACTTGGACTAACGGTTTGGAAACCAGGTACTTGTTCCTAAGAAGCTGCTGCCAAATACCATCCGATGTTAAAAGCTTGAACAGTCATTTACTCAAGAGAGCAACGTTCATAGCATTTAAATCGAAAATCCCAAGCCCACCTTGGTTTTTGGGTTGACAGACAATACTCCATTTGGCAAGACGATATTTTCTCTTGCACTCATCCCCTTGCCACAAAAAGCGAGATCGGAAATAATCAAGTTTACGAAGAACTCCTTTAGGAATCCCAAAAAAAGACATCATATACAATGGAAAGCTACTTAGCACTGAATTGATAAGGGTTAGTCTACCTCCAATTGAAAGATGTTTCCCCTTTCAACTGCTGAGACGCTTCTCGAAACGTTCTTCTACCCCTTTCCAATCTGTATTTCTCAATTTTTGAAAATGAATAGGAATCCCTAAATACTTCAGAGGGAGTTCCCCTTGTTTACAACCAAACAGCTCCATATACTGCTCTATGGAATCTTGGGTTTCGCCAAAACAGAGTATCTCACTTTTATGGAAGTTAATCACTAATCGGTCAGTCGAGTTCATGCAATTCCAAATAATTTCGCCTTCAAATCATGCCGATGCACAATGAAGAGTTCCGGCGAGATGGCCGCGGCGGCACTAACACGGCCTGGCGGCCACGTCGTGCTTCCTCTGGCGCAAGCTCAAAAATAACCAATATACAGAAAGGCTGTATGAGTTGTATAATTTAAAGCGAAATTGTAAACCGAAGGTCCGTATTTCGATTCGATCCTGCATGGGCGCAATTTTTTTACTTGCATTTTTCCAGAAAGCTGTTTGAGCGTGGTAAATTCTGCATGGGATACAGTTTTTTTTGGTGGAGGAGATCAAAATAAAAGTTACATTTTGATCGACAGGCACTTAAAATTTGAGGCTTCGAGTCTAAATTTACTTCGATGTCACTATGCGCGTTTCAGTGCTATTTTGAGAATAGTTTCGACCAATAAATAACAGCCGAATAATCAACACAACATGCGCTATCGGCAAAGGGAATTACGTGAAAAACCTCCTCTAATTGAGAGAAGTAAAAACAACGGGCCAAACTGCCCGGACCAGATCTTCCACAATGAACGATATCAGGGACGAGGAGTCTTCAATAGTCTGCGTCTAGAGAAACCGTAACAGCAGTAACTTTGATACAACAGTATTAACAACAACACTAAAGCAAGATCTGACAAGAGGTAGCCTTCCGCTAAAACAGAATCGCAGCACTTTTGCCGCTTGCAGAGTACAGAATCACACCGAGCAAATCACGAACTGCGTAGTGATGCTACATGAGCTTCCCAAAACTCACCGTCAATCTGACGCTCCAAACGCTCCACCAAGCCAAACCTTAAACCAACCACATAAATTAGAGATTTATAAGTCAGGAATTGCTGACCACAACATGGAGATGATTCGACTCCCCGATCTCTGTGTTGTTGAGGACTACTCCAAGCGCATGGGTAGGAACTAGTGCTCCAGCTTCTTCTCTCTTCTTTTGTTTGCTGATGTACTAAGCTTCCTTGCTGTGCCTCCATCCCTTCCGATCTCTTCCTTTTCGCTCAATCCACCAGATTTGCGGCAAACCATTGTGCTAATAGCACTAGGGCAAGTGCGATTGCCTCATGCAAGAAGCACCACCACCGTTTATCTCAAGACACTACAGGAAATCGATGTTCTTTCGTCGGCCAAAGATATTTTCGTCAGCTTTATTCAGGCCGACAGCAATAATAATACATTTTCGTCGGTCCCACTCAAGCCGACGACAATATATATATTTTCGTCAGCCGGATCCGTAAATCGACGAAAATAAAGTGATTTTCATCGGTATTTTTTCTAGGCAGACGAAAAAAATTCCCGCCAAGGGCGGCATTGAATTTCAAATTATTTTCGTCAGCTTCTCAGGCCGACGAAAATAACTTGGCCCAATTGTCTTATGTCACGTGGCAGGGAGAACTATTTTCGTCGGCCAGCCATCGGTCATGTTTTTTCATCGACTAGACTGGACCGACGAAAATAATGCCTATTTTCGTCTAATTAATTTCGTCGGTCTATTTTTGTCGGCAGACCGACGAAAATGTTTATTTTCGTCGGTATATGACCGACGAAAAAAATACCCTTTCCTGTAGTGAGAGCATTATTGCAGCTGGCTACATGTTCATGATAATCTGTCAGGCAAAGAGATCTCGGCCATTACTTGGCGATCCGTCGCACACTGGGGAAAGAAGCAGAGGATCGAAGTGCACATGACATGAGCAGCAGAGAGAGGCCAATGAATGAGCGGTCAGTCAGCCCAAGTGGTCTCCTCTCTGCAGGTGCTGTTCACTCTAGTTTAGAGCAAGTATAATAAGGTGAGGTAAGCAGGCTGCAAGAATTGTCACATCAGATTTATGGTGAGTTAGAGGAGAGAGGAGAGAAGTGGGTCAGATCTATCTGTAATTTACAGTACAGGCTCCAAGAAACTTGGTGAGATAGATCTACAAATTGAACAGAAGACGAACCAAGAAACTTGGTGAGAGAATGAGTGGATAAATGTGGGCCAAGTATTAATAGCTTTGTATGTATGTATGACTAACTATTATATGTAGGGGTGAAAACGGAACGGAAATATTCCGACCGTTCCGGACGAAAACGGAAACGGAAGCTCTTATTCGGAAACGGAAACGGAAACGGGAGAGTTAATTTCGACGGAAACGGAAACGGAAACGGAACGGAAATTCCGTGTAACTTCTTCTGGAATTCCGAAGCCAGGCCCAGCGCGGCGACCCAGCCCATCCAAATATCCAGCGCAATTAGTGGTAGTAGCAGAACTTGGAAGTTGGAACCCTAGCTAGCTCATCCTCAGTCTTCAGACTCTTCACTTCCTCAGTCGAAGCAAGCAGATCCCCTCCCGCGCCGCCCCTGCGCCGGCCACGCCGCCCCCGCGACGGCCCCTGCGCCCCCATGCCGGAGCCCGCACCGCCCCCTGCGCCGGCCCCCGTGCCGCCCCCCGCGCAGGAGCCTGCGCCGCCCCCCGCGATGTCTTGAGGTATCTTGCACACGTCCCCTTTTTTTTTGTTGCATTATGTAGCGATACATTTCAGTGCTTTATGGTTTTTCTTTGATTTTATGTTGAATTGTAAAATTGACATTTCAGGCTATATGCTGTACGCCAGAAGTTCTATGAATTACTTGTCAATTGTATCCCACCTGAAAGTATCTTAAAGGTGATGAAATCCCTTCATTCCTTTTGCCACTGCAAGCTAAACTTGTCTTTTGACTGCTGCAGAAGTTATTGGCAGAGTTACTAAAGAAATTAGACTCAGATTTGAAACATGAAATTTGTCACTGGGCCTTAGAAGGTTAGCACTTAGTAGTGCACACTTTGTTCTTCAACATTGCTATCAGATTATGAATTATATTGGGGTGGCTTACAGGATTGCAATATGCAATGTGTTTTAGTTTTGCTAGGTTTGAACTGTGCATTTGATTCCATCCTTGCCTGAAAGCAGTAAAACCTTGTCTTGTTATATTATGATGTATGTGGAATTATATGTGTGTGGAACTATGTTATGATGTGTGTGGAACTATATGTGTTTGCTACTATATTGTGATGTGAAACTATATTATGTTATGATATGGAATCATATGTATTTGCTACTATGTTATGATCATGTACTATATTCTTGTGGAATTTTTCACTTTCGTTTCCGTATCCATTCCGTTCCGTTCCGCATCCATTTCCGTCACTATCCGTTTCCGTATCCGTTTCTGGAGTTTCCGATTTCGTTTCTGTTACCGGTAAAAAATACGGAAACGGAAACGGAACGACTATTTATCGACCGTTTCCGTTCCGTTTTCATCTCTAATTATATGGGTGGGCTGTTAGGTTAGCTCCATATGATATGGCAATAAGATAAAACCTACAGTTAGCTCTTTTATTAGCCTTGCTCTTGTAACTGCAACTGCAAAGGTTTCGTCAATTCGTCCCGTTGTTTCTCCCTAAGCGGCGACTGACTGCGAGCGTTTTGCTGCTGGACACAAGCGCCGCACCGGCCTCTAGCGGCGATCTTTGCCTTTGGCGAAGATCCATATCTGGGCTACTTAGAGCATCTCCAATAATGGTTTAAAATCCATTCCCAAAACGATTTTGGGCTTGATTACAAAAAAGTACTCCAACAGTTCCTCTTTTAGCTCCTCAAATTTTGGTACGCCTAAAAACAACACCCCGACTCCTCATTTTTGTGCGCTCTGTCCACGCTCCCAATCAATATTATTTCGCGCCCAGGATGGCCCACCGGACCAATTCAAAGGTGTTTTTGGGAGAAAATATAGGAACTGTTGGAGAACAACGTATTTTGTAGACCCAAAATTTTTTAGGAAGATCCCAATCTAAGAATATTAGGAGTCTAAATATTAGGAACTGTTGGAGATGCTCTTACGCTCTGTTTGTTTAGATTTAACCCTATTTATTTAGCTCTAGGCTTTTTTTCTTATAGCTTAAAACCATAGTTTAGATTTAAACAGTTTAAAAACTATTGGCTTTTATACGTGGTGGAGATGAGTAATTTTATCCTAATTTTAGTATTACAAGTCTAAAACGAACCCTCACTAAGCTAAAAAGTCTCTCTTCAATTGTTTTTGGTATTTAGTTATATAGAAGTTTATGACTTTTAAAAAATTCAGATAAAAGCTACCTATTAATTTAGATTTTAGATTTCTAACTTTTTAAACCAATAAAAAAAAGGTCGAACAAACAATCGGCATCCATCGCTCGAGTCGTCTAATCTAAATCCAAGAAGTGACGAGTACCTATGGTCCACCTGATCTGGTCGCCTTTAAGATGAACCTTGCCATGACGGTCAGGTCTTCTTTACTTATATCGTTCCATGTTTTGCATTTTAATTACATCTCTTCATTATATTTTTTGACGTTGTCTTTTAATCTAGTCTATGATAGTAATTAACATTGTAAATAGTAAAGGAGAGGGTTATATGAGGAACAAAATTGGTAAAAAATCATTTCGAAATTGTAGAATAACATGTACTAAAAGTAAAATTTGAAAACTGAGTGACATTTATTATTTTGCATCTTTTGAATACATTATTTTCTATTTTACCTTTATTAATTATCCCACGTGCAGTCCACATATGATGGGCCGATGATCAATTTTAGTAGTTATCAAAGGTATTTTGGTTATTTTGTATAGAAAAAGTCAATTGCCTTGGTGTTTATGTCATAGTTAAAAGTTACAAGCAAGCGTGAGAAAAGGACTGTAAGCAGGGGCACATTTCGTCAGTGTTTCAGTATCTTCAGGTTAGCAGGTAGCAGCAGCAGGGAGAAGAACATGCATGCCGCTGCTGACGGAGTGATTGGGCTTTGGCCATCTTGCGTGTGCAGCACTGGGTGTTATCTAGCTAACTCATGACGAAAAGGTCTTTAGATCACACAAAATGAGATGTGAGCACCCATAGGGCTATTCACAGTACATTATATCTTATCATAATATCCAAAACTGTCATGTCATATGATATTATAGAAGATACAACTATCTCAATGCATGGTATCATAGATTGTTTCTTAGTCCACACAAGATAATTAAATGCTAGATGTGTATGAGAGTATGAATTGTGGGCCACTTAGATGATTCAAGTTTCAATGTCTATGATTTCGTGCTCAAGTGATATCTTCCTCAAGATACAGCTTTCTTCTCTCCCCTCTTAACTCTCTTGCCACATCATCAAAAATGCTTATGTAGCATGCATTAAATGGGTATGTTGCCATATGCTGGGAATAGCCTAAGGGCATCTCCAATGGTACTAGCTATAACAAACGTCCATGTCATCTATAGATAGCATATAGACAAGCTCTCCAATAGATTAGCTATAGCATTGTCTATAAAATTAAATATTGGCCCACATGTAATAGATAATAAATGCCTTGGAACCAGTTATAGTCTGACTATATATTAGTAGCCGGTCTATATCTCTTTCCTCATTTTTTCTCTTCCACCTAAGCAAAATGCTGAGATGGCATGCTGACGAGTACCCACGGCATGGGTATCCCCAGCGGCCCACGAAAAGTATGTGGGCCGCCTTCGCACCATATATGGGCCGCCTCTGCGCCAAAGCCTTAAGGAGAAGCCGACCGACCAGTCCACACAAGGACGCCAAGTTCCCGACCAAGCCGACCTCGAGCGGCCGACACATGCTCTGGGTGGGCGCCCACAAACTCGACAATGGCAACCCGAGGGTAGCAGGACCAATGGGTCGGACCGACCGGGAACCCCGGGCTAGTTCGGACCATCTCCACCAATAAACAGACGTCAAAACATCGGGAAGCGGTTTCTGCACTGGTCACCTACCTTGCTGATGCAACGGCTCGGCATGACCGAGCAAAGAGGCCGCGCACCTTCCCAAGGCGATTCAGAAGGTCGGTGCTCCGGCGTCGGCAAGACTGATGGAAGCGCAGAGGCGTACGCCGTTCCGGAGGAATGGACCGCCGCCGCGCTCTCGCCTCCACCAACCCGTCGAGGTCACGTCCAATGATCGGACACCGGCGGGAGGCCAAACTCCTAGGCGAGGAGCCCTTTCATCTTCTTTTCACATGCTCCCAGATAACACGCTTCCACTGGGCTATATAAGGAAGCTTGCCTCCGGAGCGGGACGAGCGAATGAACACGCACAAACAGAGCGCGCACGAGCAAAACTCATCGATGGCCTTCATCGAGAGCTCAGACGCACCCCAAGCTCTGAGTCCCTCGCCCTTGTAGCCGTTCTAGCCGACCTCTGCACACGGGGCGCTCAGAGCTCGGGCTCAGCCTCCGCTTGTAATCCGGTGAACTTACCAGCATCAGTAATAATACACGACCACCTCACAGACTGGAGTAGGGATGTTCCGCCCGAACCAGTATATATCTTGGATCCCCTTTCTTTTGGTCCAACCATTCAAGGAACGGGAGCGCGTGGCCCCTCTAGACCTACAAATTTTACTTGCCAGTTCTCGAAACGCCGACAGTTGGCGCGCCAGGTAGGGGCCTCGCGCGTCATCAGTGTCTCCGGATTCCCATTTTGTCTCCTTGATGGCTCCCTTCACTGATGACAGCGCGCTCGCGCCCGGGAGCCGAATCCGCTTCGGTTCTTTCGACTTCGTCATCACCGCGACAGGAGAGCTCGACCTTGCTCCTGCCACGCCCCAAGACCAGGCCCCTGCTGGACGCCTGGATCTCACCACCTACGCCCTCGACAACCTCCGACTCGAGGCCCCAAGGCCGTCTTCAAAGTGGCGCTCACCATCAAGCAACATCGCCGGCCGGCGAGGCTTGCAAGCCGCCTGCGTGGCGGCGCCACCGCCTCCGCGAGCTGCATTTCGTGGCAATGGCTGCTATCGCCACCTCATCCACGAAATATTGAAGAGTTCCTCCGACAATGACTCGCCTCGACACGGGCGAGCCGAGGAACCATACCCATGAATGCAACGTGGCCGACATGAGCGATCAGCCGGCCGCTACTTCCCCGAGCCAAGAGGCCCTCCACCGGCGCTCCGGAGCGCCGAGGCGGGCATCAAGACGGCGAGTTAGGTCTCCCGATCCGCCACGACGAGCTCCTCGATGGCGAGAGCCGGAGTTCTGGCGGCGACTTCGGCAAGGAGAGGGTCGACCAAGCGGGCCGAAAGCATTTCAAGCCCCCAGTACCGGCGGCGGCGCATGCGCTGCTACTGGGTGCATCAACAAGCGGCGGAAGAGCCGGTCGTTGCCGTGTTTCCCCTTCTAGCCAAAATTTCGCCATGGCCGCGATCTTTGCTCGCGGCATCCCCGAGGCGAACGAGCTCGAGGCGAGACCTACCTACCGGCACCTCCGGGAGTGGTAGAAACCTGCCGCCGTCAAAGATGTACCGGCCCCTGGCACTCAACACTCGAGGTCTCATTCGGGCCGCCAGAGCCAGACTCGCCACGAGCCGGCAAAAACCGCACCACAATTGGAGCGGCCCCAGGCCTCCTACACCCCGGCGCGCCGGCGCCTCGGGCAACACCACGATTACCGCGACACCCTCGACGCGCGGAAAAGATCGGCCGTGGCAGGGCCGTTCGCGAGTTCGCGGACGGCGGTCGGCGCCCGCGGCCGTAGTCCGAGCCTGTAGGCCCGGACCCCAAGCGTTCTCGGGAGATCCGTCGGCGGATTTTCCCGCCGTTCGAAACACTGTTAACATAGCCAAATACACGGAGGCGGCGAACCGGTGTTTGGTTGGAAGATTCTGGCTCGCTTTCTTGAGCCGTGGAACTAATGACCTTTTATCATTGAAGACCTCCCCATTTACCTGGCGGATTCGGCTCGAGCCTAACTCGAGTACCGGCCCACCGGAACCATCAAGAACTGGGCCGACCTGAAGAACGTCTTCGTCGGAAATTTCGAGGCACTGGCGCCCTAGGAACTCTGGGACCTTAAAAGTCGCAGCGGCGGCAGAGAAGCTCCCGGACTATATCGGCGCTTCTCCCAGCGATGTAATGAACTCCCGACATCGGCGACGCCGACGTCGTGAGGGCGTTCATCTACACCTACGTCTGAGAACCTTGGTCCACAAGCTGGGTTGCATCAAACCTAGGACCACCAAGGAGCTGCTCGACATTGCCACCAACCACGCCTCCGGCGAGGAGGCCCTGGGTGCCATCTTCGACAAGGGGAAGGCCAAACGGGAGTCCGGCTCCGAGCCTGCCGCTCGTTCCGATCACTCCGACAAGCGAAGGCGGAAGGGAAAGCAGGCCCGCGAGGACCACACGGTCTCGGCCACGACCGCCGACAAGCGGCGGCGCGCAGCGGGCATCCGACCACCGAAAAGTTGATGGAGAGCAGTGCGAACCACGGTACCGTCAAGCACAAATCTACCGGATGCGAAGTCTGGCGCTTCTCTCCGGAAACCCCACGCGGCCGCGGGGTAAAGGAAAGAAGCGCGACCCGGCGCCGGAGGTCGGGGAGGAAAAGGCGGACGACGGGTTCCCGGAGCCCGACGGATGCCTCATGATCTTTGGTGGACCGGAGAGCTACGCCGACAAGCGAAGGCAAAAGCTTGCCTACCGCGAGGTGCACACGGTGACCCCTGCGGTCCCGAAGTACCTCCGGTGGTCAGAGTCTCCGATCACTTTTGATCGAACTGACCACCCCGACCACATCCCGCACCCGGGAAGGTACCCGCTCGTCGTCGACCCCATCGTGGGGTCGAAGCGCCTCACAAAGGTGCTCATGGACGGCGGCAGCGGTCTCAACATCATGTATAGTGAGACGCTCGACGCCCTGGGAATTCCCCGCTCGACCCTGCAACCAAGTAAGGCACCTTTCCACGGCGTCATCCCGGGCCAGCAGGCCTACCCCCTTGGGCAGATCGACCTGCCCGTCACCTTTGGGGGGCCCGAGAACTTCCACACCGAAAGCCTCACTTTTGAGGTTGTGGTGTTCGCGGGGTCCTACCACGCCATCTTGGGGAGGCCGTGTTACGCTAAGTTCATGGCGATCCCCAACTATACCTGCTTGAAGTTGAAGATTCCGGGGCCGCGGGGCATCATTACCGTGGCCTCATCCTTCCAGCTCGCTTTCAACTGCGAGCGCAGCAGTTGTGAGCTGGCTTCGGCGGTCATTGCATCCGCCGAACTCGACCACTACCGGAGGGAAGCCTTTAAGTCCCTCCCCGCCTCCAGCAAGTCGGGGCTCGGATCCTTCGAGTCCGCCGAAGACACGATGAGGGTCGCGGTCGACCCCGAGGACCCAGCCAAGACCGTGCGGGTAGGGTCCGCCCTCCCCGCCAAATAGGAAAGCGCGCTCGTCGACTTCCTCCAGGCAAACCGGGATGTCTTCGCATGGAAGACCTCCGACATGCCAGGCATCCCAAGGGAGGTCACCGAGCACACCATCAATATCCGGCCGGCGCAAAGGTCGATCATGCTAACGCCGCCCGCTTCGACGAAGAAAAGCGCAGGCTCATAGGGGAGGAGGTCGCCAAACATTTGGAAGCAGGGTTCGTAAAAGAGGTACGCCACCCCGAGTGGCTTGCCAACTCTGTCCTCGTAAAAAAGAAATCCGGGCAATGGAGAATGTGTGTTGATTACACGAGCCTGAACAAGGCGTGTCCCAAGGACCATTTTTCTTTGCCCCGGATCGACCAGGTCGTTGATTCCACTGCTAGGTGTGAATCGCTCTCCTTCCTGGACGCCTACTCAGGCTATCACCAGATCCCGATGAAAGAGTCCGACCAGCTCGCGACTTCTTTTATTACTCCCTTCGGCTCGTTTTGTTACGTGACGATGCCCTTTGGTCTGAAGAACGCGGGTGCTACATACCAGCGGTGCATGTACACCTGTTTCGACGACCAAACGGCCGTAACATCGAGGTCTACATGGACGACATCGTTGTCAAAACTGGAAAGGCCGGCGACCTCGTCGCCGACCTCGAAGAAACCTTTACGAACCTCCGACGGTTTCGCATAAAGCTTAACCCCGAAAAGTGCGTCTTCGGGGTCCCCAAGGGGAAGCTTCTCGGCTTCATCATATCCGAGCGCGGCATCGAAGCTAACCCGGTAAAGATCTCAGTGATCATGAAGATGGGCCCGGTCGCCGACCTAAAGGGCGTCCAAAAGCTAACGGGATGCCTCGCAGCTTTGAGCCATTTCGTGTCTCGCCTCGGCGAGCGCGGGATGCCGCTCTATAAATTGCTCAGGAAATCCGACCACTTCAGTTGGACGCAGAAGCTCAGGAAGCCCTTGACCGACTAAAGGCCTTCCTGACATCGCCCCCGGTCCTGACCGCGCCCGCGCCATGCGAGCCTCTGCTCCTCTACATTGCCGCTACAACCCAGGTCGTGAGTGCGGCACTCGTCGTCGAGCGGGCGGAAGAAGGCCGTGCCCTCAAGGTACAGCGACCGGTCTACTTCATCAGTGAAGTACTCTCGGAGTCCAAAGCCCGCTACCCGCAAGTGCAGAAGTTACTCTACGCAGTGCTAATCGCGAAGAGGAAGCTGATCCACTACTTCGGCCAGCACCCCGTCTCCGTCGTAACTTCCTCGCCGCTTGGCGAGATCATCCGCAACCGCGACGCCTCGGGAAGGATAGCCAAGTGGGCACTCGAGCTCAACGGCCACGACATTTCGTTCGTCCCCAAGACGGCGATCAAGTCGCAAGCCCTTGCCGACTTCGTCGCTGAGTGGACCGAAGCCCAGGCGCCCCCGGTGCTTGAAGACCCCGAGTACTGGACGATGTACTTCGACGGATCCTACACGAGGAACGGGGCAGGTGCTGGGATCGTTATCGTTTCCCCACTCGGCAACAAACTTCAATATGCCGTCCGATTGCTCTTCGACGCTACGAACAACGTCGCCGAGTACAAAGCCCTCGTCAACGGTCTCCGGATCGCCGCCGACCACGGCGTGCACCGGCTTTACGTATACGGCGACTCCAAGCTGGTGGTCGACTAGGTCATGAAGACCTCGGAGCCCCGAGATCCCCGCATGGCGGCCTATTGCCGCGAGGTGCGTAAGCTTGAAGAAAAGTTCAAGGGGTTCGAGCTCCACCACAGCTACCGGCGTTATAACGGCGAGGCCGACCACCTCGCCAACCTCGCTTCCGGCAAGGGACCGGTTCCCACCGGGATCTTCGTCCACGACCTCCACCAACCGTCCATCCGACTGGACCCGGCGGCCGATCCGCCCGGCTCGGCCGAGCCAGCCGCCAATCAGCCAGCCACGGCGCCACCCGGGTCAGTCGGAGACGTGCTGACGGCCGAATCCGACTGGAGGAAGCCCTTCGTTGAGCGCTTGACGGACGGGTCGCTCCCCCCAGACCCGACCGAGGCCCGATGCCTCGCTCGGCGAGCGAAGTCTTTCGTCCTGATCGGCGAAGACCTTTACAAGAGGAGTCCCTCTGGGGTCCTCCAGAAGTGCGTCCTGGCCGACCGGGGCAAGGAGCTGCTGCTCGATATCCATGGCGGGGTGTGCGGCCATCATGCAGCACCGCGGTCCCTCGTGGGTAAAGCTTTCCGACAAGGTTTCTACTGGCCGACCGCCGTGGCTGACACCGAGCAAATTGTTCGCACCTGCGAAGGGTGCCAATTTTTCGCCCGACAGACACACCTTCCGGCCCAAGCCCTCCAGACGATCCCCATCACGTGGCCATTTGCGGTCTGGGGGCTCGATCTACTCGGGCCCTTCAAAAAGGCGCCCGGAGGCCTCACTCACCTCTTTGTCGCGGTGGATAAATTTACTAAGTGGATAGAGGCAAAGCCGGTCGCCTCCATCACGTCCGCGCAAGCGGCTGACTTCTTCCGCGGCATCGTCTACCGGTTTGGGGTCCCGAATTCCATCATCACCGACAACGGCACGCAATTTACGGGGAAGGAATTTCTCGAATTCTGCGACGACTTCAACATTCGCGTCCGATTGGCGGCGCGTGGCCCACCCATGCACCAACGGCCAAAGCCGAGAGGCGAATGGCATGATCCTTCGAGGGGCTCAAGCGCGAATCTTCAATCGCTTGAAGAAATCGGCGGACGATGGGCGTGAGCCGCCTCCGCCCTTTGAGCTCAAGCGGACCACGCCGACCGGTCCAGCGGGTTTACGCCATTTTTCCGGTGTTCAATGAAGCCCCGCCGACCGACACGAATACGACGCCCCAAGGCTGCAAACCTTCGACAAAGCTCGGGGGCTCGACTCGCAGTAGGACGCCGTCAACCAGCTCGACGAGGCGCGCGACGTCGCCGTCCTTCGATCGCCCAAGTATCAGCAAACGCTGCGGCGGTATCAGAGTCACCAGATCCGCGGTCGAGCCTTCAACGTGGGCGACTTGGTCCTGCGCCAAGTCCAATCCAACGTTGGCAGGCACAAGCTTTCACCCCCGTGGGAAGGCCCCTTCACCGTTGTGGAGGTAATCCGGCCCGGCACCTACCGACTCAGACGCCGATGGCAACGTTGTTTCAAACGCTTGGAATATTGAAAAGCTCAGGCAATTTTTTTCCTGAGACTCATCCTTTATCCGCACATCCCTATTACCCTGCCGAGCCCGAGCGGCGCGAACTCGCTCGGGGGCTTCTAACCTACGTAACCTCGTTACGTAGCGCCCGAACCGACCAAGGGTCCTCCCCTCGAAGGAACCACTTCAACCCGGCTACTACGGTTACGTCTTGTAAAAACTCCAGTAGTTTTTCTTGACTACGACCGCTAAAGTAGTGGTCCGCGGGACAAAGCGGGTTTCGCACGGGCGACCCACAAACGATCGGCAAAAGGTTTACACGGGTAAGTGATGGGGACGGGTGATCCCGATCTTTCGGTGAGATGATGATACGTCGATTTGGGGGTGTTGATGGCACCGAATCAAGGGCTTCCTACCAATGGTCGGGAGCTTCACAATCGCAATGCCAATCCACACGATACAAGATCCAAGCGATCAATTATTCCTGCAAGAAATCGAGAACCCGCAAGAACAAAGCATGAAGTAATCAATAGATAGTATTGAAATCAAACGAAACAAGTTGAGGTTACGCTTCTCGGCTCGGGCGGTCTAGTCGACACGCAGCGCAAACACGAGGAGGGGCGCACACGGGTCTACCAAACACAACAAAACCTAAGCATAAAAGAGCGGTGGTAGCCACATATATATAGGCGGCGGGAGGTGTAGGGCAGCCAAAACAGCGGTGGCCACCAAAACCCTAAGATACATGGGCCATAGGCCCAAAAGGAAGGTGACGCAGCACCTGTAATTCTGTCCCGTAATCTTGTCCTGTGATTTCTCGTTGCTTTAGGATGAATTTGGAACGGGGCTAGATCCATTGGAAAGCTTATCTCCTAAGCTTTCAAGCGGGTGGTCATACATCAGCGGAGTCCGGAGTCCAAGTTATGTCCGTTTGAAGTACAGCTGCTCCTGGATGGCCGAACCGGACACGGAGACGAATTCCCGTTAGATTGTTCTGTAGTTTCCTGATGCTTCAGGTTGAATTTGATAGTGGGGCTAGATCCATTGGAAAGCTTATCTCCTAAGCTTTCAAACGGGTGGTCGTACGCTGAAAACGGAGTCCGGGAGTCCAAGTTATGTCCGTTTGAAGTACTGCTGCTCCTGGATGGCCGAACCGGACTCGGAGACGAATTCCTGTTAGATTGTTCTGTGGTTTGCCGACGCTTCAAGACGAATTTGACCTTGGGACCAGATCCATTTGAAAGGTTATCTCGATACCTTTCAAACGAGTAGTCGAACGTCAAAAACGGAGTTCGGATGTGGCCGTGGCGTCCATTTGAAGTCCTACTGCTCCTGGATGGCCGAACTGGAATTGGAGACGAACTGAGCTTGATGTTGGGCTTTCCTTGGTGCGTGGGCTGTCCTTGGTGGATGTTATTGACGTGCTGGCCCAGCAAAGGTGGGTGGAAAGACCTTGCTTCGGATTAAGGCCTTCCTGGCTTGTTAGACGAAATAGCGGCCGAAACAGCGACGATCGGGGACGAAGTAGCAGTCGTAGGGGAAGAAGGACCAGCGGTTGTATCCTTGGTTGGGATGTCCTCATCAGTAAGTCCTCACCCGAGCGACAACGCCCCAACCTACAGACCCAGCAATCCTTCACAGGCGATCAACAATAAGCAGACGTCTGGCAAGAAAAAGAAATGCGAAGGCTAAAATATTAAGTACTCCTAAAAGGTGCGTTGTGTTCCATCAAAGGCACGAAGCTTACATTGCAAGGAAGGAAACATCAAAAGCATTCAACTTATGCTAGTCCTGGAGCAGAAAAGAGTGCAAAAATCTGCAAAACAGCGGGGCAGGCGCGCGACGGATTCCTAAGGATCTGGGCCGAAGAAGTCGTCGTCCTCATCGCCCTCTCCGGAGCTCCCGCCCTCCTCGGCCTCGTCGTCCGAGACCTCCAGGTGCAGCCGCCCCGCCACCATCTCCGCCGCCTCCCGTACTCTGGCCCGCGCCTGGTCCGGCTCGCCTCGGATCCGGGCGATGGTCGCCACCGGGTCGAAGGAGCCACACCGGCTGGCACAACACGCCAGCACGTACTCCGCTGTCAGGGCCGCGACCCTCCGCCCTTCACGAGCGGAGCGTTCCCGGAGGGCCTGAGGTAGGCTCTCCAGTGCCTCGGCCGCTCGGGTGAGGCCAAAGGCGTACTGCGCCACGGTAAGCTGCACTGGTTCGTCCAGCCGCACCCCTAGCGGCCTCAGGCTCCTGCCCATGCTCTCATAGGCAGGGCGAAGCATGGAGAGGAGGACCTCGCGCGTGGAGCCAAAATCCTGACGCGCGTGGGCCAGCTCCATCTCAGCGGCCTCAGCACGCGACCGCTGAGCCGCCGCTTCGTCTTCGGCGGCCTGGACTCGCGCCCGCAGTCCGCCGCCTCCACCTCAAGGGCGGCAGAGATGACGCTGAAACCGTCGTCATGATGTGCCCGTGCGTCTATCATGCCGGCCGCCCGCCTCGGCCCCCGGGAGAACACTCTCTGCCGGGGGCGCTGCTGCCGCCGCCTCGGCGCCCGCCAAGCCGCTCCGGCCGGTCGACTGTGAGAAGCAAGGATGGAGAACGGACCTCAGTTGGGAAACCCCGGTATCTTAACAAAACAGCCAAAAGCGAACTCACCCGCGGCGAGGGTTCCAGATGTAAAAACTCGGTGAGGGCAGGTCGAGCACACCCCGCGCCGCCGCAGCGGAAGAGCCTCCCTCCGTCCGAGGCTTCTTGGAGGGCGAACCCCCAGGGCCCGCCTCCGCCACCCGCTTACCAGACCTCTTCTCGTCACCGCCACCGCTTGCCATTGCACTCTCAAGAGGCTCCTTCGGCGATGGGCTTGGAGGACGAAGAAGGCGAGGAGAAAAAGACGCTCACGCTGGGTGTAATCACCGCTCCCCCCCGCATTCCGTATTTATAAGGGCGGAGGGAGGCAACCAAGGCCACCATCGCCTCGAGTGCTCCGCGACACCTCCTGACACGCCCGCGCTCCAATAAATGACATGACGGTCACTTAAATCCCACTCCGCATTAAATGCCGACGAGACGACGCGAGCGAAGGAGGACGCCGCTTCACGCTGACACGGCGCGGCCCTTCGGTTTTCGCGCGAGGGTTAGCTATACGGGACAACTTCGGAATTCACATCAAACGCCAGCGAGCCGCACGACGGCGAGTCCAAAAAAGGTAAGTCACTCGACTCTTGGTTTCCTTTGCGCTTATTTCGAGATCCAGCAATGCGTGCCGACCACAACTTGGTCTCCACGCATCGCTCGGGGGCTCGGGAGCAACGTCACTCACATTCACGCGGGTCGGTGGCCCGACTGACCACTCGGTTTCCCCTAGCGGTGACCCGTCCGACCCGCGTCCACGACCTCGCCCAATGACTACGGTTTAAGTGGCGTTTAGCGGTAGGGGTACCGTCTTGGCGCGAGCCCTAAGTCAGTCGGGAACATCCCTCTCCTGCCTAAAATGTGAAGCGATGCTCTTTGACGTCGCTCACACTCATGCGAGTCAGTGGCCCGGCTGACCACTTGGTTTTCCCTAACGGTAACTCATCCGACCCAAGTGCTACGGCCTACGCCCCAGTGGCTACGGTTCTGATGTAGCGCTTCGCGGTAGGGGCTACCCGTGCGGCGCGAACCTCAAGTCAGTCGGGGTCACTCCTCCCCTGCATAAAACGCAAACGGACGCCTTTCGCCCCCAGGGTTCGTTAGCACCTCCTTCGCGTTTTCCTCGGGAAAAATCGAACACACCTACGCCTGAAAGACCCCAGCGGTTTTCACGGCTATGGTCACCGAACGACCACCGGCATAAGGAAACGCGAAGGAACAGACCGAACTCGCAAATGAGAATAAAGGCGAACCACAATTCATTACATACCAAAGGCTTTTCGCATCTTCAAAAAATAATTATCTAACGTCATTCATATTCCCCGTGGAGGACGCTCTACGGCGATATCCGATCGGCGATCGCTGGGGCATGCGGCTCGACTTGGACCGCGAAGCGTTAGACCTCCTCATCGGTCCGGTTCCTGGCGATCCCGCTACTGATGTTGTCCAGGTTAAGACCGTTATAGAAGGACATGGTGCTAACGAGTGCGGAGGTGGCTCCCAGGGCAGCACTCAAGCTCACCGACTTCTCGACGTGCTCCGACGCGCGAGCGGCTTCGCCGCAGCGAACTTGTGCCCGTGCGGCCCGAGCACTCGATCGCATGAGACAACCCGACCGACCCTCCCAAGGTCGTTAACTCGGCGGCCACTTCGGCGGCCGTCGCCATTTACTGTCGCGCCGACCAAGCCACCGCCTCCGCCCGCGACCAGCAAGTCGCTCCTCCGCCAATTGCAGCGCCTCGCGGCACACAAAATTCTTCGCAACTCAAGAGCGGCAAAAATCAAAAAGCGCGCTCGATGGCAGCGCCTTCCAAGTCAACACGAATAACAACCCCTCACCAGCCGAGGAGTCCGTCATTGCTTGGAGCCTGCCTTGGACCTCCTCGTTGGGCTTCTCCGCCGCAGCCGCCTCATTGCGAGCAGTGTCTCGGGCATTGCGAGCCTCCGCCAGGAGGGCTTCAAGCTCGAACACTCTCGTCCTCAATGACTGGTTCGCCCAGCGTTCCTCGTGCAAAGCTCCGGCAGCCTGATCCAGCTCCTGACGAGCCTCCTCCGCCGCCGACCGCTCGCGCACCACGGCTTCCTGGGCCTCCTGCAGCTTGGAGCCCATCTGATCTCGGTCCGTCTCGGCGGCTGTCCTCCGGCTATGCAAACGCCGGAGGAACCCGGACTTACTTTCTGAGCGCTCCCGCAGACGCTGCGACCAGCCGCCATATCACCACGAAATTCAGCAAAATTCAAAAGGACGGAGAAGCTTTGAACGCGGCTTACCGCGCCGGCCAGGTCGATCCCTCCGATGACAGCGTCCAGCATCCTGCTGGAAGATTCCAGAAGGTGACCCAGGCTCACCCGAATCTGGTCCGCCTCAGTCTTGGCTCGCCGGGAACCCTCCTGCAGGGAGTCCCACTCCTCGAGCTCCGCCCCGTCGTCCAGCGTGAATGGCGCTCACGGATGGGTGTTGCCGCCGGCAGACCAAGGTGGGCGAGGCGGCCGAGGGGTTCCCAGCGGTCACCCGGCATCTCGCGCCGACGGCGAGACCTCTGCAGCCGCCGCCGGCGGATCAACGACCACCGTCAGCGCCGCCTGCGACTCCTCTCCTAACGGCCCCGACGGCGGCAAGGCGGCTTGCTCAGCCAGACCACTTTCGGCGGCGGCATTCCTGTGACTGGCGGCACGAGGTTTGGCCCGCCCTCATCGGCCTCCGATCGTGGCGACGAGCTGCTGACAGTCGCCCGGGCTCCGTGGTGCGCCGGCTCCGTGGAGGATCCCAGCACAGCCACTGGCGCAACTCCCGCTACGTCAGCAACCGCGGGCGTGTCCAACGCTGCCGCCTCCGCCGTTTGCTCTGGCCCGGCTGGCGTGTCCTCAATTCTCGCCGGCGGGGGTAGCGGCGCCGCTCCCGGCGGCAAGCCCGCCGCTTCTGTCAAGCTCTCCCCCGTGAAAGCCCTGAGATCAAAGGCCAATCAGAAGCAGCTCAAGCAAAGTCGACGCGCATAGCAAACGAAACAAAGCTAACCGTGCTGAGCGGGTGCTGAGCAGCCGCGCTCTCTTCGCCGGCCTCCCCGGTGAAGGCGAGCCGTCCCTCCGTCCTTCCGGAGGCACCTCCGCCGGAGGCATTTCCGCTCGGGGTACCTCGACGGTGACCCCCGTATCGGCGCCCTCCGCCAGGTCGCCGCTTCCCGACGGCCCGAAATCATACGCCAGATGGGTCGACGGGATCCTCGCCATCACTAGAAGATGACCCGTGCGACCAAGGAGAGGCGGTCGACTCGGACACCTCCTCGCTGACATCGCCATGCGTTCCTTCCTCTTTTCCTTCCTCCTTTCTTCCCTACGCTCTTTCCGAGCGGACTCCTGCAGCGCGACCTTTTCGCGGGCCGCCGCCCTCATCTCCTTCTCCCCCGGCAGCCATGCCCGGGAAGTTGCTCCACCCAGGCCCTGAAAGTTGCGGAGGTTCCGTTCAGCCTAAAGCACGAGGAATTGAGACAAGGGACGCGGGGGAGGATAGGGGAGCCTCCGAATTACCAAGTTCGGGGGATTTTCCACCGAGAAGGGCTCGGGAGCGCTGCGCGCCGCCACCGTGGCCCTCGTAGCCAGGACGGCGGACACCCGAGCCTCGACCTCCGATGAAGGGAGGTCTGAGCGCTCCATCCTCATGGGATCGGATGCTCCCTCGTACTCGAACATCGGGTGAGGCCTATCCATGAGGGGCTGCACGCGCCTCGCCATGAACGTGCTAACGACGACGTCACCCGTCAGGCCACGCTTCTTTAGGGCTGCGAGCTGCTCGAGGATCACCTCCATTTTCCTCTTCTCCTTCTCGTCGGTCCCCCGGTTCCATTCAGGCACCGCCTCGGGGCGCCTTCCGGTGAAGGCCAGGGCACTGTTCCCCACGTTCCGAACATAGAACCATTCGGAATGCCATCCCCGGTTCGACGAGGGCAGCTTCATGTCGATGTACTCCAACCCCCGGAAGGACCGAAGCTGGATGGCGGCGCCGCCAATCGGCGCCAGCGGTGCGCCCGCCGCCGATTTTTTCAGCGGCCGCGTTTGGAAGAAGTACCTCTAGAGGGCCCAGTGAGGCTCGATCCCCAGAAAGGCCTCGCATAGCGTGATGAAGATCGCAATGTGGAGCACGTCGTGGGGATTCAGGTGATGCGCCTCCACCTTGTAGAAGTGAAGGAGCCCGCGAACGAATGGGTGAAGGGGAAGCCCGAACCCACGCTCGAAGAAGAACGAAGACACAACAATCTCGTCGTCACCTGGCTCCGGAGCCGTTGCCCCCGTCGGCACCCTCCATCGAGACACACCGCGCGGGGGGAGAAACCGTTTCTTCTCCTGGCCAAGAACACGGGCGGGAAGAACGGAGCACTCCGGCCACGGCATCTCCGAAAGAGCGGGACCGGCGAGCGGAAGACAGGCGGAGGCGAAGAATCCCCTTCCTGAGCGGTGATTTCCCTTACTATTACCCTCGTCTTTCTTTCTTTCGCAGTGAAAAACAGGGCAGCACGGCAGAATCCGCCCCCGCGGCTCCCCCTCGGGCTTATAAGAGCGCAACGGAAACCGGCCGGACAGACGTCAGCCAGACGGCAATACCGCAAGAGAAACGGCGTGCGCTTTACACTGCCGCGATGATCCAACGGTACGCCGCTTCGATTTCCGATTGCCCTGCATTTAACCCTTGACAAGACAGCGGCCCGGCGAGAAAGCCTCACATCGGGCAGAGTGGCGCACGACTCTTCGGGCCTCGTTCCCCAACTGGAAGAGCCGCACGTCAACGAATGAGAAACTCGCCAAGACCGCTACGGTCCCAAAAGCCGCGAAAAGGCTTAGCAATTTGTCCTCGGGGCGCGACCAAGCGCCGCAGTTCTCGACGCCCGAACCACCAAGTGGATTTGCGCGCCGCCCCGAGCGAAAAATCGAGCGAGGGCGAGGATAAGGTGAGCCCCAGCGGACCTCTAGTTGGGTCGTGAACGACCCAATCACCTTGAATCGTGTTGAGACCATACTTCACACTCTCCCGCTGAACCCATCGGCGGTGGCGGCCGGCCACGCTCGGGTCGGCGGACGACTGGGTCCGACACGGATCGAGTAAAAAAGGTTCTCATGGGTCGCCCCGAGAGGGTTTGACGCCGCACGACAACGTCCGCTCGAGATGGTTCTCCTCGAAGCCACCAGGCCCACTCGGACAAACCCGCTATCACTTTCGCGCGAGCACGGCGTTCGAGCCAACGCGCAGCAACAGCGCTAGCTCACCCTCCAGTCCCACACCGCGGATGGGGCGTACTCGTGAAAAGCGGCGACCACCCCGCCAACGAGAGCAGGGACGGACGCAATCTGACCGGCTCGACTGCAACGCCACCTTGCGGTACAACGGGATCACGACGCCAAAACGGACGCCGCCATGCGCGAAAACCCGACCGCTCTTGACCGCTCGGGGCTCCATCCACCGGATCGCGCCACCGAACCAAAAGCAACGCGCGCCCTCGCTCCGCCAACGCAAGGGCGGACGCCCATCGTTGCTCGGCGCAGCGCCAGCCTTGCAGGTACATCGGGATCACGACACAAGATGGACGCCTCCACACGCGAGGTAAACCCCCGACCGGCTCTCCGACCCGCTCGGGGGCTCGGGGGCTCCATCCACTGGATGCGCTCGCGCGCACCCGGGCAAAGCCGGCCAAAACTGGACGGCCGGACACCCAGAAACATAACAGCCAGACACAGAGGTCCGGTCGCGTCAGAGCGACGCACTTGTCCAGGGCCCATCGACCGAGGGAAACCCCCGAACAGCTCTCCAATCCGCCCGGGGGCTCGGGGGCTATTGACGAGTACCCACGGCATGGGTATCCCCAGCGGCCCACGAAAAGTATGTGGGCCGCCTTCGCACCATATATGGGCCGCCTCCGCGCCAAAGCCTTAAGGAGAAGCCAACCGACCAGTCCACACAAGGGCGCCAAGTTCCCGACCAAGCCGACCTCAGAAAGCAGCCCGACCTGTGCTCTAGGTCGGGCGCCCCACAAACTACGGCAATGGCAACCCGAGGGTAGCCCGACCAGCGGGTCGGACCGACCGGGAACCTCGGGCTAGTTCAAACCATCTCCACCAATAATCAGACGTCAAAACATCGGGAAGCGGTTTCTGCACTGGTCACCTACCCTGCTGATGCAACGGCTCAGCATGACCGAGCAAAGAGGCCGCGCACCTTCCCAAGGCGATTCAAGGTCAAGCTCCCGACGCGTCAAGACTGACTGCAGCTGCCAGAGGGCAGGTACGCCATTTCCCGGAGGAATGGACCACACCGTCGCTCTGCGCCTCCACTAACCCGTCAGAGGTCACGTCCAGCGATCAGACACCGAGGCGGGAGGCCAAACTCCTAGTCGTAGGGAGCCCCTTTCATCTTCTTTTCACATGCTCCCGTGTAACCTGCTTCCCTGGGCTATATAAGGGGAAGCTTGGCCCTCAGGGGGGACGAACGAACAGAACACGCACAAACAGAGCGCGCACGAGCAAAACTCATCGATGGCCTTCATCAAGAGCTCAGACGCACCCCAGGCTCCGAGTCCCTCGCCCTTGTAGCCGTTCTAGCCGACCTCTGCACACGGGGCGCTCAGAGCTCGGGCTCAGCCTCCGCTTGTAATCCGGCGAACTTACCAGCATCAGTAATAATACACGACCACCTCACAGACTAGAGTAGGGACGTTCCATCTTGGATCCCCTTTCTTTTGGTCCAACCATTCAAGGAACGGGAGCGCGTGGCCCCTCTAGACCTACAAATTTTACTTGCTGGTTCTCGAAACGCCGACACACGCTTATAGCTAGCTGAAGTGGCATCATTGGAGATGCCCTAAGATATTGTCCTAGAAATACCTCAGGTGCACGGTACTGTGCCGTTACACGTGGGATCTACCTGTCGGTCGTCAAATACCGCTCGCATAAAGAAGCTTTTTAGTTTTTAAGAATGTCTGCCCGTACGCATAGCGCTGCTCATATCCAACGTGCTTTTGCGAGGACCACATCATTGCCGCAGATATGCGACGAGATTCGGCGCATCCTTGGGAGGGAATTTTGATCTCCAACCAAACATAGAAGAGGAGAAAAGATGGTCTAACTGCTGAAGGGGCAAGGATTTGCCGAGTGAGAGTTGGCACTGGCATGCCGCTCAGGAGAAGGGGATAATTTGGCAACTCAAGACAGTTGGAGATGACAATTCTCTATGTTCAATATGGTGTCTCGCTAGTAAAATGCCCGTACGTTACAACGGAAACATATGTATTGAAATAACAATTTCCGTATCATGCATCGGAATGAGCCAGTCTAGAAGCTTCCATTGAAATTTTTTAAGAGTTAGGAATGCACAACACCCACAAATTGCATTCCATAGCTCAAAAAATTTTGGGCCAAGATATCAAACTGTAGTTTAAGGTAAGCAAACAAGAAGAATTTATGTTGAAAAATTTGGGCACAAATTTGAAGTCGGACCCAACAGCTCTTTTAGTGGCACACTTTGCAGTCAGAACCAATCAAGTTTTTAAGGTAAACCAATAGCCGAGTGCCTATGGAATCCCAAACAAAGTTTACAATCAATTATATGCTTCAATGTTATGTGCCCATGCCATGTAAAATCATGCCCATTCTATAATGTATGCAAGAAATTTTATACGTTATGACACAACATGATACATATTTCCTTTTACTTCAGCTTAATAATATGATAATCGATAAGTAGGACTTTATTGCCTAATAAGAAAACATGCAGATCAATTGAGCCATCCCGATAAAATTTTCGTCTCGAGTTTCGTTCAGCATTAATCATGTCACCTCCCGTTAATAAGAGAAAAATTACCAAACAAAATAAGCAAACATATTTCAATTATCTGGAAAGAACATTGCCCACATCTGGATATGTGTTTCATGAAAACACTGAAATGAAGTCAACAAAATAAAACTTGAAGCATAAAGTGACAATACATCAATCCATCCATAAGTATAATGGCTCATTTTCATGGCTAGTGTGCTCAGACAAGTTTTTTTTCCAAGTCGAAAGGAAAAAAATTCAAAAATCCTAAATTCCTTCCAAAACCTTTGGGAGAGTTAATTCCAGATCAAAACCCAAATGAACCCTCACAAAACAAATCCAGATGAAGTATGTAGCAGGTTAGTTTGGTCTAATAAGAATAGATAGGGGCACAAGGACATATAATCACAATTTTATATTACCAAGTGAGATCAGCTAGGAGCTGACATAAATAATTGAATCATCCACAGCTTATTAGTAGGTGGTACATATTATGTTGTACGGCAGCAAAAGAGTGATGAATTTCTCTTGCACCGTTAACCACAATCACACAGGCTTTATTCATCATTTAGCACCTCCTAGACTTGCCCCCTTGACACCAGGAGCATCTTGCTAAGTCTCATCCCCTCGTATAGCTAACTCTTTGCCCCTTCTTGGATCTGGAGGGTCTTAGTTATGGCAAATCTGCATGCAAAAACTAAACTTGCTCAAATCAAGAATTAAGAGAATTAGAATTGAGAAGTATACTTATGCATCATTTTTCAGCAAACATTCAATTGCCCTTCAATTTCCCTCATATACTGCATATCTGGTTATGCTATCTCACTAGTGGACGTAATGGTAGAAATCTGCTAAAACCGGCAAAACAATAGGCTACGTCTACATGTATGTTGCCTCAACTGCTGCCATGCCCCCAACCAAGTCAACCAAATCGATGGAGGAGGGGAATTGGGGGCATTGGGCTTACCTTAAACGAAGGGAGGGAGGACAATGGTAGGATCACCACTCCCTCTCCCACCGATTCTAGAACTAAGAAGAACCAAATTGAGAAATCAAGACTCACCTTTTTGAATGGAGGAGGCAAGGAGATGGGGTGCTTACGACGAAGGCGGAGAAGGAGGATGACGAGATGTCGGGGAGACACTCGCAGTCGGGCTTGAGGAAGGTGAAGTACTCACCCTTCTTAGACTAGCTGGCAAGCCTAGCCTACAGCTCTAACCGCTCCACCGTGGTCCTCTCACTCACCACCTCCCTCCATAGCAGCACGACGAGCGGCATTGTCGCAAACGCTCGCAGTCAAGCTTGAGGAAGGTGAAGTACTGACTGGCGAGCCTAGCCTGCAGCTCCGGTCGCTCCACCGCGGTCCTCTCACTCACCACCTCCCTTCGACTGAGCTGGCATTGTTGTAAATATTGCGGTTTTAGCCATTTTATCATCACAATAATTCCAAGTACAAACAATAACCAAGGAACAAAAGATTCACAACAGCACTTGTTAATAAATTGAAACATGATAATAGACCATATCACAATTGAAGAGCTGACAATTAATGAATATCAGATTGTGCATAACAACTAGCACAAAGCATAAGTTGACTATTTTGAGTTGTTCTCAGATGTCGGGTTGCCTTTAAAAGCCCTCCTCGCCACTAGGGAAAGATATAGATTTGTTTGTGACAACTTTACCTCAAATTTACATATTTAATACTTGGCAGTTTAGAAACTTAATCAATTTGACGATCTATAACAGTGTAGAAAAAATATATGGACAGGCCAGATTAACCAGTGCTTACTGGACAAATGAATCAGACAATAGCATGAATAACAGGAAGCATGAACCAACACTGATACTAATAGGAAGCAATCAGAACAGCAAGAAACTATTTATCAGTAAGCAATCTATCACATATATATGAAGGAAAAATATCCTGTGCAATCAGACAGGCTGGTGAAACCACGGTGCAACCCAACTAGAAAAAATTTCAAAAATTCTGAAAAAAATCATGGATGTACATCTCAGCTTATGATCATCTTTGTCATATAAAACTTCATGAGGATGAATTTGATCATGAAATTTTATATGTAGATGGGGTAAGCTGAGATGTACATCCATGATTTTTTCAAAATTTTTGAAACTTTTTCTAATTGGGTTGCACCGTGGTTTCACCAACTCTCTGGTTGCACAGGATATATTCCCATATATGAATTCATAAGTTATAGATGACAGCAAAATGATCTAACTAAGTATTGCAGCATATGAAAATTAATTTTATTGTCACAAACAGTCTATCTTAACCCAAATCCTCACAGAACAATTGTTCCCACATGCAAGGACCCCAAGCGAATGAATTGACTGGCCTATATATACTTGCAAGGTCCCCAAGCCACAAGACTGGCCCCTTTGCAAGTCACCGACAGAGAGCAATCATAGAGAGGAACAAATACTTACAAAGCACCAACCGAATGTAAGTGCAAATGGCCAGGAATGTCGATGTCCCAGAAAACGATTCATTGCTATATCTCGCCAGACCTCGCCAATGATGCTCTCAGAGATACAAAGCCACAACCCCACAGTGAGGCAAGTCACCAAGAGGTTCAAGATGAAGCCGAAACTGCACAAGCACTAGAACCAACTCCCGGCTAAAGGAGTGTATCAGTCGAACAGCAAGACCCGGCTACACAGGACCAAGAGCACAAGGCAAAGACACAGCCGAATAAAAACTCCACCACAGAAAGCCAAGATGATCAACCAGGCAAGCAGGATTGATCCAGAGGCTTGAGAACAAAAACCCACCAGGTCACCTAAGTATTCCTAGACTGACTCAAGCAACTAGCTTCAAAAGTGCTACAATCAAATTGTGGATTGAACACACACAGGTGCCTTTCGCAAGATGACAGAGAACAAATTGAACCCAGCTAGAACAAGGCAGCAAAAGAGTGACTGAGGATTATACTGGAGAAATTACTAATCACTAGGTGGGCTCACAAATCGATTGGAGAGCAAGTTTTAGGGATTTCACTATATCTTCTGAAGCTTACACCACCGGCCAAGATAAAGGCACACTCTAGAGGGAAAGAGGAGGCAACGGCCATCAGAATCACCGCTTCGATCCACCGCATGTGGGCAACCGCACGATGCGGATGCCATCACCAGGACGTGGTCTCAGCCACCACCACCCAAACCTCCCATTGCGCTATCTTCTGCCGACTAGGGCACCAATAGGTGCTCTTCATCACCGGTGGCTAGGTTGGCTGGGCCGATTCGGTCGCATGGGTCTAGCTGGTCCAGTTGGTCTTACATTTTTTTTATTTTATAATAGTGAAATTTGGGGGAAACCCAAAAATCCCAACAGACATCCCCTCCCCAAGAGGCTCTTGACGAATCTAGGGTGGGGCGGCGTGGCGATGGGAAGGAGGAGGGGACCAGCGAGGCCAACAGTTCTGGGTTGTTCGTCTACGTCTCAAGCACCTTCTTCAGCTTATGAGACACCCTTGGTGCTAGAGCTGCCACCATCCCACTCCCCGCATGGCAGCTGCTCACAAACCAATTCCTTGAAACCGGAGCACCACTGAGCATTCCTAAGCTCATTATAAGCTTTATGTTTAGCCTAAAACCATCGTAGCACTGCCACTTTGCCACTTCTCTTCTTCAGCTCAAGTGCGTGTTGGTGGCCTGTTCCGGCCAACTACTTGGCTCATTATCAGGTAAAGCGGGTTCATTATCTCTCATTGATACTTAATTAACCCTTACCCAGTGAAAATGAAGTCTGTGCAAAGCTTTGCCACTACTCACCCATGGCACCACCGCCCATTCATGGTGGCAAAGCATTTCTGATGATCACCATCGGTAGCTAACCCCACCGGTGTGTGCATAAAAGTCCCCTCATGCTCTCTATAGCCCTGGCCAGTCGGCTTCGTAGCACCTCTGCTGCCCGGCAGCCAGCCCTAGCCAGTGGCTCTGCTTTGAGTCTCTGTTGGGTGTGGCCGATTTATTAGTAGCACGACAAAGTCAGCTGTTCAAATTAGAGAATGCATCATGGGTACAGAGAATGCGTATTTCTAATTTTAATCCGATTTTCCAGAGCCGATGCATTCTAATTGTTATAGCTATCACATTTTTAGCCCAAATCAACTGAAAAAATTTATAAAATCATATAAAATAAAGTGATTTTATAATATGAAAAACCTTTTGAAAATGAGCTTGTGAAATTTTGAAATTTAAGTTTAAAGAAAATACCTAAATACATGCTATACATAAAAATTTTGCAAACAAACTCGGAATTGAATGAAACTAATTTTAATAGAATCCTTATGCTTCCAAAAACCCAAATATATAAAGATATTTGAATTTCATCAGTGTTTATATAATTTTCTATTAAAGATTATTTTCAATACTTTTAATATTAAAAAATGCATAGATTGTGCAAAAGAAATCTAAAATAAATAAAATTGATTTCTATATGCTAGTATGTCAGAGCATCTCTAACAGTGCCTAAAAACTATTCCCAAATTGTGATTTAGGGCATGATTAAAAAAACCAACTCCAACAGTGCCTCATTCTTCGTCCCAATTTTTTCGCACGCCCAAAACAGCAGCCCGTCTTCCTCATTTTTCCGCGCCGCCACCACGCTCCCGATCTTCGTTTCGCACCCCTCCTGCGGTGAAATCGCGTGCGCAGGGTTTATTCGCTCCATTCCAGCTCTTCCCCCGCCCATCATCTGCAGACCGAGGCTCGGTGGAGCGGTGGCCAGTGAGGTCGCTTCAGGCGTTCAAAGACTACTGGACCAGCGGCGCCACACGGCGAGGCGGTGGGCTCGAGGTGATCGACGCCGGAGTTTGAGGTGGTCGACGTCGGCCCTGCGCTCCCCACCCGTGGCTCTGACGAGTTCTAGCCCTTCATCCGCCGCCTCCCCGAGTTCAAGTTCTGGTATACGGTTTCTGCTCTATCTTCGTCCTAGTTCTTCCTTCTATTCTCCAGATTGTTCTTAGTTTGCGTCGGATTCCGAATCGCTATCATCTAGGATCTGACACACCTCATCCTCGTCGCCATGGCGATGCCCACCACCCCGTCTGCGCCAGTGCCGCCCGTGGCCTCCGCTCCTCACCTCCTCTGGCACCCTCGCCTTGGCCGCCGCCTCCGCCTCCGTCAGGGCGCCGCCAAAGGTAAGACGCTGCTTTGGCTGAATAATCTTGTTGTTTAACCCATCTCACCAACTTGTGAATCCCCACCCCATTTCGAACTTGTGAATCCATCCGTCCATTCATATATATTTTTGGACTTGATTTTTACCCAATCTCAATGGTATAGTGTTATTCAGGCCATGACTTGTTGGTAACAAATACTTGTCTAGCAATTTTATCGGTAGAATGCTAGATGTAATAGACCGATACTAACTTGAACATTTTGGCATCCTTGACTTTAAAGAACTAAATTGAATATGTGTTTTTAACTTAGACATGTCTGTTAAAATGGTTGCTAGATAATAATCAGAAACTTATGTACCCAACTCAATATGGTTTTGACTCTGAAATTGAACTCAGAATGCCCAAAGCCCTGTGAAGTGGTGAACAACTTCATTTAATCTTGCATACCAGATTGAAGACAAAACAGCTATATTATACTATCTTATAGCATAACTTTTATTATAAGTTTTAGTAAATGACAGTGTAGAAGTAATGAAATTATTATTTGTAGATCACCTGGACCCAACCAAACTGTACTCATGTTTCAATAAAATTTGATACTACTGGCCAAAATTACCAATTTAATATTGAAGCTTGCCCCCTAAATCTTGGATATCAACTAGCCCATTGTTTCAGGTTGGGCCTTGCTACTCTTTGGATGCAGAACCTGATGGTTGTGTAATCATTTACTCATGTATGATGTTTCATCCAAGAGGAATATTTAAGCTTCTCGTCATCGCTCTTGGATAATTGCACTAGAAAAACAAAATACAATTGTCCATGGTTATCAGTTTGTTATCCTCTTAAGACCATAAATTAGTTGATTTCATTTGGTCTGTAAATTTTGTTGGGCTTGATAATGTTATCATCTATAAGTTCTATAATGTATATGAAAACATTTTCTCTCTATTATCAATATGTAATCTTTGTTTCCATATCTCTATTATCACTGTTGATATGTTGTTGTATTGGCTAGGTGGTATTGATAATGGAAGGAGGATGCTATAGTAACTTCATGAGTGAGGACAACAATAACTTTTCTTTGGATGACTTCAGTAGCCCACCTGAGCAGCAGCCATCGCCCGTTGTTCCCTCATTAAGACCAAACCAGAAAAGGTCGAAAAATTTCAGTGAAGAGGAGGATGCATTGGTTGTGTCAGCATGGTTGAACATTAATATGGATCCAGTGAATGACACTAATCAAACTCGTGGTACTTTTTGGAACAGAGTTTTTGATTACTACAACATCAACAAGGACTTTGCATCAGATCGGAGCCAGAGTTCAATATCGCATCGATGGCCATCTATTCAGGAGAACGTGAACAAGTTCTGTGGATGTCTAACAAGGATTGAGGATAGAAGGCAAAGTGGGATTACTTTTCAAGACAAAGTAATTCTTACGAATTTTGGTTCTTAGACAGTCTTTGTGATGCATGGAAACTTGTAGTAACTATGATCTATAAAATCAAGCATTGAAATTATACCCGATGGTAAATACATGACATGCATACAAATGGACCGAAGACAAGAGTTTGAACTGGTATTACTAGCAACTTGTGCATAACTCTCAATATACGAAATCATGCTCGACAATAAATAGTACGATATGATACAAGACTTAAAAAAGCAGTGTGCAGTGTGCACATATGCATACAGGATTACACGTTTGTATTTGGGTATGCCAAAAATTCCACTTAAGCAGGGAGAAGTATTACTTATGTATTATGGCATGTACATTATTTTTGTGATTCATACATTACCTTCATTGACATGTGCAGCTTGTTCAAGCCTTAGCTTTGTTTAAAGATGAAGATAAGGACCACAAATCATTCTAATACATGCATTGCTGGAATAGTTTGCGGAATCAACCAAAGTGGCATGAGAAGCGCAAGCAGATGGAGGATATTAAAAAAACCGCCAATAAAAAACCAAAGGCAAACACGGATTCTAGTCCAGGAAGGTGCACCGCCATCGTTGTTGATAGTAGCACTGATCCTATCATTGAGAATACATGTTCTAAGACCGATGCCCCCAAGAGACCAATTGGTAAGAAGAAAGCCAAAGAAGCATTGCGGCGAGGTGGAGGTGATTCTTACATGGAGGCTTCTGACCATTTTTGGGCAAAAAAAAAGGAGTCTGATGCAGAGAAAGAAAAGAAGAAAGAGGAAAGATTCAATCAGTCATACGAACTAGAGAAAGAGAGACTTCAGCTAGATCAAATAAGGGTTGCAACCCGAACAAGCGAGGGTCAAAATGAACAAGCGAGGGCTGCAAATGAGGCAAAAAATCTAGAGATAAAGGAAAATGAATTACAGTTGAAGAGAATGTTAGAGGAAGAGAGGATTATGACAATGGACATTACTTCAATGCCTGACCATCTGCAGCAGTTCTACAAGAACCTATAAAATAAGATCATTGCTCGTCATGTTTCTAAATAGTTTCAAGGGAGAGGTAATTTTTTTACTAAACCTGTCCACAATAAGCAAGCATTCTTATTTGAAACAGCAGAACAAGCAACATTGATCCTTAATTCTGAACATTTTAATCCCATTTGCCTGCAAGTCCAAGAACCATATAGCAGACAGATCGTGCAATCGTGGGATGCTCTTCTTGTTCCCCTTAAAGGCCAGATCATGGACCATGCTACTGGGGCTACTGATCATTGTCTCTCTTTTATTTATTTTTATGTCAGTCTTTATCACGTTTCTCTCCATGTGCATCTTAAGTAAGACAAATTTGTTGTTTAGTTCAGACTCTTGTTTTGGAAAACTTCATCAAATATCAATCAAACAACATGATAAAGAGAAGAAAAACAAGATGTTGCAGTTTTGCTCTGCTCTACTAGCTTCTTTAGAAAACTGAAGTCTTTAATTAACTGCCCTTGCTTTAGTTGTTCAGTCAAGTCATATCTCCTGAAAATTAGTTGAAGCCAAATGTTTCCCTTTCACATGCCAGTGTGGGGGACAACAGTTGCTTTGCAAGATGTAAGTTGTTTATGGGGCCTGCCTATTACTGGTAAACCATGTTTCAGTTGCTTGTATGGGAATAGTATTATCTGCTTGCACTTAAGATGCGTTTGGTTGAGTGTACGAGGGTGAATGGAACGGGATGGTACAGGATGGATGGAATGATCCTGGATGAGATGGTACAGAGGAGGTGTTTGGTTGCCTGAATGGAATGATACAAGATTTTGTTTGGTTGTTTGGATGGAATGGTACAGGATGGTATGGGATGATGTTTGGTTGTTTGAATGGAATGGTACAGGATGGTACGAGATGATGTTTGGTTGGAGGGATGAAATTGAAATGAGAGATGAGGTTGGTTTGAGAGATGAAGCTTGATTGACCGAGCTACTCAACTGGGATTCAGAACTAACACTAATGCATTATGCAGCATCAGCGCAGCATACATGCTGCAAACTGGCAAATACAGCCATCAGTTCGTCAATGAAAGACTCAACTAACGTGCAGATCTTGCACGGAGATTACTCGACAACAGCAGTAGCAACCTTCAACAGGTGATATTGTCATGTTTGACACAACAGTTCCAAAATATTAGCATCACAACTCTGCAGATAGAAAAGGGCTCTTGCACAAATTTATGCCTAAGGAATTTGCTGGGACTGGACAAATCAATGGACATTGAAGCAACAGTAGCACAAGGACAATTCATCATATGATAATTCTCAAAATCACAAACATGATTCCTGGCACATGAAATACAGCTTATAACGAATCAAAACACCCCGTTTCAGAAACAAAACTATAATAGTCTTCCAATGCCATACCAGCTCAAAAGCATTTCTCGATAACACTGACATGAAAGAAAGACTCAAAGTGTACTGATGCATTATGCACAAAACCGCTGCACAAACAGGTGCTACTGGTAGACTTCAGAAGGTTTCTATCATGACTAGCTTCACTTCTGCCCTCAAGTACGTGTATACTTTCTGTGTCAACCAAAACAGAAACAATAGCAAATTTTACGTACATAAAAACAAATCTTGAAAAATGGATCAGAACAAATCTCACGACAATGCAAATCAAAAGCAACGAAACATACAAACCTCCCTGGGTACTACTCTCCCATGTTACTGGCAATTGACGGCTTAATAAAGAGTAACAAGCAAAGAAACCAATAAAACCTCCCAGGGTACTACTTTCCCATGTTACATTATAATAAGCAATGTTCTTCTTGTGAAGGAAACCTCCAGTAGCTCAGAGTCTTGAATAATTCCTTTATTACTATACTTACCAGTCCATAACAAATTATTGGTAGACAGAATGACAGACACTACAGTTCCTTTCTTGTAAGGAGTAATTATTCAGCATGGGGGACATTATACGCCAGCCAGATAAGTTATAAATACTACACGAGTAAAGCCAGCGTATAAGCCCATACAAACCTAGAGGCTCTATGTGAGTTTATCCCACCTTCCACAGTTCCCTGAATTCAGATTTTTAGCAGAAAGTTAATCGGATTAGGCTAATAAGAAGCCAGTTGTGTAGCCTTGAGCCCTTAACTTATAAGCCCATTATTAGACGAGAAAATTGACGTTTTACCATTATTAATATGTGGACTCGCATTTTTACCACCTATTCTATGACGCTCGCCAAAATACCACTCATCTCGGACGCACTTTGCACATTTACCATTTCCTGCACTTTACGCATTTTCAAGCTTTTTTTAATGTTTTTCTCGAGTGAATATCCGGTTTTGCCCATGGGCCTTCTCCTCATGGAGTCCACCACCACTCTCCTCCCCCTCCTCGAAGACGAGCCTCGATCGCCTCGCCCCGAGCTATCTCGCCTCTCCGATCAGCGCCACCGCCGTCCTACGACCGCTGCTTGGCACCGCCGGCCCGGGGGGCTCCTGGCCGACCCGAATCCGCGGCGTTTGGTGCGGAAATGTGGGTTCTTGGCGCGGCGGGGCGTTGATTGGTAAGCCGCTATGGTTTGCTTCCCGTGCTTCGATTCGAGGTCCGAGGAGGAGCTGTACTACCCCAAGGGGGGTGCTGGAGGATGGGCGGCGGCGGTGGCGGCGTTATCCTCCGGCGTTGGTGGCGGCGGCAGCCGGGAAGAGACGTCCATGGCGGCGCCGCGCGTCGAGAAGCTCCCTGCAGGTGCTTGCGTCTCTCGGATCGGCCGTCCGGTTGGTTGGTAGGATCGGATCCGTGGATGGTTTGATGTTGGTGTGAGAGCCTCTCTGTTAGTCTCTTCTCGGTGGTCTAGTTGGTTGGTGACGATGGACTGGGCGATCCTCGTCGATGGGATTGAGAAAAAGGCAGGAATAATGTGTGGTTTAGTGATTCCCTTAGATCTTTCAGAAATAGAGCGGACAAAGATATGAGCTAGTATGACAAATTCCGCCAATTTATGTGTTGATAACTGATTATTGGATTAGAAGCAGAATTCTTGTTTTGAGATTATGTTGTTGGCTTGCTTCGTCATGGTTGTGTCTTGATCTACATGATGATGTGAATGGATGCAGGGTGCGAGAAGGCGAGGGCGAAAGGCAATGCCAGCATTAGGGGTGAAAACGGGTCGGATACGGTCGGGTAGTAGGTCATCCCGTATTCTACCCTAATTATTTTTTTTTCGACGCGAATGCAGTGCGGGTAGTGGAAATCGGGTAGGATACGGATATGGATACCGGTATTTATGAATCGGTGAAAACGGATCTGGGATATTATACTGAGACGGGTATAATACGGATAACTGTACTTAATCGAATAATACGCAAACTACCTATGATCAAAATATGTGATAAAAATAATTTAACTAACACATATGATCAAACTATGTGATAAAAATATATTAAAAAGAAATTGTAATCATGAGATAAGATATCAATCTTGATCTTGTCGATTGTGTAAAAATATATATATATCTTTTCTGAAGCCGGATTTTTACCATGCTGACATCAACTCTATCTCCACCTCTAGTAAAAATATTAAAAATTAAAACTTATATTTGAAGTTTTTACAAATTCAAAAACTGAAAGTAAATAAATATGAAAATAGCAATGTCGAATTTTTATAAATAAAATGCAAAATATAAAAATCTCAAAATTTTATAGAATACAAATATTTTAATTATAAACCTTAATAAAAATATAAATAAAATATTAAAAATATAAATAAAATATTAACCATATTTTGGTCATAAATTAAATCAAACTCGTAAAATAGAAAATCTGATAGGGCACATTGTCAGAATTACTGTAATTTTTCTAAACAAGATTTTACAATGAAATTTTTACTGGATATCAAACCTCATCTTGTCGACATGTATAAAATTTTTATAAAATATTGACTTGATTTGATAGCTTTAATAATTACTAGAATGCTATCTGTCCAGAAAAATCTGTTTTCTCCCTTGCTTGTGGACCTTCCGCACCGAACCCCGGTACCAGATCCGACCCGAGATCCTCGGGTATTTTCCGGTAGTGCCCGCTCGAATCCGACCGAATCCGACGCTCGATTATCCGGTACTATCCAGATCCGACTCGGAAAAAATTACCCGTGATCCAGATCCGAAAAAAGCAGTAAAAATACTACTCAGATCCGTACCGACGGGTAATACCCAACCCGTTTTCACCCCTAGCCAGCATGAAGGAGGAGCTTTCAGTTCTCAAGGACGTCAACGGCAATGCCATCTCTGCGCAGACGTTCACCTTCCGACAACTTGCCGCTGCGACGAGGAACTTCAGGGAGGAATGCTTTATTGGGGAGGGCGGGTTCGAGCCAGACCAAGTCCTTCTTCGGTTCTTCTAACGTGGCCCAGGGGTAAAACCGGATATTCACTCAAGAAAAACGTTAAAAAAAGTTCGAAAATGCGTAAAGTCCCGGAAATGGCAAATGTGCAAAGTGCGCCGAGACGAGTGGTATTTTGACGAGCGTCATAGAATGGATGGTAAAAATGCGAGTCCACATATTAATAATGGTAAAACGTCAATTTTCTCTTATTAGACAAACAGGCCCTTAGTAAAAGAGGGCTTAAGCTTAACACTGTTAGGGCAAAACAATTCCAATAGTCCTCCACCAGCTCTGTAAGCAAACCACCAATAAATTGTTCAAAAACACTCAACTGGCATAACAAGTACGTGTGATGAACAAAGAAGGAACGCATATTAGGGAATACTCCTAGACGTACTAATCAAAACAACACAGGCAAACATCACCAAAATAGGGAAGTTCCATAACAACAACCACCCTGATCTACAACTGTGGACCTAAGAGCATCTCCAACAGTGCCTAAAATCCCTTTCCAAAATCTAATTTTGGGTTTGATTGCAAAAAAATGTACTCCAACAGTTCCTCTTCTTGGCTCCTCAAATTTTGGCACGCCCAAAAACAGCACCCCGATGCCTCATTTTTCCACGCTCTGTCCGCGCTCCCAATCAAAGTGAGGTGTTTTGGGAAAAATAAGGGAGCTGTTGGAGGATGGCCTTTTTTTAAGGCCTAAAGATTTTTGGGAATGTCCCAATCTGAAAGGATTGGGAGTTAAAATATTGGATACTGTTGGAGATGCTCTAAGGATAAGCCTCAAATATAACAGTAAAAATCATATCAATGGTAATTTGTTTCATAAAATCTCCCACCAACCCAGGCCCCAAATTGGTTCTGGGAAGTAGTTCAAAGATTAGGAACCTGGAGAGTGAGCTGATTGCGGGACATTTGAACAAGTGTTGCACTTATTCTTAAAACAGCAACTTGAGGTCAGGCCACAGGAAATACACGGAATGATAATACAAATATGTCAACTGAGGGCACAAAAAATGTTAACTGTGACAAAAAAAAAAAGACATCCTAAAATGCACAATTCTTAGTCTAATTTGAGATCGATAACAAAATTGGTTCAAATGATTAGCACGGATATCCAAAAACTTCAATGAAAATCGATAAAGTACCACACAAACTCCATGTATGAATGATTATACTAAGTCCAAGCAATTTTCTCATTATTCTTGCATGTCAAATATTAAAAGAGCATCTAATAATTTTTTTCTTTTTTATAAAAAAGGCCTGAAGAATCCCCTAGTTTGCCCAGTTACACTGTCAACTAGCAAAAACAGTAAGTTACAACAAGCGCTCTGCTCATTTGACATCTGACAATGATGCATGTTTGTATCTGTTCATTACAGACGTAATCGACTAGGAACTAATATTGATTCATGTCATGTAACGGTGGGAACTGGTCCAGCATACCATTTCAAAACCTACGTCAAATATATATACAAGTATATATATCTAACAACAATGGAAAAGAAGTAGGAAAGGACCTGCCTTCTTCCATAGTTGTCTGAAACTATGCCCCAAGAATACGCTCCTACAAGCATCCTGTTAGTTCTATTTGCGAAATTTATATTGTGATGATTAATTTGACAACAATTTAATATATGTGTGATGATTTATGTGACAACAATATTTGTTATGAAACAAGGTACTGCGAGAGTTTGTTTTATTTGTGACAGGGGATGCAGCGCAGGCAACAGGAAGTGCAACGCAGGGACGCGAGATGCACGTTGCAGCAGCAGTGCATGAATGGACGACTGCGCAGGTCGAGGAAAATCCGCGCAGTGGCGCGTGAGCGAGAGCAGCACACGCGAAGGTCGCAGAGGTGCAGCGCAGACGCGAGGTCGCAGAGGTGCAGTGGCACGCGAGATCGCAGGTGAGGAGGCGCAAGACGTGAATGACGCAGTGCTGAGTTGAGATGCGAGAGATCTCTGCAGATGGACGTCTGATCTGAGACGCAGCACGTGAGATCGCAGAGATGCAGGTGGCACGCGAGATCGGTGTAGGAGGCGCAGCACAAGACTTGGGATTTTGTGATGCTACAGTAATCCGCGAAGAACTGTAGACATAACCGAATCGGCTTTGTTTGCTTAGGCCGGATACGAATCGGTCTTTGTTGTTTGGACCGGATAGACTCCTTGTCCGAGTTGAAAAAGAAAAGAGCGCGATGAGTATGCACGCGAGAATAAAAGAGGAGCGCACGGAGAGAACAATAGGCAAGCCGCACAGAAAAAGAGAAAAAGAAACAGCGCAGCAGGAGACGGCGGAAGAAAAGGAAAAGGCGAGGACTTCGGCGCTTCTGTTCTCGCGATGCTCTGATAATGAAGCTACTGATGTCGGGTGTCTTTGTAGGCGTGATGTTCTTGAGAGAATAGAGAAGCAAAAGGGAGAAAAATCAGAGATCGAGAGAGATGAGCATCATTGTAAAAGGAACTCATGTATCCGTTTCGAACTATTGAGTAAGTATGAGTTCTGGTATTTGATCTGTTTTCGTTCTCTAGCAGGTTAATTTATATTTATGCATGCGTACTTGTCTTGATCTATTATTCAGATTAAAACACACACAAAATTAGTTTTAGGTGTTTGTTTGCACCAATTCACCCCCCTCTTGATGCGCCTCGATCCTTCAATTGGTATCAGAGCGGGTTTGCTTTAGATTTAATTTAACAATTAAAAAGCATGGCGCATGTTGCATCTTTTCGTTTGATTAAACCTCTTATTTTTAATAATGATGTTTCTAATGATAGTTCCATTACTTTAACCACTGTTGAAAAAGAAAAGGATATTGATGATATGGATTTTGATGAGCTCTCACTTCTGTTTAAAAGAGTAAATAAAGCCTTAAGAATAAAATTTTCAAAGAATAATGAAAAAGATTTTCGAAAAGGAAAAAGTGATCTTAGTGCAATACAATGCTTTGAGTGTGATGCCTTTGGTCATTTTATAAATAATTGTCCAAAGCTTACTAACAAGAAACCAAGTTCTTTTTCAAAAAGTAAATTTTCAGGTAAGAAGATGAAACAGGTTCTTCAGAAGACAGTCTGGAACATGGAGGAGGAGCTCGATCTTCTACGTAACAGTGATGAGGATAATTCATCGACATCTCTTAGGAAGGATAGCGATATTGTTGATCTATGTCTCGTGGGAAGGAACATGGACAATGAGGAGGACGGCGATGAGGATATCAATAACGACAATAAGGTAACTAAGTCTGAAATTTTTAAAGCTTTTCGCGCACAAGAAAGAATTTCAAATGCATTGATTAAGAAATTTAAAGCATTAAAATTAGACTATGATAAGCTTCTTTTTACCGCTAATAAAAAGAATGATAACTGTAACTCTTGTGTAGAATTGAAAAAGAAAATTGATATTCCTTGTAAATCATGTGAAATTTTGAAAAATAAGATTTTTGATCTTGAGAATGTTTCTTGTGAGTCATGTGAATTTTATAGAAGTGAGAATGCATGGTTGAAATCTAGTTCTTCAACATGTGACAATTGTCCGATCTTGCAAAAAGAGGTAGATACCTTGAAAAATTCTTTGGTAAAAAATTGTTCTAATTTAGAGAATGAGGTAAATAATTTAGCAAAAGAATTTTCTTGTGAGGACCTTGCTAGAATTAGGAGAAAATTAATTGAACTTGAAAAGCGTCCTTACACATTTTTATGCAATAAATGTCCTAATCTTGCTAAAGAAAACAATTACTTGAAAATGTCTTTGAAAAAAATGATAAATGGTGAGAAAAATTTAAATATGATCCTAGATACATCAAAATGCTCATTCATGAAAGAAGGTCTAGGATACATTAAAAATTCTTGTTCTCAAATTCAGTTAGCTAAAGAGAATTCCAATCTGCATGTTACTACCTCAAAAGCTAAATCTGAAAATAAAATTATGAAAAAATGTTTTAATTGTGGAAAACTTGGACATATTAAAACCAATTCCAATGCTAATTTAGTTCCAAAATTTTGGAACAATTTTCATAATGTGAAGTGCTACAATTGTGGTAGGAACGGTCATATTGCTAGAAATTGTTTTGCGTATCCTACACATTGTTTTGAGGCTAATAAAATTAATTTCCAGCAAAGGAAAAATATTGATTTTGATCCTAAAATTCCTCAAAAACAGCAAGCATCTTTGGGCATGTCACCTATATATTATACATATCGAACTAGAAGCCCGATTGAGTCAAATAGTGCTAAAACATTGTGGGTTCCTAAGAATTCTTTTAAAAACAGCAAAGTAAGAAAAGTGTGGGCACCTAAACATTTTCTCTCATTTTAGAATAAAGATAAATGACTTGGAAACTGGTGGCTAATTGATTTGGATTGCTCATGACACATGACCTGAGATTAAAAAATTGTTTTCAAGCCTAGAAATTGTGTGAATGGTGAAAATGAGTTTAATGTTGAGACTAATCGACTCATGAAGTCATGTAATATTGCTTTTGATGAGTCTAGCTCCTGTGCTAGAACTATTTTACAAAGTGCAGGTTTACAGATGGTATAAAGTGATGATGGCCTACACCAACAACAAATTTTGAACATGTAGTTGATTTAAATGTGAATGAAGAACCAATGAATTCAACAAGGTACATGTGCTTTTTGCCTATGGTACTCTCATTATGTTTTTAGAACTTGTCGTTTATTCTTGTGCTAATTTTGCTAGTGATAAAATTATATGATATCTTTTTATTCGAGATCATGTGGAGAAAAGTTATATTGTAATTGTTTATAAAAAAGGACACCTTCACTAAACCTTTGGCATTTTTGAGCTTGCAAGATTATAAAGAGAATTGTGTATCATTCATTCAAATAATGTGATGTATATGCAACAATTGAGGGGGAGCATATTCATTTGGGTTGAAATAGATACATTTATTTAGAAGAATTGTGAGCAATATCTTTTAAAAATCTATTTATTTGTAAATATCTGTCGACATCTGTTCTTGATAGTGGTATGTAGCAAGTTACTTTAGACTATCTAGTCCACATTGGTTCATAACCAAGTTCCTTACTTATTCAATGTTGGGCATTTTTATTCTTTATCGAAAGGCGATCGAGACTTGCTAAAATCACACTAATGATACCATGAGTGTTCTCTAGTACTCAAGATTTAGTGGGTTATGCTAAATGTAAGTTACTTCCATTACTTTCTAATACCATGGTAGTAGTCGACATATGCCCAAGAAAACATATTCCTATGTCAAGGTCATGACTATAAACTCGAAAAATCGGGGTAGTCATATTCAAAAAGAAAAAGAAAAAAAGCTTCCTCAAAGTGGATGCGAAAAAAAAATGTACCTCAAAATGGTACAAAGTGAACAAATGTTATGGGCATACTAGACAAATACCGATGGTGTGAGTGACTGGATGGAGTAAAATGATTATGTATAGCCTTCTAAAATCTTGAAGAAAGGTTCTTGCTTATGCTACACAATAATTTATTATGCAGTCCTGACATTTGCTCATGTGTGAATGATTTGCTTACTTTGATTTGTGAGTTGAAACGAGAAATGTTCTAGTGGAAGGTTTCTAGATGTTTAAATGTTCCTTTCTACTACTTTTTATTGGAATAAATGTTGCATGGGTATTTGTATTTTTTATTTAACTCGATTGCTCATGATATATTCTAAATGTATGGATTTACTTCAATTATCTATTGCTCCAATAGCATTTTTCACTTATCCTTGATGTGTGTTTTGCCAAAAAGGAAGAAATAATATGCTTAAACTGAGATTATTAAGGGGGAGTTATTGAAAGATAATCAAGGGGAAGATTGTTGCTAAAATTATGGATTATTTGTGTGTTGTCAAATCACTCATCAAGGGGGGATTGTTAGTTCTATTTGCGAAATTTATATTGTGATGATTAATTTGACAACAATTTAATATATGTGTGATGATTTATGTGACAACAATATTTGTTATGAAACAAGGTATCTGCGAGAGTTTGTTTTATTTGTGACAGGGATGCAATAGAGACAACAGAAGTGCAACGCAGGACGCGAGATGCACGTTGCGTATGAGTGCATACGTATGGATGTACACCGCAGTCGAGGAAAATCCGCGCAGTGGCGCGTGAGCCGAGAGCAAAGACACGCCAAGGTCGCAGAGGTGCAGCCACAGACGCGAGGTCGCAGAGGTGCAGTGCACGCGAGGTCGCAGGGGAGGCGCAAAGACGCGAATGACGCAGTGCAATGAGTTGAGATGCGTGAGATCTACGCAGATGGACATCTGATCTGGCAGCAGCGCGTGAGATCGCAGAGATGCAGTGGCACGCGAGATCGGTGTAGGGGCGCAGACAAGACTTGGGATTTTGTGATGCTACAAGAATCCGCGAAGAATCAGAGACATAACCGAATCGGCTTTGTTTGCTTAGGCCGGATACGAATCGGTCTTTGTTGTTTGGACCGGATAGACTCCTTGTCCGAGTTGAAAAAGAAAAGAGCGCGATGAGTATGCACGCGAGAATAAAAGAGGAGCGCACGGAGAGAACAATAGGCAAGCCGCACAGAAAAAGAGAAAAAGAAACAACGCAGCAGGAGACGGCGGAAGAAAAGGAAAAGGCGAGGACTTCGGCGCTTCGTTCTCGCGATGCTACAATAATGGGCTACTGATGTCGGGTGTCTTTGTAGGCGTGATGTTGCCGAGAGAATAGAGAAGCAAAAGGAGAAAAATCAGGAGATCGAGAGAGATGAGCATCATTGTAAAAGGAACTCATGTATCCGTTTGAACTATTGAGTAAGTATGAGTTCGTATTTGATCTGCTTTCGTTCTCTAGCGAGTTAATTTATATTTATGCATGCGTACTTGTCTTGATCTATTATTCAGATTAAAACACACAAAAAATTAGTTTTAGGTGTTAGTTTGCACCAATTCACCCCCCTCTTGATGCGCCTCGATCCTTCAATTGGTATCGAGCGGGTTTGCTTTAGATTTAATTTAACAATTAAAAAGCATGGCGCATGTTGCATCTTTTTCGTTTGATTAAACCTCTTATTTTTAATAATGATGTTTCTAATGATAGTTCCATTACTTTAACCACTGTTGAAAAAGAAAAGGATATTGATGATATGGATTTTGATGAGCTCTCACTACATTTAAAAGAGTAAATAAAGCCTTAAGAATAAAATTTTCAAAGAATAATGAAAAAGATTTTCAAAAGGAAAAAGTGATCTTAGTGCAATACAATGCTTTGAGTGTGATGCCTTTGGTCATTTTATAAATAATTGTCCAAAGCTTACTAACAAGAAACCAAGTTCTTTTTCAAAAAGTAAATTTTCGTAAGAAGATGAAACAGTTCTTCGAAGACACCGGAACATGGAGGAGGAGCTCGATCTTCTACGTAACAGTGATGAGGATAATTCATCGACATCTCTTAGGAAGGATAGCGATATTGTTGATCTATGTCTCGTGGGAAGGAACATGGACAATGAGGAGGACGGCGATGAGGATATCAATAACGACAATAAGGTAACTAAGTCTGAAATTTTTAAAGCTTTTCGCGCACAAGAAAGAATTTCAAATGCATTGATTAAGAAATTTAAAGCATTAAAATTAGACTATGATAAGCTTCTTTTTACCGCTAATAAAAAGAATGATAACTGTAACTCTTGTGTAGAATTGAAAAAGAAAATTGATATTCCTTGTAAATCATGTGAAATTTTGAAAAATAAGATTTTTGATCTTGAGAATGTTTCTTGTGAGTCATGTGAATTTTATAGAAGTGAGAATGCATGGTTGAAATCTAGTTCTTCAACATGTGACAATTGTCCGATCTTGCAAAAAGAGGTAGATACCTTGAAAAATTCTTTGGTAAAAAATTGTTCTAATTTAGAGAATGAGTTAAATAATTTAGCAAAAGAATTTTCTTGTGAGGACCTTGCTAGAATTAGGAGAAAATTAATTGAACTTGAAAAGCGTCCTTACACATTTTTATGCAATAAATGTTCTAATCTTGCTAAAGAAAACAATTACTTGAAAATGTCTTTGAAAAAAATGATAAATGGTGAGAAAAATTTAAATATGATCCTAGATACATCAAAATGCTCATTCATGAAAGAAGGTCTAGGATACATTAAAAATTCTTGTTCTCAAATTCAGTTAGCTAAAGAGAATTCCAATCTGCATGTTACTACCTCAAAAGCTAAATCTGAAAATAAAATTATGAAAAAATGTTTTAATTGTGGAAAACTTGGACATATTAAAACCAATTCCAATGCTAATTTAGTTCCAAAATTTTGGAACAATTTTCATAATGTGAAGTGCTACAATTGTGGTAGGAACGGTCATATTGCTAGAAATTGTTTTGCGTATCCTACACATTGTTTTGAGGCTAATAAAATTAATTTCCAGCAAAGGAAAAATATTGATTTTGATCCTAAAATTCCTCAAAAACAGCAAGCATCTTTGGGCATGTCACCTATATATTATACATATCGAACTAGAAGCCCGATTGAGTCAAATAGTGCTAAAACATTGTGGGTTCCTAAGAATTCTTTTAAAAACAGCAAAGTAAGAAAAGTGTGGGCACCTAAACATTTTCTCTCATTTTAGAATAAAGATAAATGACTTGGAAACTGGTGGCTAATTGATTTGGATTGCTCATGACACATGACCTGAGATTAAAAAATTGTTTTCAAGCCTAGAAATTGTGTGAATGGTGAAAATGAGTTTAATGTTGAGACTAATCGACTCATGAAGTCATGTAATATTGCTTTTGATGAGTCTAGCTCCTGTGCTAGAACTGTTTTACAAAGTGCAGGTTTACAGATGGTATAAAGTGATGATGGCCTACACCAACAACAAATTTTGAACATGTAGTTGATTTAAATGTGAATGAAGAACCAATGAATTCAACAAGGTACATGTGCTTTTTGCCTATGGTACTCTCATTATGTTTTTAGAACTTGTCGTTTATTCTTGTGCTAATTTTGCTAGTGATAAAATTATATGATATCTTTTTATTCGAGATCATGTGGAGAAAAGTTATATTGTAATTGTTTATAAAAAAAGGGACACCTTCACTAAACCTTTGGCATTTTTTGAGCTTGCAAGATTATAAAGAGAATTGTGTATCATTCATTCAAATAATGTGATGTATATGCAACAATTGAGGGGGAGCATATTCATTTGGGTTGAAATAGATACATTTATTTAGAAGAATTGTGAGCAATATCTTTTAAAAATCTATTTATTTGTAAATATCTGTCGACATCTGTTCTTGATAGTGGTATGTAGCAAGTTACTTTAGACTATCTAGTCCACATTGGTTCATAACCAAGTTCCTTACTTATTCAATGTTGGGCATTTTTATTCTTTACTGAGCAGTACTGGAGACTTGCTAAAATCACACTAATGATACCATGAGTGTTCTCTAGTACTCAAGATTTAGTGGGTTATGCTAAATATAAGTTACTTCCATTACTTTCTAATACCATGGTAGTAGTCGACATATGCCCAAGAAAACATATTCCTATGTCAAGTTCATGACTATAAACTCGAAAAATCGGGGTAGTCATATTCAAAAAGAAAAAGAAAAAAAGCTTCCTCAAAGTGGATGCGAAAAAAAAAATGTACCTCAAAATGGTACAAAGTGAACAAATGTTATGGGCATACTAGACAAATACCGGTGGTGTGAGTGACTGGATGGAGTAAAATGATTATGTATAGCCTTCTAAAATCTTGAAGAAAGGTTCTTGCTTATGCTACACAATAATTTATTATGCAGTCCTGACATTTGCTCATGTGTGAATGATTTGCTTACTTTGATTTGTGAGTTGAAACGAGAAATGTTCTAGTGGAAGGTTTCTAGATGTTTAAATGTTCCTTTCTACTACTTTTTATTGGAATAAATGTTGCATGGGTATTTGTATTTTTTATTTAACTCGATTGCTCATGATATATTCTAAATGTATGGATTTACTTCAATTATCTATTGCTCCAATAGCATTTTTCACTTATCCTTGATGTGTGTTTTGCCAAAGAGGGAGAAATAATATGCTTAAACTGAGATTATTAAGGGGGAGTTATTGAAAGATAATCAAGGGGAAGATTGTTGCTAAAATTATGGATTATTTGTGTGTTGTCAAATCACTCATCAAGGGGGGATTGTTAGTTCTATTTGCGAAATTTATATTGTGATGATTAATTTGACAACAATTTAATATATGTGTGATGATTTATGTGACAACAATATTTGTTATGAAACAAGGTACTGCGAGAGTTTGTTTTATTTGTGACAGGGGATGCAGCGCAGACAACAGGAAGTGCAACGCAGGGACGCGAGATGCACGTTGCAGCCGCAGTGCAACCTGAATGGATGTACACCGCAGTCGAGGAAAATCCAGCAGTGGCGCGCGAGTCGAGAGCAAAGACACGCCAAGGTCGCAGAGGTGCAGTACAAAGACGCGAGGTCGCAGAGGTGCAGGTACACGCGAGGTCGCAGTCGCGAGGCGCGAAGACGCGAATGACGCAGTGCAGAAGTTGAGATGCGAGAGATCTCGCAGATGGACGTCTGATCTGGGCAGCGCGCGTGAGATCGCAGAGATGCAGGTGGCACACGAGATCGGTGTAGGGGGCGCAGCACAAGACTTGGGATTTTGTGATGCTACAGTAATCCGCGAAGAACTGTAGACATAACCGAATCGGCTTTGTTTGCTTAGGCCGGATACGAATCGGTCTTTGTTGTTTGGACCGGATAGACTCCTTGTCCGAGTTGAAAAAGAAAAGAGCGCGATGAGTATGCACGCGAGAATAAAAGAGGAGCGCACGGAGAGAACAATAGGCAAGCCGCATGAAAAAGAGAAAAGAAACAACAGCAGAGACGGCGGAAGAAAAGGAAAAGGCGAGGACTTGGCGCTTCGTTTCGCGATGCTCTGATAACGAAGCTACAATGATCGGGTGTCTTTGTAGACGTGATGTTGCTGAGAGAATAGAGAAGCAAAAGGGAGAAAAATCAGGAGATCAGAGAGAGATGAGCATCATTGTAAAAGGAACTCATGTATCCGTTTCGAACTATTGAGTAAGTATGAGTTCTGGTATTTGATCTGTTTTCGTTCTCTAGCAGGTTAATTTATATTTATGCATGCGTACTTGTCTTGATCTATTATTCAGATTAAAACACACACAAAATTAGTTTTAGGTGTTAGTTTGCACCAATTCACCCCCCTCTTGATGCGCCTCGATTCTTCACATCCCTACAAAAACAACACTTGTGATGAGACTCTCTGCCTGTGCAGAAAGCTCCCATTCAGCTTGAACTGATTGCCCAACAAATGACAAAAGCATCATTTCCAACAGAAACTGGTCTTTGACAACAGAAACTAAACAATGTGACTTATCCGCTGAACATGCTACACCAACTATGGATGTAAATTAGAGGGAACAGAAAGCATACTAGTACTTATGAAGGTATGAAATACTAAGGAAAAGAATTATTGCCAAACCTAAGAAAAATCAATGAGGTCAACACTCTAACCTTAGAGGTTTTCAGCTCAGAAGTTAGTGGTAAGTGGACAAAATGGATTGAATTCCAATAGTGAAGCAAGCAACCACTGTGCACAAGCAACAGATAGGCAGGAATCCACGCCATGTCCAGAAACAGTTGCAAGAACAGGAGCAGCGATGAGTTAGTAGCAAAGAAGAAAAAATAATGCTAAATCATAATACACCACTTTGCCCAACAGGGAGCCTCAGAACAGGCATTGAAAGCATGCATGACTGTAGTGGGTATTACTATGCAAAGAACCCGAGTAGTCAAAATCTAATGCATACAAGAGGTCCAGATTTAGCCCCATATCTTCTGCATCTTTCTCGAAAAGTGATCTTTGGTTCTTTCAGAAGATAGTCTTTCTCTTGGCTATTGAAATCAATAAGCTAGGTACAGTAATGAACTACTTCACTAATAATCTAATATTAGTACACCATGACCATGATTTAAGAATTCCATGAATTTGCAATGTGACTACGTTGCTATAGTTCGATTGAACTCTACCAATTCAGGACTGAATATTGAATAATCCTAGGTTCTGTTTGGAAATGAAATTTGCAGCCCAATGATACATCATGAAATGACCATAAATGGGTATAGTATGATCATAAAATCGCAACATAAATATGAAATCATCGTACCAATCATCAAATCCCCCCAAAGACAGAGAAACGCTAACCTGAAGAAGCTGACCAGAAGAAGAACGTGTAGACGGCCGCAGCGGAGGAGAGAGCAAGGATCGAGGGCGGAAGGATCCACTGGGCCGGAATCGTGCTTGGTGTGGGGAGGGAGGAGGGGGAGGGAATGCCCTAGGTCACCGCCGCAAATGGTCAGATCTGACCGGGAGAAGAGGAGAGGGAAGGGAGAAGAAGAGGCGGCACCTTGGGAGAAGGAGAGCTACGGCGCCGGAGTGAGATCACCGGAGTGGAAGACGAAGCAGAGACGACGGTGAAGCGAAGGCGAAATGGAGACGACGGCGAAGCGGACGGCGAGTAGGGCGAGTGAGGCCTCGGGTGCGAGTGGGCGAGGAGCTCCCAGCCGCGTGCGAGTCGACAGCGAAGCGGAGACGACGGCGAAGCGGACGACGAGTGGGGCGAGTGAGGCCTCAGGTGTGAGTGGGCGAGGAGCCCCAGCCGCGTGCGAGTGGGCGTGGCGTGCGAGAGGTGAACGAGGCGGTCTTGTACCGAACGGTTCAGCGAATTTTGCCGTATGGAATGATACAGTATCTTCAAGGAATATTCTAGAAATCTGTACCACCTCATCCCGTATCGAACGGTTCCGTTCAATGAACCAAACACAGGAATAAAATTAGATGCTGTACGGGATGATCCCGTTCACCCTGATACGGCCAACCAAACACACCCTTAGTATTGAGGTGTACGTGACCATTAGCATAACCAGTCAGGTTATTTATTTCTTCACCTTCTGAAAACTGGGACAACTGAACTCTACCGTTGTGCTTGTTAAGGATCATACAAGACAATGACATTTGTCTTCAGAGAACTCTGTTATTTGTTATTTCAAAGCATTGTACGAATGCTCCTTTTTTCTTTTCATGTCCATTGCCTGGTGGAGATTGTTTTTCTTTTGATGCTCTCTTGGCCTTTGTTGCGCTAGCGTTTATATGTGAGGCTCCACTGGTGGCACGAACGACGAAGAAAAATAGATGGCGCGATGGGAAAGGGGCCCACAGTGACCAATTTAAAGATTTTTTTTTGGAAAAAAGAAGGTTGCTGTTGGAGGATGGGCTTTTTTTTGGGAAAAATATTTTTGGGAATGTCCCAATCTAAAGGTTTGGGAGTTAGAATATTGGACACTGTTAGAGATGCTCTCAGTAACTTACTTGAATATACCAAAATATTTAAGAAATGATCTTGACTTGAACTGTTTCATGAATAAGATGTGACCCTAATGTAGAAGGTAAATATATATGTATAAGCACATGTAGAGTAACTAGCAGTAGTATATATATATACACACACACACACATATTTGTATATATTTTAGGATGGATCATGAAAGTGAATTATTACTACTAAAATGTTTTTGAGTGAAAAACACTAAAATGTTACATATGCACAAATTTAATTTGCACAAAGATCATAAGCTTTATCCATGTAAAAGAATGTGTGTGTGTAATGAAGAGCAAAGTCATGATTCATGAGATTCTAAATATCTTATATAATCAAACTGCTTGCTCCAGCAAAAATCATTATTATAAGATCATAATTAACACTTAACCCATTAGTCAAAACACACTTTCATATGTTATAAGTGAACATAAGAACTTTAAATATATATGAATAAAATATCATAAACTAATGGATGGAATCATGAAAAGCTAATCTTAGCATATTCTTAAAGGTAAAATCATGATAGTTGGCAAAAAGAACTAATTTGAATTTAGTTTATAAAAGATTTTAATCTTCATGTGCTTATAAACTATCGCGGCTAAAATCAAAATGATGCAAAATTAGTTTTAAAAACACTTCTAGGGTTGTATCCTACTAATACCAAAAAATATTAAATAATCATGTATAGTGCAGTCGCAAACCTAAAACAAAATTTGATTCCTTATAATGTAAACTCTAATACCGTATAAGCTATTTTAGCTATAAATAAAACATTCTTATTATAACTTGCTTTTCATCTAAATCATGCTAGTGCAATAACCCTAAATGTTATAGTCAGCAAAAACACATTATATGAATAATTGAGCTTAAGAAACCTTTAGTTAATGTACTTATGTCGCAAGAATTCTCGTGTGACCATGTAATTGTAGCCAATAGCCTAATCCTATAGATCTAACTTATATAAATTGCTTTTTATATAAAAATGCTTAAGGCTAAGTACTATTCACACATAACATTTTAACTAATGTCTTACTTCTATTAATCTAAATAATTTTTACCTCTTGAATTCGAAGTTATAAGTACAAGAATACATAATTTTAGCATCTTGTATTTATAAGAAAAGAATAGATAATCTATAAAGGAAACTGTGCAGCGTTCAACTTAAAAGCTATTAACGATATGAATGTGTGTGTGTATATAATCAAGCAGCTAAAACAAAAAATCATGAAATCATGTAACCCAAACACTAAACCATGCCTGCTTTCTACAATGAGTCTTTATTTGATTTTCTATTTGTCATCTTTTTGGCCTTAGTAAAGTTTGTTATTTGCTATATTTCCGTTGAAGGACGTATAGAACCCGACGTCACTAACTTCGTCGTCAACTATGCAACCACGACTTCATCAAAAATAACAATTTAGCAAGGCAAGCACCCTCTTTAATCATATTGATCCCAGTATTTATTTTTTATATGCACTTATATTCTATAAATTCACTATTTTGTAGTATTGGTAGATATATTTATTGTCTCATGGAAGTTCCTTGATAAGTATGGACATATAAACCTTGAAAACCATAGAATAGGGTTAGACAATAAATAATGTTAACATGGATATATGTGATTACATATTAAACAGGCTTAGCCATGCTTTAGTAGCGATGATTTAGATAGTCAGATTAAAATTGCTTCTTGAGAATTTAAAAAGGTTGGATATAACACTGATGGTTACTGGTATTTTGGTTAAAAAGCAAAAATAAAACTATGATTTTGACGCAAGCGATTATTGGCAATAGCCAGTTGTGCAGATGGAATTGCACATAGTGTATGGGGAGATTATCGCCTATGTTGGATTAAGGACTGAACTATGAGACGCTATTGATCTAAGAAACTCGTACAACCGTAAGTGTTGGTATAGGATAGCCTTAACCTATTAAGTTACTTAGGTGTGGCTTTGCACTTTGGAAGGCTGAAGTAGCACATGCATTCCGGTTAGGTCTGCTTATAGGTATTTTTATATACCAATGCAACAGTGTACGTCTTACTATAGGGTGAAACATCATGACTTTTCTTTAAGTTTCGGCTACCATAGCAAGGGTTATCATCACCGGGCTGGTGCAAAGTCATGTCTAGGTGATGTAATGGTTATGTTATGATCGTTCTGTAGCACACCAAAGAAAGTGTGCTAATAGTTTGTACAAAGAGTTGATCATTTCTTCTAGGTAAAGCTGTACACCTCTGTAGAGTGTAAATCTAATCGATTAGACCTACCCACGATCAAGGGCAATTGGTGAAGTTATCACATAATTAGATGTTTTACTATTTTCAAAATACTTGGTTTTATTTGATTTGCCACATGTTGGCAAAAACCATGTTGTGTTATGTTATGGCAAGAATTGGATGATTTGTTGCTCGCGAATGACTGTAAGTATTACTTATGCTTTACTTATTTATTATCAGTCGAACTTGCTCTAACAAATTTCGTTTGAGAAACTACAACTTGATTTATAAATTCAATTTTACTTTATGCAAAATTAACCTAGAAACTTCCATTGATATAATTTTCATTATTGTATTTTGTAAATACCACCTTAAGTCTTGCTGAGTACAAAAGTACTCAACCTTGCTTAATATATTATTTTAGGTGAAGAGAAAATGAAGCTCTGAAGATTTCTTTTCGTCATAGGATGCAGGAACTTCAACAAATCGATCTTTCTAGGGATTATGCCTTATCAGTTGTTCGAGGGTTGGATGGACACACTACAAGACTTTTACTTCTTTTGCTAATCTACACTCTGAATTGCATAAATACATTGCACAAATAGCTTTTGCTTTAATAATACGATGTATGATTGTGATTCCAATTATTGTAAATGTGCGTATTAGCCACTGATCATAGGACTAGTACTATATGGACATGAAATTCTCATTTTTCTCATTTTATGCAAAAATATGGATCATTACATTATGTGTAGAACTGCAAGACGGTTGCAAAATCTAGTAGACGTAAAGGCAAAGGTGTGAGTTGCTAAAAGAAGGAAGACATAGTGGGATTAACCACACAATACCAACGGGAAGGTAGAGCTTGGAGGTAGTACAAACCTATGGTGTGGAAGGCTATGGGAACAAGTGTTGTGGTTAACCAAACTACACAAAGAAAGAGATCTCAAGTGGATGGTTTGAGAGGCCAAGCCCAAACACCAATGCGTACATTACAGTGATGTGCATAAGCCCATGTGGTCACGGCATTCTTAAGGTGGGAAGAAGAAAAAATGCAGAGCCAACTTACAGCGAGTTTTTTGAGAAGCATGACAAATTCAATAGATAAGAGTCTAGGTAGAGATTATTAAGTATAATGATTCATATCTAGTCTTTTAGGATTTAGAAATGTGTGCTGCTAAATGAATCCTTATAGGAAAAGGGTTCCTATTTTGGAGGAAAATTAGGGAGACTATATAAACCTAGGGGCTAGCCATGGAGAACCTAAGCAACTAATAAGATTATTTGAAGCAAGAGGTGCATGAGAGTATTAAAGGATAGGTTATTTATTAGCACTAGATTCTTGTATAGAACAAGGATCCGATAGTCCTAAAAGGTTTGAGAGATTGTGAGAGACAACAATCTCTTGTACTCTTTTGAGGTTATGCTTAAAGAATTTGCAGTCGGCTTCCCCAAATCTTTCTCTCATCGTGGCTGCTTCAACATCGTTATTTTGGTTCTCTCTATGAGATTTTGTTGGCTCTAGCTCAAAAGATTGCACACACGAACACAATTTTTTGTGGCACTGCACACCAACACATTTTCACTTGTATTCACTCCACCGCACACACTGCATGTGTTTACAGACTCTGGACTCTAGACACTAGCACTCTCCCATAACACTTGCGTACATGCTCTTCCTTTAAGGACACACACGCACCACCCACGATTGCATGCATCTGCCCACTAATCAGCTTACCGTTGCACACGTTCTCCGCCACACTCTGGCCGTAAGAATACTGTGATCCGCGCGATGAACCGGACGTGGTGACCACTTCTCCATCTGCATGCAAGGCACATCTCCTTCACGCCTCAGAAGACTTCGGTGGTTCTCGATCCACAACGCCTCAAGACACCACGTACTCGAGAGACCCGGACTCAGATCACGGCTCCTTCTCGCACCACGCTGAAGACCGGTGCTGCATGCATCACTCACATGCAAGTCTTCGATCACTCGTGCAACGAACAGCCTCAACGTGAACCAAAGACGTTTACGCCGCACACACTCACGCAAACACTAGCACCGGCTGCACAACTCAGCCTTGGCACGTCACTAACACACACTTTTAACTCTAAATCACTAAACAAAATCAAGATTAAGTCTAACAATCACCCCCTAATCTTGATTGCCTTTATTTTTTGCACCTCCACACCGGACTTCACAGCAGCGTGGGCTCGTCGTCAGCATTCGCCACGGCGAGTTGCGCCACACCCTTGGTCACCTTCCTTGGTTCAGGGCACTCATCAGCAAAGTGCCCATACTCACCACAGTTGCGGCAGTCGATCTTGGACTTGTCGAACCTACCGTGGTACTTCTTCCCTGTCCGCCGCGCCGGAGGAGAATCGCCATTGCGCTTCTCTTCAGCAACTATGGCCTCCCACTCGGCACGCGTGAGCCGCGGCTCAGCGTGCGCCACCAGCAACTTCTCGTCTTCCATGTCACGCCGTCGCCCCTTTGTAGACTCCTCGAACGCCCGTAGGTGCCCGACAACTTCCGCCACCGACATCGTCGACACATCCCCCCATTGCTAAATGGTGCTCACAATGGGTAGGAACTTGTCGGGGACGGAACGCAGGAGCTTCTCGACGACGGTTGCCTCCTCCACTTTCATGCCGAGAGTGCGTATCTCGTTCACGACAGTGGTCACCTTCAAAACAAACTCATTAAACTTTTCAGACTCACCCATGTACATGCCATCAAGCTCCCTCTTGAGGGTTTGTACTCGGGCCTTCTTGACGCGCTCTTCACCCATGTTCATCTCCTTGAGAGCGTCCCACGCCTCCTTCGCCGTCTCCTTCTCAGATATGGCCATCACCACGTGTAAGATCGAGGATGAGCCTAGAGGGGGGGGGGTGAATAGGTTTTTCTAAAATTTCTATCACTAAACTCAAGTTTAATGATTACTGAGAACAAGTAATAGTTTTGCCTAATTTAATTCTTAACAATTTTAGTGATCACAAGATAATATCACTACGCAAGTATATTAATTTGCTAAGCAAGTAGTCACACAAGAATTAAATAGCTAGAATCTCACGAGAATAAAAAACAAGCAAACCACAATGGATGCGCAAGAGAATTTTTCCCGTGGTCTCGGAGACTTGCTTGTCTCTCCTACTCCACGTTGAGGTAGCTTGAATTTCTTCAAGCCGGCTCCACTCGCTTGAGCCTTCCCGATCACTAGCGATAGCTCTTCCCTTCTGGTAGGCGAGCTTCGTGCCTTCACAACTGCCCGGGTCTTCACACAACCTCCTTGTGAAGATCACCGAGCCTCACGCCTCAAGCCGTCTAGGAGGCGGCAACCTCCAAGAGTAACAAACTTGATGTGGGCTTGAATCTCAAGAGTGCAATCAATATGGCTCACTAATGCAATGCACTCAATTTTAGCTCTCCAACACTCAAGAATCAACAATTCAATGCACAAGAGAGTGGAGAGTGTTTCTAGGGCTCAAGAGTATTCAATGGAGTCACCTACCATTAACATATACAGTGGGGGGTATTTATAACCCCACCCCACACAAACTAGCCGTTATCTGCACTTCTCCCTGATTTTGCGCCAAGGCCGGTACTACCGCCCTCTAGGGGCCGGTAGTACCGCACCTGCGGTACAACGGCTATCTGGCGAATAATCGCAGACCGACACGAGCCGTTCTGGCGTTTTTTATATATGGCGGTATTACGCCCATGGGTGCGATAATATGCACCAAATTTACAACAAAAATAATAAACTCTCGAATAAAGCTACCGCAGTGTAGGTCTTGATAGTACCGCATTTGCGGTACTACCGTCCAACCCTAGCGGTAGTGCGGGCCGATGGACTTTCCGAAATCCTGCCCTCTGGAATATAGCTACCGCCAACTATGGTGCGGTAGTACCGGACTTGGGAAATTTTCCAGATTTCGTTTTATCTCTCGAATGCATGATTTCACGGATGAACTAATGAGCCATATTAAAATGCATTTTCAAGTTTTAATGCACAAACCAAGTCCCTCTTAATAGTACGGCGACTATCCTAAAAATCCGATCTTTTTCCCAACTCCGAGATCGGTGAAAAAACTAGAAAATACTTCTAAGATTGATACCTTCACTTCTTTAGCTTCTTTTACGCGTACTCCTTCCATTTAGCACTTGAAGCCATCCAACATCTTCCGAGGAATACAATTATCCTGTTTTCGACTAACTTGCACAAACATCGTTAGTCCTTTTAGCGTGATTGTCATTAATTATCAAAACCAACACCTCATGGGGGCCTAGATGCTTTCAATCTCCCCCTTTTTGGTAATTGATGACAATCCTCATAATCGAATTGAAGTGAATTGATATTTAGTGTGAGTTACCAATAAAAAATTAATTACTCACACCATGGAATTCTTATTTAGGAATATTTTGTCTTTGGAGGACAAAAATATGTTTGAATGAAAATATTGCTAAATGAGAATAGCTCCCCCTACAAATGTGCCATGGATAAACAATAAGTTTTACACATTTGCATATGAATTGTGTATGGCAATGAAGATGATATAATTGGAATGAGTTAACATGACATAATGCACAACTTCATAAGAGAAGATAATTTATATTTAAGCGCAAAAGAACCATAAAACGAGTTCAAGACCGAAATCATAAAAAAAATCAAGACGACACAGCCACAATTTAAGCAGGATTATTACAATAAGAAAGATAAGCAAGGCTTCGAAGGCTTCAATTCTTCATACTTCTCCCCTTTGTCATCAAGGACCAAAAGAGGATCGCCAAGGAACCGCTTACTCCTCAAAGATCTCCGGGAGTAGAGCCGTGTGGCGGATGAGGAGACCAAGGATCCCAAATGGATGACGGAGGAGGATCATGGGAAGGAGGAATCTGCCGCTATCCGGACGGCACGACCGACACGATCGATGGTAGGAGCGATAGTGATCAAAGGAGGTGCTAAGCGAACCCAGACGCTCTCGGACATCCTCAACCATTTCGCGATTCTGATATTGAAGCTCCATAACAAGTGCAAACTGGCCTTGCATGTAAGATTCTTGTCGCGCAAATCCAGCCATCATGTCGGAACGGAGAGTCTCAAGGTTGGCAAGATAGGCATCGGGCACGGAAGCAGCTTGAGCGGCTTGAGCTTGGGCTTGGGCTGCTTGCTCGGCTTGAGCTCTTGCTTGAGCGGCTTGCTCGGCGATGTGATGTAGGACTTGAGGAGGAGCAACACGAAGCTTGTACGGCTTATGAGGAGTAGGGGTGGCACCATTATACTCGGCGACTCTCTGGATGAGCGCCATGATGTACGGAGCAAAATAGATGGTCTTCCCTCTATCCCTAGCCGATTGAGACATCTCCCTTATTAGGAAGTCCACTACATCAAACTTCTCCCTCGCCATGACCTTTGCAATGACATTCCAAGCATGACCTCTTACGGCATCGAAATTTCCACTCTTCGGATGAATAGTGACACGAATGATCTTGTTCACCATGCTTGGTTGGAGTTGCAGACCGGCTGAGTTCCCAATTCTGAAGTTATGAGACTGGTCATAGAAAATCGCCACCGATCCAAAGACAGAGGAGGTTAAGTCATGGATTTTTGGTGCGGCTATGGAAAATTCTAGTGCATGCTCAAAGTCATCCTTGGAAGCGTGTATTTAGTGGTGTCACTCATCCAGGTGATTTGCTCGAGGTTTTGAGACACATAAAGCGTCGCATAGAATTGCTTGATGACCTTTTCATTATAATCAACCCTTGTACCGAGGAAGTTATCTGAGACCACTCCACCAAACAGTTTGGTATGCCGAAAACTCGAGTCGCTCACGGATGTGCTTCCAACTAACCCAGCGTTGGTTTGCAAAATCCTTCTCCAGATATATTTGCTCAAACACCCTCTGCTGAAATAAGGAATGGAACTTTGGATTTGGGGCGGAGCGAGGTTGGAGATACAAGTTTTGACTTCTGCGAGCATAATAGTCATCGCCTTTGATTTGAGAGGGATCATTCCTTCCAACTGGCGGCACCACTTCTTCTTCCTCTGAGCTCTCCTCACTGTCACTCTCAGTCTCATCATCGCTGCCAGTTATTTGCGGAGCAGGTGCGGGGACTTTTCTCTTTTTAGCCTAGGAAGGCTCAGCAGGACCCTTCCCTTTTGCCCTTGTGGTCCTCATGGCGACGGAGAAAGAATTGTCGCTATCATCAGTGTCCGTGTCCGGAGTGGGAACACCGCGACTCTTTGTTGTCTTCCTTCCACCTTTGCCCCCGCCAGATGGACCGGTTCCGGCGACTTTAGTGCGAGGCATGGTCTAGTAGATTTCAAGGAAAAAGGAACATGAGTATTGAACGGATTGGATTTTACAAGATAGGAATAAAATGTATAGGTGTTGTAGATGAATATCCCCTCAAAACTGCTCAAAAGGAGGTGCTGCAACAGCATGGCCGGCACTACCGCTACTGGAGGCCGGTAGTACCGCAAAGTTAGTACTACCGCTCCCGGTGGCCGGTAGTGCCGCCCGAGCGCGATTTGGGGGGGTTTTGAGCGAATTTTGAGACAATGTCGAGGAACTTTGCAATTTAGATAGAGATTAGGGCCTAGAGGAGATCAAGAACTTCTATTTTAGACCTAATCTTCAAGGATTTGACTTTATTTCAAGTTTACATATTTTCAACAATTATTCAAGCCCTAGATTGCTCAAAGGAGATGAACCAAAAGAGAATAATGAGAAGAAATGATACCTTTCGGAGGAGAAGGACACAATGATTAAATTTGATGGACAAATCCCCACAAAACTTCAAGATTTTGGAGAGGATGAGTTTTAGGGTTTGAGAGGGAGAGAGATGAGAGCCACACGGGAATGGAAGAGGAGGAGGTTTCGGGTGAGAAGAAAAGAAGAAGAGAGAGAAGGGAGAGAACCTGGCGAAATTTGAGGTGGCCCCACAAATTTACGAGCCGAGCGGTACTACCGCTCCCTGACCCCGATAGTACGCAAGATTTACTACTATCATTGCGTCATGCGGCCAGAGTGCCGGAAAGGCTGAAATGGCAGGAATTTGAGCGAATTTGATTGCGAAGATTTCTCATGAGATGATGTATCAAGAGATTGAATATAAATGGGAGCAAATCAATCAAGATAGGCACAAAGTAAAAACTTTAAACACATCCAAATGAGAAATAATGAATTGACTTGTTCGAGTTGAAATACCACAAAAGAAACTAGAAATATGGCCATTCTAGCTCTTTGGGCAAAACTCAAGATGTGCCTTTATTAGATCAATATAGATCAAGATTTTTGAATTTTATTAAGCTTTTGAAAAGCAAAAGTTTTGTTTCATTATAAACATAGAGAAGGTTATAATTATGATATAAGTTCCAAAAGATAAGGTTTATGTTATAATAAGTTTTAAATGAAGATTTGTGAATCCTTTGTATTTTGTAAATCCAAAATAGATTATTTCCAAGTAGTTTTGACTTATAAAGTCTAGTTTTAAGTTTTTAAGATATTTATAGCACAAACTTCAATTTTCCACATTTTAGGGGATGTGATATATACATAAATGGCATATTACTCCCCCTTGATGTGAGACTCATCTAAAGAACATATACCAAATAAAGACCAATTTAAGCAACCAAGGAATTTCACTTAAGCCACATTAGAGATATCAATGACATTTAATTCATTCCTCAATTTACAAAATCTAGTCTCATCTAGGGTTTAGTGAGTATATCCGCTAATTGATTTTCCGCTTACGATGTGACTAATCTCAATATCCCTTTACATACATGATCTCTCAAGAAATGATGACGGATATCAATGTGTTTTGTTCTTGAGTGTTGGACGGGGTTATTGGCTATTTTAACCGCGCTTTCATTATCACATAAGAGAGGCACCTTCTTAAAAGTAATTCCATAATCCATTAAAGTTTGCCTCATCCATAACAATTGAGCGCAACAACTACTGCGGATATGTATTCGGCTTCGGTGGACAAAGCTACGAATTTTGTTTCTTGGAGAACCATGAAACTAGGGATCTACCTAGCAATTGACAACTCCCGGAGGTGCTCTTTCTATCCACTTTACAACCCGCATAATCCGAATCCGAATATCCAATTAAATCAAATTTTGCACCTTTAGGATACCATAACCCTATGTTTGAGGAATGCTTTAAATATCTTAGAATTCTTTTTACGGCAACTAAATGACATTCTTTGGGAGAAGCTTGAAAGCGAGCACACATGCAAACACTAAACATAATATCGGGCCTAGATGCGGTAAGGTAGAGCAAGCTACCAATCATTGATCTATAAAGCTTTAAGTCTACCGGTTTACCTCCCTCATTTAAGTTGAGATGCCCGTTTGATGCCATTGGAGTCTTGATCGGCTTTGCGTCCTCCATGCCAAATCTTTTGAGAAGATCCTTCGTGTATTTGATTTGGCTTACGAACGTCCCATTCTTGAGTTGCTTAATTTGGAGTCCAAGGAAGAAACTCAACTCCCCGATCATTGACATTTCAAACTCCCTAGACATCATGTCACCAAATTCTTTGCAAAAGTCTTCCGTTAGTAGAACTGAAAATGATATCATCAACATATATTTGACACACAAAGAATTCATCATCAATTATTTTTGTAAAGAGCGTTGTATCAACCTTCCCAATTTTGAAACCCTTTGAGAGTAGAAAATCTCTAAGTCGCTCATACCATGCTCTAGGAGCTTGTTTGAGTCCGTATAGCGCCTTAGAGAGTTTGTAAACATGATTAGGATATTTGAAATTTTCAAAACCGGGAGGTTGTTCAACAAATACCAATTCGGATATTTGTCCATTTAAGAACGCACTCTTTACATCCATTTGATATAACTTAATGTCAAAGCTTGATGCAAATGCAAGTAAAATTCTAATGGCTTCTAACCTAGCTACGGGTGCGAAGGTTTCACCGAAATCTAATCCTTCAATTTGAGTGAAACCTTGCGCCACTAATCTAGCTTTATTTCTTACTACAACACCATTTTCATCTTGTTTATTACGAAAAACCCATTTTGTGCCAATTACATTATATTCTTTGGGTCTTTCTACTAATGTCCAAACATCATTGCGAGCAAAATTATTTAATTCTTCATGCATGGCATTTACCCAATCCGGATCAACTAATGCTCCATCTACATGAGTTGGTTCAATTGAGGATACAAACGAATAATGTTCACAAAAAAGAAGCAACACGGGATCGAGTTTGAACGCCCTTACTCACGTCACCCAATATTTGATCTATTGGATGATCTTTGGAGAGGCCGTGGTGAATCCTTTGAGGTAGTGGTTGAATTTGTTGCTCGTCATTTTTGTCATCTTCATCTATTTCTTGTATTCGACTCGGAGTTGCGGAGGTTGACGGCTCGACTTGAATAGATGAAGATTGATCTTGCTTATCCACTTCCGGCTTCACGTCTCCAATTGTCATATTCTTCATTGCTTCTCTTAGGCCTTCTTCACCTACATCATCCAAATTTTCTTGCTCTTCTTGAGAGCCGTTAGTTTCATCAAATTCAACATCACACGTTTCCTCTACAAATCCTTTGTTTTTATTAAAAACTCGATAAGCTTTGCTATTTGAAGAATATCCTAACAAAACCCTTCATCACACCGACTTTGAAATTTGGAAAGCGAACACCCTTTTTCAAGATATAGCATTTGCAACCAAATACTCGAAAATAAGAAATGTTCGCCTTCTTCCAACAAGAAGCTCATAAAAGATCTTTTTCAAAAGTCGATGCAAATAGAGTCTATTTGTAGCATGGCAAGCGGTATTAATGGCTTCCGCCAAAAACTATCGTCGTACTATATTCATCTAACATCGTTCTTGCCATTTCAATTAATGTATGATTTTTCCGCTCCACAACTCCATTTTGCTCCGGAGTGTAGGTTGCGGAAAGTTCGTGCTTTATTCCAATTTCATCACAATAATCTTCAATTCTTGTGTTTTTAAATTCGAGCCATTATCACTACGGATTTTCTTTATTATAAAGTCAAATTCATTTTGAGCTCTTTTGCAAACCTTTTGAATATATTGGAGGTTTGGATTTGTCATCTAGAAAGAATACCCACGTATATCTAGAGTAATCGCCAACGATGACTAAACAATAAGAATTACCCCAATGCTTTTATAAGTTGTCGGACCAAATAAATCCATATGTAAGAGCTCTAATGGTCTAGAGGTGGACATGATACTTTTTGAGGATGAGAACTAGCGACTTGTTTACCGCTTGACAAGCACTACAAAGTCGATTTTTCTCAAACTCCACATCTTTCAAGCCCACAACTAAATCATTTTTAAATAACTTTTAAGTTGAATCATTCCAACATGAGCTAGTCTTCTATGCCATAACCATCCTAAGAAAGTTTTAGCCATTAAGCAAGTTTGAAGACATGAATCATTTGAAGTGAAATCAACTAAATACAAATTTCCAAATCTAAATCCTTTAAACACTAGTGAATTATCATTTTCTTTTGTAATAACAACATCATTTTTAGAGAATGTGCAAATAAGATCAAGATCACAAATTTGAGCGACGGATAGCAAATTGAAATTTAATGTTTCAACTAAGGAGACATTTGAAATGGAGAGGTCATTTGATATGGCAATTTTACCTAAGCCTAATACCTTTCCTTTGCTATTATCCCCAAACGTGATCTTGTCATTTTGTCCATTTCCTAATCAAAGGTAGTGAACATCTTCCGGTCACGGTCATGTGTTGGGTGCACCCACTATCCAACACCCAATGCCGTCCACCGGTTTTGTAGTTCACCTACAAAAGAGAATCAAACCTTTTTAGGTACCCAAATTTGTTTGGGTCCTTGGAGGTTAGTGACCAAGGTTTTGGGAACCCAAATGGCTTTCTTTCTTTGGCCAAATATCGGGGTCCCAACAAACTTAGCAAAAATTTTACCATTTCTATCCCTTTTAAGTACATAACATGAATCATGAATGTTATCCTTAGACGATTTACTCAAAGTACAATTATTCGCTAGATGTCCTACTTCATGGCATTTATAACAAAATTTACCATTTGATTTAACAAAACGCGGAGCCTTGTTATTCATTTTCTTGTTCTTTTTAGGGATATAACCTAAACCTTCTTTATTATAGGAGCATCTTTGACTACCCAAAATTTTATTTAAGGTGTCCTTACCCTTGAAGCATTTATCTAGACTTTGATTTAGTTTACTTACTTGCTTCTTAAGTTCATCATTCTCAACAATTAAATTTTCATGACATGAACTAGCACTAGAACATGATAAATTAACTAAATCACAACATGAAGTAGATATGCTTGATTTTTCTACATGAGATGAGGTATTTGCTAGTCTAGGCAAGTCATTTATAATATCATACTCGATACCAATATCATTTGTTAATTTTGAATTATTCTTGACAAGTAGAGTTTCATGATCTTCCTTTAGCTCATCATATGAATTTTTGAGAGTTAGGAATTCTTTCTTTAGAACCTTAAATTTTGATTTTTCTTTGCCAAGATATTCATTTAATTCTTCTAGCATGTCCATTAGCTCATCATATGATGGTTCATCATTTTCGTTAGAGTTTACCTTAGTTTCTCCTCTAGCCATAAGGCATAAAGGAGTGACGAAGGCATTTAAGCCTCCTTGATGGCAACACCGCAAAACCCTTCTTCTTTGAAGGTGCTTGTCTTCGACGAATCGAATCCGAGTATTCCTCCTCGAATCCCACTCACCAATATGGGCTTCACCCTTGCCATCCTTTTGGAATTTCTTGAATAGCTTCTTCTTGCCTTGAAAGAACTTCTTCTTGGGTGATTTGTCTTTGTCATCCTTCTTCTTGGGGCAATGCGAGGCTATGTGTCCCTTTTCATCACATTCATAACACCGAATATTAGCATAACGGTTAGTGCTAGAATTTTGCCCTTTCTTGTACCTTTGCGGACCGCTAAAGTTTGAGCGCCTTCTCATAAACTTCTTCATTCTTCTTACTAGAAGCGCCATTTCCTCCTCGGTGTCTTCATCTTGAGTCTTCATCGCTTGACTCGCCTTAGCTTTGAATGCGATGTTCTTCTTTTTGGAAGAGCTTTGTTCCAATAATTCTTCCTTGTCTTTCTTGTAAAGCTCGTTGGTGATGAGATTGCCGAGAAGACCGGTTGGCATCATCCTTGGCAATTCCGCGAGTTGAGAAATAGTGTAACCAATGTTTCATATTTCTCCTAAGAGCTCTTAGCATTTTCGACAATATCAACATCACTCAAGGTCGCACCAAGACCCTTGAGCTCGTTAACAATATTGTTTAATCTAGAATACATTTCATTAATATTCTCATGAGGCAACATAATGAAACTTTCATATTTAACTCTAAGCATATGCAATTTAGCTTCCTTAACGGTGGATGTCCCTTCATGAATTTCCGACAATGTATTCCAAATTTCATGTGCGGTTTCTAAATTACTTACACGATTAAATTCATCCGCATTTAAGGCACCAAAGATAGCATTCATAGCTTGAGCATTTAAATGAATAAATCTTTCATTTTGTTCCTTATTTAAAGTGGCACCGGTGGTCACAACATAACCCTCATTGACAATTCTCCATATATTTAGACTCATAGCCTTAAGGTAAACCGTCATACGAATTTTCCAATACGAATAATTTGTACCATCAAAGAAAGGAGCTTTTCCAATTGACATACCCTCGTTGGCCATCCTTGCTCTCTAGGCGGTAAAGCCAAAATAGAGAGACCAAGCTCTGATACCACTTGTAAGATCGAGGATGAGCCTAGAGGGGGGGTGAATAGGCTTTTCTAAAATTTCTATCACTAAACTCAAGTTTAATGATTACTGAGAACAAGTAATAGTTTTGCCTAATTTAATTCTTAACAATTTTAGTGATCACAAGATAATATCACTACGCAAGTATATTAATTTGCTAAGCAAGTAGTCACACAAGAATCAAATAGCTAGAATCTCACGAGAATAAAAAACAAGCAAACCACAATGGATGCGCAAGAGAATTTTTCCCGTGGTCTCGGAGACTTGCCGGTCTCCCCTACTCCACGTTGAGGTAGCTTGAATTTCTTCAAGCCGGCTCCACTCGCTTGAGCCTTCCCCGATCACTAGCGATAGCTCTTCCCGCTCGGGTAGGCGAAGCCAGGCCTTCACAACCGCCTCGGTCTTCACACAACCTCCCTTGTGAAGATCACCGGAGCCTCACGCCTCCAAGCCGTCTAGGAGGCGGCAACCTCCAAGAGTAACAAACTTGATGCGGGCTTGAATCTCAAGAGTGCAATCAATATGGCTCACTAATGCAATGCACTCAATTTTAGCTCTCCAACACTCAAGAATCAACAATTCAATGCACAAGAGAGTGGAGAGTGTTTCTAGGGCTCAAGAGTATTCAATGGAGTCACCTACCAGCCCAACATACAGGTGGGGGGGTATTTATAACCCCACCCCACACAAACTAGCCGTTATCTGCACTTCTCCCTGATTTTGCACCAAGGCCGGTACTACCGCCCTCTAGGGGCCGGTAGTACCGCACTAATGTACAACGGCTATATCTGGCGAATAATCTTGCACCGACACGTGAGTCGTTCTAAATATTTTTATATATAGCCTAAGATTACTCATACCATGGGTGCTTGATAATACCGCACTTAACCGAAAAAAAATAATCGCTCGAATAAAGCTACCAAGAAGTAGGTCTTGTAGTACGCATTTTGATACTACCGTCCAACCCTAGCGGTAGTGCCGCGGCGATGGACTTTCCAAATCCGCCCTCGGAATATAGCTACCGCCAACTATGGTGCGGTAGTACCGGACTTGGGAAATTTTTCAGATTTCGTTTTATCTCTCGAATGCATGATTTCACGGATGAACTAATGAGCCATATTAAAATGCACTTTCAAGTTTTAATGCCCAAACCAAGTCCCTCTTAATAGTACGGCGACTATCCTAAAAATCCGATCTTTTTCCCAACTCCGAGATCGGTGAAAAAACTAGAAAATACTTCTAAGATTGATACCTTCACTTCTTTAGCTTCTTTTACGCGTACTCCTTCCATTTAGCACTTGAAGCCATCCAACATCTTCCGAGGAATACAATTATCCTGTTTTCGACTAACTTGCACAAACATCGTTAGTCCTTTTAGCGTGATTGTCATTAATTATCAAAACCAACACCTCATGGGGGCCTAGATGCTTTCACCACGGACTCCGGTACAGCCTGGACAATGGCGGCGAGAGCCATTTGGTCCAGCCTGTCATCCACCGCTTCCTTGCCCTCCACGACCGCCCATACACCTTGTGCGCGCATGAAGATTTTCATCTTCACCGCCCACGCACCGTAGTTGTTCTCCGCGAGCATGGGGTAACGCACTGTCACCCCCGCCTCCTTCACTTATCGCACCACCAGCTCATGGCCACCACGGTTGACGCCGACGCTCGCCGCTGCCATTTAACTCTAGCAGGTGGTGGTGATTCCGATCCCGCACTTCGAGTTCGAGGCATCACCACAAGATCAGTAGGCTCTGATACCAATTGTTGGCTCTAGCTCAAAAGATTGCACACACGGACACAATTTTTTGTGGCACTGTACACCAGCACCTTTTCACTTGTATTCACTCCACCGCACACACTGCATGTGTTTACAGACTCTGGACTCTAGACACTAGCACTCTCCCATAACACTTGCGTACATGCTCTTCCTTTAAGGACACACGCACCACCCACGATTGCATGCATCTGCCCACTAATCAGCTTACCGTTGCGCACGTTCTCCCGGCCACACTCCTGGCCGTAAGAATACACAGTCACGCGCATGAACCGGACGTAGCTGACCACTTCTCCATCTGCATGCAAGGCACATCTCCTTGACGCCTCCAAAAGACTCGGTCGTTCTCTGATCCACAACACCTCCGCACACCACGTACTCCAGAGACCCGGACTCAGATCACAGCTCCTTCTCTGCACCACGCTGAAGACCGGGTGCCTGCATGCAGTCACTCACATGCAAGTCTTCTGATCACTCGTGCAACGAACAGCCTCAACGTGAACCAGCACGTTTCTGGCCTCATACACTCACGCAAACACTAGCACCGGCTGCACAACTCAGCCTTGGCACGTCACTAACACACACTTTTAACTCTAAATCACTAAACAAAATCAAGATTAAGTCTAACAGATTTATCTTCTTCGTTCTTCATGCCTTATCTCATAGAACTTTAATCTGATCTGAGAGTTGCTGCACATAAGAAGTGGTATGAGAGTTTAACATTCCATGATCACTAACAGCCCATGATTGATCTACCAAGAATGATGCAAGTGACAACTAAAGGAATCAAGAAATGAAAGGGAGGGAGAAAGAGATCCATGGAGCACAATGAGTGTGCCGGTGTCTCGCTATGGCTTGATGAGCCATTTGATAGGATGGTTTTGGAAATTGGAGCCCAAAGGAGCAGCACTGGACTGAGCTAGAGACGACAACAAGCTGCTAGGTTACAACACCTCACGAAAGGAGCAGCTTGTGGAGGAGACCACAAAGCACCCAGATATGGAAGAGAGAAGCACGCAAAGAGAACCTAGAAGAAGCACGTCATGGCATGATCACTTGATAGGTAATGGATTTTGGACATCAAAATTCAGAACAGCAGCAGCGAGATCAAGCCAGACAGACGAGCAAATATCTAGGATGAATCATTTGATAGAATGATTAAGATAGAAGGTGGCATTGGATCTATCGTCGCTAAATTGAATACAAGTACAGGCTAGACATTGACAGATTAATTGCGCAACACATTTCATGATTACAGTAAGACAAATACGCAGGTGATGTAAGGAAAGGACCAGCGTCAAACTGGAAAGGAAAAGCTAGCGCTCGTTCGGTCAGCCTCCCTGAACAGAAGTCGCCATTGTTTGAACACCCCATTTGCGGGCACAAGGTTTACGCGTTGCTCCTGAACGAGCCGAGGGCCTTGATGGCGCCGGCCCTGAGGATGAACTGGTGGTAGAACGCCGCGATCGTCGCGCCGATGATAGGACCGACCCAGAAGATCCACTGCACAAAGTGAAGATCACCAAACAGACCATGCATGTCAGGCTGTTGAGCAGGGGTCAATCGGAAGCACAAAATCCAATCATGTGTGGACCAAACATATCTACCTGATCATTCCAGGCCTTTTCCTTGTTGTAGACCACGGCCGCTCCCAAGCTCCTGGCCGGGTTGATGCCGGTGCCGGTGATCGGGATGGTGGCCAAGTGGACCATGAACACGGCGAAGCCGATTGGCAGGGGTGCCAAGACCTGAAAGCCACACATAAAGGAAAATTAGCTATGTACCCGTGCGTTGCAAAGAAAATTTAATTTATAATAAAAAAATTATTTGTAAGAGCAATAACAGTGGTAAAGGTGGGTAATTAAAGAGCAGTGGCAAAGGTGGGTAATTTTAATGAAGTGACACGGGCAAAAGTGGATAATTAAAGAGCAGTGGCAAAGGTGAGTAATTTTGATGAAGTGACGTGAGAAAAAACTCTCATTTTATATAGTAAAGATAAAGATGGGTCAAATTTTGAAAGACCAAAGCTCTGTCCAAACACTACAGCAGCATGCCACAAAATCAAGCGAGTACCCAATACATTTTTCAACACAAGTAGCTCATTTTGCACGCACAAGACATGGTACAGCACAACACAGCGATCCTCGTCGTCTGTCAAAGCATGTCCGTCCATGTCAGTCATCAACATCAAGGGACTATTTGAGGGAAGTAGTGGCCAGAGCCTCTTGTCATGCATGCCCCATTCAAAAGGGAAGAAGAAACTAGAGCAACAATGGCTGGCTCCTTTGGACACACGCACACACCAACCTAGTGGTGGCCGAAGAGATCACTGTTTTGACTTCTTTTTTTTTCTTGCAAAAATACTTCTCTCCCAAAAATTTTGCGAATCTAGTCTCTTACCCATCGCGAAAGGCACTTTCCTCACTCCCCTACCGCGGAAGGGCCTTCGGCGCTCCCTCTTAGCACGACTTCTCCCGCGTGTCGCGTGGCTGCTCCTATGCATACCATGCCTACTCCCCCACTGCTCTGCGTGACGCCTCCTCTTTCTGCACCTCCGAAGCATGGCAGCCACTTGCTATCGCGCTTGGCGTCAACTCCCACACCATCGGCCTCCCACACTCTGTGTGCTGTAAATGACAGCCTACCATGATTTCTACAATAGGGGAGTAGGCTAGATTTCTAAATTTTTTTGGTAGAGAACTACTTTTATAAAAACAAAGAGGACAGTGATCAATTCGCGGTGGTCTTGGCTTTGGCTTAGTCTTCCCAACACCCAAGTCACCACGGCATATTTTTTACTACATGGGCTCTCGTGCAAAGCAGCTGGACATCACGTATTGTCTGTCACCTTCACAACGGAAGGGATGCCCACCGTCACAAGCAACTCTCGACTTTTACCTAGCCACACATGTGCGCGCATATATATATATATATATATAATGATTCCATACTCCGGGGTGTATGTACTCCCACCTCTAATATCCATTTGAGTATACTCTAATACTGATTATAAGATACTCCAAAGTGAGTTTCATAAAAAATTTCATTAAAATCCACCCTTTATAGCATAATTTGTTTACACATTCCTTATACATATGAAAAAGGGTATGTAGCAAAAAAAAATAATAGGTTTGATTAAATTTTTTTAATCATATTGTATTGGAGTATCTTAGAATTATTATTGAGTATACCGAAAGTGATAAAAGAGTATAAAGCACTTGTTTAAGTGGTATATTAGAGGTGGGAGTATTTACTTCGAGTACGGAAAATGCTTCCTATATATATATATATATATATATATATATATATATATATATATATATATATATGAAAAATATCTTTTGCTCCTGGGTGTAGTTACTCCCACCTTTGAAATAACACCTAAACAAACTCAAAATACTCATTTATCACTTTGGGTACATTCATACACTAATTATAAGATACTCCAATGTAAGCCACATGGAAAAATTGCAAGGAAGTTCATGATTTTTAGCGTATTTTGCAAATACCTTCATATACGCACATAAAAAGGAGTATGTCTAAAAAATATGCATACCACCTCTGAAAAAATGTACATACCACCTAGATGATCTTATATACTCGTATACTACCCGTACATGCCTCTTTTCTACTCCCGGGAGTAATTACTCCCTATGTTATATCTCACAACGTATGGGGTATCTCGTGCGACGGAGGGCATGTACGGGATACACGGCATCAAGGTAGTTAACAAGTTGTACTTTCTTTTCTAAAAATCAACAAAATCAAAAAAAAAATTTGTATTGAAAACTTGAAGCATTAAATTGTGAGTACATAGAAACAAATATAATCACAGCTCATGAGTGCACCTTCTTTCTTTTTTTAAAAAAAAAGATCTGTCGAATTCTTTTCTCTTCAATATTCTCCTGATTGTTTGGAGAATAGGATATTCTTCTGCTGTTTTCTTTTCCTTTTGTTCATATGTGTCATTCTTGCCGTTCGCATGCTTGGGGTCGGTGGCGGAGATATATATGCTTACCGGGACATGCGAGTCGCGAGCGTTGCGCTTGGAGTCGGTGGCGGAGAAGACGGTGTAGACGAGCACGAAGGTGCCGATGATCTCGGCGGCGAGGCCGGTGCCCTTGGAGTAGCCGGAGTCGAGCGTGTTGGCGCCGCCGCCGTACCTGACGTAGTAGGCGCTCTGGAACGCCTTGACGAGCCCGACGCCGCACATGGCGCCTAGGCACTGCGCCACCATGTACAGCAGCGCGCGGACAAGGGATACCTTGCGCGCCAGGAAGAGGCCAAATGTCACGGCCGGGTTGATGTGGCCCCCCGAGATCCCCGCGGTGCAGTAGACGAGGATGAAGATCATGCCGCCGAATGCCCAAGCGATGCCGAGGATGCCCACGCCGCCGCACGCGGCGTCGGCTCCGGAGGCCGAAGCGTCCGTCTGGTGTTTGTACCCGATGACGGTGGCCACGGTGACGTAGAGGAAGAGCAGCGTGGCGATGAACTCGGCGATGACGGCGCGGTACAACGACCACGACCCCAGCTCCGCCGCGTCGATCAGCGGGGCCGGCGGCGGATCCGTGTAGTCCTTGGCCGCGAACTCGGTGCCGCTCGCCATCACCTCGTCCTTCGCCATGTAAGCCTAACTTGGTGCTTGTTTCTTGGCTTGCTCTTGCAGTGACCAGCCTTGCAAGAAATGGAGCCTGTGAGCTTGTGGGGGTGTGTGTGTCCACGTGTGTGAGAGGGGAGCTGCTATTTATGGAGGAAGGGAGAGTAGGTAATGCTCCCTGGGCTTGTTTAATTGCTCACTCAGCTTCTCCTTTTTTTTTCGTGGCGTCCTCGATGAAACGGAAAATTGAGCTGCCTCTTTCTTTTCTCTCTGGGGCTTGTTTATTTGATTTGTTGATGAATTGGCTTTTTTGGTTTTCTTGCTCCAACGATCGTTGAAGCATGACATATCTGGCCCTTGCCCACGTTTTGTTTTTTTAAATATAGCACTCATTTAAAATCATTGATAGATTTAACCCTCTTCCCAACTGTGGTAGGTGTGATATGCACGTGTACCTGCCACACCCGTGTAGCTCGGTAGGTCATTTGCGCCTTGATATCCCGGTTGACTACAACTGCAACAACTGGCCCACCATAGCAGCAAAGCTATTGAGCCGATGGTAGGTCGTCAGGTCCCTGCAGAGGAGTCGCTGCTTGGCATGAGGTGATTTTGATGATTAATTAGCAATTAGTTAATTGAGTGATTAACTAAGCAAGTGACTTAATTAGTGGATTTAATCAGCAATTTCCTACCGAGGAAGGACTCGGCAAGAACCTGCCGTTGTCCCACAACATAGATTAATCCCAAGAACAATTGAAAGTACCCAAAAGAACAATTAAAAATAGATGAACATCAAGTATGGGGAATTGGACTGAATTTCTTCTCTTTCATTCAATCTTGGTGGATCTTTCTTATACAATGGGGACTATATTTTATAGCCAAAACTCCTCGGGGTTAAATTCGAGATGCACGCACACACTACTACAGACTGCCTCATCCGTGACCTCTCATCACTGCCGGGTAGGTATGAGCCGGCAGTGATAATATTATCACTGCCGGTTCTACATTCAACCGGCAGTGATAATATTATCACTGCCGTTCTAACTTCAATCGGCAGTGATAAGAATAGTATAAATTTCCGTAGGAATGGAGGCAATATCATTGCGGTTTAATAGAGAACCGCAAAGGATAAGAGGATATCACCGCCGTTTATATATAAAACCGGTAGTGATTTATCGTGCCGTTCTATAGTAAAGCCGGCGTGATAAAACCATTTTCACCGCCGCTTTACTATAGAACCGCAATGGTATTATCGTTTCCCCATTATTAGTTCGACATGTAACATAAGAAACATTGTAATTTAACTCGCACATAACATATGAAAGCATAATTAGTTAAAAAAACAGAACATATGAAAGCAAATTTGTAATTTGCGGGATATGTATTAATTATAAAATACAGAACATTTACAAAACATAATTAGGTATATCATCTATTATTACATATTTAGTCCTAATTATAATAGGCCAATGGCGCGAAGCCCTATATCCAAAAGTCGTCGCTGTCCTCCTCCTCCTCGTCGCCGGAGCTGCCGCTTGATGACTGATCGGAGTTGCGGCGGTGCTCGTCCTCCTTCTCCTTCGAATCCGATTCGGTGGCGGAGTTGGTCTTGCCCCAACGCCGCAGTTCCTCGCCGCCGTCGCTGTCGTCGTCGTCGCCCCCCTCCTCCTTCTCCTCCTTTGCCTCCTCTTCCTCCTCCTCCGCTTCCACCTCCTCCTTCTCCTCCTCCTTCTCCTCCTTCTCTAGCGACGGAGCGGGGTTTTGCCCAACACGTGCTCGCTTCTTGGGGGGTGCCATTTTTGCAACAATAGTGGATTGTGTGGGGGGTGCCATTCTTGCAACAATAGTGGCATTATATAGAGGCAGAATGGGAAGGGCAAGAGTTGGCAGAGGAATGTGAAGCACAACGCTTGGCATGCGCAGAGAACGGCAAGCGCGGCGAGAGAATGGGCAGCGCGACGGTTGGGTTGGCGCGCAAGATGAAGGGTGGGGCGTATCACCGCCGGTTTATATTACCAACCGGCAAGTGATAATCGATTATCATCGCCGTTAATACCTATAACCGTAGTGATATATTATTGCGGTTTAATTTACAACCGGCGAGGATATTTAAAGTTTATCGCCGTTCGTATATTCAACCGCAAGTGATATGTATTTTCCCGCGCAACCCATTTTTCCTCACAGTATGACCTTATCATTTGCCGATTCTGCAGAGCGGCGAGCGATAAGCTATTTTCTCGTGAAAATAGCTTATCACTACGCTCAAGCAGAACCCAGAGTGATAAGCTATTTATATAGCAATCCACCGACGACGCCTTTCCTACGAAGCGTAAGAGAGGAGCTCTTTGCTCGGTTGTATTTTTCTTGGAGAGGTGTGCACTAAATTTTGTGTTACTATTTTGTTCATATTTTTCATCGAATCGACATCTTCTCCGACCGAAAGCGTAACAAAGAGGAGTCAGATTATCTCGGCGAAGTTCTTCTTTGAAAAATTGTATTAAATTTTTTCGAGGTTACTGACTTGATCTATGTTATATTTGTCGTAAAATTTTACTTTACAAAGTGTTGTAGATGTTGATAATTGCTGATTGTACGGTGTGAACAGTTTAATTATGTCGGTACTGCTCAAATTAAGATCTAGCTAAATTATTGAATAAATTATAATTCATATTGTAGTGGTTGTTTAAGTAATAACAATTGCTAGATGGACAATTATGCATAATTGTAATTAATTTAATTAATGAAAATTTGGTTATGTGGATTTTTAATAGTAAAGATTGCTAGATGAATTATAAATAGTGAGAATTGCTAGTTGAATATTTAAATAATGGGAAATGGTAGATGGATTTTGCAATAATGAAAGTTGGAACATAAATAATTATTTAGAAATATATCCTCATATTCAATTATATGTTTGTTTGTTGTAGATTAATTTAATTTAATAGCTAGCGCTACATAACAAAATGAAATGAAGAAATCTTCTAAATAATTAAAAAATGCTATATGGATATTTAAATAGTGAAAAAGGTTTGATGTAATATATAGGCAAAATTGCTAGATGTATTTGTAAAACTAATCATTTACAATTATATTGTTATTTGCAGAAATTCATATCCATTTTAGTGATATAGTGGATGTTTAAGTAATAAAATTGCTAGATGGACAATTATGCATAATTGTAATTAATTTAATTAATAAAAATTTGTTATATGGATTTTAATAGTAAAGATTGCTAGATGAATTATAAATAGTGAGAATTGCTAGTTGAATATTTAAATAATGGAAAATGGTAGATGGATTTTGCAATAATGAAAGTTGGAACATAAATAATTATTTAGAAATATATCCTTATATTCAATTATATGCTTGTTTGTTGTAGATTAATTTAATTTAATAGCTAGCGCTTCATAACAAAATGAAATCTAGAAATCTTCTAAATAATTAAAAAATGCTAGATGGATATTTAAATAGTAAAAAGGTTTGATGTATTATATAGGCAAAATTGCTAGATGTATTTGTAAAACTAATCATTTACAATTATATTGTTATTTGCGAGAAATTCATATCCATTTGGGTGATGTAGTGGATGTTTAAGTAATAAAATTGCTAGATGGACAATTATGCATAATTGTAATTAATTTAATTAATGAAAATTTGTTATATGGATTTTTAATAGTAAAATTGCTAGATGATCAATTATAAATAGTGAGAATTGCTAGTTGAATATTTAAATAATGGAAAATGGTAGATGGATTTTGTAATAATGAAAGTTGGAACATAAATAATTATTTAGAAATATATCCTTATATTCAATTATATGCTTGTTTGTTGTAGATTAATTTAATTTAATAGCTAGCGCTACATAACAAATTACAATTATATTGTTATTTGCAGTTATGTGCTTATAATGTGTTTATCGTTTTAATTAATTAGCAATGCATGACTACTGTAAAGAATAAATTATTTTGATATCCACTACATGAAACAGGGAAAAATTCGTGGGCCAAAAACCCACGAATTTAGGCTAAAACCCACTAATTTAAGTTAAATTGTGGGCAAACCGTCAATTTAGTTCACGAATTTAACTCGATTTAAATTAATCAATTAAATTCGTGGGTACCCATGAATTTAAATTAAATTCGTGGGTTACTAGAAAAACCCACGAATTTAACAGTTAATTTCATGGGCTGAAAAAACCCACGAATTTAACAGTTAATTTCGTGGGCTGGTAGAAACTCATTTAATTTAAATAAATTAAGTGAGAGAAAAACATTTATTTAATTAAATTAGGTGAAATGGTAGAAACTCACTTAATTTAGTTACATTCGTAATGTGAATAAAACCCACAATTTAATCGTTAAATTCGTGGGTTTTATATGGCCCACTTAATTTATTAGCTATTATACAATATATATATATATATATATCCCGTGACCCACCACCATGTATTTCATTGATGTCACCGATCATTATTTTGGTAATTTGATACCCAAATTATAGCAAGAGTTAATAGCCCATTTTTCAAACTCGAAAATCAGAATAACATATATACGAACCGGATTTAACGTGGAAAAACCCCTCCAATGCGAAGGGTAAAAAACCACAGGCACCGGCCGGCAAACTTCACTATTTTCAAGAGTGTTTACAAATCGCCGGAGATGAACTCGCGACGGCTTACAAGATGAACATATATAAGGCAATGACCTAGGTCAAGAATAACAACTCGCGACGGGCCTCCGCTCCGCTCCGACAGAAGTTAGCCTTCTTCTGAATTTGGATTATAATTCAACAAAAACTAAGTCGTCGAAATATACAAAATTTCAGCATGACCTCTCTAGTAAATAGGACATCCACTCAGCAGACAAAAAAACATTTGCAGTTATAATATATATATATCAATCTCGCAAATCCAAAAGAAGACATTCTAGCAGATCCTTAGAGAAAACATCTGACAAAGTATAGCTCCTTACTTTTTGACCAATATAACTATGCAGTGTAAGCACTTACGCATCCATTGTCCATTCAGAAGTTTTGCTAGTTTCATATTTAAGCATATGCACATTTGAAGCCCTCAGAGGCCCTATTCAATACCACATGTTTAATAAGCCACAAACATAGATACGGTCAATCCAATGTATAAAACGAATACATTCTTGCACTATCCTATCCGGTACTCAAAGATGATCAAATGCGTGGTGCATTTACACACAAGAAATATTCATCGACTACACTGCTTGCTTTCTCGTGATGAAATTCAATATAGTAATTCGTGCACAACCATATTCTCATAGTGAAATCTAAGGAAACCTACAGTGAAGGGCTGCCCCTTTCTGTATGTGCTAAAAATTACAGTGAATGGATTGCACCTCTTGGGTTATCGCCATTAATGATTACACGACGCCGAAGAGAGCAAAACCGTGCAAGTTGACACTGGGTATAAACAACTCAATATGGTATTATGGTAATATAGCCCTGCTGTGATGTCATGGCATAATTGGAGATACTTCGCTATGTACCAAAAGACCCCAAGGTGTGCTTCGTTTGGTTCAGAACGCAATAGAGGTCATGTAAAAAATGGATTAGATTGTTGCAGCAAAAAAGATTGCCACTATTGCTTATAGAAGCTATGCACATTACCTACCTCTAAAGATAGCCTTGACAATTAAAATATTGTTCCATCGTCCTGTTATAAAATTAGGCCTATTCGATACAATTAATCTTGTTGAGCCTTGGTAATCAAAATATTTGATAATGTAACACATTTTTATCTGTTTAACTGAATAGTCGAAAAAAAAGAATAGCTGGAGACTCTAATAACTGACTCTCCCATCAAAATATATGCTCATTCATAACTATTGATTTACAACCTATTCATTCAAATCTCAACAGGAGATGCTAGGTACAACGGAGCACATTCTGTGAAATTCAATTATAAGCATGTCAGTTGGATAGATCACCTTGTATTTATTGAATTTGTTAAATTCTAGAAAAGGGACAAATGAGATTTCTGAGGCATGCAAAATATTTCATAAAGCTACATACCAAGGTCATCATGAGTTAAAGCATTTATGTTCTCTTCTGCTACTTCCTCCTAGGATGGTTGATTTGTCTGCAAATTCCAATTTTCTAGTATTTCAGATAGCTCACGGGCTATTTAGCCAACATTGGCAAATATATGGAAAGTCAACACTAAATAACATAGGGTTTTATATTGCTAGCATGTAGTAAGAAAGTAAAGTAAGAAGATGGTAAAGCTGGAAATAGCTATAACAAAATAAAGCAATAATAGATTTCGGTACCTGTTAATTTGACCTAAAAGGAAATCAAGTTGCTTATCAAGGACAACCTGTAATTTCTTGACAAAAACATGTTACAAAGTAAGAATAGATTTCAGTACCTATCAATCTAGCCTAAAAGGAATTGTGGTACCTGTTAGTTTGACCTAAAAGGAAATAAATTGCTTATCAAGGACAACCTGTAATTTCTCTAGAAGAAAAAGATAAGCTCCATATTCGGAGATTCATATATCGCATTGCCGCCATTGTAATAAGCTATAATTGTAGCGACCTTATGACATCACCTGCCTAAATTATTTCCTACCTGATAAAGTGAAATGGTAGTGAATTATGGAAGATCGTATAATTCTGGCACCCATTAATATGTCTTTTTAGTGCCTCGCCATCGCTTAGAACTGATGACTTAGCTACATAAAATCAATTACATACACAAGAAACAACGCTGAAACATGAACAGATTGCAGGATGAAGTTCTTTCGAAGCAAAAACGCAATTATGTGTCATAACCGAGCGATCAAGTATTGGTTTAGCAATATAAACAGATCTGAAGTTTGCAGGAGGAACAAACGAAAATAAAACAGATTTGTAATATGCATCTATTCTTAGTGCTTCATTATGGACAACAAAGACAAATAGGAAATCTGGAAAGGTATTACTTCTAATCCCATGTTCATGCAAAAATGAGAAGACTCTTGAAATGCAAGGCACAAAATACAATTTGATGCACTCTGAATCTATACCTGTCTTCACATCTTTTAACTCTTAAAATGTAACTTTACAAGACCCAAGTTCTTACCTATTTTTACAACAATTTGCCCAGAGTTTGCATCATAATTCAACAAAAACTAAGTCACTGAAATATACAAAATTTTGGCATGACCTCTCTAGTAAATAGGACATCCACTCAGCAGACAAAAAAACATTTGCAGTTATAATATATATATCAATCTCTCAAACCAAAAGAAGACATTCTAGCAGATCCTTAGATAATCAATCACACATCCAACGGCAATTTGTAAACTACACAATGACGTACAACATGATCTGTATCCACTTCAACAATGATTTTTTAATTGATGTCAAGCAAGAGCCAATGGAGATACTTAGGCATTTATTGGAGTTACTCAAATGATCTCAGATCCACTTCAAAGAATGATTTCTTTAATTGTTGTCTCATCACCCATATCATACTTCTTCGAGCTTCTTCCAACTCATCAACTGTTATGTACCAGTACAAAAATTGCAAGCAGCAAGCTAGTTAATTAAAAGGTATTCGAAAGCTTTAAATATGTGATCTTCCTTGTCGAGTCTATTCATGTGCATTGTTGCTGATATAAATTCAACATAATCAATAGTCCCATTTCCATCAACATCACTGTTTAGGAATGAAAGATAATGAACAAGGAGCTAAAAAAGAAAGCACTGGAGCCGCCGATCACACAACCAACAATCAACTGGTGAATGCACCATCGCTTACTTGTTTATGGTTACTGGTTATTTAGAATAAGATTACCAATTTAAGAAGGTTCTGGTGAGAGAATAGCTTATCTACAGATTTCTTCATTAGAACCGAAAAGGCTTAATGGTCATGAGATCTACAGGTTATCAGTTTTGTTTACCCAAAAAAAAAGCAATGGTTTAGACATTCCTTTCCCAAGATAGTTTTCATTATCACGAAAGAACATGTCACACTTGCCTGATCTTTCTGAACATTGATTCTGACAAGAGTAGATGCTTTCATCTTGATATCAGGGGGTTCATGTTGGACACCAACCTGTAGAAGAAAACAGAAAATCACTCAACGTTCAGCTAATACCGAGAATCTATCATATAAATGAGCTTTGGCATCCTTCAGAAACAATTTTTCTGCAGCAGCACATGCATAGAGCAAAAGTTAAAAAGTGACAAAGAGGACATATGAAGAAATAAGACATTATCCGCCCAGCTTTTGCACTTATCCATGTCAGTTTTTTTCAAGCAATTATCACATGTTTTTGCACAATGTGAAGGATCAAACATCTCTCCAAAGTGGATCAGTTGTAGTAGGCGCCTACATCCACATCATTTTCACAAGAATTAACCTATAGAAAGAGAAAATATGACAAGCTAAGATGCTTTCCAAACTACAACGCAACAAGAAGCATGCATGTAGAATTATATATACCATGCGCAAGAGATTCTCCTTATGTGTTTCAAGTGCTTGCTCATGTGAAGACGAAGAGCCTCCTCGTGGTGCTGATGCGATTTGTTCTACAACTCCTTGTGTAAGCATGTGTTTGACACGAATCTACATAGTTTTGCAAGAAAATTACTTGTTTATGATGAGAGATGAAGATAGTATGAAGCTGACAATATAAGGTACCACTAGACTTACATAGTCAGAATAATTGTAATACAGCACACAAGATGAAAGTTGCCCATCTCTACCAGCACGTCCACACTCCTAAAAGAATGTGTGATCATGAAACAACTTAAAATAGTGACTTAACTAAGTGATTAAATAAGTAAAGTGATTAATTAAGTGACTAACTAATGTACTAAATTTATGAACTTGCCGAGGTGTCAACGCTCAGCAGAAAAACTTTTCACGTTCCTATAGCGCCTTTCTAACAGAACCTTTCATGACTTGTCCCGGGAAAAATAAAATCTTAAGGACGTAGATGACACTTGGAAAACGTGATTTGCTACGCATGGCGGAGCTATAAACATCAGCGCAAACCAACGTTAAGGCAGATACCATCAAGCTTTGTATGTAGCAAGCCTGCACTCTACATAACCAAGTACACTGATTCCGAATATATAACAGAGATTGGAGATGAAAAACAGATTATTAGAGATTGCGCCAAGACATTTATTAAGGTGTAATGAACTTTGCAACTCATTCTACAACGAAGCACACCGTGCAAATTGCAAAACATCTCGCCTTATTCGGAGGTGAAAAAAAACGTGAATAAGAACCACTGGATTTCGTTACACTGTAAACTATTGAAAGAAAATGAGACAATTTGTTAGTACCTAAATCTGAATGCATGCTTCAGAGGACTCAGATCCACCGCCTTAAACAGTAAGTACTTATCAAATTTTCAGCTCACTATGCTACAGTTTCAGCCCAGAGTGAATGGCAACAACACCGCCCACGAGATTCTCATATTCTACTCTCTCAAATCCAAGCTCGATCATCTACAAACTTTTGCAGAAAAGTAAAAGCTTGATTAGCTGAAATAAAAAAGAAAAACCAAAATTTTTTTTTTGAATAAATACTAGTTTATATTCGCCATACCGTGATAAATAACATGAGGTAGAAAGCGCTAGAAAACCAACATTCTCACAAACAACATGTATGTTCATGTTTGTCAATAATAAGGCACCAAGAAAAGGAAATGATAAGAAAGTCCCAACGTTACGATTTGGAAACCGACAAATACTCTCAACCAAGTATTGGTACGATTGCTTATCACCAAGAACTAGCTCTCCCATAGCCGAATCACGTAAAATGAATAAATGTCATAACTGAAAAAGAAATGAAGCAAAGTTCAAAGAGGAGGGTAGGAGTACCGTAAACAAATAGAATATAAGGTGACATTACTTTTTACAAAGCACTAGCATCATTGCAAAGAAGAATCGAAAGTGAACTTTTCCCATTGGATCGAATAATAGCAACAAAAAACTTTTTTAAACTGCCGTAAATGTTTAATACATAGCTTGGTTAAGATAGCCTTGTCAAAGTGCTTAGTACCAATGATGATAGCTAACAAAGCATTTTTGTAAAAATAATTGTAGCTCCAATAATTGCTCATTTTTATTATATGTATAACAAGAATTTTCAAGACACCATCCTCTCAAACATGCAAATCCATGTGAAACTAATCAGATTTGTAGAACATAAACCAATCAGACTTGATATTACATGAGACAAGTCATAAAGCAAGAAAAGCTCCTTAAAAATAGCATTCAATCCAAACATACATGTGGAAAACTTTAAAAAGTCACAATCACACCAAATATAAATCTTTAAACACATGGAGACATCCAATTTGCAGCATACTCTAAAGATCGAGATTAATTCTTCTCTGCTAAGATATAGTCAATCGGTTTAGGATTTTTTAGTGGCTCACCTGTAAGCTTCTGATAGAGCTTTTTCAATGTGTGTCACGTTTCTAATACCAAATGCGATAGTATAACCATCCATAGATCCATCCTCAAAACTCAGAACTTCTGCATCTCCTTGTATCCAACTAAGACAATGCTCTTCTCTATAGCCTGAAAATAAAACTCAAATCATTTGACAACAGAACACAACATTTAAAATAAAGGTGGCATGGTAATACATATTGCATATTTGGATTAATATCACACACATATATGTGGGTGTCTTCTTCAATATCAAGAAGAGTACCTCAGATAGCTCAGGGCTCACGCCTTAATTCTTTCCAAGACACTAAAAGCGACATCACCGAAGTTGAAATAAAGAATCATCGATGCATCACTTCAAATTTCAAAACAAGTGCTAATGAGAATTCGCAATATATCGGTATGACACTTCTTAGCAACATAACCAAATAATAGAAGGTGGGAAACAAACATCATCCATAAACAATAAAATATAGTAGAAATATAAGTAGTATTGTTGTAAACGATCAACATTAGCATGGAAATGATGTCGAATGAAAGGAGGAACTTCAAAGACATGAAGCTCACAAATATTAATATAGATTAAGTAACATTAGCAATGTAAATGCATAATTCTATGCAAAGGAAGAAAGGAGATGAGCACAATATTGTGGAATCAGATGAAGGGCATGGAAGGAAACTTAGGATGGGCTCAAACTAGGAATTACACATGAATAGAACCAACAGTCACCATCACCACAACATATATTTCTTATCATTTGGTCAGTCATGAAAATAGGATAGCTGATTACATTAAATTTGTTTTGTCACAACACCATGCCATCTATGTTATCCTAATTGTGTTGATAAGTTACTTGATGCCATTTTAGATTCTAAAAGCAACACGGGTATAGAAGAAGACTAGAAGAGACATGTATTTACTGCTCCACCACCACATCTAAATGCTTCATCCCAGAAAAGGATTCAACTCTGAATTAGCCCGAAAGAGAAGAATCGTGAGATCGCATGTAAAATAATGCATTAAATGCCCCGGCCCGGATTGAGCAAGCTAACCTATCTTTCCACAATCTATTCATGAGATCATAACTTGAAGCGACGCCACTGAAAACATTACCAACCAATTTGTTTTTTTCGCTTTCACGCACTTGCTTGTATCCCGATGATATGGAATGAATAGGTTGAGGAATAGGGAGAAGGGAAAGGGGTTGGGGTTAGGGACGCATCAAGCCGGTGGCGTGCAGTGGAGGAAGGCCGTGGTGGTGGAGGGAACCGCAGGAGGAGGAGGCGGCGACGGCTGGACGGCAAGGCGGGGGCGGGCGCGCGGCGCGCGGGGCGGGCGCTGGTGGGAGGCGCGCGCAAGTGGGGGGGCGAGGTGATCAAGGTGAGAGAGCGAGCGAAGAGAGAGGGAACAAATGAGCTAAGAGAGAGATCGAGGGAGACGCGCTGGCAAGCTGTAGGGTTAACACATCGGTTAAATTGTGGGCTAGGTGGTTTATGAATTTAATTAAATTCGTCATTATTAATAAAATAATGATGAATTTAATTAAATACGTGGGTATTTGCGTAAACCGATTTAATTTAAATATATAAATTCGTGGGTTTTTTGACCCATTTAATTTAATTAAATACGTGGGTTTTTTTATAAACCGATTTAATTTAATATATAAATTCGTGAGTTTTTTTTGGCCCATGAATTTAAAAAAACCCACGAATTTTCCCCTGTTTCTTGTAGTGATCGTTTGTTCATATACTGAAATGTAGTTTGATATAATTAACTGTAGATGGACCGAAGGTGGATGTATGACACTGATCGTCATGTCCGTAGTTCTTTAATGGTGTGACTTGTTTTCGAATGCTACCGCGGCACACAAGTCGAGAAACCTGGTGGACTATATGTGTTGTCCATGCGTTGATTGCAAAAATGAGAAGATGTTTTGTAACATAGAGTCGATACGTGCACACTTGCTTCGAAGGGGTTTCAAGGCTAGCTATACCTGTTGGACTGAGCACGGTGAAGATGATATTGTACATGAAGGGCAACACATTGATGAAGATGATATTGTACATGAAGGGCAACACATTGATGAAGATGATATTGTACATGAAGGGCAACACATTGATAAAGATGACGGAGACAACGATATGACGGCGGTGGAAGATGCGTTCGTTGATACCCACGAAGATGATCTAGATCAAATGCTGCGTGATGGGGAGGGGGACTTCACGAGTGAAAGGGAGTTTCAAAAGTTCCAACAGATGGTAGAGGACTCTACAACGCCATTGTACCCGGATCGCAAGGAGGAGCACGAAAAGTCGCATACCGTGCTTTCACCATCGCAGCTTGAAGGCAAGCAATGGTTGGTCCGATAAGAGCTTTATCGAAATAAGATGTCTCGGGGGACTTGCTTCCAGAGGGTAACGTGTTGCCTTCAACTACGCACTGTGCCAAGCAGTTGTCCGCCTGCTGGGACCGGAAGTACAAAGAATACACGATGTCCAAATGATTGCATATTGTATCGCGAATGAGTTTGCGAACATGGATGCTCGTATTGTTTGCAAAGCAAAGCGGTATAAGGGCAACGACGATTTATATCGAGAACGAAGATGTCGGGTGAGGCGAAGAAGAAGAGGTGTCCCGTAAGGTGGTGTGGTATTTCCTATCCCCGCCTAAAGCGATTGTTTATAACAAAAGGCATGCCCAATCGCTACGATGGCACGCCAAGAGCGTAAGAAGGATGGAATGCTCAGACACCGCCGATTCTCGTGCAATGGAGGAACATCGACGTAAAATATAAGAAGTGCTTTGCATATGATGTGAGGAATATAAGGTTCGGTTGAGTACGATGGGATGAATCCTTTTAGCAACATGAGTAGTCGCACAAAGACTTGGCCGGTGACTTTATGCATCTACAACCTTCCTCCTTGGCTTTGCATGAAACGAAAGTACATTATGATGCCACTATTGATCCAAGGGCCCAGGCAACCTGGCAATGATATCGATGTGTACCTCAAATCATTGGTTGAAGATCTTCTAATATTGTGGAATGATGGTGTACAGGTATGGAATGAGTATAAAAGAGAAAACTTTATCCTACGGGTATTATTGTTCGTAACCATTAATTATTATCCTGCTCTTGGCAACCTGTCGGGCCAGACGACAAAGGCTTCAACGGATGCGCCCAAAGGCTCGGATGATACAACTAGCCGGTGGGTCAAGAACTGCCAAAAATGGCTTACATGCGGCATCGTAGGTTCCTCCGCAAGGATCACCTATACCGCAATAATAAGAGAGCTTTTGACGGGACAAAGGAGACCGCCTTAGCTCAGAAGAATCACACCGGGAAACAGATATTTGCCGCAGAAAGGATCTTACAATTATTCACGGAAAGGAGCCAACAAAGACATCTATTCCGACTTCCGGATAAGGCTCCTTTGAGGAAAAAGAAATCAAGATTTTGGATCCTACCTTATTGGCAAGACTGGAAGTTCGACACGCAATCGACGTTATGCACATAGAGAAGAACGTGTGTGATAGCTTGCTTGGTATCTTCATCGACATACCGCAAAACGAAAGATACACTTCAAGCAAGGATGGACCTCAAGATATGAAACGAGAAAGGAGCCGCATCATGAACAAATGGATACAGTGCAAAAGTACCTTCCCGCACCGCTACACTTTGAGCAAGAAAGAGAAAATTAGCGCTATGAATGCTTGCACGGAATCAAAGTTCCATCTGGTTACTCGCTAACATAAAGAGACTAGTCTCAATGAAAGACTTAAAGTTAATTGGTATGAAGTCTCATGATTGCCACGTGATGATGACACGATGCTTCCAATTGCAATTAGGGGTTCTGCCAGAGAAAGTCCGAGACCCAATTATCAAGTTGTGTTCATTCTTCAACGCGATTTCACGAAGGCCATCGATCCATTAATACTAGATAAGCTGCAGAAGACGTGGTCCACACTGCGCGAGGCTTGAGATGTGTTTCTCCATCTTTTTTGATATTATGGTCCATCTCATTGTTCACATTGTGAAAGAGATACGGATTCTTGGTCCCGTATTTCTACATCGATGTACCCTTCGAGATTCATGGGGTTATAAAGAAATATGTTCAGAATCAAATCGACCGAAGGTCAGATTGCCGATGGTCGGGGAACCGAGGAGGTCATTGAGTTCTCGTCGATTACATGGATCTCAAACCGATTGGTGTGCTCAGATCTCGGCATGAGGGAAGGCTACAGGAAAGGGACACTAGGCGAGAAATCAAGACGTATTAGCAATCTAGCTGCATTTACACAAGCACATTTCGCAGCTTTTGGGACAATCAGCTTGTGGTGGCCCCAGTATGTTGACATGCACAAGAACGTGCTATCCAAAACAAACCCGAGAGGTCGAGGTTTGGCTCATGAGAGAGCACAGAGATAATTTCGGCGATTGGTTGCGAGACACATGATGCGACGGAGACAGATCGCACTCAGCTTGAAAGTGTTGGCTCGTGGACCGCTAACTACAATTCGGACATTCCAAGGATACGACATAAATGGTTTTACATTTTATACAAGAGCGCAAGATAAAAGAGCACCAATTAAAATAGCGGTATTCAGATAGATGCCTATGACAAAGAATGGAAATAGGCAAACCTACTACGATTCATAGAAGAGATTTGGGAGCTTGACTATGGACCTTTGAAGGTCCCTCTTTCGGTGCCAATGGGTCGACTTCCGTGGCGTGAATATCGACAAGCACGGCATCACTACCGTGGACCTCAAACTCGCTTGGATCTGAGAGAAGAACCATTCAGATTTGCTAATTACATACACAAATCTTCTTTATAATCAATTCGCTAACAAGGAGCGCCACGTGGTTATTCAAGGAAAAAGAAGGATTGTCGGAGTTGATAATGTTGTCGATGAGGAAGAGTACAACCAATTTGATGAGCTTCCCCTTTTGGAGAGGACGTTGACCTAAGTACCATGGAAGAGAGTGACGGTTACGCACATACGCCGCGATCATAACGAAGGCCTAATCGTAGCTTAGTTGTAGTAATGAAATGTATGCTTTCTTTTGTATGAACGACATGTTTATTTTCTCATATGTAACAATTAATGTAATATATGCAATAATGGAAATTGAGGTTATACTTTCTTTTGATCAAATTGAAAGTTTCACTTAATTGGTCGGAGATGAGCATATCAACGCATTTGGATTTTTGTGATTTTGACCGCACTTGAATTTGTTTGAATTTGACAGCATTTGTTGTTCAATTTGGAAGCATTATTTGATTTTTCAAATATTAAAACAATTAAAATAGTTAGCAATCTGATTTTTATAATTTTAGAACCTAATAAAAATTTGGGAAAATATTTAAATAAAATATTAGATGTCCTATAGTATGCCTCCAAAAATTTTAAGAGAATTTGGATCAAATTTAATAGAATTTGGCGAGCCTATCACGCTTAGGTTGTACATATGGGCCTAAGAAGATTATTCCGCTTATCACTGCCGGTTGTACAATGGACCAAAGAAGAATATTCCACTATCACTGCCGGTTGTACAATGGCCCGGCAGTAATATTCCACTATCACTGCCGGTTGTACAATGGACCGGTAGTAATATTCCACTATCACTGCCGGTTGTACAATGGCCCGACAGTAATATTCCACTATCACTACCGGTTGTACAATGGACCGGCAGTAATATTCCGTTATCACTGTCGGTTGTAATTATTGACCGGCACTAATATACTATCAGTGCCGGTTGTTTTATTGAACCGGCAGTGATAGTCCACCCCTATAAATATACTTTTACCGCGCTCTCCTTTCACTTTTACCAGTCCACCCTAACCCTAGCCTGTGCCCTCCTTTCACTTTTACTGCGCCATCGCCTCGGAGCTCCCCGCCGCCGTCGCGCCTCGGACCACCACCGTCAGCTCGCGTCAGAGCTCCCCGCCGCCGCCGACTCGGGCCGCCGTCGCCTCGCTTGCCTCGGACCCCGCGTCGCCTCGACTCAGCCGACCCCGTCGCCTTCACCTCCACGCCTGTCGCCCCACCGCCTCGACCTCCCCACTGCCTCCCGCCGCCGCGTCGACCTCCCCACTGCCTCCCGCCGTCGCCTTGGTACTGCTCTTGCGATGTGTGAATGTGCATGTGTAGATGTGAATGTGCAGATGTGAATGTGAATGTGAATGTGCTAAGGGGCTAGTCAATTCGTTTGGCTTGGGAACCTAACATGTGGGTATAGTGTTCAGTGAATGTGCTAAGGGGCCAGTCAATTCATTTGGCTTAGGGTTCCAGTGATTCTTCATGTGAATGTGCAGATGAATGCTAAGGGGCCAGCCAATTTTGGCTTGGGGACCTAGCATGTGGGATGTGGGATAGTGTTCAGTGAGGAGTTGGGACTGAAATAGATAATTTGTGACAACTAATTTGTGACAATCTGTTCTTTTTTACATGGGCAATCGTTCTATTTTAATTGTTAGCTTACTTTGGTAGTTGTCCTTGTTATTGTTTCCCTACCGCTGTCAGCTATCTAGTGCTTGCATGTTGTTTTTATGTGAATGCACTGCCATCTTGAGTGTGTTATTGTGCTGCTATTCTGGAAATCATGATTAATGTTGGATCGTGATGATGATATGCTTCAGTTATGCATTCTCATTTAACACACTCTGACCCTTTAGATGTGATCTGAGTTGTGTTACCTTGATATGGTTTTGTTAAGTCAAATCATATGCATACACCTGGGTTGATTTCTTCTAGATCATAAACTTATAGCAATGCCTTAACAGAGATTGTGCTCATTATACTGCATGCTTTGATTGTCTGAAATTTCTATTTGTGAAATAGATTACAGGCTTGAAATCTTATGTCTGATGTGTGCATGGGCAAAAATTATTTTGTATGACTACCAATGCCAGCTTTACATTGCAAAACAATTGGTGGTTAAGGGAAGTTAGCTACATTATCATATGTATGTATGGATGGATTGGGCACTGAAACATTGCTTAATGTAGACAATTCATTCATGTCGAGCTCCTGAAATGCCAGTTAGTTGACAACTTCCTCTTGCTGTTCATGGTTAGTTTTATGCTTATATATCTGATTATGAGCCTTTATGCTTTGATGTTAGTCAATATCATGTTTCAAAGATCTATTACTCGTATGTAAATATCTGTCAACAAGTAAATCAATAACTAAGGTAAGGTTGTCACAAATTAGTCTATTACTCGTCCCTCGTGGCGAGGAGGGCCTTTGGGCAACCCGACATCTGAGAACACTCAAAATAAACAAATTGAGCTTTATGCTAGTTGCCTTGTTCATTTTTCTGCCCTTGTGCTGTTTTGATCATTTTGCTCTATGGTTATTTATATTGCAGCCAAAAGTAAACTTCAATTTGGTGCTTTGTATATGTTATTGAAAGATGTATACATGTGTTGTAAATATTTGTTTTGTACAGACGTATACATGTGTTGGAAATATTTGTTTTGTACAGATGTATACAGATGTAATAGTTGTAGTTCATTTAGTTAATACTCTGCACATGGACTTTTGGGTGACAAAGTGAGCATACACTTAAGTGGAGTATGGGTGTCACCTCTAAGTCTTTCAAATATTTGTATGTGTTCTTTTAAATATTTGTATGTGTTCTTCATGGAGTATGGGTGACTTTCGGTGACAAAGAGCATACACTTAAGTGGAGTATGGGTGTCACCTCTAAGTCTTCAAATATTTGTATGTGTTCTTTTAAATATTTGTATGTGTTCTTTAGTGGAGTATGGGTGACTTTCGGTGACAAAGAGCATACACTTAAGTGGAGTATGGGTGTCACATCTAAGTCTTTCAAATATTTGTATGTGTTCTTTTAAATATTTGTATGTGTTTTTCAATGGAGTATGGGTGACTTTCGGTGACAAAGGAGCATACACTTAAGTGGAGTATGGGTGTCACCTCTAAGTCTTCCAAATATTTGTATGTGTTCTTTTAAATATTTGTATGTGTTCTTCATGGAGTATGGGTGACTTTCGGTGACAAAGTGAGCATACACTTAAGTGGAGTATGGGTGTCACCTCTAAGTCTTCCAAATATTTGTATGTGAGCAACGATCTTGTGCACATAGATTGCCCTACCTATGTATGAAATTTCAAGATTCATTATATCTGAGAGTTACAAAGAGAAAATTCGACAAATTTAAAGAGCTTAAACTTGTCGAATTTTCTCTTTGTAACTCTTGATATAATGAATTTGATCTTGAAATTTCACACGAGGCTACCTATGTATAAAATTGTAGGTTTAGATTCAGAGAAATTCTGACAAGTTTAAAGAGCTTAAACTTGTCTAATTTTCTTTTTGTAACTCTCGTATATAATGAATTTGATCTTGAAATTTCATACGAGATCATTTATGTATAAAATTGTAGGTTTAGATTCATTATATAAGAGAGTTACAAAAAGAAAATTCGACAAGTTTAAAGAGCTTAAACTTGTCGTAATTTTCTTTTTGTAACTCTTGGTATATAATGAATTTGATCCTACAATTTTATGTGTATGTATATTTTGTTGACAAAAATGTATGTGTTTAAAAATATATATATGTGACCTTGAAAGAATTATGTGTATGAACATATATATTTGTGTGTATAAAGATGTATGTGTATAAAAAGTGACATATCACAATCCCGAAAACAATTGTACAAAATAATATGAAAAAATTCATATATTCTTAAGAATATATTTGCTTAATAAAAAATAATGAATCGTTCTTATTCCACACTAAAATGATTTAAAAAAAATAAGCCCCTGCAAGTCCAAGAAGCATGGATGTCACGAGAGCGTCCGGTACACCGAGAGGCGAAGCCATGAGGAGGCAGGCTCGCTTGAAATGGACTTGAGGAGCGTGAGGAGCGGGAGGAAGCCTATGGATAGTGGTACGCGGAAGAAGACAGCAACCAAGTCCATTTCAAGCGAGCCTGCCTCCTCATGGCTTCGCCTCTCGGTGTACCGGACTTGCAGGGGCTTATTTTTTTTAAAATCATTTTAGTGTGGAATAAGAACGATTCATTATTTTTTATTAAGCAAATATATTCTTAAGAATATATGAATTTTTTCATATTATTTTTTCATTTCGAGGTCACAACATCACTTGATTTCCTCTCAACTCTAGGAAAATTACCATCGTTCGAATTCACAAGTTTGATGTCATGTAGCAACCATAAATGAATGCAATATAATTAACCTAATAACATTTCTGATTGCTAGGAATGGCCTCGAATCAGGGACAAGTGCCAGAGGGAGTTCGACCCTCGAATATAGATGAAGTAGGAATGGGTAGCCCAAGGGACTACCTGAACCTACAGAATATTGATATGGAGCAACCTGGCGCCACAGCCACGGACCAAGCTGACGCCACAGCCATGGTCCAAGCTGGCGCCACAACCATGGACCAAGCTGACGCGACTAACATGGGCGAGGTAAAGTATTAGTACGTTGTGATTCCCAAAATATTGTAGGGTCATACAACTAATAACAAGATCCAATTGTAGGCTCAAACGTCTGTTGAACAAAGGCGGCGCGCAGGTCGTGGCCCGAGCAAGATGCCTAAGGGCGTTCACAACATAGTCTAGCTCTCGGAAGTCGGGAACTCGCTATACCACGTCGGCGTTATACCAGACAGACAAAGACTCATGGAGTACTTGCTAGGGATAACGTGCCCATCAGCTATAGATCATGGACCGGCTGCGAAGGTGATCAGTGGGTGGTTCCCGATGACCTGAAGGACTCGCTATGGGGCAAGCTAAAACAAGTATTCCAGTTCCCCCAAGGGTCAGAGTTAGTTGCAAAGAAACGTGCACTAAGTATCATGTGCACATGTTGGAAGAATTAGAAGACTCAGCTGAATAAGAACTATGTGAAGAAGAATGTCACGCCAAATTTTAACATGTTTCCAAAGATAAGGGAATTTTGGAAGGACTTTGTATGCATAAGAATTTCAAGAAGCCTGATAAAGAGTCGAAAAACAAGGCTAACGCGATAAGAATATGTACCCTCACACACTAGGCAATCGTGGCTACGTGAAGAAAGTACTGCATGGGACAAAGCGAACAAGAGCGAACCCTCAGGGGCGTTACTCCTGCGATGGCCGAGTTCACTGAACGATCAAAGCACTGGTTGCTTGGGAGGGGGGCTTCTGTCTCAGAAGATGGTAGCTTGAGCTTCAGGAGCGATAGAGCCCGGGAGGTGTCGCAGAAAATATCAGATGCTCACGTGGAGTCTTCCCAAGGGCTTTTCGGGCCACGAAGGAGAATGATGAGCCGATCAAGTTGCCTGGTAACAAGGAGCATCCCGGCGCACCCGAGGAGTTGGTTTGGTGCCGTGGAAAGAAGGCTTCCCACCGACGATCGTTGTACAAGCGGCCGAAAGGAATAAGAGAAGATGAACTGGAAAGTCAAATACAAGATGCTGTGGCAAGAGCGTTAGAGGAAGAGAGAGCGAAGCTGGATCAAGTTGTGGAGCAAGCAGTACAGAAAGCTCTCAGCTCACGACCGCCACTCGATGACAGCCCTCGGAACCTCAGTCACGGTGTTCTTAAGAGCAGCTGCGCGTCCACAACAATTCCGGGAGAGCATCGACTCCATTTTGCAATGGATGACATCACGTAACCGACACCGTGCAAGCTGCATTTGTCCGCGACATGGCATTACCATCAAGGTGGCTGATGGCGTGGCTTGGCCATGCGGCTCTCGCAGTTCTCCTGACCGCCGCCTAATATCACTGGATTCGCCAGGTCGAAGTAGACAAAGTAGTCCGACAATATCGCAAAATGGAGGTAGAGATTCTCGACGAGGACGGAAAAATAAACTTGGAGAAAAACGTGCATGGCTTCCTCGCGGGCGCAAGAGCTTGATTATGTTCGGCTCGGACGATGAGGCCGACAACGACGACGACGATGATGAGCCGAACTCTCCACACGCAGACCCGTCGCCTAGGAAAAGTGCAACTCCTCCGCCGGCACCAGTTAGGAAAAGTCCAACTCCTCTGCCGGCACCATCCAGAAAAAGTCCAACTCCTCCGCTGGCACCAGCCAGGAAAAGTCCAACTCCTCAGCCGGCACATAAGAAGAATCGAACAACAGCACCATCTCGGAAGTCCGCATCGTCTTGTACCAAATCTCGGTCATCTGTGAAGTCAGTACAGCCTCAGAAGAAATTACCGGCCGAGATGACTGAAGAAGAACGAAAAAAGAAAATAAAGGCCGACGTAACATCTCACTTCCAAAAGGCGCCATCACCCGAGAAGACTAAAGTCGATGCTAATGCGCAGGAGTTTTTCTTGAGTATGGCAAAAGCCAAAGAGACAGGGCGGACTTCTGAACCTTCGGAAGTGTCGGACTACGAGCGCATCTCCAGAAAGCAACACTTGAAGACGGCCAGTGCTGAGGCGTCGATGTCGCAAGCTCAAAAAGATGTTGCTGAACAAGTTCGTAATTACGAGCTAGGTCTAACCTGGAAGTTCATTTTGGGGCAACCGCTGGTTCCCCCAAAAGATTTAGAGAAGCTAACAACACAATTGCGGCGTGTCCATCAAGATACATGCAAAGCGGTCTTGAAAAGGGTATGTGGGCGATCCCAGTGAAATACAAAGATTTGGATTTTCACAATGGGGATAACATGTTCTGGGTAGAGTTCTGCGAATTATATATGTTGTACTGGCCAGATGCTCTGGACGCAGCATTGGTCAGACTATGGACTTTGTAAGTCTCTATTTATATTATTGTATATTCTTCTACCGTTCAATTGTATGTCTAACTTCTTTTTTTATATATGTAGAATGGAGATACAGATATGTAGAAGAAATGAGGATGAAAATTTAGGATTTCTCGATCCGGGGCTTGTCAACGAGACAATCGTCCGTGATAACTCAAAGTTTGTTGAAGACTATTTATTTAAGACTTTCTTCAAGCTGAAAAAGAAAACCTCCGTACTTGTACCCTATAACTTTCAGTACGTATTACCCTACTTCTAATATTGTTTTACTATTTTTGCGTGACACGGTGTGGGACTAATAGGCTATGTTAACATATATGTCTAGTTATCATCGGGTCCTCCTCGTCATCGAGTTAGAAGCTAGCGTGGTTTTTGTCTTGGACTCGATGAGAAAAGAACTTGATGAGTATCAACATAATTTTTGGGACATGATGAACAGTAAACTCGATCGTTATGCTATTGCTCTAGTAATATTTTATTCTATTGTATTTAAGGTTAATTACTATTTAAAATCATTCACGTGGTATTCACACGGTATTGCAAGAAAGGTGGTCCGCATCGTCCTTCAGAAAACTTTCAAAATAATAACAGACTTTCCATGCATGAGACAGACCGGGAAATAGTTTATCGCATACTACGTATGTACAAATATGCATGCAATTGTCACGAAGATCGCCGGCTATAACGAAGCCATGGTATATAATTACACATTCATGCCTACTTTTCTTTCATTTAACATCTATCATCATTAATTAAATTTCTCTTTTCTTCAATAATAGCGCTCCAAGATGAGAACCAATAAGTTACTGCCAAGAGAAGTTTTAGCAATTCAAGAGCAGATCGCTGGATTCATTGACGATCACATCATCAATCCAAACGGTGAGTTCCACAACGACACCCTCGATCCAAAGTGAACGAGATGTACTCACACTAAATTTGTAAACAGACTATTGTAAAAACTAAATATTGTGATGCTTTAATATATTTTAATTATGATCTAACGACGCTTTATATACTATATATTTGAAGGCAACATATCATGTGCACACAGCCTTCCGTGTACACATCGTGCACACCAACTAATAAAAGTCAATCACGAAAACTACGAAAAAATTTGTAGATGTACTTCATAGATTATTTACCTATGTGTAAAATTGTAGGTTCAAATTCAATACATATCAGACTTACAAAAAGAGAAAATTCTGAATTTTCTTTTTTTGTAAGTCCCGATATGTATTGAATTTGAACCTACAATTTTACACATAGGTAGAGTAATCTATGAAGTACATCAACAAATTTTTTCAGAATCGGTTGTCACCGCCGATTCGTCCAGAACCGGCAAGGATATACATATATCATTGTCGAGTTCTTAAGTATAAGCAGAGATCTACATATATCACTATCGATCCTAGTTTGAACCGCAGAGATATACATATATCATTCGCCGGTTCTAGTGTAAATCGGCAGAGATAGTCGAGTATCACCGCCGGTTGTACAATGAACCGGAAGATATATATTATCATTGCCGGTTCTGAGCCGGCAGTGATAACCCCGAGTATCATCGCTGACCAATCATCGCCGCACCCATAACCGGCAGTAATGGCGTGGACGAACCGGCAGTGATGACCTATTCTGTAGTAGTGACAAACCCTAGGAGTTAGTTATATCTTAATACTCCACCTTGGATGAACACCGCATGATACATATGTCTCATCAAAAACTCCTAAAAAAACCCTATAGGAAAAAAGGATGGAGAAAAGAATACATTGCATTCACAAATTGTGTCACACTTATCACCTCATTGAAAACATTCATACGAGAAAACTTCAAGAAAACTCACTAAGAGAAAAAGTGTGCAACTTGTAATCTTATGGATTAGGGTATCACCTTCAGGATCATACTAAGCGTTATGGTGTTCATGGATTTACTCCCACTAAACTCTGCATCTCTAAGTCATCTCATTCAATGCCATGAACACACCTTTAGAAACTGAATGTCAGCAAAAACTTAGTGAATAAATTAGCTAGATTATCACGTGACTTAGTTTGCAGGCTCTTTATCTCATTATTTTGCTAGAGTTCATGAGGATAAAAAGTTTGGGGACAATATACTTCGTGATATTGCTCTTGACATAATCCATTTGTATTTATGCAACACAAGAAGCATTATCTTCATAAATAATTTAGGGCGTATTAATGGTATTAATGCCATAAGACTTCTAGATATGGCTAATCACATGTCTTAGCCAAACACATTCACGTGAGGCTTCATATAATGCTATAATCTCTAAATAGTTGGTAGAAGTAGCTTCCAAGATTTGCTTAAAGTACAACTAAGAAATAGATGTACCACCACGGAGAAAAATAAAGCCAACCCTAAGATTTGACACTGTAAAGATCAGACAAATAGTCAACATCTGTGCATCCTACCATGATTGAATCTTAGTCCTTCTGGTAAAATAAGCCAAGATCTTGTATACCTTGGAGGTATTTGAGTAAAGTCTTGACACCAACCTATTGCCTTTTGGTTGGAACTACGAATGCAATGTCAAGCTTGGTGCAATTCTCAAGATATATAAGTGCTCATATAGCACTTAAGTGTGGAACTTCAGATCCTAAGAGTTTCTCATTTTTTATCCTTAGTCTAAATGGGTCTTTATCTATATCAAGAGACTTCACTACCATGGAGGTCTTTAAAGAATGGGATTTATACATGTTAAAATTTTTCAATACCTTTAGGGAAATGCTCTAACTACAGGCCTAAGCTATATTTTGTTTTGCCCAAATCTTTCATCTCAAACTCTGTCATAATGTAAAAACTTGCTTCCTTTATCTCGTTTGTGGTTCCGATGATATTTAGATCATCGATGTAAACTGATGTGGGACATATACATCCAGGTATCTGCATGGCGAGCCAAAGAAGCCCAACCAAATAAGGATGGACTGGGCCAACTGTAGAAAGGAAGGAGCTATCCGGGGAGCCAAGACGTACCCGATAAGGAAGTCCTGGAGATAGTAACTAAGCCGGATTAGGCAGGATACGGTTGTAATCCAAATTGTGGTCGAAACGGATAGATATAGAAGACATGATCCCTACCTCGTATCCGAGTGGGACTCTCTTTTGTAACCGCCCTCCTCTGCTATATAAAGGGAGGGGCGGAGGAACATAAAGCAGACAATCTCATCAGCAATTAGCTAGCTACAAATAATCCCAGAGCACAGGACTAGGGTATTATCTCCTCCGTGAGAGCCCGAACCTGTATACATCCGGTGTCCCGTGCTACCATCAAGTTTGGATCCGGCGCCTAGCCCCCTTTTCATTATTGTCGGTAACAAACGTCGACACATATCATAGATAATTTTATGAACCGTCTGTAAGCAAGTGTCAGCGATGACAAAGAGTCATTGCAGACGATTTTCCAACCATCTGTGAAAAAGCTCATCGCAGAAGGTTCCAAATTAGACCCGTCTATGATGCGATATCATCACAGATGGTTCTAACAAAGAACTGTCTATGATAATGGGCTTATCCCAGACGGTTGTAACTAAGAACCGTCTGTGATGATGGGCTTATCCTAGACGGTTTCAAATTGAAACCGTCTGTGAAGAGGCCTAGATCACAAACGGTTCCAATTTGAAATCGTCTGTGATTTGTGCCTATTCACAGACGGTTCATCGTTAGAATCATCTGTGATGTTGATTTTCTATTTTTTTTACTAAATTTGAATTTATTGGCTATCCTCAGGAATTATTAGCTATGCTCTCTGAAACAAATAATAGTACACAGCATGACCAGCATATTATTATGACATAAATTTAAAAAATGTATTCCAATCACATGTTATTACACAACATATAGGCATGTGTCAAATATCCAAATATGGGATATGGACATGCACGAAAAAGTCGGAAATCATGTCACGTATATACTTGCCAATACCAGGATATTCCATATATCTCTAGCCCGAGTCTGCGGGATAAGGTATACGCGGAAAGGATATCCCCTGCAGGGAAAGCTCCGATCTTACTCCTGATATGAGGAGACCCACTCGAATACGCCCAGCAGCTATGGAAGTTTAGATACAATACGGGGATTATAACGGCAGAAGGACTCCTCATCAACCACAACTCGGTGCTCCATCCGCTATATAAGGACCAGAGAGGACGTCGTCAAGGGGAGGTCCACGAAGCCAATTGAAGCACTACAAGCCAGAGCAAGTCCACACAACCCATCCAGAGCCAATCGGAAGTAGGTGCAAGCTTGTAGAAGCCATTGCAACCCTTAACGATCTAGCGTAGCCATAGTTTAGCCATCCCCCAGATTCGTAGTTCTTCCTTGTAATCAGGGATACCCCCATCAATCTGTACTTTCTTCATCGATCTCAATCATCGCCGACACAGGAGTAGGGTATTACTCATCAACGAGGCCCGAACCTATCTACATCGCGTGTTCCCTCTTGCGTGTTTGACCCTGCATATCTCGAAGGTACCCAAATATAAGTGTGTTGTCGACCACTAACCTTCGACAGCTGGCGCGCCAGGTAGGGGCCTTCAGCTATTTTTGCAAGTTAAGCATGTCTTCAGCATGCGTCAGTGTGGGAATTCTTGACATCAGCCAAGCCCTGCCAATGGGCTCTGAGATCGTTTTCAGAACCATGGTGTACCAATGGGGTCCGGCCAGTAGCCTCGAGCATATCGGCTTCATCGAGTCCTGTTCTGAGGACCCAAACTGAGAGGTGTGCTTCATCGAGTTTGACCCTCTAGAGCCCGGTGTTCTCAAGTGTATGGACACAGAGAGCGATAGCGACAGCAGCATCGATGACCTCAGCAATCAAAGCAGCAGTCGTGCAGATTGCCACGTATTCATGGCCAAAGCCAGCAAATGCACAACTGCCAGAAGTTCCCAAGAGAGGGACTCTAGAGCAGAAGCCTTGGGTAACCAGGAAGGTCACATTCCTCCAGGCATGCCCCAGGATCTTGGAGCAGTAGCCGGCATAGCGCATGTAGTCACGGATATTGCTTCTAGCACGACGGACCATCGTCGTGACCCGACAGCCGCAGCCACAGCAAGGATGGCGGCCAGATTGTCAAAGCACCTCAACCTGGTCAATCCTTCGACACCTCACCCGCAGGCGTCAGGATTCCAGGGGTAGCAGACCCTTTGGCAGCGTAAGGACAATGGCGCGCCCAGCCGCGTCCCAAGAGCAGTATCTCAGCAGAGCTACCTCGGTGACATCTTCAGTACCCCTGAGGCCAATGTCCAGTGCGTTCACATGCTATTGAAGTCTCTCCCACCGTTGGACTCGGCCAATCCTATGACGCCGGTGTTCGACCAGATGAAGATGTTGCTTGATGCAGTGCAAGCCCAAACTGCTCGAGCGGCTAATTCAGCGTTCGAATAGCTGTTTACAGGCACCCGGAGTTACTGGGGCCATCCTCGACGATTCTTGAGCGAGCAAGGTCAACGATAGCCAGTTCTGGTCACCATGCTTCCAGGATGGTCCACTCGAACCCCCCCAGGGATATCCTGGAGACCTACCCGAGATCGAATCTCGCATGATCGTCGAGACTTACGTGAAGTCCTACGAGATCAGAGGGAAGAGCGAGATCACGAAGAGCGTGAAAAGGCGAGATAATGAATCCTCATCCTCCAAAGACCAATCTTTGACTCGACATGCGCGCCGTGGCAGATCTTCACCCTCAAGGGACCGCCCGCCGCCGCGACACAAGTTTCCCCCTCAGCAAGATGCACACAGAGGACAGTGCCATATGAACCCGGAGGACATCGATGAAGGGTGCATGGCATTCACTCCAATGTTGCACGCGGTCAGACAGCCGGATAAGTTCAAGCCCGGTCCGGTTGAGAAGTATTCAGGGAAGATCAACCCTGTTGAATGGCTGCAGATCTATACTACAGTCATGAGAGCAGCCGGAGGCAACGAAAAGGTGATGGCCAACTACCTGCTTACCACTCTTGATGGGGCAGCTAGGTCTTTTGGTTACTAAACCTCCGGCCTTAGTCAATATCGTCATGGGCTGAGTTGTGGGCATAGTTCATCGCCAACTTTCAAGGCACGTATGAATGCCCGAGGACACGCAGTGACTTGCATCGGCTGGTGCAGAAGCTAAGAGATTCACTGTGCAGCTTCATTCGACGATTCAACGACAAAAGGACCCTAATCCCCGACATCTCAGACGAGGCAGTGATTATCGCCTTCGAGAACGAGGTGAAGGATGGAGATCTGAAGGGGAAACTCGCCACCCGGAAGATCAAAACCACCAAGGAGCTCTTTGAGTTGGAGGACAAATACGCCATCCGCGTCGAAGCCCGAGACCATCTCGATAACCCGAAGCTTGGCAGCGACAAGGCTGAGTTGTCCAAGCAGGGGGCGAAGAGGAACAAGAACCGTGGGGAGAAGCGCAAGGGCAACTCCACTATGGCTGCGGTCGAGAGGGGCAAGACGCACAACCTATGCGACAATAAAGATCGAAGCCACGGAGGAGGCAAGTATTGTCCCGTTCATCACTCGGACAAGCACGACTTTGATGAGTGCTAGGTAATCAACAAGAAGGTCCAAGAGAAGCTCAAGGCCGCCCTTGCCGAGTGTGGCATCAAGCAGGCTAGAGACAAGCTCAGAGATGATGAACCCGACTATCGGGGAGTTGAGCACAAGCTGGCATACATCTTCGGGGGGTCTACCACGTACGAGTCCAAGAGGCAGTACAAGGCAGTTGAGAGAGAGGTCAATCTAACCGCGCCGTCTTTCCCCCAATTCCTCAAGTGGTCGGAGATGCCCATCACGTTCGACCAGATGGATCATCTGACTTTGGTCCCACATCCGGGGCAATATCCTGTCATGGTTAAGCCCACCATTGTAAACATCAAGGTCGCTTGAACCTTAGTCAATGGAGGAAGCTCATTGAACCTTATCTTCGCGAAAACGCTGGATAACATGGGTATTCCCTAGACCGAGATAAGAGCCAGAGTTGAGCCGTTCCATGGCATAACTCCGCGCTCATCGGCTACCCCGCTGGGTCAGATTGAGCTGCCAATTACATTCGGCATGCCGGACAACATTCGTACAGAGAAGATCCTCTTCGACGTAGCAGATTTTGAGACCGTGTACAATATGATCCTGGGTCACCCAATGATGGCTAAGTTCATGACGGTAGTGCACTATGCGTACCAGACAGCCAAGATGCCAACGTTAAAGGGAGTCCTCACGATCAAGGGAGACCAACGCATAGTAGTCAAGTGCAACAAGAAGAGCCTGGAGATGGCTGAGCATCTCGATCGATCAGCAGCCAGAGCTGGAGATGAGAGAGCTAAGCGCCAGAAATCCGAAGGTAGCAATCAAGCTTCCACGCCCAACAGAGCTGCCGATGACCAAGTCAACGACGACAGGAAGGGTAAGAAGATCTGTGAAGAGGTCAACACAGTACCGCTCGACCCGACGGAGCGATCCAAGATGGTTAAGGTAGGCGCCGACCTTGACCCTAAATAGGAACTCAAGCTCATCACTTTCCTTCGGGCAAACCATGACGTGTTCGCATGGCAGCTGTTTGATATGCCCGGAGTCCCTAGGGAGGTGATCGAGCATCGATTAGCTGTGGAACCAAGCGCCAGGCTCGTGGTACAGAAGTAGCGCAGATTCACGGAGGATTGGAAGCAAGCCATACAAGAGGAGATCGACAAACTCCTAAAGGCTGGCTTCATCTGAGAGGTCCGCCACCCAACGTGGTTGGCCAACCCAGTTCTCGTAAAGAAGTCCAACGGCAAGTGAAGGATGTGCGTCGACTACACCGACCTCAACAAGGTGTGTCCAAAGGATCCTTTTCCTCTCCCTCGCGACCAGATAGTGGATTCCACTACAGGTTGTGAATTGCTAAGTTTTCTAGATGCTTATTCGGGGTATCACCAAATTAGCTTGTCCGCCGAGGATGAAGAGAAAACAGCCTTTACTACTCCTTTCGATGTATTCTGTTATGTGAAGATGCCCTTTGATTTGAAATATGCTAGTGTGACGTATCAACGGTGCATTCAAAACTGCTTGAAATCCCAAATAGGGCGCAATGTAGAAGCATATGTTGACAACATCGTAGTAAAATCGAGAACCAGGGGTACTCTGGTTGGGGACCTCGGTGAAACATTCGACAACCTCAAGAAGTATCGGATGATGCTTAACCCCGAGAAGTGCACGTTCAGCGTCCCGTCCGGCAAGCTTCTCGGCTTCTTGTTGGCTAGTCGAGACATCGAGGCCAACCCGCACAAGATCGAGGCAGTAAACCAGATGCGTCCTCCACGAATGCTAAGAGAGGTACAGAAGCTTACTGGATGTATTGCTGCCCTCAATCGATTCATCTCTCGGATGGGTGAGCGAGGGCTACCTTTCTTCAAGTTGCTCAAGAAGCACGACAACTTCGAGTGAACCAAGGAGGCCAAAGAAGTCTTTCAAGATCTAAAAAGGTATTCATCGTCTCTGTCAATTTTAGTTTCACCTAAGGAAAAGAGGAGCTTTTCCTTTACATTGCAGCTACCCCCAAGTAGTAAGTAAGGTCTTGGTGGTCGAGCGGGATTGCCCTGATAAGAAGGCCAAAATCCAGAAGCCAGTGTACTACGTCGGCGAAGTCCTACATGGAGCCAAATTGTGATATCCGCAGATACAGAAGATGTTATACGCCGTCTTAATGACCTCCCGAAAGTTACGGTAGCTGGACGGATCGCACAATGGGCAGTCGAGCTCAACGAGTATAAGGTCAATTTTGCACCAAGGACCAGTGTCAAGTCAGGGATTCTAGCGGATTTCATCGCGGAGTGGACACATGTCAAGGAGAAGGAAGCTAAGGCAAACGACAACCACTGGACCATGTTCTTTGATGGATCGCTCACGCTTCAGGGCTCGGGGGCTAGCATCGTGTTAAGATCTCCTACAAGTGAGGAACTTAAATACGTCATCCAACTCAATTTTCAAGCTTCGAATAATGTTGCAGAGTACGAGGGACTGGTCAATAGGCTTCGGATAGCCGCAGCACTAGGAATCAAGCGATTACTCGTGAAAGGGGACTCACAACTAGTCGTAAACCAAGTGCAAAAGGAGTACCAGTGCTCGTATGACAACATGGTTGCATACTTGAACAAGGTCCGCAAGCTGGAGCACAAGTTCGAAGGCCTCGAGGTAAGATATATCCGACGAAGTGATAACGCAACCGCCGACGAACTTGCCAGGCTCGCTTCGTCCCGTTTGCCTGCACCATTGACGAACTCTCTAAACCATCTGTCTCCTCTCCGCGAGAAGCAGATGCTGTCCAACTCGACCAGCAGCCTGGTTGAGTCAGCGAGGCAAAACTCGCATACACGGAAGCTACACTACTCGAATGCGAGCCGACCTGAATGACTCCATTATGGGCCTATCTCGAAGGTCGAGAGATCCCTGACGATGATGCCTCAACCAAGAAAATTGCACGTAAGTCCAAGCTCTACGCATTAGTAGACGGCAAGCTCTATCGGGAAGGGAGTAACGGAATTTTGATGAAGTGCATCACTGAGGAAGAGAGCAATAAAATATTGCTTGATGTTCATGGAGGCATCTGTGGCAAACATGCATCCTATCGCACCCTGGTCGGGAAGGTTTTCCAGCAAGGGTTCTATTGGCCAATTGCCCTTCAGGACGCTTGCGAGCTGGTGAAAAAGTGTGAAAGCTGCCAGTTCTATGGTAAGCAGACTACCCGACTAGCCAAAGCCCTGCAAACTATTCCTCTGTCTTGCCCCTTCTCCGTCTGAGGGTTGGACATCTTGGGACCGTTCCCGAGAGCCCAAGGAGGTTACAAGTTTTTGTTTGTGGCAATCGATACGTTCACCAAGTGGATCGAGGCCGAACCCGTCAGGAATATCACCTCAGAAGCAGCCAAGAGGTTCAAGAGGAGCATTGTTACCCGATTTGGCATCCCAAATCGAGTAATTACCGATAACGGTAGCTAGTTCAAGACCAGTGCTTTTACAATCTTCTGCGAGGAACTAGGAATCAAACTCTACTTCACTTCTATCGCTCATCCTCAGAGTAACGGTCAAGTCAAGCGCGCTAATGGCATGATCTTGCATGGGATAAAGACCTACGTATTCAATAGGCTGAAAGCTTACTCGACCAAGTGGGCAAAAGAACTCCCCTCGGTGCTTTGGGCCGTTCGAACATCGACTAGTTGAGCCACCGGTGAAACCCCGTTTTTCTTGGTCTACGGAGTAGAAGCAGTGCTCACGACTGAGTTCACATTTAAATCACCTCGAGTGGAAAACTACTCAGAAAAGGAACAAGAGTTAGAATGAGCAAATGACATCAATCTCCTCGAAGAATACAGAGATTGAGCATCCAATAGAGCAGCCAAGTTTCAACAGGCCTTGCGAAGATATCACAGCACGAAATCCCAAGAAAGAGAACTCGATGTTGGGGACTTAGTACTGCGAAAGGTGCAAAGGCAGGATAACCGCAACAAGTTATCACCTAAGTGGGAAGGCCCCTACGTTGTGGTCGAGGCTACTCAACAAGGATCAGTGCGATTATCTACACTAGACGGCATGATACTTGAAAACTCGTGGAACATCGATCAGTTAAGGAAATTCTATGCGTAAGAAAGAGTCGAACGAATAAGAACAAGCAAGAATTCTAGGTAAGTAAAAGTTCATTTCATTTATAGTATTAACAAAAGTCTTCTATTACATTTTTCAAAACATGCTACCCTAGCTACCCTACAGCTACTTGCCGTTGAAGGCGTCTCACCTCCTCTTTTCCTCGCACATGGGTAAGCAACTTATTATCCCCGAGAGAGGCCGGCGACCTCGCAAAAGAGGGTCGGAAGAGGTGGCGAGCGGGCGTAGACCAGTGGATGGCAAAGAAGCCACCTCTTGTACCACCAAATGCCCTCGGGCGCCATCGTGATAGGTGAGAGGGTGAGCAGGTGACGGATCGATGGAGCCACCCTGAGCTTCACCGCCGCCGCTGGCACCGGTGGCCTCGCCTTTTTCTCCCCTAGTGTTGGAGGAGGCGACACTCATCCTCAAGAGAGGGGCAGAGGTGGCATGGTCTGGAGGGGAAGCAGCACGCAACCTGCTCATCACTTCCTCCCCTTCCTCAAGCCACACCTCCCTCTCGATGGCCTCCCAGTCGATCTTTTCCTCCTCTTCTTCGGGCCAAACCTCCTTTCCGATCACATCCCAATCGATCTCATCGTCTTCGTCATCGGAGAGGACGATGACAATGTGCCGGGAAGTCCCCGTAGCAGGAAGTGGAGGAGGGATTTCGACAGGGATCTCCTGAGGAGGAGCCCCCTCAAGGATCTCCAAGGAGGGAGATGAAGGCGGCGAGGAAGTCATTAGAATGTCTAAAGCTAAAGGTGATGCAATACCGAAGAAAGAAAAGTGATGCCAGGAGACTGTACGACCCATTTATTTAAGTAACATCCCAAAATTTGGGTTTTCAAAAAATTTATATTAAATTAGCTTTCCAAAAATTTTACATCAATCTTATTTGATTAAAGAAGCTTAATTTAGAATTTTCTAAATCAAAAACAATTTAATGTGCCTTCTGTGTGCATCAAGTAATTTAAAATTTAGTTTTTACAGTGTTCTTTGCATCTCAGGGAATTTCCCAAATTTGAGATTCACTAAAAACTAATTAAAATTATTAATTTAAACATTTGGATGTTAATTGGATTTTTAATTTGAATTATTAATTGTTCGAGCAATTCTATATCCAAATTTCCATTCAAACCTTTCCTTTGAAATTCCATTCAAATTCAAAATTTGGATTTTCCTCGGTGTTCTAAATAACCTGGCATCCATATCCTTCCGAAATTAAAGTTCAATCCTTTACCGTCCACAAAGTCAGAATTTCCAATTCCGGTCCTTATTCGAAATTTTACCCGAGTTCCAAAATACTCCAAAAATCTAAAAATCCATCGAATTAGGTTCCAAATGTTCTACAATTATTTTGGGAATTTTTCCAAAATTTATAGAATCTCTCTGGTATTTTATCTCTCGCACATTCATCAAATCTATTTTATTCATCCCGAAATTATCTAAATTCCAAAATTCATCCAAAATTAGCAAAACCAATTTTATTAGGTTCCATTTTATTCTTTAGGATTTTTAGGATCCTTTCTGGTATTTTTAGATCTTGTTACCTATTTTATCTCGCGCGCTTTAAAATTTGCACTGTTCATCGTCTTCAACCTCCAGCCATCACTATTCATGTCCAGCCCCTTTTGCAAGCCAATCTTCAAATGCTCATAACTTTTGCAAATTCTCAACAAAATCAAGTGAGATCAGTTGTAAAACGATCGTGTCATCAAAGACTTCAATTCTCCTGCAATTACCCCCTCTGAAATCAAGTGAAACGGTCGCTGCAATCAATTCTTTGCCGTTTCTTGTTTTAGCCATAACTCTTCCGTTTCTCCTTCCCTCAACGTGTGTGAGTACTCGAAAGTTTCGTCTCGACATCCTCCATTCTGTGCTCACATTGCCTCGTCGGTCCAGTGTCGTTTCCCTTCCCAAAACTCGAGAAAACCCGACGCCCGGCGTTCTCCAAAGACACCTGTGAGCTATCTTTTGCTTCGGTGAGTTTCCGGGTAAACCAACCACGTCACTTTGTGCCTTTTGCTTCCTTGATCACAACCATTCAATCGGATTTGATTTTCGTTGCAGTTTGACCCCGAATTTCGAGTTTGTTCGTAGTCGGTCGTCGCTCCGTTCGTCGTCGATTCCTCTCAAACCGGTAATCCTCAATCAAATTCCTTCTAGATATAGCCTAGTATGATCTTGCTCTACGCTGTGCTCTCGCTAGTTTTAGGAAATTTTGCGTTTTAATGTGTTTTCGGGCACCATGCCATTCGGGTCGTCTTGCTTGTCCATGGCGCCATCGCCCTAGGCCTCCCGGTGGTCGGCCGTCATGCCAACGGGCTCCCCCTCACCTTGCCGCCCCCACCCCACCCCTTGGCCGCCCTTCCCCGCCGTCCCCTCGTCGGCGCACCGCGCTGCCGCGCCGCCGAACGTCGGCCTATTTGGGCGTCGCATTTCTTGTCGGCTCATCGCAATTTTGGTGATCCACCTACGTCACCTTGTGCTCTATGGTACCCTCTGTCTCCCTTTCAAATTTCGTGCAATTTGGTTCATGGAATCAAAAGTTACGGCCGCCCAAATATTAAATTTTGCCGGAGGCTGTTCTCCCTCGTTTTTGCGAGTTTGGCCGTGAAATTTTTATGGTAGACTCCTGGTGATTTCCCCTACATGGTTCTCACTGTAACCCATGGTTTTGACTTCTTGATTTTGCACAAAAATTCTTTTCTCCAATCAGACTGCGTTGCGGACGAAAGGAAACTTCGGTGGGCGTTCCCCGTTGATCCAAAAGGTAAAACTCAGATCTGTTCATGTCATATTGTACAAAATATTCCCAGATAATGCTCTATAAAATTTGGTTAGGTTTCATCTATTATTTTAATAGTTATGACCGTTTGATCTATTAGCTCCGGGAGCCGTTCATCGGCAGTTTGTGATCAATCCGGTGGGTCACCGCCAAATCCACCTAGACTGTTGAGTTTGTTTCGTCATGTTCTACGCGATGGACATTTCCCCTTTGCTGTCGCATCTACTGAAATTATTTTTATTTGTCGGCCGCCGCCTTTTGCCGCCGCCGCGCGTCGTCTTGTGCCGCCAACCATTTTGGTTTCACGTGGCCAGGCCATTGTGTCCAGTAGACCATTATTCCCTATTTTGCCCATCAGAGAAGTTCAATTGATTTCCGGTTGCCGTCAAAGCCATGTTCTAGAATCTACCCGTTGTCTTTTCAACCTAGCCCTCTGTTATCCATTCGCGTCTTGGTTAGCCATCCTTGGTAGCATTCTATCGCTGCTATGTCCTTGCACTGACGGTCGCCACCTTGTTATTTCATGAGCGTTCCGTCATCGCTTCGCCTTCGCCGTTAACGTTCTGCCGTTAACGTTTCGTCGTTAACGTTTCGCCGTTAATGTTCCATCGTTAATGTTCCGCTGTTAACGTTTCGTCGTTAACGACCCGCCGTTAACGCTTTGCTCTCATCACATGTGTGCATGCAAGCAAAGGCCCTAGTGCGATGCCATCATCTTTTCTATCGCCATGATGTGATCTAGCTCTATCACATTGAGTTTAGCCCTGTCTTCTTATCATCGCCGTCTTGTCATCATCGAGCCTTTTCATCGATGTATGACCGAACCCCATATCGAATCACAGTGGATGTTGATCCCACTTGTCCTAGTCTTATCTTTGAAAATCTAATCTGCCATTGATTGGGAAATCATTCATGGACTTGGTTGATACACCATTGCCCATATGTCAATATCTATCCAATCGAGTTAATTAATCTCGAAGGATATTCCCTGGACTATAGTCTGTTCTTTCCTAATTATCAGTCGTAACCTTCTCGATAAATCTTATGAAAGCCTTTTCACTCTCATCCGATCTTTGATCAAATCTATTCAAGTTCCTAAATTCAATCCCTTCCGTTCAGTACCAGTCTAATAATAAATTGGAGTTTATTCGAATTGCTTTTGAGTTTTGTTGTATTTGTGCTTCTTTGTCGTTAGACGTGTCATCCAGAAGTTACCCGAAGTAGCTGAAGGACGAGGAAGTCGAAGCATTCGATAGAAGAGCCAAAGGTTGAGGAAGTCGAAGATCAAATTAAAAGAGCAAAGAGCAGTTTATAGCAAGTGCCAGGCAAGTTGTGCTTTGATCATATTGCTCCCAATTTTACAAATTTACTTTGATTCAAATTATCGCATGCTAGTTGAAGATTAAAAAGATTTAAATTAATTTGGAATTAGTTATTCAACCCAATTGCTAAATATCATCTTGCCATGATTATTTGTATGCCATAATTCATTTGTCATCCTAAGATGGTTGATTATTAGTTGGGTGTTATTACTTGCCAACGTGGGTTGGTTAGACCGTGTATAATTGCTTAGCCATGCCACGCAACTCATGTCTTTTGAAAATAAAAGGTTAATACTGATTAATGGATTATGAAATGTGTTTGTGAAATGGTGTGACGTGTTGCCACACGATGATGTTGATATGTGGAACCAGTGTGGTTCTGCATGGATGTTGAGTTGTTGTTGGCATTGTGTTGTGCAATAATCAACTGGGGTGGTAAAATATTTTAGACTGAGGCAAGTGGCAAGAGTGGCATTGGATATGTCGCTTTGGTATTTGGCGGTGTTGTTGGTGAATTATGTGATGGTATTGTTGGTGAATTATTCGGGGTAGTCTTGCCTTGGTCACCCTAAGGACTTCACCATGCAAGCCTTTGACCTGAGTCTCTCGTACAACCACATGTCTGAATGGGAAGATCTAGTTTAGTAGGATTCTGATATCTCACCTTTGATACCTCGGGGTGGCGATTACGGAAATAATCAGATGGGGGAGCGTACTGTCTTTGCGGCTTGGTACCCTATCTAACGGTGTTCGCCGGTCCTATACTTGGCTCGGTGTGAGGAAGTGATAGTGAAAACAACCCGAGAGGTTCCTAGGTTGAGCTAGAAGTTTCTGAAAGGCTTTGTTATGATCGCTCATTCGCATACTCTTGTATGGCAATTCACAGCTGACGTGGTGAGTTGATTGTATCTTGTGGGTAAAGTGTACAACCTCTGCAGAGTGCAAAAACTATTCGAATAGCCGTGTCCGCGGTATTGGACATTGCTCGAGGATTATAGTCAAGGGTTAGATTTTGATAAAAATGAGGTTGGGAATGTGGACAATGTGATATGGAAATTAGTTAAGGAAGAGAAATGCTTTACTTGAGAATGACTACGAAATTTATTATGGGTATTACTTGTTTTACTGCTTTTCAATCTATTTACGATATTCATTTGGAAATGCTGTTTTATGCAAAATAGCCAATTCAGCCATTCAATTGGAATAAGCTGTGCATATAGTTATTTAGACTTGCATTATGTGCACGACTTGTTGAGTACGGTTGTCTACTCACCCTTGCTATAACAAAACATCACCAGTTGAGGAGAAGTCTCTGTCTTCGAAGAAGGGAGAAGTTCTGCAAGAAGGTGAATATCTAGGAGTTGAACCTTGTCAAATGCATGTGGTATTTTGATGGGATTCACCGACGTTCTTCGTTCTGCTGCTGTTCGTTTTACTCTGAGTTGAAGCCATCTAGGCTTCACAATTGTAAGTTAACTTTAAGGTTGTTCAACATGTTATATTAATAGATGAATACTTTATTTATTATTCCATTGTGTATGATTGTGATATTCATCTTTGTTAACTGTGGGCACTAGCTACTGATCCTGGGACTAGTGCTGAAAACACAGAGCGTTTCCGGATTGCGAATTCGGGTCCCGACAGAGGTTGTATCTGAGCATACTGACTGTAGGTCTTGACCCTAGATAGTTTGGCCGTTCTTTAGGAATTTCAAAATTATTTTCTAAAAGAGAAAATTTAACTTGAAGAATAACAAGTTCTTGACTTATCTTATTCTTCCATTCCTTTTCCCTTTTGCTGAAATTTCTATCTTTCTCCGCTAATTTAAGTTGAAAATCTTACCTTAGTTGTCTTGAATAGATAACGATGTTTCACACTTTAGGAGAAAGCACTGAGTGCCGTTGCTGAACCTTAAGATCGTGAAGACAGGAATCGTCGAGCTCAAGGAAGAGTGCCGATGAAGTAATCCAAAAGGTAGAAGAACGAGTGCCGATGAAGTGTTCAAGAAATTCGAAGAATCAGTGCTTGAGTAGCTGTTGAGACTCATGTGTGAGAGTCGCGTCTGTCTAAGTTAGGAGTGTTTCCCTTTGTAGACGTTAGACTTGTGTGCTTAGGTTAATTGGTTTTACATTTCTTTGAGTTTGCGGATGTGTCGCTTGGCCCTTAGGCTTTTGTGAGCGACCATATCAAGTTGTAAATAATGATTGTATAATTTGAGGTTTTGGGTTAAACCTAATCGCCGTAATAGTTCTTGGTTACTTATCTATGCTTTTCCTTCTTGCCTATTAACCATGGTCAGTCAATAGATGGAGAAGTTTTCCAGTGACAGCCTTGGCAGTGATTCCGAAGCAGTCTAAGTCAGCTCAGTTGCTACCGCCAGTGTCAGTGGCAGGATAGTTGGTGATCAACTGCAATCCCCAGTACTAGTAGTGTTGTACCAGTATCTGAATCAGTTCTTTGTTACCCAAACTCTGTTTATGCATATGGTGATGCAAAAGATGAGCAATAATGAAATCAATAGCATTGTTCCACCGATTGAAAATTCAACAGTGCGTTCCCAGTGCAAGCTTGCAAAGTGCATAGAACTAGGCAAATCAGAGGATCGTGCATGTACCCGTTGTGGAGTAATAGGACATACCTCGGACGAGCATCATATCAATTGTTCCAGTTGTGAAGGGAACCATCCTCTTGGAGAATGTCCGAATAATAAAATTTCATGTTTTCTTTGTGAAGGGCAAGATCATTGCCCAAGCCAGTGTGCTATGTATTCAGTGTTGACTTCTGCAATGCAACGTCAACGAGATAATTTCCGAGCCACTGTGGTTCAAGAGTTAGCAAAGAAAGGCATGTTGTCATCTACCCATGCCTTATCACAGGAGCAGTTAATGGAGAAATACCAAGAATCTAGCAGTCCACCTCAGAAAACAAGCAAGTCAATGACACTAGGAAGTTGTTTCCTTTGTGGTAAACAGGGTCACTATGTCAGACAATGTCCTCAGAAGAATAAAGCACAAACTTTACCTTCAGTCATCCCAGAAGTCAGTCGGTTCAAATCATAACACCAAGATCGCATGGTGCAGCATCAAAGAATCGATTATACTATGCCTGCCGTAAAAGAGGTCACTTTGCCAAACAATGCCCGTTCAAGAATGAAGTACCTTGTGGAATTGAGATTGTCCCTGAAGCTACCTCGGTTGAGCCTGAATTGCCAAGTATGCCTGAAGCAACAACAGAAGCCGATTGTTCCAAGAAGCAGTTGAAGAAAAGACGGTTGACTGATGAAGCTACCAATAGGTTCCAGAAGCCGTGATGCCATACTCTAGTCTATAAGAGTAATGTCAAGGAATTCTCTTAGGAATTCCTATTGGTGGAATAAATGTATCTGGAATTCTAATCAAAAGTATTAAAGGCAATAAAGGATTTGATATGTCCTTGAGCATTCACTTTACTACATAATGTTCATGTGTATGTTGGCCATAGAGCTTGAGTTCTCAGTAATGTGATGTAAAGACAAAATTTGTTGATTTAGCATATTGAAGACTAGTACTTTTACTTCAGTGGTAATTGAAGCATTAATTCGCTGTGGAAAGAATACCTAGTTGATATAGAATTTCCAATCGCTACTCGAGAACCAGACCAACAAAGATAATACCAGACCAACAGATCAACAAAGATGTTATTTTTACCCATGCTTTTGAAAAGTCAATAAAGATAAAATTAATTCAGAATCTCCAAGATTCCAGGACTCAGTCGTGATGTTAAGAGTTACCAGATTCATTTCGATCAATGTTCCTTACTCCGAAGGTCATTGGTAGTAAAATTGCAAGGATCAATGAATCGTCCAAGATTTTCAAGCGCAATGAAGCAATTATCAATCAGCTTGAGTTCCTCAGACCAAGGCTGTTCTCAAGAACCAACTCAACAGAAATGATGTTCAATCTTTGATCAACACCGCAGAATAGCAAGTTGCTTTCGCTGTCAGGAGTAACTTGTCCAGTTTCCAAGAGAAGCAAAGAATCAAGTGTGCAGTTGACTGCAAGTGCAAAGAGCCTCGAAGGTCGAGCTTCCCCGAACCTATTCTTTAGTCAGCCCGAATCTCGGGGACGAGATTCTGTTAAGGGGGGAGGTTTGTAACATCCCAAAATTTGGGTTTTCAAAAACTTTATATTAAATTAGCATTCCAAAAATTTTACATCAATCTTATTTGATTAAAGAAGCTTAATTTAGAATTTTCTAAATCTAAAATAATTTAATGTGCCTTCTGTGTGCATCAAGTAATTTAAAATTTAGTTTTTACAGTGTTCTTTGTATCTCAGGGAATTTCACAAATTTGAGATTCGCTAAAAATTAATTAAAATTATTAATTTAAACATTTGGATGTTAATTGGATTTTTATTGGATTTTTAATTTGAATTATTAATTGTTCGAGCAATTCTATATCCAAATTCCAATTCAAACCTTTCCTTTGAAATTTCATTCAAATTCAAAATTTATATTTTCCTCGGTGTTCTAAATAACCTGGCATCCATATCCTTCTGAAATTAAAGTTCAATCCTTTACCGTCCGCAAAGTCAGAATTTCCAATTCCGGTCCTTATTCGAAATTTTACCAGAGTTCCAAAATACTCCAAAAATCTGAAAATCCATCGAATTAGGTTCCAAATATTCTATAATAATTTTGGGAATTTTTCCAAAATTTATAGAATCTCTCTGGTATTTTATCTCTCGCGCTTTCATCAAATCTATTTTATTCATCCCGAAATTATCTAAATTCCAAAATTCATCCAAAATTAGCGAAACCAATTTTATTGGGTTCCATTTTATTCTTTAGGATTTTTAGGATCTTTTCCAGCATTTTTAGATCTTGTTACCAATTTTATCTCACGTGCCTTAAAATTTACACCGTTCATCGTCTTCAACCTCCAACCGCACTGTTCATGTCCAGCCCCTTTTGCAAGTCAATCTTCAAATGCTCATATCTTTTGCAATTCTCAACAAAATCAAGTGAGGTCAGTTGCAAAACGACCGTGTCATCAAAGACTTCAATTCTCCTACAATTACCCCCTCTGAAATTAAGTGAAACGGTCGCTGCAATCAATTCTTTGACGTTTCTTATTTTAGCCATAACTCTTCCGTTTCTCCTTCCCTCAACGTGTGCGAGTACTCAAAAGTTTTTTCTCGACGTCCTCCATCCCGTTCTCACCTTGCCCCATCGGTCTAGTGCCATTTCCCTTCCCAAAACTCGAGAAAACCCGACGCCTGGCGTTCTCCAAAGACACCGGTGAGCCATCTTTTGCTCCGGTGAGTTTCTGGGTAAACCAACCACGTCACTTTGTGCCTTTTGCTTCCATGATCACAACCATTCAATCGGATTTGATTTTTGTTGCAGTTTGACCTCGAATTTCGAGTTTGTTCGTCGTCGGTCGTCGCTCCGTTCGTCGTTGATTCCTCTCAAACTGGTAATCCGCAATCAAATTCCTTCTAGATATAGCCTAGTATGATTTTGATCTACGCCGTGCTCTCGCTAGTTTTAGGAAATTTTGCGTTTCAATGTGTTTTCGGGCACCATGCCATTCGGGTCGTCTAGCTCGTCCATGGCGCTGTTGCCCTAGGCCTCCCCGTGGTTGGCCGTCGTGCCCACGGGCTCCCCCTCACCTTGCCACCCCACCCCACCCCTTGGCCGCCCTTCCCCGCCACCCCTCGCCGGCGCACCGCGCTGCCGCGCCACCGAACGTCGGCCTGTTTTGGCGTCACATTCCTTGTCAGCTTGTCGTGATTTTTGGTGATCCACCTGCGTCACCTTGTGCTTTATGGTACCCTCTGTCTCCCTTTCAAATTTCGTGCAATTTGGTTCATAGAATGAAAAGTTACGGCCGCCCAAAGATCAAATTTTGTCGGAGGCTGTTCTCCCTCGTTTTTGCGAGTTTGGCCGTGAAATTTTTATGGTAGACTCCTGGTGATGTCCCCTACATGGTGCTCACCCTAACCCATGGTTTTGACCTCTTGATTTTGTGCAGAAAATTCTTTTCTCCGATCAGACTGCGTTACGGATGGCAGAAAACTTCGTCGCGCGTTCCCTGTTGATCCCAAAGGTGAAACTCAGATCCGTTCACATCATATTGTGCCAAATATTCCCAAATAACTCTTTGTAAAATTTGGTTAGGTTTCATCTATTATTTTAATAGTTATGACCGTTTGATCTATTAGCTCCGGGAGCCGTTCATTGGTAGTTTGTAATCAATCCGGTGGGTCACCGCCAAATCCATCTATACTGTTGAGTTCGTCTCGTCGCGTTCTACGCGATGGACATTTCCCCTTTGTTGTTGCATCTACCGAAATTATTTTTATTCGTCGGCCGCCGCCTTTTGCTGCCGTCGCGCGTCGTCTTGTGCCGCCAACCATTTTGGTTTTACGTGGCCAGGCCATTGTGTCCAGTAGACCATTATTCCCTATTTTGCCCATCAGAGAAGTTCAATTGATTTCCGGTTGCCGTCAAAGCCATGTTCTAGAATCTACCCGTTGTCTTTTCAACCTAGCCCTCTGTTATCCATTCGCATCTTGGTTAGCCATCCTTGGTAGCATTCTATCGCTGCTATGTCCATGCACCGACGGTCGCCACCTTGTTATTTCATGAGTGTTCCGTCATCGCTTCGCCTTCGCCGTTAACGTTCTGCCGTTAACGTTCCGCCGTTAATGTTCCATCGTTAACGTTCCGCTGTTAACATTTCGTCGTTAACGACCCACCGTTAACGCTTTGCTCTCCTCACATGTGTGCATGCAAGTAAAGGCCCTAGTGCGATATCATCATCTTTTCTATCGCCATGATGTGATCTAGCTCTATCACATTGAGTTTAGTCCCGTCTTCTTATCATCGCCGTCTTGTCATCATCGAGCCTTTTCATCGATGTATGACCGAACCCCATATCGAATCGCAGTGGATGTTGATCCCACTTGTCCTTGTCTTATCTTTGAAAATCTAATCTGGCGTTGATTGGAAAATCATTCATGGACTTGGTTGATACACTATTGCCCATATATCAATATCTGTCCAATCGAGTTAATTAATCTCGAAGGATATTCCCTGGACTATGCTCCGTTCTTTCCTAATTATTTGTCGTAACCTTCTCGATAAATCTTCTTCAAGCCTGTTCTCTCTCATCCGATCTTTGATAAAATCTATTCAAGTTCCTAAATTCAATCCCTTCCGTTCAGTACCAGTCTAATAATAAATTGGAGTTTATTCGAATTGCTTTTGAGTTTTGTTGTATTTGTGCTTCTTTGTCGTTAGACGTGTCGTCCAGAAGTTACCCGAATTAGCTGAAGGACGAGGAAGTCGAAGCATTCGATTGAAGAGCCAAAGGTTGAGGAAGTCGAAGATCAAATTAAAAAAGTAAAGAGCAGTTTATAGCAAGTGCTAGGCAAGTTGTGCTTTGATCATATTGCTCCCAGTTTTACAAATTTACTTTGATTCAAATTATCGCATGCTAGTTCAAGATTAAAAAGATTTAAATTAATTTAGAATTAGTTATTCAACCCAATTGCTAAATATCACCTTGCCATGATTATTTGTATGCCATAATTCATTTGTCATCCTAAGATGGTTGATTATTAGTTGTCTGTTATCACTTGCCAACGTGGGTTGGTTAGACCGTGTATAATTGCTTAGCCATGCCACACAACTCATGTCTTTTGAAAATAAAAGGTTAATACTGATTAATGGATTATGAAATGTGTTTGTGAAATGGTGTGACATGTTGCCACACGATGATGTTGATATGTGGAACCAGTGTGGTTCTGCATGGTTGAGTTGTTGTTGGCATTGTGTTGTGCAATAATCAACTGGGGTGGTAAAATATTTTAGACTGAGGCAATGTCGGGACCCGAATATGCAAATCCGGACCCTCTGTGTATACCGCACTAGTCCAGGATCACGCTAGTGCACACAGGCTCAACATTAGTGAATATCACAATCATACACTACATAAATAGATAAAAGACATAATATATTAAATACTACCAGTTGTATGACCTTATGGTCAACTTACTTAACAATGCCTCATAACGATGAACAACAAATTGAACTGCAGCGGAATGAAGACGTAGGTAACCCCTCAGTATACCACAGGCAACTGACAACGCTCGCACCCTAAACCTTCATCTCTTCATGGTACTCCTTCTTCAGCACTGATGATTTTTGTAGGCAAGGGTGAGTACAACAACACGTACTCAACAAGTTGTGCACAGAATGCAAGTCTACATAACTATATGCAAGGCTTATTCCAAAGGAATGGCTAAATGGTTCATTTGCAACTAAGCAGCATTTAAAAACACGTACAATATATAGATTGAAATGACAGTAAAACAAATAACAGTAATAGATAGATTCAGCATTTCTCAAGTAAACTAAGTTTTCTCATCCTAAGTCAAGATTCAACTTTCCATGGCAACCTGCCATCCATCCCAAGTTTTATTTTTGCAAAAGTCTAAACCCTTGACTGTAATCCCCGAGCATTGCTCAATACCGTGAGCACGGCTATCCGAATAGTTTGTACACTCTGCAGAGGTTATGCACTTTACCCACAAGACATGATAATCTCTTTGATACCAAGCTATTAGCACACTTCCTTTGGTATGCCGGCAGAGAATCATGACAAAGCCTTTACAATGTTCTGACTTAGCCCAGTACTACCCGCTGAGGTTTCAACACTGGTGGGACTGGTTACCACATCCAGGGCCCCCCTCTTGCGCCATCTGGGTTCATTAAAAAGGATGAACCACACCACCACGATAGTACTAAAGCTAAAGCATTGCAAATTAATCAGCTAGGCTACCCCATAACAACATGGGGTTGCATGATTGACTCAGGTCAAAGGCTCGCAAGGTGTCCTTATGGTTTGATCAAAGCAAGACATACACATACCCTCTGCCCATCAGGCCCACCTAGGCATCCTGCCCTTGCCACTTGCTCCGACCCAAAATCATAACCACCCAAGTTGATTACCAAGTACCACGTGCCATCAACAATTCAATATCGTTGCATGACATCCATTGCCACCACAACTCAATCTCATCGTGTGACCACACATGACACACAAATTCAGAACATTGTTCCATATTCCATTAGTCAAGATTATTTATCAAAGATTCATGTACATGTGATGACGTGGCATGGCTAAGCAACTCTATTCCGGTCTAACCATCCATGTTGATTTCATTATTAACCAACTATAGTAAACCAATCTAGGGTGACAAGTGGAGTATGGCATACAAATAACAAGGTAGGGTATAATTCAATGGATATGTTAGCTAATCCCAAATTTAAGTTGAAATCATTTATACGCATAAAATAACATGCAATAAAGTAAATCAAAGTAGCAGTTTTTCCTAACATGTGTTCAACATGATCAAAGCACAACTTGCCTTGCTTAAGCTCCTGGTATTGCTCTAAAGACTGCTCTTGAGTTGACAATTCCTCCTTCGAAACCTCGCTCAACTCAACGTCTACGCGAATCGAGAAGAAATAGCAAATAAACACCAAAAACAAATAGCAAATGAACTCAAAAATGCAGATAAAAACCATCAATAGATAGATCTCAATTTTATAAATTTTTAGGAATTTGAATCACCTCAATCGGAGTTCATATGCAAAAGTAATAACATTTAGAAGTTTTGAAAATAAACTAACCTCTGAAATTAGAAATCCTAAATTTTTTCCGAATTATTTTTATAAAGAAAATGAAAATTTTCCTGCCTTGGCTTGCACCGGACAAAACGTGGCGAAATCTAGACCGATGAACTCAATCTAGCAGTTCACGGGTAAATCACGCTCGTGGCCTAATATCAACCATCCGACCTAAATCCAACGGTTGATATTTAATCTGAGACGCTTACCTATTCCGAAGTGACGTGGACGAATTCCGTGCACTTGATTACGATCCGACGGTTGGTGAAGTTCCGATTGGTGATGAAGCGGCAATGACTTGAATTCACCGGAGGCGAAGACGACGACCGGCGACAACTTCGGCGGCGCGCTCGAAATCTCTGGCGTCGGCTGTGACTTCACGATTTTTCCTCGGCAGCGCGACTCGCTCGACTCACGATTTTCTCTGCTGCTTGCTTCCTCTGGCGACTTCTTTCCTACGGTCGCGACGATTCCTACCGACGCCACGCGCTCCTTGGCAAAATCCTCTGTTTCGCCAATCGGCTCGCTTGCAATTTCTTTTCCTTCGCTCGGTTCTATCGGCGCTTTGTGCTCGCTTTAAATACGGCGGGCGTCCTTCTCCGCCAAACAGTTCCAATTCCTTGATTGCGTCGGCGTCAACGCTAGAGAGTTCAAATCGGTTATCGTCCAAGAAAAGCGGAAGTCCTTTGCGCTACTGGTTCAAACTCATCCGCACGATGGGAATTCCACGACCTTCGGAAGCTCAACCGCACGGGCTTAAAACAAATGTTTTAGCGGCCAAGTAACATACGACCATGAAGGAACGATTGCTTCGCCACGGCGGTCTTGTCAGATAATTTCCATCCGATTTTCTAATTAAAACATTTGGATTTGTTTAAGACAACGAAAATACTAGTAAAATTCGAGAAAAATCTCGAAATACTTTTGATGTAGTGCGGACCCAGATAAAATATTTTTAGAAAAACTTTATTTTAAATTTCCTTTTTATAAATATTTCTTAACAAAAGCCATATATACTAATTCGAAATGATTTAAATAAATCTCAGAAAATCCAATAAATCCATAAAATTCACAAAAATCATAAATTGCGATAAAATAATATCATATATTTAGAAAGTAAAAAATTGGGATGTTACAAACCTCCCCCCCTTAACGGAATCTCAACCCCGAGATTCTAGGGTTAACTAGAGAATAGGTTCGGGAATTCTACTTTTAGATCTTCTTCACGCTCTCAAGTTGCTTCATTTTCCGAATGATTACTCTATTGAACTCTACAGAAGCGAGTAAATTTATTTCTGGTCCTACGCTCCATTGTATCCAAAATCTTAATAGGCTGCTCTTTGTAAGTCAGATCCTCGTGCAACTCAATTGTTTCTAACGGTGTTTGCTCCACTGGCACTCTAAGACATTTCTTAAGCTGCGACACATGGAACACATCATGAACTCCTGCTAATGACTGTGGCAACTCCAGCTGATACGCAACCTCTCCTCGACGGCTTAAGATCTTAAATGGCCCAACATACCTAGGTGCAAGTTTTCCCTTAACTTGAAACCTTTTCACACCCTTAAGGGATGTAACCCTAAGATACACGAAATCATTGGGTTCAACGCTCAATTCACTACGACGATTGTCAGTCATAACTCTTCTGTTTTGACTGTGCTGTTCTCAGCCTTTCTCCGATCATGGCAACTTGTTCTTCAGCCACTCTGAGTATCTCAGGCCCAAATACTGAACACTCCCTTATGGGGTTCGACAGGCTCGTTCATATAAGACTTCAAATGGTGACATCTGCAAACTAGCCTGGTAACTATCGTCATAACTGAATTCTGCCTATGGCAAACATCTATCCCAAAATGTGGCGTAAGCTAACGCACAACCTCTAAACATACCCTCCAGAATCTGATTAACTCTTTCTGTTTGACTATCGGTATGCGGGCGATAACTGTACTGAAATTCAAGCGAGTTATCATTGCTTCATGCAACTTATTCTAAGCCCTCGAGATAAATTAGATACCTCTATCGGACACAATCTTCTTAGGCACCTACGCAGTTATTAAATCCCTAACAGATTTGCCAAATGATCTTTTGAATACGTAGTCTTCAGTGATATAAAATGAGTAATTTTGGTTGATTTAATCAATAATGATTCCTCTGAATTCATACCTTTTAGGGTCCATTTACACTAGGGATCATTTTAATGATTTGCCTCCTATAGGAATCTATAATGATTTGCAACGAACCTTTAGATCTCTAATGCATTGCCTTTATTTTTTTGATTCACATCATATTGGGTATCATAACCAATAGTTTCGCCCTTCACCTTAGGTCACCAAAACCTTTCCTTAAGATATTGATTCTCTTTGGCACTTCCTGGGTATATCGAATACTTAGAATTATGAGTTTTCTCAAGTATCAATTTCTTAGGATCTTCCTATCCGGCACACTGGTTCAACATTAAATCTTTATGGTATCCTAATCACTCAAATTTCTACTTTTTGGCTACGCCTTCTTCTTTCCTTAACTTGATTTTGTACTTCATCTACCTTGAACTTCTTATGTTACGATCTTCTAATGTTGGTTCTATTTCCAAGGCAACTATGAAACCTTGTGGGCGACCTTTAATTTCAACTTCTTAGATTCTTTACATACCACAGTTAGCGCTTATTATCAACATATTACCTCGTAACTCAAACGTCGACTACCACCTTAGCCTTACTAAAATGCCTATGGATTCTAGCACTAGACTCTTTGATCCTTTCCAACCATTATCTTCGTCATATATTAAGGTTGGACTGAGTAAATATATTTAGATTCTTAAGGCTCATATTTATTTTCGATGAGATAGTGACACCATTTTTCTGCGCGTATTACAACGACTAACTCCAAGTCATACGTAGGGTAATTTCAACTGCCTCATCGTTTATGCAACAACGTTGGTTCACTTCTCAGATTATGTCTAGAAGCATCATCCTTATATATTGAAACTACTCCGCACAGCTAGTAATACTAACACATGCGTTAATGGTAACCGCTCTTTCAACTTCCGAAAACCCTTTTCGTTACTCTGGTGTCCATGCATCTCTTTCTCCTTAACAATCATACAAAAGGTCTAGCTATGGTCGAAAAACCTTCCTATGAACCAGTGGTATTATCTTACCATTTCTAGAACCTTAAATCTAGGTAACGTACTTTGGTTGCTTCCTATGTAACACAACTTCTACCTTGCTTGGTTCAACAATAACTCCTTTAGCAATCTTTATATGACTAAGGATTTCGACCATTTCACTTTCGGAATTCACACTAGTTGAACTTAGCATATGACTACTACTCTTGCAATCTTTCTAAATCAATCTAACATGTTCTGCATGATCTTCTCTTGTCTTAGGGTATACTAGATTGTCATCAACCATGAATTTATCAATTACTCCATGAATATCTTACTTATCATGTTCATTAGATATGCGGGGCATCGGTCAATTCAGGAGATTTAGCCAAAATTTATATCATTTATGTAGAGAGCGCAATCTTAGAAACATCCTTTCCCTGATTCCTAAGTTTATGATAGCCTAAGCGAAATTTTGTCCCAAAGAAATTCCAATTCTCGTCTAAACTGTCCAATCATGTTGTCAATCCTGATATTGGATACTTGTTTTTGACCCTTTCTTTATTTAAAGCATGATTCTTTGCACTTTTTCGATATTCTATTTTCCTTTTTGTTAACCACAAATAACGCACTAAGCTTCCTCAAGACTCTTCCTAGTAATTCTTCGTCATGCCTTTCCATTTTCCATTAATTCATTAGAAACATTTGACATTGTCTTTTCACTATTGGGTTGTATCAGGCACTAATTCGCTCACGATCTTGATCTTCTGATATGACGGCATGCGAGACAAATTCTTAGGAAATATATCAAGGTTTTCTCTAACAACTGGTGCATCTTCTAGTTGGCAAATTCCACACTGTTATCCATCAGTTAGCTAGCATAAACTATCATCGATATACATCTCTCAGAAATAGCCTTAGGCTTGGGCATCCCCTTAATTCAAAGAATAACCTAAATATCCAACCCAATAGGATTTGCGTGGAACTCTACTCTCTTAATAAGCACTGAATTCTCACTTCCTGGAGTAAATCCAGTATAACTAAGCGCTTTCCGAAAATGACAAATCCTCGATCTAACAAGCTCAGGCTGGGTACTCCTAACTAGCCACCATTGTACATGTATCATTTTTAGATGAACCATATACGCAATAATACTCTTAGAGAACATCTAACTCATCGTTTCCCCATTATTGCTTCTTCATTCCAACACTCGGTATTCTAATGCATCAATCCTTTCTGCTTCATTTCTTTCAACAGGGAACCCTTTACATGGAATACATTACTAATCCCTCTACTTTCACCGGTAGGGTTACGACATTGCACTAAGTAAACTCACGGCTCCTGACTTCCTTGATTTGGCTTTGGCGTTGGGGCTTTGATAGGGACGAAGTTGTAATTGACTTGAATCAATGCGATTGCTTTTTCTTGAGGGCATTTGCTGGCAAACTGCTTAGGTTTGTGGCAATTATAGCAGAGTCTAGGGTGAACTTTCTTTCTTGGTTATTCGTTGATTGGAACAGTATCTTTTACCTGAACGCATTTTTCTTCGATTGGTTCTCTAGATAAATTTCTTCCGCAATTTCACCGCTCACTCTTAGCGTTATGTATCGGACTGGGGTAACTTCCTGTATATCCCTAGCTATAGGAATTATTTGTCTTCTCTGTGGACATCGATTAACATAATGGCCTTTTCGGCGACAGTTGTAGCCCAAAATGCTGCACTTCCTGCGATTCATTACTTTTTGATTCGCAACACATCCCCTAGTAAAACGATCTTCTTCACCATACAAGGGACCTACTGTGGGTGGTAGCCACTTACTGTTTTTCTGTTTAAGGTCGATAGGTTTAGGAGGGTGCATTTTTAACTCTCCAAGCGACGTATCCGGTGCAACAAATTTTCCCCTTCTTATTGATAATTCTCGAGTAACTAGGGTTCGTAGATTCTGTTGATGCTAGAGTACGGCAGTAACTATTGGATCCAAGGGACACTGAGGTGGACAATGGTCTTGTCTTTCACAAAGGTGATAGGTGATGTTACTCATAGGACCTTTTCTAATTGTATGATTTCCCTTGCAACTTGAGCAATTGATCGCATGCTTATTTGAGGTATGCCTAATTTCCCCACAGCGAATGCACGCTCGATCCTCTAACTTGTCTGGTTGACCGCGCTTCATAGAGCAAGATCTAGGTTTCGAGCAAGATGAAGGGGTAGCATCCTTCTCTGAATTCACTATGACCATACCATTCCTGGGAGTTTCCATTGGGTTGATTCCCATTTTCTCTGGCTCTATTGCTATCACTATTCTGAACTATCTGCTTGATTACCTTAAAGGGTTAGGGAAGAGGGAAGTAGCATAGGTAAGGAGCAAGAATCCTAACATAGGGAAGATAGGTTTAACCCAATAACTTAAGCAATCAATATTAATAACTTGGTATGGTTGCTTATATAAGCCCAAAAGCTTTGCAACACATACTGCACACTCAGCAATCAAGAAGAACTAATTCAACCTAAACACACAAAACTACCGTCTACATGGGCGACACTCCTATCTTAGGAACGCGACTCCCACACATGAGTCTCAACTGGCTATTTGAAGTACTGAGTCTTCTAGCTCTTGATACACTTCATTGATCCATCCTTCCATGAGCTTGATGATTCTTTCCTTCGTGATCATTATGGTAGTAGTAGGCAATGCCATCTCCTAAAGTGTGGTATATCGTTTCTACTCAAGATAACTCAGGAAAGATTTTTAACTCAATTCAGCCTATGTAAGAGAAAGAAATTTCAGCAAAGGAAAAGAGGAATTTTGGGTAAGGACAGAAATAGAAGAATGAGATAAGTCAAGAACACATTATTCTTCTGGGTTAGGTCTTTTAATTTAGAAAATAATTTTGAAGGACCTATAGAGACGTCTAACTATCTAGGGTCAAGGCCTACAGTCAGTATGGCTCTGATACCACCTCTGTCGGGACCCGAATATGCAAATCCGGACCCTCTGTGTATACCGCACTAGTCCAGGATCACGCTAGTGCACACAGGCTCAACATTAGTGAATATCACAATCATACACAACGTAAATAGATAAAAGACATAATATATTAAATACTACCAGTTGTATGACCTTATGGTCAACTTACTTAACAATGCCTCATAACGCTGAACAACAAATTGAACTGCAGCGGAATGAAGACGTAGGTAACCCCTCAGTATACCACAGGCAACTGACAAGGCTCGCATCCTAAACCTTCGTCTCTTCATGGTACTCCTTCAGCACTAATGATTTTTGTAAGCAAGGGTGAGTACACCAACACGTACTCAACAAGTTGTGCACAGAATGCAAGTCTACATAACTATATGCAAGGCTTATTCCAAAGGAATGGCTAAATGGTTCATTTGCAACTAAGCAGCATTAAAAAACACGTACAGTATATATATTGAAATGACAGTAAAACAAATAACAGTAATAGATAGATTCAGCATTTCTCAAGTAAACCAAGTTTTCTCATCCTAAGTCAAGATTCAACTTTCCATGGCAACCTGCCATCCATCCCAAGTTTTATTTTTGCAAAAGTCTAAACCCTTGACCGTAATCCCCGAGCATTGCTCAATACCGTGAGCACGGCTATCCGAATAGTTTGTACACTCTGCAGAGGTTATGCACTTTACCCACAAGACATGATAATCCCTTTGATGCCAAGCTATTAGCACACTTCCTTTGGTATGCCGGCAGAGAATCATGACAAAGCCTTTACAATGCTCTGCCTTAGCCCAGTACTACCCGCTGAGGTTTCAACACTGGTGGGACTGGTTACCACATCCAGGGCCCCCCCTCTTGCGCCATCTGGGTTCATTAAAAAGGATGAACCACACCACCACGATAGTACTAAAGCTAAAGCATTGCAAATTAATCAGCTAGGCTGCCCCATAACAACATGTGGTTGCATGATTGACTCAGTCAAAGGCTGCAAGGTGTCCTTATGGTTTGATCAAAGCAAGACATACACATACCCTCATCCATCGGGCCCACCGAGCATCCCGCCCTTGCCACTTGCTCAGGCCAAAATCATAACCACCCCAGTTGATTACCAAGTACCACGTGCCATCAACAATTCAATATCGTTATGTGACATCCATTGCCACCACAACTCAATCTCATCGTGTGACCACACATGACATACAAATTCAGAACATTGTTCCATATTCCATTAGTCAAGATTATTTATCAAAGATTCATGTACATGTGATGACGTGGCATGGCTAAGCAACTCTATTCCGGTCTAACCATCCATGTTGATTTCATTATTAACCAACTATAGTAAACCAATCTAGGGTGACAAGTGGAGTATGGCATATAAATAACAAGGTAGGGTATAATTCAATGGGTATGTTAGCTAATCCCAAATTTAAGTTGAAATCATTTATACGCATAAAATAACATGCAATAAAGTAAATCAAAGTAGCAGTTTTTCCTAACATGGGTTCAACAGATCAAAGCACAACTTGCCTTGCTTAAGCTCCTGGTATTGCTCCGAAGACTGCTCTTGAGTTGACAATTCCTCCTTCGAAACCTCGCTCAACTCAACGTCTACGCGAATCGAGAAGAAATAGCAAATAAATACCAAAAACAAATAGCAAATGAACTCAAAAATGCAGATAAAAACCATCAATAGATAGATCTCAATTTTATAAATTTTTAGGAATTTGAATCACCTCAATCGGAGTTCATATGCAAAAGTTATAACATTTAGAAGTTTTGAAAATAAACTAACCTCTGAAATTAGAAATCCTAAATTTTTTCCAAATTATTTTTATAAAGAAAATCAAAATTTTCCTGCCCCGGCTTGCACGGACAAAACGTGGCGAAATCTAGACAGATGAACTCAATCTAACGGTTACGGGTAAATCTGCTACGTGGCCTAATATCAACCGTCCGACCTAAATCCAACGGTTGATATTTAATCTGAGACGCTTACCTATTCCGAAGTGACATGGACGAATTCCGTTCGCTTGATTACGATCCGACGGTTGGTGAAGTTCCCGATCGGCGATGAAGCGACAGCGACTTGAGTTCACCGGAGACGAAGACGACGACCCCGGCGACAACTCAGCAGCGCGCGCTCGGAAATCTCCTGGCGTCGCTGTGACTTCACGATTTTTCCTCGACGACGCGACTCGCTCGACTCACGATTTTTCTCTACTGCTTGCTTCCTCTGGCGACTTCTTTCCTGGTCGCACGATTCCTACCGACGCCACGCGCTCCTTGGCGAAATCCTCCGTTCGCCGATACGGCTCGCTCGCAATTTCTTTTCCTTCGCTCGGTTCTATCGACGCCTGTGCTCGGCTTTAAATACGGCGAGGCGTCCTTCTCCCGCCGGAGCGGATTCCAATTCCTTGATTGCGTCGGCGCCAACGCTAGAGAGTTCAAATCGGTTACGCGTCCGAAGAAACGGAAGTCCTTTGCGCGCCTGGTTCAAACTCATCCGCACGATGGGAATTCCACAGCCTTCGGAAGCTCTATCGTCACAGGCTTAAAAACAAATGTTTTAGCGGCCAAGTAACATACGACCGTGAAGGAATAGTGCTCTGCCACGGCGGTACTGTCCGATAATTTCCATCCGATTTTCTAATTAAAACATTTGGATTTGTTTAAGACAACAGAAATACTAGTAAAATTCCAGAAAAATCTCAGAAATACTTTTGATGTAGTCTGGACTTAGATAAAATATTTTTAGAAAAACTTTATTTTAAATTTCCTTTTTATAAATATTTCTTAACAAAAGCCATATATACTAATTCGAAATGATTTAAATAAATCTCAAAAAATCCAATAAATCTAGAAAATTCACAAAAATCATAAATTGCGATAAAATAATATCAAATATTTAGAAAGTCAAAAATTGGGATGTTATAGGCAAGTGGCAAGAGTGGCATTGGATATGTCGCTTTGGTATTTGGCGGTGTTGTTGGTGAATTATGTGATGGTATTGTTGGTGAATTATGTGATGGTATTGTTGGTGAATTATTCGGGGTAGTCTTGTGATGCGCACTAGGTCGGCCCGATCTTCTGATGAGAACGATACGTCGGTTTGATAGCGCACGAAGTAGATGGATCGGCTGCTCGAGATCAGCAACCAAGCAATCGCAACGTCACCACACGAGGCGATCAACGAATCAAAGACTCGACGATCCTTGTACTGCTGCAACCGAGAACAAGCAAGAACAAGGAGAGAGCAATTCAATCTAATAATCTCAAAGATACAAAGGTGAGGTTACATTTCTCGTCACGGGTGGTCTAGTCAACACACGCCAACACGAGGAGGGACGCACAAGGGGTCTACCAAAACACAACAAAACCTAAGCGTAAAAGAATGGTGGCGGCCACATATATAGCGGCGGCCAGGAGGTGTAGGGCAGCCAAAACAGCGGTGGCCACCAAAACCCTAAGATACATGGGCCATAGGCCCAAAATTGAGGTGACGCAACACCCTGAATTTCTGGCCTGTGATATTGTTCTGCATTTTCCTATCGATCTGGAGTGAATTTTGAAGTGGGGCTAGATCCATTGAAAAGCTTATCTCCTAATATTTCAAACAGGTAGTCGCACGCTGAAAACGGAGTCCGGGAGCCCGAGTTATGCCCGTTTGAAGTTGGCAAGCTGCTGGATGGCCGAACCGGGTATTTTGGCATGTTGGGCTTCCATATGGGCCTTCCTTGACGCGTGGGCTGTCCTCGGGGTGTGTGTTTGAGGCCCTTGTCTATTGATGTGGGCTTGAATAGCTGAGCTTTTGGATTAAGGCCTTTCAGCGACGAAGATGCCGTAGCGTCGATCGTATGTGATGAAGATGGAGCAGCGTCGGTAGTCGTTGGAGTGGCCGGAGAGGAAGGAGGGACAGCGGTCACACTGATCGTATCCATGCTGGTGATGTCCTCATCATCTTGCCTTGGTCACCCTAAGGACTTCACCTTGCAAGCCTTTGACCTGAGTCTCTCGTACAACCACATGTCTGAATGGGAAGACCTAGTTTAGTAGGATTCTGATATCTCACCTTTGATACCTCGGGGTGGCGATTACGGAAATAATCTGTATGGGGAGCGTACTTGTCTTTGCGGCTTGGTACCCTATCCAACGGTGTTAAATCGGTCCTATACTTGGCTCGGTGTGAGGAAGTGATAGTGAAGGCAACCCGGAGAGGTTCCTAGGTTGAGCTAGAAGTTTCTGAAAGGCTTTGTTATGATCGCTCATTCGCATACTCTTGTATGGCAATTCACAACTGGCGTGGTGAGTTGATTGTATCTTGTGGGTAAAGTGTACAACCTCTGCAGAGTGCAAAAACTATTCGAATAGCCGTGTCCGCGGTATTGGACATTGCTCGGGGATTATAGTCAAGGGTTAGATTTTGATAAAAATGAGGTTGGGAATGTGGACAATGTGATATGGAAATTAGTTAAGGAAGAGAAATGCTTTACTTGAGAATGACTACGAAATTTATTATGGGTATTACTTGTTTTACTGCTTTTCAATCTATTTATGATATTCATTTGGAAATGCTGTTTTATGCAAAATAGCCAATTCAGCCATTCAATTGGAATAAGCTGTGCATATAGTTATTTAGACTTGCATTACATGCACGACTTGTTGAGTACGGTTGTGTACTCACCCTTGCTATAACAAAACATCACCAGCTTGAGGAGAAGCCTTTGTCTTGAAGAAGGAGAATTACGCAAGAAGGCGAATATCTAAGAGTTGAACCTTGTCAAATGCCCGTGGTATTTTGATGGGATTCACCGACGTTCTTTGTTCATTATTTGCTCGTTTTACTCGAGTTGAAGCCATCTAGGCTTCACAATTGTAAGTTGACTTTAAGGTTGTTCAACATGTTATATTAATTGATGAATACTTTATTTATTATTCCGTTGTGTATGATTGTGATATTCATCTTTGTTAACTGTGAGCACTAGCTACTGATCCTGGGACTAGTGCTGAAAATACAGAGGGTTTCTGGATTGCGAATTCGGGTCCTGACAATTTATAGCCCCGGGAGAGTGCGTCAGACCAAGCGTCGCAAGGCAATAAGAGTCCGTGTTGGCTCCGATTTACAAAGCGACATAGTTGTGTCTTCATGTTAATGCGGAAGCCGAGCAGGCGTCAAGTGATGATGAGCCGCACGAAGACCGAAGGACACAACGGCTGCAGTAGGCCTCAACAATAATGGCACAAGTGGAGATGGCATTAAGTCTGATCAGTGCGCTCGGGGGCTCGTGCGCTCAAACATACGATCAAATAATATCGAACGCGATGCTTTTGCCCAACTGTCGCCCCGATGGTCTGATCGAGCAGAGATTCAGGGGCCACGTCGCGCTGCCCCTAAGCAAGAGACTCCGCCAAGAACACTCGGGGGCTGGGCCACCGAGTCGTACAACTGAGGGTTCTCTTCAAAGAAATTTGTGCCTACTCGTCATAACAAGCAATCGAGTAAGAGGTCGAAGATTAGCATCGCTCAAATTCTCACCTCGGCATAGCCTCATCCTCGATTCGAGACACTCATTGAGTAAGCGATCAGGAGTCATGATAAATGCACAAGATTGACACTCCGCTGACACCTCGATCCAGCTATCAAGTAGAAGCCGAGAGCAGAAGCGTAGCATGATGTCGACTGCACTCTACTCCCCACCCGATAGTTTCATCCAGTAGGGAGTCGGGGGCTGCAGGTAACTCGATACTCGACACACGGCAAATGTCGGGACCCGAATCTGCAAATCCGGACCCTCTGTGTATTCTGTACTAGTCCAGGATCACGCTAGTACACACCGGATAAACAGGTTGAAGTACCACAATCATACACAGCGGAATTAATAATAAATTACTTCAAACAGGAATATAAACGAGTTACAAGACCTTATGGTCACCTTACAATAATTCGCCACGCAGGGCGATAAATATCAAGGTAGCACAAGTTCAATAGCGGAAGCAAAAGTACGGTAATGAAACCCCCTCGTAGCCACAGGCAACCGACGAGGCCTAACCCTAATCCTCCTGACCTTCGGTGAACTCCTCCTCCCAAGCTGGCACAGCTTCTTCTTCTGAGGTTTTGTCGAAGCAAGGGTGAGTATACAACATACTCAACAAGTCACGCACAAATGCAGTTCTATTACTACATGCATGGCTTATCCCAAAGGAAAGGCTTAAATGGTTATTTTGCATAAAGCAGCATTTCTTTTAACAGATACTCTTAATTAGATTAAAAGCAGTAAAACCAATATTATAATAATTAATTTCTCAATTCTTTTCCAATAGTTTGGCACACAGCCCAAGTTTCATTCATCAGTCTTCGGCACACAGCCACCCATTCCACATTTTTATTTTGTGAAGATCTAACCCTTGACTGTAATCCCCGAGCAATGTCCAATACGGCAGACACGGCTATTCGAATAGATTTAACACACACACTCTCTGCAGAGGTTGTACAGTTTACCCACAGGATACAGTCGCTCACCACACCGGTGATTGATTGCAACAAAGTCTTTCGAAGACTAACACTTAACGATGAACCTCTCGAAGATGCCCTTCTAACACTTCCCTCACACAGAGCCAAAGTTTAGAAACGGGAATCTGATTGGATGGGTACCAAGCCGTAGCATAGGTACGCTCCCCCACACGATTACACTCTTGTGTAACTGTCACCCCGAGGTGTCAAAGGAAAGATATTAGAACCTTACTAAACTAGGTCCGTCCCATTTCGGACAAGTGGTTGTACGAGAAACTCAGTTCAAAGGCTTGCAAGGTGAAGTCCTTAAATGTCCCGGGCAAGACATCTATTTTATATTTCACAGCACACAGCCTTAACCATCACAATACATCCCATTGCCACACAGGCCCGCCTGGCACAAAGCCTTCTTGCCACTTGACCCGGTCCAAATCATTTCCCACCCCGGGTTTGCATTTATGCAACACATGCCAATGCCCACGTCATTGTATGAGTAGGACCACACAGGCCGCTACCCCCAATTCCATCTCATGACATCATCGCATTATTCTAAAATGCGTTCCATAATTGTTTAGTCAATATTCTTTTGCGAATTCGAAGTCATTCACGCACATAAGCATACTAAGCAGCTAATCACGGTCTAGCCTCCCGTGTTGGCATTAATATAGCAACCAACGCTAATTACATCTTAGGGTGACAAGGTTTTCAGGGCATATAATTAATATTAACAAGGCGACATAAACAAGGTAGGTGCATTATCTATTCATCCCAAATTCTTCAATAACATTTTTAGTTAACATAGCATGCATAATTTAAATTAAAATACATTTGAAAATTTTAGGGGCAATATGGTCAAAGCATGACTTGCCTTCGAATAGTAGCTGATCCTGATCTGAAACATGCGACGGGTCTTCAAATCCTTCCCCGGTAACTTCCAGCAACTTGGAGTCTACTCGTATGAAGCAAATACACAATAAATACACAATACAGATATTAAGATCAACTCTAAAAATAAAATAAAATTTACCAATAAATAGTTTACATTTTTATAAATTTTTAGGGACTAGAATCACCCAAATCCAAGTTAAAATGCAAAAGTTATAGCAGTTACAAGTTTCTAAAATTTAATTAAAAGAAAAACCGAATTATTCTATTTATTCTCCTACGGAAAATCCGGTTAATCTTCTCGGCGTGACACGTGTCAGCACCAGAGACAGCCACGTCACTCTCGGCCACTGACACGTGGGCCCCAGATGACGTCATCTTGACGTCGGCGCCTGACAGCAAAGACATGCGACAAGTGGGCGGTGCCTGATGCATGCCCCACTTAGCAACTGACACGCGGCGCACATCCACTGGACCATGCGGCGGCTGAGATTCGGATGGCTACGTGGCGAGATCCCGACCCTAGATTGACGATCCGACGGGCATTATCAAGAGCGCAACTCATCGCTCGTGGGCGCCGGGCGGTTGGATGGAGATCAGCGGCGCGAGGTGCGGCGATGTCTCGCTCACAAGCCAGCGTGGCGCCATCCAAGCCGACCATCGCGGATCGCGGCCATTATCAAGCGCACACGATACGGCAACGCGGCGCTACGGTGGCGGTTAGATCAAAGTCCTACGGCTGTTGTTACCCAAGCAGTTTACTATTCACCGAATCTACGTGGCCGCATCTGAGCCGAACGTCTAAGCATCGACGGTCATGGCTCCACGCGGCTATACTACCGGAGGCTACGTGGCACAATCGTGACCGCAGATCTAGGATTCAACGCACATTATCAAAGGTAACCTACATGAGTACGTGGCCTTACGAGAGTCGCACGATCACCATCTAACGGACCAGATCAAACCATACCGCTTCAGCCTAATTCGAAAAGGAGGATGCATGGCTTTACCTCGGGCATTGGATGGAAATCTGACGACGGAGGTGAGCTGCGAGGCGTCGAAGGAGAGGTGGTGGCGCTGGTCGCCAGACGTGGAGAAGAAGAAGAAGGCGCGGGTGTTTCCGAGCGTCTCCGGTTGGAAGAAGTGGCCTGGGTGATGGAGCTTGGCACGGCGGACTCGGCAGAGGTCTCGAAGCTTGGCGGAGAAGCGGCGGCGGCGGAATCTGAAAAAACCGGGCGGTGGTGTTTGACAACTACGGTGAGCTTCCGAGAGGCTACGGTGCACGAGCTAACGGCGAAGCGGACCAAATCTTGTGGCGGTCGGACACGTTAAATGGGCTACCGCACGGTCACTGAGGAGCCTTGGAACTCGCGCAAATCCCCCGACAAATCTGGGCGGCCAATAGTAGGCGGCGGTGCACTGTTCGCTTACTCCCGAGACGTTCGGTCACATCCCACCGTCCGATTGCGATCCGACGGCTCCAAGCGAATAGCGTTTCGGTGAGACTGCGCCACGTGTCGCCATCCTAACGGCTCGACGCAGAGATCCAACGATCCAGGCTATTAAGCGACGCGGCTTCACCACAATCGTCCGATCGGGATCGAACGAACCGGAGTGGGTGGCGCTAGGGTTTTTCGGTGCGAGCACAGTGTTGGGCTCGGCCACATCGTAGTGGCGATATTAGGCTTTTCTCAATAAAAATAATTGTAGAAATTCAAAGTAATTAATTAGGGCACTAAAAATACTCAAAAAATTCTAGAAAAATTCCAAAAAATATTTTCGAGCATTTTGAGCCTAAATAAAATATTTTTATTTATTTTTGATAAATACCTTTTCTGATATTTAATTATTCAAGAGAGGATAATCTAAATTAATTCCAATTAAATCCAATAAATCCCCAAAAATTCAGATAAATTCAATTAAGTGCAATAAATTTTAATTAATTCACAAAAATTTAAATAACTCCAAAAATTAAAATCGGGTCAAATTTCGGGACGTTACAGCATACAGGTAACCTGACACCTTGTTCAATTTTTGCCATCTGTTAGTTCTATTTTAATTGATACGGCTATCGAGCAGAGCACACTGTAGGTGAAAATTCTGTATTTTATAAACGTGAATCCCTTTGCACACATTTACTCGATTAAGTGCTCAGCCGAATTAAATAAGCAAGCCAAAGCTCGGCCATGCCTGAACCCGACGACGAGTAATTCTATCATGCGCGCAAATGAGCACCAGATTTTAGACATCTAACACTTAGCGGCTGGCGAGAGACAAGGCCTCTAGTCAGTTCTACATGCACTGTTCGATAAAGCTCGAGTTTGCTATGCGGTCTAAGCCGTATGGTTGATGAAGGCCGGCAAAGGATCGTGTAAAATTCTAGCGCTATCCACATCACACAGATTTTATGCACAGCCTCTCCGAGCGCAAGCTCGGGGGCTTAGGAATTTAACAGAATCTTGTCTTAAGATTTGTGTGCAGGTATACCCGAAGTACAAGCGCCAAGTTATAAGTGCTAACCAAAATTGCATCTATCAGTGTCTCTTTTGTTTCATCAGCAAGGAATCAAAAGCATGACACGAATGGACAAGCAAAATAGTTAGTATCTTTATTAAAAAAAGAGATGTTGAACCAGCGCAAGCTCTGTTACATCAAGGCTAGCAGCTCAAGGGCTTCGCTCGTCCTTACTATCCAGAGATATTTCTAGCTCGTCTACAAACCGCTTGGCCTGGTCTTGGAAGGAGTCAACTAGATCGTCAGCCTTGTCCTCCTCACAAGCGAAGCCATCTTCCAGGCGCGAGAGGTCTAATTCTGGGTAATGGGAATTCACCGTGGCAAGCAAGGATGACGTCGCGAGACGAGCCGAATTGGTCATGTGGCAGAGAGTCCTTGACCGCAGAGCGGCCAATGCCGTGTCTGTCACAGCTTTATCCTCCTCGACCTTCTTCAGGCTCGCCTCCAAGGAAGAATTTACGGCCTGGCGTCTCGCCTTCGACGGCGATTTTGCTCCTCGCCTCGAACTTCGACTGAGCTTTCCTCGCCCATCTCCATCTCGGTAGGAGCCCTTGACTCATCATTCTTCGTCTGGATGACCCGCTACTGAGAAGCTACAAGCCGCTCATTCTCTTGCTTGGCTTGCAGGCAGAACGTCTTGATGTGATGTAGGGTTTTCGAAGCCCGCTGCCGGAGGATGGACGACAGAGGTTGAAAAAGCAGTAAAAAGGAAAATGAGCTCGAGCCGTAAAGTTGATTTAGTGCGTTTGCATACCTAGAGATCAGGTTCCAGGAGCAACCAATGTTCGAGGGGGGCCGAAGGAGGCGAAGGCAAGGATGAGGCCATGGGAAGTGTAGATGTTGTGCCGAGAGCTGGTTCGATTGTGCTGGTGACCGTCGAAGGCAAGGAACCAACCAGGGCCACGGCAACCATTTCCGGCGGCAGTGAGGTGCCAGCCGAAACTAGTTCGATCGCGCCGGTTGGCCATAAGGATCCATCAGTAGCACCCTCGATGGCACTGACAGGCATGTCCTTCCTGCAAAAGAAGTTCTAGTGTGACACTTTCCAATAAGATGGGAGCACTGGAGAAGCTATGGATAGGTAATCTTACATCTTTGTTTTCAACATCATTCTTAACCCACTCCGCGAGCGAGATCTTTTCTTCGGCACTAGCTCGGCCCTGGTGACTGCCCTTTTGGTTGGCTCGGCCAACGAAAGCAGTGGTGCTAGCAGATCAGCGATCGGAGAAGCAGCCTGCTCACGCAAGGAAATTATCGCTATCGACTTTGACTACTAGCCTAGCAAATGATCAGGAATAGTCACTTTACCCTTTCGACTGTTTTGGTTCTCGAAGGAACTTCTCGAAGCGACACTTGCGAAGTCGCAGCCAAGCGTTGCGCATCAGTGACCAAGGTGTCCCGTTGTTCCTCCAAAAGTTGCCGAACTACGTCAGCAGCAACTTCATAACACCCGAGTGATCGATTGAAGGTCACCTGATTAGAAGTCTTCGATACTGGGTGGCGCTTCCACCGAGCCAGGGGTGATGGCGACGCTGAAACCCCCGGTCGAGGAGAAGTCGTGTCGGGACCCGAATATGCAAATCCGGACCCTCTGTGTATACTGCACTAATCCAGGATCACGCTAGTGCACACAAGCTCAACATTAGTGAATATCACAATCATACACAGCGGAATTAAGATAAAAGACATTATATATTAAATATTACTAGCTGAATGACCTTATGGTCAACTTACATAACAATGCCTCGTAAGGCTGAACAGCAAATTAAACTGCAGCAGAATGAAGACGTAGGTAACTCCTCAGTATACCACAGGCAACTGACAAGGCTCGCACCCTAAACATTCGTCCCTTCATGGTACACCTTCTTCAGCACTAGTGATGTTGTAGACAAGGGTGAGTACATAAAGCACTCAACAAGTTGTGTACAGAATGCAATTCTAACATAACTATATGCAAGGCTTATTCCAAAGGAATGGCTAACAATGGCTATTTGCAGTAAAGTGGCATTTATGAACAAGTACAGTGTATAGATTGAAAAGAAGTAAAAACAAATAAAAGTAATAGATAGATTCAGCGTTTCTCAAGAAAACCAAATTTCCCATCCTAAGTCAAAATTCAACTTCCCATGGCAACCTGCCATCCATCCCAAGTTTTCATTTTGCAAAAGTCTAACCCTTGACTGTAATTCCCGAGCTATGCTCAATACCGTGAGCATAACTATTCGAATAAATTATACACTCTGCAGAGATTATGCACTTTACCCACACGACATGATAATCTCTTTGCGCCTGGCCATTTAGCACACTTCCTTTGGTGTGCCGCCAGAAAATCATGACAAAGCCTTTACAATGCTCTGTCTTAACCCGGTACCACCTGCTAAGGTTTCAACATCAAGGGTGATTACCTATGAGGCCCCCTCTTGCGCCATCTGGGTTCATTAAAAAGGGTGAACCACACCACCACTGGTAGTACCAAAGCTAAGACATTGCAAATTAGTCAGCTAGGCTGCCCCATAACAGACATGTGGTTGCATGATTGACTCAGGTCAAAAGCTCACAAGGTTAAGTCCTTAAAGGTTGATCAAAGCAAGACTTGCACATACCCTCTGCCTATCGGGCCCACCCAGGCACACTTGCCCTTGCCACTTGCTCCGATCTAAATCATAACCACCCTAGTTGATTACTAAGCACCACGTGCCATCAACAATTCAATATCGTTGCGTGACATCCATTGCCACAACAACTCAATCTCATCGTGTGACCACACATGACACACAAATTCATGACATTGTTCCATATTCCATTAGTCAAGATTATTTATCAATGATTCAAGTACATGTGATGACGTGGCATGGCTAAGCAATCTAATCCGATCTAACTATCCCATGTTGATTTTATTATTAACCAACTATAGTAAACCAACATAAGGTGACAAGTGGATCATGGCATACAATCGACAAGGTAGGGTGTAATTCAAAGGGTATGATATCTAAATCCCAATATAGGTTGAAATCAGTTATACACATGAAATAATATGCACTAAAGTAAAACAAAATAGCACTTTTGCAAACATGGGTCCAACATGATCAAAGCACAACTTGCCTTGGTTAAGCTCCTGGTCTTGTTCTGGAAATTGGTCTTGAGTTGCTAATTCCTCCTCCGAAGCCTCACACAATTCAACGTCTATGTGAATCGACAAGAAATAGCAAATAAACACCAAAAACAGAGAGAAAATAAACTCTAAAAATCAAACAAAAACCACTATTAGATAGATATCAATTTTACAAATTTTTAGAAATTTGAATCACCCAAATCGGAGTTCGTATGAGGGAGAACGAGCTCTCGAAAGATTCAAATTCCTGAAAATTCATAAAATTGGAAAATCAATAATATTCCAAATTATTTTTGTAAAAGAAAATCCGATTATTGTGTCAGCTGACGTCAGCCCTGGTCTGGACCGATTAAGCCGACACGTGTCAACCATCGGTCGGTCCGGACCAAGACAGATCTGGTCTGCACGATACGATCTAACGGCCACTGACCATACCGCTACGTGGCTTAATCTACAGCGTACATCTACGATCGGACGACCGTCGCTAACCGAGGCGAACTACTATTGATCTAGCGACGTGGCACAATCACGACCACTCATTTAAGATCGAACGGTGATTCCTTACCCGAGCGATGTACTGTTCCCAGGGCGACACGGGCGAATCCGGTGCGTTGGTGGAAGATCTGACGGCTGCGAAGCTTCGGTTCCGGCTGATGGCGTCGCGGCGTTGGGCTTCGCCGGACTTGAAGACGATGACCATGGGCGTGGTGTTGCGGCGGTCTCCGGCAATGAAGAGGTGACGAAACGGATGGGACTCAACGAGATGTGCTCGGATCTGGCTTCGGCGCGGTGGTTCACGGCTCGACGACAGCGGAAAATGCGCAAAGGCTAGCGGCTCTTCGGAAACTTCGGCGAGCTACGGCGGGCGCTACGAAGATCTACAGGCGGCGATGCTTGGGAAGGATTGTGCGGCAGCTCACGGGGATCCTCGGGAGGGGCGCCCGGGCCTTAAATACCCTGTACTCGACGCGTACGGGTGCTGGACTCCAAGTCGGCGGCGGCGGTGGCGGATTCCGAGTCCTACGCGGAGACGACAACGGTTAGCCCTAGGATTGAGATCGGACGGTCAGGAGAGAGTCCGCGCATGGCACGACCTCAACCGCCCGATCCAATCAACGGCGGATACGAGGTAGGGTTTTGGTTTGCTCCAACGAATCTTGACCGTTCGATGCAGATCTGATGGCACGAGAATGCTAGGGTTTCCTAACGCACGCTCGTTGATAAAGGCCCTTGGATGACGATCCGACGGCCACGGACGATCCTTCTAGAAGGCGGTGGCGAAATGCTTGTTGGGCATAGCAGACGAGGCTAAGCGTGCATGAGGTGGGCTCGGCAGCATTCTTCCAACCAAGTTTTACGTCTTTTCTAATTAAAATAATTAAGGAAATTAGTTTTAATTTATTTAAAGCAGATAAACACCTGGAAAAATCCAAGAAAATTCTAAAAAATACTTTGAGACATTCCAGACTTAAATAAAATATTTTTGGAAAATCTTTATTTTAAACTTATCTATTTATAATTATTTTTTGACAAAAGACAATATACTTTAATTTAAAATAATTCAAATAAAATCCAATAAATCCAGAAAATTCACAAAAAGCATAAATTGCAAATTAACACTATTAACTAAATAAAAGGCCAAACATTTTGGATGTTACAAGTCGCCGCCTCCTACTTCTGAGATGCTTCGACCTCGCTGGGAGCTAGGGCAAGTGTCGTGTCCTCCGCAGATGGACCCATATCAGCAGGGCCTAAGCTCGATGCATGCCCGCCGTCTCGAGCAGGCTCATCGTCTAGGTCTATGGCCCCCTCTAGCAGTTCGCTGTGCTCGTCCCACTCGATCACCTAAAAAAGTAAAATGAGTTAAGCCCTGATAGCTGCCCTAGAGCGGCAAAAGTGGTAAGCACTCGATACGTACCTCTGGTCAAGGGTTGGCAAGAGAGTAGGCCTCTATGCCGTAGGGCCCAAGAGACAATCCATGAAAAATTTTGCTCAATCGAGCAGAAATGTTTGCCTCTATCAAGACTATTAGTTAGTAAAGTGGTTCATCGACCACTAATCATGGTAGAGAAGGAAAAACAACAAAAGAGATCAGTATTACTTACCTTCGGATGAATCTCTAGTTGTGTCATTGACCCCAGAGTACTCCCACGTCAGATAGTCCCGGCACCTCAGCGGACAGGACTGCCACGTCAGGAAGTCTCGGACGACATGCCACCCAGAGAGACCCCTTTTCCTCAGCTCCTCAATCTTCTCAACGCAGCGTGCATTCTGCGCAATCGATGGAGGGAATTTCATCCAGAGCTCGGAAAAGGCCGGGAAGGAAGGTTTGTAAGATAAAGGAAAATTAACCATGTCCGACGAGGTGATATAAAACCACCGCTTCTTCCAATCTGATTGCGAAGAAGTCACTAGCACAGGTATATAGGCACTAGCAGCACCGTTGCGAAGATGGAAGCCAGCGCCCCTGACGACCTCGTTCTTAGTCGACCTCTTCAGATTATAGAAATGGCGAAACAAGTTGAGGCTGGCTCGGATGCCCAGGTAGGCCTCACAGAAATGAATAAAGATGCTAAGTATTGTGATAGAATTAGGGCTCAGGTGAAAAAGCTGGATTATGTAGAAGTCCAGAACGTCAAGCAGAAATTTGGAAGGGGGAAAGCTGAGACCGCCGCGGAAAAAGGACTCGAAAACAACAGTCTCATCCTCATTCATAGGAGTCGGATATTCCTCACCAGCGGAAGGCCTCCAATGGAAGAACGCTCGAGGAGGAATAAGGCCATCCTTCTCTAGCTCCACTAAGTATTTCTCCGTCATGGTGGACGTCTACCACATCTGCCGGTACGTATCGTCTCTGTAGGTTGGATCTTCGATAGGCTCCGCTGCAACCTCCTTCTTTGGGACGATGACCTTGGGGTGGGCAGAAGAGCCAGAAGCCATTGGAATAGGAAGAGGTAAATCTCAGGACACAAAAGCGCAAGGGCTCAAGGAAATGAGATGGAGGCTTCGGGAAGAAGGCTAAAGGCAAAAGCACGAACGGCTACAGTTCCAAATCCAGAGATTTATAAGCCAAAAGGTGTCCAGGCATAATGGTTCATTTCCCGCTGAACGTTACGATGATCGCCGAAAAAAGTGGAATGATGGCACCGTATTTGCCGCGACGTGAGCCATAAATGCTTCAACTACTCAACGTTCAGAATTTCTGACAACAGTTCCAACTCCGCTCAGAGTCAGGTTGACTGGCTAATACCAGGCAGCGCAAGATTACCCTAAGCACTCAAGTTAGGCTTGCCTTAGGGCGCTCGACTCCGCGCAATCTACCCGATACTTAGCGATTCCTACTCGCTCAAAGTATTTGACTAGAAGCAGGCGAGGCATTACTCAACCAAATCAAGTTTGGCGGTAATCGACCCAGCACTCAATGGACCCTCCGCTGAGCGAAGTTCGGGGGCTATTGTTAAATATCCAAATATGGGATATGAGCATGCACGAAAAAGTTAGAAATCATGTCACGTACATACTTTCTAATACTAGGATATTCTGTATATCTCTAGCCCGAGTCTGCAAGATAAGGTATACGCGGAAAGGATAACCCCTGTAGGGAAATCTCTGATCTTACTCTCGATACGAGGAGACCCACTCGAATATGCCCAGCAGCTATGAAAGTTCAGATATGATACGGGGATTATAACGGCAGAAGGACTCCTCATCGACCACGACTCGGTACTCCATCCGCTATATAAGGATCAGGGAGGACGTCGTTAGGGGGAGGTCCACGAAGCCAATTGAAGTGCTACAAGCCAGACCAAGTCCACAAAACCCATCCAGAGCTAAACGGAAGCGGGTGCAAGCCTGTAGAAGCCATTGCAACCCTTAGCGATCTAGCGTAGCCATAGTTTAGCCATCCCCCACATTCGTAGTTCTTCCTTGTAATCAGGGATACCCCCATTAATATATACTTTCTTTATCGATCTCAATCATCGCCGACACAGGAGTAGGGTATTACTCATCGACGAGGCCCGAACCTGTCTACATCACGTGTTCCCTCTTGCGTGTTGACCCTGCATATCTCGAAGGTACTTGAATATAAGTGTGTTGTCGAGCACTAACCTTCGACAACATCCATTTCATAAATCAACTCAGATCACACATTATAACATATGTACAACACATCCATTTCAGAAATCAACTGACATATATACTAACCAATTGGATTCAGAAGTAGAAATGACAAATTCACATCACAAGGTTCACAAATTAATCTGAATGTACGGCATGTAACAAATTCACAACTCATGGTTGAGCCTTAAGTAGCATATGCCCTTTGAATTTAAGACCTCACGCATCAAGAAGGTATAGAGCTGTCCTCGAATAGTTAAAAGGTCAGCCTATTCCAATGCAGATTCAGCGCACTGCCAAGCCTGTCAATGAGAAAAGTAAAGTCTCGCGTGTATATAAATTAATAAGTGGAGATATTTGTTGCAAGATTGACAGACCTGGATGACATTGGTCTGCTGGGAACCAAGGAGGAGTGCTATATTGTGGTAAACATAGAATCCACATAGGTCAGTGCCCATTGGCTGTTGGTGGTACTGCCAAGACATAATAGTTTAATTAGTTCCGAAGGTATTATAATGGAGTGTGAAGGATTATTGCATACTATCGGATATTGAAAACTTAAAAGTATGCTTTAGAGTGGCTGGACCCTTCTTGTGTGGCCCTCCCCTCGATTTGAAGACACCGAACGATGTGTTGAGAAAATCTCTGGTAGGCTTCAAATCGTGGGTGCCGCCCTTTCTGGAATCAAGATAAATTACCCGATTCTGTTTCGATATAATTACGAGTAGAACTCAGTGATACCTACACAGGTATATCGTCATGGTCACTGAACCTAACTTCGAGGTGAGATATATAGTAGAAATCAACGAGTATAGTATCTGGACGAAGCACTTACCCTGGGTTGTAGGGTAAAAGTATGAATTTTTTATTCGAATGAGCCAGCAGTACTTTTTCCACGTACTTGTGGACGAATTCTTTAGTTTTGTCCATGGTTTGCTTGGACATTATGTGTAGGTCGGCGAAACCCACCAGTTGTTTCCTTGTTCTTGCTTCCTGGATCATGTATCTACATATACAAAATCAAGGATGATATATATATGACATTTATCGATGCGTCAAAAATGTAGACGGTGATTGCACACACTTACATTGTCCAGCATCTTAGGAGTGAGGCGTCGAGCGCTTTGAGGTTGTACAGATCGAACAAGTCAGTAAAGCCGACCATGAAGACGCAATCTAAAGACCAGTGTAAGAAATACTCCTCCTTGAAGCAATTGAATATTCTGGGAAGAATAATTATAATTCTGCTGGCTATAGCATAAAGACTTTCCTAGACCTAAAGTTTTCTTATGCCCTGGTTGTGCTAAAGGAAAGCTCATTTTTAGATCTTCTTACCTAAAAAGTTAGGAAAGAATTACTGAATTTCCTGGAGAAAATTCAAAATGATATATGTGAACTTGTTCAGCCCCTATCGGGCCCCTTCTAAAAAATTTTATGGTACTTGTCGGTGTACTTTGCACCGAAGTACCCTCTCCACCGCAGATCAGTGGGCCCAAATAGTGGCCTAGCCCACGTGGCGGCCTAGCGAGCAGGTGGGCGATCAAGCCCTGCTCGATGGACGGTAAGCCCACGTGGCGCCCTGGCGAGCACACGGGCGATCACACCTGCCGCGAAAGGCGGCCCGCATGGCGACTGGCGGCGGCAAAGGGCGATCACGCCCGCTTGCGGGCGGCGGCGCGTGGCTCTGGCGAGCAAAGGCGATCATGCCTTTCATTGGCGGCGGCCGCATGGCCCCTTGGTGAGCAAGTGGGCGATCATACCCTGCTCGCCGGGCGAGCGGCCCGCGTGGTCCCGCGTGGCCCCCTAGCGAGCAGGTGGGCGATCATGCCCTGCTCACCGGGCGAGCACCCCGCGTGGAGGCTGGGCGAGAAGGAGGGCGGTTATGCCCTGCCCGCGGGGCATCGGCCTCCGTGGCGGCCTAGTTAGCGGGTGGGCGTTCGGGCCCCCCTTGTCAAGCCATGAAGGCAACCGAAGGAATGAGGAGAAGGCTTCACCTCGAAGCCTCCTTCCCCTGACACCCTGTGTTAGGGCCATTGATTGTGAGGAATTCTGCTATCGACATGACGACAGCCCATCCCTCTGACACCTCTCACCAAACCTGCCGCAGGAGCGTCATATCCCGGGCGGACCGGGCGAAGCCACGCAGCGGCATTAAATGGAGTTTGAAGGACAAGGCTATAGTAACGGGTGCAATAAATGAGTCATGGGTCGGTGTAAGGCTAGAATGATGGGTGTAATTAATGAGTTGTAGATCAGTATAGCGTCACCTTCTTACCTGCCTGGGCCAACCCCGTCTATATAAGGTCGTTCCGGTGCATGGAGAAGGGGGCTCTCTCCTCGATCTGAATCCGAGACTTATCCAAACTCGAGACCAGAAAAACCATTGTAATCACCTCCACATTTCGTCAACAAAGTTCTAGTAGGACGTAGGGCTATTACCCGAGTTGGGGGCCTGAACCTAGGTACATCACCGCGTTCATTGATCTGTTGATCCCTGGAGTCCCTTCCGTGAGAGTCATTAGGATTTCCAGCTACGAAGATGCCCTCTACCGAACCATACCCTCCATCCTGAGAGTAGTCAACCCTGTTCGTTGACGAGGTCCTGTCCGTCAAAATACGCCGACAGTACTAATAGATGCTTCTACTAGATGGTCCTATATATGTCTCTTATCTAATAGGAATCATGCTTCTACCAAAATTAATTGCCCAAATTTTTAAGTTAAGAGCCTACTTTTCAGAAGAAAGGATCAATTCTATTTGAATGGGGCAACGTTGACGAGTTTATCTCAAAGCATTTAATGACTATTATATGGCTTTGAGAATTAATATAGAGCATCTTGTACCTAATGTCCACACTTTAAATAGCCTTGAAGAGTCATTATATTAAAAAGAACAAAACTTATTATATTGCTTGGCCACTCTTGTAGAATAGTTGGCTTCCCACCGGTTGTTGGGGCCGCTCAATGCTGCATACTACGGTAATAATTCAACTCAGACCAACTGCACATTATGAAATTTCTCCATTGCAGATAATGTGTGGAAAAGAATTAAGTATTTCCCATCTGCGAAAATTTGGCTATGTTGTATGCATGTCAATCTCTCCACCACAGCGTACAACCATAGGACTTGACCAGAAGTTGAGGATCTATGTAGGTTATAAATCTCCGTCATGTATTAAAATACCTAGAGCCTGTGACAAGGGATCTGTACATGGCTCAGTACGCTAATTATACTAAGAACATTTTTCGGCATTAGGGGGAGATAAGTACCACATTAATGAATGTTGAGTCCTTAGATCCACACACTTAAGAGACCGAACTTGAAGTTTGAAGGATAATAAATCTGCAATAAATAAGCTAATAATCTACTAAATGCCTTCACTGGTCATAAGGAGTGAAAGATCTCATATACCTGCAGTATATGCACTTGAAAGAGTGAAAATACCTTAGAAGGATATTAAACCTACTCTTGACCCTCATGATAAGAAGAGGGGGAGGCCTCCAGGTGCACGAGACTCAATTCCGTGGAGATGTCTGCAGAAGTAGAGAACCAAACAAATAAGAACACTACCTGTGACAGTAGAAGAAGCTCAACCTAATGTTGAGAAAATCCTTGAAGTGGGCCATCCTGGGGATGGTAACATCCCTGAAGTGATCCATCCTAAAGATGATAACCTCAGCGTATATTTGCGCGCACAATTCCACACTGGGAAGTCAGAACACCCAGACTCCATTGTTATGGGAAGTCAGAACACCCAGACTGAAGTGATGCAGGAGAAATGAATAAAAGAAAGACTACAATTGTCGACATATATTTGAATCTAAAATTGTTAAAAGCTGGATCTAGAACCAAAGTCCATAGTAGAGTGCCAGAAGCGCTCAGATTGGGTCAAACAAAAGAACAATTGAGGCAGTGCTCGCTTAATAAGAGGAAAATTTCTAGTCCTGTTGACTGAACATCTCCTAAAGTGTTCCCTAGATGATCAAATGGGTTTTTCATCCAGAAGAGAAATAAAAATACTCAGGTGGTGAGATATAAAAGTGAGGCTTGTAGTAGAAGGGTTCACGTAGAGACCCAGCATCAATTACGATGAAACTTATTTTCCTGTGATGAGTGGAATAACGTTCCGATATTTAATATCAATGGCAGTTGGCTTAAATTTAAAAATGCAGTTGATGGATGTAGTGACCGTATATTTATATGGGTCACTGGGTTCGGATATTTATATGAGAGTCCCTTAAAGAGTCTGTCGGGGATTGGATAATTTTCATAAATAACTATTATAGCCTGGCAGCTAGTTTTGGCCGACCATACATGCTCTTGGATGGTGTTCCCAAGGAGGACCCTCGGATAGTTTAGCTGGCGGGTCCGCCCGACTAGAGTAGGCCCGATGCTCGTCTACGAGCACCCAAGCTCGTCCCCGAGCATGCAAACTCGGAAGCTCGTAAGGATCGGTTAAAGCTGGAGAAATCCGCGAGCATGAACGGAAGATTGTGTTCACCCCACGACGTTTAAGTGGTGATAGTTACATCACGACCCAGAGCCATTATGCCCACGACGAGAACGTGGCGAGAATCAAGGCTACAGTTACGACCACGGTAAATACAGTAAATTGCGCATTATTCGGCTGCAATTATTTCAAGTATTTTTTAAGCTATAAACACCCCCCCGGTTGAATCGGTAAGGAGGGAGGAAGAACAAAGAGAAAACAAGACACATGCATACACGAGCCTTTATGTAAGAAGTTTCACAAGCAATAGTGAGATCACTAGAGTAGGGTTATTATCTCCGCTGTGAGAGGCCCGAACCAGTATAAACCCCTTTGTCTACTTTCCGAGTATCCTAGCCTAAGAGCATTCTCCAAACGTAAACCCTTCACCTAAAAGGGGCTCTGTTGATCCCTCATTCAACAAGTAAGCTCAATAGGGGACCTGTTTCCCAAACGTCGACAGAGTCAAAGTTCCAGATCCTAATAATCACAACATGTATAGCGATAAACTGCAGAGACCGCTATACGGGTTAAATACAGTCGGGGAGAATGTGGTATAACCGGCTTAGTAAATTCCTCCTAAAGAAGGGATGCTCAAATAATGATAATTATCCCTGTGTGTTCATAAAGAAATCCCAGAATGAATTCTGTATCATCTCGGTATATGTCGATGATCTGAATATCATCAGAATCATATAATAGATAGAGGAAGTAAGTGCTTACCTTATGACAGAGTTTTGAGATAAAAGTTTTGGGTAAAAACCAAATTTTGCCTAGGCTTATAGCTAGAGCATTTCCTAGAAGAAATTCTTGTTTACCAGTCTTCCTATACCCGAAAGGTATTGGAAAGATTTAATATGGATAAATCGCATCCTTTGAAAACCCTCCATGGTCGTAAGATCCCTTGAAGTGTATAAAAACCATTTCAGACCGAGGATGAAAAATAAGGAATTCTTAGGACCTGAAGTCTCATATTTAAGTGCTATTGAAGCACTCATTTATCTTGCGAATTGTACAAGGCTTGATATCGCATTTGCAGTGAATTTGCTAACAAGACACAATTCAGCCCCAACTAGAAGACATTGGGCTGGTGTCAAGACTTTACTGAGATACCTCTAAGGTACTCAAGATCTTGGATTGTTTTTCCAGAAAAACCAAGACTTGAATATGGTGGGATATACAGATGTTGGCTATCTATCTGATCCCTATAGTGCCAAATCGCAAACTGGTTTTGTATTTCTCTGCAATGGTACAACCATTTTGACGAATACTTATACCAGGGGTACCCCACAGCAAAGTATACATCTATTTCAAGATCGTCTTTCTCTTAGTCGTACGGACATGGCAGTAAGATTGGCAACGATGCAGAGTGCTAGAGAGGGTATTACCAAAGTCTCCGTCCCTCACAGATGAGATTATCCCTAAATATTGGCTAGAACACCAGACGATCCGTTTTGAGCCCAGCTCTAGGCCTCGAGGGATCACGAAGGACCATCGGCCTCATTCAGGCCCACCAGGGGCGGTCCGACCTGGCCTCAGGTCAGACGCCCCCGAAGGCTCCGACCTTGCCACCAGTCGGGTGCCCCCGCCGGCTCCGACCTGGGCTCAGGTCGGATCCCTAGCAAGCTTCGACTCAACAACCTTCGCCACGTCACCAGTCGGCTACAAGCGGGTCACCTGCCCCGTGGACACGACGGCCATGCCGGGGCAGGTGGCTCCTTCCCAATGTGGCCAGGGGGCCGCTAAGTCGAGAACCGGTCTCTTCACCCCGTCACGCCCAGTGGAGAGACGCGCTCCGTTCAAAGCGCAAGACCGAGCACGTACAGAAGCGACGCCAAACATCGGCAGGCGGACGGAGGCGATGCGCACCTTCTCGACGGAACACTCTCCGTTGTGTCTACTAACCCAGGCGTGGGATGGACAGCAACCTATCAGGTGCTAGGACCGAAGACCAGAACTCCCGGGCGTAGCATACCCCTACCTTTTTTCTCCAAACTCCCGTGTAACCTGCCCCCTCCGCCTATATAAGGGGAGGCAGGGCCCTCAGGGAAGGAGAGGAGCATTCGATTCAACACGAGCCCTCCGACCCAAGCAAACACGTCCGATCTCCAGCAAGTCAAAGATACAAACGAACTCCCCCGAGCTCCCTCACTCAGCCGAGCGCTAAGGGCCTATCCTTAGCCCTCGCTTGTAATCCCTTGTAGTCCACTGCGCCCCGAGCAATAAAAACCACCACCACGAACTGGACGTAGGGATATTCGGCCCGAACCAGTATACATCTTGGGCTCCCAGAGTCAACCATCAAGGAGAGGGAACACGTGGCCCCTTGACTTACAAATTTACTTGCCGGTTATACTACGAAACACCGACACATTTCTTGGCGGTCTTGTAAGCAGACCCTGGTAGCAATTTCTACCAACCACTCAGAGATTATAGTTCTGAATGAAGCCTCACGTGAATGCGTTTGGCTGCGACGTGTGATTAACCACATCCAAAAGTATGTGGCCTTAACACCGTCGATACCCCCACAATTATCTATGAAGATAATACTGCTTGTGTTGCACAAATGCAATTGGGTTATGTAAAGAGTAACATCACGAAGCATATTGCTCATAAGTTATTCTATCCTCATGAACTCCAGAAGAGCGGTGAGATAAAGATTTTGCAAACTAAGTCATTTGAAAATCTTGTAGATTTATTCATTAAGTCTTTGCCTAAATCCATGTTTCAAAAGATGTATTAAAGGCATTGAAATGAGAAGACTTAGAGAGATATAAAGTTCAGGGGGAGAAAACCCTTGAACCATAACCCTTATTGTGATTCTGAAGATCCTAATATAAATCCTAAATATTACAAGTTGTACACTTTTTCTCTTTATGAGTTTTGTTGAAGTTTTCTCACATGAAGGTTTTTAATGAAGCAACTAGTGCAACATAAATTGCAAGTGCAATGTACTCTTTTCTTCATCTCCTTTTTTCCACTGGGTTTTTGAGTGGAGTTTTTAACGAGACATGTGCATTACGCAGTATTCGCCCAAGGAGGAATGTTATGAGATAAGGAAATTTAACCAAATATGGTTAGAACTCTATCTCTTATTTGTGTGGGCGAATCCGAACTCCTCTCTCCCATACTATATATACTGGGCATTCCCCATTGTAATCAATCAATCTAATAAAAGCGAGAGAGAATTCCACCCCCTATATGGTGTTTCTTTGTTTTTGCTCTTGTGATCGCGACAACGAATTCTATGATTGATCGCGGGCGAACGATTTCGTTTTACAACAGTCATCTCTTATATTGTAGCTTTGGCTTTTTTTTGGCCCCTTTGGTCCAATTTAGTTGCAAGTTTAGCCTATATGCAAACGAAATTTTAAATCTAGGCGCTTCTCGAACGTGGTAGGCATGCACCCACCGTACTCCTATATCACAGCAGATGGATTAGTCGTAGTCTCCAATTGTTACGCTGTCGATAAGAATATTAGATTTATAATTTTATTCAAATAAAAGCTAAAATTACAAAACAAATTAGGCCAAAGGGAAAAGAAAAACTCCTTATATAGGACACGATCTATTTGCATACGAGGGACAACAGCCCTAATAAGCGCCTTGAAGCATGATCAACGCATGATGTCATGGTTTTTGGGTCCTGCAATGACCTGTATGCAATAGCACGGCCGACAAGAAAGCGACGGAAGCCGACGCGGAGACATGAGAACGACGGTGGCGAGAACGGCAACAAGAATGAACGACAACGAGGATGGGGAGCACTACTGGAAAAATATACATCAACGACGGTTCGTAACTGTTATCAGTGGTAGTTTTCAAAATTCTGAATTCTGATTGAAACTTAATTTCAGAATTCTGTCATCCATCCTAAAACTACTCTCGTCTAAGAACACTCAATTTCAGAATTCTGATGGGATCCGGACGTTTTTAACATCACACAAGAACTTCCTAGGAGGTCACACATCCTATTACTACTCTTGTCCAATCACGCTTAACTTCAGAGCTCTTATAAGATCCAGTACTTTAGTGGTGGTATCATCACATCTGACATATAATGTGTACCTCCTCCTCTTAACCCTGTGAAGCACCTAAATACTAATTTCCAATTATTTCAAATTAGAAAATTATAGAGGTAATTAGCAAAATATAAAACTTTCAAATTTATTTTCCATACTTTTGACTATTAATTATGCTTGCAATATATGTGCCATTACTACAATGAAACTTGTAAAAACACCATAACTTTTGACTTATACCTTCGATTTTGGTGTTTTTGTGTTTTCCAAAATCATCACACGATGAACTCTCCAATTATATTCTTTGGACACCGATTCTAATTTTCAAATATGAAATCCTAGTACTTTTGTTAAAATGACCATAACTTTTGACTCGTAACGAAAAGTAGCACCCGAATTTCATAGTTTGTGAAAAATAGATGGTTGGATCCTGATGTTTTGTGCGAGTACGTGTACGGCGACGGAATTCAAAAAAAAAATCGTTTAGGCCCTCAAAACAGCCTCCGAAGTTTTGAATCTATTTCAATCGTTCTTTTCAATTATTGCAAATAGAATATTAATTCCAATTATTTCAAATGTAATATTATTAATTCCAATATATTCTTTCAAATTAGAAGGCAGGAGAGGTAATTAGCAATATTTAAAATTTTCTATTTTTTTTATTATTTGTGGTTGTTTCAAATTAAAACCGTTACAGATAATATTGTCAGTGGCGGTTTTAGCCAAAAACGGCCCACAGATGCTCCCATTATCAGTGGCGGTTTTAACCAAAAACCACCACAGATACTAACATTATCAGCGGCGGTTTTTGGCTAAAACTGCCACAGATGTATTTGTGGCGGTTCCAAAGAAAAACCGCCACTAATAATATATGTATTATTTGTGATGATTCCAAATAAAAACCATCACAAATAGTCTTCCTGCTATTTTTTTAAAAACCGTAACTGATAATGCTATTTGTGATGGTTTCAGAAAAACCGTCACAAATAGAGTGTCACCTATATACTATTTTATAGTAGTGGAGCACGGTGAGATAGGGCAACGAGGCACGACATCTAGAGATTTTGAGAGAAAGCATAGGGAAATCATCACTTTTGTAGCTTTCTAGTAATTATTTTTGGTAAATTTGGTCTTCTTGTAAAAGAAATTATAAAAATAGGTCTATTTCTGACCACAAAAGAATTGAAAGGTAACACGTCATCTTCCGGCGCTTCCGCGGTCGAGAATAGGACTATTTTTATATTTATGTTTGCAAAAGGCAAATTTGAAAAAAAAACAATCACGTGGCCAGAAAAGTATTTTAACCATGGAGCACCTAAAGAACGTATGTGTAGCAGATACGTGAGTCAACACATGCTGATTTTTGAGAGGCAACCAAAACCCAAACAAGAATACATCGCCGTGTACAATCTATTACTACTCCTATACTCTGCACATGCTAATATATCGATCCGAGCTGTCACTCGTGTGGCCGAATCAGCACCCGCGGATCGCCTCGCAGCGTGCCGTCGCACCAGCTAGCGGCCCGGGCGTCTGTCTGGAGCATTAGAGTAGATGCTATTGCGATTTGCAATGACGTTCTTTCTTCGTTCCGGATGGATTCCTCTCATTTTCGGCCTTATGGTTATGGATGAAAGTCGTCTTCCTTGGAGATCGAGAGCCTTCTCCCTAGTTATCCACAGTCCTCGTCAGCCGTACTGTTCCAACTACGACGACGCCGACAGCTTCCGCCGGCCTGACCGCCACGACGCCCGCAGCCACACACTCAGTCCTCGAGACGCTCGCACATTCATCTCGTGCTGTCTTTGTGTACTCATCATACTGTCGGTAACGACTGTACGAGTAGACAGGGACAGAGCACCCTCGCAGAGAAATGCTACCCACAAACATATGTTCGCGTAGCAGCCCTGGTCAATGGAGAACCGAGAAGACCTGAAAGTTTCGGAGTCCAACCACGTCTAGCTAACGTCAAGAGTCTAGCAAAGAAGATCACTACTACAGAACGACACATCACTATCACTTTATCTGTATCGGTTCTTAAGTTTTTCGAAAAAAACGATTGTGATAACTAACTTCGGAAGGGTGTTAGTAATAATCACTATCGGTTCTGAGATTATAAGTGATTGTGATGTGGCACTGGAACATCAGAATCGGTTCTCTACTAAAACGTGATAGTGATGTGACGGTCGTCGAATCGGTTCTTTTTATAGAAGTGATAGTGATAATCACGTCACATCACTATCACTTCTATGAAAAGAACCGATTCGATGACCGCTCACATCACTATCACTTTTAAGAGAGAACGGATTCTCGATGTGCACATGGTTATCACTATCATTCTTTTATAGAAGCGATAGTGATGATCGTTCATATCACTATCACTTGTTGAAAAGAACCGATTCGATGTGCAGATTTCTTATGTCTAGATGGCGTGAACATCGATGTCGCTTTTGAAAAGAACCGATTCGATGTCTCGCTTGGAGTTATATATACCACTCATATTTGAACTCTTGATCTGTTTTTGCTCGGAGGAGATTTCTCCGCCGCCACGAGAAAACAGCTCATATTGTGTGGTTGGAAGCAATAGTTGGGTGAGAAAATTTGAAGTCCTCATGGGTGGGTATTAAGGGCAAAATTGAAACCCTATCTTGAGGAGATTCCCTCTTTTGCCCTCTATTGCGGTTTTCTTCAAAATGTGTACGTGCTTTCAGATTTCACACTCTTTATTTGACAAGCGCATATCTATTTAATTTTTGTAGTGCGATCTCTGTTTATATATATGAAATTATTATTGCTATCATGTAGTAACTGTTATTAGAGTTTAGGCGGCGTAACCTCGTCTCCGTTCGAGGTGCTTATTTATAAATATGCTGAGCGAAAGGGCATATTTATAAGCGGCGATCTCGAATTGTCCACGTTTTGGACAATTCGAGGATATATGGTTCGAGCAAGTTCTGAGTGTGTTGTACAACCGAGTAGATTCGGTAGCGTCTCTCGGTGTTCTCCGGATACACACCCTCTTGACTGTTGTCAAGGCGTGTATCTGGAGAACAGCGAGGAGATCTTCTTAAATTTTCTCCGAGTTGTACAACGGCTTAGAACTTGCCCGAACCATATATCCTCGAATAGGATTAGGACCTAACCTATTTAGAGATTAGGAGTCATCGTTGGTACCCTTGATTTGTTTAGTTGTAGTAGAAAGATTTGCAAGCTATTGCACTAGCTATATAATTAGATTATTTGATATCGTTGTTGATGTTAAAAATTTATGTCTCTTATGTAGGGAATTGGAAGCTTTAAACCAGGGAAGAAGCTAGGTATCGATCGTGAGTACATTTATATATCTTGGAACCTGTCCACTATTTTGCAAAGGTAATATTAATTGAAATGATGTCTCAATATTTAAAATAGCTATAGCTAGTTGTCGCTCCAGTTTTTCCTTAATTTATTGTGCGAAATTTAATTGCGAGATGGACCGTGAGGAATGGATGTATCGGAAAAGCCGTGTGAGTGCTGAATTTGAGAGGGTGTTAAGGAGTTCAAAAAATTGCGAAGATCGACATGGTGAGGAGGGTGTAAACTTCATATATTGTCCTTGCATTGATTGCACCAATCGAGGAGATTTAACAACTCATCTCAAATTGAGGACCACGATTCGACGTGGCCGTGAGGAATTACACATGTTGGATCCATCACGGGAGGCGGTAGTACCCTCCGATATGCAACGAAGATATGGTGGAACCGGATGACGAGTTGCGACTGATATGTTTGAGGAGGATAATTTGGAGCAAATGTTGCGGGATGTGGAGGTAATTACGGAAGAGAGTTTGAAAAGTTTAAAAGCTTGATAGAAGATTTATGCCAAACCGCTGTTCACAAAGTTGCAAAGCGGAATACACCAAAGTTGGGTTCGGTCCTTGCATTGTTGAATCAAGGCAAAACACCGTTGGACGGATACAAGTTTCAATGCACTACTAGTTCTTCTATCGGATCTGCTTCCTGAGAAGCGAGTTGCCAACAAGCATTTATGAAGCGAAGAAGCTACTATGTCCCATGGGAATGGAAATAGAAAGGATGCATGCATGTCAGAATGATTGCATCTTGTACCGTGCTTGCACATCGAGGGCTGCACGTTTGTCCGGTTTGCGGTGTGCCCGGTACAAACAAAAGGAGAAGCGTAACGACAAGAAGCGTAAGAGCCGGGCACCGACGGTGAAGAGGTCATCACTAAAGGTGCACCGCCAAGGTATTGTGGTACTTGCCCATCATTCCCGTCTGGAGCGGTTGTTTGCAAATCCGAGAGAGGCAAAATTGTTGCGTTGGCATTACGAGTCTCGAAAGGAAGATGGCAAGTGAGACACCTGCCGATTCGGCTCAATGGAGAAACATCGATTGGAAACATGAGGAGTTTGGTGCGAAATGAGGAACATAAGATTTGGGTTGAGTACCGACGGAATGAATCCGTTTGGTAACATGAGCGATCGTCACAACACTGGCGATTCATTGTGTATCTACAACCTCCTCCTTGGTCAGGCATGAAGCGGAAGTATATCATAATGTCATTACTAATCTCGGGACCCAAACAAATGGAAATGATATTGATGTGTACCTTGCACCATTGATCGAGGATTTGGTAAAATTGTGGAATGAGGGGTCGTCGTGTGGGATGCGTACAAAGAGAGCATTTCACCCTACGGGCTATGGTATTTTGCACCATAAATGATTTCCGGCCCTTGGTAATTTGGCGAGATTCTGATCTGAAAGGAGCCAAAGCGTGTCCTATTTGTGAAGAGGAGACGAGAGTCTATGGTCAGCCAATTCCAAGAAAACGTATATGGGTCACCGTAGGTTTCTACCTCGAAGTCATCGATCCGTAAGATGGATGACAAATTTGATGGGAAGAGGAAGTCCGTTCGATTTGCATGACCTATGAGTGGAAGCCAAGTATATTCACGTGTAGAGGATATCAATGTTCAATCGGAAAGAGCCAGAAATCTGTTCGTCCTAGGACCATTTGGAAGAAGAGGTCAATATTCGGGACTTACCGTCTTTGGAAGGAGTTAGATGTCCGGCATTGTATTGATGTCATGCATGTTGAGAAGAATGTCTGCGACAACTTGGTTGGCATCTGTTGAACATACCGAGGAAGACCAAAGATGGTGTCAATGCTCGTCGCGACATGGCCTACATGGGAATCGAGGCCCGGACTTGCGGTGATAGAGGAGGATGGAAAAGGCCGTACATCCTGCTGCATGCTACACCTGTCCAAGAAGGAGAAAGAAGATCTCTGCAAATGTCTCCAAAGTATTAAAGTTCCATCGGCTACTCATGAACATTAAGAAGCTTGTGTCTATGGATGATTTGAAGTTGTTGGGCATGAAGTCCCATGATGCCATGTCTTGATGACCCAAATGCTCCTGGTTGCAATCCCAAATATTCTCCCAGAGGATGTCGGGTTGGCAATCACAAAGTTGTGTTATTTCTTCAATGCGATCTCTGCAAAGTTATTGACCCGATGTACTAGACAACTTACAGTGTGAGGTGGTGCGGACTCTGGTCACCTTGAGATGCATTTCCCACCATCGTTCTTTGGCGTAATGGTCCACCTTGTTGTTCACCTTGTCGAGAGATTAAGATATGTGGACCCGCTTTCCTCGTTACATGTATCCGTTCGAGAGGTACATGGGTATATTAAAGTCGACGTGAGGAATCGGTTGAAGCTTTGAGGGTAGTATTGTTGAAGGTTATGGGGTGAAGAGGTTATTGAGTTTTATGTGGACTACGGGTAAAAGACAAGCAATCGGTGTTCTGTATCTCGTCATGAGGCGCAGACTTCTTTGGTAAAGGAACCGTTGGGTCCAAACTAATGAGTCAGAGGTTTGATATGTATTGCAAGGCGCATTTCACGATCTTGCGAGAATAGCACGAAGTTCGACCATACATCGAAAGCATAAGTTGATATTACGGAAGAGAATCCACAAATGGATGAGCTTTCCATCGCACAAAACACAATGATCGATTCCTCACATGGTTCAAAGAAAAGCGGAGGTCTCCTTTATTGAGAATGTAAAATGGTTGGTGACGGACCAAGATTTAATGTCTGAGACATGGCGAGGGTGCGATATTAATGGTTACACCTTTTACATTTGAGAGTCAAGATGCCAAGAGTCTTGTCCAAAAGCAGTGGTGTGAGTATAAATGCTTTCTCGATGATCATCACTCAAAATGTCTCCCCAACCGCAATGAACTCCTACTATGGGATGATCGAAGAAATTTGGGAGTTCGATTACGGAATATACCAAGTTCCATTGTTCCGATGTAAGTGGAGTGCGACTTCCACATGGAGTGAAGGTCGACAAGAGAGGCTTTACTATTGTGGATCTCAGTAGACTCGCCTACAAAGATGATCCGTTTGTCCTTGCGAAGCAAGCAACTCAAGTCTTTTATGTGCGCGATCCGGCCAATCCAAGGTTGCACGTCGTTCTTCATGGCAAGAGATGGATCGTAGGAGTTGAAGATATTGTAGATGAAGAAGAGTATAACCAATTCGATGAGATACCTTCATTTGCAGATGGGGCTTGTCTTAGCGGGGATGACGACACACATGGAGCCAATTACATGCGAGTAGATCATCATGAAGGGCAATATTGTAAATAAATGGACTATTATAATGTATGTAAAAATAGTATTGTAAATCCAAAGTGATTAATTGCTGTTTGGAGGCTTCGATGGAAATGCATGCAATTTCTCTTTATGCCTGCACTTTGTGCCATAATTTGTGAAAGAAAATTCCATTTGACGAAATTATTGTTGGGAAAGCTTGTAAATAGTCGAAAGTTCATTTCTGGAAATTTTCGTACAATTCAGATTAATTTGAAAAAGTTTTGACTTTTCTCGCTTTTACGCACAAATCATGTCTCTGAAATGAATTTTGGCATATTTCTTGAATGAGGTCGCTTTTTCAAAAATTATTTTATGAAAAGTTTTGCGGTATCTGAAATATGTTTACGCAAAATTTGTAATAATTTCAACAATGTATGACAAAGTTATGGCATTTTCTCTCTTTGTCGAAATGCTGAAAATTCAGAACTTGCGATGTCGAAAAGGAATAGTGCAATAAACTACATCGATTATCGGTTTTATTAAAAAAGTAATCTTGATGACTAACTATCGATGTTCTATTAGAAAATTGTGATAAAGCATCGATATCGGTTTTATTAAAAAGTGATCTTGATAACTAACTATCGATGTTTTATTAGAAAAGTGATGATAAAGCATCGATGTCGGTTTTATTAAAAAGTGATACTAATGATGAAGCATCGATGTCGGTTTTCTTAAAAGAGTGATACTAATGACGATGCATCAGTATCGGTTTTCTTAAAAAAGTGATATTGATAACTAACATCAGTGTTTTATTAGAAAAGTGATGATAAAGCATCAGTATCGGTTTTATTAAAAAAGTGATACTAATGACGAAGCATCGATGTCGGTTTTCTTAAAAGAGTGATACTAATGACAACATCGATGTCGGTTTTCTTAAAAGAGTGATACTAATGTATAAGCATCGATGTCGGTTTTCTTAAAAGAGTGATACTAATGATAGCATCGATGTCGGTTTTCTTAAAAGAGTGATACTAATGATAGCGCAATCTATATTTTCTTAAAACCCGGCTCCACGCTTAACCCTAGCCATTTCTTGCTGCCGCCACCTCCGCTCATCGCCGCCCTGCCGCCCCACGTCCGGTGCCTCGCCTCCCGCCCGGTGCCTCGCCTCGCCCGTCTCCGGTGCCTCGCCTCCCGCCCGTCGCCCGGCAAGCCTCCCGCCTCCCGACGCCCGGTGCCTCGCCCAGCCCAGCCGCCGCCGCCCGCCTCCCAGACGCCTCGGTGCCTCGCCTCGCCCGTCGCCGGTGCCTCGCCTCCCGCCCGTCGCCCGGCCGCCCGCCCAACCTCCCGACGCCCGGTGCCTCGCCTCGCCCGTCGCCGGTGCCTCGCCTCCCGCCCGTCGCCCGCCTTGCCCCCCCCTCCCAGCCTCGGTGCCTCGCCCGCCAAGCCCGCCCGCCTCCCCGCCCGTTCACCGCCACCCTTGACGCCTTCGACGTGAGTATCTTGATTTAGCACTTTGTTCTCTTTGGTGAGGTGTTGGTCTTTGCTCAATGATGAACTAGGGTTTATATATATGATCGAACATTTTCTTTTTGTGTTTTAGGCCTTGAATTATAGACTTGAATGCTTAGAAGAATTGATCATTTTGCTGTCGAGAATATACTCGTGTGATAACTTTGTTATTGCTTAGTTCATTCTCTGTCGGTTTAGTTCAATTCACTAGTTTACGCTTACTTGTGTTACTAGAATCGATCTCTGAATGCTTTGAACCATACTCAATATTGATCGGTGCCTAACGCATTCTTGATTAATCAGTACTTGTTTGATTATTGATCTATTTTGATTGATCTGTATATGAGTAATCTTAACTGATGTCTAAATTGATTTAGTTCATGCTAGTGGTATGAGTAAATCAAGACAATTCTTTAGTGTGCATTTTAAGGTGGTAAGAATTCAAGGCCTAATCCATTGAATAATTTGTTAGCCCATTTGTGATTGTGGTGAAGATTCTTATCTTCATCCAAACCCTAATCTGAGAGCACTAATCATAAACCATATTGGGTCTTGTAGACATAGAGCAATTGACAACGGTCTTTTGAGTGTCTTCTTATCTTTGATTATCATTACATTAAATTCTAGCCGTATTACATTTGAAACACAAACCAAATAACAGATAGTACTATGGGGTTATTTGCAAAGTTGATTCTGATAAGTTCAATTTTGAAAACTACTTGGCGCCACGCTGCCAGTATAGTGCTTTTTCTTGTACTTGTATTTTTTACATGTATGTTATTATTATTCTTGTAATATGATCTCGTTAGAGTTCAAAATCGTAACATCGTCTCCCGTTAAAGTACTTGCTTATGAATATGCCATTTCAGCATATTCATAAGCAACGATCTCAATTATCCACGTTTTTGGACGGTTCGAGGATATGTGGTTCGAGCAAGTTCTGAGCTATGTTGTACAACCGAGTTGATTTGATAGCGTTTCCTGGTGTTCTCCGGATACACACCCTCTTGACTGTTGTCGAGGCGTGTATCCGGAGAACAATGAAGATGTCTTTTCTCTGAAGTTGTACAACGGCTCAGGAACTTGCTCGAACCACATATCCTCGAATGGGATTAGGACCAAACCTATTTAGAGATTAGGGGTTATCGTTGGTACGTATTTAGTTGGTCAACAGATATTGCATGTTATGTAAACACTAACTTGACCTTCTTGTGTTGCTATTCTTGCATTAGTACATTAATGCTCAAATTCTCTGTTGATGTTGTGAAATCTGAAACTTGTTGGTGTAAGTAAACATCTGCTAGTGCTAAATTCACTTGTCATATGGAATGGGCTTTTGTTTTTTTATCTAAGCAGAGGTTAGAGTTTAAGTTGCGTAACCCACATGTCAAGTGCATATAGTAGCTTCAAATTGCTTTCTCTCATGTCACACATATGACCATATCGATAAGAAAACTCAAAATGTCGCAACTAGAGAGCATCGGCTCGCTGCTAGACAGTAGAAGGTCTTTGCTCGGGGGCGAGCATGGTTCCAATTACTCAAGGGCGAGTAAGGTGAGGAAGCCCGAGGACCAAACAAAGGGGCTCTGAGGAGAACGCCGCAGTTCTCCGCTTCAATGCCACTTGAAGTCTGCACGGGCCCTCCTAAGTACAAGGGCGATACTGGTCATTCCTTGGCCAATTGGTGAGGAGAGAGTGCCCATAACTATTAAGGATTGGAGAAAGGAAGTCACGTGAAAGCGAAGAATCGGTTGTGGGGCGAGGTTAAGAGTAAATGGATTATAGAGGAGGACGATGAACCCAACGCGAGACAGACGCCTTGAAGAGGATGGGTGTGGCCTTGAGGCACTTCAAGACCCTTATGCACAATGCCGAGTACGTGCGGAAAGGCCGTACACCATTCGAGAAGTATCCATTTGTGACCCCTGATGTTTGGACGGAGTTCACGAGGATGAAGGGTACGCCCGAGGCAGAGCAGCTGAGAGAGAGGAACATCGCTGTCCAGAGGCTTAACACGCACCCGCACCACCTTGGTACAGGCGGCTATGAGGGGAAAAAGGCAGAGTGGGCGCGACAAGCCGAGGAGTGCGCTCACTATGAGACGGCGATGCCTTACTCCCACATATCTGAGGAGCGGGCACGCAACTGGGTATTAGCGAGGACAAAGAAAACCCCTGACGGGCAGCTTGTAGTTGCAAACCCTGCTATCGCTCAAGTCATCTCTACCATCGTAAGACATCTAACTTAGTACAATAAATTGACCCAACTTGTTGTATTTCAAATCTAATTAGTACTAAGCTTATTACGAAGAAGAGGTCACCAAATGAAAAGAACGAGGGACCTTCTGAGCCAAGGGTCGCAGGACATCCTGTCGTCTGCGATCGGAAGTCCGACCATAAGGCGGGTGCTTGCCGTAGGGGCGGGACACACGAAGAGGTCCTACTTTCAACATGACGCTGCGAAGTCTTGTATCAAGGTCATGGCGAGCACGTGAGGCGCCTCAAGGACACACTAAGGGAGCGGTGAGGAGGAGATTAAGGAGGAGATGAGGGGAGATGACACGACGTGAGGAGGAGATAAGAGGGAGATGATGGCACGTGAGGATCGCTGAGGGCCGAGATGATGGCGATGATTTCCCAGTCGAGCCGGATGCCCTCGGCTCTCATAGAAAGTCGTGCCCGACCTAGCAACAAGCGGTTCCAAAAATGATAAGACCGGTCCCCAACCGAAGGTAATAATTAATTTTTCTGAGTTAAAGCTACGAGTGTAACTCCGCAATGTTTTTCTCAAGTTGTACACTTCTTGCGGTGCTGCGAAGTGCCACTCACCATCATGACGGAGGATGGATTTCCGTCGAGGTCGCCTGTGAGGTTGCATTTCCATGCAACGAGACCGACATCTGTGCATGGTCACTGTGGGGAAGGGCTACATGAGGGTGCAGTGGACTCGTCCACGAAGACTTCTTATCACATGTGCTCGATTTCCCCCCACGAAGATATCACCACTCTCGGGCAAGCACGCATGTCATTCATCAAGTGGCCCACGACGGGTGTCGTCTTGGTCAAGGTAAAAAGTCCCTCCACGTCTTCTCTACCATTCGGTACTCTGCGATAAGTTAAATATATCGTGCCGTAGGGTTCCTCCTGCGCTTTGCTCCTGCTCCTCGCTGCTTTGATCCCGCTCTGCTCCTCCTTTGCTCCTGCTCCTCCGCCTTGATCCTGCTCTTGCTCCTGCTCTCTGGCTTGCGCCTCCTCCTCCTCCTGCTCCCATAGAACCACGAAAGGCCTCAGAGACTCTGTAGAACCACAAGAGGCCTCAGAGACTCCTTCCGCCAAGAGGGCAAAGTGGACCGAGGCCACAGCGCCCTTAAGGTACTGAAAAGCCTCTTGCCTGACCTCGGAGACTCCTTGACCCGAAAGAAGAAGAGTCGGCCAGCCACAGCACCTGTATGATTATAAGGCCTCTGAGCATGGAAAGCCCCGATTGCATCGCATGGAACCGAATGATCTAGGCAAGTGGACTCGCCTCCTCCATGGATGGTACCTTGATAAGGTGAAGGGGAAGAGCGTCGAGTCGACTTCAGCGTGAAGTATAAAATGGTACATTTTCACCGTGAGGAGAATGGAACATTCCCGTCGCTTTTGAGGATCTATTCCGTGTGTACCAAATGAAAGCCGTCGATATTTCTACTTTACGATCATGGACGCTGTGAGTATCACACCATATAGCTTGCGCTCATGACTTTTATAGGATTTTGCATTATGTTTTCTCACATTCAACACGAGTTGCAGGATAATGAGACAACGAGCCGTAACGAATCTACACGACGTTGGGTTTCTCGACCCCGAGCTTGTGTCTGCGATCATGGCTAGGCTTCAACCGGGGTTCGTTGCTAGCTACATCAAGGGGGTATTGCAAACTGAGTCGAAGAAGGACTTCATTGTATTGCCGTACCACGAGTAAAGTAGTACTTTTCGATTCAATTACTTATGCGCACTTAAAACCGTATGTGAACTTATTTCCTTGCACTACATTTTATTTAATAAGCAACCATTGGGTTCTACTCGTCCTCGTTCCGAAAGTGAAAACACATCTACACATTTAACTCGATCGAGAAGAGACCGATGGCATCTGCGATCAAGCCTCCTTTGCGTGAAGTAAGCGCATTATTGAAACCTAACACATCGAGGAATTTAACTACGTTTATTTTTTTGACTCAATGGTGCTCTCCAATGTATGTAGGGTTTCTCGGACTATGTCGATGAAGGAGGGCCGCACGACGACAAAAAGGGCAAGACAACTGCAAAGATAAGCGATTTAAGGTACAAGTGCCTAGCATATATATGATTAATTTTTTTGACATCTAATCTTCGTGGGCTGAATTTCTTTTTCTTTCTTCGCAGTGCCATCAACAGGGCATCGGTGACCATTGCGGCTTCTATGTCATGCAGTACATGCTCATCGTGGTCGACAACTCACACCATTTCCTAAGGTATAATTTTCTATCTGATCAAGTATTAGATTTATGAAGTAATACAAAATAATTCTATTGGAACACTGCCATTATCTAAAAGCACTAGTATTAGTTAGCTCTACATGAAACACTAGTGTGGTCCAATCCAAAACGTGAAGCTTCTAAAAGGCGGTGCTACATGACGAAATATTGTTCCATTTGAATTTTAGTAGAAAATTACATCACTATATTTTTGCTTGGCCTTAGGAGTATCTGTTTTAAAATATTTGTTATTTGAGAATCAAGAGAGCGTTATCGTAATGTTTCCACTCTTGACCCTATTTAAATGCTTTAAAAGAGATTAAGTGGTTACGATGTGTTATTTATTATTAATTTTTCTTGGATTTAGTACTTGTTGGTTTGTGTGTGTACTATGTGTTATGAGATTAGGACTCTAAACCGAATTCAGTTTAGACTCTATCTCTTTATGGTGTGGTCAAATCCAACTCCTCTCTCATCTTTATTATATATATCGGGTGCTTCTAATTATAAAAGATAGAATCAATAAAAAGCGAGAGAAATTTCACCTCTTACATTATGTGTCTATTGTTCTTGATCCCGATTGCGTCTATAATTTGTGATTGATCGTAGGCGTTCGACAACGTTTTACAACGCTATAGACAAATATAATGGCATGAAGGAGTAGCTTTTACATTTGTCCTTTCAGCGCATTGAGGCATTACTCAATGTCTTTACTAGAATATTAGCTTCTCACATTTGGATTTTTTTCATTTTGAATTAATCTTTTATAATCCAAATATTTTCTAAACACCTTTCGTAGTTCTGTCTATTTTGTGATTGCCCCTAATACTTATCTATGTTTCCCTAATTTTATGTACATGCATAATAATATACTTAGCCTTTTACATAGAAATTTTGAAACTGAAACTATCTGATCATTTACATTTTTGCGAAAATCAATATCCCCGAAAGAGTTTAGATAGCAAAGCACTCAACAATTTACGAGACCACTTATGCGATGGTCTTGGTTAGAAGTTATATCGAGAGGATGGCGAGGTTTAGAGATCTGACGCATCGTACTAGTCCATATGTACTAAACAATATTAATAATATATGTCAATGTGATATGTATCGAGGAAGTCCATGTCTTGATTGTCATGTTTGTGTTGTCTATTGTGATCGACTATGATATATATGTGTTGTAATTAAAGCGATTACATTACGTGAATGTGATATATGCATCATGTCTTCAGACAGAATGTGATGATATATATATTGTGCATATTGTTTTAATCTGTGCTTTTTTGGAGAAATTGCAAAATGGCACACCCATCGAATCGGTTCTTAGGGAAGTCATCGATATCATCGAATCGGTTCTTTAAGGAAGTGATTGTGATGATACCATCATCGAATCGGTTCTTTAAGAAAGTGATTACGATGACACACTCATCATAATCGGTTCTTTAAGAACCGATTCGTGATTATCGAATGACACAAAGAACTCATCATAATTGGTTCTTTCACTGCGGAACCGATTCGATGATGGTGTCATCACAATCACTTCCTTAAAGAACCGATTCGATGACGCTTATCACGATCGGGTCAAAACCGATTCTGATAGCTCCACCTCATCACTATCTAAGGACATCGTATCGCGACTAGAACCGATTCTAATGCTAAAAAAGAACCGATTCTGATGTGCCGTTCTGTAGTAGTGGATGTGGTTTTCGTGGGTGTGACAGTGGACGGACTACACTGGTGTTCTATTGTTCATCGCCGGCCGGCGAGTTTGAACAGTGGCGAGTTTGAACGGTCGTCGCTCTTCTTTACTCCAACTAAGCTGTGCTGTTACGGTAAGAATCGGTCGTGTCGGTAGTACCCTGCCTACACGAAATGGAGCGCCCACTTGAAAGGAAAAGGGCAGGCCGGCCGAGTGCAGAGACGTGCAACGTTGCTTGCAACGCAGACCAGGATTACTTACCGAAAGATGCAAGTCATGCGCATGCCTGCCTGTCCTTTGAACGGAGCAATTGTTGCCCTGTTGTCCTGGCAACTGGGATGGACTGATCCAAAATTGCTGAAAATAGTAGATTCCTGAGGGAACATCACATATTTTACCTCCTCCTAGACCGCGAGAGAATTACTATTTGCAGCAAAATTGAATTGGCTCAAGAATCTTATCTAACCAGTTGCACCGCTCGGTCCACGTGTTGCTACGGACGGAAGACAACACTAAGACAGGCAGAGATTTTAACAGTGAGATGATATATTTTATAGGAAACCCCTTAAAAAAGGAAAAAATGATTTTCTAAAAAATAATTTAAAAATATTTCTCCAGAAAAGAATTTTTTTTAAAAATATATTATAAAAAATACTGTAGTGCCCAAGAGACAGGTGGCAGGACACCAGTTGAGCTTCCATACCTCTCCAAAAATCTTAAGTTTATATAGATTTAGTTTTTGAGTTTTGACCGGATTTCGATCAAAATTCTGAAATCTCAAGACGTGTTCTAAAAACAAAATTTGTAACCTCCGTGGATTCGCACGACCTTTGCTCAGGATTCAACGCTTAGGATTTCAGGCGGTAATTACACCGTTGCGCTTCTTTTCTCAAGAAAGAAAAATCCTAGACACTCTTCTGATCATGAGATTCGTAACTAAATGTTCAGATCGCAGTCTACCGGTGGATCTAGGGGGCCTTACGTGTGTCCATCAAAAATCTCTCCTCGTGAGTCGATCATTCTAGACCCTACTAGTATAATGCCCGTGCTAACGCTACGGCAATATATTTAGTAATACAATTCAAATAAGTAAAAGATGTTATATGTTTTGGTAATCAAGTAAGCAAAAGGCATAAGCAATATTATATTGGTCTCCTTATATTATTCTCAACTGAGGTAAAAATTCACAACAATAATATTTGCCAACTCAAATATCTCTATAGCAGTCAACATACAACATAAAAAAACTTGTAGCACTTTACATGTGCATATTACCTGCAGGAGAAATGTCAACTTCGAATCACGATAGGGAACATGCTGTGACTTTTTGTTTGACACGGCAATAAGATTTGTAATAACAAGTCTGCAAGAATGCCATTGAGAAATAGTTTAAGGATTACACTGAATTCAATTCAAGCTTTGAAAAGTTCTGTATTATATGAGATAAAGATTTGAAGTTGATCAACAAACCCTAAAGTTGAAAGTGACTTGTTGATGTTGGTAGCTTCCTTCAAACATTCCCCTTAGCACCTGAGCTCTTTTGCCTGCAAGGCGCACGTTATTCATGTTGAATAGGAAACTGAAAGTGTTAAAAAAATTTTGCACTGACACTGCAAATGCATTCCCATTGCCAATGAAATCTGTTGAACAAAATTTTGCAGTCAGCTCAGGAAAACAACATTGGTCATTCAGAAGGGGAAGCCATTCACATTGCCAATGAAATCCTCGAGAGTGCCTATCAAATGGTTGTTACCAACATCATCAAAAAGGAGAATTTATGATTTGCTACAACATCTCAACAGACCAGATGAGCATAAATGGAAGCGATAAATATCTTTGATATAAGCGTATAAGGACCTAATTTTGCTACTATAGATATATTTTTCCTGTGAACTTAAGAAAGAAGGAATTACAAGTGTGCAGTCTCTTGATTCACCAATTTCCGTGGAAGCAAATCTTGAAGCTTATTCCACCTCGGGTTCCTAAGAGCATGAGTAAATTTTCTTAGTCAAGCGCAGATGCATTCAAAATAGGCAACTATGGGCACGAAAACCAACAAAGTAATACTAATTCAATGAAGCATTATCCAAGGATATTGGAATAATCTGAGAGTAAGAGAAGTATGTCCTATCGACAAGAACTGAAATGCTATAGAACACTTGGTATCTCAACATGTGAAGCATATCCAAATGTACCTCTGTATACACAAAATATTCCATACTTACAAGATCTGAGGTGTTTCAACCGTCCAATCTGTGGAGAATTGGCCCGTCAACTTGTTATTGTGGAGATCCCTATAGTTGAAGAATTGATTACTCCCATGGTTTAAGTATATTTTAAAGATGTCGTAAGATAAGACCAAAACTACAAAGATGTTTCACTACACCCTTTTACATTATTATTCAATTAAAAAAATCACCTTTGGTCTCTGATATTTTTTAGGGAACAATACTACTTTAAAAAATAACCGATGCAATGTTTAAATGGAAGAAACACTAATGCACAGAAATTTGCAACTCAGACAAAGCTGACATAAATCATAAGGAACAATGGCTTGGAATAAATTGGTTCTTCCATTCTGCCTAATGATCTCTCTAAATTCATGGACCATGAAGGAATAGATTTACATGGAAACACAAATTATACAAGAATACATGTATATACATCTGCATAGATGTCTTGTCATGTACTCCTACGGTCCTACCGATGGTATTAGAATGATTCTTGTTAACTATTTCAAAATCCTTTTAGCTAGGATATATAAGGGAAGGAAAATGGCATGATTTATTTGATTTTTCTGATCCGATTGATGGCCTTTACACAAACTAAGCATGGTTGACTCTGATTTCAAAGTTGAGGTTCTGACTTAAAGATTCCAACCAAATAAGTTTTTAAAATAATCACTCTTTTGTAATTTTGACATAAGCCATCTCGAGATAGCTACAACATGGAGATGAAGAATATAGGAGTTTCATATGTTGGTGAGCAAGACAAAAGTTTAAACCTTTGAGACTACAAGTGTTAAATGTTATTGTTTTTCTCTTTGAAAATTAACTTTGCAATCTAATTTTCTAATGACAGCCTTGTATCCTTTCATATACAAATGATAATACATCATAAAACAACCTTTATAGATCTTTATGTATGCCAATGAAAAAAGTAAATTCAAGGACGGGGCATATTTCTTACAGCCTCTGTGACAACTCTGTAATCCCCTTCTTTGAGAACATGTCACGCCCGCACCAGGGGTAGGTCACCATGCCCACAAGGACCATCCCGACCCATGAGTAGAATACAATAATGAACAAAAAGCTACAAACCTCTAGTAATCGACCATGAGTCCATGATATCCCAAAGAGAGGCATTCATCGATGCAACATGCTTGCATTAATGAGGTAATGCAATATAAGCTTCTTGACATTGCACGATGACAAATAAACATGAAGCACTTATTAAGATACAAAATATTTGTCGGGATTATTACTTACCAAGTATCACCGGTGAGTACAAATTTTACATTTGTGGAGGATGAAGAGCCTTGAATCTTGTAATAACTTATGAGAAATTACACAAACACACTCAAATCTTCTGAGAGGACATGGAACAATGAGATGGACACACGAGTAGAGATCACTTTAGTACCAAAAGTAGCGATTACAAGGAAAAACTTTAGACATTTCTTGATCAATTAAGTAAATATGATATAGCTTGCCTTAGTGAGTTCCACATTTCTGTTCTCTACATCTATGTAGTGTAATTCATCTATAGAACTTTGACTCAACCCAAAATGGGAGACTCAGGTAGGCCAACTATCTTGACCAAACCTAAACAAATAAATTAACCTTCCCATGCAAGTTTTCTTTGTCCCTTTTTTTGTTTGTTTCATTCATTTCACCTATTATTTTTAGCTCCTGATTTGTATTCCCCTTCCTCTTTTGGCATTGTATTCACCCTCCTCTTTTGGCAGGCCCCTGGTGTAGTTCAGAGCTTCTTGAATAAAGGAGAATCTTTTCCACCACTGCAATGATATAAAAAGTGCATACGGATTGCACACCTTTACTTGCTACACATGTGGGACAATTAGAAGCGATGGTTGTCTGCTTCTTTGAAGAAGGATGGGCATTCTCTAGTATTCTTTCTCGTCTACAAACAAAAAGGTCAAAGAAGCGTGATATCTGATTAAAGTGTGGCTACTCCTCTAACAAGATTCTCCAAAGTCCTTCCAACCTGTACCATGCAAACTAAGGGCAATGTTCCTGCAAATAATTAAAGAGGAACAAAAATTTGCAAACAAAGTAAATAATCATCAGCTATAGTTAGTGATATAACTAACTATGTAAAAGAACACGGAGGCAGAAAAAACAAATTCTGATAAGAATTATTTATTGTAAAGATGTTGTTTGAACAAAATGGACAAGCTTAAGAAGGTATCAAGGATAATTCAAGAGAATGCTTTAATAGAATAAATAAGCACGATTACCTCTTCACAAACCGGAGTAAGGAAGCGTAGTCGATACTTTACGAACAGATAAACCAAGATCATCAACATCGACTCGATTGACATTTGATCGTCACTAATCATGCCCCGCTACCGAAGAAGTAATAGCATAAATTTAGGCAAACACCGAGAAGCAATCACCTCTTTGGAGTTTTGAATGGTTTAAGGCAAATGAAAATTTCAGAACCTTGCCTTTAATTTTTACGCCTTAGAGAAGAGCCACTTCTTTCTTCCCCATCGAAACTTGCTTGATTTCCCTCATACTATCACTTCCCATCTTGTGTATCGCCTACAAATGAAACATCTGTATTAGTAGTTTGCCTTTTAAAGGGACATTCATGTGTAGAATGCTAGAAATATCATGTTCAAAGTGACCAAATTTCTGTCGATTTAAAATGCTTGGTAGATAGCATTTACAGTAGTTTTGTTAGGCGACTCAAATATGTATTGCAAAAACACGAGCATAAAAATGTTTGCAGAATCACAACATTTGGAAGTACCTTCAAAATAATAGGATCATTCCATGGCCCTTTGTTAGAACCAAGGCAACCACCCTTGTCATTGCAAATGCATGAACCACCAAGAAACTCGGCAATTCATCGTGAAAAGACAATCATTTCCCAAACATGGTAAGCCAAAAGACATAAGCTGAATAAATATGTAGACACAAAGAATTTGAATGAAAATGTTGCTAGACACATTAAGTTGACACCAACCTTGAGTCAATAACTTCAAGAAGTGCTGCTCTGTAGTTCGAACCAAGAACCTAAGCAATGAGCAGTTCTTTTGCAATTATAAGCGCACATTGTTAAGGAACACAAACATTCTTAGATTATCAATCATGGAGCTTACATGAATCTTGGAAGAAGATTAGAGGATAGATAGGTGGATGAACCAAATGATTTGGGCCATCAGTTTAATGAAGTGGTGCGAGAAAACATCTTAGCGCTTGATTTTGAGGAAGGGGTTTTTGGGTGCACATATCGAGGTGGATCTGAAAAAGTATTCTCTGTGGAGGCAAAACACTGTGTGCATGTAAGAAAAATTGAACCGTGAATTATAAAGGGGTAAAGATATGATTCAAAGCACAAAAGGAGTAATCATAGATCTTGCTAGTATTTGGTAAAACTACGTGCAGATCAAATGACCAATGCGTTGATGCAACTTTATATCCGATTGAAATGAGAAAATGCTCAATTCTTGAAGCCAAGTAACCAAATATTACTATCTCATTCTCATGTCCATTTAGTGCAATAATTTTGGTGAATTCATCGATAACACATATTTAATTGGTATATGGCATCAAAGTGACATCTTGATGAAAAAAGAGACCTGACTTTGGCACGGTAGTGGTAGAACATCATCAACACGAGTCCTAATATAATTTAGAGGAAATTATTTTATGCCCTTTGGTTCTCTCACTAACATGTGGCTTGCCCCAACTTTGTCGATGAGAGCAAGTACCACCATAATTCAACATCGATTTCTATATATTGAATTGATACATATGGTTTACAAATAGAAATGTAAAGATGAGAAAAAGCTGAATCTGAGTTCATTATTAAACAAGCTGATCAATTTACGCTAAGTATCAATTCAACAATCAACCAGACTAATCTGAGAAAATGAGAAAAATATGAGGAGAAGAAAATTTGAAGAGCAACATAACAAATGTACTTAAAAACTATAGAGTGAGGATTCTAAGAAAAATAAGCGGATTTACGAATCTCTAATATCATCAGTAAATAAGTGCACCGATAATAACTCTTGAAGTTACCCAATGGCACCGACAAAAGCACAAAATATAGAAAGAACACCATTACCTGACCCACATCAACACAACACGAAAATTATTTCAAGAAATCATAAGATATGGTATCGGCCAAGAATACCATGTAGTCCGAAAAACAAATAAATTGCTAGATGACTCTTACCTTGCACGAAATTAGATCTTGATGATGCATGATAGCATTTACGTATGTATTTGTTCTCACATGATCCTGCATTAGCAACCAAAAGATCAGTACCAAATTCAAAAATGATGATATTGCATTAGCTCAAGATCTGTTTCCTTCTTTTTAAAAAAGGAGCAATCCATTTAGACATTATTGAGATCACCTAAACAACGTAAACCACAAAAGGAACATCGATCACGACAATTAGTGAATACAAGTTGAGGCATCTTTTCACATTATTCTTAATAGGAAAGGTGAGCATAAGATAAAATCTGGACACTCTGTTCAGACTTCATGCTCTACAAACAAGGCAGCTACTGTTCATTCTTCATACTGGACCAATATATCCCAAAGTTGCAAGCTTGCATTTGAACAAATGGTCACATACCATATCTCGAATTTTCGGATAGGTGACAAACAATGCTAGCATCTAACCATAGCATTTGGGCAACAATAGTGTTAGCACTTCCATAAGGAATCTGAGACAAATTTATAATTTTGCTTGTTATTTTGTTCACAAACAAATTTAAATTATTGCATCTCCATTGTTCCTTTTGCGGTTTATGTCACGTTACGTAAGTGATTCAAGTAGTGACCATCATTGTTCCTTTACCGCTAAACAAAACCTTAGATCCACTCCAAAAGGCGTATGGTCGCAAACATAGATCTTAATGGCCCGTGCAAGAGGATGATTCTCACGATACATTTGAGACTAAACATCCCAACTATGCAGGTATATATGCCAATTTAACCAATGCAAGCACCGAGTTGCATCCTCAAATAATGATAGAACAATAAGGAACCCCAGACACCGCATTTGCTCAACGACGACGCTCCCACGAATTCGATCCACAGATCGCCGCCGCGTCGGCACGTGCCGAACAAAACCCTAACCCCACCGACGCAGCGCCTAATCTGACGGCGCACACCCTCAAAGACGAAGCAAAAGCCACGAGGAGAGAGCCTAACCTTGAGCATCTCCTCGTGGGCGCCGATATGGGAGTACGCTTGAAGTAGGCCACGCGTCGTAGTCGGTCTGGCGGCGGCGCGAAGTCTTGGCGGCGAGGCTGCTGGCGAGAGGGGAACTCATGCCTCGCGCCGCACCGCCGACGGGCGACGCGGCGACGGGCGGCGGGGCCGGCGGCGAAGCGGCAGGCCAGCGTCGGACGCCGTAGGTGGCGGCGCGATTGAGGGCCTTCGGCAAGGTTGCGGGGCGGGGGCGGGGAGACTCGGCGCTGCGGCGGTGCTTCGGCGATCGGGCCTTCGCAGGTGGCGGCGCGATTGAGGGCCTTCGGCAGGTTGCGGGCGGGGGCGAGACTTCGGCGCTGGCGGTGCCAGCGTCAGACGCCAGCAGTGGCGGCGCGATTGAGGGCCTTCGGCAAGGTTGCGGGCGGCGGGGAGACTTCGGCTGCGCGTGTGCCAGCGATCGGACGCCAGCAGTGTGGCGCGATTGAGGCCTTCGGCAGGATGCGGGCGGGCGGGGAGACTCGGCGACGGCATGAATGGGGACAGCGGCGTGAATGCGGGGTGGTTTCGGCGCGATATGTGCGGGGTGGGGGATTAGATTAGTGGATGAACCAAATGTTTTGAGCCATCAGATTTGATGAAGTCGTCTGAGAAAACATCTGAGCGCTTGATTTTGAGGAAGGGGTTTTTTTGGGTGCACATATTAGGGTGGATATAGGAAAAGTATTCTCTGTGAGGCAAAACACTGTGTAGATAACTGTGTAGCTGTAAAAAAGTTTTAACTGGTCAATTATAAAGGTGTTTAGACTAGAAAGGAGGAGGAAGAAGGAATTATTAGCAGCATTTTTTTTAAGAGAAGGCAGGAGCTCTGCCAATTGCATTAAGAGATGGCAAAAGCACATAACAAGTTCACAGAAGGGGAAAATAAGAGACAGAAACGAAGAGACTGAAACGAAACAAACCAGAGGGAGGAGAGGGGGAAACAACCCCATTACATAACCCGGGGATCGGACCTAGGAACACCTCGAAAGAAATCTCTAGAACACACTAGGTGATCCCGAAAGCCACATGGCGGTTGCGAATGTCATGAGCGACCGCGTCGGCCACCTGTTGCACCGTGCGGTAGGAGTTACTAAAGATCCTATTGTTTCTCTCTTTCCAAATGTTTCAGAGGCTATATGCGACAGCCCCATCGAAATTCTTCCGCCTGTGTCGGGGAATTTGTCGCCGCGTGTTTGTCCACCAACTAACATTATCCAATTGTCCCGACGGCGCCCGCGCGCCCAGACCAGCCTGAACGTGGCATAGGACCGCCCTCCAAACCTGTCTCGCAAATGGACATAGGAGCAGCATATGGTTGGATGTTTCCGGCTCTGTGTCGCAAAGAACGCAAATAGTAGAATGTGGCCACCCCCTCATCGCGAGCCTGTCCGCGGTTAGAATCTGTCGGTGTTTCGTATAACCGGCAAGTAGATTTGTTTGTATAGGGGATTGCGCGCCCCCTCTCCTCGAATGGTTAGGCGAAAGGAGCCTCGGATGAACACTGGATCGGGCTGAGGAGACTCAGATTTATACTGGTTCGGGCCGAACGTCCCTACTTTCAATTTGTGGCGGAGGATCTCGTTGATCGGGGTATGGCGGATTACATGCGAGGACTAAGGACAGACCCTTAGTTCTCGTCCGAGCAGCGGCTCGGGAGCTCCGATCGGTCGTTCGGGTCGGAGAAACAAGCGAGGTGGATATGGGAGAATGAGGGGAATCGCCCCGTTGCTGGGGACCCTGCCTCCCTTTATATAGTCGGAGGGGGTAGGTTACACGAAAGTTTGGAGAGAAGAAGTAGGGGTATGCTATGCCCCGAAGCCTTGGTCTTCGGTCCTGGTGACTGACGGGTTGCTGTTCACCCATGCCGGGTTGGTAGACACAAGGGATGGTGCCTCATTGGAGAGGCGCGCGCCTGCCCTGTACTTGCTTGTCAGATGCTGACGTCGTTCATGCCGTGTCTTGGCGTCGCCTCAAGTTGAAGCGCGCTTCTTCGCTGTACCTGGCGGGGCGAGTGGACGGGTGCTTGACTGTCGGAACCCGAATTTGCAAATCCGGACCCTCTGTGTATTCAGCACTAGTCCAGGATCACGCTAGTGCACACAGTCTCAACATTGATACATATCACAGTCATAACCAACGAAATAATAAGTACTTTGATTAAATACTCAAACTAGTTGATCGACCTTATGGTCAAGTTACAAAGATACGCCTCGCAGGACGAAGACTTATTAAAATATTCAAATGCAGTGGAAAATAAAATAAACTCGTGGCGCCAACCAATTTGCCACGAACAATCGACCGGGCTCGCTCCTAGTTAAATCGGCTCCTCTGATACTCCTCCTCTGAAAGGGGTTTGCTTCTTCTTCAAGCTGAAGTTGTGTTATTGTGGGGTGAGTACTTTGAGCACTCGACAAGTCATGCCTGAGAATGCAATTCTAATATTCTACATGCATGGCTTAGTACAAAGGATAGGCTATGGTTCATGAGCGATCTGACATTTCAAATAAGCAAGAATAGATTGCAAAGCGATAAAAGCAAGAGTAGGAATAGTAGCTTTCACAAGCATTTCAATTGTAATTCATTTTTCCATCCTAAGTCAAATTCAGCATCACCAACCCAAGCATTTTCCATCAACAATTCATTTTATGAAAATCTAACCCTTGACCGTAATCATAGAAGCGATGCTCATTACAGTGAAACACGGCTATTGAATAGGTTGTACACTCTGCGGAGGTTATACACTTTACCCACAAGATCTGAGTCAAATACCACCAAGGCAAATAACCGTAACGAAGCCTTTCCAAAGTTCCATCTAAACCCGATCTTGCCGCTAAGGTTTCAACCTTTGGAGGGACTGGTTGCCACACCTGGGCCCCCCTCTTGCGCCATGTGAGTTCTCATTCCGCTTCTCGGGCCTCACACCACCACGACAGTACCAAAGAATAGATTTCCCGGTTTACTCGGCTAAGTCCGTCCCATTCACGGAGCTTGTGGTACATATGAGAGACTCATTCAAATGCTCGCAAGGTTAAGTTCTTAGTTGACCGAGGCAAGACTAACCAAGTGTGATCTCAATTATCCAAAACCAATAAAATCCAAATCGACCGCCCGATTGCCACTCTTGGCCCACGAAACAATCTTGCCATTTGCCCCGCCTAAATCATTTTCCCACCCCGTTCTTTACCATTGCACCACGTGCCATCATCAACTCAATAACACATGTCTTATTCACAAATCATGTTCCATATCTCATTAAGTCAATATTAACTTTGGTATTCCAAAATCATAAAATGTCCGTGGCGGGGCTAAGCATACTACTTGGTCTACTCAACCCATGTTGGCAAATTATTAATGTCAACTATTAGTCCATAACCGAGGGTGACAAATGATTCATGGCATACAATTATATCGACAAGGTGGCATCTGACAACTAGGCATTTAGCTAATCCCAAAATTCATTCAAACCAATTTTTACTAAACTAGCATGCAATAAGTTAAATCAAAATAATTTTCTCTAATAGGTTCAACATGATCAAACACAACTTGCCTTCAAAAAGTGCTGGTTCCGGTTCCTGAGCTTGCTCCTGGGTCAGAATTTCTCCCTCGAAACCTTCGGGGACTTCAACGTCTACGCGTAACGTATACGTAAACAATAAAATAAATAAACAGTAGGCAAACTGTGCTAAAAAATTCAATTAAAATTCATAAACAGAAAGATCACAATTTTACAAATTTATAGAAATTGGAATCACTCAAATCGGAGTTAAAACGCAAAAGTTATAAGCATTTGAAGTTTCAAAATATATTTAAAATCAATATACCGAATTAAATAAATATTTTCTTTTTCGGAAAATCAATTATTGCGTCATCTGTGACACGTGTCGCCACCATAGAGTGACACGTGGCCTTCTTGACGTCGTACTGACCGGCTATTTCAGCGACAAGTGGGTCCCACCGTGACGTCGGCATGAGCGTCGGGGTGGCGTCTACCTGCAGTGCGTCTTGGTGACGAGTGGGCCCGTCTTTGTCGGCGACTCATCGCCGCGGTGCGGTGACGAGTGGGGCCCTGTTGTCGGTGACTCATCGCCTGATCGTCGTGCGGTGGGGTGACATGTGGGTCCGCCTTGTCGGCGTCTCATGCCTGGCGAGGCGGCGTGGCACTCTGGTGCCCTCGGATTCGCATCTAACGGCGGAGGTTAGAAGATGGGGTTCACTTTGTTTACGGGCGACGTGGGCTCACCTCGTGGTCGGATCTGGATCGTCTTGGTGGCGGCTTCGTGAAACCGGCGGCGATGCGGCGGCGCGATTCGGCCGGAGACGCGAGCGAAGACGTGGCCGACGGCGTTCCGAGGTCTCGGCGTGAAGAAGTGACCCTCCGACGCGGCAGCGAGGTGAGTCCGACGGTGGCACGGGCGACGGCGGAGAATCACCGGCGGCGACGAAACAACGCGAAGAACTCGGCGGTTGGCTTCGGAAACTTCGGCGAGGTCGTGCGGCGAGGCGGCGGCGTCTCGGGCGGTGGGAAGTGTACGGCAGGGTGCGGCGCAAGGTGGAGATCACGACACGGGTGGCGGCGCCTTAAATAGCCCCCTCGGCGTCCGTGAAAAGCGCGGAGACCGAGGCCCACACGGGCGGCGGCGGCGGAATCCGGCGGCGACTCGGATTGGGCGACGTGGCAACGCGTGAGCCGTCGGATCCGGATCGAACGGCGGCGGAGTTAGGGTTTTTCCAGAATGGGCCGCACAGTGTTCGGCCCAACACTGTTCATTCGGATTTTTAATTCTTTTTCGATTAAAAATAATTCCCGAAATTAAAATAATTTATTTGGGGCATTAAAAATATCAAGAAAATTCTGGAAAAATTCTCATAAATATTTTAGGACATTTGTGACTCAAATAAAATATTTTCAGCAAAAATTTATTTTAACTTTTCCATTATTTAATTAATTTGATAAATGGTTTAATTCAAAAATAAATTCAAATAATTCCAAATAAATCCAAATAAATTCCAGAAATTCTCAAAATTTCAAAATACCAATAAAATGCAAGAAAAGCAAAAATTGGGGTGTTACAAACCTCCCCCCTTAACGGAATCTCGACCCCGAGATTCGTAATGACAAGGAATAGGTTGGGATATTCCTTCTTTAGGTCTTCTTCACGCTCCTAGGTTGCTTCGCTCTCGGAATGGTTACTCCTCTGAACTCTACAGAAGCGGGTCGATTTATTTCTCGTTTCTCGATCCATCGTATCCAAGATCTTCACCGTACTCTTTATAGGTCAAATCCTCCTGCTGACTCGATCGACTCTAACGGCATTTGCTCTTCGGCACTTTCGGAGGCATTTCTTTAATTGTGACACGTGGAACACATCATGCACTCTGCTAAAGATCTGCGGTAACTCCGGTGATCGCTACTTCGCCTCTCTCGACTTAGGATCTTGAGCGGACCAACATATCTTGGTGCTAACTTCCCTTTAGTGTGGAACCTCTTAACTCCTCCGAGTGGTGTAACTCGAGATACACAAAATCTTGGGCTCAAAGCTCAAATCCTGCGGCGATTATCGGCGTAACTCTTACATCTTGATTGTGCAATTTTCAACCTTTCCTTGATCATGGCTATCTGCTCTTGACTTCTCGAAGAATGTCGGCCCGAACATATGGCGTTCTCGATCTCATTCGAGTTCAACGGCGTTAAGCGAGGTCTTCCATATAAGCGCTTCAAATGGCGACATCGCAAACTTGCTCGGTAGTCATTGTTATAGCTAAACTTCGGCATATGGCAAACACTTATCCCACGAAGTTGTATAAGCCAATGCACATGCCCTCAACATGTCCTCCGATGTCGATTAACTCTTTCCGTTTGCCCATCATGCATGGGTGATATGCGATCTTGAAGTTGAGGCGGGTTCCTAGGGCCTCATGCAACTTATCCCAAAATCTTGAGGTAAAGCGGGTACCTCGGTCCGACACAATCTTCTTGAACTCCATGTAGACATACAATTCTTGACATATATAAATCTGCTAAACGGTCCCCCGAATAGGTAGTCTTCACCGGGATGAAATGGGCAACCTTTGTCAAACGGTCCACTATAACCCATATGGAGTCATACCCTGTCTGGGTCCTCGGTAAACCGTAATGAAATCCATTCGATTTCCTCCCATTTCCACTCGGTATCTTCGATGGTGTAGCAACCTATTGGCCTCGATGCATTGCTGACTCTTTGGCATATGTCGCTGCAACGCAACATGCTCTGCAACTTCACGCTTCATGCTTGGCCACCAAAATCTTTCCTTCAGATCTTGATACATCTTAGCGCTTCCTGGATTGTAACATCCCGAAATTTGGCCAAATTTTAAATTTTGGAGTTATTTGAATTTTTTGAATTAATCAACCTTTATTTGCATTTAATTGCATTTAATTGAATTTATCTAATTTTTCGGGATTTATTGGATTTAATTGGAATTTATTTATATCATTTCCTCTTGAGTAATTAAATATCAGAAAATATAATTATCAAAAATTAAAACTAATATTTTATTTAGGCTCAAAATGCTCTGAAATATTTTCTAGAATTTTTCTAAAATTTTTCGGGTATTTTTAGTGCCCTAAACAATTACTTTGAATTTCTACATTTATTTTTATTCGAAAAGTCAGAAATTCCTTAGCTACAGTGTTGGGCCGGCCCAACACTGTGCTTTCATGAGAAAACCCTAATCGCCGCTTGCTCACACCGTCGATCTCGTCGGACGGTTTATCGTTAATCGCGCCATCGGAATGGCGCAATTGATGCACCGCCGTCGCCGATAGGGGGCCGAAGATCTTGTCAGAGATCGTGCGCGCTCTTCGAGGCATGTCCGGCCGAGTGGGGTATATCTCCGTGCTCAGCACTCCCTTCCGCTTATTTCCCCTCACCTCTCTCACTCAGCCATCCACCGTAGCACGCGTACTAGCTCGCCGTAGTTCACACTTTTCCCCGCTTCGGTTTTCGCTGTGCCCCGCCGTGCTCCGCCGTTCCCCGTCGCAGCCGAGACCTTCCCCGAGTTCCTCGCATCGCGCCGCAGCCGTGTGGTTACTTCATTCCACCGGAGAAGCCCAGAAACGCCGCCGCCCGTGTCGTCTTCTTCAACTCCGGCAGCGATCGCCGCCGCTTCTTCTTCGACTCTTCGCGAGCTCCCACAGCCGTCTGATCATCATCCGACGCTCGAGGTGAAACCCACGTAGGCTCGTTCACGATAAACCGCTCGGTTAGTCTTTTTGCCGTCGGATTGAATCAGCGGTCGAGAGTAAATCGTATCGCGTGGCTTGATGGTTCGTCGTAGTGTCAGACCTCAGTGGGTCCTAGCACATTCACACCGCCCTACGTCGATGGGTGGACCGCCGGTATCTTGACGTCGGCGGACGTCATCCGGCCCATCTGTCGATGGCGAGGCGGCGTGGTTCGCTCTGGTGCTGACACGTGTCGCTGGGGGAAATCGCGGAAAATCGGTGGAAAATAGAAAATAATTCGGTTTATTCTTTTATGAATTTCAGCAAAATTAAAACGCTATAACTTTCGCATTTTAACTCGGTTTGAGTGATTCAGTGCCCAAAATTTGTAAAAATGTGAACTATTTATTGGTGATTTTTATTTAATTTTAGTGAATTATTTGCTGTCTGTATTATATATTTATTGTGTGTTTGCTTGTACAAGAGTAGACTCAGAGTTGCGGAATTAAATCGAGGAGAGTTTGAAGACCCGTCAGCAGAACCTCGACCAGAACCAACTCCTCTTGAAGGCAAGTCATGCTTTGACCATATTGCCCTAGATTTTAAAAATATACTTTGATTCAAATATTGCATGCTATGTTAAGTATAAATGATGTTGTTTATATGGGACGATGGTTAAAATACCCATCTTGAATTATGCCACCTTGTTAATGTCATTATATGCCTCTGAATACCTTGTCACCCTAGGATGTTTAAATTATGTTGGATGCTAATATGATGCCAACACGGGAGGCTAGGCAAGTGGTTAGTTGCTTGGCCCGCTTGTATGCATTGAATGTATTTCGAATTGCAAACGAACATTGACTAAACAATTATGGAACGCATTTTGAAATAATGCGATGATGTCATGAAATGGAATTGAGGGTAGCGACCTGTGTGGTTCTACTCATGCAATGAAGTGGGCATTGGCATGTGTTGCGATAATGCAAACTGGGTGGGAAATGATTTGGACCGGGCAAGTGGCAAGAAGGCTTCGTGCGAGTGGGCTGTGTGGCAATGGGCTGTATGAATGATTGAGAAGGCTGTGTGCGAGTTGTATAAAATGGATGTCTTGCCCGGACGATTAAGGACTTAACCTTGCGAGCCTTTGAACTGAGTTAGTGTACAACCACTTGTCCGAATGGGGCGGACCTAGTTAAGTAGGTTTCGACCACTTTCCTTTGAAACCTCTGGGTGACAAGTGCACACCAAGCAAATGTGAGGAAGCGTACTGTGCTCTGCTTGGTACCCATTCAACGATACTTATTGTTGTCTAAACTTGACTCTGAGTGAGGGAAGTGTTAGAAGGAGGTATCGGAGGGTTCAACGGTTAAATGTTAGTCTCTGAAAGACTTTGTTACAATCAATCGCTTTGTGTGGTGAGCATCAGTATCTGTGGGTAAAGTGTACAGACCTCTGCAGAGTGTGTGTGTGAATCTATTGAATAGCCGTGTCATGATGCTTCGACATTGCTCGGTGATTACAAATCAAGGGTTATATTTTCAAAATGAAAATGTGGAATGGGTGGTCAGTGTGCCAAAAAGTCGTGTGAATGAAATTAGGGTCATGTGCCAAACTCTTGGAAAAGAATTGAAAATTAATTATTAAATATTATTGATCTTCTTGCTTTTAATCTAATAGGATTACCTATTAAAAGAAATCTTTGCTTTATGCAAAATAACCAATTAAGCCTTTCCTTTGGAATAAGCCATGCATGTAGTAATAGATCTGCATTTGTGCATGACTTGTTGAGTATGTTGTATACTCACCCTTGCATCGACAAAAACCTCAGAAGATGAAGCCGTACCACTTGGGAGGAGGAGTTCATTGAAGGCCGGAGGACTAAGGGGTTGGGCACTTTTCGAGCTTTGTGGTTAAGAAGGGTTCCGCTATCGTATTTTGCTTCCATTGAATGAACTTATTCTTGATGATATTTATCGCTTGCCTGCTGAAAGTATTATAAGGTGACCATAAGGTCATGTAACTCGATTATATTGTGCTTGAAGTACTTATTATTTATTTCATTTGTGTATGATTGTGGTACTTCAACCTGTTTATCTGTGTGTACTAAGCGTAATCTGGACTAGTCTGAGAATACCTGAGTGTCGAATCCGTGGGAATTGGGGCACGACGAGGATGGTATCGAGCCATCTTGTTGTAGACTTAACCCTAGTAGGTGGCCGTCCATAGAAGGACAAAAGTAATTTCTAAAAGAGTAAAATCTGGACAAGAAAAATCAATGAAATCTCGACTCATCTCTTCTTCCTTACTTCATACCTATCTTGTATTTGCTATTACCTTCGTATTCTTTTAAAATTTTATTACTGACGCGTTGCTTTGGCGGATGCGGATGGTTCACTCTTTTGGAGAGCGTCACGGAGGCTACGCTGCAGAGCTCTGGAGGATGCTCCAGGTGTTGGGAGGCTTCGACCGCCCTCTCTACCGTCCCTTTGGATAGTCAGCGGGATTGCTCGCGGATGGGAGGCAGCTGACCTTATGCGCTCGGGAGCACGCTCGTGCTAGTCGTCCGCCGCCTCGCGGTGAAGCGAAGCTAGCTCTGGCGGGCATCTGAGTGTGCCCGAGTTGCGCTGCTGGCCGGATCAGCGAGGACCACGGCTTGAGCCGTGGGACCTTGCTTTCGTGTGCACTCAAGCCGCGGAGGACCCTATGAGCTCGCTTGGAGCTAGAGGATGACGCCGCCGTCGTACACTTGGGCAGGTTCGCCGCTGCGCAGGAGGAGGTGATGGACGCCACGACAGCAGAGCTTCAGGCCGTCTACCGCACCTTGGAGGAGACCGAGGAGGCCTTACGAGAGACCCGCATGCACGCCATCCAGAGGATCGCCGAGCTGGAGGAGGCTCTTTACGGGCAGGGGGAGCCGGACGCCGTCATGGAGCTCGACGATGATGAGGAGGAGCCGGAGGAGCAGGAGCAGCGCCCGGCGCCGAGACCCACGGCCGGTGGAGCCCCAGTGCACCCGTGGGAGGGCATGGGGACCAGTTTGCCCCGATGCCAGCTCACCCGCCGGTTTACGTGATCGGCGAGCCGCAGCATGGTTGGCTTGAGGAGTGATGCTTGTCAGAGTTGCAGTGGCTAGTTTTTGCGTTGAGACTCAGATGTTTTGAGTCACGTCTTTTATTCCGAACCTTAGTGTGCGATGTTGTAATGAACAATTGGATGTGATGTTGTGGCAGATATTGTGGTCGCATAGTCCCTAGACTATGTGGTAAACCACCCTAATAATTATTACTATTTATGCTTGCATGTTTATTGGTTTTTAGTTACACCTGTTTCCCCGTATAAGTTCCTATACTTGTCTATTCTTTTCCCTCTTATCCCTAAACCCCCGAGGCAATCAACAGATGGTGAACACTCGCAACAATGGAGCCGGAGGCAGTGGTTCGCGCCAGAGGCGCGATCGAGGCGATCGCCTCCACCCGAGCAAAGACCGCCAATAGATATCAGAAACCTCGGAGCATTCCTTGCAGCCCAGACACAGTTAATGCAAACAATGATGACAACAAGACAACAACTCGGCCTCGTGCCGTCGCTAACAATCAAGCTGTGAACAATGGGCCACGTCCGTACTCAAGATTGTCTGAATTTATGAGGACACAACCGCCGACTTTCTCAGGCAATGCTAGCCCGCTAGAGGCAGATGATTGGCTAAGAACCATCGAAAGGAAATTGCACATAACCCAGTGTGAGGGAAATGAGAGGGTGCTTTATGCCTCTCATCAATTGGAAGGAACCGCCGCTGAATGGTGGGAAAACTACTGCGCATCGCAGGAGAACCCGCAGGAGATTACTTGGGAGGAATTCACCCTAGCTTTTCGTCAATACCATGTGCCGGAGGGTATTATGGAACTAAAGAAGGAGGAATTCAGAGCACTGAGGCAAGGAGGCCAACCAGTGGCTGATTATCTGAATAAATTCACTCAACTAGCACGCTACGCTCCAGAAGACGTAGCGACAGACAAGGCAAGGCAGTCCCGTTTCCTGAAGGGGCTTAACACTGGTCTACAGGTGGGACTAATCACCCACACTTTTCCAGATTTTCAAGAACTGGTAAACAAGGCGCTCATACTGGAAGACAAGCGCAAAGAACTGGACGACAATCGCAAACGCCGCATGGCTCTGCAAGGAGGACGTCAGGGTCATCAGAAAACAAGGATGATACCCGAAGAATTCACGAGTTCGGCCGAGGAACAATGTCAGGACACCGCCGCCAATGCCAAGACCAGTTGGACAAACCCCTCAGACCCCACTCAAGGTTGTTAATCAGAACGGAGGAAGTCAGCAAATGTCAGGAAGACGCTGCTACAACTGCAATGAGACCGGGCATTTCGCCAATATGTGTCCCAAGAAAGGAGTCGTGACACCATGCGCTTCAATCTAGGGAACACCCGGCCAAGACCCTAACCAAGGAGGAAGCCGAGGACTGCACGGTGGAGCTACACCGCAGGCATTCACTCGAGGCAGGATCAATCACATTTCCGCAGACGAAGTCCAGAACGCAACGGACGTCGTGCTCGGTAAGTTCCTAGTCAACTCAGTGCCAGCTACAATATTATTTGATTCAGGAGCTTCGCATTCATTCGTTTCTCGAGACTTTGCCATGACAAATGATCTGGATGTGGTTAATCTTAAAAGCACACTTCTAGTTCAATCCCCTGGATCCGAACTCCGTTCTAAGGTCGGATGTTCTGGAGTTAAGCTACTAATAAAAGGAGTAGAGTTCCTAGCGAACCTTATTATATTAGATACCCAAACCCTGGATGTTATCCTAGAAATGGATTGGTTGACTAAGCATAAGGCTATATTAGACTGTGGACGAAGAGTAGTGTCTATCGAGAGCCCCGATGGTAGAAAAGTGGAATTTCAAGCAAAGGCAGTTCGAGGAGGACAGATGTTAGTAAACAATTTGAAGACTGTCAGTATAAGAGATGTACTAGTGGTCAGTGAATACCCAGATGTTTTTCTCGAGGAATTACCAGGAATGCCACCAGACAGAGACATAGAGTTCGTAATCGATCTAGTACCGGGAACAGCACCGATAGCAAAGAGACCATATCGGATGTCCACCGAAGAACTGGTCGAAATAAAAAAAAGCAGATTGAGGAGTTATTGGAAAAAGGATTCATCAGACCGAGCTCGTCACCTTGGGGAGCACCGGTTCTATTCGTTAAGAAAAAGGATGGGAGTTTTCGGATGTGCATAGACTATCGCGCACTTAACGAAGTGACGATAAAGAATAAATACCGTTACCGAATAGATGATCTTTTCGATCAACTAAGAGGAGCAGGAGTATTCTCCAAGATTGACCTTAGGTCGAGGATATCACCGATTGAGAATCAAGGCGGAAGACATACCCAAGACCGCATTTTCCTCAAGATATGGACATTATGAGTTCACCGTTATGTCATTTGGATTGACAAATCTTGACATACTTTATGAACTTGATGAATAAAGTATTTATGGAATCTTAGATAAATTTGTGGTTGTGTTCATAGATGATATTCGGTTTATTCAAGGATCGATGAAGAACACGCCCAACATTTGGGATTAATCTTGGAGAAGTTAAGGGAACAATGACTATATGCTAAATTGATGAAGTGCGATTTACGGAAGAGTAAGGTAGATTTCTTAGGGCATGTCATGATTGCGAAGGATTCTGATGGACCCAAGCAAGGTTGAGACAAAGCTACATTGGGAGTCGCCAGACGAGATCGCAAGTTCGGAGTTTCCTTGGAATGGCTGGTTATTACCGCCGATTTATAGAAGGATTTTCGACAATTGCAAAGCCAATTACGCAATTGCTAAAGAAGGAAAAGAAGTTTGTTTGGACATCGGATTGTAAGAAGAGTTTCCAAGAACTGAAGAAAAGACTGACATCAGCACCAGTGTTAGTTCAACCAGATGTGCACCAGAGTTTCGATATTTATTGCGATGCATCACGCCAAGGGCTCGGATGTGTGTTGATGCAAAATGGAAAGGTAGTAGCCTATGCATCAAGGCAATTAAGGCCACATGAAGGGAATTACCCGACGCACGATCTAGAATTAGCAGCTGTAGTGCATGCCCTGAAGATATGGCGTCACTATCTCATTGGCAACAGATGTGAGGTGTATACAGACCACAAAAGCCTTAAATACATTTTCACCCAATCGGACCTGAACATGAGGCAAAGGAGATGGTTAGAGCTGATCAAGGATTACAACATGGGTATCCATTATCATCCCGGCAAGGCCAATGTAGTGGCTGATGCCCTGAGTCGGAAAAGCCACGGCCTAAGTTTGAAAGAGGAAGGAAGTCAAGAAGAACTATGTAAGGACCTTCAGAGGTTAAAACTGGAAGTTGTTCCCGAAGGATTCAGAGTCGCATTAGAGTAAAGCCTATCTTGGAAGATCAGATTAGAGAAGGTCGGAAGAATGATGAGAAGATCGAGAGAATCAAGGCCAAGATGGAGGAAGGACGAGCAAAAGATTTTAAAGCGACGAACAAGGTACATTATGGATGAAGGAGCGTGTTTGTGTACCCAACAAAAAGGAATTAAAGCGATTAATATTGGAGGAAGCTCATGACTCCAAGTATTCAATTCACCAGGAGCGCAAAAATGTATCAAGATTTGAAAGAAAGGTTACGGTGGCGAATATGAAGAGAGAGGTTGCTTGAACACGTAGCAATGTGGCGTATGCCGTGAGTCAAAGCTATGCATCGAGACCCGCAGGATCGCTGCGACCATTGAAAATACCAGAGTGGAAATGGGAAGAGATCGGAATGGATTTCATTCTTTGATCGCCAGGGCCGCAGGAGGTTATGATTCCATATGGGTCATAGTGGATAAACTTGACAAAGGTCGCACATTTCATACCAGTGAAGACCACCTACTCAGGAGATAAGTTGGCAGAGCTATACATGGCGAGAATCGTATGCTTGCATGGAGTGCCAAAGAAGATAGTATCGGACAGAGGTACCCAGCATACTTTATGAACTTGATGAATAAAGTATTTATGGAATACTTAGATATATTTGTGGTTGTGTTCATAGATGATATTCTGGTTTATTCAAGGACTGATGAAGAGCATGCCCAACATTTGGGATTAGTACTGGAGAAGTTAAGGGAACAATGACTATATGCTAAATTGATGAAGTGCGATTTACGGAAGAGTAAGGTAGATTTCTTAGGGCATGTCATGACTGCCAAAGGATTCTGATGGACCCAAGCAAGGTTGAGACAATTGCTACATTGGGAGTCGCCGGAGACGATGTCGCAAGTTCGGAGTTTCCTTGGAATGGTGGTTATTACCGCCGATTTATAGAAGGATTTTCGACAATTGCAAAGCCAATTACATAATTGCTAAAGAAGGAAAAAAAGTTTGTTTGGACATTGGATTGTAAGAAGAGTTTCCAAGAACTGAAGAAAAGACTGATATCAGCACGAGTGTTAGTTCAACGAGATGTGCACCAGAGTTTCGATATTTATTGCGATGCATCACGCCAAGGGCTCGGATGTGTGTTGATGCAAAATGGAAAGGTAGTAGCCTATGCATCAAGGCAATTAAGGCCACATGAAGGGAATTACCCGACGCACGATCTAGAATTAGCAGCTGTAGTGCATGCCACGAAGATATGGCGTCACTATCTCATTGGCAATGAGATGTGAGGTGTATCTGAGACCACAAAAGCCTTAAATACATTTTCACCCAATCGGACTGAACATGAGGCAAAGGAGATGGTTAGAGCCGATCAAGGATTACAACATGGGTATCCATTATCATCCGGCAAGGCCAATGTAGTGGTGATGCCCCGAGTCGGAAAAACCACGGCCTAAGTTTGAAAGAGGAAGGAAGTCAAGAAGAACTATGTAAGGACCTTGAGAGGTTAAAAGCTGGAAGTTGTTCCCGAAGGATTAGAGGCTGCATTAGAAGTAAAGCCTATCTTGGAAGATCAGATTAGAGGTCGGTCAAGAATGATGAGAAGATCGAGAGAATCAAGGCCAAGATGGAGGAAGGACGAGCAAAAGATTTTAAAGCTGGACGAACAAGGTACATTATGGATGAAGGAGCGATTTGTGTACCCAACAAAAGGAATTAAAGCGATTAATATTGGAGGAAGCTCATGACTCAAGTATTCAATTCACCGAGGGGCGCAAAAATGTATCAAGATTTGAAAGAAAGGTTACGGTGGCGAATATGAAGAGAGAGGTTCTTGAACACGTAGCCTTGTGTGACGTATGCCGTGAGTCAAAGCTATGCATCGAGACCCGCAGGATCGCTGCAGACCATTGAAAATACCAGAGTGGAAATGGGAAGAGATCGGAATGGATTTCATTCTTTGGTGCCAAGGACCTTGAGGAGGTTATGATTCCATATGGGTCATAGTGGATCGCTTGACAAAGGTCGCACATTTCATACCAGTGAAGACCACCTACTCAGGAGATAAGTTGGCAGAGCTATACATGGCGAGAATCGTATGCTTGCATGGAGTGCCAAAGAAGATAGTATCGAGACGAGAGGTACCCAAAGATACTTTATGAACTTGATGAATAAAGTATTTATGGAATCTTAGATATATTTGTGGTTGTGTTCATAGATGATATTCGGTTTATTCAGGGATGATGAAGAGCACGCCCAACATTTGGGATTAATCTTCGAGAAGTTAAAGGAACAATGACTATATGCTAAATTCAATAAGTGCGATTTACGGAAGAGTAAGGTAGATTTCTTAGGGCATGTCATGATTGCCAAGGATTCTGATGGACCCAAGCAAGGTTGAGACAGTGCTACATTGGGAGTCGCCCAGGACAGTATCGCAAGTTCGGAGTTTCCTTGGAATGGCTGGTTATTACCGCCGATTTATAGAAGGATTTTCGACAATTGCAAAGCCAATTACGCAATTGCTAAAGAAGGAAAAGAAGTTTGTTTGGACATTGGATTGTAAGAAGAGTTTCCAAGAACTGAAGAAAAGACTGATATCAGCACCAGTGTTAGTTCAACCAGATGTGCACCAGAGTTTCGATATTTATTGCGATGCATCACGCCAAGGGCTCGGATGTGTGTTGATGCAAAATGGAAAGGTAGTAGCCTATGCATCAAGGCAATTAAGGCCACATGAAGGAATTACCCGACCTTACGATCTAGAATTAGCAGCTGTAGTGCATGCCCTGAAGATATGGCGTCACTATCTCATTGGCAACAGATGTGAGGTGTATACAGACCACAAAAGCCTTAAATACATTTTCACCCAATCGGACCTGAACATGAGGCAAAGGAGATGGTTAGAGCTGATCAAGGATTACAACATGGGTATCCATTATCATCCCGGCAAGGCCAATGTAGTGGCTGATGCCCTGAGTCGGAAAAGCCACGGCCTAAGTTTGAAAGAGGAAGGAAGTCAAGAAGAACTATGTAAGGACCTTCAGAGGTTAAAACTGGAAGTTGTTCCCGAAGGATTCGTAGCTGCATTAGAAGTAAAGCCTATCTTGGAAGATCAGATTAGAGAAGGTCAGAAGAATGATGAGAAGATCGAGAGAATCAAGGCCAAGATGGAGGAAGGACAGGCAAAAGATTTTAAACTGGACGAACAAGGTACATTATGGATGAAGGAGCGTGTTGTGTACCCAACAAAAAGGAATTAAAGCGATTAATATTGGAGGAAGCTCATGACTCCAAGTATTCAATTCACCGAGGAGCGCAAAAATGTATCAAGATTTGAAAGAAAGGTTACGGTGGCGAATATGAAGAGAGAGGTTGCTGAACACGTAGCAATGTGTGGCGTATGCGGTGAGTCAAAGCTATGCATCGAGACCCGCAGGATGCTGCGACCATTGAAAATACCAGTGGAAATGGGAAGAGATCGGAATGGATTTCATTCTTTGGACGCCAAGGGCGAGGAGGTTATGATTCCATATGGGTCATAGTGGATAAACTTGACAAAGGTCGCACATTTCATACCGGTGAAGACCACCTACTCGGGAGATAAGTTGGCGAGCTATACATGGCGAGAATCGTATGCTTGCATGGAGTGCCAAAGAAGATAGTGTCAGACGGATGTCACCTTTTGAAGCATTGTATGGTCGACCACAGAGGACACCGATTGAATTGGAGCGAGGCTGGTGAGCGTCGTGTCTTCGACTGACATACTTCAAGAAGTCAAGAGCAAATAGCACCGATCGAGAAAAGGTTAAAGATTGCACAGTCAAAATGGAAGAGCTCTGCAGACAACCGCCGTAGAGATTTGAGTTTTGAGCCTAAGATTTCGTATATCTCGAGGTTCGCGCCGCTTAAGGGAGTCCAGAGGTTTCACAAAAAGGGTAAACTTGCGCCAAGATATGTAGGACCATTTAAGATCATAGGCCGTAAAGGCGAGGTCGCGTATCAACTGGACTTACCGCCGTCATTGGCAGGAGTGCACAATGTTTTTCATGTATCACAACTCAAGAAGTGTCTCCGAGTGCCTGAAGAACAAACATCACTAGAAGAAGTGGAACTACAGGAAGACTTGACTTACAAAGAGCAACCGATAAAAATTCTAGACACAATGGATCGGAAAACAAGAAACAAGACAACCCATTTTTGCAGAGTTCAGTGGAGCAATCACACAGAAAGTGAAGCCACCTGGGAACGAGAAGAAGATCTGAAGAAGGAATTCCCAAACCTATTCTATAGTTAAGCCTCGAATCTCGGGGACGAGATTCTGTTAAGGGGGGTAGGTTTGTAACATCCCGAAATTTGGCCAAATTTTAAATTTTGGAGTTATTTGAATTTTTATAAATTAATCAACCTTTATTTGCATTTAATTGCATTTAATTGAATTTATCTAATTTTTTTGGGATTTATTGGATTTAATTGGAATTTATTTATATCATTTTCTCTTGAGTAATTAAATATCAGAAAATATAATTATCAAAAATTAAAACTAATATTTTATTTAGGTTCAAAATGCTCTGAAATATTTTCTAGAATTTTTCTAAAATTTTTGGGTATTTTAGTGCCCTAAACAATTACTTTGAATTTCTACATTTATTTTTATTCAAAAGTCGAAATTCCTTAGCTACTGATGTTGGGCGGCCCAACAACGTGCTTTCGCGTCAGGAAAAAACCCTAATCGCCGCCCGCTCACGCGTCCGATCTCGTCGGACGGCCGGCGTTAATCGCGCCATCGGAATTTGTCTTATGATGCACCGCCGTCATGCGATGGGGGCGAAGATCTTGTCGAGATCGTCGCGCAACCGAGGCATGTCCGGCCGAGTGGGGTATATCTCCGTGCTCAGCACTCCCTTCCGCTCATTTCCCCTCACCTTTCTCACTCAGCCATCCACCGTAGCACGCGTACTAGCTCGCCGTAGTTCACACTTTTCCCCGCTTCGGTGTTCGCTGTGCCCCGCCGTGCTCCGCCGTTCCCCGTCGCAGCCGAGACCTTCCACGAGTTCCTCGCATCGCGCCGCAGCCGTGTGGTTACTTCATTCCACCGGAGAAGCCCAGAAACGCCGCCGCCCGTGTCGTCTTCTTCAACTCCGGCAGCGATCGCCGCCGCTTCTTCTTCGACTCTTCGCGAGCTCCCACAGCCGTCTGATCATCATCCGACGCTCGAGGTGAGGCCACGTAGGCTCGTTCACAGTAAACCGCTCGGTTAGTCTTTCCGCCGTCGGATTCGAATCCAATGGTCGAGAGTAAATCGTATGCGTGGCTTGATGGTTCGTCGCAGGTGTCGACCTCCGTGGAGTCCTAGCACTGCTCACCGGGCCCTGCGTCGATGGGTGGACCGCCGGCCATCTTGACGTCAGCGTGACATCATCCGGGCCCATCTGTCAGTGGCCGAGGGCGACGTGGTTCGCTCTGGTGCTGACACGTGTCGCGCGGGGGGGAAAATCGCCGGAAAATCGGTGGAAAATAGAGAAATAATTCGGTTTATTCTTTTATGAATTTCAGCAAAATTGAAAACGCTATAACTTTCGCATTTTAACTCGGATTTGAGTGATTCCAGTGCCCAAAAATTTGTAAAAATGTGAACTATTTATTGGTGATTTTTATTTAATTTTAGTGAATTGTTTGCTATCTGTATTATATATTTATTGTGTGTTTGCTTGTACAAGAGTAGACTCGAGTTGCGGAATTAAATCGAGGAGAGTTTGAAGACCCGTCGCAGAACCTCGACCAGAACCAACTCCTCTTCGAAGGCAAGTCATGCTTTGACCATATTGCCCCTAGATTTTAAAAATATACTTTGATTCAAATATTGCATGCTATGTTAAGTATAAATGATGTTGTTTATATGGGACAGTAGTTAAAATACCCATCTTGAATTATGCCACCTTGTTAATGTCATTATATGCCCTGAATACCTTGTCACCCTAGGATGTTTAAATTATGTTGGATGCTAATATGATGCCAACACGGGAGGCTAGACCGTGGTTAGTTGCTTGGCCCGCTTGTATGCGTTGAATGTATTTCGAATTGCAAACGAACATTGACTAAACAATTATGGAACGCATTTTGAAATAATGCGATGATGTCATGAAATGGAATTGAGGGTAGCGACCTGTGTGGTTCTACTCATGCAATGAAGTGGGCATTGGCATGTGTTGCGATAATGCAAACTGGGTGGGAAATGATTTGGACCGGGGCAAGTGGCAAGAAGGCTTCGTGCCAGGTGGGCCTGTGTGGCAATGGGATGTATGAAAAGATTGTGAAGGCTGTGTGCCGAGATGTATAAAATGGTTGTCTTGCCCGGGACAATTAAGGACTTAACCTTGCGAGCCTTTGAGCTGAGTTCGTGTACAACCACTTATGCGAATGGGGCGGACCTAGTTAAGTAGGTTTCTAATATCTTTCCTTTGATACCTCGAGGTGACAACACCAAAAATGTAATCAGACGGGGAGCGTACATCTTTTCGACTTGGTACCCATCAAGCGGTATGTGCTGTTCTAAACTTTGGCTCTGTGTGAGGGAAGTGTTAGGAAGGCAATCTTGGAGAGGATCATCGCTAAGTGTTAGTCTCTGAAAGACTTTGTTACAATCAATCGCTTTGTGTGGTGAGCATCAGTATCCTGTGGGTAAAGTGTACAATTCTGCAGAGTGTGTGTGTGAATCTATTGAATAGCCGTGTCATGATCTTGGACATTGCTCGGTGATTCTGATCAAGGGTTAGATTTTCAAAATGAAAATGTGGAATGGGTGGTCGTGTGCCAAAAAGTCAGTGTGAATGAAATTAGGGTCAGTGTGCCAAACTCTTGGAAAAGAATTGAGAAATTAATTATTAAATATTATTGATCTTCTTGCTTTTAATCTAATAGGATTACCTATTAAAAGAAATCTTTGCTTTATGCAAAATAACCAATTAAGCCTTTCCTTTGGAATAAGCCATGCATGTAGTAATAGATCGCATTTGTGCATGACTTGTTGAGTATGTTGTATACTCACCCTTGCATCGACAAAAACCTCGTAAGATGAAGCCGTACCATCTTGGGAGGAGGAGTTCATTGAAGGCCAGGAGGACTAAGGGGTTGGGCACTCAAGAGCTTTGTGGTTAAGAAGGGTTCGCTTATCGTATTTTGCTTCATTGAATGAACTTATTCTTGATGATATTTATCGCCTGCTGCGTGAAGTATTATAAGGTGACCATAAGGTCATGTAACTCGATTATATTGTGCTTGAAGTACTTATTATTTATTTTATTTGTGTATGATTGTGGTACTTCAACCTGTTTATCTGTGTGTACTAGCGTGATCTGGACTAGTCTGAGAATACCTGAGTGTCCGAATCCGTGGGAATTCGGGGCACGACATGGATGAATGGAGTACTTGGAGTCATGAGCTTCCTCCAGAATCAGCTGTTTCAGTTCCTTCTTGTGCGGTACGCAAATGCGCTTCTTGATCCACAATGTACCTTGCTCATCCAGCTTGAAATCCTTTGCCTTGCCTTCCTCCATTTTGGACTTAATTCTCTGAATCTTGACATCACCCTTTTGTCCCTCACAAATCTGATCTTCCAGGGTAGGCTTCACTTCTAAAGCGGCTATAAATCCTTTAGGCACAACTTCGGCTTGACACGAAATTCCTTGCATAACTCAACGACTTGCTTCCACCAACATGTTCACCGAATGGCTTTTTCGCAAAAGCATCGGCCACCACGTTGGCTTTCGGGTGATAATGAATCCCAGTTGTAATCATTAATTAGTTCCAACCATCTTCTCTGCCTCATGTTCAGTCCGATTGTGTAAATATATATTTAAGACTCTTATGGTCAAGTACACCTCACATCTGTTTCCAATCGATAGTGCCTCCATAACTTCAAAGCATGCACTACTACCGCTAACTCCAAGTCATGTGTGGGGTAGTTCTCCTCATGCGGCCTCAAGCGCCTTGACGATACGCGAGCGACCTTTACATTACTGCATTAACACGCATCCTAGTCCTTGGCGCGATGCATCACGAGATATATCAAAACTCATTTTAAATCCGGTAGTACTAACACCGGCGCCGTTGTCAAACGTTTCTTCAACTCTGGAAACTCCGCTCACATTCCGGTCCATGCGAACTTCTTTTCCTTTTTCAACAATTGCGTAAGAGGTCTCGCAATCGTTGAAAATCCTTCAATAAATCGTGATAATAACCGCCATTCCAAAAAACTACGGATTTGAGTCACGCTTTGGGTGGCTCCCAATGCAACTCTTCTTCCACCTTACTTGGGTCAATCTGCGACTCCTTGGCGGTCATCACATGTCCAAGAAATTCCACCTTGTTCTTCCGAAGTCACACTTGCTAAACTTAGCGAAAAGTTCTCGCTCTCTTAACCTCTCCGAACTAGCTTCAGATGCTCGCATGCTCTTCCGGGTCTTGGAGCAAACTAGAATGTCATCTATGAACACAACAACGAACTTGTCCAGTATTCCATGAAAACCTTGTTCATCATGTTCATGAAATATCAGAGTGCATTTGTCAAACCAAAAGACATCATCAGAACTCGTAATGCCCATATCTTGACGAAAATGCGGTCTTGGCACATCCTTCGATCGAATCTTCATTTGGTGATATCCTCGATCGTAGGTCAATTTTGGAGAAAACTTGGCTCCTCTCAAGCGATCAAATAGGTCATCGATCTGGGTAGCGGTACTTATTCTTTATAGTGACTTCATTCAGTTTCGGTAATCCACACACATCCCAGAACTTCCATCCTTCTTCTTGACAAAGCAGTAACCGGTGCTCCCCATGGCGACGAACTAGGTCTAATAAATCCCTTATCCAATAATTCCTCAATCTGTTTCTTCATTTCGACCAGCTCATCGGTTGACATCCGATAAGGTCTCTTAGCTATCGGGCCGTTCGGTACTAACTCAATTACAAACTCTATGTCCTGTCTGGTGGCATCGGTAAATCCTCTGAAATACATCCGGTACTCTCGACAACCGGTACATCTTCTATCTTGACGGCCTTCACACTATTGACCATCAACTGTCCATCCCGAGCAGCGGTGGGCTTGAAACTCTACTTTTCTCCCACAAGGACTCTCGTGATATGACTCTTCGTCCACGCCTAACACAACCTTGTGCTTAGACAACCATCCATTCCCAAAATAACATCTAGGGTGCAGGTATCTAACACCACTAAGTTTGCTAGAACTCTGTTCCATCTATAAGCAACTTTACCCCAGAACATCCTACATCGATCGGAGTTACGATCCGGGATTGTACTAGCAAAACATGCCTAAGGTTCACCATTTTCAACCCATTGTTCACAGCAAAAATCCGAGATATAAGCGAATGCGAAGCTCGAAATCAAATAAAAGCTATTGCAGTCTTGAGTTGACAAGTAACTTACCCAATCGACGTCCGATGTATTCTCACACCTTGCATCAGCGGTGACATGATTGACTCGCCTCTTACCTGTCTGCGTGGCGACTCAGTTAATGTAACTCCACGACTTGCTCTGGCGTAGGTGTCTTCGTTGGAGTAGTTCCAAGATTGAAGCGGTGGTGTCACTCCTCCTCCTTCTTAGGACAATAATTTGCAAAATGCTCGCTCGTGATGTATAAAACAACGTTTAAGCGTCATTCTTGCTCTCAGAATGCATTCCCAACCGGTGTTGGTGTTCGGAAATTTTGTCCGCAGTCTTGGTATTGGCGGTGGCGTCGTCATCACACTCCTTGGCTGAAATCAAGAACTGGTTTGGTGCAACCCTCAAATCTTTGCGCTCTCTGGCGTGCTCCTGCCAGTGCCATCCTCAGGCTTCGGTTGTCCTCCGGCTCCTTGCGCTTGTCCTCCAATATCGATGCCTTGTTCACTAGCTCTGAAAATCGTGAAAAGTGTGGGTTATGAGTCCCACTGCGATCTGAATTCAGTCCCTTCATGAATCGAGATTGCTGGCCTTATCCGTTGCTACATCCTCAAAAGCGTGGCGTGCCAAGCGTGAACTTATTCAGATACTCAGACATCGATTGATTGCCTGTTTGATGCCTAAACTCCTCCTTCTTCAGCTCCATGATGCCTTCGGGCACATGGTATCGCCAAAAGCGATCGTGAACTCCTCCCACCGATGTCTGCGGGTGCTCATGAGCAACAAGATGGTTTTCCCACCATTCACCAAGGGTTCCTTCAAGTCGATGAGAGGCATAGAATACCCTCTCATTTCCTTCACACCGGGTAATGTGCAACTTCCTCTCTATCGTCCTCGGTAATCATCTCCTCCAATGGATTGGCATTTCCGAAAAATGTAGGCGGTCGTGTCCTCATGAATTCGACAACCTCGAGTGTGGCCTCTGCTACTGGGTTGACTGGTTAGCTTGGCGGCGGCGGCTTAGGCGATGACCAAGGACTCGCATCTGATTCGCATCATGGCATGCATTAATCGGGTGCATGCAGCAATAAAGGCTCAAAGTTCTACATATCAATGGCGGTGCTGGTTGGGGTCCTTGTCCTTCCCCATCGATGTTTCGGTGGCGAGAACCGCTCCCATTTCCTCCTTGGTTTCTCGAGTGTTCACCATCTGCCGATTGCTCCATGGTTTAGAGACGAGAGGGAAATAAGAATAGACGAGTAATAGAGTACTTATGCAGGGACAAAGGTATAACACAAAATCTAACTTTATTACTTTATTAATATCGAGGTATGGTTGCTCACAATGCCTATGGGCCATACAACACATCCCGATCACTCACAAGCATGAAAGAAGCAAATCGAACTAACACTCTGGAGTCAAACGCCGCTAAGGGTGACTCTTATTCCAAGACGCGACTCGTCGCAGGAGTCTCAACTACTAACCCTAACGCTCACTCCTCGAGCCAACCCCCACCGGAACTCCCTGGTGGATACACCGCGGTGTGTCTTGGTGCGGTACAAACCTATCCCAACGATCCTCCATTGGATCGCCTCCTGCCAAAGCTCAACCTCCACTGGCTCTGCTGACCTCCACAGTGCTCGGGCTTCACTTCCACTTGCTCAGACTTCACTTCCATCGCTCGGCTCTGCCGCGGCTCTGCTTGTGGCTCCTCCGGTCAGGTCATGTAGCTCCAAAGATCGACTCGGCTCGTCCGTCCGTCTGTGTGTCTCCGGTTCCCCAATCCTCTGGATAGAGTGGGCCAAGTACTCACAAGTCTACAACAGATGAGCCCTAAGGCTGTGTGAACTCGCCACGAGACCTCTGCGGCTCTGAACCGTCTCGTCGATAGCATCCTCTTGAGCGATAACATATCTGGCCAGGTGGGTGATCGTGGCATCCTCCTCCTCGATGGGCTCTCGGTTGTAGCGAGAGTCTCTACGTGGGTGGTGACAAAACACTGTGCCATCCAACTCTCTGGGGTAGGTACGAGCAATCTGCCTCATCGCCAGACGCGATGTCTCCTGAATCCCAGCGTCAAATGACAACCTCCTGGCTGTGATACGGATACGACGGCTCGCACTTGCCCTATCCCGGCGTAAACCGTGATAGTGACATCGAGTGCAATATCGATCTGCCCGATCCACATAGTCCCCGGTAGATCACCTGTCATATCCTCCAAGCAACAGATCATCGCCAAAGCTCATGGCGTACCCTCCATCGCGCCACCAAAAGAGTGGATCATCCTCATCGCCAAAGGACACTCCGTGAAACTCAGATATTTTAATCAAAGCGAATATGTGTTGAATTCACCAAGGGGTATGAAAGAAGAGAAGGGTAAGTCGAGATTGCATTATCATCTTGGCACATTTTAGCTTTTAGAAAATAGTTTTATCCTCACTCGACCATTCTAACTAAGGGCCATCCCTACGGTCGATGGGCTCGATACCACCTCTGTCGGGACCCGAATTTGCAAATCCGGACCCTCGTGTATTCAGCACTAGTCGAGGATCACGCTAGTGCACACATCTCAACATTGGTACATATCACACCATAACCAGCGAAATAATTAGTACTTTGATTAAATACTCAAACTAGTTGATCGACCTTATGGTCAAGTTACAAAGATCGCCTCAGTCAAGACTTATTAAAATATTCAAATGCAATGAAAATAAAATAAACTCGTGGCGCCAACCAATTTGCCACGAGTAATCGATCGGCTCGCTCCTAGTTAAATCGGCTCCTCGATACTCCTCCTCTGGCGGGGTTTGCTTCTTCTTCAAGCTGAAGTTGTGTTGTTGTGGGGTGAGTACTTTGAGCACTCGAAGAAGTCATGCATGTAATGCAATTCTAATATTCTACATGCATGGCTTAGTACAAAGGATAGGCTATGGTTCATGAGCGATCTGACATTTCAAATAAGCAAGAATAGATTGCAAAGCAATAAAACAGTAGTAGGAATAGTAGCTTTCACAAGCATTTCAATTGTAATTCATTTTTCCATCCTAAGTCAAATTCATCATCACCAACCCAAGCATTTTCCATCAACAATTCATTTTTATGAAAATCTAACCCTTGACCGTAATCACCGAGCGATGCTCATTACCGTGAGCACGGCTATTCGAATAGGTTGTACACTCTGCAGAGGTTATACACTTTACCCACAAGATACAACAAATACCACCAAGGCAAATAACCGTAACGGCCTTTCCAAAGTTCCATCTAAACCCATCTTGCCGCTAAGGTTTCAACACCGGAGGGATCGGTTACCACACCCACGGCCCCCTCTTGCGCCATGTGAGTTCTCATTCCGCTTCTCAGGCCTCACACCACCACGACAGTACCAAAGAATAGATTTCCCAGTTTACTCAGCTAAGTCCGTCCCATTACGGAGCTTGTGGCTGTATGAGAGACTCAGTTCAAATGCTCGCAAGGTTAAGTCCTTAGTTGACCGAGGCAAGACTAACCAAGTGTGATCTCAATTATCCAAAACCAATAAAATCCAAATACGACCGCCCAGTTGCCACTCTTGGCCCACCAGAAACAATCTTGCCATTTGCCCCAATCTAAATCATTTTCCCACCCCAGTTCTTTACCATTGCACCACGTGCCATCATCAACTCAATAACACATGTCTTATTCACAAATCATGTTCCATATCTCATTAAGTCAATATTAACTTTGGTATTCCAAAATCATAAAATGTCCACGTGGCAGGGCTAAGCATACTACTTCGGTCTACTCAACCCATGTTGGCAAATTATTAATGTCCAACTATTAGTCCATAACCGAGGGTGACAAATGATTCATGGCATACAATTATATACGACAAGGTGGCATACAGCAACTAGGCATTTAGCTAATCCCAAAATTCATTCAAACCAATTTTTACTAAACTAGCATGCAATAAGTTAAATCAAAATAATTTTCTCTAATAGGTTCAACATGATCAAACACAACTTACCTTCAAAAAGTCTTTGGTTCGGTTCTGAGCTTGCTCCTGGGTCAGAATTTCTCCCTCGAAACCTTCGGGGACTTCAACGTCTACGCGTAACGTATACGTAAACAATAAAATAAATAAACAGTAGGCAAACACTGCTCAAAAATTCAATTAAAATTCATAAACAGAAAGATCACAATTTTACAAATTTATAAAAATTGGAATCACTCAAATCGGAGTTAAAACGCAAAAGTTATAAGCATTTGAAGTTTCAAAATATATTTAAAATCAATATACCGAATTAAATAAATATTTTCTTTTTCGGAAAATCAATTATTGCGTCATCTGTGACACGTGTCGCCACCATAGAGTGACACGTGGCCTTACTGACGTCAGCCTTGACCGGCTATTTCACTGACAAGTGGGTCCCACCGTGACGTCAGCATGACGTTAGGGTGGCGTCCACACGCGCGGCGTCGGCGGTGACGAGTGGGCCCGTCTTTGTCGGCGACTCATCGCGCGGTGCGGTGGCCGCTTGGTGCCGACCGGTGATGTGGCGGGGATCGTCGAGCTGGAGCCCTTGGGGCTCGACCCTAACTGGTCGGGGCGGTGGGGCACGACCAAATGATCCAAGCCGGAGCGCCCTAGGAGACCTGGTCGGGGTCGAGAGTCCTTCGGGGCTCCTTGGGGCTAAGGCCGGGCCCAAGACGATTTATCCGGCGATCCAGCCAACCTAATATTCAATGATAATTCCATCTTACTACGGGAACGGAGACTTGGGTAATATCCTCTCCGTCTCCCAAGAAGATCGCCGATCTGGGCTCGAACCCGGATGGTGAGAGACATCTGAGCATGTACACTTTCTTTGTGGGGTACCCTGGTATGAGTATTCGTCGGTAGCCCGGGCCGCCCCATGTCTGGCGTTCTGGATGGACCCTTTATCTTCGGTTCACATGGCCTTCTCGGCAGTACGACGTTGTACGGCAAGGCCGCGGATATTCTTGTGGACGGCGCTTTGTCCGGATGAGCCCGACCGCTTGGTCGGCCCGATTTTGATGGGTGCGCCGAAGCACCGGTGGAAGTAACCCGAGCCCCGAGCTCCGGAGAGCTGGTCGAAGTCTACCGATGGCGAAAGTCGCAAGAGTGCGAGCGTGGTGGCGTGAGCCTGAGCGGATCGAGCCAACACTTCAGGAAGCGGTGTCTGTCGGCTTGGTTTGTATTCCGACCGGTCGCGCGTAAGCGCACCTCGGGTGTAGCCCCGGCGATTGAAGAACTGGTCGGGGGGTTATCCGGGTCAGACGAGTCCGATCGATTTGGTCGGAGGGCTCCGGCTCGACGCTGAGCCGGTCAGCACGGACGCTTGGGCGCTTTGCGTAGGGTTCCAGTTTTCAAATGCTGGTTTTACGTCGCGGCTGGACGCGGCCGTGGTCGGCAGGGAGGTCCGGATGCCTTCGCGAGAGGTTCCGGTTCCCGAGTGCTATTTTTACGCCAGAAGGCCGCGCGCCGTGATCGGCGAGGAGGTCAGATGCCTTCGCGAGAGGTTCCGTTCGAGTGCTTTTTAACGTCGTAGCTAGACGCGGCCGTGATCGTCGGGGAGGTCCGGATGCCTTCGCGAGAGGTTCCGGTTCCCGAGTGCTATTTTTACGCCGTAACTGGGTGCGGCCGTGATCGGCGGGGAGGTCCGGATGCCTTCGCGAGAGGTTCCGGTTCTCGAGTGCTTTTTTAACGTCGTAGCTAGACGCGGCCGTGATCGGCGGGGAGGTCCGGATGCCTTCGCGAGAGGTTCCGGTTCCCGAGTGCTTTTTTAACGTCGTAGCTAGACGCGGTTGTGATCGGCGGGGAGGTCCTGATGCCTTCGCGAGAGGTTCCGGTTCCCGAGTGCTATTTTTACGCCGTAGCTGGGCGCGGCCGTGGTCGGCGGGGAGGTCCGGATGCCTTTGCGAGAGGTTCCGGTTCCTGAGTGCTATTTTTACGCCGTAGCTGGGCGTGGCCGTGATCGGCAGGGAGGTTCGGATGCCTTCGCGAGAGGTTCCGGTTCCCGAGTGCTATTTTTACGCTGTAGCTGGGCGAGTTAGTCGTGCTGGTTTAACGCCGGAGCTAGGCGAGTTAGTCGTGCTGGTTTAATGCCGGAGCTAGGCGAGGGGCATCCATCTCGAGTCCTCGTCGGGCGAGGCAATCTGCGAGAGGAGAGGCCGCTGTCGATCCCACGTATACGCCCCATTCGCAGGTGTGGGACCTGGAGGGGGTGAGCAGACGCGTGTTTGCCTACGTCGGGCGAACACCGTGCTCGTGGAGCTGCTAACGGGTTATCCGAGTGGGCCTGGAGGTCGAGCGACCTCGCGCGATCCTCGTCGGGTGTCCGACCACCGAGGCGACCCATAAAAACCTTTCTTTACTCAATCCGTCGGGACCCGAGCCATTCAGTAACTTCGGGCGCACTGGCCGCTTCCCTTCGAGGCTCATGAGAGAGTTTGAAGTATGGTCTCGGACGTGAGCTAAGGCGATTGGGTCGTTCGCCAACCCAACTAAGGACCCACCGAGGGTTCGCCTTAAACTTGCCCCTCGCTCGTTTGCCTGTCGGGGTCGGCGGGGATCCATCCGTGGATCCGCGCCGGGACCACGCCGTCTTTTTCGAGCATTCAAGCCTTCTCGCCACCTCGAGGCCGCGAAGGCCCGGTGGGCTTTTCCTCCTGCCTCGGGTAGGTTTGAGCCGACCCGGAGGCGGATATTAAGGGGTCGCGGGCGTTTCGCCCGGAGCGATACCCCGACGTCTCTGTAAGCATTTAATGCGCGTGCGAGAATTAAATGCGAAGCGAGATGATTAGGGGCGATACGACTCACTAGCGGCGCGTCGTGGTGCTCCGATGCGATGGGTGACGCTTCATACGAGGCCATTCTGATCGGTGCTCTCCCGATCGACACGCATTCGGCTGGTGCCTGTTCGGGGCCCGTAAGACTGGCGCGGGAGAGGCATTAGGGCACCCTCCTGCTTGTGAGATCATGTGATGAAAAATTGGTTGAATGGTGAAATTGGCATTGTATAGTGACTTTGATTATAGCATGTGTGGTGCTTGTGCATGTGCTATGTTGAGGTAATTATTATGCTGGTGATAGCATGATGGATTCTGCTTGATGCAATACACTCGTGTGAGTAGTTGCGTGGATTGACTTTGAGTCAAGTCGTGGACTTGTGCTCGTGCACGGTTTCTGTTTTTATTCATGTGCAGGTGTTGCTCGAGGGCGAACGTGGTCGATGACGGGACCGGAACTAGGTTCATGGAGGAACTAAGGTTCGGGACTAGATTCAGGGAGGAATCGAGGTCTTGGTGGTCAAGGATGTCATGCGGGACGTTCGGGCTAGAGAACATGCACATGAAGGCTAGTTAGTCCGCGTATCTTGTGCAGTGGGCTGTTCATGCGTGCAAGGTTGCTGGTTAGTCACGTAATTACAGCAGGTGGGTTGTACATACGTGCAAGAGTTGTTTTTGGCCACATTGGGCCAAGTTGAGATGCATACAGACTCTTTCCATGTTGGAAGTGGAGTTGTAGTCAATCTCTGTGAGTTTGCTCTGTATAAATAGGGGGAGGTGTCCCCTGTTTATTCTAGAGCGAGGGTTCAGGTTTTGAAGGTTTGTACTCTTGTGTTGGAGTACTTTAGACAATGAAATAAAAATCAATCTTCCAGAGAGCTTCTTCTTGCGGTTGTGATTTGCTCTTGGCTTCGACATAGTTGATCAATCGCTTGAAGTTTTGTTCATCGCAGCAGCAGTCACGAAGTTCATCACGGAGTTCGGTTCTTTGCAAAAGTATCATCTTGCGAAGGTAATATCTTTTGATCCGTAGATCCGATCGGATTGATTCTTGTTGGGTTTGATTCGTAATTGAATCTAGTTTCTACAGTTAAAATTTCACATCAATCCAATGGATAGATCTTTGGTCATTTGTGGTCGCCCAGATTGATGTCCTGCTTGCCCGACTGCTCGCGTGGTCGCCCGAATTCAGTCATCTTGCGAAGGTCATAGCTTTAGATCCGTAGATCCGATCGACCTGATTCTTTTTGTGTTAGCTGCAGAATTAAGTATAATTTCTACAGTTAAAATTTTACATCAATCCAATAGCTGGATCTTCAGGAATTTCTATTTTAGTGGACATATATCGGTCTGCTCGTCCAGACTGTGCGCGTGGTCGCCCAACTGCTCACGTGGTCGCCCAACCTGCTCGCCCAAGTCCCAACCTGCTCGCCCAAGTGTCCTCTCGCCGCCCAAGTGTCCTCTTGGTCGCCAGTGCTCTACCCGCCGCCCAAGTGTCCTCTTGGTCGCCAGGTGCCCAAACTGGTCGCCAGTGCTCGAATCGTCGCCTAAGTGTGCTCTTGGTCGCCCATGTGCTCTCTTCGTCGCCTGACTTCTAAACTGGTCTCCCAACCGTGAACCGGTCTTCAAGCAATTTGAGTTTGAATTGGGGTGTTTCAAAAGTTTAAGAATAAGATTTTAGCTTCCGCGCAATCATTCACCCCCCCTCTGATTGACGCCATCCGATCCTACAAGTGGTATCAGAGCAAGGTTGAGGTATGACGTCAAATAAGTATGTTAATCGTCCTCCTATGCTTAATGATTCAAATTTTTCTTCTTCGGAAAAGTGCATGCAATCCTATATTGAAGCTCAAGGTAATGATGTTTGGCGAAAGTCTCTCTGCATATGATGTTCTGATATAGTCACTAATGATAATAAAACAGACGTTGATTTAAATGCTAAAGCTAAAAACTTGATTTTTCAAGGAATCTCTGAAAAAGAATTTGATCGAGTTTCACATTTACGGTCCGCACATTCAGTTTAGAAGACATTATGTGACTATCATGAAGGTTCAACTAAGATTAAGAAAGTGCAAAAAATATTTACCAAAAGGACTTTTCGATTTTGTTATGAGACCGTGAATCAATTGATGATCTTTACTCTCGATTTGAAAAATTTTGTGCAATTTGCGTGGTGTTGGAGTTAACAATCCAAAGAAAGGAGAATGCTAGTAAGATTTTGAGATCTCGACTCTGAATGGCGCATGGTTGTTACTTGCAATCAATCAAACTGTTGATTTGGACACGTTGACCATGGATGATCTGTATTCTAGGTTGAAAACTTATGAGATGGATTCTTTATCACCTAGAGCTGAAAAACCTCTACACATGCACTTGTTGCTAACTTGAAAGACGCCTTCGGATTACCATCTTCGCCTCCTTATCTGCATTAGCTTCTTTTTCAGATGAACAGTTTGAGATGCTCCTCAAGAAGATCTTGTGCTCATTTCTTCACGCTTTGTCAAAGCACTCAACAATGTGAGGATGAGGAGGCGTGGGCGCTACTTGAGGCCTTTCAACTGCTTTGAGTGTGGTCTTCCCGGGCATATCAAAGCAAATTGTCCCAAGTTGAAAAAGAAGAAAGAAAGAGAACCAGCACAACGCAGCTCAAGACGTACTACTCCTAAGCGTTCCAATTTTCGAAAAGTCGCTAAGAAAGTCTTAGCTGTCTTGGAGGAGTGTGATCTTAGTGATGTGGACTTTGAGAGTGACAATGAGCCACGGGACAAGAAGGGAGATACTGATGATGACTTCACTGGCATGTGCTTTATGGCTAAAAGGGATAGTGACAAAGATTACGATTTTGATGAGGTAGGTCCTTCTTATGATGAACTTGAGTATGCTATGGTTAAATTAGCTTCTGAACTTAAAAAATCTAAGAAGGCTCTTAAAGAAAAAGATCTAGAAATTTATAGTTCTAATTCTGAAATTACAAGGCTTAGATCTTTGATTCCTGATGATGATGCCTGTAAGTCATGTGACTTAATTCACAATGAGCTTGTTTCACTTAGGAAAGAACATGCTTCTCTGTTAAAGCAAGATAGGGAAAATGAGAAACAAATGAAAAGTGCTAGCTGTTCAACCATTGATCTGCATGATTCAACTTCCTATTCAAAATGCTCCATACTGGAATTGAAGTTACATGATGCAAATGCTAGAGTTTCTCAAATGACAGATGCCTTGTTCACCCAAGAAGTTCTTTCTGCTCAAATTGTCGAAAATGTAAAGGAATAGTGGGCGTTCCTGTAACAATTGTTTAACCTTGTCTAGAAAGGTTGATTACTTGGAAAAATCATTAGAGCGTTTCACTAAAGGAAAGAAAAACCTAAACATGATTTTGGATCAATCAAAAGTCAGCACTCATAACAAAGGTTTAGGTTTTGATTCTTATGCTCATCATAAAACACATGTTCCCACTGTTGTCAAAGTTCTTGAAAGTGGAAAGTTTGAAATTGCAAATGAGCCTAAGAAAATTGTTTTTAAATCTGCTGAAATTTTATCTTCTACTGTGATGAATGCAAATGTTGCTTCTACTTCTAAAGTTAAGCATTCTATTAAGTACACTTGCACTCATTGTGGTAGAGATGGACATCTAGTAGATTTTTGCTTTAGGCTAGCCAAACAACAGAAGCAAGAAAAAGCTAAGGCTAGGTCTAATTTCAGACAGGCACGCTTTACTCCTCATTATGTGCCTAAGGTGATCACGAACACCTTTTGTTGCAAGAAACACGAGAAAGAGCACAACCGATTTTGTATACAAGTATACTCGTCTTTGTGCCTACTAAATCGTGTGTCTCGATGTTAGATTCCTAAATGTCTTTTAACTAACTTGATCTTGAGACATCGACATTCTCTTTTGTGTAGACTGTGGAAGAGAGGAAGGAGAACATATGGTTCATAGATTCTGGATGTTCAAGACATATGACTGGTGATTCAAAATGGTTCTCCTCCCTCACACAAAGTTCTGGTGATGAGGTCATCACTTTTGGCGATAATTCAAAGGGAAGAATTCTTGCAAGAGGAATTGTGCGAGTCAATGAAAACTTTATTCTCAAGGATGTAGCTTTGGTAAGCAAGCTCAAATATAATTTGCTCTCAGTTTCTCAGTTGCTTGATGAAGATCTTGAGGTAAGATTTCAGAAAAATTCTTGTTGTATATTAGATGTTTCTGAAAATCTAGTATGCAACATCACTCGCATTGGTCGCTTGTTTAAAGGTGATTTTTCATGTCCAACATCTGAAATGACATGTCTTGTATCTCATGTTTCAAAAGATCTAACTTTTTGGCATCGTAGATTTGGTCATATTGGTTTTGATCACCTTTCACGCATTAGTAAATCAAATTTGTTCAGAGGTTTGCCTAAATTAAAGTATGACAAAACAAGTAGTTTGACTCGCTCTCCTGTCAAGATGGAAAAATGATCGCACCTAAACATTTTCCTATCATTCTTTGTTATGACTAATGCTCCAGTCGACTTCTACACATGGATCTTGTGGGACCAAAGAAGAGTAAAATCTGCGGGAGGTAAGTGGTATGTTCTTGTGATTGTAGATGATTACTCTAGGTACTCTTGGGTATTTTTCATGACTACCAAAGATGAAGCTTTTGAATTGTTTCAAGAGTTTGCATTAAGGTTGCTCAAGGAATTGCCTGAAGCACTTAAAGTAATTAGGAGTGATAATGGAGGAGAATTCAAGAACAATCTTTTTGCTTCTTTCTGTTCTGAACATGGAATTGAGCATCAATTTTCTTCTGCTCGAGTTCCTCAACAAAATGGTGTTGTTGAGAACAAAAATCGCACACTAGTTGAGATGCCTAGAGCAATGCTTGATGAATATTCTACTCCTAGGAAGTTTTGGGCTGAAGCTATTTCTACTGCTTGCTACATTTCAAATAGAGTATTTTTGAGAGCAAAGCTTAATAGAACTTCTTATGAACTTCGGTTTGGACATACACCTAGCATCTCCCATATGCGTGTTTTTGGTTGCAAATGTTTCATTCTCAAACATGGAAATCTTGATAAGTTTGAATCTAGATGCTCTGATGGATTGTTTCTTGGTTATGCTCTCCATACTCGTGGTTACCGTGTGCTGAATTTAGAAACTAACAAAATTGTTGAGACTTGTGAAGTCACTTTTGATGAGGCTAGTCACGGTACTAGACCGAATTTTCAGAGACACAAGTTACTTGCAACTCTGAAAGTATCTTCTTGGAAGAAAGTGATGATGAAGATGAAGATGAAAGTGGTAATCAAGTTGGCAACTCGGTTCAGCAAATTCAGCCACAGGAAGAAAATCAGCAAGCATCTTTGGAAATTCTTCCAGCAAACACACATAGTACTGGACCTCAGGCATACTCCTGAACAGATGATTGGTGAGTTAAATGTGCATGTGCTTCGAAACAGACACTATGAGTAGGGAATTTGAGATGAGTATGATGGGTGAGCTCACATACTTTCTGGGTTTACAAGTCAAGCAAACAAGGCAAGGTATTTTTATTCACCAAACGAAGTACACAAAAGATCTCCTACGACGTTTTGAGATGGAAACATGCAAACCAATTTCCACACCTATTGGCACAACAACTACTTTGGATCCGGATGAAGAAGGAGAACCGGTTAATCAAAAGGAGTATCGAAGCATGATTGGATCGCTTCTTTATCTCACTGCTTCAAGGCCGGATATACACTTTGCGGTGTGTTTGTGTGCTCGTTTTCAAGCTTCTCCATGTGCTTCTCATCGACAAGCGGTAAAACGAATTCTTCGCTATTTACAATCCACTTTAGAGTTTGGCTTATGGTACTCCTCATCATCATGTTTATCACTTAGAGCCTTCTCGATGCTGATTTTATGGGTTGTAGAATTAACAGAAAAGTACCTCTAGAACATGTCATTTTATTGGTACATCTTTAGAAGCTTGGTCATCTAGAAAACAAGTTTACATTGCTCTCTCAACCTGCTGAATCTGAATATGTTCTTTCTTTAGCATGTTGTGCTCAAGTGCTTTGGATGATATCTACTTTAAAGGATTTTAGATTAAACTTAGATAGTGTTTCCTTTTACGTGATAACACTAGTGCTATTAATATTGCTAAAAATCCAGTGCAACATTCTCGAACCAAGCATATTGACATTCGCTATCATTTCCTTCGAGATCATGTGGAAAAGGGAGATGTCGTGTTGCATTTTGTTGATTCTGAATTACAAATTGCTGATATTTTCACAAAACCACTTGATGCTTCTCGATTTGCCTTTTGAGAGGAGAGTCATGCGTTGCATTCCATGAGCTTGTTTTGAGGGGGAGTTTTATGCCAAGTCTGTTACTTAATGAGCTTACTTTATCATATTTCTTTATATATTATGTAATTGAGCTTATATATGATAATCTAAATTGCTTTACTTGAACTAAACGTGACATTGCGGAATTCCTTGGTTTGACTGTCTATAGCTAATACCTTGTGATATCTTGCTTTCTATAGGCTTGAAAATGAATCGTCTTAACAAATTTGGGCTATGAAGCATGTGTATTTACAGCTTTACTCTTTCATAGACCATTTAATCACTTTGCATGTTTACAATAAAAGAAAAAGGAATAAAAAAAAGGGGGTTCAAATCTGCAAGAAGCTTGTCAAAATTATCAAAATAAGCAAAAGCTTCAAGATGTATGCTTCAAGCATGCCATTCCCTAAAAGATAAGATGTATGCTACAAGCATGCCATTCCCTAAAAGATAAGATGTATGCTTCAAGCATGCCATTCATTGAAAATAAAAAAAGTATGCTTCAAGCATGCCACATGCAGTTTTCTGTTATCAAGATTAATTTGGTCTACTAGACTGGACTTGAAACTACTTGCTTGCCCTGAGTTGTTAGTTACTTCATTTATTGTAGTGGACCAAGGACCCAGACAGGGTATGACTCCATATGGGTTATAGTGGACCGTTTGACAAAGGTTGCCCATTTCATCCCGGTGAAGACTACCTATTCGGGGGACCGTTTAGTAGATTTATATATGTCAAGAATTGTATGTCTACATGGAGTTCCGAAGAAGATTGTGTCGGACCGAGGTACCCGCCACCTCAAGATTTTGGGATAAGTTGCATGAGGCCCTAGGAACCCGCTTGAACTTCAAGATCGCATATCACCCATGCATGATGGGCAAGCGGAAAGAGTTAATCGAATCTTGGAGGACATGTTGAGGGCATGTGCATTGGCTTATACAACTGGGATAAGTGTTTGCCATATGCCGAAGTTTAGCTATAACAACAACTACCGAGCAAGTTTGCGATGTCGCCATTTGAAGCGCTTATATGGAAGACCTCGTCGAACGCCGTTGAACTGGAATGAGACCGAGAACGTCATATGTTCGGGCCGACATTCTTCGAGAAGTCAAGAGCAGATAGCCATGATCGTGAAAGGTTGAAAATTGCACAATCAAGATGTAAGAGTTCTGCCGATAATCGCCGTAGGGATTTGAGCTTTGAGCCCAAGATTTTGTGTATCTCGAGTTACACCACTCGGAGGAGTTAAGAGGTTCCACACTAAAGGGAAGTTAGCACCAAGATATGTTGGTCCGCTCAAGATCCTAAGTCGAGAGGCGGCGTAGCGTGTCACCGGAGTTACCGCAGTCTTTAGCAGGAGTGCATGATGTGTTCCACGTGTCACAATTAAAGAAATGCCTCCGAGTGCCAGAAGAGCAAATGCCGTTAGAGTCGATCGAGCTGCAGGAGGATTTGACCTATAAAGAGTACCCGGTGAAGATCTTGGATACGATGGATCGAGAAACGAGAAATAAATCGACCCGCTTCTGCAGAGTTCAATTAGAGTAACCATTCTGAGAGCGAAGCAACCTGGGAGCGTGAAGAAGACCTGAAGAAGGAATTCCCCAACCTATTCCTTAGTCAGCCCTGAATCTCGGGGTCGAGATTCCGTTAAGGGGGGAGGTTTGTAACATCCCAATTTTTGCTTTTCTTGCATTTTAGTGGAATTTTGAATTTCTGGAATTTATTTGGATTTATTTGGAATTATTTGAATTTATTTTGAATTAAACCATTTAGCAAATTAATTAAATAATGGAAAAGTTAAGATAAAGTTTTGCTGAAAATATTTTATTTGAGTCACAAATGTCTTAAAATATTTATGAGAATTTTTCCAAAATTTTTCTCGATATTTTTAATGCCCCAAACAAATTATTTTATTTTCGGAAATATTTTTAATCGAAAAAGAATTAAAAATCCGGATGAATAGTGTTGGGCCGAGTAATCGCGGCGGCCCGCTTTGAAAAACCCTAGCGCCGTGCGCTCGATCTTCATCCGACGGCTCACGATCGCGCCACGCCACCCAACCCTATTCCCACGGGACTCAAGCCGCCACGGACTCCTCCGCGATTTCTTAGCAAGACGGACGCCAAGAGCCCCTATTTAATGCGCCGCCACCCTCCGTGTTCCTCGGTTTGCGCCGCACCCACCAGACGCCAGACGCCGCCGAGACGCCGCCGCCTGCGCCGACGACTCGCCGAAGTCCCGGCCGTCCGCCAGACTTCTTCGCGTCGGTTAAATCGCCGCCGGTGATTCTCCGCCGCCGCCGCGCCACCATCGGACTCATCTCGTCGCGCCAAGACCGAGCGTTATCAAGACGTCGCCGGAGGACCACGGAAACGCCACGCCGCACGTCGTCGTCTTCGTCTCCGGTCAAGCCAGCGCCGCCGCACCATCGCCGTCGCCCCGAGCTTCGTCGACCGTCCGATCTCCAATCGACGATTCAGATCCCGCCACGTCGCCCCCAAAACAGTAAAGCCCATCTTCTAATCTCCACCGTTAGATGCAAATCCGAGGGCCACCGTCGTGCCACGGCACCGATCATCATGGCACGGACGCCGACAAGGCGACCCACATGTCGGCCTCACCGCACGCTCATCAGGCGCATGAGTCGCCGACAAGGCAGTTCGCATGTCGATCGCCGAGCATCGTGGCGCATGAGACATCGACAAAGACGGGCCCACCCGTCACCAAGACGCACTGCGTGTGGACGCCACCGCCGACGCTATGCCGACGCCACGGGGGACCCACTTGTCGAGAGATAGCCGAGTCGTCTTGACGCCACGATGAGGTCATGCCGACGCCATCACGGAGCCGGTCGGGGCGACGTCAGCGAGGCCACGTGTCACTCTCTGGTGGCGACACGTGTCACAGATGACGCAATAATTGATTTTCCAAAAAGAAAATATTTATTTAATTCGGTATATTGATTTTAAATATATTTTGAAACTTCAAATGCTTATAACTTTTATGCTTTTAACTCCGATTTGAGTGATTCCAATTTTTATAAATTTGTAAAATTGTGATCTTTCTGTTTATGAATTTTAATTGAATTTTTAGCACTGTTTGCCCACTGTTTATTTATTTTATTGTTTGTGTTTACGCTATGCGTAGACGTTGAAGTGCCCGAAGGTTTCGAGGAGAGGTTCTCGACCAGAGCAAGCTCAGAGCCGTAATCAAGACTTTTTGAAGGCAAGTTGTGTTTGATCATGTTGAACCTACTAGAGCAAATTATTTTGATTTAAACTATTGCATGCTAATTTGATAGAAATGATTTTGAATAAGTTTTGGGATTAGTTAAATGCCTAAGTTGCGGTATGCCACCTTGTCATATATAATTGTAGGCCATGAATCTTTTGTCACCCTAGGATATGGATTAATAGTTGGACTTTTATAATTTGCAACATGGGTTGAGTAGACCGAAGTAGTATGCTTAGCCCTGCCACGTGGACGTTTCATGATTTTGGAATACCAAAGTGAATATCGACTTAATGAGATATTGAACATGCTTTGTGAATGAGACATGTGTTATTGAGTTGATGATGGCACGTGGTGCAATGGTAAAGAACTGGGTGGGAAAATGATTTAGACTGGGCAAATGGCAAGATTGTTTCGTGGGCCAAGAGTGGCAACTCGGACGGTCGATTTGGTTTTTATTGGTTTTGGATAATTGAGATCACACTTGGTTAGTCTTGCCTCGGTCAACTAAGGACTTAACCTTGCGAGCATTTGAATCGAAGTCTCTCATACAACCACAAGCTCCGTGAATGGGACGGACTTAGCCGAGTAAACCGGGAAATCTATTCTTTGGTACTGCGTGGTGGTGTGAGGCCCGGAGAAGCGGAATGAGAACTCACATGGCGCAAGAGGGGGCCCTGGTGTGGTAACCATCCCTCCAAAGTTGAAACCTTAGCGGCAAGATCGGGTTTAGATGGAACTTTGGAAAAGCTTCACATTGGTTATTTGCCTTGGTGGTATTTGATCAGATCTTGTGGGTAAAGTGTATAACCTCTGCAGAGTGTACAACCTATTCAATAGCCGTGTTCACGGTAATGAGCATCGCTTCGGTGATTACTGGCCAAGGGTTAGATTTTTATGAAAATGAATTTTTATGGAAAAATGCTTGGGTTGGTAATGAGGAACTTGACATAGGATGGAAATATGATTGTGATTAAAATGTTTGTGAAAGCTACTATTCTTATTATCGCTTGGTTGCTTTGCAAATTATTATCGTTATTCTTAAATGTCAGATCGCTCATGAACCATAGCCTATCCTTTGTACTAAGCCATGCATGTAGAATATTAGAATTGCATTCTCAGGCATGACTTGTCGAGTGCTCAAAGTACTCACCCCACAACAACACAACTTCAGCTTGAAGAAGAAGCAAACCCCGCCAGAGGAGGAGTATCAGAGGAGCCGACAAACTAGGAGCGAGCCCGGGCGGTTGTTCGTGGCAAATTGGTTGGCGCCACGAGTTTATTTTATTTCATTGATTTGAATATTTTAATAAGTCTTAAGCTCATGAGGCGATCTTTGTAACTTGACCATAAGGTCGATCAACTAGTTTGAGTATTTAATCAAAGTACTTATTATTTCGTGGTTATGACCGTGATATGTACCAATGTTGAGACTGTGTGCACTAGCGTGATCCTCGACTAGTGCTGAATACACGAGGGTCCGGATTTGCAAATTCGGGTCCCGACAGAGGTGGTATCGAGCCATACCGACCGTAGGATCGCCCTTAGTTAGAATGGTCGAGTGAGGATAAAACTATTTTCTAAAAGCTAAAATGTGCCAAGATGATAATGCAATCTCGACTTACCCTTCTCTTCTTTCATACCCCTTGCTGAATTCAACACATATTCGCTTTGATTAAAATATCCGAGTTTCACGTGAGTGTCCTTTGGCGATGAGGATGATCCACTTTTTGGTGAGCGCCTTTCGAGGGTACGCCATGAGCTTTGGCGATGATGCACCGCTGAGGATATGACAGCCGATCTACCGAGGGACTATCAGGATCGGGCAGATCGATATTGCCTCGATGTCACTATCACGGTTTACGCCGGGATAGGGCAAGGGCGAGCCGTCAGATCCAGATCACTTGCCAGAGGTTGTCATTTGACGCTGGATTTAGGAGACATCGCGTCTGGCGATGAGGCGATTGCTCTGCACCTACCCCAGAGAGTTGGATGGCACAAGTTTCATCACCACCCACGAGAGACACTCGCTACAACCGAGAGCCCATCGAGGAGGAGGATGCCACGATCACCCACCGGCCGATATGTTATCGCCAAGAGGATGCTATCGACGAGACGGTTCAGAGCCGCAGAGGTCTCGTGGACGAGTTCACACAGCCTTAGGGCTCATCTGCTGCAGCAGCACTTGTGAGTACTTGGCCCACTCTATCCAGAGGATTGGGGAACCTGAGACACAGCACTGCATGACGGACCAGAGCCGGAGCTGGCTTTGAGCTACACGACCAGACTCGGAGGAGCCACAAGCAGAGCCGCAGCCAGAGCGAGCGAGCCAAGGAAGTGAAGTCTGAGCAAATGGAAGTGAAGCTCGAGCCTGTGGAGGTCAGCAGAGCCAGTGGAGGTTGAGCTCAGGCGGAGGCGATCCAATGGAGGATCGTTGGGATAGGTTTGTACCAAGACCAAAGACACCCGCGGTGTATCCACTAGGAAGTTCCGTGGGGATGGCTAGAGGAGTGAGCGTTAGGATTAGTGGTTGAGACTCTGCGTCGAGTCGCTGTCTCGAATAAGAGTCACCCTTAGAGGCGCTTTGACTCCTAATGTTAGTTCGATTTGCTTCTTTCATACTTGTGAGTGATTGGTATGTGTTGCAAGGCCCTTAGGCATTGTGAGCAACTATACCCAAATATTAATAAAGTAATAAAGTTGGATTTTGTGTTACACCTTTGACCCTGCATAAGTACTCTATTACTCGTCTATTCTTATTCCCTCTCGCCTCTAAACCATGGAGCAATCGGCAGATGGTGAACACTCGAGGAAACCAAGGAGGAAATGGGAGCGGTTCTCGCCACCGAAACATCGATGGGGAAGGACAAGGACCCCAACCAGACCGCCATTGATATGCGTAACTTTGGAGCCTTTATTGCTGCATGCACTCCAAGCAATGCATGCCATGATGCAAAGAGATGCAAAGAAGTCATCGCCTAAGCCGCCGCCGCCCAAGCTAACCAGTCAACCCAAAGGCAGAGACCACACTCGAGGTCAGCTCGAATTCATGAGGACACGACCGCCTACATTTTCTCGGAAATGCCAATCCATTGGAGGCGATGATTGGCCGAGGACGATAGAGAAAAGTTGCACATTACCCAAAGGTGAAGGAAATGAGAGGGTACTCTATGCCTCTCATCGCCTTGAAGGAACCGCAATCAATGGTGGAAAACTATCACACGCTCATGAGCACCCGCAGACATCACCGGAGGAGCTCACGATCGCTTTTCGGCAGTACCATGTGCCCGAAGGCATAATGGAGCTGAAAAAGGAGGAGTTTAGGGCACTTAAGTAGGGCAATCAATCGCTGTCCGAGTATCTCAATAAGTTCACACACCGCACGCTACGCACTGAGGATGTAGCAACGGATAAGGCCAGCGCCTCGATTCATGAAAGGACTGAATTGAGGCTGCAGTGGGACTCATAACCCACACTTTTCCCGATTTTCAGAGCTAGTGAACAAGGCGCCGATATTGGAGGACAAGCGCAAGGAGCCGGAGGACAACCGAAGCGCAGGATGGCACAAAGAGGAGCACGCTAGGAGCGCAGCGGTTGAGGGTTGCACCAAACCAGCTTCTTGATTCCAGCCAAGGAATGTGATGACGACACCACCGCCAAGACCAAGACCTGCGGACAAAATTTCCAGACACCAACACCGGTTGGGAATGCAACATAGGGAGCGCAAGAATGACGCTAAACGTTGTTTTATCTGGTCACGAGCTAGGGCATTTTGCAAATTATTGTCCTAAGAAGGAGGAGGAGGACACCGCTCGCTTCAACCTTGGGACTACTCCAACGAAGACACCGCGCCAGAGCAAGTCGTGGAGTTACATTAACTGAGCGCCACGCAGATCGTGGTAAGAGGCGAGTCAATCATGTCACCATCGATGCAAAGGTGTAATACATCGGACGTCAGATCGGGTAAGTTACTTGTCAACTCAAGACTGCAATAGCTTTTATTTGATTCGAGCTTCGATTCGCTTATATCTCGGATTTTTGCTTGTGAACAATGGGTTGAAAATGGTGAACCTTAGGCATGTATTGCTAGTACAATCCCCGGATCGAACTCCGATCCGATGTAGGATGTTCGGGGTAAAGTTGCTTATAGATGGAATGGAGTTCCTAGCAAACTTAGTGGTGTTAGATACCCGCACCCTAGATGTTATTTTGGGAATGGATCGGTTGTCTAAACACAAGGTTGTATTAGACGTGGACGAAGAGTCATATCACGAGAGTCCTTGTGGGAGAAAAGTAGAGTTTCAAGCCACTGCCGTTCGGGATGGACAGTTGATGGTCAATAGTGTGAAGGCCGTCAGCATAGAAGACGTACCAGTTGTCAGAAAATACCCGGATGTGTTTCCAGAGGATTTACCTGGGATGCCACCAGACAGGGACGTAGAGTTTGTAATTGAGTTAGTACCGAACACAATTTCCGATAGCTAAGAGACCTTATCGGATGTCAACCGATGAGCTAGTGGAAATGAAGAAGCGATAGAGGAGTTAATGGATAAGGGATTTATTAGACCAAGTTCGCCGCCATGGGGAGCACCGGTTCTATTTGTCAAGAAGAAGGACGGAGTTACCGGATGTGTGTGGATTAATGAGCATCGAATGAAGTCACTATAAAGAATAAGTATCCGCTACCCAGATCGATGATCTGCTTTGACCAGCTTGAGAGGAGCCGGAGTTTTCTCCAAGATTGACCTACGATCGAGTTATCACCAAATGAAGATTCGACGGAGGATGTGCCAAGACAACATTTTCGCCAAGATATGGACATTACGAGTTCACGCTTATGTCTTTCGGTTTGACAAATGCACTGCATATTTCATGAACATGATGAACAAGGTTTTCATGGAATACCGGATAAGTTCGTTGTTGTGTTCATAGATGACATTCTAGTTTACTCCAAGACCGTGGAAGAGCATGCGAGAACATCCGGGCTAGTTCGAGAGGTTAAGAGAGCGAGAACTTTTCGCTAAGTTTAGCAAGTGTGACTTCGGAAGAACAAGGTGGAATTTCTTGGACATGTGGTGACCGCCAAGGAGTCGCAGCTTGACCCAAGTAAGGTGGAAGCAAGAGTTGCATTGGGAGCCACCCAAAACGGTGACTCAAATTCATAGTTTCTTGGAATGGCGGTTATTACCGCCGATTTATTGAAGGATTTTCAACGATTGCGAGACCTCTTACGCAATTGTTGAAAAAGGAAAAGAAGTTCGCATGGACGCCGGAATGTGAGCGGAGTTTCCAGAGTTGAAGAAACGTTTGACAACGGCGCCGTGTTAGTACTACCGGATTTAAGCGAGTTTTGATATATATTGTGATGCATCGCGCCAAGGACTAGGATGCGTGTTAATGCGTAATGTAAAGGTCGCTATGCGTATCGCGCCAAGGCGCTTGAGGCCGCATGAGGAGAACTACCCCACACATGACTTGGAGTTAGCAAACAGTAGTGCATGCTTTGAAGTTATGGAGGCACTATCCGATTGGAAACAGATGTGAGGTGTACATCGACCATAAGAGTCTTAAATATATATTTACACAATCGGACCAACATGAGGCGAGAAGATGGTTGGAACTAATTAAGGATTACAACTGGGATTCATTATCACCTCGAAAGCCAACGTGGTGGCCGATGCTTTAAGCGAAAAAAGCCATTCGGTGAACATGTTGGTGGAAGCAAGTCGTTGAGTTATGCAAGGAATTTCGTGTCAAGCCGAAGTTGTGCCTAAAGGATTTATAGCCGCTTTAGAAGTGAAGCCTACCCCGAAGATCAGATCCGGAAGGACGTAAGGACGATGTCAAGATTCAGAGGATTAAGTTGAAAATGGAGGAAGGCAAGGCAAAGGATTTCAAGCCGGATGAGCAAGGTACATTATGGATCAAGAAGCGATTTGCGCATCGCACAAGAAGGAACTCAAACGGCCGATTCGAGGAAGCTCATGACTCCAAGTACTCGATTCATCCGGAAGCGCTAAGATGTACCAAGACCAAGGAAAGATTTTGGTGGCAAGCATGAAGCGTGAAGTTGCAGAGCATGTTGCGTTGCGACATATGCCAAAGAGTCAAAGCAATGCATCAAAGGCCGCCAGGGTTGCTACTGACCATGAAGATACCCGAGTGGAAATGGGAGGAAATCGAATGGACTTCATTATCGGTCTACCGAGGACCCAGACAGGTATGACTCCATATGGGTTATAGTGGACCTGATGACCAAGGTCGCCCACTTCATACCGGTGAAAACTACCTACTCAGGGACCGCTTAGCGATTTGTATATGTCAAGAATTGTGTGTCTGCATGGAGTTCAAGAAAATTGTATCGACAGAGGTACCCGCCACCTCAAGATTTTGGGATAAGTTGCATGAGGCCCTAGGAACCCGCCTCAACTTCAAGATCGCATATCACCCATGCATGATGGGCAAACGGAAAGAGTTAATCAGATACTGGAGGACATGTTGAGGGCATGTGCATTGGCTTATACAACTTCGTGGGATAAGTGTTTGCCATATGCCGAGTTTAGCTATAACAACAGCTACCAGGCAAGTTTGCAGATGTCGCCATTTGAAGCGCTATATGGAAGACCCTGTCGAACGCCGTTGAACTGGAATGAGACTGGAGAACGTCATATGTTCGGGCCGGACATTCTTCGAGAAGCTGAAGAGCAGATAGCCATGATCAGGGAAAGGTTGAAAATTGCACAATCAAGACAGAAGAGTTACGCTGATAATCGCCGCAGGGATTTGAGCTTTGAGCCCGAAGATTTTGTGTATCTCAGAGTTACACCACTCAGAGGAGTTAAGAGGTTCCACACTAAAGGGAAGTTAGCACCAAGATATGTTGGTCCGTTCAAGATCCTAAGTCGTAGAGGCGAAGTAGCGTATCAGCTGGAGTTACCGCAGTTTTTAGCAGGAGTGCATGATGTGTTCCACGTGTCACAATTAAAGAAATGCCTCCGAGTGCCAGAAGAGCAAATGCCGTTAGAGTCGATCGAGCTGCAGGAGGATTTGACCTATAAAGAGTACCCGGTGAAGATCTTGGATACGATGGATCGAGAAACGAGAAATAAATCGACCCGCTTCTGTAGAGTTCAGTGGAGTAACCATTCCGAGAGCGAAGCAACCTAGGAGCGTGAAGAAGACCTAAAGAAGGAATATCCCAACCTATTCCTTAGTCAGCCCTGAATCTCGGGGTCGAGATTCCGTTAAGGGGGGAGGTTTGTAACACCCCAATTTTTGCTTTTCTTGCATTTTATTGGTATTTTGAATTTCTGGAATTTATTTGGATTTATTTGGAATTATTTGAATTTATTTTGAATTAAACCATTTAGCAAATTAATTAAATAATAGAAAAGTTAAGATAAAGTTTTGCTAAAAATATTTTATTTGAGTCACAAATGTCTTAAAATATTTATGAGAATTTTTCAAAATTTTTCTGATATTTTTAATGCCCCAAACAAATTATTTTATTTTCGGAAATATTTTTAATCGAAAAAGAATTAAAAATCCGGATGAATAGTGTTGGGCCGAGTATCGGCCCTGCTTCGAAAACCCTAGCGCCGCGGGCTGTTCGATCTTCATCCGACGGCTCACGATGCGCCACGCCACCCAACCCTATTCCCACGGACTCACCGCCGCCACGGACTCCTCCGCGAATTCATAGAACCAAGACGGACGCCAAGAGCCCCTATTTAATGCGCCGCCACCCTCCCGTGTTCCTCGGTTTGCGCCAAGACCCGTCAGACGCCAGACGCCGCCGAGACGCCGCCGCCGCCGACGACTCGCTGAAGTCCCGGCCGTCCGTCCGCCGACTTCTTCGCGTCGGTTAAATGCCGCCGGTGATTCTCCGCCGCCGCCGCGCCACCATCGGACTCATCTCGTCGCGCCAGACCGAGCGTTACAAGACGTCGCCGAGGACCACGGAACGCCACGCCGCCGCCGTCGTTTCGCTCTCCGGTCAAGCCGCCGCCGCCGCACCATCGCCGCCGCCCGAAGCCGTCGACCGTCCGATCTCAATCGACGATTGAGATCCCGCCACGCCACCCCCAAAACAAGAAAGCCCATCTTCTAATCTCCACCGTTAGATGCAACCGAGGGCCACCGTCGTGCCACGGCACCGATCATCGTGCACGTGACGCCGACAAGGCGGACCCACATGTCGGGCTCACCGCACGCTCATCAGGCGCATGAGTCGCCGACAAGGCAGCCGCATGTCGGCCGCCGACGAGCATCGTCTTATGAGACGCCGACAAAGACGGGCCCACTCGTCACCAAGACGCACCGCAGCGTGTGGACGCCACCGCGACGCTATGCCGACGCCACGGTGGGACCCACTTGTCGAGAGATAGCCGAGTCGTCCGACGCCACGATGACGTCATGCCGACGCCATCACGGAGCCGGTCGGTGGACGTCGGCAGGCCACATGTCACTCTCTGGTGGCGACACGTGTCACGATGACGCAATAATTGATTTTCGAAAAAGAAAATATTTATTTAATTCGGTATATTGATTTTAAATATATTTTGAAACTTCAAATGCTTATAACTTTTGCGCTTTTAACTCCGATTTGAGTGATTCCAATTTCTATAAATTTGTAAAATTGTGATCTTTCTGTTTATGAATTTTAATTGAATTTTTAGTACTGTTTTTCCACTGTTTATTTATTTTATTGTTTGTGTTTACGCTATGCTGTGAGACGTTGAAGTGCCCGGTTTCGAGGAGAGGTTCGACCTGAGAGCAAGCTCGAGAGCCGTAATCAATACTTTTTGAAGGCAAGTTGTGTTTGATCATGTTGAACCTACTAGAGCAAATTATTTTGATTTAAACTGTTGCATGCTAATTTGATAGAAATGATTTTGAATAAGTTTTGGGATTAGTTAAATGCCTAAGTTGCGGTATGCCACCTTGTCATATATAATTGTAGGCCATGAATCTTTTGTCACCCTAGGATATGGATTAATAGTTGGACTTTTATAATTTGCCAACATGGGTTGAGTAGACCAAGTAGTATGCTTAGCCCCGCCACGTGGACGGTTTCATGATTTTGGAATACCAAAGTGAATACTGACTTAATGAGATACTGAACATGCTTTGTGAATGAGACATGTGTTATTGAGTTGATGATGGCACGTGGTGCAATGGTAAAGAACTGGGGTGGGAAAATGATTTAGATTGGGGCAAATGGCAAGATTGTTTCTGGTGGGCCAAGAGTGGCAACTAGGTGGTCGTATTTGGTTTTATTGGTTTTGGATAATTGAGATCACACTTGGTTAGTCTTGCCTCGGCCAACTAAGGACTTAACCTTGCGAGCATTTGAACTGAAGTCTCTCATACAGCCACAAGCTCCGTAATGGGACGGACTTAGCCGAGTAAACCGAGAAATCTATTCTTTGGTACTGCTCGTGGTGGTGTGAGGCCCGAGAAGCGGAATGAGAACTCACATGGCGCAAGAGGGGGCCCCAGGTGTGGTAACCAGTCCCTCCAAAGTTGAAACCTTAGCGCAAGATCTTGGGTTTAGATGGAACTTTGGAAAAGCTTCGTTCACGGTTATTTGCCTTGGTGGTATTTGACTGTATCTTGTGGGTAAAGTGTATAACCTCTGCAGAGTGTACAACCTATTCAATAGCCGTGCTCACGGTAATGAGCATCGCTTCGTGATTACTGGCCAAGGGTTAGATTTTTATGAAAATGAATTTTTATGGAAAAATGCTTGGGTTGGTAATGAGGAACTTGACATAGGATGGAAATATGATTGTGATTAAAATGTTTGTGAAAGCTACTATTCTTATTATCGTTTGGTCGCTTTGCAAATTATTATCGTTATTCTTAAATGTCAGATCGCTCATGAACCATAGCCTATCCTTTGTACTAAGCCATGCATGTAGAATATTAGAATTGCATTCAGACATGACTTGTTGAGTGCTCAAAGTACTCACCCCACAACAACACAACTTCAGCTTGAAGAAGAAGCAAACCCCGCCAGAGGAGGAGTATCGGAGGAGCCGACAAACTAGGAGCGAGCCCGATCGGTTACGTGGCAAATTGGTTGGCGCCACGAGTTTATTTTATTTCATTGATTTGAATATTTTAATAAGTCTTAAGCTCATGCGAGGCGATCTTTGTAACTTGACCATAAGGTCGATCAACTAGTTTGAGTATTTAATCAAAGTACTTATTATTTCGTGGTTATGACTGTGATATGTACCAATGTTGAGACTGTGTGCACTAGCGTGATCCTGGACTAGTGCTGAATACACAGAGGGTCCGGATTTGCAAATTCGGGTCCCAACACTTTCTGTCAAGATTTTGCTTAGTACTTGGCTATAGTTGATTAAATTGAGGTTGAGATGCATGTCACTCCCTAACTTGTTAAATAATATTAAGTTCATGTATTATGCTTATTATGTGATATATAAGGTTATATGATCAAGGAAGCTCATTGGTTCTTGTCTTGGCACTCATTTATTTTTCCTTGCTGAAATCATTGTCAAAGGGGGAGAAGAAAGATTACATTCAGAGGGAGAAGTGAAATGTTTTATTGTCAAAAGGGGGAAATTTTGGAGTTCACACACAATTTGGTTTCCTCTTAGGTGGAGATTTTTCACTTTGCTTTTTGATCTCTTTGCTTTCTGTTTTAAAATGAAATTTCTTAAAATCTTTTCTCGTGAGGTTAATGCCAATGTTCAGGTCCAAAGGGTGTTGCCAATGTTTTCATCAAGGGGGAGATTGTGAGATCATGTGATGAAAAATTGGTTGAATGGTGAAATTGGCATTGTATAGTGACTTTGATTATAGCATGTGTGGTGCTTGTGCATGTGCTATGTTGAGGTAATTATTATGCTGGTGATAGCATGATGGATTCTGCTTGATGCAATGCACTCGTGTGAGTGGTTGCATGGATTGACTTTGAGTCAAGTCGTGGACTTGTGCTTGTGCACGGTTTCTGTTTTTATTCATGTGCAGGTGTTGCTCGAGGGCGAACGTGGTCGATGACGGGACCGGAACTAGGTTCATGGAGGAACTGAGGTTCGGGACTAGATTCAGGGAGGAATCGAGGTCTTGGTGGTCAAGTGATAGCATCTAGGCCCCCTCAATTTCTGATTATATATTGTTTATTAGTTTTGGTGTTGATGACCAAGTTAATAATACTCTCATACTGAAATCATGGATGGAACATATTGGATCAACAAGATTAAGGTATTTTAATCTTATAGCTTCTGACTTGGGAGTTGGTTCAAGTCAAATAAGTTAGATACTTTTGTCAGCTGTACTATCAAGGGGGACTTAGCACAAGTTGGTATCTTGGTTCATTAGGAAAATATTACTCTAGACAGCTTGGAGCTAAAATCCTTTATTTCAGACTCTAAACCTTGAACCAAAATTACTACTTTAAAATCTTGATAAAAATACCTTGCATTTCAATAGACCAAAAGTTCATGATTTCATATCTTAAGTCTGTTGCAAAACGTATAATAGTTTCAAACTCTTCTCATTTGTCCCATCTATGGCGGACCTAATTTTAGGTCCGGCATACATGCGGCCTTAGCAAAGACAGAGTTTCAGAATCTTACATCTATGACGGACCTAAAGTTAGGTCCGGCATACCCTTGCCTTGAGAAATTCTGAAACTCAACCATTGCCCATCTATGACGGACCGAATTTTAGGTCCGGCATAAATGCGTTTCTAAGCCTTTGCTATTTCACTATCTGAGATGTATTCTTTAAAGTTTGCAGTATTTTATTTCAAGATTATATCATCTCAGTGTTTAAATAAAAAGTAGCTCAACAAGCTTTTAGACCAAAAATCAATTTCAAATAATCTTATGTCTAAAATGTCTTCGCTCAAAAATCATTCTAAGCCACTGATCATAAAACGTTTACTTTCATCAGACCATGTTTATGACGGACCGATTTTTCAGTCCGCCATATACATAGCTATCTTTATCGGACCAAACTCTGCCCATCTATGACGGACCCAATTTTAGGTCCGTCATACACATAGCATTCTGAACTTTCTAATTTGGTCCGTGATACACATGATCAGTATCGCTAGAAATTCATGTTGGTCCGCTGTAAACGTGTTTTATATCATTTTTATATTCGACATCGCAGCACGGTCATTTGTGTAGGTACAACGGCTATATTCATCAAATTTGAGTATATAAACATTGCACGAGCCATCTACCACGAACTTTTTGAACTCTGCACATTTTAGCATTGAGCTCTCATTTTCTCGGCAAGGAGTCTGTTTTTCACCTGACATTCAAAAATCATATTTCATCTCAGTTTTGAGCTCCAAGTGTGTCTAGTAAGTGTGTTTCGAGTGTAAACCAAGAGACAGAACTTGTGGGAAGTTTATTACTCTTGGATCATTTTGATCCTAGATGACTTGGAGGAAGTGAAGAGTTAGACTGTCCCAAAGGCGAGTGTGGAAGGCAACTCTTATTTGTGAAAGGTCCGGAGCTTGCCTCATTTGGAGTGGTGGAAAAGCTACCCCGAGTGTGATCCCAAGCTACTGCGACTAGCTGTGGGAGAAGCAATACTCCTAGAGGAGTGCTTCAACGAGGAGTAGGAGGAGTGCTCTGAACCTCGGGTTAAATATTTCTGTCTTTACTGGTGTTATCTATTTTGCTTTCGCTGTTGATTGTTATTATTGTTTTTAATCATTTGTTGACCTGTTCTCTATTGCTTCAATAAATCAATAATATTCTGTTGAGAACTTAAAATTGTAAAAGATAGCCTATTCACCCCCCTCTAGGCCATCTCGTTCCTTCAAGTGGTATCAGAGCTGGTTTGCCTTTGATAGCTTAACTGCTTTGGTAAATGGCCGAGGGAAATGGTTCTGCTACTGTTAGTATAGGTAGAGTACCTGTGTTTGATGGTACTAATTATGCTTATTGGAAGATTAGGATGAGATGTTATTTAGAAGCTGTTGGGTATGATGTTTGGAGGGTTACAGAAAAGCCTATGCCTCCACGAATCATACCCGAGGGGCAAACTACATATGGTGAACCCACCCCTGGTGAGATTCAGAATATGCAGTATGATGCTCAAGCCAGAAATGCCATCTTTTCCTGTCTTAGCTTAGAAGTGTTTGATAGAGTTAGCAATCTAACATCTGCTTATGATATATGGGTCACTCTACAAGATATTCATGAGGGTACCTCTGATGTTAAAGAAGAAAGATACTATGTTGTCAGAGAGAGATTTGATCAATTTAAAATGCTTCCTCAAGAAAATGCCAATGATATGTTTACTAGGCTAAATCCTATTATCAATGAACTTAAAGGCCTAGGGACTAAAATTTCTGATGTTGAGGTGTGCAGGAAAATGGTAAGAGTTCTTCCCCGAGCCTATCACAGCTTGATCACCTACTTATCAAACAGTGGTGATCTTAGGAGGCTCACTCCTACTGAGTTGCTTGGGAAGATTTCAGCTCACGAACTCACCTTGGCTGAAGAAGATGTACCAAAGAAGAGATCCATTGCTCTCAAGGCCAAGGAAGTAAAGCTAGACTCATCAGATGAGAGTAGTGATGAGTTAAGTGATGTCAAGATGAAGATGTGAAGAAATTAGCTCACGATGAGAAGAGCAAACAAACTCATGAGAAGAGTAAACTTCAAGGACAAAGGAAAGTCACACTCTTACTCTAAGAAAAATCCTTTTGCTAATATTGTTTGTTTTGAATGTAATGAAAAGGGACACATTGCTGCTCGGTGTCCCAACAAAAGCAAAAAGAAGAACAAGTATAAGAACAACGAAGATGAAGATGATGAGAAAACTCATGATAAACCAAAGAAGAGGTATTATAAGAAGGGTTATTTCAAGAAATTTTCAAGGAAAGGCAAAGGTGAAGCTCACATAGGAGAATGGATCACTGATGAAGACAGCTCAAGCGAAGAAACATCTTCGGATGATGAAAACTCAAGATCAACGGGTCTAGCTGGACTTGCACTGGATGAGTCTACTCCTCCACCACCCATTTTACCTCTATGTTTGATGGCTAGAACGGATGAGAATAAGGTCAGTGACTCACCTACTTATGATGAGCTAGTTGAAATAGTTGAAGAATTGAATAGTGCTTTGCATGCTAAGACAACTTCAACTAGAAGTCTTAAAAAGACTATTGCTGGCTTAACTAGTGACCTTAAGTTACTAAGCGATAATCATGATAAGCTTACTTATGAGCATGCTGAGACTGTAAAATTATATGATGATCTTGTCACTAATCATGCTCTACTTGTCAAAAATCATGAGGATTTGAAGGATAAGTATTGTGAATTAGAAATTGAAATTGAGATGATTGCAAACAAGTCTAATCATATTGCTGTCAACGATATATCTATTGTCTGTGACTTGTTAGGAAGTGAAAACTCTGTTTTCAGTTCGTCTAGTACTTGTGATGAAAACTGCAAATACGCTTCCTGTGCTAGAGAACTTAAATCTGAAAATGAAGAGTTGAAAACAAAGATAGCCAGATTTGATAAAGGTCTGAAAAAATGCTTTCTGGGCAGCGCTACTCTTGACAAAATTCTGGTTGATCAAAGACCTAATTTGGGCAAAAAGGGTTTAGGTTACCAACCCAACCACTTGCTCAAGAAAGATGGCTTAAACAAGGCCAAACAGATTTTTGTCAAGAAAAGCTCTCATTGTTATTACTGTCATAATTCTAATCATGAATCTAAGAATTGTTTTCTAGCTAGTACTCCTTATGCTAAAGTTGACAGAAAATGTATGGTAGATGCCCATTACATGCTATTTAAGAGTTATAGGGGAAATATGAATGTTAAGTATGTTGGACCTTCTAATCTTGATAAGAAACTTAAGGCCATTTGGGTTCCCAAGACTATGTTATTAAACCCTTTTAGGCCAAAGATGATTGAAACTAACATTAAAGGACCCAAAAGTATTTGGGTACCTAAAATCAAGAAATGACTTTACAGGTAAACTATAAAAGTGGTGGCAGGCATTGGGTGATAGACAGTGGATGCACCCAGCACATGACAGGAACTCCAAAAATGTTCAAATCAATTGAAGGTGAGAGTGATCCAAGCCACAAAATCACATTTGGTGATAACAGCAAAAGAAAGGTAAAAGGGCTTGGTAAGATTGCTATCTCGAATGATCACTCCATTGATAATGTACTTCTAGTTGATTCATTAAATTTCAATCTTTTGTCTGTAGCTCAATTGTGTGATCTTGGATTCCATTGTAACTTCTCGATTGATGGGGTAACAGTGTTTGACAAAAATGAAAAGCTTATTTTCAAAGGTTTTAGGTTTCAAAATCTTTATTTAGTCGATTTCAAATCTAATTCCTCATGCATTTCAACTTGTCTGTTGGCCAAAGTATCTCATGGATGGCTTTGGCACAGACAACTTGGGCATGTAGGTATGTCTAATCTTAAAAAGCTTTTCAAAAATGAGCTAGTGGTTGGGCTGAAGGATGTAAAATTTGAAAAAGATAGGCTGTGTAGTGCTTGTCAGGCAGGCAAGCAAGTAGCCAATTCTCATCCATCCAAAAGCATCATGTCCACCTCTAGGCCACTTGAGTCACTGCATATGGATGTGTTTGGTCCTACTTCATATGCTAGCATAGGTGGTAACTCATATTGCTTAGTCATTGTTGATGATTTCTCCAGATTCACTTGGGTATTCTTTTTGCCAAACAAAAGTGAAGTTGGAAAAATTTTCAAGTCTTTTGCAAAGAGGGCCCAAAATGAATTTGATTGTCCCATCAAAAAGATCAGAAGTGACAATGGATCAGAATTTGTTAATACTAATATCATTGAATACTGTGATGAATTAGGCATTAAACACGAATTATCTGCTACTTATACTCCTCAACAGAATGGTGTAGTTGAAAGAAAGAATAGAACCTTAATTGAAATGGCTAGGTCTATGCTAGATGAATACAGCACTTCTGATGCATTTTGGGCTGAAGCCATTAATACTGCTTGCCATGCAACTAACAGACTTTATCTTCATAAATTACTTAAGAAAACTCCTTATGAATTGTTGGTCGGTAGAAGACCTAACATTTCATATTTTAGAGTTTTTGGCTGTAAGGTTTACATCTACAGGAAAAGGACTCATCTTGGTAAATTTCAAACTAGATGTGATACTGGCATTATGTTAGGTTACTCCTCTAAGTCTAAAGCCTACAGAGTATTCAATAATTCAACTGGCTTAGTAGAGGAAACCTATGATGTGAAATTTGATGAATCTAATGGCTCACAAGGTGAGCATGAGAACTTAGATGATGTAGGTGATGATGGGCTGGTGCAAGCTATGAGAAATATAGAAATTGGTGATGTAAAGCCAAATGAAGATCAAGAACAACCACCCACTCAATCAATGGTACCACAAGATGGATCTCTTGAAGAATATGATGAAAAGGAACAAGAAAGACCCACTTTGATCAAGAGTCATCATACCATTGCTAAGGATCACCCTTCGGACTTAATCATTGGTGAAATAAGTAAGGGTGTCCAAACTCGTTCTAAACAAGCTTCCTTTTGTGAACATTACTCGTTTGTTTCTTGTGTTGAACCTAAAATAGTTGAAGAAGCTCTAGAAGATGCAGATTGGATCATTGCTATGGAAGAAGAACTCAACAACTTCGAAAGAAACAAAGTCTGGAGTCTTACTGAACGACCTAAGGATCACAATGTCATTGGCACAAAATGGGTGTTCAGAAATAAACAAGATGAAAATAGAGTAGTAATTAGAAACAAGGCAAGATTGGTCGCTCAGGGTTTCACACAAGTGGAAGGACTTGATTATGGAGAGACTTATGCTCCTGTGGCACGCCTCGAAGCTATTCGGTTTCTTCTTGCCTTTGCTACTCATTTTAATATCACTCTTTTTCAAATGGATGTAAAAAGTGCATTTCTTAATGGTTTTATTGATGAAACTGTTTATGTTGAACAACCACCTGGCTTTGAAGATTCAAATATGCCTAATCATGTTTACAAACTATCTAAAGCTCTCTATGGCCTAAAACAAGCTCCTAGAGCTTGGTATGAACGTCTTAGAGACTTTTTAATAAATAAGAATTTTAAAATTGGAAAGGTTGATCCAACATTATTTCTAAAAGACATCAATGGAACATTAATGATATGCCAAATTTATGTAGATGATATCATTTTTGGTTGTACTAATGATTCTCTCTGCAAAGAATTTGGTAACATGATGGCCAGGGAATTCGAAATGTCAATGATAGGAGAACTGACATTCTTTCTTGGATTTCAAATCAAGCAATTAAAGGAAGGAACCTTCATTTCTCAAGAAAAATACATCAAAGATCTTCTCAAGCGTTTCAAAATGGAAGAATGCAAGCCAATAAAGACTCCCATGGCTACAAATACACATCTTGATCAAGATGTGGGAGGTAAGTCTGTTGACCAAAAGTTGTTTAGGTCTATGATTGGTTCATTATTATATTTGATAGCATCTAGGCCTGATATCATGTTTAGTGTGTGCATGTGTACTAGATTTCAGGTTGCACCTAAAGAAGTTCACTTATGTGCTGTAAAAAGGATACTAAGATATCTTAAATTTACTACTAGTATTGGTCTTTGGTACCCCAAAGGTGCTTCTTTTGAGCTTCTCGGCTATTCAGATTCTGACTATGCCGGTTGCAAGATTGATCGCAAAAGTACTTCTGGGGGATGTCACTTGCTTGGTAGATCTTTAGTTTCCTGGTGTTCGAAAAAGCAAAATTCAGTAGCACTTTCAAGCTATGAAAAGCTGAATATATAGTCACGGAAGTTCTTGTGCTCAAATTCTATTTATAAATCAAACATTTCTGGATTTTGGAATCAAGTTTGAAAATGTGCCTCTGTTATGTGATAATGAGAGCGTGGTAAAAATAGCAAACAACCCAGTCCAACATTCCAGAACTAAGCACATTGAAATTAGACATCACTTCATTCGTGATCATGTTGCTAAAGGAGACATTGTGCTTAGTTATGTTAGAACTGAGGACCAGTTGGCTGATATTTTTACTAAACCTCTGGATAAGGCAAGATTCTCAAAATTAAGAAATGAATTAAATATAATTGATTATTCAAATATTGGTTGATGATGTCACATTGAGGGGGAGCAAGATTGCCCGCTATGCAAAATCTTGATACCCTTGTGTGAACATATAAATTCAAAAGTGCTGAGTAGGCCATAATGATTTCTTTGTAATTCTCATAAGCTTAAATAAAAAATTATATATATATATATAATGAAAATGTTGTTGATAATTTCACTTTTTGATTATCCTTATCTTTGTTAAATTTCAGTAAAAAGTGAAAATCGTGTCTTTTTAAGTGACAAAACTACATTCAGCACTTGAGCATTTCATTTTAAGTCTTAGTTGTAAATACTAATGCTTATATGAAAAATCTGCTCAAACATCTCCAAAATTTGTACCTCTACCAAACTTGAGTCTTTACTGTGCTTTTAATCTTATCTTAGCTATGTCTCTAAATTTCAAATACTCCAAAGACATACTGTTATGACAAATTATAAATCTCTGTGCTGTAACATAATGTATTTGCATTTGATAAGTGCTTGTCTTGAAAAGCTTGTGCATGACGGACCCAAAAGTTCAGTCCGTCATTCACAAAGATTTCTAGATCTTGAGATTCTTCAGGATTTTTCATATACCACAGACCGAAGTTTTTGGTCCGTGATAAATGTGAAGTCTCAAATGTCTATCAGTGCAAATAAAGTATGTACTCTACACACTTAAAGTCATGAAACAGTCTGTCATATAAAATATTTAGTTTCCTGTCACTCATCTAAAATTCAAAATGGTTTTAGTCTGACTTTAAATAAAAAATCTTTACTCCTTATCTGATTTACAAAATAAATTCAAAATCATTAACTATTGCTCTAGGACTTACCTATTGCTAAGCCTACCCTTGTTTTCGGGATCCAAAGTTTGAACTCTACTCTGTCTGATGGGTCCCGCCACCTCTTTAACCAAGTCTTCTGACTCCCTCAACTACCCACACTTTAATGGCGCCAGTTACCAAGATTCCAAAAACCTTTGCCAAACTCATTCACCGCAGTCTCTCCTCAAAGAAAACTCTATCTTCCTTCGTCTGTTCTTGCGCTCCTCTCACGAAACCAGAGAAACTTCTTCTTCATTCGCCGAAGCAGATTCCTTATCGGATTTCTGCAACGGTGCTCATCTGGTTTTCGCACGCAAGGACATTCTGCAATTTCAGTAAGTTGCCCTAAAAACCCTTTCCGATTATTTGCTAAAACCCTAGACCTAGTTCTCAATTTATAAGATTCTGTTTTTTTTCTAGGCGCGGTTTGTGTGTCCTTGAGAAAGTTCTGTTTTGAGTTTTGATCAGACCAGGCTATACCACAATGAGTTCTAGCAATCCTGACAAAAGAGCGTTACTTGGAAAGATTGTTGATAAAGTAAAAGGCAAGAAACAAAAATTGTCTGATGCATCACCTAGTATTTCTCTGCCTAGACAACCTCAAGGTCCTGTTATAATGCAAAATGTGCACAACACTGAAAGAAAGAACAGAAAACAAGTCACATCTCATCCTGGAAAAAGAATAGATAGAAATGTAGTGGAGAATGATTCATCTGAGGACAGCTCCTATGAACCAAGTAGTGAATCATCTTCAGAAAACACAGACTTAATTACTGAAGTTGACACGTTGGGCACTAAAGAATTGTCTACTTTAAGTGGGAAAAAGCTAAGGTCTGTGAGATTAGTCAGTGAAAGGACCTGGTTTCCGATGACAAGATCAGCTCCTGGTGAGATTTTTGTTTCCATACTGCACAAGAACATTTACAATGTTTACTTGAATAAGGTTGACTGTAGAGGAAAATCAACTCCAGCTCTGTCAAATCATCAGTATCTTGACTGGAATCAAGTGAACTCTGTGATTGGGTCAACTAAACTTTATGAATGCATAAATTCCACACCGGGTTTGGTAAATATAATAACAAACAGTTCCACCCCTTGGAGTATTTCCAGAACCCTAGAATTCTATGCTTCATTGCTAGTTGACAAACAGAGAAGGTTTATTATGTTCTCCTTTAATGGAAAAGTTAGAAAAGTGAAAGCTGCTCAGCTAGAGTCTGCAATTGGTGCGTCAAGCCCTCTCATAAACAGAACAAGAGTGTTTGAACGGTTATTTCCCAATCAAAGATGGAGATTGGTGGGTGACATGCCAGATATTCAAGTATCTGCACATATTTATAAAGACATAACCAGTGTTGACTTCAACCCAAGCAAAGCATCATGTCTTTCAGAAGAAGCTATATACAGAAAACTACGATGTCCACTGCCTTTTGCTCAGATCATCACTCAGGTTCTTTTAGCTCAAGGTTTGATCTCTCAAGAAGACCTTAAAAAAGAATTTACCTGTTTTCCAAGGAAATACTTTATGCGCGTCTCAACTGGACAAAACCTGAGAATCACTGGTCTTCTTCAAAGTTTACAAGCAAATCAACCGATAGAAGAAGGAATATCAGTTCACAATGATGATGAAGAAGATGATATTGAACCTAGAAAAGAAGGTGTTTTGGAACATGGTTCAGCAGAAAATGATGATTCGGATGGAGAATCTGAAGACAAAGATAACCAGAATCTTCAAGTGAACATATTCAATCTCATAACAGTGGAAATGAAGGTTATATGCCTCATGGCAGTTTAAATATCAGCCATGAAAGCTTTCATGAAAACCCAGAAGCTTTCATACATGCTAGCCAAGGTTACAGACAAGAACAATCTTCCCATGGTCATCAAAGTTCAAGTAGGAAACAATATGAAAAGGAGCCTAGTGCTCAAAGCATACACAGAAGCAAAGATGGGAGAAAGCCTAGTAATAAACCTGTCAGCAAAAGCCAGGGTGGAAATGAGGATCACATGAGTGCAGAACAGCAATCTATGAGTGCAGAACAGCAAGTTCATCATCTACAAGAACTAGCAGCAGCAGCTCAATTCATGCAAGATCAAAGTTTTGGGGCTGGTATACATGATCATGAGGCTGGAGGATCTGGAATACCACAAGAATTTGAAGCCTTCTATCCTCAAGGAGCTCACCAAGATCATGATGTCAGAAACACCTTTCCTGGCTGGGAAAGTTTATTTAACTTTCAACATCAGTTTGTCAATTCCTGTCATGAGCAAATGCAGCAAGAATCCAATCCAGCACCAGGGAATACTTTTGGCTCTCAACCTTCATGGTTTACATCCTTCGAGCAACAATATTATGCGGATCAAAGGAATTTTCAACAATCCGCAGTCCAGAGGCATGAAGAGCAAATGAAAGCATTTCAACAATATAATGAGCTAGCTCAAGAACACATGAGAAAACAAAACGAAGAACAGCTAAAATTCAGAAATGATACCACTGCTAGATTTGGAGATGTACAGAATTGGGTCACTCAGCTGAGCACAAATCAGAACTTGATCAGGGACAGATTATATGACATGAATCTAAAGATGGACACTAATCAAAAGCACCTGTTGAATCAAGTTGCTGCTGCTCGTACATCAGTAGAAAGCAAGCTATTTGGACTCAATCAAGACTTGGAATATTTTCGGGAAGATTCTGGCACTAATTTTTATGACTTTGGACAATTTGCTGAACAATATCACATAGACCTACAAGACCTATCCTTGACAATGGATCAGCTACAAAATTCCGTGGACCAGCTTCGTCATGATTTTCATCACTTGGTCCTTCAACCTAGAGATCCAGATTATCCCAGCTGGCATGAACAAGCAATGGCACAAGCATCAAGTCAATCAGATCCACAACAGCCAGAAAAAGAAGAAGAAGTGAAAGAAATGTCTCCTCTGTCAAATACATAGGAACCTTTTCAAGGCACATAAAGAGTCGTTCCTTTTTTATGATTAATGCCAAAGGGGGAGAAGTTAGTAAGTTAAATGCTTAGATTCGAGAAGTGTGTTATTAAATATACTATGAGTATATCTATTATACTAAATGTGTGTGTTGGACTATCATTCCTTGTCATACTCTGACAGTGATTACAGTGTTTTATCCTTATATGATCCGATGAATGCCATTTATGAAAATTCTTGATAATGAAAGTTTTAAGGATCTAATATAGTCCTAAAAATAATTCATATATTTCATTTGCATCCTCATATGTGTATACTATGTCAAGCTAACCTTGTTTTGCAGAATAACTGAGATATTATTAACTTAAAAGGTATGTTGTCATCAATCACCAAAAAGGGGGAGATTGATAGCATCTAGGCCCCCTCAATTTCTGATTATATATTGTTTATTAGTTTTGGTGTTGATGACCAAGTTAATAATACTCTCATACTGAAATCATGGATGGAACATATTGGATCAACAAGATTAAGGTATTTTAATCTTATAGCTTCTGACTTGGGAGTTGGTTCAAGTCAAATAAGTTAGATACTTTTGTCAGCTGTACTATCAAGGGGGACTTAGCACAAGTTGGTATCTTGGTTCATTAGGAAAATATTACTCTAGACAGCTTGGAGCTAAAATCCTTTATTTCAGACTCTAAACCTTGAACCAAAATTACTACTTTAAAATCTTGATAAAAATACCTTGCATTTCAACAGACCAAAAGTTCATGATTTCATATCTTAAGTCTGTTGCAAAACGTATAATAGTTTCAGCACTCTTCTCGCTGTCCCATCTATGGCGGACCTAATTTTAGGTCCGGCATACATGCGGCCTTAGCAAAGACAAAGTTTCAGAATCTTACATCTATGACGGACCTAAAGTTAGGTCCGGCATACCCTTGCCTTGAGAAATTCTGAAACTCAACCATTGCCCATCTATGACGGACCGAATTTTAGGTCCGGCATAAATGCGTTTCTAAGCCTTTGCTATTTCACTATTTGAGATGTATTCTTTAAAGTTTGCAGTATTTTATTTCAAGATTATATCATCTCAGTGTTTAAATAAAATGTAGCTCAACAAGCTTTTATACCAAAAATCAATTTCAAATAATCTTATGTCTAAAATGTCTTCGCTCAAAAATCATTCTAAGCCACTGATCATAAAACGTTTACTTTCATCAGACCATGTTTATGACGGACCGATTTTTCAGTCCGCCATATACATAGCTATCTTTATCGGACCAAACTCTGCCCATCTATGACGGACCCAATTTTAGGTCCGTCATACACATAGCATTCTGAACTTTCTAATTTGGTCCGTGATACACATGATCAGTATCGCTAGAAATTCATGTTGGTCCGCTGTAAACGTGTTTTATATCATTTTATATTCGACATCGCAGAACGGTCATCGTGGTAGGTACAACGGCTATATTCATCAAATTTGAGTATATAAACATTGCCTGAGCCATCTACCACAGAACTTTTTTTGAACTCCTGCACATTTTAGCATTCAGAGCTCTCATTTTCTCAGCAAGGAGTCTGTTTTTCACCTGACATTCAAAAATCATATTTCATCTCAGTTTTGAGCTCCAAGTGTGTCTAGTAAGTGTGTTTGAGTGTAAACCAAGAGATGTAACTTGTGGGAAGTTTATTACTTTTGGATCATTTTGATCCTAGATGCTTGGAGGAAGTGAAGAGTTAGACTCGGCCCAAAGGCGAGTGTGGAAGGCAACTCTTATTTGTGAAAGGTCTGGAGCTTGCCTCACCGGAGTGGTGGAAAAGCTACCCGAGTGTGATCCCAAGCTCTCATGATTAGTCGTGGGAGAAGCAATACTCCTAGAGGAGTGCTTCAACGAGGAGTAGGAGGAGTGCTCAACCTCGGGTTAAATATTTCGCCTTTCTTGGTGTTATCTATTTTGCTTTCATTGTTGATTGTTATTATTGTTTTTAATCATTTGTTGACTGTTCTCTATTGCTTCAATAAATCAATAATATTCTTGAGAACTTAAAATTGTAAAAGATAGCCTATTCACCCCCCCCTCTAGGCCATCTCGTTCCTTCATCAAGGATGTCATGCGGGACGTTCGGGCTAGAGAACATGCACATGAAGGCTAGTTAGTCACGTGTCTTGCGCAGACAGGGCTGCTTCATGCGTGCAAGGTTGCTTTGGTTAGTCACGTAATTACAGCAGGTAGGCTGTACATACGTGCAAGAGTTGTTTTTGGCCACGTTGGGCCAAGTTGAGATGCATACAGACTCTTTCCATGTTGGAAGTGGAGTTGTAGTCAATCTCTGTGAGTTTGCTCTGTATAAATAGGGAGAGGTGTCCCCTGTTTATTCTAGAGCGAGGGTTCAGGTTTTGAAGGTTTGTACTCTTGTGTTGGAGTACTTTAGACAATGAAATAAAAATCAATCTTCCAGAGAGCTTCTTCTTGCGGTTGTGATTTGCTCTTGGCTTCGACATAGTTGATCAATCGCTTGAAGTTTTGTTCATCGCAGCGATCCACGAAGTTCATCACGGAGTTCGGTTCTTTGCAAAAGTATCATCTTGCGAAGGTAATATCTTTTGATCCATAGATCCGATCGGATTGATTCTTATTGGGTTTGATTCATAATTGAATCTAGTTTCTACAGTTAAAATTTCACATCAATCCAATGGTTAGATCTTTGGTCATTTGTGGTCGCCCAGATTGATGTCCTGCTCGCCCAACTGCTCGCGTGGTCGCCCGAATTCAGTCATCTTGCAAAGGTCATAACTTTAGATCTGTAGATCCGATCGACCCGATTCTTCTTGTGTTAGCTGCAGAATTAAGTCTAGTTTATACAGTTGAAATTTCACATGAATCCAACGGCTGGATCTTTGGGAATTTATATTTTAGTGGACATATATCGGTCTGCTCGCCTAGACTGTGCGCGTGGTCGCCCAACTGTTCACGTGCTCGCCCAACCTGCTCGCCCAAGTCCCAACCTGCTCGCCCAAATGTCCCATCGCTCGCCCAAGTGTCCTCTTGGTCGCCAGTGCTCTACCCGCCGCCCAAGTGTCCTAGTGGTCGCTCAGTGCCCAAACCTGTCGCCAGTGCTCGAACCGTCGCCCAAGTGTGCTACTGGTCGCCCATGTGCTCTACTGGTCGCCCAGACTTCTAAACTGGTCTCCCAACTTCGTGAATCGGTCTTCAAGCAATTTGAGTTTGAATTGGGGTGTTTCAAAAAGTTTAAGAATAAGATTTTAGCTTCCGCGCAATCATTCACCCCCCCTCTGATTGACGCCATCCGATCCTACACTGCTTTCACCTTCGCCGCCCCCTTGGGTTTTGCCTTCCTTGTTCCTCGAGTTCCCCTGAGAGGAGAAAAAGAAACAAGGGAGTGGGGAGAGAGCGACTCACATTCTTCTCTTCCGATCTCCGATCGCTCGCGGATCGAAGATGTCGTGGTCGGAGTGTACCGCTTGAGCCCAGCCAGCCAAAATTTGGAGAAGAAAGGGTTCCTTCTCCCGCGGGACGCCTCTCCCAACGGGGGCCGCGGAACCAGCGCCGGAGGAGGGGGAGATCGTGGTCCCCGCCGGTTCTCTGAGCAGGTTCGGCTCCGCTTCATCCTTCGTCTGTGGGATCTTTGCACCATTACGGGATCGAGGTACACCACCTCAACCCTAACGGCGTGCTCCACATAGCGATCTTCATAACACTATGTGAGGCGTTCCTAGGGATCGAGCCCCACTAGTTGCTGTGGAAGTACTTCTTCTACGCCCGATCGTGGAGGGATAAGTCGGTGGCTGCCACGGCGTCCATGGGGGGTGCGGCCATTCAGCTGCGCTCTGGACGCGGGGTGGAGTACATCCCCTTGAAGCTGCCGACATCGAACCGAGGGTGGCATTCCGAGTGGTTTTATGCTCGGAACTCGCGAGGCAATACCCCTTTCACCGGTCGTCTCCCCGAGTCGAAGGAAGATTGGGGCTGGGGCCTCGACAAGAGGGAGAAAAAGAAGGTGGCGCCGATCTTGGAGTGGATCAAGCTTCAACGGGAGCGGGGCCTGACCGGCAACGCTGTTGTACGCGCATTCATGAAGACACGCGTGCAACCCCTTATGGACAGGCCGCGCCCCATGTTCTTGTATGGCGGGGCGTCCGACCCTATGAGGATGGCCGCGGCGGAACTCGCCGCGTCGGAGCTTGAGGCCAGGGTGGCCAATGTACTGGTCGGGGGCGCTACCACGGCGACGGGTGTCGGCCCCGAACCTTTTTCAATGGAGAACCCTCCGAACCTGGTAGGCCGAGCAGTTCCCTTTCCTCCCTCTGTGTCCCCAGCTTCTCGACATCTGGATTAACTAGCTATTTTGCACCATTCAGGGACTGGGCAAGATGGTGTCCCGACCGCTGCTGCCGGGAGAAAAGCAGCAGAAGACCCAGGCCCGTGAGGCGGCCGCCCTGAAAGATTCTACCCGCAAGAAGCGGAGAGAGGAAAGGATGAACGAAAAGAGGAGGGAGCGCATGGCCAGAATCGCGTGCGGCGAGGATGCCTCTGTAACCACCGCTATCAGTGCCGTCGATCCGGAGTCGTCCTCGAGCTATGGCAGTGGCGACAGCCCCGGTGATCCGTACGAGGCCTTCCTCGGGCCGCTGACCGGTGGCGGACCCTACGAGGGTTCCGGTACGAGCACTCCTATTGCCGCGCCCCAGGTGGAGATCCCCCAAGAGGAGACGCTCCTGGGGAAACGAAAGGGTGACATGCCCCCACCAAAAAGGCCAGCGAAGAAGATGCTGCTCCCATTCCATCGCTCGGCGGTGGAAAGCTCGGACGAGGTGATGGTCCGGCGTGAAACGGCGCCGAGTCCGCTCCCAGCAATGGTTGGTGCGCCGAGCGATGACCTGCCGCCATTGGCAGAACCGGGGCCGCCGCTGGTGGCCCTCCAGGAGTTGGAGCGCGCGGAGACTCCGGCGCCCCCCGACGGGTCGGGGACCGGAGGAGACGCGAATGAGCTCTTGCCCTCGCCGCCAAGACCCGCGCCACCGCTCAATCTGGTGCTCGCCAGCCCCTCTGCCGCCGCCGGGGACCCGCCGAGGGGGTAGCCCGGCGCCGGTCCGCTGACGCGTAAACGCAAAAGCGGGCGGAAATATCCCCACAAACCGAGACACGCCAGCCTGCGCCAACTTGGCCAGGTGATGGCCCTTCCGGCCAGCCACAGTTCGCGCTGGACGCCGAGGCGGGGGTCGAGTTGTGGGGAACCTTCGAAGAGGGCACGCAGCAGGTGGAGGCTTATCTAAGCCAAGTTCGCCAGGGGCTGGCGGCTGTCCTGGGCTCGGCGGATGAGGCGCTGAAGGTCACTGCTGAGGTCACCCACTCGGCTTGCCAGGTAACCCCAGCAGGGTTCTTGACTTCAGTCTTTGATTTACCTTAGTGGTCGTCAGGCTAAATGAAGTGTCCGGTCTTCCGTAGCAACTGAAAGCTCAGTCGGGGGAGATGTCGGCGGTTCTCCACTCTTTGCGTAGTCAAAGGGTGACCGCCACAACGGAGGGCGATCGTCAAGACTCCAGTCGCCATGAGGCTCGTGAAGCCCCAGCACACGAATCTGCAAAGGCGAGGAGGTCCTGAGGAGCCGCCGAGACACCAGATTTTCGAGTCCCAGGAGATGAGGATATCCGAGCTCGAGGCACTTTTGGCGGCGGCCCTCAGCGCCAGGGATGTCGCAGCCGCTGCAAAGGTGCGGCTCCAGGATGAGCGCGACCAGGCTCTAGCGGAGTCGGATTCCGCCAAGAGGAACGCCTTGCTCGAGCGGAAGACGCGGACCGAGGCCATGTTAGAGCTTCAGCGCCAGAAAGCCTTTGCAGCTGGTAAGCAGGGTAACCCTAATTCAGTCTTCCGTGATTGCAAACCGTCCGCCCTCTCTTTGACATTGCTTCGGTCTGCAGCATTGCAGGAGGAGCTCAGCGATGCCGTGGGGGCGCGGAAGACGGCGGTGGAGGAATGGGATGCAGCGATGGCAGCACGAACGGAAGCCTTCTCCGCGAAGGAGCTGGCGGAGCGAGATTTGTCCGAGCGAGCTGCCGAGCTGACGACCCTCCACGAAGTCGGCCGAGAGATCCGCGACCGAGTGCTCGGAACCTCCGAGCCGGGTTCGAGTTCGCTTGCCGCTGCTCTAGCCCGCGTGCCGGAACATGTCGAGCGTTCGGTGAGTGAGGGGATAGAGCTCGGAGCTTGCTCGGCGCTGGTCTTTGCTCTCTCCCATTATCGCGGCATCGACCCTGCCGTTGTCAGCAGCGGAGTTGCGGTGAACCGGTCCGACGAAGAGGTCGAAGGGTTCAGGAGTCAGGCTGCTCCTTACGCCGAGGAGATCGCCAGCCGAATTCCGCCAGGGAGCATCCTCCACCGGAAACAAGAAGAAAGTTAATCATTTTGGTTTTTGTGACAGTTTTGTCTTGTAATGAACTGAAATTTTTAGCCGGACGGGGCAGTCCGTAGGCCCTCCCCTTTTTCGTGCCTCCAAGAGATGACGAACATTTCGATGGCCATAGCTCCAGAAACCGCGGAGGTTTATGCGAGCGTAGGTCGTCAGGTTTACACTTTTGAGGGAGACTCGAAATAGGAGCCGGGACCTGAGAAGCAAAACATTTGCTTATGGCTGTCGCGGGACAGGAATGTTTCCGACCTGCTATGGGTTGTATACCTATGGGTAACTCTTTCTTCCGCAAAACATTACTTCGCAACCGTAGCCACTGGGGCGTAGGCCGTAGTGTTTGGGTCGAAAGGATTACCGCTAGGGGGGAACCCATGGCTGACCAAGTCATCCGACCCGTATGAGTGTGGGCACTTAGGTGCAAATCGCTCATCTACACTCGCGTGGGAGGGGAGTGTTTCCGACCAACTATGAGTTGCACCTCGTGGGAACTTCCTTCTTCCGCAAGGCACTACTTCGCAACCGTAGCCACTGGGGCGTAGGCCGTAGTGCTTCGGGTCGAGTGGGTTTCCGCTAAGGAGGACCCAATAGTCGACCGGGTCATCTGACCCGAAAAAGTGCGTGAGCTTAAAGCCCCCGAGCGGTGTGCATGAGCTCAAGCTTGTGATCATTTCACAACGCTTGGACTCGGGGTGGAAAAATCAATGCGGAAGCACTCTTAAGAGAAAGATTGCCTTAACTTTTATTTTGGATGCAGGAGGCACTGCGGCGGTCGGGTCCTTTACTCAGCCTTCGTTGGTGCGGCTTCTTCAACAGGGCCCCCGATCCATTCAGGGCCATCGTGGCCCATCCAGATGTCGCTACCGTCGTCCGACGCAGATCGCCTGGCCGAATGGAAATCGAAGGTCACATCAAGGCTTCTCGGTGGGCGCAACGTCCTTTCGTCCCAACCGTCCCATCGCATTTTAATGCGAGGCGAGGGATGTGGATGAGTACGCCCCATCGCGGGGCGATGTAGTTAATCTTGCGTCGCGCGCGTCGCCCGAACGACGTCGCCTCGCTCGCTCCGCCGCATATAAATATGGTGCGAGAGCAAGCGTCTTGTGATTGCTCTTCCTGCTCCCTCGTTCTCCTTTCGCCCTTACGCGACGCGGGAGAAGGGGAGTCAGCACACTTCAAGCAGCGATGGCAAGCGGGGGCGATGATCGGCGGTCCGGGAAACGGGAAGCGGTGGCGGACCCCCTGGGGCCGGACCCCAAGAGATCCCGTTCCCTTGCCCGGTCGCCATCACGCACGAGAAGAGGAGGGCTGGCGCTACCCTTGTCGACCTTCCGCATTAGGGACCCCATTGCGGAGTGAGCCTCTTTTGCCTGATGTCGAGGTGGTTTTAGCTCCGATCTTTGTTGACACCGAGCTTTTTCTTTCTTTACTTCAGAGCTCGTGGCTCGGGGTCGGGCCGACCGCTGGCCGCATTCTCGACGGCCACCTCGGCGAGGGAGGCGGGCCAGCCACCACTCCAGCGGCCGGTCACCGTGGGGGGTCCTCCGGGCGCCCGAGCCGCGTCTGTGGTGATGCGGTTGGAAGCCTCCCTGCAGATTCGAGCTGCAGCGGCCGCTGCGCAGAAGGCGGAAATGTCGCGGCAGTGGGCCTGGATTCGAGCTTTGGAGGAGAAGCTCACCGAGGCGCGCGAGGAGGCGCGGGCACTGCGGTTCTAGGCCGATGCCGTGGAGAAGGAACTCGCCAGGGTGCATGGAGAACGGTGTACCCTGCGCGATGATCTTATGAACGTGCTTGGTCCGGCCTTCGAGAGCATGGCCAGAAGCTTCAGGCCCCTGGGAGTGGATCTGCCGGAGCCGCCGGAGCGCGACGAGATGCATTACGCCCTCGGCCTATCTCATGCGTTAACGTCTGGTGACTGCCCCTTCTTCTGTGCGAAGCGGCTCGCGGCGGGCGGAGGTCGCCGTGTCCGTGGCGGAGTATGTGTTGGCTCACAGTTACCGCGACGCCGCCTTCGACCCGACCGCGACCATCGGCGGGGTCGAAGGGGACGCGGACCAGGTGCGGGCTAGAGTGCGGCCGGCAGCGGAGATGGTGGCGAGGCTGGTGACGGTCGATGCAGGTAGCGACAGCTCCGAGGATGATGAGGACTTCGCCAGATGAGCTTCCGGGTGCCTGCATCTTGCTTTTTGCTTCAGGGGGGCACAACGCATGTAAATATTCCATGCTGTGAACTTTGGGAGTTTTGCTGAATGCTTTGCATTTTTCCTCCGTCGTTAACACTCATCAAGCGACCATAGCTCTCAGGAACCACCGGGGTTGCGAAAGCGTAGGTCGGAGTGTTAGTATCCGGAAGAAAGCGCAGCAAATACCTGGTGACTTAGAAGTTCGAAAAGCGTGTCCCAAGTCGACCACGGGTAATCTCGCGCGGGCACTTCCTTCTTCCACACAGTACTACTTCGCAACCGTAGCCACAGGGGCGTAGGCCGTAGCACTTGGGTCGAGAGGGTTACCGTTTGCAAGGGATCCAATGGCTGGTTGGGACGCCAGCTCAAGTGGGTATGCGAGGACGCAGCCGCCGAGCCGCTCGTGAGGACTAGAAGCTAGTCGGCCGGCGTGGCTCGACCCTTAACGATTGAAGGCGAGCTCGCGTGCGCCGGGCGCATGCGGACGTATCGAAGGTCGGGCCGGCCTGCTCGAGTCGCCTGAGTTCGCCAAGCCCGACCTTCAGGGGCTCCAATACTGTATTGCCGCCAAAGCTTTGTGCGGCAAGCTTGAGGAGCGGCGGAGACGAAGACAAAGACCCCCTCCCCGGGGGGAAACTCGAGGAAGGCGAATCGAGCTCTGCTCCTGGCGTGAACACGTCGTCGAGCTCGCACCGTCGTTGGTGAAGAAGACCATCGAGGAGGGAAATGGAAATCCGGAGATCACGGAGATGACGCGCGAAGGCCCCTACCTGGCGTGCCAACTGTCGGTGTTTCGTATAACCGGTAAGTAGATTTATAAGTATAGGGGATTGTGCGCCTCTCCTCGAATGGTTAGGCGAAAGGAGCCTCGGATGAACACTGGATCGGGCTGAGGAGACTCAGATTTATATTGGTTCGGGCCGAACGTCCCTACTTCTAGTTTGTGGCGGAGGATCTCGTTGATCGGGGTATGGCGGATTACATACGAGGACTAAGGACAGGCCCTTAGTTCTCGTCCGAACGGCGAAGCTCAGGAGCTCCGATCGGTTGTTCGGGTCGGGAGAGTAAGCGAGGTGGATATGGGAGAATGAGGGGAATCGCCCCGTTGCTGGGGACCCTGCCTCCCTTTATATAGTCGGAGGGGGCAGGTTACACGAAAGTTTGGAGAGAAGAAGTAGGGGTATGCTATGCCCCGAAGCCTTGGTCTTCGGTCCTGGTGACTGACGGGTTGCTGTTCACCCATGCCGGGTTGGTAGACACAAGGGATGGTGCCTCATTGGAGGCGCTACCGCCTCATGCTTGCTTGTCGATCTTGGCGTCGTTCATGCCGTGCCTTGGCGTCGCCTCAAGTTGAAGCCTTCTCATCAGTACTGGCGGGCGAGTGGGCGGTGCTTGACTCGATGGCCCTCGCCACCTTGGGGAAAAGCCACTGTCCCAAAGATGGTTGTCGCGTCCATGGGGCGGTGGCGGCTTGGCGCCGACCGGTGATGTGGCGGGGTCGATATCCGAACTTGCGATGTATTCCTCATTGGCGACCACTTCGGTGATGCTATCACGGGCGTCGCGGTATGCTCGCACTGTTGAAGAGCGAGCCATAGCGAAAAGAACTCCTGTAGCTGCGTAGCGTTTGTGATCCGACGCAAAGGGCGGATCCAAACGGCATGCAATAACAACTCTTTTACCGTCCCCAACCTGTTCCTGGCTAATCTGTAACACGACGGAGCTATGTCCGTCGGCGATCGGCCCGGAAGCCAATTGGACTCCCAAAAGTTTGCAGTTGCGCCGTCCCCTATTGAAATGGTGGTACCTGCATTGAACAAGGCGCGGTCTGTGGCGTCACAAGGAAGCGTGGACCCAGCCTAAGGTTTATGATGCCCTTTCGAAGCGAACCAGAGCCACCGTAGCCAGAGAGCCCGTCCAAATCTGTCAATGTCTTTTATGCCCAATCCTCCTAGACTTTTTGGGCGACAAACTTTTTTCCAATTGACTAGACAGTGCCCTCCGCTGCACTCCTAGTCGCCTTTCCACAAAAAACTACGGCGAAGCTTGTCCAAACTCTTAGTGACCCAAGCGCCAAACGGAAAGACCGTTAGGTGGTAGACCGCCAACAAAGTAAGAACAGAGTTTATTAAAATCTATCGGCCTGCCCTGGACAACAACCTCCCTTTCCAACCTGCGAGGCGACTTCGCGCCTTGTCAATAAGGGGTCGCAGGTCCGACCTTTTATTAGCAGCATTTAGGAAACGCGAATTAACAAGTACAGTTCCTTAGCTTAGGGTCCTATAATGGCGACAGGACAATGGGGCTAGCTCTTCGAGGCTAGGAGAGGCACGGCGGTTTCCCGCCGTCGACGAGGTGACCACGTCAGCTGTCTCCTCTCCATGGCCGGTTGGGCGCAAGACGTATTTTACGGTTCCTGTGTCCTCTGTATCCTTTGCGTAGCAGTGCCCACTATTACGGCCGTGCGGGAGACTACAGACAAATGTGATTCTTGCTTGATGACTCCCATATCACACCATGGAGTTATGAGAGTGAGACATCGAGCTAATGATTGGAGATTTTAGGTTTTTGATCGTTTAGTTCTGATTGCAAGGATGCCTAAAGTTCATCCTTGTTTTTGGGTACCGGGCTCTGATACGAGCAATGTTCTGCCATAGATCAGATTGAAATAAGATGTGGATATTGTCACTGTGAAATTCACGGTCATCTTATAGATAGTAGAAATACTATTCCCACGTGAAATCTCGACCGTTCGATTGATGATGAATTCTACCTGTTAGTGCCATAGGCAACGATCATAGCCACCCATTTGTTACTTACACAAGAGGTTACATAGGGACAACAGGACTTCCACCGAAGAAAAAGGGCCCAAATTGTGAGCTGTAGAGGATTGCAGCAATCTCCAGAGTATTGTCACCAACTGAAGGTTGAAGCTCATCATGGACATAATTAGTATAAACAAAACAAAATTGTTACTAAACTCTGCTAGACATGCTACCACACGTCCACACCGGTTTGCATGGAGCCATGGATGCTTGAATTCATCCTTGCTTTTGGGTACCGCGTTCTTAATTCTTATACGATCAATATTCTGCGATAAAGCACATTGAAATTAGATATGGATGTTGTCAATGTGAAATTATCGGTCATGTTATAGATAGCAAAAATAGTATGCGCACGTGAAATCTCTGTGGATAAAAATGGATGGTTTCATTTGGCATGGCGGTGATATGCAGCCAGTGGCGGGCGTCGTGCTGTGCCGAGATGTACTTTGTGCTTGAACCGTGCTAGATCGAGGCAGCCCGTCATGCCTGCCATATCATGTTGTGCCGGTGCGGCTCCCCTTCGGCGAGTCCAGACATAGCCTATTTGCATATTGTGCCATGCCGGCCTAGGCCTAATCAATTTGCACTATTGTAATGAGAGAAAAGGAGAAGGAGAAGCACGACAATAGACAGAAATATTGAGAAAAAAGAAGTAAATCTTATTCATTCTTGAATAGGTATATAGTTATTACCTTATTAAAAACTTTACACCCCAGTGTGAAGTACCTTATAAGGAAAAGAGTACAGTAACTATGTACATATGTATAGACTACTCGTGGTTGAGATGGTCAAAGTCGGCTATCGTGCCCGTGATCTCCGAATCCTCGATCTGATGTTGTGTCCTTTCATCTGCACGCTCCCAATCTTTGAGGCATGTAATTGCCTCAACCATCTCAGGATTCAGAGATGACCTACTCAGCTCAAGTATCCTCTCCACTAAATTGAAAGTGGCTTTCGACGAGATAGTAGATGCCAAAACCATAAGTACATCCCGTGCAAAATGCAATAGCATGAAGTAAATAAGTTTGTGATTCTTCCACTACAAGAGCAAACTGAGTCGTTTATCCTCATCGATGTCAAACTCACTCTCCATGAAGGGTGTCTTAAGGTAGTGGTTGATCTCTACCTATGGATACTATTGCAACCTGTTCGACGCTTTAGAAGACTAACTAGACGTCTTGTATTTTAGCTTCTTCCATCTGTTTGAAGCGGTCGAACTGCCTTGTGCTTATTGTGTTGTTGAGGTAGATCTTCTTGCTTCACTTCTACCGCCAGACTTTTCGTAATATTTATCGAAAACTTTGAAAAAACTCATTATAAACATGAGTATATGCCTTAGAAAAATCAAAATTGAATGCTTCACCTATTCCCTCGAAAGCACCTTGCAAATCAGATAATTTTCTTCGAGGATCTAGATTAGTAGCAAAATACTAGAGACGCGGAATAGATTGAAAATATTTTTCAAATTTTTTCTCCTTTCGTTCTATAATGGGTTGTAAAATACAATTATCTCTAATTTTTTAAAATTATTAGCAATAATCTAAAACCACTCGATGACTAAGCAAGAAGTTAGGTAGTACACAACAGATAACATGTTGGTTGTATTGTACAAAATTTCTAAAATTGATGAAAATGACAAGCAACTTCCCAATCCATGTCATAAACCAATGACTTACCATTATTGCAATTGACGAAGATTGTGATAATATACTCGTAGTCCTTGCACCGCTCTAGCATAGTATACGTAGAGTTCTATCTAACCTTTATATCAAGATTGAATCTTTTTTGTTGCTTATGTTGGCCTTGGAGTACTTTGAGAACTAGGCGAACCTATACTAAAATTGATAGCATCATGTATGTTGTTTAAACTAGCTTTTATTATATCCAAACCTATCTATACAGCAAGATTAATGATATGGCATACACATTTTTGGTGGAGTACAAAACCTCCAACATAAGTCTCAAAGTGCAGTGAGAGATGCTCTATGGCTGTCGTGTTAGCTGATGCATTGTCAAGAGTAATTAAAATAATTCTATTTTCTATATTAAAGTCAGTAATAACCTTACATGCATAGTTAGAGATAGCCTTTCTAGTGTGTACCTTATCGATTAGTCTAAACCTTATGACCTTTTTGCTTAGGATGTGGTCGTCATCCAAGTAATGTGCGACAACACTAAGATAGGCTACTCTTTAGTGGAAGGATGTCCATATCTGATGTCAAGGCAAAGGAATAACAAACTCTCGTGAATGCCTATTTCAATATTGCTAGTTTATTTGTGTACATTGTGTATATATCATGTGTAATTGTTTTCCTACTAACATGTTGATATTGTGGGCAAAAAATCACGTTACACCATCCTTTCAAAATTAAAGCTCTCACCTATTCTAAGTGAAAGATCCTCCATAACTATATAACGTGTAATTTCATCTCTAGCTATATCAATGTTGTATATCCATATACTTACGGTGTTAAAGTTGAGCTGTATCTGGATGTCCTCGCCCAGTCTTCATCTTATCGATATCTTTTTCAAGCATGCCTTCGCGTGCCATTTGAGATGACCTATTCCTCCACATACATGTATAGATAATTTAGATTGACAGTATTTACAAATAGCATACACTACCTCATGTCTATCCATAATTTTGATGGTTCTATCCATATGTTGTCAGTATCATGCATGTCGACTACCATATACAGACGTCCGTTCCGAATGCACCAATGTAGCAGCATCAAAACTCAGGCTAGAGCCAGATACTGACACCCATCCCAGATGCATAGATGCAGCACTATCATTGCTCGATACGGATACCAATGCCCGGCCATTGAGAATGTAAGAGGCATCCTCAATGCTATGCGTACTATCCAAATGACGGTCATCCATGCTATAGTCTCCTATGCTGAGGGAGAGTTGGCACAGATCGATCTCATGATCTCAACGAGGGGGACTTGGAGAGCGAGGGCGTGTCCACCTACTCTTGCTCTTGCCAAACATTTTGTTTCATGGCTGGAGAGAAAAAAATAGAACAAACTCACAGCAAACAGAGAGAAAAATGAGAGAGCGAGTGGGATGTGCTAAACAAATGAGGGATGTGCTAAAGTGCTGAACAAATAGAGCGCTCAGGCTGATTTTATAGCGAGCATAATCGCCCGTTAAAATCAGGTGTGGCATGGAATCAACTAGGCGAATGTTAAAATCAGCTTTATTTTCTTTTCACGTGTCATATCACTGTCCGTTTCTATTGTTTGCCAAACGTTGTACAGCTCTAAAAATTTAGAGCCCGTTGGGAAATCAATCCCCCCTCTCTTCCTCTCTTTGTCTCTGTCTCTCCCTCTTTTTTTCCCTCAACTCCCATTTTTCCCCTGAAAACCATGCACCTGCCCCCTCAGCTTGGTTGCTCAGCCCCTCCTCTCTCGATCTCTCTCTCCCACTCTGTCCCGTTTGGCCAACCGCCCCCTCACCTCCCCTTCCCCCGCACCGGCTTCTCTTTCACCTCCCCTCCATGCCAGCGCCCACTCATCTCCCCTCTACTCGACGCTCCTCCCTCTACCCCTTACTGCCGCCCTCCACGTCCGGCGCCCCTCCCTCTCCCCTCCTACGGTCCCGTCGCCCCTCCCTCTCCCACCTCCATCGCCTGGCCTCCTACGGTCCCATCGCCTCTCCACCGCCTCGCTTCCCTTTGCCCCTTCCTCTCCCTCACCGGCCACTCTCCCCCTCCACTCACCTCACCTCCCCTCTGTCGCCACGCCTTCCCCACCTTCTCCCTGATGCCATCCCCCTCCCCTCCACCTCTCAGGTGCGTCTCTCCTGCCCATGCATCCATGGCCTCGCAATGGTGACGGGAGGCCATAGCCACGGCGGGTGTGTGGCCAAGGCAGTGGGCAACGGCCATAATGACACGTGCGCGGGCATGTCCCCATCCCTTCACCTTTCCCTCGGTGGGCTCAGGCTTGGGCTTGGGCACGGCCATGTGCGGCACTGGCACATGCGAGGGGCAGGCGTGTGCATGGTGGAACATGGTCGTAGGCTCAGGAGTGCGCATGTGCAGTAGTGGGCATGAATGCAGGCTCGGCCATGTGCGGCGCGAGAGCAGCAGGGGCGCTAACACAAGCATGCACGGGCGCGAAAAATATTGCTAATTGTATTGTAAAAGTTCTGGAAGATTTTAGCCTTACTGATAAGATTTTTGCAATAACATTAGATAACGCTTCAGCATATACTTCTACCATGAACATTCTTACTCTGCTTTTCAATTCGTATGCTGAATGTTTCTTATTACATCAGCGTTGTGCTTGCCATATTATTAATCTTATAGTTAAATTTGGTTTGAAGAGGTTAGATCAGTATCTTGAACCTTTTTGCACTACAATATCTTCCTTAAATAATTCTAATTAATGAGTAGCAGCATATAAGGCTTATTGATTGAACTCTACTTACTTGATGTTTAAGTCTCTTATACCCTATGAAAGCACATTTTTTATTTTTATTAACATGCACTATCGTAGATGGGATGGTTAACCGCTACTCACAGAGTAACATTGGTATATTGCTAAATAATTACTTTGATTTTTAGAAATTTTTTATGATTTCACTGTTGCTTTATCTGGAGTTTATTACTCAATCTCTTCTTTAATTGTGCATCATATTTTAGAAATTACTACCCACTTAAGTGGCCACAAAAATAATAATATCTTGCGTGAAACTGTTTATGCTATAAAAACTAAAATTTTGAAGTATTGGCAAGATATTTCTATGTTATATTCATTTGTATTTATTTTAGATCCTGGAGCTAAATTTTGAGGATTTTATAATGTTCTCTCACTCCTAAGAGATGCAATAGGTATTGATTATTCTAGTTATTTTTCAAATATCTATAGTAACTTATCTCAAGTTTATGCTAAGTACGATCAGAAGTTTGCTGAAGTTCATATGCAGCGACCTCCACCAATACCCACAACAGGTAAGAAGAAATCGCATGGAGAAAGATATGGGGTGCAGGTAGCTCTTCCTCAAGGAGTTTGATTACAACAACGTCAAGTGTGGACAGAATAAGTGGTGAAGAGCTAGCTGCCTATCTCAACAGCGACATTGTCAACTACCAAGAGCAGTAAGAGGAGGACTTCAGCATTTTGCGGTGGTGGCACAAGCACAAAGTAACATATCTGGTGCTTTCCATATTAGTACGGGATGTGTTAATAGTTCCTATCTCCTCGGTTTCTTCCGAGTCTGCTTTTAGTCTATTCAGAAGAATAATCAAGGAGAGAAGAACAAATCTAACAAGTGAAATGATGGAAATACTTCTCACTGTGAAAGATTAGGAACAAGCTGATCAATGAGTTCAACATACTACAGAAAATTTTGAGCTGGCGGATGTGTTTGAAAATCTTTATCTAGATAATCATGAAGAATAATTGTAATCTTTCACTTTTTTCCTGTATCACTGAGCTATAGATTGTACTCTTTTTTCTTTGCCAAGGTTTTCTCTTGTTGAATTTTTACTTGGCAAAGTTTTTAACAAGGCAACCAAACATATTAGCTCATTATTTAATTCCAATTATTTGTCACATTTTAGAATTTATTTCATATTTTAGCTTTTTCTTAATTTACATATATTTTTAAAAGTTTTTCTAATTATTCTAAATTTTTTCCATTTTCTGATTTTTTTTCATATTTTTCTGTACTTTTTCATACTTTTCTATTTTCTAATATTTTTTCTATTTTTTTATTTTTTTAAAGCTAACGGACTAGCCCAGCCTATTTAGGCCCGTCAGACCAACGTCGGCACGACACGGCACGACACATGAGGCCAACGGGCTGTATTTGGGCTGGCTCCCCAGCACATGGGCCGAGACAGTACGACCCGTTTATTATTCAAGCCAAAATGGACCGTGCCATGCCGCCCGTTTGGCCCACTTTGGAGGTGGCATTAAACTCTATAGGACGATTCACAAAGGTTGTTTAGCTATTGTCGATCTATCGCACGTAAGCATAAGAAAAACGCCGTTGCCATGCCTTCCTGTTGCGAAGTAGTTTTCAGCCTCTGTAGAAATTGTACTTATTTTTTGTGTCTCATATTTGGTTTAAGTATAGCTCGCAAATACTAAAAACACATTCAACCGCAACCCGAACGAACTTAGTCCTTCGGTCGGCAGATTTCTTCCTGATGTGGCGATCCGGTCATAAACAAGCTGACTCACAATATTCACGTACAGTCCAACCCCCCTATTCGACAGCGACACAGCAATAGAGTTTTCAGTGGACGCCAAATAGTTGATCACAAACAAGGCAAAATAGACCACCGTCATGCAGCAGAACTAGAGAGGCCACCATGATGCTCTGCATTTGAAGTTCTAAGTATCTTCTTACTAAGGATTGCTACAATGCAACATCAACCATTCCTTCGGTCGACAAGCTATGTATAACCGTTACTTTTACTGACTTTCAACCAAACCAATTCTCCTATAAGCTTATGCTATTGAGAAACGTTGCGCAATCTGCTAGTACTTTAACATCTTTCAGTTTCACAATTATGGGAAGAATGTATAGTTACAGTGGCTGTGCGCCTTTATTTCAATAAGGCGGATGATCTGTGAAAACGTGGTTCATTATTTTTGAGCGGACAAGGACCTGTGAACTAACAGGAGCCGATCGTGAGGAGCCCCAAGAAGCAACCTGTTGGACGTTGGAAATAGAAAATGGTTTTTGGCAGACTAGCAGTGACCCCTGCTGACCTTGCACATGCTTCGTCATTTGTTTGTTTGTTCTGTAACGAAGGATGAGACAATGTAGTTGTTTCCAACTAAAAAAGAATGAGAAATTTTAGGAACCATACACGGTTCCTTCTTGAATAAACAGGATAGCTTGAAAAGCCATCCCCTTCCACTCATTTTCCTTCCGGTAAACTCTCTCTCTCTCTGCTTGCTCTCTTCAGCTCTCTACCTTTTTACTCTCTTTCATCCAAAACTCCCAATCTACTCATGGCTACGATGATGGTGGCTACTGGCAAGCGAGATGGCGCGACTAGGGCGGGATCAATTGAGGCAACACAATAGTGAGTTTATGTAGAGGCCTTGTGTGTACATGAGGGCAAGATGCGGGAGAGCAGGCCGCTATTGGTGAGCACGGTCGTGGGTGGTTGGGCAAGCGGTGATGGACCTGCAGGTGAATTTGATAGCAGTGCGACTCTGCTGCTCAGTGACATGGTGCAGGGCTCGGGCTGGAGTGGGGGAAGAGAGAGAGAGAGAGAGATGGAGGCCCGACACGGAGCTCTAGCACAAATCCTGCGGCAGGTAACGTTAGTCAACTCCATCGTGGCTATAATAGTCAGGGCTGGAGCTAGGAGAAGAGAGTGAGTCAGCAGTGGATGGTGTCGATAGCATCATCGTAGGAAAGTGAGTTCATCGAAACTACCCAAAACTTCTTCATATTTGTTTAAACTTATTGAAACTTTTGGCTGAAATTTGTTGAAACTTGTTGAAGCTTTTTGGAACTTTTAGTTAAAACTTGCTGAAACTTTTAAAAACTCATCAGCTAAAACTTGGTGAAACTTGAGTTCCAAAATCTGAAATTCATTGAAACTATGGCTTGAAATCTTCTAGAAACTTATAGAAATGTGCAAAATTCACTGAAATATGAAACTTTTTAAACATTTTCTCAAAACTTACTGAAACTATATGAAACATATTTCTATACCATTACAATGGTAATACCATTCTCTAGTCACTCCCAAAAATTAACCGAGGATTAACGTATCTCGTCCTAGTACCAGCCACACCATCTTGCAGCTTGCGTTGTTCTCCCCATGTAGTGTAATATGCTGACGATGTCCAGTCTATGATATTATTTTTGAAGGTACTCAAGTCTATGATAATGAAGATTACAATGGTCGCAACCTCAGCGCCGCTAGTGCTCATGGCCACAACCGGACACACTTGAAGTTCGTGCACAGCTCAGTCACGCGCATCTTGTTCCATTGGCTCATCGGCGGTTGCTTGAGCCGAATCCTCAGCACGGCCACCAGGGACGGCTGTTGCTCACCTCTTCCCATAGCAACTCCTCCTCCTCCCCACTATCACCCTCCGCACACTCCCACTCCACCTCCTCCCCACACACCACCATTCACCTCCATTGCCTCGCCCCCTACCCCTACCTCCGTCATATCTATGCCACCCCCTCCCTTATCCACCCTGGGCGCTACTTTGCTTCTTCTCTGCCATCATTACTTTGTTTGGCACTGGGTTGTGGGGAGGTGGACTCAAGGGTGGCCATCGTCATCTCAATCCCTGCAGTTACCTCTCTCTGCCATCTCCCCTACCGTCCCTAGGGCTAACTCCCTCTATCGTCCCTGTCGCCGCCCCCCTTCTCCATCTGGATCTAGCGGTTCATGAGGCATTCTTCATCCTGATCTTGCAGCCGACATCCTTGATTCGACAACTTCAACCTCCCTTCCCTCGACAGGGGAGTTGACGAGGGAGACAAAGGTCCGGCGGTGCGGCATGGTATTGGGATTGGTGGCGATGCGTGCTGGCTATGGGGTGGCGTTGGATCTAAGGAGGAAGGGAGAGGTGAAGTAACTGGGGAGGGGAGGAAGGGGCAATGTGAGGAGAGGGGAAAAAGGCCAAATGGTTTACGACAAGGAGGGCTCATAACTGTTGAGAGAGAAAGCATAAGTGTGGATGAGACAAGCATGGTAAATTTCTTTTATTAGTTAAGATATGCTAAAGATGTCAAGTCTCACATTTTTTTTAAGGTAGTCAAGTCTATGATACAGAAGATTCAGCGACATGATGGAATCATTGGAATGGATCACAACATGTTCTTTTCTATTTACTTTTATGCATCTAAAAAGGCATTGTACAGGCTATATTTGCATAATGGCCCATCCCAAGTCCTAACTGAGTTTTGGGCGGCCGGCCCAAGCCCATCCATTCCCATTTGAATTGAGCCCACCAAAATGAACAAACCAAGACCAAAAAAAAAAGGCTGAGAGGTAGATCGGAGCAGGAGAATCGCAGTTCGGCGGCGGCGGCCTGAGGTAGCAAGTCCGGGTCGATCAAAGCCGAAGATGAGCGGGAACGGGGTGGTGAAGAAGGTGGCGGACGCGGCGGCGAAGGCCGGGAAGGCGATCGACTGGGACGGCATGGGGAAGATGCTCGTCTCCGAGGAGGCCCGCAAGGAGTTCGGCAACCTCCGCCGCGCCTTCGACGACTTCAACCACCAGCTCCAGACCAAGTTCTCGCAGGTACCTTTCCTTGCCTACCAATCCCGTCCCTCCAACTCGCATGATCAATCTAGCCAATGTAGCTAGGGTTTGGTTCCCGGTCAGATAAGACCATGGGTTTTTTTCGCTGATCAACACCATTGCGCGTGGGATCTGTTTGTGGAGCCAGGAGCGTTTGTCCCTCGCGAAAACAAAGGAGGAGCGTATGTTGATCGATGGACTGGGCGAAGCATCAAGCACCCCCTGTGATTGTAACAACGCCATTGCATTTTGTTAGATTACACTAAAGTGTCCGTATGATACGACAGTGTTGAGTACAGCCGAACAAATCTCAACAACCATGACGAAAAATCTGGCCTGCGCCTAAAACGAAAGCATGTGTTGGTAATACAAAATAACTGAGTGTGTAAATTGGAATAGGTTTGGTCATCGGTGAGTATCTTATAACTATGATAACATGTACCGAGGGGAGGAGATGCCTGAAAATTGGTTTCTTCTTTTCCGTGAAAGATGAGCAAGAACTTGAAACTATCGTATTAGATGGCTGTATCGATGTGCACCATGTGTAAGGTTCGGTATAACCTTTTACCTTTGCCCTTAGCGACTGGACTGCAACAAGTAGATAGCTATTCTGTTTTGCTTCTAAGATTTGTTTTGGCAATAGGTTAGCTATGACCGACAGGAAAAGGATAGGGCCTATTTGATTCGGCGGTGGGTTCGCTATGACCGACAGAAAACGATAGGGCCTATTTGATTTCTTCTTAACCCAAGCGTTGACTGTGGTTTTGAGCAAGAGATCACAAACCCCTGTCAGGTTCTTTATTAATAGTGCAAATGGATATATGCTGCACAATGACAAAAAAGACTGGCATGAATGAGTTGAGCAGTCGTTCTCTGACATGTTAAATGCTTGTAAAGTTTAACCCTGTTTGTTTGCTAGCTTTGTATTGATCTTGTGTTAAAGTGTCATGTCAACCTTGGAAACGTTCATTATCTCTTCTAAGTTCTAACATGTTGGGTGATCTGAGAAAAGTATTTATGTTGTTATTGCAGGAACCCCAGCCAATTGATTGGTAATACTACAGAAAAGGAGTTGGATCAAAAGTTGTGGATATGTACAAGGAGGCTTATGAAAGTGTGCGCTTTCCATATCCTCCACCTTACTTGCATTTCTAGGAAACTGGTGTGCTGTTAAATTGCAAGAAAATTGGTTTTGATATCATTTGGGATTTACAACTTGTGACTGATGTGTGATTTGGAACATTGATTAGGATTTTAAATGTAACTTGCCTATATTTTGTTTAAAAATGATCCAACCATAAGATGGCCTGAGTGATGGATATTCGATCACATTCTAATATATCAGGTAGCTTTTAACCATAGGTTCCACACCTGTTACGTTAGATAAATTCAGTCAATATGAGTCACTCTCTCTTTTCCTTTTTTAAAGGATGCCGCTAAAAATATGCTGTATGAAAGTCATGTCACAACATTGAACTCCACAGTGGATCTGGATTTAATGCATACCAAATGATTTAGTAACTGGTTTTGCTATCTTGCAGTACAATTGTTATTCTTGTGCGTTTATGCTGTTTTCATCTGTTTGACCTCTTATTGAGATACCAATCATGGTACCAATGCAGGTATTGAGATCCCCAAGTATGTGGACACTGTCACTCCTCAGTACAAGCCGAAATTTGATGCTCTGGTGAGGATTCACCGTTCTGTTTATGTCTCACCTTTCCTGTTCTGTTCTGATATGCTTGCTTTGGTACAAACTGGCTTGTGACTTCTGGTATCACCCCTTCAGGTATTTTCTGAAATATAATTTTTGACATATGTAGTTAGTCGAACTGAAGGAAGCAGAAAAGGTATCTCTGAAGGAATCAGAGAGGATAGAGAAGGAGATTGCTGATATGCAGGAGATGAAGGTGAGGTGGATCCTTGGCAAATTTGGAACTGGTTGCTTTTACTTTCATTTTAACATCTTGCTTATACACACAGAAAAAGATCAGCACGATGACAGCAGACGAATACTTTGAGAAGCATCCTGAATTCAAGCAGAAGTTTGATGATGAGATTCGTAACGTTTACTGGGGATACTCTCATCTCCTTTACTGGAGCATTCAATAATATTTCTTTGTCCCGATGTATGTAGGGAAGTTCACCATCCAATCTTCGGTGAATTCCATCTCTTCCTGTTCTGATGTAGCATTCGCCCTTTGCAGGGTTGTACTTGATTTAATTAGCTCAATACGAAGGCGATGCCAAAATATATATTTCCAATCAAACTCAGTCCTTTGGTCGGCAAATTTCTCCAAGATGTGACAACTAACGAGCTCTTCCACAATCCGTGCACCACCGTCGATCCCCTTTTCGAAAGCGATATTCGAAGAAGAAATTCAGTGGACGTCTAATAATTGAGCACAACAAAGAAGCGAAACTGACCACCGTCATGAACTGGAGAAAACACCTGAAGCCTGTGCTAAAAAAATGGAGCTAAATTTGTCATCTTTTTGACTCCTGGTGCCATATGGTTTTGCAAGACAAGGACCTGTGAACGAACAGGAGCCAGAAGAAACCTCAGGGATGTTGCCCTTAACGAAGGGTTTGCAGTGAAGCATTCTTTGGTTGTTACGTTTATCGTGGGAGGATTAATAAGGCAATAATGTTGATGTTTCCAACAAATAAAGGCAGCTGGGATAACATGTAAAGAAGGATAACTAGCTAGGATATTGATATGTAGGTGGGCATTTATCCTATGCTCCATGAAAGAATGATTACTAGTACTACTTGATATTGATTTTTAGGTGGGCATTTATGCTATGCTCCATGAAAAGAAATTGGGTAGATCCTAAACGATGGCTAGGATGAGGAGGGTAATTGCAGTGCACCTTGGTTAGGCAAAAGTAGACCTTGCAGATATTCCGTTAGCGGCACGGATTTTCCCTCAGTTCCCTGAATCTTTTGGATGGTCCAAGAGATGACACATACTAAAACAAAGCACAAGATTCGCACTGGTTTAGTACACGACGTCCCCTCAAAGCAGACACTCCCCATTCTCACCTGTGTTGTATGCATTCGTGTACCATTTCTCCTGCATCCTCAGCATAGCTCGTCAAACCCATCATAGAACCTCTCGTCCCTAACAGATTCATGTAGTGTTCTAATTAACACTATAGCAACAAATCGAAGCAAAATTCTCAAGAATTCCTCTAAAGAAATGCTCACCTCCGATTGTGCTCGTGGCGAGCTTGGGCTGGCCGTGCAACTTGAACCTCGTCTTGATCACGTCCAGCATTGCTTCCTTCCGTTAAAACCGTCTATCATGTGCATTGATATCACAGAAGATTTTTTGGTTAAACCTGTGTGAGATGTGTATTGAGAGCACAGACGGTTTAAACCAAAAGCTATCTGTGATGTGTATTTACCATCATCATAGAAGAGAATGTACACTCATCACAAACGGTTCTCGAAGAAATGTGTATGATTATATTTAATACAGACTATTTTCGAAAACCGTCTATAATGAGAAGTCTAATATAGTCCTTTCTGTAGTAGCGTATTTTCATCCTGGCTTTTGCCACTGTCCCTAACGGCATGTTGGTTTGGATGGCCGTCCAACACCGACTTGATTCTCATAATGGGATCATCTCTCCATCTTGCTGCCGGGCCCACCACCAGCATCAATTTTTCAGATAATCCTGCGGCCAATATGAACTGATGCTCAATTAGGTTAGCTTACTAGCTCAGCATTAAGAATTAACAAAGGCAGAGAAAAGCTTAACCACAATTCAGATGGGTCAGTGTAGTACGTGGTGTTGTGATGTCAGGCTGAGCCAGTGGTTCAATTCCATATATCCAGAGAATTAACTGCTTCGGCTGGTTCCTCATTCTTTTTTATGTACCATTTCCTGTCAGGAATGTTGACCTAATTGGATCCAATCTCATCTGTTTGGTGTTGTGTACGTATATGCATGGATGAGAAAAAGGCGTTGCCAGCAAGCGCCGACCAAAGAATATAAAGCAATTTCACATGACCAAAAGGGTTATATATAATTGGGGTCTCGTTCGATCCGACTTGATTGGCCCGTGATTTCCACTCATCGCCGATTAATTGACGGAGTTGGGAGTTACCTGCTCTTGTCCTAGTCTTAACTGGACTCTGGATGCTTCATTGGTTACTTCATTGTCTAAGTGGTAATGGTTCTCGGTCAATTATACGCACGGTTTTGCTATGGATAGGTTGCCACATATGTTCTAATCTAGTACTATTCTGTTTAGTTAGTTAGAATAAAGTTATATTTCTTTCATTACTGGATAGATGTCATTCTAGTTTCTTGCACTCCCACCAAGACATATTTATAAAAGACAAATTATAGTTTCTTGCACTTCCACCAAGACATATTTATAAAAGACAAAACTACATTACCGCTCTTCATTGTATCTCTGAGTTCATGATAGTAAATCACATTAGAAATAGTTAAAGATAAGGGTATATATAGGAGAAAAAATGGTAAAAAGTTACATCGGAATTGTAGAATGATATGTATTTAAAAACAAAATTTGACAGTCAAAAAGAATGGGATGGTATTTTGTTAAACATCACTCTTTGCAAGGATATGTGCTGACCTAATTTTCCCTTAAAGCTTTCATCTTCACATCGATCTCATAAGAGAATCGGTTTTAATTGTGTACCCTCGCTGATGAGGCACGGTGTCAATTGCTGAATCACTTTCCGGTGCCAATTGCAACTGGTCTAGTAGATACACGATTAATTTGCACTATTATAATTAAGCTCCGCAGATTTAACAGTGCAAACCCTTTTCTTACTTGACTAACGAGATAATGTTTCAAGGGTTTTTTAGGTTATCCGAGGGAATTTCTACCTCCCTAAGGAAATGATATGCGTAATTTAAGGTCTGTTTGGTAGAACTCCAGATCCCAGCTTCATCTGAGATCTGAAATTTATATGTTAAAATAAAGTGAATTAAGTTTATATTTTTTGTCTAAAATGTAAACAAGATGATCCATCTAAACACTCTTAGGGGGTGTTTGGGACAGCTCCAGCTCCACCAAAATCTGTGGAGTTGGTGGAGCAGGGTATTTTTAGCTCCAGAAATTTGTGAAGCTGGAGCTATGGGTACATTAAGAGTGTTTAGGTAGATCATCTTGTTTACATTTTAGACTAAAAATATAAACTTGATTCACTTTATTTTAGCCTATAAGTTTCAGTTCTGAGCTGGAGCTGGGATCTGGAGCTCTCCCAAACAGGGCCTTAATGTACTCACAGCCTCAGCTCCACGGATCTGGTGGAGCTAGGAATACTCAGCTCCACCAGATCCACAGATCTGGTGGAGCTGGAGTTCTACCAAACACACCATTAGTCTCAACTGCTATTTATACTCGGTATGATTAAAATTTACAAAGATAAAGGTAATTTATCAAAACTACTGCGAAACTACACATTTAAATTTTCATTTCAGTGTAAAGTATCTAGGCCCCAGTAGTTTTCACGTCTCGGTGTTCAATGACCACCGGATCATCTGGACTAACACGATTATCAGTATTGTTCATGGTTTAGTTAGGTCCCCATGATGGTATTTGAGTGACTTCGATTTGATGGCATGGCACCATGAATGATAATTGGAGTGCAATACTATAAATGAAGGTTAAGGATGTTTTTTGATGTATATACTGGCTAGGCCCTATTGTTAGCTTAGGGCTTATTTTTCTTTTAGTTGCACTATTAAAAGGGGCTCCCACCATTGGTGCAGTGGAGGAACACATGGTCGCTTGAGTTGTTCAGAGAAGATGGAACTGGCACAGGATAGAACTGAGAGGGAAGATGTGGGAGGAAGGAGAGGATGATCCTTGTTCCTTGACCAGTTGGTACTTGATGCAACGGCTGAGACTGGAACTTCCAAATTTCCAACATTTGGCCCATTTTCACGTGGGGTAGAGTTTCTATATAGTCACAACGGTGATTGCAACGGTGACTGCAACTTAAACGGTCACTAGCTATCGGTACAGTTAGATCGAAGCAATAAATGGTCCGGATCAACGAAAGTGTGCAGTAATAGTGCATTGTTAGAGTACTTAGTGCAGTGTTAAGTGTGCTACGGTCGATCTGCGGCTGCGAAAAGTGGAGTCATCACGGAATTGCATTGGATCTCTTTCCTTTCATAAGCTCCCGCGTTGTTATTGATTGACTTGGAAGTTGAAACAAGAAGAGGACAAACGCAGACAAAGTTACATTTGCTCCTCAACGCGCACAGACGAACACTTGCTCTGCTGCAGCTAGCACTGCAGGCTTCACACTTAATCGAAGCCACTACTTACTAATAAGCCAGTGCTCTCTCCATTCCCCTTAAACTTGGAATGAGGAGGAGCCCAGTTACAGCTTGGCCATGGAGGTGGACGAGCTAGGCGTTGCTCCGGAAGGAGCCGTAGCCCCTGGCGCTGGCGCGGAGGACGATCTGGTGGTACAGCGCCGCCATCGCCGCGCCCACAAACGGCCCCACCCAGAAGATCCACTGCGTCAGATATGAACAACGCGATCGATGTCAGTTCAGGCCAACTGATGATCATACCATGATTTACGTACTCCTTGCCAGCTCCGTTGTTTTGTACAGTGTACACGAAAAGCGTACCTGATCGCCCCAGGCCTTGTTGTTGCCGTACACCACGGCGGCGCCCAGGCTCCTCGCCGGGTTGATCCCCGTCCCGGTGATCGGGATCGTCGCCAGGTGCACCATGAACACCGCAAACCCGATCGGCAGCGGAGCCAACACCTTCGTTTACATTCAAAGATGCAGTGAGCGCAGGTTTTTGAAATGCGCAATCACAGATTAACTAAAGTTTATCCATTTACCGGAACATGGGAGTCGCGAGCGCTGCGCTTGGGATCGGTGGCGGAGAAGACTGTGTAGACGAGCACGAAGGTGCCGATGATCTCCGCGGCGAGGCCGGTGCCGGTGGAGTACCCGGCGCTGACCTCGTTGGCGCCGCCGCCGTAGCGGGCGTAGAGCCCGCTCTGGAACCCCTTGACGAGTGCGACGCCGCAGATGGCGCCGAGACACTGCACGACCATGTAGAGTAGAGCGCGCACCAGGGACACCTTGCGCGCCAGGAAGAGACCGAACGTCACGGCTGGGTTGATGTGGCCGCCGGAGATGCCGGCGGTGCAGTAGACGAGGATGAAGATCATGCCGCCGAACGCCCACGCGATGCCGAGGATGCCCACGCCGCCGCACGCGGCGTCGGCGCCGGAGGCCGAAGCGTCCGTCTGGTGCTTGTACCCGATGACCGTGGCCACCGTGATGTACAAGAACAGCAGCGTGGCCACGAACTCGGCGATCACGGCCCGGTACAGGGACCACTTGCCGAGCTCATCGATGTCGACGAGCGGCGCCGGCGGTGGGTCCGTGTAGTCCCGGGCGCCGCCGGCCTCGAGAGCTCCCACGTCAACCTCCTTGCCCATTGCGTGGCTAACTTGCTTGATTTGTTACTAGAAGAGAGCAAGAGCTGCTTGAGAAGTTGCAAGTGTTTTGTGTTTGTGATCGTTGTGGTTGTGATGGGAGGTATTTATAGGGCTTAAGGTTAAATTTTCATTCGAAAATTAATTGTAGTGACCTTGGCTGTACACATCGGAGATTGACAGTTTTCATTGACTGGCATCAACCTGTGTTTCCATTATTCCCATCTAGCCTGAGCTATAGATGTTCATTATACTAAATAACTTCCAACATTTACTTTCTTCAAAATAATTCTACAAAATGGTAGATTTTAAGGATTTGTCTGGCTGTCATCTAGCTGTTTTTCTAATTAGTTGAAAATTTTTATTATTAGACCGTTCCAATATTCATGCAACCAATTTCTCTCCCTCCCTCCCTAGCTCAAAACATTTTGGAGGTTTCCAGGGATATGTGAGTATTTTTTTTTGCTAAAGACACTTGAATTTTGAGCCATTGGATCTAGATTCAAATGGTCTTATTCCTCCTCAAACCATATATCTTCCCCACCTACTCCTAGTCGCCGTCCCACCCCACCCTAACCACCTGCTGCCGGATCATCGTTGTCTCTGATGCTAGAGCTACCCTCCACAAGCCACCGCCACTCTTGCCTCCCTCCTCGTCGTCATCTTCCTCCTTCCTGACGAGCCACCCTTGCCTCACCTTCTTCCTCCTCTCCAATGAGCCTCCCGTCCCCCTTCTTCGTCCTCTCCGATGAAATCCCGTCGTGCATCCTCCTTCCTCGTCTCCAATGGTTACTGCCATGGGATCCGCCACTACCTCCTATTTCTACTCTCATCTCGTCGCCCTTTTGACCTCCACCGTCCTTCTCCAACCGCGTCGCTGGTGGTGCGATCGCCGCCTTGCCACCATCATCGTCCATCGCTAGTCCGCATGCACCCCCCTCCTCCCTCTATACCATGGCACTAGTGAACATAAGTGAAGGACTAGAAATGACGATCAGAGAGGGTGAATGATCACACAAAAAAATTCTCCCAAAGAATCCAAACAAAACCTCAAAAGATCTCAAAAAAGCGGAAGAAAAAATCTCCCAAAAAATTAGCTTAGGGTGGCACTACCATGCTACAGAGGCCGATAGTGCCGGGATGAACTGAAAACAGAGTATGAGTAGAAAAAAATCAGCACGAGTTCAAAACCAAAAATTGGTATATCTTTTGATTGGTTGATTGAAAACCCACAAAACTTTGTATGCATATTCCTATGGGTGTCAGGAACCTATTCTAACTTTCAATCACAAGGATTGACATTAAAATTTTGACCTTTTTCAAATTTATCAAGGTAGAACCAAAACTGGGTCAAAAGTAAAAACTTTGTCCTGAGCTTGCTCGTGGGTGTTTCGATGATCAAGATGAACTTGGATGATCTCCCACATGTCATAGCAAGCAAGAACTCCAAAAATATTGCCCTGAAATGACCAAGATCAAGATCCACCTCAAATTCTTCCTTCCCAAGCAAAAACTGATTTCTTGAAGAAACTTGGATGATCAAGAAGAGGTTTGTCTAGAGGAGTGGGGATGATCTACAGAGGATACAACTATCAATCTTTCATCCTTAGCAACGCAAGATCAAGTAAGAAAGAAACCGCATGAAAAGATCAAGAGTAAAGTAAGGGGAAGATCAAAACTTGAGGTAAAAACTTGAGGACAAAATTTGATTTTATTTCAAATCAAGAGGATAGATTACAAAGCCTTTCACTTGAGGGCAAAACTCTCAAGGAGCACGCATACCACACAAGAAAACCAAACTCTTGTGGAAAACCCTAACACTTCTAGTGACTAAGTCTAAGATCTTGCCTTCGCCTCACCAAGATCTAGCCCCAAAGTCCTGCAATTACACAGACAAAAAACGCATCATATAACACTATTTACAATAATATGCATTAATCAACAATTAAAGCAAATATTATGCTCAAGTCGCTGGAAAGTCGGTACTCGCTCCTAGGTAGCGAATAGTGCCGTTCATCCTATAAAATTCTTCGTGAGACCCTCTCTGAAAAATAACTACTGCACTATTGGTACTACCGCTCCTAGGTACGTAGCCGATAGAGCTCTCTGCAATGCCTAGAGCAAGAGGAAAATAAAAAGATGACCAAGTTGGCAAGAAGAATTTTAGAGCAAGCCAATAGAAAGAATAAGTTTTCTACAAAAGGTCTAGAAAACCAAGAAAACTCACAAAAACTCAAATATACTTATGATCCTAAGAACTAGCAACTTTTCACCATGATCATAAGAACCAAAATGCATTCATATTTCTCACCTTTTAATGATATCTTTTCTAATTTCTCCCTCCTTTTGGCAATATAGGCATCAAGTTGCTATTTTCTCCTCCTATCAATATGTATGTATGAAATGCATCCTAACCTCGATAGAAAGAAAGAGGAATATCAAAGAACGATGGAAAGACTGACTACGAGCAATTTTAGGATGAAAACTAGAAGAAATAGTCTTGAAACCAAATCCTAGATGCTACCTAAAAATAGGAGAAACTCTACCCTGTCTGGAGGCCGTGGGTGCCTCAGGAGCACTCCGAGTCTGGGAATGACCCTGAATACCTCTAAGAGCACAACCATGCTCAAGTTATGCAAACTTGGCACGCTTGAAGCAAAAATATGCTAAATGTCCATCCTTGTAACGGAAGGTGCATATATACTTCTCTTTGCTAAAGGCAGAAGTAGCAGGAGGAGCAACCTTCTAGTCAAAGATTTCATGGAAAACCTCAGCAAGCCTAAACATAGTGATGCTTACCCTGAGAGCTAACACGATCTCTCCACTCTTAGAGCCATGAACAATGCTGGGAGGATGTGCTTGAGCATGCTCCAAATAGTCAAATCCTAAACCTTACTTGAAGCTAATAACTTGGACTAGTCTAGGGTGAGATTGAGCTTTTTTTGCCTCCTACAAACTTTGTAGAGTGCTCATGAGATACTCACACTCTTGGAAGAAAGAGGCATATGAAGAATAGGGGGAAGAAGATGAAGAAGAGCTAAATAAGAAAGAATGACCAACACATGCATTTTTGTCTCTAAGCACGATTGCCTCAATGGGGCGGAGTCAGCATGGGCCCAGGCCTTGGGCCGGGCTGCTGTTGATGGGTCATCTACTAGCTAGATCATATTTTTCACAGTGTTTTGACGTTATGCCTCGGGCCAAGGCCCCAGTTGCTCTAGGCCTAGCTCTCAATCTTGAGGGCCTTACAAGATGCACACTTAGCATTTCTAATCCTAGTGGTCTAGGTCTCTAGTTTCTTCCTAAGCTCATCACGAATTCTACCTATGTCCCCCTCAATCTCAGCATATAGCAAGCGACCTTCTTGTGATTTAGCTAGTAGATCTTTGGTCAAATAAGCACACTTGATATTCAAAGCACCATTATCAGGTTTTAGTTGCTTACAGCCCTCACATGAGCTGACTGGATCCTTAGAATCATATTTCTCAAGTTCATCATTCCTAACAGAGAGCTTTCTAAGGTGAGTACTCATATTGTTAATTTTAGCAAGCAATTTACGGTATTTTCACAAGAGAGCCTAGTATGCACATGAAGAAAACTAGCATGGAATAGCATCAATAGTACTATAGCTAGCATTCTTCCCTCTAAGGACCTCTACTTCCAAAGGCACACTATCATATAGAGTCCTTAGGTTCTCAAACTCCACAAACATAGCATCACAAAGCACACAATCATCATCATAGGAGGAAGAAGATCTAAGTGAAGCTATTTCCTGTGACATATCATCTACCTTCTTCTCTAACTCCAAACACCTAGCCCTAACTTTAGCATGAAATTTTCCTAGCTTATAGAATGCCTCATTAAGCTTGTCATAGGAAGGTATCTCATCTGACTCGCTGTAGAGCTCGGTGTTGCTTATGTTGTTCTTGTCGGCCATAAAACACATTCCGGTGATGTTGTCACCACCCTTGGTCTTCTCTTGTAGAGCATCCTCTCCATTGTCATCACTTCATGTCTCGATGTTGAAGAGATTGATGTCGTCAAGTTTGGTGAGAACGCAATGGAAGAGCTTGTTTTTTGCGAAGTTGTGGTACTTCTTCTCACATGTGGGATCACAAATTGGAGCCTTCTTATTGCAGTTTTTGTTGGTATAGTCGATCTTCTTGGAACCACTGTGATCATTCTTGTCCTTCTCTAGCTTGGGGCGGTTGGCTTGAATGTGATTGGGGCCACCATACTCAAAGTAGGTGATCGATCCACCTCTCCTCCTTTCTCTCACCCTCTTGTATGCGTAGGGGAACTTTTTGGATAAGAGGGTAAGCTCATTTTATGAAAATCACTCTAGATGGCCATTACTCATCTTACAAAGAGCGGAGAGGAAAAAATAGAAGAACTCTCAGAAATAGGATCGGTGACTAAGGCCATTATTGTGACTTCATCTTGTGAGAGAAGACATCAATCTCATGAGTCTTAAGTCGAGAATAAATCACATCAAGAGTCAAGGTTGACAAATCTGTGGTGTCCTTGATGGAGATCACCTTCATTCATCTCCCAAACTCAAGAAGCGAGTGCCGTCAGAAAATACTGAGCATTATCCGAGTTAGGTTATGTGGTACCAACTACTCGGAGATCGCTCAGGATCATCATAAAATGACCAAAGCACACATCTAAAGACTCCCCAGTGTGCTGCTCGAACTTTTGTAGTCACGCTTGTACTAATCTTGCCTCACCGTCTTGATTTGGGTGGTGCCCTCATGGTAAGCATCGAGGGTCACCCAAATCTTGTGTGCAAATCGTAAGTGGGAGATCTGGTTATACTCATTGTTTCTAAACCCTTGTATGAGAATGTTCTTTACCTTAGCATTCATAGGAACAACATATGGGAACTTCACCTTCTACCATATCATAAAACTCGCGCAATGATGTATGATTACATCGTGGATTTCTAAAAAGGATAATCCACCCTAGAAAAGATTAGAGGTTTGGTGGAGTACTTGCCCGACGCTATGGCTCTCAAGACCGGTCAAAATCTAAAGGAAGTAAAATTGGGCTCTGATATCAATTGAAGAACTAGAAATGGCGATCAGAGGGGAGTGAATTATCACACAACAAATTTTCCCCCAAAGAATCCAGCAAAAACCTTTGAATACCTCAGAAGAGCAGAAGAAGAAAATCTCCTAAAAATCAGCTCTAGGGTGTTACTACTGCGCTACAAAGGTCGGTAGTGCTAGGATAAGCATTAACCTTGGTACTATCGAGTTATTGTAGCGGTGCTGGATGAAAAAATAGAGTATAAACAGTAAAAATCACATGAGTTCAAAAACAAAAATCATTGTATCTTTTGATCGGTTGATCAAAAACCCGTAAAACTTTGTATGCACCTTCCTATAGGTGTCAGGAACCTATTCGAACTTTCAATTGCAAGGATTGACATCCAAATTTTAACCCTTTTTAATTTAATAAAGGAAGCACTAAAACCGGATCAAAAGTAAAAAATTTGCCCTAAGCTTACTCGTGGGATTTTGATGATTAAGATGATCTTAGATGAACTTTAAAAAGATTTCCCTAAAATGACCAATATCAAGATCTATCTCAAATCCTTCCTTCTCAAGTAAAACTAGTTTTTTTGAAGAAACTTGGATGATCAAGAAGAGGCTTATCTAGATGATTGGGGGATGATATATAGAGGATACATATCCATCAATCATTTATTCTTGGCAGCACAAGATCAAGCAAGAAAGAAACCACAGAAAAAGATTAAGAGTAAAGCAAAGAGAAGATTAAAACTTAGGATGAAATTTGATTTTATTTCAAATCAAGTGGATGGATTACAAAGCCTCTCATATGAGGGCAAATCTCCCAAGGAACACACACATACACCATACAAGAAAACCAAAATCTTGTGGAAAACCCTAACACTCATAGTGACTAAGTCTAAGGTCTCGTCTTTACCTCACGATGACATAGCTTCAAAGTTCTACAACCACACAGACAAGAAACACATCATATAGTACTATACATAATAATATCTATTAATCAATAATTAATGCAAACATTAAGCTCAAGTCACTGGAAAGTCAATACTACCGCTTCTTAGAGCCAGTAGTACTGCACCACCGATACTACTGCTCTCAGGTAGCCAGTAGTACCGTTCACCCTTTAAATTCTCTGAGAGACTCTCTTTGAAAAATAACTAGCACCTACTGAAGGCTGGTTGTACCGCACCCCCGGTACTATCGCCCCTATAGCCGGTAGTGCCGTACCTAGCACAACCCAGAGGAAAACATCTCTTTATGAAATAAATACCACTCTCATGGCTAGTAACACCGCTGAGACGGCACTACCGCCAACACCAATCTGGTAGTGCCGCCTGGCAGACACTACCACTCCTACAAGGCCGGTAGTACCACCCTTGGCCTAACAACCATTAAATTGTTTTAAATTCAAAATAGAGTTAAAATCAAACTCAAACTCAAGCACCCTATGCTTAAACTAAGTCAATAACTCATCACAATATAGATAAATCACCACATGAACTTTCAATAAGACCTAAATTGGTGAACCTGAACCCTAACTTGCCAAAAAGCCACTGTCGCCAGAGATCAAGGTGAACTACAAACCTTGGTGCAGATTCAAAGGTGAAAATTTCTAGTACCCTCTGTGAAATCATGTGCTGAAAAATTGGCTTAGAATTGAATTTACAAAATGTGCTGAAAAATTAGCTCAGAATTGATTTTCAATGTGGGCGATACTACCGAACAAATGGGCAATAGTTATTTTTCACTACATGTGTTTTTTTGTTTTTGGACAAGCGGTAGTACTGGATGTTGTGATTTTTGCGCGGATTGTTTGATTTTATGCAATGCTCGTGTGAGTAATTGTATGGACTGATGTTGAGTCAAGTTATGGACTTGTACTTAGAATTGTTTCTTGTTTGTTCATGTACAGGTGTTGTTCGAGGGCGAACGTGGTCAATGACGGAATTAAAACTAGGTTCGTGGAGGAACTGAGGTTTGGGACTAGGTTTAGCGAGAAATCAAGGTCCTGGTGGTCGAGGATGTCATGTGGAACGTTCAAGCTAGAGAACGGTGCATATGGAGGCTAGTTAGTCATATGAGAGTGGTAGGTGGCTGTACGCATGCATTTGTAATTGTTTGGGGCAGTTTGCATGTCTTGGGCTATGTTGGACTAAGTGGACATGCATGCAAACTGTTGCTCATTACAAATAAGAGAGGGATATCTCCTGTTTATGAGAGAATGAGTTATTTTTAGAGTTATACTTTTTATTTTGTAGTACTGTATAAAAATAGAGAAAGAAAATAAAAAATTCCAATTTTCTCAGCCTCCCGAGCGCACGAACCAAGCGAGAGTCTTCACGATAGCTAAACGCATTGCTACAGTGATCATGATATACTGTTCATCCGTTTTTGTTTTGGCAATCTGTTTTGTTCATTCTTTGCATTCTTGCTCGGTTTTGGTTCTTATAGATTGATTCATTTTCTCTCTTGATTCAATGAGTTTAATCTTGATTTGATCCATCCAAAACCTTTCTAGGTCATCAACTTAGAGTTCCTGAAAGTTTCATTAGCTAATCTTTTGTAGATTTTGATTAATCTCGAAATTAGGGTTAGTTCAATTCTCGTCAAAATCTATTTTAGTATGCTTTCGGTGTCTATAACTTTTGATCTGTAGAGCCGATTGCACTGATTCTTTTTTGTTAGATTTGTATTGGAATCTAGTTTCTAAAGTTCAAATTTTAGGTCAATCCATTAGTTGGATCTCTAGAAATATATGTTTTAGTATCACGTCTTACTCTGTTTTATCGAATCCAAATCAGACAATTTGAGTCTGAATTGGGGTGTTTCAAAATTTTGATTTTAACTTCCATGCAATTATTCACCCCCCCTGATTGCTAGTTTAGTACATATTGATCCTACACCCTCAATCCGAAAAGCAGCTAGATACTCTTAGCAATTCCAAAAATTTCTCTCCTTCCTTTTCTCCAGATATACTCTATAGCAATTCCAAAAATTTCCCTCTCCAAATCCCTTTTCCCCACTTTAGTTATATTTTGAATCGCGTTTGGGTCCTTCGCTTGTTGTTTTTGCACAAAAATCTCCCATTACATTTAAATCGCGAGCAAGCCCTTTTCTAATTTTTCAGGATAGCGGACAAGTCCAAAAATGTAACAAATAGGTCCTTGCTCCTTACGTCTAGATCCTTTCTCCGTTTTTAAAGTAAGATAGACCCGATAAATTTCGAAAAATTTTTCTGAATCGCGTTTGGGTCCCTCGCGCACTGTTTTGCAGAAAAAACCTCCCGTTACATTTAAATCGCGAGCAAGCCCTTTTCTAATTTTTCAGAATAGCGGACAGGTCCAAAAACGTAACAAACAGGTCCTTGCTCCTTACGTCTAGGTCCTTTCTCCGTTTTTAAAGTAAGATAGACCCGATAGATTTCGAAATTCCATTTAGGTCCCTATACGCGGTTTATAGCTAAATTAGAAATCGCGTTTAGGTCCTTTCATCGATTTTTTCACACGGTTTTCTAAAAAAACGAAAAAATGGCTTTATTAGAAAATACAGATTCGTCGAGGGTTTATAGTTGAATTGAAAATTGTATTTATGCTTTTTTCGCTGCGGCACGGCATCGCGCGCAACTCAGCCTAGTATCCTTTACCTTTGCAGAGAAAGACAGAAAAGTGCTGTTCAGCCAAATCCAGACCATTGGATGGTGATCATTTGCATAGTCAGGATTGAGGTGTAAGAGAAATTACCATTATCTCACGATAAATTAAAGAACCTGAAAATATGGTCTAGATTGATCGCAACCATTGATACAGGATCAACAACCCTTACTGCCGTACCGCTCATGCCATTTGAATGGCATGATAGAGGATGTCATTCCCCATTCAGGGCTAGTAAAGCTGAGATCAATAATTTACCTCTACCATACACCCCAAAACCTAATTCAATCTATTCATTTTTTCTAGCTCTCCTTATCTCTTTTTTTTTTCAAATTTAACTTCCTTCTAAACAAAATTGCAAATCTAACCTCCTCCCTAGTGCCTCCTGCGCTCCCCAACCACGGGAGACTGTTCCCGCGCTTGCCAACCACTATAGGCCACCTCCTGCGCCTGGCTAAAGCTCGCCTGCCTCCCGCACCCGCCTCCTGCCTGTGCCCACTTGTTATGGCAAGGGGCTACCCTTGCACTCACTAGCTATGCAACAGTTGGCCCCACAATCGCCGGCCAATTGCCGTTGTCACCTATCGTCTGCCAAGCTCACCCGCTCCCCGGGGAGTGGCAGGCTGGCTCCTACACTCCTCGCTGCCATGCCTTTCACAATGGTAGAGGAGGTTAGTTTTATAATTTCACTATGAAAGATGCTAGATTTGAAAAAAATAAGGAAAAAGAGGATAGACTAGTGATCACTTCTATCTGGTGGCGCCATCATCACACAGCCGGCCCACCATAAGGCCATCACTAGTAGGCAAAATTTATTATTCAGCGGCCTAGTGAACCACAAAACCGGAATGAGATCTCGTCCGAGCTGGTACTGTTGCTAGAGCATGAATCCATGGCTGAAGAATCAACCAAATTGTGGTGACAACCAGCCTGCTGACCACTCGCAATTCCGTTTTATGAATTATAGCTTTTTCATGGTGGCATCAAAGCACTTATCTCCAATTGTCCGATTGGCAAATGTGACACCAAATGTAAAATTAGTGCTCAGCGCATAAGCCTAATTAAGCCTTGACACCAAAAACTAGGAAATTTAATCTTATTTTTTTACCTGCATTTTCCTCCAAATTCTCTAACATACACTAGGTTATAAGCTTGCAGATGTGATTCTAAATTTCATTTTTATTTCGAGCTTGCTCTCTGAGACTCTGACTGAACTAACCATTAGCCTTCACTACCAGAAACTGTGAAGCTCTCGAGTACTAACAAGTTGAATCATTTGTCAACACAAAACAGTCTCCACTCAATTTAGCAAACAAGGAGACTGGGAAAGAATGTACTAATATATGTACATTATGTAAGGTTACAGGAGAGATATCTAGTGTAAACATCTCTTACCATAAAAAACTCTGTAAAATCCATGTCTACAAATTTTGAATAATTCTAAAAAAAATTACCATATGAAAAAGGCAAATTCTGTCTAAATAGTGATTTTCATTGTTTAGCACTATTCATCTCATTGTTTGCCTTTTTTATATCTTTCAAATACGATTGAGTTTGGTCTTCAAATTTTACAAGATTGTAGAAGTTCACCTCCTCTATGTATGGCAATTATTTTGAGAATTTTTTAATCTCAAGAACATTACATCAAGATGATACAAGTCCTTAAAATTTCTCCGGCCTCTCGCTAACAAGAAGCACACAGCTCTTAAACAAAACAAAAAAGGAAAAAAAGAGAACGCGTAAGCAATCTGGCAGCCCCTTTGATTTCCAACATTCTGGGAGCCACAATCCGGCAGCCCCTGGATTTCCAACATTCTGGGCGCCACCACCAAGAACACCGTGGCTATTTGAATCATTGCGCCCCCAAAATCTTGAACGCGAAACACGGACTCCATACCGCCCATGACCACCAACTTGAAATCTTGGGGACGAAGACCACCACGAGCAAGACAAATTAGACCACCATAGCTGCGACCATTAAATCGATCGCCACCAAAGCAACATTGCCCACCTCGCTATGACTGTTTAAATTGATTCTTAAAGGATCGTCACCCAATATCCTGCACATCCGGTTGCACATCGCCGAGATTGGACTCGTGAACAAGGCCAATATTGCTGCAAGAGGATCGAATTTGCCTCCGCAAAAGGAGCCGAAAATCTCATGACAAATGCATCTTCTCCAAATTTGAAGAAGAAAGACAATACCTTGCACAATTCAACTCACCTGCGAATTGCACCTCCTTTCATCCAAACAGATTTCGCAAGGAAGGCCATCCGAAGGAACGAAGCGCGACCGCCATGGCGTCGCCTCATCCGCATCCTTCCCTCTCCCCAATTGGAAGAAACTATCGATCTTGTCCGATCCGCACGACCCGCCCAACAATGAGCCGGCCGCCACCAGTCATTATCACTGTAACGGCGACGGCGGCTACCAAAGCCAGCGCTACTCATCGGGAAAAAGATAGATCCACCCGCCACGATCGGTACATTGCGATCGGCGGCGGATCCATGGGCGAAAGGATCGCCCGAGGATATGTCGCGACGACTGGATGGATCAAGACGCCCGACGGAGCAGCTCGGCGGCAAGACGGGAGGCGGACGATCGAGCTCGCAAATCATCGACTAAACTTGTACATGCGGGTTTCACGAATTTTTTGCAATAAAAAAGATTTACACTGGATATTTTGCTAAGATCATAATATTCCTTCCCACTCTTTATTCGCCTAAAATAGCACAACTTGGACTACTAAAAAAATCGCAGGCGTGGACGCATGGTTCACGTTTATTATAAGACTCGCATTAAGTAGGTTTTGTGCAATTACTATTTTACAGTTGGTATACATGGTGAATGGGAAGGCCTGCACTTCCAGTTGCGAAAATACCTTTATAGAGAAAGGAACATTCAATTAATTTTAAAGTTCTCTACTAATATAAATTTGCAGTTGGTGGCAGCGGTCCGTTTTTCCTAGCCTCCCCCCCCACCCGCCATATCTCCAATAATGACCGGTCATTATAGCTAATTATTCTTTCCTGATTTACAGCCAGCCATATCTCTCTAAATATGGCTGATTATTATAGAAAAATCTCTGATTATTGTTGGTAATTAATAGTCAGCCAATCATTCCTTTTGTACTCTATATATGTTGTATAGTTTTCATAGAACTAATCAAGAGAATTCATTCAAGATCTCTCATATCGTGCCGCTGCGACGAATGAACTTGACGAACTGATCAATAAGTGATGGACCGACATACATGGCCACGACGCCGGAGGCGACACCGTGGTCGAGTAATCGTCGGCGATGAGAGAGTCACCCATTGGCATACCCCTTGGAGATGAACAAAGCGTTGATCCAAATTGAACGTCGTGAGAGAGTCATTGGCATACCCCTTGGAGATAAACGGGTTGATCCAGCTGAACGTCGTGAGAGAGAGGAACAATGCGGCGGCACACGGCGTGGCGGGCGCCTTGGCGCTGGTGTTTTCTAGTTCACCTTCATGGGCTTCGGCATCATGGCTGGTGAAGTCAGTGATGGTTAGATACGCCAGAAGCATAGAGACGAGTAGGCCGGCAAAGGCGAGAAAGTCATCTGGGAAGAGCAGCGAACTGTCGGCGCAGTGGACCACCACCGAAGCGGAGAAGAGCGCATCACCGAGGGCGGTGGCGATCTAGAAAATGCGGAAGTGCAAAGGCTGGGTGGCGGTGAAAGCATCTAGGCCCCTACTTCGTTAAGGTTTTGGTAATTAATAACAATCAAGGTCAACGGACTAACAATTTCTATGTAAGAATAGTGAAAGCAGATTGGTCAAAATATTTTGAAGACCATAAAAGCGTCAAGTGGGTGAAAAAGAAGAGTAAGCATCAAATGTGCAAGCAATTAAGGTATAAAACCTTAAGGTTATTTTACTTAGCCGTTTTGCCGATCTTGGTGTTGAAGGAAAGATCGGGTTGTTAGGATAGACGCCGTACTATAAAGGGGGACTTGATTAGTAGTTTGCATTCAAAAAGAGCAACCAATATGGCTCAAATTCGAAATAGTTCAGTCATGTATTCAAAATTTTGTTTAAAATCATGCCATCACTGTGTCTGCGGCACTACCGCACTAACAATAGCGGTAGTTATTTAACAGAAGGCATGATCTTTTGAAGATTCACGGCAAACCTTTTGAATGGTAGAGCGGTAGTGCGCGCTTGCGACACTATTTATGCACTACCGCGACGACAATGGCGGTAGCTTTTTAACAGAGAGCTTGTTCCTTCGAAAAAGTCACGGCGGGCACTACCAAGGTGCTAGAGCGGCCGCACTAACACCTGTGGTACTTTTTTGATAGAACAGGTGTTTTTGCCGACTTGAAGGTGTGGCACTACCGACCCCAATAGCGGTAGTGCCGAGCATGGAGGGAATTTTGAGAAAACGGCTACGTGTCAGGGCATTTAATGCTTAAACTAGCTGTTGGCACTATATGCGGCACTACCGGCCCCTAGAGGGCGATAGTGCCAGGCCTGACGACTTTACCTGATTAAGTTACTGTAATGGCTAGTTTAGGTTTAGAGGGGTTATAAATACCCCCCACCTGTATTGAGGGTTGGTTGGTAACTTCATTGAATTCATTTAGAGCCCAAACAAATCTCTCCTCTCAAAAGTGCATTCAATTCTTGATTTTTGAATTTAGAGAGAAAATTCGAGTGCATTGCATTTGTTGAGCCATCTTGGAAGCACTCAAGGGTCTCAACCCAACATCAAGTCTATTACTCTTGGAGGTTGCCGCCTCCTAGACGGCTTGGAGGCAAGTTGTGTCGGTGACCTTCACGAAGAAGCTTGTGTGAAGGCCCGATTGTTGTGAAGGCAAGGAGCTCGCCTACCCGGAATGGGGAAGAGCTACCACGAGTGATCGAGGAAGGCTCAAGCGGGTGGAGCCGGCTTGAAGAAGTTCAAATCACCTCAACGTGGAGTAGGGGAGACCAACAAGTCTCCGAGATCACGGGATAAAATTCTTATGTGTGGTTTGCATTTCTTATTTTCTTGAGTGAAGTTACAATTCAAGCAATTTGAGTATCTTGCTTAATTAGTATAGAATTGTATTTGGAATACTTGAGTAGTTGGTATAATTTAGTGATTACTAGAAGTGCATTGTATTAAAAGTGTTAAAATTGCAAATTGTATTTAATTATTGAGCCACTTGAAATTAAAGTAAGAAAATTTAAAAACCTCCTATTCACCCCCTCCGGTCGGTTATCCTTGATCCTACAGGCGGCGGTGGCCCCTTTCTCCGAGGCGACTGACCATGCGACCATGGCATGCGCGATGAAGTGGGCGGCGAGGGAGGCGGACTCCACAGCGTGTGCTGCATGCATGGCAAAAGGAAGAGGAATGCGAACTAGTAATATAAATTGCAAAAAGAGATAAAAATGATTTATTGATTTTTGAGATTAGTAATATATATTGCTATGTATAATATATTTGGTTTTAATTCATACCGGAGAAGTAACCATAAAAACTTTTGTAATCGGGAGAAATAGATGTTTGATCTTGTAGCACAATTTTCTTTTTTTGCTTGACCTTTATGTTTCATTACTAATTTTATTTTTCGTAGCAACGCATGGGCATTGATCTAGTAAATATTCAAATTTTACAAGTAAGTTCTTAAATAAGTAAGTGCTGAAAACATGTTAACATTTTACAAAAAAAAGTATGCATGTTTCAATTTACTTATACCTCGGTTGATTTCTTTTCCACCTTTTTTAGGATTACTTCATACTTCCCAGATATTGTAACATGGCAAAATGCAGATCAAAAATTAATATTTCTCTGAATGCACACAACCGTTCTTACACAAATCATTCAAAACAGTATTAAAAACATGAAGAGGTAAATCAAAAGCAAATTCTATGGGAGCTTTTCCATCCATTCTTAGCAAAAATATCCAACGCCACGACCTCCAATGTCCTGTTTGCCAACTGGATGGTCTCCCTGTTGGTCTCAAAAACATTATTTTTTTGAAAGTTGCACAAATATTAAAGTATAAATGAAAGGTAAATAGTGATTACTTACCCCTCTGCTTCCAAATTTATATAACTTGTATTAGGAGATAAAGCATAGAAACACTACTCAACATATAATCATATATAGTTATATGCGGTGCATTTTTTGTCTGAATTCTCCAATCCTTTATTTGACATGGTATTAATTAAGATATATCACATAGTATATATGTTCCATGTCACCCTCTCTGCCTGGCCGGTTCTCTTATAATTTTCATGTTGGATAATGTTTTTGGCACTCCGGGAGAACCATGATAGCCTGTTGGTTTGGAGGGCCGTCCAACACCGACTTGATCCTAATTAAATTCCTGAATCTGACGCCATGTCCATCTTGCTCACAGCCGGGCCCACCACCAGCACCATTTCGGCTCATCCTGTGGCTAAGATACACTAACAGTACAGCACTCAGGTAATGAAATATGTTATAGTTCACTCTCAGGAATTAACAATTAATGACAAAGAAAAGCTTAACCACAAATACAGGTGTAACATTGCAGTAGCTAGCGTTGTCATGCTGAACCGGAGGTTCAATTCCATCCACAAGGGAAGAAGAAAAGTTGAGGACCGGAAATTCTCGCGGCCACTTCATCATCAGCTGGGAATTCTATTCTGTTATCATATGTACTGGCTACCATTCCTTGTCAGGAATGTTAAGGCCTATGTAGATCTGATCTGATCTGTTTGTCGTCGCTGTGTCCTATCTACTAGCTAGTATGCATCAATATAAGAGAAATAAAGGAAGGCAGGCATGCGCCGACCAAAGAATGAGAATCTGAGGAAAATTCACATGCTTGAGCAAAGAAAGTTGCAATGGGAGGTTGGTTGGATCCAACAAGCTGAGTACTGATGAGTAGATTGATCAGCCCATGGTTTCCACTTGTAACTAGTGGGAGTTTCTTGCTCTTGTCCTGGTCCAGGATGCTTGAGTACTGCTTGCTAGTTATGTGTATCGACGTGCAGGGCAAATGTTCTTGCTTAGCTAGTTTTCATGCACACATGTCCCATCAAATTAAACTCGAAATTTTCAGGTATATAATTATTCGATCTTCGTATGGGTCAGAAATTGGGCGAGGCCGGCAGACAAAGGCCGGCAGACAAACGAGCAATTGAGGTGAAACTAACTCGTGTATCCTGTTGGATCCAATGTTTTTATTTTTGTTAAATTTACCTTTGCAATTGTTAGACAAGTTCTTCTTAGGAAAAACACTAGTATTAGGGCTACAATTGGCTCGGATTTGATCAGATATCGCTTTTTCATATCCTAAACCATATTTTTTGTTGGATTTGGATATGGATAATGTCGATACGAATATGCTATAGATAATATTAGTTATGGATTCAAAGCGAATACGGAGCGGAATCGATACGATACTGACTATTTTTTATTGAATATCACGTGACAATAGATATCGCTTAAGCAAACATATATCAATGATCAATTAACCATATGAGTCCGAATTTAACAGAACTAATATCAAGAGTTGACATTAGGGTTTTCCACTATATTTAAACAAACTAAATTAAGTCCGTCATCATAAATCTAGCTCCGCCCTATTTTTCTCTTTTTTTCTTCCTTCCTTTCTTTTCTTTTTTTATTTCCTTTTTTTCTTGACTGTGCCCCCTTTCCTTCCATTCTCCCTTTTTTTTTCTTTCCTTCCTTTCTCCTTTTATTTCATTTTTCTTCTTGGCTTCTCCTTCCTTTTCCTCCTTCCTCCTTCCTTTTCCTCCCGTCCACCTCCTCCTTTCTTCCTCGGCCGAACCGCGCCACCTTGGCCATCGCCTCGCTGCCCCAACCAAGCCTCGCGCCTCAAGCCTCGGCCACGCCGCCTTGCCCTTGTGCCTTGGCCTAGTGCTGCATGACCACGCCTCGCCCTTGTGCCTCGACCACGCTCTACCCGGCCATGCGCCACCCCAACCTAGATCTGGTGGTGGCGGTTGGCTTCCTCAACCTCAGCGGTGATGGAGATGGAGGCTTCCTCGACCTTGGTAGCAACGGATCCGATCGCTACTCGATGCGGCATGGCCGTGGAGGTTCACAGCTCGGATCCGGCTAGTGGTGGAGGTGCACAGATTTGGCCGACGGTGGAGGGCGTCGGAGGGAGAGGAGGGTGGCAAGTGGAGGTCGATGAAGGGAGCAAAGGGCAGGCGTGTGAGCTCGGTTGCATGAGATTAACAAATGGGGGATTAGGACATTCTATTTTTGGATATCTGACACATTTTTTTGAAAATATCCAAAATTTTCTCAAATATCCTGAACCGACAGATAATGACCTTCCAAATTCAAAACAAAATATCCGATCCAAAAACTATCCGAAAAAATATCCAAATTCGATCAGAAACTATCTGGTTGATCGGTCTGTCAGAAATTATGCGAACTAATTGCACCTCTAACTAGTATCGCTAGCTAGCTTATCGTCCAACTGGTACTGCATGCACCCGGTCTTCCTTTCCTGGTTCTTTGATCGCCGTCTAAAAAGTCTTTGTTAGCATGCATGATCCTAATTTCAAACTAGCTTCTTTCTTTTTATTTATGTGAAGGCCACGGCCGACCCTTTTGCAGGTTAAAATTTTTATTTTCGCAAAAGGAGAAACGCTCCGGCTGTAGTGTTGGATGCGTTTTAAGAGGAGCAGTTGCAACTCGTGAGGTGTAACGTGATGCATGACTCGGATTTTTGGGTGTTTCCTGGTGGCCTTTAATTGCTTGTCTCTTCTTACGGATTCAGTCATTACCATTATGGTGCTGGACTGAACACTTACAACTAAGCGTCAAAAAGATCATGGCCACAAAGAAGACTAGAAGAGCTTCTTTTCTTCTGTCACCAAACAGTTTATGATGTTATTAATATACGAATACCTTTCAATTTTAGTAGAGAGAGGAAAAAATTTTTAATAAAAAATACTATAGCAGTGACACTACGGGCCTGTTTGGAGAGCTTCCCCCAAACAACATAGTCTATAGCTAACCGAAAACTAAGTCACAAAGAGAAGCATTCTAAAAGCTAGCTGGCGAGGAGCTTTTCATTTGTGGCTTCACTTGACCACTTCCCACCTCGGTCGCTCTGCCTTCTCAACCTCCGCCACCCTGCCTCGCTGTCTCTACGTCATCTCCCCACTCAGACGCCGCTATACTTTGCTATGTTGCTACCTCCCCACTCGGTTAGCCCTCAAAAGCTACAGCTGCAATAGCCAGATTGTCAAATAACATAACAAGAAAAGCCACAGCTGCTAACTACAGCTGTTTTACAGCCTAACAAATCAAAAATAGCTTTTCAACCCACCCGTAGCTCTCCAAACAGACTCATCTACAGCCTACTGCCATCATGCAGTAGGCAGCGATACTCTACGTACCTCTCCAACAATGGTAAATTTATATAATAGTGCTATACAAATTTAGCATGTCTCTCTACTGATCCTTTTTTCGTTTTAAGAAAAGAGGAGTTTCACCCCGACGCTGATGAGGATTGAAGCTCACGCTTCTCCCGCACTGCACCAGGAACTCATCCATGTCCCTATTTCTTTCTTAACATTTTTTAAATCGATCTGGATGGCTGACATTTACACTTAGCCATTTTTTTTTGTCAAAACAATTTCGTTCTATCTGGTCCATGATAGCTCACTACCATACACCTCTAATATTTTCAGGCTCTACTCCTTGTAGAAAGCAAGGAAAAAACAAAAACAATTAATTGTTCTCTGTCTGCTACATGTACGCACACCACTCGGATGTTTGTATATAAAGAACAGGCTATGAAGTCGTATAAACCACGCTCGTCAGTACCGTCCAACGCTATACCGGTTTAGTTTTTGAAATAGTACATTTCTATACCGGTCTATATCGATGTACCATTCCGGTTTAATATAATAATATATATTTATAAGTATACACATATTTAATTATTTATACATCAAACTTTATTTATAATACTACTCCAAATACTTAGTACTACTATGAAATATAATATATAGTTTAATAGCCATATTATCCATTCTAATGATATGATTGGTATTGATGAGTATCAAAACTGATATGGCCGATATCGAGACTAATACGGTATACATGTCTTTTGTACCGATTTAGATACCGAACACTGGTACGGTGTTGATAACTGCTGCAGTATAAAAAATCCTTCTAGTTGTTACTAGAAGTCTAGACTACTGGTGTTGAATGGGAAAGCCGCCAATCATGGAAGCGCTTAGTTGCACATGTTAAATAAGATGAGTGGCTGAGCTCAACGCAACAGTGGTGAGGCGGTGGACGTGGGCCCACACCCCAGCGTGGCGCATGACTCGCGTGGTATCCACATCAGCTGCCACCGGCCGCGGTCGGTGCATGCATAGTCACTGTCCTAACCAAGAAATGTAATAAGCCGTACTACATACACACCGTCAACACAAATCACAAGCTAGCCCCTGAAATGCTGCTCGTCTTATTTTCTCCCAGATCACCACTCTCCCCTTGTAAAGAATATTAAAAAGGGGATTAAAGACACTCCCTTGGTTAAGAATAAGAAAACACACACCCGATCTACGTGCCTGTTTAGAACCCATGAATTTCACAAGAAACAATTCAATTCTCATATAAATATGCAACCCACATAAATAACATACACTACTACAAAAATGTATACATCATAATCGTTTCTTTTTCATCACCACAGTCGGTTCTAGTAGCGATACAAAGTTATTAGAAAGTGATGAAATGGCAGCATCACAGTCGATTTTTACTCGATTGTAATAAATACATACCACAATAGAACCGACAGTGATGGAGGCATTATCACAATTAGTTCTTATAAAGAAGCAATAGTGATGAAATGCTCATCACTATCGATTCTCAGAAAGAAAAGATAATGATGAGGGATACATCATAATCGGTTTTAGCTTAAAACTGATTGTAATGCGGTGTCCATCATATTTTTAGCTCTATTTTGCTATATAATAGCAGACGCTATATAGTTATTTACGAGTAGGTACAAACACAGCTAGACACAGATGAAGGCCATAGTATCATTGGTTCCAAATAAAAACCGACACATATGAAAACCACATTACTATGCACATCACTATCGCTTTTTAGGTGAGAACCGATAATAATGTTCATGGCATATCTCAAAATGGTTCTAATGATATAACCGATTGTGATATACCCAGTGCTATATCACAATCGTTTCTAATATAAGAACCGATAGTAATTATTATTAACACCTCTCCTAAATTTTCTATCACAATCGTTTTTTCCTAAAAACTTAAGAACTGATCCAAATAAAATGATAGTGATGTATCATCCTGTAGTGGTGATATGCGCACCGACATTCAAAGCAGGAGATACTTCATTTAATCACAAAGCAACAAAGAAAATGATCTTGCCATGCAAATTTTTGCAAAATCAGGACCTAGCAATAATCCACTACTGATTATTGATATTATTCAACCAAACTGCCAGGGTAAATTTAACAAGTTACAAACATTCAAGGATACGCCATGCATGCCAATATATAAGACTATTGACCATTACTTTGTTATCTACTGTAAAACACGAAGAAATAGTCTTCCCAACTTATACTTCCTTACCAAATAGAGGTCAAGTAAAGCCAAACATTCAAAACCACCCTAATCACGCTCGTAATAAAAACGTCAGAGTAATTCGTGTACAATTGAAAAATAAGTATTTCTTGTATAATACTGGTCTCTTGTATCTGATCCTGCCTCAACACAGACGAGCGAGAAGCCATGTGAAGACAGCAGACCGATGTCGATGTTGCTATCCTTCACTGCTGCAAAAACTTGTTCAACGCCGTTATGTCCAAGGCAGAAAATTCACTCACAGCAGCAAGCACCGCAAGCCCAAGCTTAATGGCATCATCCTTACTTGGTGCCTATATGCACATATTTACATGACAGTCAAATGATAGATTTGTGCTTCCTACGGGTTGAGAGTTGTGAGAAAAGGGCAGAGAGGCTAACCTCGATGTTAAGGGGAAGAACTGGGTCATGGAGGGATAGCCTCAGTAAGAACCAGCCACCATATCCTGAAACTCTTACCTGTGTAGTAATATGAGATGAAATATCAATCAGAAAGCTATTTTGGAGAAGAGTAGATATATCAAAATATACACTGCAGCTTCCAAAAGCAACCAAAGAATATTGACATACGCCTTCAAAATTCTTCAAGGCTTTGTGGAGATTTGGATCTTTACTGATTGCATTCTCCAAATGTTTCAAGACTGATTCTCCGTAGTCACGGAAGGATCTGTAAATAGAAATTAAATCCATGAACTTCTAGCAGTCTTTCCAGATAACAAACAAGACATCTCTATAGTCACAGCTCAAATGCCAGCATATCAATCAAATTGAGTAAACCTTTCAAAAGAGTGACTATGGTACACGTGTTTGTATTTTTATGTACTCTACATACAATTTTTTTCACCTCTTCTTATAAGTGGGAGTGGGGGAGTGAAAGAAAAATGTAGGGCGAGGAAACTTTGAGAAAAATATGATAGCTAAAAGTTGTTTGTACTATAGCCATCCCCAACATTTAGAAAAGAATACAGGGGCATGAAGACTAAGCATACCCCCAAACCCATTTTCACATGACACAGATTTCCATAATGTGGATTAGAATTTAGAAATGAAGCATATTTAATCAGATCATTGAATCAATTTCCTATGTAGATGAAATCACAGGATTAACAATATATGTGCTTACGCAGAATAAAGGAGAAGGGGCAACTTGAATTCAGGAAAAAAATCCATTTTCTTGTTGCAAATTCGAACAAGATTCATTCATATATTCTAGCATAACTCTCATTTCCAGACAATTTTGGGCTCGAAAGACTGGAATTAACTCACCTCTCATGTCATCCACCCTAACTGACCACTCAAACGACAAAAATCGTTTCCATGTTAAGTGTATACAATTGGTAGTAGCACTTTCCTTGGAAAAAAAACTAAATGGCAGTTTTAACATACCCTCCTTTCAAATCTGCATGGTTCTGATCAATCTTCAACCTTATCTCCACTGTCACAGCAGCCTCCTCAAGGCCCTTGACCAAATCAGTCAAAACTTCACTACCAACGTTTGGATTTGATGTTCTGGCGGCAGCAAGTTTATTCAAAAGTTTAACCTGAGGAACAATAAAAGACAAATATGATGGTGCATGCCCACAAAAGAGAGATAACTAAAATACAAGTCCGAAGGTAATCCTGTAAAGAATAAGATGTTCCAGTTTCCATAAAACCAGGTCAAATGAAATACAGCACATCAGAAACTAAGACACTGTCTTACCTTGGAGTTATTCTAACAAGGAGAAGCTATCCTCAGAATAGGGATAGACACATAGATTTGTTAGATCAAATGTAACCGGTGCATGCAAATCTGCTGTATTAACCATCTTGATCAGGTAACAAAAGGACACTTGCCTTGTCCAATAAATGCCAATATGGGTTGTCCAGTTCCCATATAATTTCACGGTTTGAAAAGTTCAATGAATGAAGCAAAACAAGGGCCCTTACCATAAGATATGCTCCATCATCGAGCCAGAGGTTCTCTTTCAGTGCTCCATGGCCACTTGTTTCCATGGCCAAATGTGACTCCTCGCCAATAGAATTCTGAAAGATTGTCAATAACTTACATTTCATCCTGCTTCAGGACTATCTGAGTTACACATAAAGTGCAAACTAACCAGACGGATAGCCTCATCTATTACATTCTTGTACCCTCGCTTGAAACGATGATGCTTCCCTCCTTAAGTAAAAAAAAAAAAACAAATGATCTTTTAATCAAACAAAGCACCAATATATAGCTAGTACCTACCAAGTTTCTCTTCAATAAATAGAGTCAGCCCATCTGAAGTCACACTATCTGTCACAATGGTAGTTCCTGGATACTAGTAGAAGAGAGCAATGAATTAGTTATGGCAAGCAATAGCATAATGTGAAACATAATTGCGACTCAGCAAAATTAACCTCCTCAAGAACTATGGCAGACATCAAAGCAATCAATCGGTTACGGTTCAACTCACGACCACTGGAATCAACAGCAGCAGACCTGCGAAAAGCGAGATTTTTAGCCCTGATGTATTACACATCCACAGAACCTCAATGGTTAGCTATTCTATACCTGTCAACATCAGTATCAAATATGATGCCCAAGTCTGCCTTGTTATCAAGCACTGCCTGTGTAATGGCTTTCATTGCAGTTTTGTCCTCAGGGTTTGGAATATGATTAGGAAACAAACCTGAATGTGTAATTCATAAAATGAGAGAAAAGGCAAAAGGAGATTAATGGTGTTCAGAAGATTCAGCTATTACCATCAGGCTCCAGGAATTGGCTCCCAGTAGTAACAGCTCCTAATGGTTTGAGCACCTTATCCTGATCCAAGAACCACAAATAAACTCAACTTCATGATCAATTGCAATAGCTAATTGTTTCAGTGGTCTCATTCTAAGTATTTAATTGGCAGTTTGGCACTGAAAAATAACACAAGTTGTGGGGAAATAAACCAAAGAGAAGAGTACGACTTCAACTTGAGAGATTGTAATCTAGGGTTGGAATTGTAGAAATGGACAACAAATGAAGTCGATAACAGAAAACCATGCCTATATTATATAACAAGACAGAGGTTAAGTTTGTATAGCAATAGATAAATGTATCAGGGGATGAATCTATGTAATTCAAATAATCTACGTAACGATAAAGTCCATCAATGAGCATGACATAGAACATTTATCTAGGATTTCCTACAAAATTTATATTCATCTGTATGTATAGTCTTAGCTCTGCCCAAGAAAACATACATATTTCAATACCTTGCAAAAGAGCAAAAAAAACCTGCAAAATACACTAGATGATGCCCTTTGAAAACTTTCTTAGCAAGTCAAGATCTTTACCATAAATTTCAAAAATTAAAGCACCTCTTTAATTGCCAAGACAAGGCTATCTGGGACTTTATTTTCAATGTTAACAGACAAAAATTCTCAAATGGCTGGATTGAACTTTGGAAAGATTAATATTTTCTTTGTACTATTTGCAAGGGTTGAGTTGGAAAAAAGGGGCTAAAATAGACATTGCCTCTACATGACAATACAAACACAAATTGAAATTCTAGCATGAATTACTATCACTAGTTTCTACATACCACATAACCACACCATACCAAAATTCATATCCTTTCATATACAGATAGCTTTTATTGAATTCAATTTTTTTTTTATGTTGACTGAATCACCTACGGCTTTAAGTGCACGCTGTGGGAACAAGGGCTAACATGACTGCTAGAAAACGGATTGCACAGATAGGACTAGATTGAAAATCGTATATTTTTAAACATTTGTTTTTTGAAAATCTGAGTTCAACATTGATTTAGTATTATTATTTTTGAATATTTAGATCATCTATTGTGTACGGGTGTAAAATCATGTTGAAACAATTAGGCTTTTGTAGGCAGCTATTGGACAAATCGATCTAGTACATTGGAGAGGGACGAGTAGAAAATGTTGAATAGACTAATTGATCATACATTGTAGAGGGACAAGTAGAAAATGTTGAATAGACTAATTGATCATTCGATCTAAGGTAATGACAGCATGCACAACACACAAACTAGGGCTTGAAAAGGCGCATTGCTACGGAACAATTAATGGAAGTAAAACACATTACCACAAAAAAGCCACCTGCTCCGTTCCCCGCATCAGCGATTATGTGGAGTCCCTCCAATGGTTTTTCTAACCAAATGAGCAAAAACATAAGCATCAGAAGTTTCTTTATCCTCATCTTTTATATTAAACCATTTCACAGTTGACTATGAGCATGCAGAAACATAAGTATACAAGTAGAATGTGAAATGCATAGACGAATAATTTTCTGCTTAGCACGTAAAACAGTATATAAGATAAATAAGTGCATAAATGGCAGAGATTGATATGGTGGACAGCACAAATGAAGGAGGCTGCATCTGAGAAATGTAAGTAGAATGTGAAATACATAACCAACTAATTTTTTTATGGAGCGTGCAAAAGTAATACATGACAATAACAAATCCAATAGATAGCGTAAACTATCACGGTGGAAATGAAAAGTGAAAGAGAGTGGCACCCAACAATTTCTAACATAAATCTAGTAAATTAAAAGGTGCAATAGAAAAACATTAAAAACACCTTTGTTTCCAGCAGATTTACGAACTACTTGCACAAGATCGGAAGCATAAATAGACATGTAGTCCACATTAGTCACAACTCCCCGAGTAGCTTGCTCTAGTTCTTGTCTGCTACCATGTGCAGATTCCTCATATATTCTAGAAGCACGCTCCAAGATTTCTTTGATATCAGCCTTATTTAGTCCACCATCACTTGTAAAAAACTTGAGACCATTCCGATTGTAGGGAAGATGACTCGCTGTACAAAAAGAACAACCCCAAGAACTCAGCAAGCCTATATAATTACCAATAACTCTGAGGAGCATAAATGATTTATGAACAATTGCAACTTCAATAAAAAAGCCATAAAAATCAGCACACATGCATGACACATATTCCACAAGTAGATGCATACTAGATCATCTATATAATAACAATATCACATAGCTTTCAGAGAGGAATAGAATAACCACACTCAATTATTTGTGCAAACATGGAGGAAGAATACAAAGTAAGTGATGCATTAATATGCATTTATAACTCTCTCTCTCTCTCTCTCTTGTAACTCTCTAGTCTTTTGATATTCAATTTCATTTCCTCTGTTGCTTTCTGATAGCATAGTGATCATGTTTAAATTCTGTATATCCGCTGAACAGTATAACATTAAAGCAAAAGGGTTATTAATTATTCAGTCCAAAGGTAAGAGTATCCAAGAAAACTCAGAATATGAAACTACATGGGACCTAGGTTCCAAAACAACACAAATTAACACACAATCTCCCAAGATCTATCACAATAAATAACTATAGTTCTTCCCTTAGCATAATGCCATTTTAAAATTCAAACTTGGTTCAAGCTTTGACTATAACGTGTTAGATAATGTATAGTCTCTATTGACTTGTACTAGGCTTACTTGTACTCCAAGCCTTATTGGGCTATATATATATGAGTCACCCCCCCATCCATGGGTGTGTGGTGTTTCTCTCCTATTCTCTACATGGTATCAGAAGTCCGGGTACCCTAGGGTTTCCCTCCCAGCCGCCACCCCCTCCCCCCCCCCCTCCCCGGCTGACTAACCCTAGCCGCCCCCACCCGACCCTTTCCTCCTCCCTCCGCTACACCTCCAGCCCTCCTCCTCCCTCCGCTGCACCGCCGGCCCTCTCTCCTTTTGGACGTCGCCATGAGCTCCATCAATAGTGGTCTCGCCGGTGATGGCACCTCCAGCACCGTGCCTGTTTTCCTCAACCCTTATGCCACCGTCTCCGTCAAGGCTCACGTGCCGATCACACTGGAATTGAAGAACCCGAACTACACCAAGTGGTCTACGTTTTTCAAATCTATGTGCGGCAAGTTCGGCCTCATGAGGCACATTGATGGCAGCGCTCCTCTTCCTGCCGACCCGGCCTGGGTTCAGGCAGATTGTTGCGTTCGCAGCTGGCTGTTTGGATCAACTGCGGATGCCGTCCTCGACCTCGCCATGGCTGAAGATCAATCTGCGTACGATCTTTGGTCCTCCATCTCCGCCATCTTCACCGCCAACAAAGAGTCCAAGGCCGTCTACCTGAGTCATGAATTCCATACTCTGACTCAAGGTGATCTCTCTGTCACCGACTACTGCCAGCGGATGAAGGTCCTCGCCGACGGACTACGGGATGTCGGCTTCCAGGTCGATGGCCCTCAACTCGTCCTCAACCTCCTGCGCGGCCTCAACTCTCGCTTCTCCAACACCGTCGACGACATTGCCAACTCCAAGCCTCTGCCATCCTTCACCGAGGCGCGCAACATGCTGATCCTCAAGGAACTTCGCCACCACCGAGGTTAAGAATGCTCAGGCCTCCGCTCTTCTTGCCGGCTCCTCGAGCGGCGGTTCCAGCTCCTGTTCCGGCGCCTGCAAGGCGCCCACGGCCCTAGTTGCAAGCGGCACCAGCGGCAGCAACGGCGGCCGCAACAACCGCAAAGGACGCCGCGCGCAGGGTCAAGAAGAATAAAGATCTGCGGTCGCAGCCGCAGAAGAAGTCGGGCCGCGACCTAGCGGTCCCTGGGTGTGCTTCAATCCGTGGAGTTCACCCCCGCAATGGCGTTCCTCCTCCCCCGGCCTCCTGGGTCCCTACCCCCAGGCGCACACCGCCTTCGCCGGGTCTCCGCAGTCACCTCCCGTCCAACAGCAGACATGGCAGGCGCCCGCTAGCCGATCAGACGCTTGGTTGTCGCTCTCCAAAGAATGCAACTCCAGGGGTCCAACCCCTGGGTCCTCGACACCGGCGCCACATCGCACATGACTTCTTCGGATGGTATGCTCCTTTCTCGCCTTCCTCTTCATACTCCTCCATCCTGGTCGGCAACGGCAATTCTCTTCCTGTTGTTGCTCAGGGTCACTCCCTTCTTCCTACCTCCTCCGCTGATTTTCATCTCTCCAACATCCTTGTTGTCCCCTCTCTCGTTCGCAATCTTCTCTCTGTGCGTCAATTCACTCGTGATAATCATTGTTCCATTGAGTTTGATCCTTTTGGGTTTTCCGTCAAGGATTTGCAGACCAGACGCGAGATTCTTCGCTGCGCTAGTGACGGCGATCTCTACACCATTCCAGCCGCCACTACCTCTAGCGTCGCCCACGCCCACCTCGCCGTCTCCTCCACCGTGTGGCACCAGCGTCTTGGTCATCCTGCACCTGCAGCCCTAGCTACCTTGCGGAAACACAAACTTCTCTCATGTAATAATGTAGACCGTTCCATTTGCCACTCCTGTCAGCTTGGCAAACATTCCCGGCTACCCTTTACTAGTTCATTTTCTAGTACTTCCGCTCCTTTTGAGCTCGTTCATTGTGATGTTTGGACCTCGCCGGTTGCTAGTATTTCTGGGTGCTTATATTATCTTGTTCTTCTGGATGATTTCAATCACTTTTGTTGGACTTTTCCCATGAAAAGCAAGTCTGAGGTGTTCCAGCTCATTGTCAATTTCTTCCAATATACACGCACCCAATTCAGCCTACCTGTTAAATGTCTTCAGGCCGACAATGGTTCCGAGTTCGTTAACAATGCCACTAGCTCCTTTCTTGCTTCGCATGGTGCATTGCTACGACTCTCTTGTCCCTACACTTCACCTCAAAACGGCAAGGCTGAACGCATTCTCCGCACCATAAACAATTCCGTTCGCACTCTTTTACTCCACGCCTCCATGCCGCCCCGTTATTGGGCGGAAGCCCTAGCCACCGCCACCTATCTCCTCAACCGGCGCCCGTCGTCCACAATTCACAATCGCATACCTTTTGAGCTCCTACACGGCACTCCTCCACAACTTGAGCATCTTTGTGTCTTTGGCTGTTTGTGCTATCCCAACCTCTCCGCCACCGCCACACATAAGCTTGCTCCTCGTTCGGCTGCCTGTGTCTTCCTCGGTTATCCCTCCTCTCACAAAGGATACCGTTGTCTCAACCTCGCTACTCACCGTGTTATTATTTCTCGACACGTCATCTTTGACGAACACGTGTTTCCCTTTGCCGTTCCCTCACCCACTCCCTCCAGTTCTTTGGACTTTCTTGTCTCTGATGATGAGCAAGTTCCGTTCATCGCCACGACAGCGGTAGCTCCGTCCCTCGTGGACGTTGAGCGGCCGCGATCACCTTCCAGGCGACCGGGCGGGTCGCCTCCTGCCTCTGCTGCCGGTTCGTCACCACTCTCTGTTGCGCCGGATGGCTTGGATGACTTCGCCTCTCCCCGACGAACATCTGCGCCACCAGATCCTCGTGTCGGCGATCATTGGCCGCTTCGCCAAGACGTCTCGATCGGGTCTCGAGCGCCGAGCCCCACCAGCTTCGTCTGGCCGGTTCGGCATCGTCTACGGTCGTCGCCCGCCACCGGCCAACGACCACGCACCTCAGACTCCTTGCTGCGTGGGCGTCCCGCCGGCCGGTCCTCCAGCATCCGCACCTGCGCAAGCTCCCCCGGATGTTTTTCGTCGCATCACTCGGTCTCAGGAAGGCTCCCTCAAGCCACCTGTCTATCCGAAGGCCCTCTCCACCACACATGCCTCTCCGATACCGTCCAATTATCGCAGCGCTCTTGCCGATCCCAATTGGCGCGCTGCGATGAACGACGAGTACCAGGCATTGCTGGCCAATGCAACATGGCGCCTTGTTCCCCGACCTCCCGGCGCCAATGTGGCCACGGGCAAGTGGATTTTCAAGCATAAGTTCCACTCCGACGGTTCGCTTGCCCGCCACAAGGCTCGCTGGGTGGTCCGCGGCTTCTCCCAGCAGCATGGTGTCGACTACGATGAGACGTTCAGTCCGGTTGTCAAGCCGGCCACTATTCGTGTCGTCCTCAGCATAGCGGCTTCCCGTGCGTGGCCTATTCACCAGTTGGACGTGAAGAACGCTTTCCTTCACGGCCACTGCCGAGATCGTTCTCGCCAGCCAGCCTCCGGCCGTCGACACGTCTGCTCCTAACCATGTCTGCTTGTTACAGAAATCTTTATATGGTCTGAAGCAGGCTCCTCGAGCGTGGTACCAGCGCTTCGCCACCTACATTCGACGCCCTTGTTTTGCTGCCCGGCCCGACACATCTCTTTGTTTACAAAGATGGAGACCATGTCGCTACATGCTTCTGTACGTCGACGACATTGTCCTGACGGCTTCCTCGACGTCTCTCCTGCAGCACATCATCGCCCATCTTCACTCCGAGTTCGCCATGACGGACCTTGGTGCTTTGCATCACTTTCTCGGCATCTCCGTCACGCGCTCTTCCGACGGCCTATTTCGTCCCCAATGACGATGCGGTCGATCTTCTCCAATACATGGGCATGGCTGAGTGTCACTCCACGACAACTCCTGTTGACACTCATGCTAAGCTCTCTGCGACTGACGGCGACCCGGTTGCTGATCCCTCCGAGTACCGGAGTCTTGCTGGAGCTCTTCAGTACCTCACGCTAACTCGTCCTAACTTGGCGTACGCGGTACAGCAGGTGTGCTTGTTCATGCATGATCCGCGCGAGCCTCACCGCACGTTGATCAAGCGCATTCTTCGCTATGTGAAGGGCACGCTCTCCGTTGGTCTTCACATCGGCACCGGTCTCGTCCAATCTCTTACCGCATACTCTGATGCGGATTGGGCGGGATGTCCAGACTCTCGGCGCTCCACCTCCGGCCATGCGTCTTACTTCGGCGATAACTGTGTCATGGTCTTGGCGCCAGACGACGATCTCCGCTCGATCTTGAAGCGAGTACCGCGCTTCTCGCTTCACGCCGTCGCAGAGTGTTGCTTGCTACGGAATCGCTTCAGAGCTTCACATCTCGATTCTTCCGCGATCGCCGCCTAATGCGACAACGCTGATCTTGTCTACATGATGACCAATCCGGTCCATCATCGTCGCACGAAGCATATCGAGATCGACATTCACTTCGTCCGCGAGAAGGTTGCGCTGGGGCAGGTCCGCGTGCTCCACGTACCCTCTTCGCATCAGTTTGCGGACATCATGACCAAAGGCTTGCCTGTACAATTGTTTCAAGATTTTAGGTCCAGTCTTTGCGTTCGTGATCCTCCCGCTGCGACTGCGGGCGGGTGTTAGATAATGTATAGTCTCTATTGACTTGTACTAGGCTTACTTGTACTCCAAGCCTTATTGGGCTATATATATATGAGTCACCCCCCCATCCATGGGTGTGTGGTGTTTCTCTCCTATTCTCTACATAACGCACATGTGAAGCTAAATTTTCCTGCCAAATGATATAACGATGATACAATAATTACATATGCCAGAGTTCAAAGAAGTAATATCATTAAATTTGAATTGGATAAATCTGTTTGTTCTGCAATAGAAAATATATAAATTCAAGTTCCACCATTGCACCAAAAAAAAAAGTTACATAGAAAAACAGGAAATCACTAACTTGCCAGTGAAAGACTAGCAATTGTTAGGCTAGGCGCAAATTGGAACAAGGGCTGCAGCCCAAACTTGGGTTCAATAACCCAAAAAAAACCAAAGATGATAGGGTAAGCACATGTCTTGGGATTTATCTTCTCACCTTGTTGCCCTGCTACAGTACAGAAGAGCAATTCCCTCTCCCACAAAATATCTTGCGGCATGTAACAATCCTGTTTGGTTGTTTCCCACCTATGTATCACCAATACGCGATACCGGTAGGCGATACGCAATTTCCCAAAAACAAGAATCCAACGATACAGCGAGTATATATGTATTTAAAAAATAAGAAAGATAAGAGGGAGAAGGCGATAATAGAAGGAGAAGGCGATGATGGCTTACAAAGGGATAAGGCCGTGGCAAGATTGTAAAGGGGGAAGATGGAGGCGGCAGTGATTAGCAAGCTAGTTGGCAACTTGGCGATAGAAGAAGGGAGGGAAGGCGACGACGGCTTGTAGAGGGAGAAAGCACGGCGGTGATATTGTAGAGGGAGAAGGCGGCGGCCTAGACTGCAGAGAAGGGAGGGGAGGCAACAGTGGTGGCCTGCAGGCTCGATAGAGGTCAGAGGGGAGGCGGCGGCTAGTAGTAGTCGCCAGTTGGTTGGGTGTAGGGCAGTAGCTACCAGGTCTAGAAATTTTAAGGGAGTCAAAGGTAGGAGATGACTGGGTGGAATGAGTGAGAGATTTTAGGATTAAGAGAGATGGTTTGAATTTAGCTTGACTTTGTGTTTTTAGCCCAGAAGTATCGAGGAGTATCGCAGAATATCAAAGAAGGATCGAGATTATTTTTATTAATTTTAAATGCTGAATTTCACCGACCGTTTTTAGCCTAGAAGTATCGGGGAGTATCGCAAAATATCAAAGAAGGATCGGGATTATTTTTATTAATTTTAAATGCTGAATTTCACCAACCCTTCCTGATAAGGTATCGGGAAGGATCACAGTAGAGCAATTTTGCTAAGGTTCAGTGATTCATAGCTTTCCACTCTTCCTCCCAAAAAATGTGGCATAGGATTCAGAAAACTGGTGGGATCTGGCCAGTTACCTCCTGTTTTCAATCAAACCAGCGATAAGTGGTTTATCAATTCCGACTGGTTATTGCAGCGAGTCAATAATGATTTATCCAATTTATTAATGATTTTGATCCATTCTGGGGGATTTAAGACTGATTCTAACAAATTGAAGGTGTCTCGGCTAAATTCTAGAAACCGGCCAGTTTTCAACAAATAGAGGCTGGGACCGGGAAATTGCCTGTTTCCCATTTTGTGAACCTTGGTGTGGCACACCTCACAAGTGTGTCAAACTTTAGCGAGAAAATAGTCTATGAGGTGGGCCATGGGCGAAAAAGCATGACATACTAACGTTACAAGTGTGGCAGCAAACCAACCAACCAGCCACTAAAGCTCAAATTTCTGTAGTTTGCATGTGGCAAATTGTGGCAATGAACCAACCTCATCCATAAAGTAAGCATCCACAGACAATACATCGCTTGTCCATCATGAAACCTATCAAGTATTATCTTATCAATACGGTTCTTAAACTGTTGCCATAGTCCTAAAAGCATATCCGAACAAAACTACCATAAGTATTGGATGCACAATGTACTGTACACACACGCAAACAGAGAAAAGCAGAGATGTGAGAGGCAAGTCTTTTTTGAAGAATGTAAGAGGCAAGTTTAGGTCAGAGAGATTGCTCCAAGAGCTGGCATCCGAGTACCCAACACACCAACAGCTGCTACATGCTCAGTAGTCAGCCACTGGCTCATAGTTCAACAGGTACCACCGCATGTTGCGGCACACTAACACCATATCAGCAGTCACTGGTGGCATGGCCAACATTGCAGGCATGGCAACTAGTGTGGCAATGGCACAATGCACTTAGCCATAGCTGGCTGCTGAGAAGGTTCAGAATCAAATAGCAACTAATGGTTTGATCCCGATTTCAAGTTGAAGGGGTGGATATTTGTTAGGTAAAGAAAGGAAAAAGAATTCAACAGATATCTCTAAGGTAATTAGGTATTTTCAAAAAAAACAATGACTGGACATGCTCAGAAATAAATGCAGGGAAATTCCATGACACATCAGACAATGTCATGAGGCAAATTTGCATATGTTTTGCAAAGGCCTTTCATATTATTTTCAAAATCCTTGCATATTTTTATATAGAAATGTTTGTTTTATAATAGTGCATATCAAATTGGGATTATTACCTGTTATCATTATGGCTCCATCAACTGGGCAATGATGTATCTCATCTTCTGTAAGTGTACTGTTGAACATTGCCGGTGTTGAAGCCAATCTACACAATAATACGTTGTTAAAATTGAATATTTAACCCATCTTTGTTGCCTAGTCAAAGCAGAGTGGTAAGAAAGTTATGAAGAAAATATGAAGCAAGTTAAAGTTACTGTAACCATTTGAAATAGTTAAAAATTACTGTTGTAGCTTCCCAAGAATTGATGCCAGAGGTTTCTCAGTGGAAAAAACCTCTGTGGCTCTATGCAACATAGAATATCTTGCACAAAAACTAAAGTTTCAACTCACCCAAACTGTATAACATCATGTCCTCCAGCAGTGATTCCATGAGTAACTGCATTCTGACAACAATCACCTTTTAATAGCCAGTAGTGAAAATGATCCGAATGAAGAACCAAAGCGTCTTGCTCAAACATAAAAAACTTGTCAAAACTGAAAATTTGTTGTTTTGTTTAAACCATCAGAATGCACTGATATTTACGAAATTTATGGGCAAAAATGGGTCTAAAAATACAAACAAGATGAATATATATCACATCATTGGCAAATCCTGTAAACTAGTAGAGAAAACAACCCCTGTCCTGAATTAATATGCATCAAAACCATGAATGGTATCATTTACGCACTCACATGTACAAAAACGGCTCAACTAATATTTCATAATTGTAAATACTTTGTCAAAAAAGTACTGCCAATAATTTATTGTTTATAAACAGAAGAAAGCTATTACATGTAGGGTATAAGCTGAAAGGACTTGTCTTTCCACAAGTTCTTATTCCCTCCTAAATAAATAGATTCTTTTAGAGTGTGTGGAACTGTACTTCCGAATCAATCAATTCCTACAGTACAAACAGGGGAGGTGAGAATTCCCACCTCCACCCAACTCCAACAACCCAATGGTCCCAACAGATCCCTTCAATTCTCAAATATGGGGAAGTAGTGCAGTATTACAACATAAGATGGAGGATTTGCGTCAAGCCTCTCATGTAGAGGTGGAAAAAAAGCTCGAAACTCGCGAGTTTAACGAGTACTCGAAAACTCGACTCAACTTGATTCGAGCTCGTTCCTTAACGAGTCGAATCGAGTTGGGTTTTGAACTCGTTAAGGTAACGAGTTAAACGAGCGAGCTAACGAGCTTAACAAGTCAGGAAAAAAAACACTATAAGTCTATAACCCTTGCCCCGTTCCTTCAACCTTCAGACCCAATTCTTTTTCCCCATTTCACATCCACAATTCCCAAATTCTCGGCTCGACTGCATCTATGCTCATACAGTCATAAAACTATTGAATATTGAAGCTTTGTAACACCTTGATGAGCAGATAGTCAGAGGCATCATAACGAGCTTAACGAGCTAACTCGAGCCAACTCGAGTTTTTAACGAGTCGAGCTGAATTGAGCTTTCAGCTCGTTAAGAAAACGAGTCGAGTCGAGTTGGCTCGATATCCACCCCTACTCTCATGGTAAGATGGAGAAACTATCTTGTATTAGTCAGAATCAATAAATGCTGAACAAATATGTAAGAATAATATAACCCAACCTGAATGTCTAGTTGTCTACACAATTCAGACAATAAACAAATACCATAATCAGATGAGGAACAACATTTAAATCTAAAATTTATTAATTTTTAAACCAACTATTTGCAGCCAGTAGAACATTAAATACAAATGATTGCTTGTAAATGTCTAATATAGAAGCCTTTGAAGTATCTTGATTTTTAGATGAATTGTAAATCACAGTTTTTTAACCAGTATATGAAACAAAATTGGTCACCAAAAATCTTATCCAATTCTATAGACTCCCGAGTTTCTCAAGCAACTCTTGAAATAACTGTTTGGTAAAAGTCCAAACCATCACTATTCACTACATGGAACAGGATGTTGGTCCAATAAGAGCATACTTAGAGCATGCATAACTTTGAACAGTAAATCTAATAAAAATGCACAGAAAACAGGTGCCACCTGCAATTTATCTGCAGAAATTCGTGAATCATGTCCAACAGAGATTCTTAAACGTCTTAATCCATCTGCCTTCTTCTTGTTTAATAACCATGCAGCAAAAGCAGCAGCTATAGCTTCAGTAACAGGCTCAGTGAGATTGACAGGCTCACCTTCAACCCCAGCAACGGCAACACCACGAACATCACTGCAAAACAAAACAGCTGAATAAAACTATTTGATATATAACACATTTAGATGTACTTACAGGATAATATGCTAAACTGAATGTACCGCACAAGCTATTCTGGCATACTGGTGTATAACCAATGGCAAGTCGGTCGGCTGATGAAGTCAAGGTTTTTATGCACATGGTAATGTATGGGGAAAATAGAGATGGAAACCAGCAGTAGATGGCAACCTGTTCCCAGATTTGTGGATTTGGTAAAACTGGCCAAATGTCCATGAGTAATCCATGTTTGGCAAACTTTGCATTTTTGTTGAACATGATCACATCTTCTATACAATTTAGAACAATGAATTTAACATATTCAGTATTTAATATTAACTATACAGCTTCTCCAAACATTGCCATATTCTACGTAATGTTAACTGGTTTCCATTGTATCCTGACTGGCTCAAGGGGTTTGGCAATTTGGTTACTGCTAAAAGACTAACCGGAACAATACCCCAAAGCCAGTGATTTTCAATCCAGGAATGAGATACAGTGTCATGTTTACAAAATAAATGACTAAAAGACAGCACAGCAGACATGCAAAATATTGAACACAACAATATTTCATAAACAAGATGCAGGTTCTAGCCATATTTTAACGATCATGAGGCTAAAAGTGTTTACATGATGACCAACATGCCTTTGAGAAACATAATTGTTGTTTGAGACCTTCAATACTCGCTTATGGATCATATACTCTGGATAGTGTCACTCAAAACATACTCATAGAGCAGGCCTAAATGCAAGTAACTATAACTTCTCAAACAAAATCAAAACACCCAGTTAAATCCACATCCATACAGTGATTGAAACACCTACATGTACCATATGATGTGGCCAATGACCATGTCCTTCAACTATAGGATTTATAGAAATCTAACAATCCTTACAGCTGAAGCAACAGCGTTGTCCAGACTGAAACCAATGATTTACAGAAGAACTATATTTACTTTGACTCAAATGTATTTTATTTTACATTTTTCCAATGCATTTATAATCTCGAATGAAGATCAGTAAACTTTATTTGGTATTGTTAGATCTGAGATCTTGGCATCTTCCCATCTTATTTCAGCATGCTTGCTTATCTCTAAAGTTATTTTTCTTTTTTTTCTCTGGTACAAATAGCACTAAAAGTAATGTGCAACTGTTTCAATTTGCAATTCCTCCCCTTTGTTAACAAAACTAATGCACACGAAAGACCTACAAGTCATAAACTCCGCTTCTAACCATCCCATGACACTGTGCAAAATGGAAAAACATGGGATCCCTACCAAAACACTAAAGCAAATAAATAGTTAATAAGAAAAAGGGACCCAAAGGCACTGGATATGGAATTGGCTACTAACAAACATAGCTTCAATGCTTTTGGAACAACACCATGGATAGATATGTTTCGTTACCATTGCATAAAGCAAACTATTTTATACAATTTGACTTTTAAGTCTTTAAGAGCATGTAAAGCCATGGAGATAATCATATAAACTAGTTTATACATACCTGCCATTTTGAAGCTTAAGAAAATCAACTTTCTCAGAGGATGACACAACACTGCTACCCTGAGCAGCTGCAATGAAAGTAATTGTAAGCAACTTTTCACCCTTGCACGTCTACAATGCACATATGTTACAAAGTGCAGAATATCCAAAATCAACAATTGACCTATGAGCTGACAAAATATAATTGTCTAATGTCTGACAGAAAATCACCAAAATGAGTTAGCGAGAAAAAAAAAACCTAACGTAACACTAGTGAGCAACCTTATCAATGAGAGCCTAGAACACACCATTGCAGCTAATATTTGCTTGTTTGCCGAAGCTAATCCATGCCGTTGATGTGGTATCTAACCACTTGACTGGAGAATTAGCCAATGTTAATCTACATTCCTGGAAGGAATGCATGCTGCGGGTATTGAGGGCACAAAAGTCACTGCGATATCTTGTGCTGTGCCTAGTCCATGGGCGATGTTGTGCCAAGAATGCATTTTGTATGGTCTTCGCTGATAATGCTGCACAAATTGCCAAATCTATCAGATCGTCTTCTAATGTTAACTTAAGACATTGCACATGATAATTTTTTTTGGGGGTTCTTATCCTAATACTGTGGATGAATGGCATAGTTTTCTTCAACAAAATGCAAATGACTAAAGATTTGTACTTTATTGCATCACTTTTGGGATCAATTTTGTATTACATCTTCTACTAGGGTTTCATTTTGAAATGTTTTATGTAAACGAAATTGCATATCTGCTCAATGCTCTCTTCACATTAATATCTTGTGGTATTGTCATGGAGGTTTTCGGAAGCCAATGACAATTATCATTCTCTGTTTATTCTATGGTTGCTTTCTGAAACAATATTTTTCAATTTTCCTATCCTTTCAATTTCAACCATACCTGCAATCACTATAGATGACTTGGGCAAATGGCTCAGCATAACTCATTGACAGTCACAAAAACCACCAGCTCAATTTATAAATCTAATGTTTAACTTTAATAAGAATGAGCATAACAGTAACACTGTCAAATATGTCTAATATCTAATTGCCTGAAAGTACCCATATCAACAATTCCAGGCCTGAGAGTAACCTTAAGAAGCTGTAACTTATATGTTTCTTTGACATGTTGTTGCAAATGACATTCGATTACAATGTGTGTTCATCAATAAGTGTTTTCTCGACAAATGATGAATCACATCACTGGTTTTATCTCTCTTGTTTTCAATGGCAGAGAAGAGGAATGGGCGTATCAGCAAAAAAAAATAGTAGTCAGCTATCACTACCATTTCAGGATAATTCAACTGCACAGGATAGTTGTATTCTCTTCAATTGACAGAAAAACAGATAAAACAACCGAATGCTGCATCCATTCAAAGGGTGCTAAAGACATGATTTGCAATGCCTCAAACATGATTTCCGTTGCTCCAAACAACCCACCCAAAGGAAAAGAGCGGTAGCAACGAATCGGATAAGGAACGCTACGAAATTCTTTTGGCCGCAAGAATCATGGCAAGGAACGTTCTCTCTCTCTCTCTCTCTCTCTCTCTCTCTCTCATGAAAGGCAGCTCCTGCCAATCTTTCAAAAAGAAAAAAAAAAACTGACAATATATCATCTATCCTTTCTACAGCTACGGATTCTTAACCCCACGCTTCCCAGAGCTCTACGCTTCGATTCCACACTTTGCGAATCTGCTGGGGATTACAGGCGATACGGCCATGGATTCAGTTCGATCGCAGAGATCACTAGAGTAAGCGTTGCACGGATTAGAGAACGGAAGGAGGAGGCGACGCACTGACCGGCCATATGGACGCCCGGCAGCGGGGGCGGAGGGGGAGGAGCTCGTGCGGAGGCGGCTTCGCTCTGCTGATGCGTGAGCGGCGAGCACGAGGAGAGCGGAGATGTTGTTGGAATAATCCGGAGGAGCGGCACCGCCGGCAAAAGATCCAGAGCCCGATACGATTTTTTTTTCCACCTGGGAAAAACTATTTCTTTTTTCTTTCTTCACAAATTTCATGCTTTGAGATTCGTCCCCCCGTCTGCAGCTGTAGCCAAGGTTTGTAATCTCGTTTTCGGTTTGTATTCCGGAGTTGGACGAGACCAAAATTTAAGTAAGATTTCAAAATTTTAGATGAAATCTGATGAAAATTCAAAAATTGAAATTCAAATCCGTAATTTTTTGGACTGGGATTTTTGAGATTTCGACCGAAATGCTGGAAACTTCGGCGAAATTGACCAAAATTTCAATCATTTTCAATCATATGTAAAATAGTCTTACGAGGCTGGGACTGTCTATGATAAATTCTTTTTTAGAATTATCTATGATATGATTTTTAAAAAAATCAAACTTTTTTTATTCTGTCAGGATTATGAATCTTGGCACGGAGGGCCGAAATCCGAGATTTTGTGAAATTTCACAGGTATTTTGAACTATGGCTGTAGATTTTTTGAAAAACTATTTTTTGGCTTTCTAGGTTGAAAATTAATTGTAACTTTTTATATAAGAGACCGTTTGACAAATAGCTAATTTTCCTTAACAATAAGTTGTAAAAATAGATCCAACCTAACTTTTAGCTTTTGGCTTTCACCAGTAATATATAGCTTTTAGTTTATACAAAAACCACTTAAAATTGAAATTTGAATAGGCTTTCTGACTTTTCAAAAGTTGAAGTTAGCTTAAAACCACTGAACAAGCCTTATCATCCGATCAGATTCTTCCCCGCTGTCGGCTGAGCCCTCTCTTCTCACCAATCTGGCTGTTGCTGGGACTGCTGAGTCCCTCTTTCACATTCATGCTGTGTGGGAAGTTTGGTATGTTTGTATATTTTTTTTAATATTTAATCCTTATTCAAACTAAATTGCAAATCGAATACTCTTCTCTGTTGTAAAACGTACTCGTTCACCTACAATCAATCAACAACATACCAACGAAATCACAAAAACAAAAATTGAAGCACACACAATGTAGGAAAGAAATTCTCTCGCTTTTATTAGATTGATCTCTTGTACAAGGGGGATGGCCAATATATAAAGAAATAGCAAGATATGAGTTCAGATTCGCCCACACATAAGAGATAGAGTCCAATCGAAAGCGGTTACAAATCTCTTATTCCATAACACTCCCCCTTAGACGAATACCGCGTAATACACATATCTTATTAAATACTCCACTCAAAAACCTAATAGGAAAAAGGAGATGAAAAAAAGAGTACATTGCACTCGCACTTTATGTTGCACTAGTTACCTCATTAAAAACCTTCATGTGAGAAAACTTCAGAAAAACTTCACTAAGGGAAAAAGAGTACAACTTATAATCTTCTGGATTTATATTAGGATCTTTGAGATCATAATAAGGATCATGGTTCAAGAATTTACTTCCTCTGAACTTTGCATATCTTTAAGTCCTCTCATCCCAATGCCACTAACATGTCTTTGAAATATAGATTTAGGCAAGGACTTTGTGAATAAATCTACAAGATTTTCACTTGACTTAGTTTGCAAAATTTTTATGACTTAATTTGTAAAATTTTTACCTCGTTGTTCTTCTAGAGTTCGTGAGGATAGAGAAACTTAGGAGCAATATACTTCGTGATATTACTTTTTACATAACCCATTTGCATTTATGCAACACAAGCAGTATTATCTTCATAGATAATTGTGGAGGTATCGACAGTGTTAAGACCACATGACTTCTGGATATAGTTAATCATACATCTTAGCCAAACACATTCACGTACAGCTTCGACGCTTCATATAAAGCTATAATTTTTGAGTGATTGGTAAAAGTAGCTACCAAGGTATGCTTATAAGATCGCCAAGAAACAACTGTACCACTTCAAAGAAATACAAAACCAGCCTGAGTTTAGCACTATGGAGATCAGACAGATAGCTAGCATCCGTATATCCCACTATGGTCAAGTTTGGTTCTTGTGGAAAAACAATCCAAGATCTTGATTACTTTGGAGGTATCTAAATAAAGTCTTAACACCAGCCTAATGTCTTTTAGTTGAGGCTACACTGTGTCTTGCTAGTAAATTTATTGCGAATGCAATATCAGACCTTGTGTAATCCACAAGATACACAAATGCTCCAGTGGCACTTAGATATGGGATTTCAAGTCATAAGACTTCCTCATTTTCTATCATTGGTCTGAAAGGGTCTTTATCCACTTTAAGAGATCTTACAACCATGGAGTTTTTAAAGGATATGATTTATCCATATTAAACCTTTCCAATACCTTCGTGATATAGGAAGACTGATGTACAAAAATTCCTTTTGGAAACACTCTAGCTGCAGGTCTAAGCAAAATTTAGTTTTACCCAAATCTTTCATCACAAACTCCGTCTAAACACTTGCTTCCTTTATCTCCTCTGTGGTTCCAATAATATTCAGATCATTGACATAAAACTAAGATGATACAAAATCTATTCTAGGATTTCTTTATGAACACACAAGGGCAATATTCTTTCTTCAGGATAAACTCATTTAAGTCAATTATACCACATTCTTCCTGACTGTTTTAATTCGTATAGTAATCTCTTCAGTTTGACACTATATATGTTGCAATTATTAAGATTCAGAATTGTAATTCTTTCAAAGAATCTTATATAAATATCTGTATCCAGTGACCCATATAAATATATGGTCACTACATCCATCAACTGCATTATTAAATTTAAGCTTACTATCATTAATATTAAATTTCATAGCGTTATTCCACTCTTTACAAGAGAATATGTTTCATTATAATTAATGTCGGGTCTCTGCGTGAACCCTTGTGTTACAAGTCTCGCTTTATATTTCACCACCTAGATATTTTTTATTTCTCTTCCGGATGAAAAATCCATTTGATCCTACAGGGAACACTTTAGGAGGTGCTCGGTCAACGGGACTAAAAACTTTCCTCTTATTAAGCGAGCACTGCCTCAATTGCTTCTTTTAATTTGACCCTATCTGAGCGCTTCCGGTACTCTGCTATAGATTTTAGTTTTAGATCTAGCTTTTAGCAATTTTAGAGGCAAAATATATGTGACAATTGTAGTCTTTTTTTATACAATTCTCCTACATTACTTTAGGGATATCTCTTCATTAATTTCTTCTAGCTCCTCTTGATTGCCTACAACGATGGAGTCTGAGTGTTCCGACTTCCCAGCGTTGGATTATGCACTCAAATATACGCTGTGGTTATCATCTTCAAGATGGATCACTTCAGGGATGTTACCATCTTTAGAATGACTCACTTCAAGGATTTTCTCAACACCAAGTTAAGCTTCTTTCACTGTCATGGGTTGTGTTCTCATTTGTTTGGTTCTCTATTTTTGCGGACGTCTCTACGGAATTGAGTCTCGTGCACTTGGAGGCCTCCCATCTTCTTATCATGATGGTCAAGAGTGGGTTCAATATCCTTCTAGGGTATTTCCACTCATTTAGGTGCATATACTGCAGATATATGAGATCTTTCACCCTCTTATGATCAGTGAAGGCATTTGGCAAATTATTAGCTTATTTTTTGCAAATTTATTATCTTTCGAACTTCAAGTTCGGACTCTTTAGTAAGTGGGTCTAAGGACTCAGCATTCTTTAATGTGGTCCTTAATACAATCAACATACCGAGTCGTGTATAGATCCCCTGTCATAGGCTCTAGGTATTTTAATACTTGACGGAGATTCATAACCTACATAGATCCTTAACTTCCGGTCAGGTTCTATAGTGGTACACTGTGGTGGAGAGATTAGCATATATATAGTATAGCCAAATTTTTGCAGATGAGAAATACTTAATTCTTTTCTACGCACTATCTGCAACGGAGAAATTTCATGATGTGCAATTGATTTGAGTTGAATTAATACCGCAAGTATGCAACACTGCATGGCCCCAATAACAGGTGAGAAACCTACTATTTTGCAAGAGTAGCCAAGCAATAAGTTTTATTCTTTTAATTTAATGACTTTGCAAGGCCATGTTGAGTGTGTACATAACGTACAAGATGCTCTATATTAATTCCTAGAGCCATACAATAATCATTAAATACTTTTGAGGTAAACTCACTAGCCTTGTCCATTCCAATAGACTTGATTCTTTTTCTTGGAAAGTAGACTCTTAACTTAATAATTGGATCAATTAATTTTGGTAAATGCATGGTTCCTAGTAGATAAGAGATATACATAGGACCATCTAGTAAAAGTATCTATCAGTACCATAAAATTTCTTAAAAGGATCCCAACAGGGGCTGAACAAGTCCACAGATATAACCTTGAATTTTCTCTAGGAAATTCAGTTATTCTTCTCTAACATTTTAGGTAAGAAGATCTAAGTATGAGTGCAGGATCGATATACACTAATATAGCAATCGAAGGGGGATGAATGAATGCGTAGAAGCTAAAACTAATTTTTTAGTGATTCTCAAAACACCCCTAAATGAACTATGAAAGATTGCTTCGACTTCCACGAAAACAGATTGGTATATGTTCACTAAAATAGTAATTCCCAAAGATCCCAAGATTGGATTGATGTCAAATTTCAAATGTAGAAGATAGATTCAATTTTGAAACTAACCCAATAAGAATCAGCTCGATCAGATCTACAGATCTAGAGTTATGACCTTCGCAAGATGACTATAACTAATAATGACAAAAAGATCAAACCCTAATTACGAGATTAATAAGGATCTACGCGGAATTAACCAATCACACTTTTCAGATCAATCACTTGATACCCTAAAAAGGCTTTGAATGGATCAAGTCAAAATTATCATGGTGAAACAATGAATCAATCTAAAAACAAAACATGCATGCAAACGAAGAATGAAAAAAAAGAACGAGATTACCAACATATCAACTTGCAAATCTTGATCTTTATTGCTTGGATGTGTTCACAAGATGCCTTCAAAATATCCTCAAATAATGTCCAAATTTTTCTCTAATTTTCTTCTCAGTTTTTTCCTTCTAATCTCTCTGCGTAGATTACTGTAGCGATCCCTGTTGCGCACTGTAGCTATCCCCTGTTTCGCGCTATAGCAAATCCTGTTTTGCACTGTAGCACCAAAATTTTCCTTCTCTCGCTGCAACTACATGAGACCTCCTTTGGCATCTTTTTTTCTTCTGTGTGTGTGACAACCACCTAGGAGGTCCCCTCTCTTTGCCTTTTATACTCAAGGCTAAATCTAAATTACATGTATGCATGCAAACACACTAGACCCAACAACACATGGCCTAATACATGCACACAGTGCAAACTTCACACATGCATGTGTATAGCCTACCTGCTGCTCTCGTATGACTCACTCGTCTCCACATGCACCGTTCTCTAATCCGAACGTCTTGCATGACATTCTTGACCACTAGGAAGTTCCTCCCTTAACTTAGTCTCGAATCTCAGTTCCTTCATGAACCTAGTTCCAGTCCCGTCACCGACCATGTTCACCCTCAAGCAACACCTGCATATGAACACACATGAAATCGTGTACGAGCACAAGTCCACGACTTGACTTAAGATCAGTCCATGCAACTACCCACACAAGCGCATTGCATCAAGCAAAACCATTACCATGCTATCACAAGCATATCAAATAATCATCTGATACAACATATGCACAAGCTCCGCATATGCCATGAGTACAACCACTTTGAAATACCAATTTTATCACTAAGTCAATTTTTCAACACATGATTTCACAATCTCCTCCTTGATGAAAACATTGGCAACACCACTTAGAACTGAACATTGGCATTCACAAAGTAAAAAAATTCCCCCTAAAAAGAAGAAAATGTGTGAAAAATGTGTGTAAATGTGCAATATAAAAATTCTCCCCCTTTGACAATGGATTCACCAAGAATACAAAACAGAGAACAAAATCTTTTTGTTTATTTTTAGTTTTTCATTTTTATATACTAAGCATTATAAGTTATCTACAAATGTAACAATTTCATTACCAAGTCATACTATCAAAAGTACTTGCACCCTCAAATCTACACATAAACAATGTAGAGTAAGCATAACTAAAAATCAAGTACTTTTAACAATTTTTGCGTGGCATGATTTCCCTTCCTCAACTACCTCAAAACCTGAAAATAAAGATTTTTTGTGCATTTCATTACTGCTTGAAAAACTGATTTATTGATTGATTGTAACAGAATATAAAAATTGCAAGGAATTATATACTCCACCAGCCTTACATTTCAACTATGCCAAGCCTAAGTCAGCAATTAAACAATCACAAGCTTTAGGATTCATGGTTTCGATCTTACACAACCTCTTCCAAGTTCATATCAAAGTGCAATGATAAGTAATCTCGTAAAGAAGAAATGTGATAGTACATACTTCCTTGATCCTGCACCTTCAACTATCACTTCTTGATCTTAACTTTGATAATTTTCACATTTAGCACTTTTTGGGTAGGATCAAGATAGCTAAGAAAGTTCAACCATGACAAGATTTAATTCAAGTTTTCATTCCATTTAAATAGTCATATCATAAACTACACCATATATGCATAAACATGAAGTTGCAAAGACCTTGTAGTATAAACATGGCTTCAAATGACATATGTGTATTAAATACAATGCTCATACTTTTTCATTATTTATATATTCTTTTTATTTAAGAAACAAACAAAATAAAAAGTATGTTACAAAATATTACAAAGTTTTAAAAAACTCTCTCTAAAAAATAACCCATTGGGTAAACCACCCCAAGTTCTCCCTGAATAAAAGCAAAACGAGAGGAAGACAAAGGTTTTGTGAAAATGTCTGCCAATTAATGTTCAGTATCGACATGATGAAGCACAATATTCTCCTTTTCTACATGATCTCTAAGAAAGTGAAATCTAATCTAAATGTATTTTGTCCTAGAATGTTGCATAGGGTTTTTAGCAATGTATATTGTACTAGTGTTATCACATAAAAGAATAATACTATCCAAATTAACCCCATAATCTTTAAGTGTAGCTACTATTCAAAGAATTTGAGAACAACAAATAGCAGCAGCCACATATTTAGATTCAACAGTTGATTATGCAACAGAATATTGTTTTTTAGATGACCATGCAATAAGAGAATTACCCAACAGTGACATGAACTAGATGTACTTTTTCTATCAATTCTACAACCTCCAAAATCAGCATCGGAAAATGCTTTTAAACTAATGCATAAGAAAGCAGAAAGCCATATGCCAAAATCTTGAGTACCATGAAGATACCTGAAAATCTGCTTGACAGCTTATCGATGTGAAGCACGTAGGGAAGCTTGAAAACGAGCACACAAGCACACAGCAAATTGTATATTCAACCTTGATGTAGTGAGGTACAAGAGTGAATCTATCATGCTTCTATATTCCTTTTGATCAACCATCTCAACATTTTCATCCGGATCAAGTGTGCAAGTGCCTCCCATGGGTGTTGTGATCAGCTTGCAGTTTTCCATCCCAAAGTGATGAAGCAAATATTTTGTGTACTTACTTTGATGAATAAAAGTGTCTTCCTTCATTTGTTTGAATTGAAGTCCCAAAAAGTTTGTTAACTCACCCATCATACTCATCTCAAATTCCTTCCTCATGGTTTCTAGACCGGGTGACTCTCATTTAAATCTCTAATCATCTGTTCAGGTGGATGCCTTCTTTGAATATGCAAAGGAGCTGTACCTTCAGAAACTTCTCCTTCTCCTTCTCCTTCTTCAATTTTATATGTACAGATGTGTTGTAGCTTGAGGATGCTCAGCTGTAGGTGATGTAGTGGTAGGTGCCAAAGGTGCTACAACTAGTTATGTAGTAGGAATCAATATCTCATCCTCAACATCATCATCATGAACAAAGATACTCCTCCCTGAACATATGCACCTGTACCTGCATCATTTGGACTAGTGCCTAGACTAGCCTCATCAAAATAACTTTACAAGTTTCTACAATTTTGTTAGTCTCCAAAACAAGCACACGATAGCCACGTGTATGAGTAGGATATCCAAAAAAATACCATCAGTTGATCTTGTTTCAAATTTTTTAAGATTTCCAGATTTCAACACAAAGCATTAGCATCCAAAAACTTTAAAATGACATACATTAGGCTTATGACCAAAACGAAGCTCATAAGGGGTCTTACCTAGCTTCGATCTCAAAAATACTCTATTAGAAATATAGCATGCAATTGAAATCGCTTCAGCCTAAAACATCCTAAGAGAGTGATGTTCATCTAACATGGTCCTAGCCATCTCAACCAAAGTTCTATTTTTTCTTTCAACTATACTATTTTGTTGAGGTACTCTAGGTGAAGAAAATTGATGATCAATTTCTTTTTCAGCACAAAATGATCAAAAGAAGAATTTTTAAACCTTGTTCCATTATCACTTCTAATAGCTTTAAGAGCTCCTAGATAATCAACAGATAATCTAAGAACAAGATTTATAAAATGACTAAAAACATCATCTTTAGATGCCATAAAATAGATCTAAGAGTATCTAGAATAATCATCAACAATAATAAGTATATACCATTTGCCTCCAAAAGATTGAAGTCGAGAAGGTAGGTGTAGAAACTGTCACAACGCATTTGTCATCACTATGGTAAGAGGTAGATATGAACCTGCAATCATCTTACTATGTCTACAAGAAGAGCACACTAAATCGCTATCACCCTTAAGCTTAGGCAAACTACGTATGAGGTCTAAACCACTAACACGAGTAAGATCATCAAAATCAACGTGACCAAGTCTATAGTGTTAAAAAAATAAATCTTTGAAAACATTGGCAACTAGACACCTATACTTAGAAGAAAGTAATGCATCAAAATTAGCTTTAAATACTCTTCCAAAGCGTGAAATCCTGAAAACAAAATCACCTGAAGCATCTAAAACTTTGCATTCATTTTTCTTAAAACACATTTCGAAATCTTCATCAATCATTTGTGAGACAGAAAGTAAGTTATATTTCAAGTTTTCAACAAAAGCCATATCATTAAACATAAACTTGTCATTTACCTTCACTGTACTTTTACCAGAACAAAAGTGGAAGCAGCATCTCTAAAAGTAACACTTTCAACATGAGTAGGGAGGAAAACCACTTCTTATCACCGGATATGTGGCGTGAACATCCAGAATCCACTAGCTATATGTTCTCTTTTCTCACGCGAGAAGCTTACATAGAAGTAGAAAATGTTGAGGCCTCAGTATTGGGGTTAGAAATAAGATGTTTAGGAATCCAGCACTGAGACACATGACACACAACAGTAGGCATGACATGAGTATTCTTATGCACAAAATCATATTTGTCTTTTCCCGTGTTTCTAGCAGTAAAAGGTGTTTGCCTGTCTGAAATTAGACACATAATGAGAAGCAAAGCATGCCTATTTGAAATTAGACCTAACCTTAGCCCTTTCGTTCTTTTGTTGTTTAGCTAGTTTAAAGCAAAAATCTACTAGATATCCATCTCTACCATAGTGAGTGCAAGTGTACTTAACATGATGTTTAGCTTTAGAAGTAGAAGCATCATCGCATTAATAATAGTAGAAGACAAAATTCCAGCGGACTTAAAAGAAGGTTTCTTGTAACCCTCATCAAGAATCTCAAACTTGCTATTTCAAAGAGCCTTAACAACAGTGGGAGCTTGAGTTTTGTATGAAGCATAAGGATCAAAATCTAAACCTCACTTGTTTGTGCTAACTTTAGATTGGTCCAAAATCATGTTTAAATTTTTCTTCCCTTTAGTGAAATGTTCTAAATACTCCTAAAAGTAATCAACCTTTTGAGAAAGAATAGAATAATTATCATAAGTAACATCCACTTTTCTTTTTGCTTACGAGAATTAGAGCATGAAAGAACCTCATGTGTGAGCAAAATATTGGTCATTTGAGAAACTCTAGCATTAGCATCATGCAACTTCAATTCTACTATAGAGCATTTAGAACATGGAGTTGGATCATTCAAATCAATAGTAGAATAACCAGCATTTTTAATAAGTTTCTCACTTTTCTTATGTTCAGCCTTAACTTACTCTATCAAGGAAGCATGTTCTTTTCAAAGTGAAGTAAGCTCATCATAAATTAAATCACATGATTTGCAAGCATTATCATTAGGAATCAAGGTTTTAAGCCTAACATTTTTAGCATTCAAAAATTTAACAATTAAATCATGTTTCTTAATTTTCTTGTCACGTTTATCAAGCAATTTTTCAAGACGAGCAACAACAATAGCTAATTCATCATATGAAAGTTCTACCACATTAAAGTCATTGTCATGGTCATCCTTGGTGAAGCTATCCTTGCTGCTTGCCATGAGACACAACCCCTTCAAATCACGTTTGCTTGGAGTTGCATCATTCTCATTGCTCTTAGAATCTACATCGCTCAAACCAACTTACTCAAGTGCGGAGATAACATGATGCACTGTCTTGCAATTCATAAAGCTCATCTTCTTGCTATCACTTGGAGAGAACTTCTTCTCTTTCTTTTTATCCTTATCCTTCTCCTCCTTTGATGTTTTACCTATAAGTTTAGGACAATTTGGACAAATATAATTGAGATCACCACACTCATAGCATCTTGGAGGACCACCACCAACTCTCTTCCTCATTCTCACATTCTGCAAAGCTTTGTTAAAGCGAGAAGAGAATAACGCTAAGTCTTCTTCTGAGAATTGCTCAAGCTGTTCATCGGTTAGTGAAGACAAGGAAGGCAAAGCAAAACTTGACGAAGAAGAGTTATTGTGAGACATGTTAGGTTGAGAGATCAAAACAATTGACTTATAATCATTCTTCCTAGTAAGAACATCTAATTCATGAGTTTTCATTTTAGAATAAAGAACTTCTAATGTAAGTATATTCATGACAGTTGATTCTCTAATAGATATTACTTTCATCTCCCAAATTGACATATCTAAAACACCAACTAATTGTCAAACATTTGAAGCATCAGTGTAGCTAACTCCAACAACACGTAGATTGCTAAGAATTTTATTAAAGCATGTAAAGAAATCATCTAATGATTCACTAGACTTCATCTTAAAGCGCATATATTCTTTCTTATAAATGTCTTGACGTACCTCTTTTACCATGTTTAAACCTTCATGGTAATCACAAAGAGATTTTCATACCTCATATGCGGACTTGAGATAAATCATACGATCAAAGTTACTCCTTCCTAATCCTTGGATGATCAGATTTCTCGCTTTGCTATTTGAGTCCACATGTGTTCGATTTGTGTCGTCAACTTCATCATTCTCGGGTACTTGTTAAGGCTTGTACACCTTCTCGCAAATTGCAAAGCCCTGAGTTTGAATGTATTCCTCCATCTTCGCTTTCCAAAACTGAAAATCAACACCATTGAAAACACAAGGTTTTGTTGAATTCCTATCCATTGCTACGATTTCTAATCACCGGTTAAGATTAATTAGAAAAACTTAGCTCTGATACCACTTGTAGGATCAATATACACTAATATAGCAATTAGAAGGGGGTGAATCATTGCACGAAAGCTAAAACCAATTTTTTAGTGATTCTCAAAACACCTCTAAACGAATTATGAAAGATTGCTTCGGTTTCCAAAAAACATATTGATATACATTCACTAAAATAGTAATTCTTGAAGATCCCACTATTGGATTGGTGTCAAATTTTAACTGTAGAAGATAAATTCAATTTTGAAACTAACCCAATAAGAATTAACTCGATCGGATCTACAGATCTAGAGTTATAACCTTTGCAAGATGACTATAGCTAATTGTGAAATCATGTGCTGAAAAATTGGCTTAGTAATGAAATTGGCATTGCAAAGTGGTTTTGATCATGGCATGTGTGGTGTTTGTGTATGTGTTATTTAAGATGATTATTTGATATGCTTGTGATAGCATAATAATGGTTTTGCTTAATGCAACGCACTCGTGTGAGTGGTTGCATGGATTGACTTTGATAATTATTTTACTTGATGCAATGCGCTCGTGTGAGTGGTTGCATGGATTGACCTTGAGTCAAGTCGTGGACTTGTGCTCGGATTTGTTTCTTATTTATTCATGTGCAGGAGTTGCTCGAGGGAGAACGTGGTCGATGACGGGACCAGAACTAGGTGCATGGAGGAACTAAGGTTCGGGACTAGGTTTAGGGAGGAATCGAGGTCTTGGTGGTCGAGGACGTCATGCGGGACGTTCGGGCTAGAGAATATGCACATAGAGGCTGGTTAGTCACGTAATTACAGTATGTGGGATGTACATGCGTGCAAGAGTTGTATTTGGCCATATTGGGCCAGGTTGAGATGTATACGAACTCTTTCCATATTGGAAGTGTAGTTGTATTCAATCTCTTTAGGATTGCTCTGTATAAATAGGGGGAGGTGTCTCCTGTTTATGTAGAGAGCCAGGTTTTTAGGATTTATACTCTTTTGTTTTGGAGTACTGTACCAGATAAATAAAATCCTTCTTGCAAATCCGAGCATCCTGTGCATCCCGGCGTAAAGAAGAAAATCCTTGCAACTAGAAGTTTTTAGCGCTTGATCTTTATTCTATTGCGGCGTGAGGAAAAATCAAGAAAGTTTTTCTTTGTGGCTGTTCATCTCAGAAGGCAACTAGAAGAATTTCAAGAGCTCTCAGTACCTTGAGTTGTTTTTAGTCCGGCGTACATTGGAGCATCGACTGAAGTTTTATCCATCGCAGCAGTCACGAAGTTCATCACGAAGTTCGATCTCTTACAAAGGTACCATCTTGTGAAGGTAATATCTTGAGATACGTAGGTCCGATCAAGTTGATTCTTTTTGGGTTAGCTTTAGAATTGAATCTAGTTTCTACAGTTAAAATTTCACATCAATGTAACGGTTGGATCTTCAGGAATTACTATTTTTATGAACTAGTCGCCAGTCTACTTGCCGATTGCGGAAACTGATCGCCCGACTGCTCTACTGGTCACCCGACTTCTCTCCAACTGCGAAAGTGGTCACCCGACTGATCTCCGACTGCATGAACTAGTCTCCCGACTATTCACCGACTGCGTGAACTAGTCTCCCGACTGTTCGCCGACTGTAAACTGGTCTCCAATCAATTTGACTTTAAATTGGGGTGTGTTAGAAAAAACTCATCAAAAAAATTCAATATTACCTTCCACGTAATCATTCACCCCCCCTTCTGATTGCTACGTTAGTATATTTCGATCCTACACTAATAATGATGAAAAAGATCAAACCCTAATTACGAGATTAATCAGGATCTACGAGGAATTAACCAATCAAACTTTTCACATCAATCACTTGATGCCTTAGAAAGGTTTTGAATGGATCAAGTCAAAATTATCATGGTGAAACAATGAATCAATCTAAAAACAAAACAGGCATACAAACGAAGAACAAAAAAGAAGAACGAGATTACCAACACATCAACTTGTAAATCTTGATTTTTATTGCCCGAATGTGTTCACAAAATGCCTCCAAAACATCCTCAAATAATCTCCAAATTTTTCTCTAATTTTCTTCTTAGCTTTTTCCTTCTAATCTCCCTTTTCTGTCAGTGCAGATACTATAGTGATCCCTGTTGCGCACTGTAGCTATCCCCTGTTTCACGCTGTAGCAAATCCTGTTTTGCACTGTAGCACTGAAATTTTCCTTCGCTCGCTGCAACCACACGAGGCCTTCTCTAGTGTCTTTTTTTCTTCTATGCGTGACTCGTCTCCACATGCAGTATTCTCTAGTTCAAACGTCTCGCATGACATTCTTGACCACTAGGACCTCGGTTCCTCTCTTAACCTAGTCTCGATCCTCAGTTCCACCATGAACTTAGTTCCGGTCCTATCACCAACTACGTTTGCCCTCAAGCAACACCTATATATGAACAAACACGAAACCGTGTATGAGTACAAATCCATGACTTGACTCAAGATTAGTCCATGCAACCACTCATATGAACGCATTGCATCAAGTAAAACCATTACCATGCTATCACAAGCATATCAAATAATCATCTGAAATAGCATATGCATAAGCACCACACATGTCGTGTGCACAACTACTTTGCAATACCAATTTCATCACTAAGCTAATTTTTCAGCACATAATTTCACAATGAGCTTTCCTTTAGCACAACAGGGCATAAGAAATATTCAGATCTAGGAAAGTTTTTTATGCTTTGGCCCGTAGAATTATTAATTATTATTCTTATTCATATTCAACTTAGAATAACCTAGTCGATCTGCCAGATCTTGAATATTTCTAGGTTTTCATCGCAACACAAAATTCATGTTTTATATGTGCATAGTATAACACGGAGGAGAAGGAAGTAAATTTTTTAAGCACACATTTATTACACCCATTTAACTTAGTCATGAGTAGATATTTTGTACCATCCTCATTCTCTATATCCATATGGAAACGATTTTAGACCAATATGTTTAAAACTTAGGGGAGTATGATTGGACTCAGGGTATAATATGGCATTCTTCCAGTGCCAACTATGAGAGTATTGCTTCTGACGATAGTCATAATATTTCCAATTCACTTAGTATGGTACAATTGTCTTCTAGATAGATTTTCTCCTCCGCCATCAGATTACACTTTGTTCTATATTAGAGATACGATTTAACAATCAAACAATTGTTGCATCAGGAATAAATTGTAGAATATAGAACAAACATAGCATAATTAATCAAATATCTAGGAAATAGCTATTTATTCAATTTTAAAATGATAATCACTCAATAGGAGCGTAGACCAAATATTTATTCAAGAACTAGGGCTAAACTAATAAGGAGATTTATAAAGAATATGTGATATCGACTAGCAAAGCGAAGGAATACTTAGAAGACTAAGCCAAGTCTCCAAATGACTCATAAATGTCCTTCTAGGACTTCTCGATCTCAATAATTTTAAGAACCATATTATCACACTTCTCAGCATCCGTGTTAACAATAGGTTGAACAGTGAAGTATGATTCAATATTGTCTCCTGGGTCTTATTGAGTTTTCCAGTGGATTGTATGTAAAGGTCTATGTCGTGCCCCGAATTTTGCAAATCCGGACACCCTGTGTAATCTGCACTAGTCCAGGATCGCGCTAGTGCACACAGACTTTACAGGGTTAAAGTACCACATCATACACAGTGAAATAATATTTAAGTACATCAAACATGTATATAATAGAGTTGTTCGACCTTATGGTCACCTTACAGCAGTTTGCCACACAGGGCTTACATTATTCAGAGTAAACAGTAAATATCAGCGGAAAGTAAACTTCGTAGTGATTCATCCATCGCCACAGTCGCTCTGATAGAGGCTTGCTCCCCTAGTTTTCTGGCTCTTCGATGAACTCCTCCTCATACACAGGTGTAGTCTCCTCTTCTGGTAAATTTTGTCCGCAAGGGTGAGTACACACCGTACTCAACAAGTCATGCACAAAATGCAGTTCTAATACTACATGCATGGCTTGTTACAAAGGAATGGCCTTACTGGTTATTTTGCTTTTGCATCAATATTTTAAACTACTATTTATTTAGATTGAAAGCATCAAAACCATATAATCATTATATATCTCAGATTGTTTTCCCCGTTGCTTTGGACACACAGCCCCTAATCAATTTTCTTCATCAACTCGCACATGACCTTCCACCCTATTTTATTTTCAAAACACTACCCCTTGATCAGTAATTCCGAGCATTGTCGATCATGACTCGGCTATTCGAACAGTTTTGACACTCTGCAGAGGTTATACACTTTACCCACAAGATATAGTCGCATACCACAAAGGCAATTGACCATAACAAAGCCTTTCAGAGACCTCTATCTCCACCTAAAACCTCTCCGGGTTGCCTTCACTATCACTTCCCTCACTCAAAGCCGAAGTATAGGACCGACAAACACCGTTGGATGGGTACCAAGCCATAGCACAGGCACACTCCCCCATACAGTTACCCTGTGTAACTGCCACCCCGAGGTATCAAAGGTAAGACATCAAAATCCTACTAAACTAGGTCTTCCCATTCAGACATGTGGTTGTACGAGAGACTCAGGTCAAAGGCTTGCAAGGTGAAGTCCTTAACTGACCAAGGCAAGACATCCTTCTCACATATTTTGGCACACAGCCCTCACAACACTCAACCCACCCCAGCTGCCACACAGGCCCACCTGGCACAAAGCCTCGGTCCACTTGCCCCAGTCTAAATCAAATTCCTTTTCAAGTTATTTAATAGTGCAACACATGCCCGTAATCATCCTTCATATAGAACCACACAGGTCTCCACATTCCAGTATCAATACCAACATCATTCCACCTTTTATCAAAATGCATTCACTATTCTTTAGTCAATGTTGCTTTTGTAATCCAAACAGAATTGTTTACGTTATAAGCATGGCTAAGCAACTAATCACGGTCTAGCCTCCCGTGTTGGCACAATATTATCAACCAACTAACATTACCAAACTTTGGGCATCAAATGGAATCATGGCATACAAATATTATTAACAAGATGGCAGTAACAATCAGGGTCGGTGCGCTCGTAGGGGGAGTTGTGCGACCTCTTTGTCGCCAACTTCGGGGCTCTTCTGCGATGCGAGGCGTGGAGGACGACCTCCACGCTCTGGAGCAGGAAAAGGGGGAGTCACTCCGCGACTTCATTCGGCGGTTTTGTCACTGCCGCAACACGATCCCCCACATCTCGGAGCAATCGGTCGTCATCGCCTTCCGAAGAGGCGTACGCGACCGCAAGATGAAAGAGAAGATGGCCACCCGTACTATCAGCACCACCTCCGAGCTCTTCTCCATCGCACATAAATGTGCGCGGGCCGCGGAGGCGAGGGGGCCAGCACCCGGCCCCAAGGGTGGCCAAGGCAAGGACGAGCCCGGGACCTCAAAGGGTTCCGGCCATTCAAGCAAGAAGGCGCGGAAGCGCGAGGCAGGAGAGACCAGGCGGGTCTTGACCGTCGAGCACGATGACGAGACCCCAGCGCCGCGAGCGCCGCGGCGCGGCGTGACGACGACCGCCGTGGCGTGTGACGACCGTCGAGGCCAGCGTAATGACCGCCGTGACCGGTGCGAAGACCGCCGCGGTTGTGGGAACGACCGCCGCGAACAGAAAGAGGGCAAGCTCTATTGCCCGATCCATCGGACCAACACCCATGACCTGGACAACTGTCGGGTCGTGGGCAAAATGGTGGAGAAGCGGCTCAAGGAACGCCGCCCCGACGACGATCAAGACGAAGATCCTGCCCCGCTGGCTTTCCAGCAGGTGGACCACGTCGTGGCCTACATTCACGGTGGTTCATCCACCTTTTTCTCCAACGCCGCTTATAAGCGATTGAAGAGGGAAGTGTGCGCCACGGCGTCGGGCCCAGGGGCGGGTCGGATGCTGAAGTGGTCGGAGCAGACCCTCACTTTCAGTCAGGCCGACCACCCTGAGGGCGCCACCGGGCTGGGGCATCTCCCGGTCGTGGTGTCGCCCACCATTCGGAACGTGCGGCTAGGGCGCGTGCTGGTGGACGGAGGGAGTTCCATCAACCTCCTGTCCTCTTCGGCATTCCTGGCACTCCAGATCCCGCGGCAGGATCTGCGCCCAGCTCTGCCCATCTTTGGGGTAGCCCCAGAGGCTGGTTTAATGTCCATAGGTCAGGTGTGCCTCCCCGTCACCTTCGGGGAAGAGGACAACTACCGCACCGAGATGGTGGATTTTGAGGTCGCCGACTTCGACCTCCCCTACAATGCATTACTCGGCCGACCGGCGTTGGCCAAGTTCATGGCGGCAACCCACTATGCTTACATGATGGTAAAGATGTCGGGGCCCGGTGGCCCCATCGTGATCCGGGTGGATAAATCCGAGGCCTTGCGCTGCCACAAGTATGCGTTGGACATGGCCGGTGCCGCCTGCGTCGGGCGCCCTGATGCCACTTCCTCGGGAGCCCCTCAGGCCCGGACCCGCGCCTCACCTGGCTCTGCCGGTGAGGTCAAGGTGGTCGCCCTGAGTGCGGGCGAACCCCGAAAGACCGTCAACATTGGTGCCAACCTCAGCGCCAAATAGGAAGACGCGCTCGTCACCTTCCTCCAGTCTAACTCCGACGTGTTCGCCTGGCAACCGTCCGACATGACTGGGGTCCCCAGGGAGGTGATCGAGCACCGATTGGCAACGCCTCGAGGCGCGCCGGTCCGTGAGAAGGTCCGGAGGCGCGCCCGAGCGCCAAGATGCCATTCGGGAGGAGGTAGAAAGCTGTTGGCCGAGGATCGTCGAAGTCTCTCATCTGAGTGGCTTGCCAACCCCTGTGCTCGTCAAGAAGTCCAACGGAAGTGGCGCATGTGTGTCGACTTCACCGACCTCAACAAGACTCGCCTGGGATCCATACCGCCATGCGAGTCGACCTCATTGTTGACTCCACGGCCAGTCTTGCCGTCTCTTTGTGTTTCTTGGATCGTGCCGGGTACCACCAGTTAGCATGGCGCTTGAAGATGAAGAGAAGATCTTCGTAACCCCTACGGTGTTTATTGTTATGTAAGAATGACTTTTGGTTTAAAGAATGCCGGTTCTACTTACCAACGTGCCATGCATATCACTTTCCGCCCCCAAATAGGGCGAAACCTAGAGGTCTACGTTGATGATTTAGTGGTAAAGATCAAGAAAAGCGAAGAGCTGATCCAAGACCTGGAGGAAACCTTTGCTAACCTCCGGAAGAATTGCTTGAAGCTCAATCCTGAAAAATGCGTGTTCGGTGTGCCCTCCGGCAAGCTGCTGGGTTTCCTGGTGTCCAGCCGGGGCATTGAAGCCAATCTTGACAAGATAGCGGCCATCGAACACATGAAGCCACCAGCGCGACTCAAGCAAGTTCAGTGCCTGGCCGGTCGCCTGGCCTCCCTTGGGCGATTCATTGCCCGGTTGGGGGAAAGAAGCTTGCCTCTGTTCAAGCTATTGAAGAAGACCAACCATTTTGAGTGGACAGAGGAAGCCCAGAAGGCATTTGAAGATTTGAAGCAATACCTCTCCTCTCCCGGTCTTTGGTCTCTCCCAAGGCCGAGCCGCTGTTCTCATACATAGCTGCCACTCCGAGGTGGTGGCGCCCGTCTTTGATTCTTGAGAGGGAAGGTGTCCGGCTTGATCTACTACATCAGCAAGGTGTTGCACGAAGCAGAAACCCGATACCCGCAAGCTCAGAAGATGCTGTACGCGGTCCTGGTGGCGTCCAGGAAGCTGCGGCATTATTTCCAAGGGCGGGAAATTACCGTGGTCACGGCCTACCCTCTGCGAGAGATCCTTCACAACCGTGAAGCAGAGGGTCGAATCGCTAAATGGTCGGTGGAGCTGGGGGAATTCAACCTCAAATTTGTACCCCGCACCGCCATCAAGAGTCGACCTGGCGGAGTTAAATGCCGAGTGGACTCCGCCACTCTGGCCGAAGAAGTGCAGCGCCTTCTCCTGGACCTTATTCTTTGATGGCTCGTTCAGCCGGAAGGCGAAATTTGGGTTGTCTGGTCTCCTGACCGGTGACATCCTCCAGTATGTGGTCGCCCTCGACTTCAAGGCCACGAACAACATAGCTGAATATGAAGGCCTGCTGGCAGGGCTGCGCATCTCTTTGGCGTTGGGCATTCGGCGTCTCCAAGTCAAGGGTGACTCCCTACTAGTCATCAATCAAGCGCGGAAGTAGTTTCAGTGTTCCGACCCCACCATGGCGGCGTACTTGGCGAAGGTCCGAAGAATGGAGCGTCGCTTTGAAGGGCTGGGGTATATTCATATCCCCCGGTGCGACAACCACCTTGCGGACGGGCTTTCGCAGCTTGCGTCCTCAAGGGCTTCCGTTCCGGTCGGGGTCTTCGAAGAAAGGCTATCGCGACCGTCCATCGCAGCCCACAGTCCAGGTGGGGATGATGGTGTCATTGTCGCGACCCGGTTCAAAGGGGGCGATGGCAAGGTCATTGCGACCTCCGACTTCGGTGGGGAAGCGGTGCGTGCCGCCGTGGCCTCAATCGAGGAGGATGGCGGCGTGCCGCTTGCCCCTGTGTCCGGGAGGAAAGCGGCGGTCTGCCAACGCAGACACCGATGGAAAAGCTTGCCCAAAGTGAGTGCCCGGGCGAAGCACCGAGTGGTCGCCACGCAACGAGGAAGATCGGTGGATGGATCCTATCCTAGCCTTTCTGCTGCGACCAAGTGGTCCCCGACGATGATGCCTCAGCTGAGAAGATTGCACGTAAGGCCAAGTGCTATACTCTGGTAGATGGGGACCTATATCGTCAGAGAAGAAACAGAGTTCTACTGAAGTGCATCACTCGGGAAGAGGGGAGCAGCTTGCTCTCTGATATCTATGGAGGCGTGTGTGGGAGCCATATATCCGGCTGAACGCTGGTTGGCAAAGCGTTTCGCCAGGGATTTTATTAGCCTACTGCCATCCAGGATGCTTGTGAGCTGGTGAGGTGCGAGGCTTGTCAGTTCTTCGCCAGGCAAATCCACCGACCAGCCCAAGCTCTGCAAACAATCCCGCTCTCCTGGCCGTTTGCGATGCAGGGGCCGAACATCTGAGTCCGTTCCGCGAACTCTGAGGCTTCACCCACCTCTTCGTCGCCGTTGACAAGTTCACGAAGTGGGTTGAAGCCGAGGCGGTGCGTGCCATCACGGCTGCTGCCGCCGTCAAGTTTATGCGCGGGATCTTTACCCATTTTGGAGTCGCCAACCGCATCATCACCGACAACGGGACTCAGTTCACCAGCGCGGCTTTCCTGGAGTTCTGCGATGAAATGGGTACCAAGCTATGCTTCACTTCGGTGGCCCATCCCATGAGTAATGGGCAAGCAGAGCGTGCCAACGCGCTGGTGCTGAAGGGCCTCAAGACAAGGGCGTTTGATCGGCTCCACAAGCCGGTAGCGGTGGATAGAGGAGCTCCGGTGTCTTGTGGTCGCCGTACCACACCTAGTCGGGCCACCGGTGAGACGCCTTTCTTCCTGGTATACGGGGCGGAGGCCGTTCTCCCCTCCGAGCTGTCGTTCGGTTCTCCGCGCGTTTCGGCGTTCAACGAAGAAGGCCAAGAAGACCTCCGGCGAGAAGAAGTCAACCTCCTGGAGGAAGTGCGTGATCGGGCCGCCCTTCGCGCCGCCCGGTATCAGCAAAGCCTCAGGCGGTACCACGCCACCCGGTCTCGGCGAACCGGCGATGGGCGACTGGTCTTCTTGCAGATTTAGACGCATCTCTTGGGTTGCATGGTGTCTCCCGGTGGGAGGGCCCCTTCAAGGTGGTCTCGATATCTCGACCGGGCGGTCGGTTGTACGAGGATGGAGAAGAATCTGGCGAATTCCTACAACATAGAGTTGTTGCGAAATTCTATCCTGAAAAGAATTGTAAGTACCAAAGACTTCATACTGGTCACCATGAGGTAAGTCTCTCCTGGTGGTTTGGCTCTTGGCGGTTAGTAAAGTTGTTGCCCAGAGGGCTTTTTGCTTTACCATGATTGTCCCTTTTTTGCGCCCTGAGTGGCGAATTTTTGCATGAATGCCGCTGGCCCCATACACTTGCTAATTCCTTGGTGATCCATGATGGCACTCGGCGTCTGTGTATAGCGAGCACGGGCAACTGGGGGGCGAGTTGGGCGTGGTGCTCCAACGCGGCTCGCATACCTCGGGTTGGCTCCCTGAAGCACCGCTGGTCGTCACCGCGAGCACCGTCGTTCTAACACCACTCACAGGAGCTCACGCTTTGTCGCCAAATACTATAGTTCGAAGTCCTGAAGGGTCACAGGGACTTAGAAACCAAACAAAGCGGACCAGGACATTCCATGCCGGGACTTAGACTGTTTGGGCCCACCTTGCACAGGCCCTTCCAAGCATCTGCTTATCTTTCTGGTAGTCGTCTATGCACGCAGGTCGTGTGCAGAAGTGCCAGCTTATTCTTGTGAAAGGCTCCAGCACCTCTGCTGGTCGCCCAGGCGCTTGTGGGCTGGTCGCCCGACGCTCAGAAAGGTGGTCGCCCCGGCGCTTGGGGGCTGGTCGCCTAGGCGCTTGGGGGCTGGTCGCCCGACGGCATATAAAGCAAGATAAGTGTTTCATGCCGTATTTTTCGGCCATTTCCTTGTGTGCTTACACTAAGACGGGTCAAGCTATGTGTGATTATCGCAAATGCCAAAAATCAACGGCCCTCGATAAAAGGTATCGTGCTAAGTGTTAACGTCTGGCGTGGCCAAGTGGTCGGAGTGCAAGTTAGGCACGGTACTCAAGCACGGCTCGCGCTTTCGGATTGGCTCCTGGAGCACCGGTGTCATCACCGTCAAGTCTTTGCGGCCTAAAACACTTCCGGAAACTTGTTGCCTCGCCACGTTACGCTGCAGCATGTTTCCAGGCGATCATCAGGGTTTTAAGTTTGGGAAGAATTTGAATCAGCGATAATCCCGCGTAAACGCCTGATGCTAAGACTAGGCTACGTCTTACATCTCCTGTTAAACTCAATGTCGTTTCTGCCTAAGTCCTGTATGGCTTGCATGATCTCTACTTGTGTTCGCAGCAAACGTGTGCAATTGTTGGCAGGACTCCGGAACGCTGCCCTAGCCCAGACGTTCCTCAGGCGTTCCAGCTAACTTAAAAACTGGCCACCTAACAGTTCGATCCAGCGAACTCGATCATACAAAACAGATAAGCATACAGGTAGCATTAACCAAGAAATATCCATTTCACTGAACCCTACCCGAGTGTTCATGCATGCAGACAGATCAACAAAAGGAAGTAAAAGCAAAAGAACAAAAAGGCTGCCCGGCCCTTCACTCGTTGTCGCCGAAGTCAAGGTCGCCGCCCTCGTCGCCTTCCACGGCCAGTGGGGTGGAGACGTCCATGGCCGGCTGCTCCACATGCGCTTCGGCCCGCGTGTTAACGACGCAGCACAAGCGCTCCTCACTTCTCGTCGCGTCGCTTCCTTCAATACCGGCCGTCACCGCCGCCATTGGATCGAAGGCGGCATCGCGGCTGGCGCAGCAGGCCAGCGTGTAGGTCGCGGCCATGATCGTGACCTCCCGTCCCTCTCTGGCGGAGCGGGCGGCCAGGGTAGCAGGCAGTCCCCGGAGTGCCTTCGCGGCCTGGTTGGTCGCGTGGGCAAACTGAAGGGCGAAATCCTCCAGCGGCGCGTTCAGCGCCACCCCCAAGGGCTCCAGGCACCTTTTCGTGCGCTGGAAGGCCTTCTTGAGCATGATGGCGATTGTGCGCGGCGGAAGGATTTGAGCTCCGAGTTCTTGGCCGCCTCGATCCTCTCTGCGCTCTTGACCCTCTCCGCCATTGTTGCATGGCGGCCATGTTAACCCTCTCTGCGCCAACTCATTGCCGCCCTCTCCGCTCCAGCTACGCCGCTCACGGAGGCCAACATTGGCCGTCGGCGCCATGCTGGCGGTTGCAGAAGGAGAGTGCCCAAGAAGCGCGCGTGTCGCCCATCTCGGTGAAGAGCTCGACGGCGCCTTGGCGGGCATGCAAAGGAGGCGAGGTGTCTGGGAGCGCTGGTACTGGGGTCGCCCTCTTCGACCCTTTTTCGCAGCGGCGGTCGGGGCACTGGCGAAGCGTCCGCCACCCGGTGAGCCTGGGGCATCTGCGCCCTAAGCGCGCTGAGAAGCCACCCTTGGCGCACCCTCAAGCTAAGGCCGCCGCCGGAGTGTGAGGCCACCTGTTGGCGGTGGCTGAGCTCCGTGGTCGAGTGTTAGCTCATGATCGTTGGGGCGGCGTCGGGAGGAAGAATCGGTGAAAGCAAAATTTGGCGCCGCAGGAGGCAACGGCACCGGAGGTGAAGTCATGGTTGGGGCGGCCTGTGTCGCCGCCCCTTGCAAGGATGCCGCCGCGTCAGAGCTAGCGGTGGTAGTAGTCTGGTCCGTGGCCCGGGCCCTCTTGGGGTCCGAGCCAGTGGCGTCCGGAGCAAGTGGCCGTTTGCCCGTGGCCCGGTCGCTGGCGGTGGTCGTGTCCCTGATCACCAGCGGGCCGTGAGCCGGCACCACCGCAGATCCCGTGGAGTCCATCGGCGGGAGTAGCCTGACGACCCGCAGGCACTCCGCGTGCTCCAAATCGGTGAGCGACCGAGCCGCCGCCGGAAAGGCTGAGCCGCTCGGAATCGGCTGCATTAGCGCACCAAGCCACCTGCCAATCACAGGCTCCTCCAAGTTTCCTGCGCCTGGCAAAAAACAAAGAATGACTACCGGTTGGTAGGGAGCCACAGAAAGAAACATGTGCGCAAGAAAAAGCTAAAGGAATGCGAAGACTTACGTCCTGGCCACGTGCGCGTCATGTCGTCGTCGCCTGTATATTGCCATGCAGGGCGGGCGCGGCGACGGAGGGGGCTGATCCTCCGGGACAAGAAGTCCCGGGCCACCAGCCCGACAGATAATCCGGCGTCCCGCAATCTGTTGACGCGGGCCGCCATCGCGAGGAGCTCCGCCGTCTCTTCGACCGGCGAGTTCCAGTTCCCGAGGCCTCCGCTGCTTCGGCGGGCACCTCCAGCGTCGACTCCGCTGTCATCATTAATGTATAGCCAGTCGCTGCGCCATACCTTCCAATTGGACCTGGGCTGGAAGGCGATGTAGCGGGAGGCCATCCCGTCCCGAAGGCGGAAATAGCAGCTCCCCACTACTTCATTGTCGTGGGAGGGGTGGCAGATGTAGAAGTGGCGAAAAAGTGGGAGATTCAACATCACCCCCATGAACATTTCACAGAGGTGTGCGAAGATGGAAAGGGAGACAATGGAGTTGGGGGTGAGGTGAAGGTGATGGATTCCATAGAAATGAAGGACGGTGAGAAAGAAGTCGAGAATGGCGGGGCGAGCCGCCATCATCACCAGTGTGGAGGACGATCTCATCGGAAAGGCACCGCGGCGTGGCGGTCCCTGCCCGGAAGCGAAAGGTGCCCTCCGGCGCAAGGATGGCCATCCTCTTCACCGTGGCGGAGTCCACGGTGGAAGCAGGGATGGAAGCTGCCATGAAGACGAAGAAGGCGAAAGGCTTTGGGCAAGGAAGATGAAGAAGTGAAAGTTGAGATGTGCAAGAAAGCAGAAGGCGTAAACCTCTTGGTACAGATGTATCTATATAAGCATCACCCACACCGACGGTTCGCGAAGGGACAAGATCATGCGCCGTTTCGGGTCCTAAGAAAAATCTACGGATACGGGATAGAATCGAGGCGGTCGTATCCTCATGAGTGGTGGCCCCGCCCAAGAGCGCACTAAGCATTCAATGAAGGTTCCAAAATGCTTTACACGCACTCGAGGCGGGCGAAAATTCTATCGGCGTGCCATTTGGGGTACCCTCTCCGACGCACAAAGCCCTTCCACGTGGCGGCTTTGGCGAAGCGGGTTTGGCGAAACACGCCCGTCGGCAGTGCCGCCCCGTGGCGCCCGGCAGCGGTGGGCGAAACACGCCTGCTTTCGCGGCGCTTTCGATCCGTGGCGGCTTTGGCGGGCGGGTGGCGACACGACGACCGGCAGTCTGCGGCACGTGGCGCCCGGCGGCAGTGGGCAACGCGCCCGGCTTCGCGGCGCCCGATCACGTGGCGGCTTTGGCGGCGGGCGAAGCAGCACGCCCGCCGACCAGTGCTGCCCGCGTGGCGCCGGAGAGCAGTGGCGAGGCGCCGCTGCGCGGCGCCAGATCACGTGGCGGCTTTGGCGAACAAGCGGCGAAACACGCCCGCCGGCGAGCGGCCACGTGGCGCCCGGCGGCGGTGGCGAGACACCTGCTGCGCCAGCGTCGATCCCACGTGGCGGCTTTGGCGAAGCGGCGGCGAAAGCACGCCCGTCGGCAGTGCTAGCCCACGTGGCGCCCAGCGAGCAGTGGCGAGACGCCTGCTTTCGTCCGGCGCCATCCATGTGGCGGCTTTGGCGAATAAGGCGGCGAAACACGCCCGCCGGCTAAATGCCGCCACCGTGGCGCCCGGCGGCGGTGGGTGAGGCACGCCTGCTGCGCGGCGCCCGATCCACGTGGCGGCTGGCGAACGCCGGCATTGCCGGCCACAGGCGCGGCGGCGAGTGGGCGAGCGCTCTTTCGCCGGCGTCTAGTCCACGTGGCGGCTTTGGCGAACAGGCGGCGAAACACGCCGCCGTCGTCTTAAACCCGTGGCGCCCGGCAGCAGTGGCGAGGCGCCTGCTCGCCGGCGCCCGATCCGCGTGGCGGCTTTGCGAAGCGAAGCGGCGAAACACGCCCGCGGCCAGTGCCGACCCACGTGGCGCCGGCGGCAGTGGCGAGACGCTTGCTGCCGGCGCCCGATCGTGGTGGCTTTGGCGAGCAAGCGGCGAGCACGCCTGCCGGCAGTCTTGCCCGTGGCGCTTCGCGGCAATTGGCGAGGCATACTGCTGCGCCCGCCGCAAGGCAAAAAGGTGGTGCGGTGGCTTCACCTCAAGTCTCCTTCCCTATCGTCTCGCGTGCGGGCGGCAAGCCCTTTGTGTCGAGCCTATCAATCTGCGAGATTTACGCAACAAGCCCATTCCTCGGCGCCTCTCACCTTCCCGTCAAAGAGGTCACGTCTGCGGGCGGACCAGGCGAGACCATGCGTCGGCATTTAATGAGGCCGGAGGAGCGGGCAACCAGGAAGGAGTAATAAATGTATAAGGATCAGCATGATGACCCCCCTTTTACCTACTCCCGTTAGCCCGGCCTATATAAGGGCCTTCTGGTGCATGGGAATGGGGGACGAGGAGTCGAACAAGCAAGAGTCCTGCAGTAGAGCCTAAGGAAGAACTTGTAACTCCCAAGCTCTGTACTGCACTAGCTTCAAACACTCTTTAAACAATCTAGCAGGAATTAAGGGTATTACCCGAGGCAAAGGGGGCCTGAACCTGGGTAAAATCTCTGTGTCATCCCTAGTTCATAGCCGTCGGAATTCGCCATGTGGGAGTTGCTAGGGTTTTTCACCCTCTAGGGTTAGCCAGCCGCGAAGACGCCCTCCTATCGAACCAAACCCAGTCTGTAGATCACGGGCCTGTCAGGCGGAATACGCCGACACCAACATATCCTATTTTTATTTATGCAAAAATAACTTTTACTACTAGTAAAATCATTATATTGCATTCTCACTTCTTCAATCAGTAAACCTTGGTCTATATCTATTTAGTAGATAATTATCTAAAATTTCTCAGAATTTTTTTAGCATTTTCCATAGTTTCTGCTAATTATTCAACAATTTTTAGAACTCCAATATGTATCAATGTGGAATTATGCTAGGACAATAAATCCAGAGATATGGAGCTTTCAATATGCTATATAAAATTTTCTAGCATTTTTTATATTTTTATGTTAATTACTAGGAAATTTTCAGAATAACAGTAAATAATATGTCCAGCATATATAATCATGAAATCATGCTAAGAAAATTAATACAGAGACATGACACTGAACAATGGGCCACATATAATTTTCCATAATTTTCTAGCATATTCTGTTAATTTCTAGCAATTTTTAGAATTACTAAATAATAGAAAAATCAATTCCAGCACATATATATCAATGGAATAATGCTAGAAAAAATAATCCAGAAGTATGGAACTTCCAATTTGTGTTAAATATTAATTGACCAATTTTATGGAAGTCCATATACCTAGAAAATTAAATTTCTAGGATTTAATATAAATTTTCACAATTTATCAACAAATTTTTTATGAACAGTAGCATCTTGGAAACCCTAATTTTCAGATTAAACGAGTAATCTAGGCAATTAGGAAAATTAATTTGTAGGATTAAAAACTATTCAGATGCGATTAACTTACATAACTTAAACTTACATAGGTCTTGTCATTGTTTTAATCATGTGATGCCACACGAATTCATTGCAGTGTAGATTGACGCATGCAAACGATCACGATCAGTCTCGACAGAGCTTCGTGCTAATTCCAGTGAGGTCCATGAATTCGGCTTCGTATCACCAGATGTAACTTTGATAAACTGCTGCTCACTAATCTCTCATGTTGGAACTGATGGCGTCAATGTCGCTTGCGACTTTAGCCAGAGAGACAGCAAAGATTGTTGTCCAATCCGTGAAATCCAGTTGTAGCTAAGAGCATGTACAATAGATTGACATCAGCTGTCTATAAGAATTACTATGTCACCTATTTGTTGATGTGGATGAAAGAGGAAAGAGAAAGAAGCTGTCTATACATTTGCAGTCGACTGTAGCGCGGGAACTAAGCTGGTTTTGTGTAGAGATGAATTGATTGTAGCACGAGAACAAAAAAAAGTGACTGTCTGTACCATTATATAAGATTATCTATTGATAACATGACAATTTGCTATAGATAATAACTATCTATAGCATTACACATATAAGATTGAGCACGCGCAGCCTCATCACACTACTACAGAACAGGTGATCACAGACGGTTCGTAAACCCCATCACAGACGGTTTTGCGAACCGTCTGTAAGCAAGTGTCAGTGATACGAAGAATCATTGCAGACGGTTTTTCAACCGTCTGTGAAAATGATAATCGCAGACGGTTTCATTTACAAACCATCTGTGATAGTTTGTCATCTCAGACGGTGTTATTTACAAACCGTCTGTGATATTGTATCGTCTCAGACGGTTTGAAGTAATAACCGTCTGTGATGTTCTAATATCTCTGACGGTTCTAGTTACTAACCGTCTGTGATGTTCTATCATCTCGAGCGGTTTTATTTACTAACCCATCTGTGAAGATTGGAATAACTTTCGAGCGGTTTGAAGTAATAACCGCCCCATGAAGTGTAATATATCACGCAGCGGTTCTTTGTTATAACCGCCTGTGATGTTGATTTTGATTTTGTATTGATATGCAATATATTGGCTAGCCTCGAGATTTGCTAGCCATGCCCTCTGAAACAAAAACGATGCCGATTATAACAAGCATATTAATTATTATGACATAGATTTACAAAATGTACTCCAATCACATGTCACACAACAAGCAGTAGCATCCATTTCATGAATCAATGTACTCACATCGCACATTAAAGCTCATCCATTGCAGAAATCAAGCGACATATGTTCAAGCGAATTGGTTTGTAGTAGAGAAATGACAAATTCACATCACAAGGTTCACAAATATAATGTACGATTAAGTAACAAATTCACAACTCTAATTCGTTAAGCCCCGAGTAGCATCTCGCCATTTGAATTTAGGACCTCACGCAGCGAGAAGCTACAAAGGCGTCCTCGAATACCTTGAAGGTCGACTGTTCCAATGCAGTTTGCGCATTGCCAAGCCCATCAATGAGAAAAGTAAAGTCCAGCGTGTATATAAATTAATAAGTGAAGAGACATTTGTTGCAAGATTGGCGGACACGCATAACATTGAGTGCCTTGGCACCAGGAGGAGTGCCATGTTGTGGCAAGCATAGAAACCACATAGGTCGTTGGCCATTGGGCTGGTGGTACCTTTAAAACATAATAGTTTGATTAGTTCGAAGGTATTATAATGGAGTGTGAAGGATTATTGCATACTATCGGATCTTAGGAAAGTTAAAAATATGCTTTAGATTGGGTGGAGCCTTCTTGTGTGGCCCTCCCATCGATTTGTGAACATCGAGCGGCGTGTCGAGCAAATCTCGATAGGCTTCAAATCGTGGGTGCCGCCCTTTTTTGAATCAAGATAAATTACTCGGTTACGTCTCGGTATAATTACGAGTAGAACCGATGAAAACTCTACACAAGTATGTCGTCATGGTCCTTTGAACCTAACCCGAGGTGAGATATATAATAGAAATCAGCGTATATATATATATATAGCATCTGGGCGAAGCACTTACCGGGTTGTAGGGTACAAGATGAATTTTTGTTGAATAAGTATGCATTACTTTTTCCACGTGCTAAATAGACAAATTGTTTATTTTCATCCATGGTTTGCTTGGACATTATGTGTGGGTCGTGAAACCCACGATTCTTCCTTGCTATTGCTTCGTGGATCATGTGTCTACATATACAAAATCAAGACGATATATATGATATTTATCGTCTTGTGAGGAACATATTAAATGCGAGATAAAGTTTTGGTGCAACCCAACTAGCAAAAGTTTCAAAAATTATGAAAAAAATTCATGGATGTACATCTCGGTTTACCCCATCTACATATAAAATGTCATGATCAAATTAAATCTGTGCTAAGAGTAATAAAACAAACAAACTTGATCATGTAGATGGGGTAAGGTGAGGATGTACATGAAACTTTTTCTAGTTAGGTTGCACCAAACATTTATTTGCATTTGGATATTTTTCGATTTTCGATCTTAATTGTGAAGCGATGATTGCACACACTTACATTGTCCGACATCTTAGGAGTGAGCCGTCGGCGCTTTGAGGTTGTATAGATCAAAAATGTCGTGAAGCCGCTCACGAAAACGCCATCTAAAGACCGGTGCAAGAAATACTCCTCCTGGAAGGTCACGGAGATACTCGTTACCCGTTGTGCCGCCGGCTTGTTAGCTTGTTTTAGGTACCAATTTTGCAATCTAACGCAGGCTAATGAAAGCGTCTCCTTGCGCTCTTCTGGTACAAATGGTTGGCCCATTTCAATTTCCGCACCAATGGGGCAGCGGATAGTCTGGTGACGGGGTACATTTCGATTTGCCCTTGCCTTTGCGTGGCCTGCAACCAAGGTTCGTCTGCACAGGAGATGATTGGGCCCTAACAGTAGTAATGGTCCGCGCGGGACGGGTCACGATAGCCGATTTGGCTGGCTTGTTCGTTGCATGGCATGGCTCTGGTAGTGTTGGTAGCTCCGGCACATTATGTGGTGCCTCTGGGATAGCTTTTACCTTGGGTGCTCCTTGGCAGGCGTCGAAGGAGATGTCCTTCTTGGGCCCTTTGGATGAATGTCGATGGCATCCCTAGTGTGACGATCTCGTGGTTAGGAAGTCGGCGTGTGACCTTGAACATTTCGTGTACACCATCGACACAGTACCTTCGGCGTGGCAGGGTGTAAAACATGACCGTGCACTAATGCCCTGCGGCGGATGGATCGCTTGTCCCCAAGCGCACGCAAGGGAACACAGCCGTTGGCAAGCCTCACTTGCAGTTACAGGCATGGGCATCTTTGTCATTAGGAGGAAATCGGCTTCATGCACCTCTGCCTTAGGGAGGGCCATAGCGCTTTCAAGGTTGGTTGGGGTGACTGCACTTGTGCTTCTTGGGTTATCACTGCCGAGTCCACCGCCTTGCCTCGGCCACCCTTTGCTCGAACCTTGCCTCAAGGCTTCGTGGTGACTATCAGTGCGCTTTAAGCCTTTCCTCAACCCTTTCCTCAATGAAGGCTACTAGTTCTTCCTCATGCTCAGCTTTGCTTCTCTTCCTACTCCGATGCATGGCCCGATCCTCTGGGAATCCGATTTCGAGGAATGAAAACACCTAGGCCTCAGTGCGACCGGGTGCTCCTTGTTTCCCAAGGCCGTGGAGAGTATGTCTTTCTCTCTGTTGAAGTGAAAGAGCCTGGGAAGATTCCGTGCTCAACGATATTAGGCGTTGGGACCTTTGCCTCATCGGAGGGTTTGCAAAGGACACACCGCCGTGGTGTGCTTTGACCTCGCTCTTACCCGATTTGAAACACGCGAGTCCACGATCGAGGCAAATGGCGGCGCGACTTCGTTACGGGCGCCTCGTTGTCCTCCCTCATCCATTACGCCATCTTACCCGCGTACCCAGTTGGCCTGAAGTGCGTGTGGGTGTGTGTTACGTGGTCAATCGTCTTGTGAGCCGCGCTTTGTTCCATGAACTCTTCCGTCGTCTTCAAGCCCGAACAAATTGATTCCAAACATCCTCGAGAGATGAACCCATATTTACGGAGCGGAGTTATTTCCTTATTGACGAAATTAGCAACAAGGGCGCTCTTGAAGTTCTTCCGCCTTTCCGCCACTAGCAAAGCGTCTGTCGTGATCTTGAAATTTGGGCATCTCGTGGAAGGCTGGAATGACGCGAATATTTACGTCACCGGTTATCGCGCTCCTCATCTGTCGGCGTCTTCCATGATGGATACGTGATTGGGACCCGTTCACGCCCAACGATCCCACATGGTCGGGAAAACACCCATGACCTTGGAGGAGCGGTAGGGCCCCATCACAGCGGATCGACCGCCGTGATGGTGTATCGGCTTTGAGGCCTTTTACTAAGCCCTCTTGCCTGCGCTTTTTTACTTTCTCGTTCCCATCGGTGCATCATCGAGATCCCATCGATTGATCATCGATCCCATGGGCGCCATCTTGTATGATGCAAGGTGAAGAGTAGGTAAGCTAAGAGAAGATTTTATCGGACTGTTGGAAAAGATGCGAGTATAAGAGCAAGATTTTATTCATTATTACTTCTAAGTGCATATTTATACCCATATATATATATATGTATGTATATATATATATATGGGCAAATATGTGGTGCAAACCACCCTTCCGGTGAAAACTCCGTGAAAACCAGCCTTAAAAGTTGTGAAAAATTCTCGAAAAATGACCATATGTACGGGAGGTGAGCTTCCACAATCCCGCATTTGAAGATGGCACCTCCCGTACATATGGTCATTTTTCGAGAATTTTTCACTTTTTAAGCTGAATTTCAAGTTTTCAATGAGGGTTTTGCACATATTTGCCCATATTTAACCAACATGAATTATGCATATATTGTACCTCAACGAGAGGAATAAATTTTGTTGTGCTCTCAGATTTTAGGGTTTGGATGAAGATAAGGATCTTCACCACACTCACAAATGGAGTAGACTAATCAATTCAATAACTTAAGCCTTGACATGGTTTCAAAGGAGATTGGTAAAACCATGGATTGTTGAAAATAGTGCGATATGTGTTCATAATAATGAATTCAACAGTATAAGCTTATAAGCACACATAGATTCATGATATGAACACATATAAGCAGGGACATCGGCATGGATAATAAAGGAGTTAACCAAAAGCAAGATACTACTCATGTTTGGTTTACAAGTGTTGCTCTCGATTTAAAGTCTTGATGGGTTGCTTCAAAGAAGCCCTCCAACACCAAAATTCAGCAATATCTCACGAGGTTTTACCAATCTAAAATTAGTGGTTCTCTGAAATTCAGCACCGTTTAAGTTTCATTCACTAGAACTCAACTATTGATTATGTACAACTCTTGAGCAGCGGGATAACAACAGTTTCTCCAAGGCGAGATGACAAACCCGGTGACAATCCGATTAAGAATAGACCGGTGATTCCAAATCAAATCAAGCCACATAATCGGGACATAAACAAATGATAGTACATCACTTATCAAGAAAGACAACAAAAGCCAAGTTGAAGTTTTAGACACAATAATCTAAGCAGTCTTTGAATCACGAGAGGATAATCACTAACTAACCAGATTAGTATTGCCTCATTCAACTAAATCATCATCGGCGGCATAATAGAACAAAAGCGGTGCTTCGGATCAAGAAATACGGACCACTAGCTAAATAAATAATTTCATACATGTCTCGCAGTTCAAGGCTTAAGTCACTTCATCAATAGTCGTATTCATGTAGTAACCTAATTTCATCACGAGCAACACCAATATCTCGGCCAGCAAGAATCAAGTGGAGAACGAATTGAAAATACTCACCGATTGATGGAGGCGGAGACACCACCACAGGGAGGCGGCCGGCGACGGGAGGGCAGCCGACGGGGAGGCACCGCAGAGAACGCACTGCGAGAGGGCGCCGCCGACGGGGAGGGCGAGGAGAGGCGCCCGAGGAAGCCGCTGCCGAGTGGAGCGCCGATGGGGAGAGGCGTCGCCGAGGGAGCTAGGGTTGCAATATACTAAGTGTGCGCGGGACTTGGTGAAATGGCAGGGCGCGGGATTTATTGAGTGGCGCGGGAAGACCATTCCAGACGGTTGCGGGACTGAACCGTCTGGGAAAACATGTTTTCCTAGACGGTTTACTGATTAAACCGTCTGGGAAAATCGCTCCCACCTCGATCTTTCTCTGTATTCCCTGTGTGTGTTGTCGTATTTTCGTCAGTGCATCTGAACTTGATCGACAATACTGAAACCCGAGTTTTCAATGATTAAACCTTATTAATTTTACTCATGAATACATCTCGGTAATTAATACATGGCCATATATGTAGAGTTGCTCAATTTTAATCAATACATCCCATTAATAAATACATGTCTATATACACCTGCTTAATTTTAATCAAAAATTAGCCCTTCGTGATGATCAACACGTGCGTAGCTACCTTCCTCAGGTTGGTCTTCCTGGATTGTTACGCCCGTACCAATAGAAGGCAACTCATCGAACTGATTGTATTCTTCCTCATCTACCACATTCTCGACTCCGACAATTCTCCTTTTCCTTGAAGAACGACATGTCATTTGCTTGTTGGGCGAATTCGGTTACATAGAAGACTTGAACAACTTGGTCGGCGAGCGAATGGTTCCTCTTTGTATCCAAGACGTTCGAGGTCCACAGTTGTGACGCCATACTTGTCAACCTTGACGTCTTTGTAGAGTGAACCCAGCGGCACGAAATAAGGGGATCTTGAATAGCACAAGTCGAGCTCTCAAATTTCCTCAATGAACCCATATCTGAGCTCCTCATCGATCCAGCGGTATTAAGTGCATCGATCACGAACACCGCTGATACGGTTTGTGCTCTTCATGTCACGATCTCTCGTGTAAAATGTGTACCCATTTAAGTCATATCCTTTCCATGTTACAAGCTGTAAAAAGTGGCCTTTTGCCAACCATGTCGTCTCACAGAAATGGGTGCGTCGCTCCTTGAACCATCTGTTGAAGTGAAGGTTATCTTTGTTTGATGATCGATACTCGGTGGCGTCAGTTCTCTTCAAAGCCAATTCTTGTGCTCGTCGATATAAGGGGCCTATGACCATGTGTTGCGAAGCGTGAAATGGGCTTTTGCACGAGCAACGCATCGAGCGTGATTGCTTTCCTTCCGATGGTCTGATGCCTGGAGCCTTCCCTCATGGTGGGATCGAGGCACACCTATCGGTTCGACTGAGCCATGTAATCCGCCTTGAATTCGGCGACCTCTTAGGTTGCATAACCTTCAATAATGCTACCCTCGATCGAGATCGACTCGTCATCGACTTGAATTCCCATGTACCTCTCGAGCGGGTACATGCTCACGGAGAACCTGAGGCCGCACATCTTTATCTCCCTCACAAGGTGAACAATGAGATGGACCATGATATCAAAAAAAGCGGCGGAAATACATCTCAAGATTACATAGAGTCATCACCACCTCGGCTGCGAGCATCAAGTCCTTCGGATCGATGACCTTCGAGCAATTGTGTTAAAGAAATAACCTGACCTTGTGATTGTCTCCGAACCTTGGTGGGTAAATACTTCTAATTGCCACGAGGAGCATCATGTCATAAGCACATAGCAATCATGGGACTTCATGCGATTAAACTCAAATCGTTCATCGAAACAAGTCTCTTGAGTTGGGCGAAATAGCAGGATGGAACTTTCACACCATGCAAGCATTAGCGCAGTTCCTTTCTCTCGGCCTTGGGCCAGTGTAACTAGCAGGCTCGCGATATGTTGGCCTTTTTCGGTCTCTTCGGTGCTAACTCGAGTGCGATGCCCATATCAACCAAGTCAAGCCGTGCATTGATACCGTCCTTTGTTTTACCCTTAATGTTGATAAGAGACCAATCAAGCTATCGCGGACATTCTTCTCTACGTGCATTACGTCAATGCAGTGCCGAACTTCTAGGTGCTCCCAATAAGGTAGGTCCCAAAATATTGATCTCTTCTTCCACATGCTTTTCTCACGGGTCCTCGATTTATGTCCCTTCCCTAGCACAACATCAACTTCTTAACCATATCATGAATGTCGACCGCTTAAAGCCTTTGGCGCTAAAAGCGTCTTCGGTTGTGCCGTCGAATTGTTTCTTCATCTTGCGGTATGGGTGATTTCTCGAAGGAACCTATGGTGGCCTTATGTACAGTTTTGCGTGAGTGATTCAGCGGACACTCTCGGTGTCATCAGCGGTGTGTACATGCTTTGGCTCCTTTTGTACTCTGCCCAAAGCGGGTTAGTAAAGGCGGGATAATCATTTATAGTGCGAGAACAATAAGGCGCAAAGTGAAGCACTCTCGTTTGTGAGCATCCATACACACCCCAAAAGCCCACAATGTGTTCAGATCTTCCACCAATGGTGCTAGGTACACATCAATATCGTTCCCAGGTTGCTTAGGGCCTTGATGAGTAGAGACATCAATATGTACTTCGCTTCATACACAACCAAGGAGGAAGGTTGTACACACTGAGATTCTGAGGCCAAGTGCTATGGCGGTGCTCATGTTACGAAAGGATTCATTCCATCGTACTCAATCCGAACCTTATATTCCTCGGATCATTGCGAATTCTTCAAACCTCCTATCAATGTTTCTCCTTGAGTTGAATCGGCGGGGTGCCTAGTCATTCCATCGTTCTTACGCTCATCAAGAGTGCCATCGAAGCAATTTGGCCTCTTTTGGGTTCATAAACAACCGCTTCAAGCGAGGAATTATAGGCGGAATACCACGCCACCTTAGCTGGAGGTCCTTTCTTCACCTCATCACCCGATCTATCTTTACGCTTGTACCTGGATCGTTGCACACGGACATACATGCAAGTTTGCGTCTTTGTTTGCGATCAGAGGATACAATCATTGAGGACGAGGCATGTATTCTTTCTACTTCCATTCCCAAGGGACAAAGAACCTTTTTGGCTTTGTAGGTCGTTGTTGGCAACTCGTTTCCCTCGGAAGCATATCCGCTATGAGACCCAACAATCTTTGTGAAACTCTTGTTGGACCACCGTTGCTTGCCTTTAATTTCAGCAATTCCAGCCACAGACGACAATCTTGTGTATCTGGACTTGCAACCGGGAACAAAGGTTTCTCAAGTCGTCCATCAAGCTCAGGAATTTTACATAGTCCGCTCATCACGGTTCCTTACGCATCCGTAGCATCGATCCAGTTGTCGCCGAAATCTGATCGATATCATCAGGAGTATCATCGACCCGTCCACCATGCGATACTACTTGCTCTCTGCATAATCTGCTCTTCACGTGGTGGTCCAACAAGTATATCCTTTTGAAACCTCGTAGAATCAAGTGTGCTTCAATCTGTCTTTGGGTTTGAAACATCAGGAATTCTCGCGATCAGCGCATGGACAAGGCATAAATTCCACCCCTTGTTAGACATATCTACCTCTGCGGCTCTTCTAAGCGGAGACACCATTAATGTACTCGATGCTGCTTGCGGTTCTCGACATACATCCGCTTACGTCCATCTCATAACATATGTAACAATAGTTAAATGGCCAATTTAGGTCATAACGTACAAATGGATCTGACAAGCTAGATCTAGGGGTGTCCACTCACGAAGTTTCTAAATAATTACCCACCTTTGCCCTTTGGTTACATGTACATATGAGGCATAAATGGGTATCCACACCAAAACCATCTATTCTTGAAGCTAGCTCTAATTTGCCCAAGCAGGCCCTAGAACACGGCTTCATTTCCCCAAAGCTACAATTCGTCATTTAACTATTGGAATTCAGATTAGAAGCAATTACTAACCTTGGATGACCAAGAGCACAAGGATCTGCAATAAAATCACCAAATATAGGGTCTCTTTACAAGAGCGCCTCAATCGCATCTTGAGCTCTCGAGAGGCAGTCGAGAAATGTTAAAAAAGCGAGGCAGACGGTCAAGGGAGCTCTACGCTTTATAGGCGTCATCATGAGCGGTTTATAATAAAAACCGTCAGGGATGTCTACATCGAGCAGTCTGCTGATAACTGCGTCTGCGATAGCGATCTCGAGCGGTTTTAGGTAAAACCGTCTGCGATATCACCATAGATCACGGACGGTCTATAGATGGCGCGAAATCGTGATAAATCTCGAGCGGTTTTAGTCAAAACCGTCTGCGATCATCTGTCGATCCTGAGCGGTTTTGACTAAAACCGTCGCAATAATGACCCGCCGTCTTCTGCCCGCTGGCCGGTACTTGATCCGTCGCGTCTGCCCAATCACATCTGCGTGTACTCTCGCGTCATCCCCATTAATCGCGATCATATCCCTTGTCTTCCCAATGCTAGTGCATTGCCTTTTAGAACCCTCGGTAGGTGCGCTCTGCCTCCATACCAAAGCGAGAGCAAGACTACCCTAGAGCCATGAGCAACACACCAAGAACTCCTCATTTGCTTCCACCCCAAGCAGCGCCGCCACCTCCACCTCAACCATACCCACCGGCATGACCAAGCGCGAATGGCTGCGGCGCTATGCAGTGCCATCTCCTGGCTGCGCCGCTTCCTTGACCGCCTCGCCTCCACCACGCCCCTCCCGGGCGCCTCCGCCTCCACCTTGGCAGGCGGCGTCGGCGCCCGGCCTCCTCCGCCTCCCGGTGCCAGGCGTCCGGCGCCCGGCCTCCTCCTCCTCCTCCTCCGATGTAGCTTCGACTCGTCGGAGGAGCTATCCTTGACAGGTGGGAGGTGGAGGATGACCCGGATCGGCGGGCTCGGCGAGACCGGACGGCGCAGGTGAGGACTCCGCGGACTCAGACCCCACTCGGCTTCCTCCGAGGCAGCGAAGGCAGGCGTGGCAAGCTAAGCTAGCTAGCTATATAGCGATGATCTATTTTAGTTAAAGTATATATAGTACTAGTCGATCTTTTGTAATGCTTCTTATATATAATGCAATCTATAACGCTTTTGTAATGATCTTATGTATATAATGCAATCTATAATGCAGATAATTGTCAATTATAATGCAATCTATATAATCGATTACTCTTTTTTTTTGTATGGCCTTGCGATTCTTTGTGATTTCAATGTATGATCCGCAGAGCGGTTCGTGATAGTAAACACGTCTGTGATGACGAAATATCCTGAAGCCGATTTATCCACCAACGTCTATGAAGTTGTTCCTAACATCGGCCGGTTTGTAGCTAAACCCGTCTGTCATACTTCACTAATCACGAGACGGTTTAATCTACAAACCGTCGTGATATGCCGAACAACATCACAGGCGATGCGTATTTGAAACCGTGCTGTGATAATTAAATATCGTGAGCGGTTTGATCTACAAACCGTCTTTGATGTCTTGAAAAACATCACAGACGGTTTTCTCTTAAAACCGTCTATGATGATGTGTCTAATATAACCCCTTTTGTAGTAGTGTCAGTTCCCGTAGCCCCTCGATGGTAGCAATCTTGTTTCTCGACAGATCGAGGGAGTGCAGGCCCTTGGGCAACGATCAAGGGGAGATATATATTTTCTAGCCAGGGTGAACCCAAGATGCCCGTGACGCTCACGCGTTGAAGGGTTCCGTCATCTGGACTCGAACCAGGCCTCTCGGGTTCTCGCGTTCATCTTGCATGCAACTGCTCGTGTCTATCTCGCGATCCTCTCCTTCGTGCAACAACAATGGAGACCTCCAAGATGCAGCTCTGATCACTAGTACAGAATAGTATATTACTGTTGGCTCTAAAACGTCATCACTGTCAGTCACATGAGCCGGTAGTAATACTCGAGATTATCACTGTCAGCTCAGGAACCGGCTTTGTATAACCGGTAGTGATATTAGACTATCTCTGTCGGTTCACACCGAAATCCAGCTATATATATATATATATATATGGGCAAATATGTGGTGCAAACCACCCATTCCGTGAAAACTCTGTGAAAACCACCTGAAAAAGTTTTGAAAAATTCTCAAAAAATTACCATATGTAGGGGAAGTGAAATTCTACAATTCTGCAAAATTTGAAGATGAAACTCATTCACATTTGAAAGATATAAAAAAGAAAAACAGCAAAATGAATAGTGCTAAACAGTGAAAATTTACTATTCATACTGAATTTGTCTTTTCATATCTTTCAAATGCGATTGAATTTCATCTTCAAGTACAGGATTCTATGTTATTTAAAACTTTGAAAGACTACAGAATATATGCATATATATATATATATATATATATATATATATATATATATATATATATACCAATTTGAAATAGAAATCGGCAGTGATATACATGCATGTAAATGATGGGTAATGAGCCTCATATTTATAAGGGGTGAAAAAATGAAAAGGTCGCATGTATTTTTAGCGGTTCATGTGTGGTTAATAATGAAGATATGCATCTCAAGAGTTTACAACGCCATAAATAGAGCAGTTACTAACAACGATATTGCGCTAAGCCAATGATGATAGAAGCCGACGATGAAGATTTTTGGAAGATAACGTATTATCTCCAAAAAAATGAGGGGCATATGTTAGCGCAAAGCATGATCTACTTTTTACTTTCTTGTTAACTAGGAGTAGCTTTGTAATTTAGAATCTCCCATGTAATCCGACTTTGATTAATAAAGTTACGCGCCATACGATTTTTATCATCTTGATTCATGTCAGATTGTTTTTTCCCAATCTTGTTGCGCATGGTCTTTGTCGGGAAAATCACCTTTATCAACTATCTAATCAACCATCAAAAGTTGTTTAGACTTATCGTTATCTTTGATTTGATCGGCTTCTTATAATTGTTTAAATCATTGCCGATTAGCACATTAAATCAACTTTGAGCATATTTTCCATCTATCATGCTAATTGCGGGATCAAATCGATTGTACGCGTCATAAACCAATTTAGGCCCGGTGTTTTCGTGTGTTTGAGCAGATCAATCCGTCGTCATATTTTTTGGCTTAACACATTCACTCCACTCTGATCGCCATTTCGGTCATTCACAAATAGAAGATATTATAACTACAAAGTTATAAATCTAGTTGAGCAACCCAATTCAGAGTTCTCAAAGACCAAATTCACAGCGCGAAAGTGGAAGCTATAGGCCTAGGAAGGCAGGCTCCACAGAGAAATTCGAGACATAACAAAGTTAACTTCGAACATGATTTTGAATTAGAAGATGGAGTGTTCAAAGGAAGTCTACAACTGGAAAGATGTAGATATTTTTGTGAGATACAGTTTAGAGTAAAGGATCATCCAATTTGTAGTTCATGCATCAGAGATATGGCCTCCGAAAGAATCATTGTGCAGAAGAGAAGTCATCAACGGCTACATTGGACCCTGCTGCTATCGTCGGGGCCATCCTCGCCGTCACCGTCGAGTGAGGAAGTATCTCCAAATACTGTGAGCCCCAATTTGGAAGCGAGTGGTGCAATGCAAGGACATAATAAATGAACCATGGGCATGTCTTTGAGGGTGTGGCACGAGCTATTTATGGCTGATTGTATAGCTGTGATTTGGCTAGTTGTTTGCACCAAAAATTGGCAAGAAGGACAGAATTGGCATAAAAGTATTATAAGCCGATTTGGAATCGGATTGGCTTAAAGAAGCCGATATGTATTCGGATTAACGAGATCGATGAGTATAACGATTGAGCTCAAGTATGGATAAACTTGAATCGGTTTGGAAGTTGCCATGATTTGGAAGATCTCAATCGGTTTTGGAAGATAAGGCGGGTTTGGTTAGGAATCGGCGGTTTTGGAAACTACTAGAAGAATCGGCCAAGAGCGGGAGTTTGAATCGATCTGAGGCACCTTTTGGAAAGTTTGGATAACGTCTGAAAGCCGGATGGCATAAGGATGAAATTTGGAAGCGAGTCCAATTAGGAAACTATAGCGATTCAGGATTATTGGCGTATTGGATCGGGACTCGGATCGGCTAAGCGGGTATATAAAAGGCGAGCCATGGGCTTTGGATTAGCGGGCATCCACAATCAATCAACACATCTACCGATTTTTACTTTACGTAGTCTTTAGTCTTTTTAGCATTGTAATCTTTCCTCTGTAAGTCGACATCGATCAAATAAAGTTGCGCGCCATGATTGTTTGATCGTCATTGGCTTCAGGTTTGATTTGTTACGTCTTGTTGCGCATCGCCTTTTGAGAATCAATCTACCTTTTACCCCGGATTAGTCTTAATCGGCTAATCTAGTTACCCTTCGATCGACTTTCTGGTGATTCTTGAATTTGGCGATTCACCTCGAGGATCGGCAGTTGAATTTACGAATCTTTCCTTATCGATTGCGAGATCAAATCGATTAGCGCTCGCCTTACACTTGAACCGGTGTTAGTCGGTGTCTTTGCAACCGAAACCCTCTTCACGTTTTGGTGCCAACACATTTTGCCGCCGGTGGGACCACCTCTATCGGCAAGATATTGCGAGCAAATCCTTTGCACCGGCCGATGTGAGCGCGAATGCCATGTCGTCCCTACCATGGGCGATTTAACTCCGAGGCAGCGCAAAGAAATCGAGGATCGAAAGCGCCTTGGAAGAATTGATGTTGGGTTGTTATCGAGAAAACCGAAGCGAGTCCGCGAAGATGGCGCTTCCAACATTGAACCTTTTGGCAAAGCGGCGCGCGTCAAATTCGATAAGCCAATATCTTCGGCTCAAGCGAATTGTCGATTATGATTGAACAATCATGCACCATGCATTAATTAATCAATCATCGGCTTTGGTCACAACCTTAAAGCCAATGATAGAAAATAAGCGTAAAACAATTGCACAGAGTTGGCTACATCGGGGATTGATGGATCCATTCTGACCACTCCCAGCGTATCCGTGTGATTCGTGGCTTCAAACACCAACACGGTCAAAGCGTCGGCACCGTGCCTTCATTAATGCCGACCCGCCCGCCGTGTTAACTCCACGAATCCTCGCTCAAATCAATTGCTCACATTTATCGCACACTAACTTTGCAAAAATAGATCCATCTTCATCGAGACTCCTATGTCGATTCGGCTTCTCGGTGGTTGAATTAGATGGAAATTATAAACCTCAGGGTAGCGCAAGTTAGAAACTTGGCTCCACATAAAATAATTCGTACCACGAGATCCATTTGTTCCATTGCACGAGGTTGCGGCTACGGGGCGATGGGTATGAAGCGTGGCAACAACGATTACCCATCGGTAGAACAAGCCGACCACGGGTTTGCACTCGGGGGCAGGATATTACCCAAAATAGTTGGCCAAACCCTAGTGTTCCATCATTAACAACATCAATTGGTGATCGATTTCTATGGTCTTAAGAGATCGGTTTGGCTTCTGACCCAAAGGAAAACAATCGGCTATAAGCCGTGCCAGTTATATTGATGCATCGTATCCCCATAACTTTAGGATTCTCAACTGCGAAGTTTTAGGGGATGATTAGGTTACTACTTTAGAGCATGTTGGAAGATTTATCGCTCAATGCGGTGAAGCGACTCAATCAGATGGGCTAAAGATTAGGCTTTTCCTTGTCTTTATCGAGAATGCCTTCACTTGGTTTACCAATCGCCTCCAAATTCAATCCATTTTTGGAATGATTTAGAAAGTCGATTTCATGAATACTTCTTCTCACGGTAGTTTAGAGTTGAAATTTCAGACCTAAGTCTTTGTCAAGCAAAAATTCGGTGAATCGGCGGATTACATTAGAAGATTTAGAGAAGTCTTGAAATCGGCTGCCCGATGTAATGGTATTACACGATAACCAACTAGCCGATTTAGCCTTCAAGGTTGATTCCCAACAAAAGAAAAATTTGCGGACAAGAATTCTTGACTTAAGTCACCTACTTCATCGAATTATCGGCACAAGAAAGCCGATATTTGAGTAGAAATTCAAAGATAAACTTAGGTTAAACAATGGCAAAGATAAGGCTAAAGTAAACATGGTCGAGTATAGTTCAAGCGAAACTTACGAAGATGAAGCGGAACATAAACATAGCGAATGGATAAAGGTTCTAAAAACCACTTGTGCATTCATGGCTTAAGCCGACTAGGAATAAGTCGGAAGTGAAATCGCTTTTGATGTATCCAAGTGCGTTAGCATATTTGACATGTTATTACAAGAAAAAGCGTCGACTACGAAGGGCACACCATACCTTCCGGTAAGCGAAATCAAGAAGCGGCGATCTTGTAAGTGGCATCATTCTTTTCTCATAACACTAATGATTGCAACATCTTTGACGGCGAATCTGAGCCCATTGAAGATGGTCGGCTTAAGTTTTCGGAGGAAGCCGGCTATGGAAGTTGATGTCAACCCTTTCGATAAACATGGTCCAATGCTCCGTGAAGGAAAACACATTGTCGAGGAGAGACCCGTGGCGACTCGACAAGTCGACATAGAATCAAGCTCGAAAGGAGAAACAGAAGATAACAATCGGCTCACTTCAAATTGAAGCCGACCAAGATGGGAGGAATTCACTTATTTGTGAAGCGAAAGGGAATACAAGTCGGACGATGGTACAAAGCGAAAGACCTCGCCACGTAAACCGGCATTCAAACCTAAGCCAACTTTTTCACGGTTTGGCGAAAAATATGAAAGGATAAGCCATCGGCGGGAAGCGTGAGCTCGCCGAGCGGATGGGCGTATCGGCGAGCGATGTGTTTCGGCCAAACAATTAAATATCGGCGAGCAGCTGCGAAAAGAGCTCGCCGAGATGTCCTTTTGGCAATTCTGTTGGGAAAGAAGCGTGGCATTGCCATCTTCAAGGTCATGCCCCATGGAGCATTACCCATAAAGAAATCGGCCAAGACATTCGGTGAAAAAGCGTTTATTTAGACCAACAACAGATCAAGCGGAGTTAGAAACGAGGAAGCCGACAAGGAGAGGCTAGGCACACCAAACCAAGACAAAGAAAAAAGCTAGCGGAAACTTGGTTGGTAAAATCCATAAGCGATGAAGCCCAAACCTAGATGGTGTCCGATTGGGCTTAGCCGATCATAGCGTAGATGGCTCCGGCGCCCTAGAACCACGAGGAAACAAGAGGTAGAAGAAGAAAAGCGAGAGATAAAACATTCAGCGAGTTGCGGCCAATAAAACTTGCCAAAAGGAATGGAGGAGAAAAGAACAAGTCGATAATGAGTCGATTCCTCGAACGATTTCTTGTGCCGATAGTTGAAATGACCTCCTCCCATGGATATCAATATGGTATTCACTATGCGGAGTGAATTCAGAATCAAAGCCTGAATCGGCTAAGGATCGTTCGCTCAATTATGCAGGGCGCACGGGGCGTAGTATTTGAAAAGCCACAAGATCCCCGCCGGCACTTGAAGCCGTTGTACTTAAAAGGCTTTATCAGCGGAAAGCCGATATCGAGGATGCTTGTAGATGGGGGCCCTGTGAACTTAATGTCATTCTCTACTTGTGAGAAGTTGGGAAAGGCGATGAAGACTGATCAAGACAAACATGGTGCTAAGCGACTTCACGGTATTGCTTTGAAGCAAAAGGAGTGATAGTTCTGAGAACTAACGTCGGCGGTAAAACTTTGCATTGCATTCTTCGTGTATCGAAGCTAAAGGAAATTATAGTGTGCTTCTAGGGCGGGATTGGATACCGCCAACTCTTGTATACCTCGACCATGCACCAATTGCTTGTCGATGGAGCGGAGATGAAGCGAAGTTGTCTCGGTAGACACATCGGCTCATATTGCCATGGCTAGCTCCGGCGCAAATTGGCCACGAAGAAGCGAGAATGCATATCGGGTAAGGCACTAGGCGATTGTGATTTCATCGGCATTGGAAAAGCGGGCTTTCGCCGATCGGTGTCAAGCGGGGCACCTTTGATCGGGCGGTGAGATCTTGAGAAGATGGGGTCAAAAATGATCAAACTTCTACAAGACAAAGCAAGGAGCTATCGGCATGGGATAAATTCTGCTGAAGCTATTGAAGATTTCAAAGCGAAAAAATTGGGCCAAGGCTTTACTTTTACGCGATATGCTCGAAGAAGTCGACATAGGAGAAGCGATCGAAAAAGGCCAACTTTTGTAAGTGCAAATTTGGATGTAGCATACAAAAATAAGTTGGTCAAAATTCTTAGAGAATCTGAGGATTGTTTACTTTGGGAGTATTATGAGATGCTGGATTAAGCGGCGGTTAGTAGAACATCGGCTACCTACCAAGCGGGATATCGGCCATATAAGCGACCTCCTCGTCGTTTTAATCGAGTTGTATGACATAATAAAAGAAAAAATTGAAAGGTTGCTAGAAGCCAAGTTCATAAGGCCTTGCCGATATGCGAATGGGTATCTAACATTGTACTGTCATGAAGAAGAGCGGTAAGCTGCGGTATCGTAGATTTGAGAGATTTGAATAAAGCCACACCTAAAGATGAGTATCCGATGCCTATAGCGATATGCTTATCGATGCTGCATCGGGTAATATGATTATCGATTTTCTTGATGGCAATCTTGGGTATAACCCGGATATTCATGGCGGAAGCGATATCCCTAAAACGCTTCGGATGCTGGCTGGCGTTAGGGTTGTATGAATGGCGATAATGAGCGTTCGGTTTAAAAGCGGCGCTACTTACCGGTAGCGCCATGAATTTGATCTTTCACGACCTAATCGGCCATATCGTTGAGATTTACATCGATGGCGTGGTTGTCAAATCTAAAGGGATTTGGCGGCACTTAGCGATTTGAAAAAAGTGTTCAAAACACAAGAGCTCATGGGCTGAAGATGAATCCTTTGAAATGTGCGTTTGGCGTGTCGGCTGGCCAGTTCCTTGGTTTTATGGTACATCAAAGAGGTATTGAAGTTAGTCAGACCAGGGTCAAGGCCATAACGAATACAAAACCGCCAACATGCAAAAATGAGTTGCAGAAGCTGATCGGCAAAATTAACTATTTAAGACGGTTCATCTCGAATCTGTGCGGTAGAATTGAGCTTTCACACATTTGCTGAAGTTGAAAGATCATCGAGGAATTTGTATGGGGAGCGTCGTGAAAGCCTTTGTGATATAAAGCAATACTTAGCATCACCGCCGGATCTTGGTTGCACCTCGAGAAGGGTGTCCCATTTAAATTATATATATCGGTGAAGCGAGACCATTAGGGGCCGTATTGGCACAAGAAATTGATGGCAAGGAGCAGCCATATTCTATAAACCAACGACTATTGAACAGCTGAGACGGTACCCTCCGGTGGAAAAATTATGTTTATCGCTATATTTTGCTTGCACGAAATTGAGGCACTATGTATTAGCATCGACTGCGTTGTAGTATGTAGAAGACAAGCGTAGTCAAATATATGCTATCTGCTCAGATTTTAAGAGGCGACTTGGGAAGTGGGCTTATGCTCTAACGAGTTCGATCTACAATATGAATCGGCCAAAGCCATTAAGGGCCAAGCAATAGCCGATTTCATAACGAGCCATGATACTATGGCGGGAATGGTCGATGTAGCTCCATAACATTTGTATTTTGATGGATCGGTTTGTCAAGAAGGAAGTGGAATAGGTATAGTGTTGATTTCACCAAGAGGATACAACATCGAGTTAGCATATCGGCTTAAAAGCCGATGCTCTAATAACCGGTAGTCTGAAGCATTGCTCAAAGAATTGCGGTTGGTAGAAGCGACATCGGGGCAAGTAATATAGAAGCATATGGTGACTCATTCTTGGTGGTGCAACAAATTAAAGGAGAATATAAATGCAACGATGAGGTACTATCAAAGTATCTGGAATATTGTCTTGAGGTTATCAAAACTTTCCGTCATTACATATCGACCATGTGCCGAAATGAATGACAAAGCCAACACATTGGCTCGAGCGACCGGGAGCCGGGAATCTGGCCGTCTGAAGCATTTGATTTGATCGACAAAGCGGTGTTGTCGTCGATGATGCCGATTGGAGAAGCGAAATAAAACCTACGATGGACCCATCAAACCATTTGCCGAAAAATTCGTCAAAAAGCCTTTGAAGTATGTTGTGCTAGAAGGAGAATTGTACTATCGGACATTGGAAGGATTATACTGCGGTGTCTAGGCGATGAAGAGGCAAATGTAGCTATGGGTGAAGTTCATGAAGGAATCTGCGAGCACATCAATCGGCTCACAAAATGAAATGGATCTGAGGAGCGAGCGGGTATTTTGGCCGACAATGTTAGAAGATTGTTTCAAATATTACAAAGGATGTCAAAATTTGTCAAAAGTTTGGAAATGTGCAACTTGCACCGACATCGACTTTACATCCAATTATCAAACCATGGCCGTTCGAGAGGATGGGGAATAGATGTAATCGGCCAAATATTCGACAACGAGCAAAGGCCATAAATTTATCCTTGCGACTCTTGATTATTTTTCTAAATAGGTGAAGCGGTTCAACTTAAAAAGTCACCGGCGTGGAAGCTATAAACCGTTAATGAACACATTATCCATCGATTGGTATTCCCAGACCATCTGTATCGATCAAGGCTGTGTTTATGTCTACGATTTTAAAAGCTTTGCGAAAGCTTGGGCATCAAACTACTCAACTCATCACCTTATGCGCTCGGGCTAATGGGCAAGCGAGTCATCCAACAAGTCTTTAATCAAAGGTGATCAAAAGAAAAATCGATGAAAGGCCTCGAAATTGGCATACTCGTTGTCGAGTCTCTATGGGCTTATCGGCTAGCATTTCACGGATCAACTAAGGCATCACCCTATCGGTTGGTCTATGGCGAGGAAGCCGTGTGCTGGTAGAAATAAGCGTCGAATCTATGCGAGTGGCGAGACAAAATAATCTATCGTGCGCGAATACAAAGAAGCGATGATGTACAATTTGGATGACTTGGCGAGTTAAAATTTGGTTACTTTAAATCGGCTTAAAAGAATAAAGAAAAGAGTTGCGAGGCCTATAATAAGAAAGTCGTGCCAAAGTCTTTCGACAAAAGCGATTTAGTATGGAAGACAATATTGCCGTCGGGTCTAAGGATAATCGATTAGGTAAATGGTCACCTACATGGGAAGGACCGTATAAAATAAATCGGCTTGTTGGCGGAAACGTGTATACTCGAGACACTTGAGGGCTAGTGTTACCTAAAGGCGATCAGCGGAAAGTACCTAAAACAATACTACCTAAGCGTATGGATCGGCGCCAATTAAAACAAGCGGTTACTAGAAACGAGTTCTCCGGTGAGAAGGAAAAGCGGCGATGAAAGAAAAGCCGATATATATATTTTGAAAGATAAAATAGGGGGCATATATTTGCACCAAAATTGGCAAGAAGGGCGAATTGGCATAAAAGTATTATAAGCGATTTGGAATCGGATTGGCTTAAAAAGCCGATATGTATTCGGATTAACGAGATCGATGAGTATAACCGATTGAGCTCAAGTATGGATAAACTTGAATCGGTTTGGAAGTTACAATGATTTGGAAGATCTCAATCGGTTTTGGAAGATAAGATGGGTTTGGTTAGGAATCGGAGGTTTTGGAAACTACTAGAAGAATCGGCCAAGAGCGAGGAGTTTGAATCACGATCTGAGGCACCTTTTGGAAAGTTTGGATAACGTCTGAAGCCGGATGGCATAAGGATGAAATTTGGAAGCGAGTCAATTAGGAAACTCTAGCGATTCGGATTGTATTGGCGTATTGGATCGGGACTCGGATCGGCTAAGCGGGTATATAAAAGAAGCGAGCCATGGAAATTTGGATTAGACGGGCATCCACAATCAATCAACACATCTACCGGTTTTTACTTTACGTAGTCTTTAGTCTTTTTAGCATTGTAATCTTTCCTCGTAAGTCGACATCGATCAAATAAAGTTGCGCGCCATGCGATTGTTTGATCGTCATTGGCTTCGGAGTTTGATTTGTTACGTCTTGTTGCGCATCGCCTTTTGAGAATCAATCTACCTTTTACCCCGGATTAGTCTTAATCGGCTAATCTAGTTACCCTTAGATCGGCTTTACGGTGATTCTTGAATTTAGCGATTCACCTCGAGGATCGGCTTGATTGAATTTTACGAATCTTTCCCTTATCGATTGCGAGGTCAAATCGATTAGCCTTCACGCACACTTGAACCCGATGTTAGTCGGTGTGTTGCAACAGAGAAACCCTCTTCACGTTTTGGTGCCAACACTAGTCCTTGCCTTGTATGGCTCACGCTTGCATTACATGCTAATGTTCTAGTTATAACGCTAACATCTCTAGTAATTGAATCAATTGGGAAATTCTCCAATCTTTTACCTTTGTTTAGCTCTTTCATGGTATCGAAGACTTATCCTCGATCCTCCTCCCACACCAACACCATGGTCGCGATGATGCAACCACCACCACCACCGAGAGGTCATCAATGCAGCAGACACAAGCATAGCTGCAGGGAGCCACCGCTTTGCTCATTGCCGATGCGGCTGACCATCGTGTTAGCCTAGGCACCCATACGCACTTTCCACTATCAGTAATGCTTTACACGTCCCCTTCTCCTGGAGCTCCATCCTCCCAACTACACACGGTGGCGTGAACTCTTCCTCATCCTGGTTGGCAAGTTTGGTGTGATGCACCATCTTGTCGTTGAACCACACCTTAGCCAAGTGTTATGCGGGCGGCCCCGACTATCTTGTCCTCTCCCTCCTCTATGCCTCCATCTCGGAGGAGATACTCAGCATCGTTATTTCCCCTGGCGCTCTGGCTCGCACCATCTGGCAGAGTCTCGAGAACCTATTTCGCAACAGCAGGATCTCTCGTGCCTTATCTCTAGAGGCGAATTGCCCAACACCTGCAATGAGGCAATCTCTATCCTCGCCTACTCCTAGAAGCTAAAAAACTGTGCTGACACCCTCGCTAACGTCGAGCAACCGGTCCACAAGGACACTCTGGTCCTCACCCTTCTTCGTGGCCTCAACGACAACTACCGCAACATCACCACCATCATCAAGACGAAGACCTTTGCTCCGTCCTTCCTCGAGCACGCTCCATCTTTGCTCTTGGAGGAGGCGACCTCAAGCTCTCCTCACAGGCAAAACAACGACTCTTGTCATCAACACCAACTCCAAGTCCAACAACAAACCACCGACCTCTAGTTGTTCTACCTCCTCCAACCAAAGAAACTTCAAGAACAAGAACAAGAACCACCACGGAAATGACAACAATGGCCCTGGCTAGCCCACTGTCATCGCGCCTCTCTACAACCCATGGATAGGAACTTTTCAAATGTGGCCTACTGTCTGGGGCTTAGCACCATATTCTGGAGGGCCCGACATACTTGGCGCGCGTCCAGGTGCACCACAAGCTCATCTCACCGTGGTGCCCCCTGTCCCTATGGCGCCTCTAGCTGTGCCCCCAGTCCCATCTTGGGATCAGGTGCCATTCATTCAGGTGATGCACGCCATGACTCTGCAGCAACCTGCCTCCAATTGGTACATAGACTCAGGTGCCTCTTCTCATCTCACTACCAACACCAATACTCTTTCTTCATTTTATCCCAATACTAATTCCTCCACCTAAGTCGTTGTTGGCAATGGCTCTGCCCTCCCTGTCACAGCCATCGGCCACACATCTTTACCATCCTCCACCAAACCTCTCTCTCTTTCCAATGTTCTGGTCCCCCCCAAACATCATCAAAAATCTTATTTCGGTTCGCAAATTTACCATAGATAATCTTTGCTCAATTGAATTTGACTCTTTTGGTTTCTCTATGAAGGATCTCAGGACCAAGACCATGATTCACAGGTACAATAGCTTTGGGGACCTTTACCCATTCTCACCGGCGCTTCCTCCATTGCACCACACTCTTGCCGCATCTACATCCACAACAAACTGGCATCGCCGTCTCGACCACATCAGCAATGAAGCTTTTCTCCGATTATGTTCCTTCACTGCCATTTCTTTATAAAACAATAAAGTTGACACGCACATCTGTCATGCATGCCAACTAGGACGCCACATCCGTCTCCCTTTTTCTTCCTCGCTGTCAAGAATAAAGAAACCTTTTGAATTAATCTATTGCAATTTGTGGACATCGCCTATGTTGTGCATTTCTAGATTTAAGTATTATCTTGCGGTTCTAGATGATTTCACTCATTATCTTTGGACTTTTCCCCTCAGATTTAAATCTGACACTTTCTCCCACAACAAAAACTTTCATGCCTATGTTCAAACACAATTTGGCGCTCAACTCCAACACATCCAATGTGATAACGGTCGTGAATTTGACAATTCCACCGCCCGCTCCTTTTTCCTCGCGTATGGTATTCAGCTTCGCCTCTCCTGCCCTCACACTTCTCAAAATGGCAAAGCTGAACGCGTAATCCGCACCACCAATAATATCGTGCGCTCTTTGATGTTCCAAGCCTCTTTTCCACCTCCGTACTGAGTCGAGGCCCTTCATACCGCCACATATCTCTTAAGGGTGTGTTTGGCAGGGATTCAGCTTCTCCAGATTCGTGAATCTGGTGAAGCTAAAATTCTAGCTTCACCAAATTTGTGAAGCTGAAGCTGTGAGTACATTAAGAGGTTTTAGATATATCATCTTTTTTACATTTTAGACCAAAAATATAAACTTAATTTACTTTATTTTAGCCTACAAGTTTCAGATTTTAGGTGAAGCTGGAATCTGGAGCTCTACCAAACAGGCCCTAAATCAACACCCCACTAATACTCTCCAACACTCCACCCCCTTCCAAACTCTGTTTGGATCCCCTCCATCCTACGACCACATTCGCGTTTTCGGATGTCGCTGCTATCCTAACACCTTCGCCACTATGCCTCACAAACTTGCACCGTGTTCTATTGAATGTGTCTTTCTCGGTTATCCGAACAATCGCAAAGGCTATCGGTGCTTGGACCTCGTCACAAATTGCATCATCATCTCCAGACATGTTGTGTTCGACAAGCTAACATTCCCCTTTGCGACAAGGACTCCCCCTCCTGCAACCACATATTCGTTGTTGGATGCAGATTAACTGGAATACTCTACAACGCTTGGCATTGTATGAGGCTGCGATGTCTCTATGGTGCTCGCGACCACATGCACAAGTCACGATGGTGCCTTCGCACTGCGCATGACTGTGAGCCCCTCAACGCATGTGTCAACAACTCATGCGGCACCCGCACCTGTGTCCTCATGTCACGGCGGTGACTCCGCACCGCACGCGACTGTGTGACAGGCGGTACCTGTGACTCCATCAGCACATCACGTGGCACCCAGCTCCATGTGCCCAAGTCATAGCAGTGACTCTACACTGCACGTGATTGGGCACCAGGCGATGCCCACGGCCCCGTCAGCACATCGCACGGCTCCCATGCCCATGTCCCCAAACCACGACAGGCTTTCACGACACATCCTTCTCCGCCCGCTGACTCGAATAGCTTGGCTCTCAAGCCCCCTGGTAGTAGGCTCAGCCCCTCAAAAAACACTCCTACATCTGGAATGAGCAGCACTATGGCTCATCAAGCACGGGCTGTTCTAGTCCAGCCAGTCGAGAACAATCACTCGATGATAACTCGCGGCAAGGGTGGCTTTCACATGCCAAAATAGATCTTCGACCTCCAGGCATCTACCACCACTGTCCAGGTATCGCCTCTCCCGAAGACATATCGTGGGCCTCTCAATGACCCAAATTGGTGTGCTGCAATGGTTGATGAATTTGGTGCCCTCATCGCCAACAACACATGGGATCTCGTCCCTGCACCTATCGGCACCAACATTGTCACTGGGAAGTGGATATATCGTCACAAGTACAATCCCGATGGCTCTCTCATTCACTACAAGGCTCGTTGCATTCTACGCGGGTTCTCTCAACAACGACGAGATGTTCAGTCCAGTTGTCAAGCCGACTATGATACGTTTGGTCCTCTCCATCGCTGTCTACAACAACTGGTCTGTTCATCAGCTTGAAGTAAAGAATGCCTTTCTACATGGCACTCTCTTAGAGACGGTTTATTGTCAACAGCCATCTGGCTTCATCGACTCCACCAAGCCTCACCATGTATGTCGTCTTAACAAATCTCTCTATGGACTCAAGCAGACTCCTCAGGCATGGTTTGGTCGGTTCTACTCCTTTGCACTGTCTATTGGCTTCAATAGTTGCAAATCCGACCCTTCTCTATTTGTCCACACCAATGGCACTAAGACAGCCTACTTGTTATTATATGTGGATGATATCATCCTAACGGCATCTACCTCTATGTCACTTCAATGCATCATTAACTCTCTTCAGCGAGAGTTCGCCATGATAGATCTGGGGTCATTACACTACTTTCTTGGTATTTCAGCTACTCGTACTGACAATGGGCTATTCCTCTCCCAAGAAAAGTATGTGACAGAAATTCTACAACGCGCCAATATGACTCATTGCAATCCCTGTGCCACACTGATTGACACACGGTCCAAACTTTCTGCATCCGCTGGTGATCCCATCACAAACCCAACTCTGTATCAAAGTCTCGTCGGTGCTCTACAGTACCTCACCTTCACCCACCCGGAGGACATTACCTATGTGGTTCAACAGGTGTGTCTTCATATGCATGATCCTTGAGACCAACACTTTCAATTGATCAAGCGAATTCTGCGATACATCAAGGGTACCACAGGTTTTGGCCTTCATCTCAGTCGAGGGTCCTGTCGTGACCTTACCATCTACTCTGACGCCGACTAGGCCAGTTGCCCCGACACCCGCAAACCCACTTTTGGGTACTGTGTCTTCCTTGGTGACAACCTCATCTCTTGGTCTTTCAAACGACAACATGTTGTGTCCTGCTCTAGCACTGAAGCTGAGTATCGCGGGGTCGCCAACGCTGTTGCCGAAGCATGCTGGCTCCGTCAACTCCTTCTTGAGCTACATCAACCATTACAGAAGTCCACAGTAGTATACTGCGACAACATCAGTACTATCTACCTCTCCACTATTCCGGTCCAACACCAACAAACCAAGCATGTGGAGATCGATCTACACTTTGTCCGCGAGTGCGTCGCCATTGGTGATATCTGCGTACTTCATGTCCCTACCACCATGCAGTATGCTGATATATTCACCAAAGGACTGCCAACAGCTATCTTCATAGATTTTCGCTGCAGTCTCAACGTCCACTCCCCTCCCGGTTGACACTGCAGGGGGCTGTTAGAATATGCCATGTATATGCCATGCATATCCGTTGTATATTTGCTAACCTAGATTATCTCCTTCTTAGTTTAGCACTGTTAATTATGGCTGATTGTATAGCTGTGATTTGGCTAGTCCTTGCCTTGTATGGCTCACGCATGCAGATGTTCTAGTTATAGCCCTGACATCTCTGGTAATTGAATCAATTGGGAAATTCTCCAATCTTTTACCATTGTTTCACTCTTTCACAATTAAACGGTGTATGCCAAATAAACCAACAGCAAGGCTCATGTCGACTAATTGTTCTATCGCTAAATGAATTAACGATAAAGATTGTCAACCAATTGAACAATGTGGGCTGAATAAATCCACAGCAAAGCTTTTGTTGGTCAATTGAGCTATCGTCAAATAATTTGGTGGTAGATCCTACGCCAGAAGAATTGGTGACGAGTACCACATCAGTTCATTTGGCGATAGAAGCCGGTTGCCGATTCATTTGGCAATAGGTGATTATTTTATAATATTAATAAAATTATTATTTTAAAAGATAATACATTTTAAGATGGATTGTCGCCGTGTCCTTTCGGAATTTCCGTTCCGGATTCCATCGCAAGTACTCCGGCTGGTCCTCGGTTCGGATTTTGCAACATTCGCTACGGTTTCCTTTCCAGACTGCACATCCCAACAGAAATTGTCCATCCAGCCTATAAATCAAACAGACAGGGCAGAAGCAATTGAATCTGTCGAACAATTAATCTGCGATCGCTACTCTCACTCTAGGGCCATGGAGACGCTGCATAAGCGCTTCTCCCTCAACAGAATTCTGTCGGCAGCGACAATGGTTTTACTGCTGTTATTTGTCGCCGGCGCAATCGCCACGCTCCATCTTAAGGAAGACGAGCAGTCAGTATCACAAGCGATTGCACCTGTTACTCGTAAAATATTGCGGATAAAGCGGACGGAAGCCCCCAGCAACAGCATGCTTGATAATCAACTCAGGCCGTCAGGCAGCGAGCCTCTGCCGAGGGGCATCGTGCAAGGCACGTCCAACCTCGAGATGGTGCCAATGGTGGGCAACCCCGAACGGAACGAGGCGGAGAACGGCAGGCCGTCGAAGTGCCTCCTGGCTATCCCTGTCGGGATCAAGAACAAGGCGGCCGTCGACAAGCTCGTCTCCAAGTTCCCCGCCGCCAACTTCGCCGTGATGCTTTTCCACTACGACGGCGTGGTCGAGCAGTGGAGCGATCTCGAGTGGCTGGACCGCGCGGTGCACGTCTCAGCTCTAGGCCAGACAAAGTGGTGGTTCGCCAAGCGGTTCCTGCACCCGGACGTCGTCGCGGAGTACGACTACGTCTTCCTCTGGGACGAGGACGTCGAGGTTGACGCCTTCGATCCCCTGAGATATCTGGTGATCGTGAAGAAGGAAGGGCTCGAGATATCGCAGCCGGCGCTCGACCGCCGGTCCGAGATCCACCACGGCATCACCGTCCGCGCGCTGAGGCCGGGAGGTGGGGACGTGCACAGGCGGTTCTACAGGGCGGCGCCGGAGGGAGGAGCACAGTGCGGCGACGACAGCTCGGGGCCGCCGTGCACGGGGTGGGTGGAGGTGATGGTGCCCGTGTTCTCCCGTGCCGCGTGGCGCTGCACCTGGCACATGGTCCAGAACGAACTCGTGCACGCGTGGGGCCTCGACTACAAGCTCGGCTACTGCGCTCAGGGCGACCGGACCCTCAAGGTCGGCGTCGTCGACAGCGAGTACGTCCTCCACAGGGGCGTCCCCACGCTCGGCGACGACGGCAAGGGACCGTCCTCGCCTGGGCGGATCGCGGTGAGGCAGCGGTCGTACGCCGAGATGCAGATATTCAACAGGAGGTGGAAGGAGGCCGCGGCGGAGGACCAGACCTGGACCGACCCTTACCCGCAGCCGGCCACCGCTAGATGACTGACCGAGACACCAAGCTTGCCGCCGGGACAGAGCATGAGTACAGTAGTCAGTAGCTGCGACGTTGATCGACCTAGCTTGCATAGGTGATACTCAAGAGCTTAATTAATTATGACGGCCGGGGCCTTCTCTATTTTTCTTCCTCTTAGACCATCTCCAACCGATTCCCAGGGTTTCATTCCCTTCCCAAGATTCCTGCGGATTCCTTCCGCATTCCTTCCTTCCCAAAGAATGCACTCCAACCCATTCCCTTCCCATTCCCTTCCCTTCCCGTAAATACTTAACTTTTCCTCCTCCCCTCTCATCCAACCCAGCCATTCTATATATTGAGGGGTTGCATTCATCAGGTTAGTCACCCACAACCCATTGCCAACTTCAAAATGAGTCAGTCCAATTCTTCCTCAAGTGATGAACTAGGCTTTACTGATGATGAGGACACCCTTCTCTTCACAATCGCAGAGGAGGAGGAGATGCAGCGCGAGGAACGAACCGCCGACGGGGATCGGTTCTAGGACATCACAGTGATCAACCGAGGTCACGTTGGAAGGCGGCTCGGCTTTATGGTGATTACTTCGCTTCTTCCCGTGGTACGGCCACGCATTTTTCAGGCGGAGGTAACAAACCAGTAGTTGCAGCAAAGATGAATGATGTACTTGTAAGGTTTCATTTTGTCTAAGTCGCTCGACATGCAGTTTTCGATGAGCCGGTCCCTATTTTTGCGAATAACGAATGTTTGTTGAAGGACACGACGCTTGGTTCGTATCCTTCGAAAGTAACCAGCGTCGTTCTCTGGCCGACAACAACGCAGTTTGAAGACGGGAGGAGTACTCTCCGTCTCCTAAGAAGACTTGTGGACTGGAATTTGTCTGAGAGGGGTTTACTGCATGCATGCATCGCATGCATGGACCTGACTTTGGTTCGAAGAACCGTTGGTTTGCGAGCGCTGTGGACGATACCTCCGTATTGCGAAAGCCTGTAGCGACATGGAAGACATTGCTAGACTCCTTAACATTGGTGAGCATTTTCATGCAGTATCATACTCATTGGACAAGAACCTTCATGGCAAGGGGGCATTCACGGTACTCACAAACCTTCCATAGTCCTCGGCTTTGTGCATTTACTTGTGGATTTGGCATGCTTTTTTCTTTGCGGTATGCCAGGAAGCATGAACGATATTAATGTGTTACACCGTTCTAACATATTTTCTAGGGAAAATGATGGTATGCCAAATTGTAAACTGTCGTCAGGCTCCGTGCGACATAGGTACTACCTCGCGGATGGCATTTACCCCGAGTGGGGTACCTTTGTTAAGGCGATTTCAGCTACCGATGGGAAACAAGAGGATCCACTTCTCGCATGCAGTCAAAAGGATGTCGAGAGCATTTGGAGTGCTCGGGGTAGGTTTGCTATTGTCAGGGCCCCGGCGATGTTGGCACCAGAGTACGTTAAGGCATATAATGACCGCATGTATCATTTTGCATAACATGATCGTGGAGGATGAGAGGAATGGGCCACCACAGAAATGAACTTCGACTATATGGGAACTCCGTCGTTATCGGGGCGTCACCCAACGGTCGGTCTTGCACCGCATACAAGCAACTCAAATGCGAGAGGATCGCCAACTTCATAAATCGAGTTATAGGCGGATCACAGTCGAACACCTTTGGTCACGACACGGGGATAATGCAATTGTAAGCTATGTTTCCTTGTGAGAGTGTTATGTATCAATGTAAGGTTCAATAAATAAGTGAACTTGGCTGTACGTGAAATGGAATGGAAAGCTCAAAACAGGATAACCGACAATGCAAACATTACAACATGACTAAAGTCCGCAATACACCTAGATAGTTCAAACATTAACACAACATTACACAATAGTCTGAGGCCCTCCCTCAAACTAGATAGTTCGCACATGAACACAACAAACCAACATACTAGATAGTTCACACAATACAACTAGGTAGTTCTCACAATAAATAAAGCGCCTCAAACATTAACACAACATTACACAATAATCGGAGGGACGCATAACTCGATCTAGATAGTTCAAACAGGGGATGACGTAAGGCAACAATTACTTGTTCATTGCCTGACGACTCGTCATAATCTCATTCTCCGTCGACTCTCGTAATACTCATGAAGCAATCCATTACACGAGTTCAAGTCAATATTCATAATCCTTTCATTCTCCGCTTCCTCTGACATGGCCAGTTTTTTCTTCTGTATTTCTAGCATAGTAGCCGCCTTTTCCTTCTGTATTTCCACCATAGCAGCTCTCGACTCATTCATCTTGTTGAATTGCTAGCATGAGTACAGTAGTCAGTAGCTGCGACGTTGATCGACCTAGCTTGCATAGGTGATACTCAAGAGCTTAATTAATTATGACGGCCGGGGCCTTCTCTCGGACTTTTTAAGTAGAGAATCTTCCTCTTAAGATCTCCGAGTCCATCTAAAGCAACCGCGTCAGACAACAGCTTCGGACGGATACTTCATACGCAAAGAAGTAAAGCATTTATTTGAGTGTTCTCATCCAAGATATAATTGGATGACACAAGAAGAAATAACTTGAATTCATGCTTTTCGCCATCATCCAAGATATAAAGGAGCATATAATTGGGTGACACAACAGAAGTAAAGGAGCATATATAACTTCATCTTTGACACAAGAAGAAGTGAAGGTCCATATAATTGGCTCACACAAGAAGAAGTAAACCACCATATATAATTGGCGAGACACAAGAAGAAGTAAAGGAGCATATATTACTTCATCTTTGAGACAAGAAGAAGTGAAGGTCCATATAATTGGCTCACACAAGAAGAAGTAAACCACCATATATAATTGGTGACACAACAGAAGTAAAGGAGCATATATAACCCGAATTCATACTTTTCATTGTTCATTCAGTCAGATAAGTTCTCGCTCCTTTCGCGAAACTTGACCAAACGAAAGAAAAAGCATGTGTAATTTACGCTTGCGTAATTCTTCTACCAAACAGCCAAAGAAAAGCATGTGTAAGTTATGATTGGCGATTGATTCGCCAAACACCAAGAAAAAGCATGTAATTTACTGGCGAAGTAATTCTTCCAAACAAACGAAGAAAGAAGCATGTGTAAGTTCTGCATTTCTCCGATTACATCGGCCAAGCAGGATGTAAAGAAGCATGTATATAAAGAAGCATGTATATAAAGAAGCATATTGAGCCATAGAAGCTAATTGAGCCATACAAGCTACTAGCTAATTACATACAAAGCTAACCAATGAAGAAACCATAATTTGACTCATTACCAATGCAAATTGAGCAAGTCTCTAATGGCATAACAAAGTGATGCACATTTGAGTGTTCTCGATGTCGGGTTGCCTTAATAGGCCCTCCTCGCCACAATAGGCGAAAGCATGACAGATTTGTGACAATCTTACCACACTTGCGGTTTTATACTTCATAGGTTAATTTCATCAATTGTCTAGCAAATATGCATGGCAAATTACGAAGACGAGAAGTAGCAAATGACATAAGCAAATGCCCGAATGAGCATATAAGAGTGATTGACAATTAAACAAACCAAGTACATCACAACGCATATATGTATCATGATTGTCAAGTTTATTGTCACAAATCGCTCTATTCCAAATTTCGCAGAGATCCTCCTTTGAACACTTATGCAACATGCACGGTCCCCAAGCCAAAATGTTGATCGCCCGTGTGCATGCAATCAATATAATTTAGTTGTTCACAGATTTAGTTGTTCACGAAAGCCACTTACTGGAGACAAGAAGCCACTTTACCGACACAAGAAGCCACTTATACCAAGATGTAATTATTGTATTTTCCGGTAGAGATGCCGGTACATCAACGCAGTTTTGACGAGTATGTTAAGCAGCTTGTGGCTGGAATTTGTCTGCACTGCAGCATGCACGTATGGACTTTTTCGATTGTGACATGCTCTATCAGTTCTCCAATACATATCATTTTAGCTTTCAAATTCTTTTTTTAAAGGAAAAGGCAGGAGCTCTGCCAAATGCATTAAGAAAAGGATAGTCGTAAGGAATTTATAATAGCTACATCGGTTGAGAGAAAAAGCCGAAGGAAACCCACGGGAACAACAAAACAAGGCAAGACAAATAAACAACAGAAACAAAAAAAAACCGCTAGAACTGTAGACTATGCTACACTTTTAGGTTCGCAACAAGAATGCCGGGGACTAGAAATCAAGCATCTCGAAGGCCGCTGATCTGTTCCGCACGTCCCGGACGACCAAATCTGCCACCTGATGTACCGAGCTGTAGATGTTTTGGAAGATCCTAAAATTCCTTTCCTTCTAGAGGTTCCACAGTCTGTATATAACCACCCATCGAACTCCTTCCGCCTGGACATGACCACCGAGAGACGAGCTTTCTTCCACCATGTGGAATTGTCCATGTGAGCTTTAAAATTTTATTCTTAATACATATTATTCTATTATTGCAAGATGATGTTTTACCATTTTGTCTTATACGCCCCTAGCTATTTTTAATATTATTTACTATTATATATTAGAGTACTATTTAAGGATATAATAAAGATAAGTAATGTAATCTTTTATAGTTATATTTCGACGGAAGTACCAGAAAACTAGAATAACGGGCATTCCTGAAACGAGGGAGCAGTTCAGTACGCAAGTACAGAGATCGAGTTCATTAATTGGGCTGGCACGATTTCGTCAAGAAGAGTATGGCTAACTTGTGACAAGTTATCCTGCATGCGCCACTGGCGGCACGTACGTACGTCGCGCCGGCCTAACGTGGATCAGTTTCCAATTTTCCATCGCTATTCACCAAATTAAAGTTGACCTTGAGCAGTCAAGACGTGTGGCAACTAATAATTGAGCACTGTGCTGGCCACCAAGTTGAAAGTTGACCTCAAGCCTTGCTGATCAAGACGTGTGTCACTGTAAACTATATATTTGGGCGCTTGATCGATTACCAATGAAGTTTTCCCTTAGAAAGGAATGGAAAATCGGTGCCACGAAAAAAAAAGTTGGATTTGTACGAAACCTACATGTGGTCTTGAATTGATATGTATTGTCAATTTGTCACGTACATTTAAATAAGAAATTGGTAAATAGTATGAGGATTTTTTTGGTTGAGAGTACTCGAATTTCTAACCTTTCGATCTCATCAAGATTCATGCTCTATCTTTATCTTCGGTGATGGTGCAGCCTCTCTAGTGACTGCTTCTGTTGATTTAGGGTTCATCTTTACCCCAATTAGGATTTGTTGGCCCTAACGGCCGCGGACATTGAGGAGGATGGTGGGCTGCAATGGTTGATGGAATGGCAACGAATCGGGAGATCAAGTTAGGTTTGAAGGTGACAATCGAACAATGATGGAGTAGACTAGTAGGGCATTGTTGGAGTATGTGGGGTGTAGTGGGAATAGTAGCGGTGGAAGTGGAGGTCAGTAGGCATCGCCGACGCCAGAGGCAGTGTCGACGAGGTCGTTGGGTGGCAGCATGCGGGGCAGTGGAGCATAGGGGAGGAAGAGATGGTAGTGGCATGGGACGAGGGGAGGAGGATTGAGGCATGGACGCTAGCAGCCTCATCGGTGCCGGAGGGGCGATTGTGTAGTGGTGGAATGGTGGGCCTAGCAGCTAGGATTTGAGAGGAGAGGCGAGGGGAGGATGCGATTATAAATAAGGAAATTAGAAATAGATCTAAGGGCTTAAAAGTCGAGTACTATTTAGCAACAAAGCATTCAAATACTTCAAAGACAGTTAAATAAAACAAGTCTCACAAATTGACAATTAATCCCACTATTTGTTCATTAGTACTTCCAAATTTGTGCACACTGATGATAATTAGCACCTCGGACTACCAGCAAATAATCTTACGTACGTAATGCAAAGCACATGCATGCATCGGAGTACAATATTGAAAATATTTCCTATATTATGCTTACAGATTTCTAACTTTTCCCTTATTAGTATATTGTCGATCGACGGCGATAGCTCTTCTCCTCGGCTATTTTGTTATCGGTGATTTATGCATACCGTCGGGAAATATTCAGATTACGCAAGAGACATCGTCTCATGATCGCGTTCCGTGGTAGCATTTGGTTAGGCATCTCCAATGCTACGAGCTGGTAGCAGGTGTTTAGAGGAACAGTTATCTGTAAGCGTTAATACTTCAGCCATGCATCACGCTCATTTAAGAATTGATGCTTGCATGCACGGGGTGTCTGTGAGTGTGTAAGAGCATAGTATGCCTTTTGTTTGAGATGCTCTCTTCTCTGCAAGCCCAGCCTGTTTGCACCAGAATTTGATAAAACATGATCAAATTGCCAAACTAAGGGTAAAAGGAATTTCATGATCAAACTGTCAGACTAAGGGTAAAAGGAATTTTGTCAATATCAAATAAAGAAGAATGAATTAAAGGTAAAATCATAGCAGATATTGTTCCAACCTTGGTAAGTTTTGTTTGAGAAGAGGCCGATACAATTATGGTGGATAACGTGTCGGAGAAGGATACGATTGGCCAATATACTATAAAAGATGGTTAAGGGTGAGTGAGAAGAATAACACAATCAAATCAAACAACTCGTATTACTTTTTACTTTTCTGTCAATTAGGAGTAGCCTTGTAACTTAGATTCTCTCTTGTAATCTGATTCCGATCAATAAAGTTAGGCATCATCGATTATTAATCTCCGTCGGTTATACCAATCAAGTTTGATTTTCTCCTATCTTGTTGCTCATCGCCTTTTTCGGGAAGATCTACCTCTATCATTTGATTAGCTCTAATCGGCTAATTAGACTTATTGTCACTTTATATTTGATTGACCTTTTGGTTGTTTAGATCTCTGCCGATTGTCTCTTTAAATCGGCTCTGAGCGTATTTTTCTTTCTTACCGATTGCAAGATTAAATCGGTTGATACGCCTTGAACCTCTGAATCTGGCATTCATCACATGTGTTGTAGCCAATAGACCCTCTTCACGTTTTTTCACCAACAACACAGCCTTTTGTTCCTGCTTGGATCGGCTTCAGTTTTGACTTTTTCCTTCTAAAAACTAGAAGCTGTTCCAAATGACTAGCTTCTCCACAGTTAAAAGCCAAAAATCAACAACCCATTTATGCTAGGAGGAGCTGAAAGCTGGCCTAGAATAGTTTCCCACGGCTTTGATAGGTTGAGGTTCTGATTTTACCATTAGAATTGAAAAAATTACTCCTTCTACTAAGTATAAAATCATAAACTCTATCCCTCTCACTCTCATTCCTGACCAACATCCCTCACGTTTAAAAACCAGAATGCCAAATACCAAACATGTTTAACCTAGGCATTCAACTATGTATTCCTTTAGTTATATAGCATAACTGAAAAAGTACTTTAAAGAAATCTATAGCCATACTAAGTAGGGCCTTAATCAGATAGAGACCCGCGCACGTCAAGTCTGACAAATCCAGCTTGGGAAGGCATTGCCTGCCCTGTGCAGTCCTGTCCATCTTTCACACACAGCCATCAACGGGGCTTGTTTACTTGTTTTTTAAAAATGAAGGTATATATTATATATGACCCGCATTATACATAGAGTAGAAACGCTGTCGTCGGCCTGAGCGAAGACAAAGCCTGGCCAGATCGACCTCGGCGGCCGGGGCCACTTCATTAGCTAAGTAATCCGGCTTTACTACTCTGTCTAGGTCCGAAAATGTTATTTAATTTGACTTTTGAAAGCTAACAAGAGACTCGTTATATTGTTGAAAAAATTATGAAAGCTTATAAAAGTATTTTTTACGATAAATTTACTTATTACACCATTTATATATATGTAAACTATATATTTTAGATAATATCATCGGCTAAAATTAGTACTCTTTTTGTTACAAATAGTTACTATTTTGGATATCAACACAAACTACACGACACAACTTTGACCACTAAGTTCTATTATAATATATTTCTAAAATCCAATAAGATTATAATATTATGAAAATACTTTTTGAAACAAATATATATATATATATTATTATTATATATCTAATTTAAATATTTAAAATAATATTAATAATCAAAGTTTTACAAGTCTGATTGCACCTATGTTAAATAGGACGATGCCCATCGAGAGTATGAAAGTATTGCGCGCTACTTCATTGTGGCATGAGACCGGAGTAATCAATTTCGTCGTGGAGAAGATGTACATGTCAAATGACTGAAGTGAGCGCAGTTAATGGCCAATCTCCAATTAAGAGGAGTACCCTGACCGGTGTTAATCTTTTATAATTGTCTGAGGGGAAGTCTGACCGGTGTTAATCTTTTATAATTGTCTGAGGGGAAGTCTGACCGGTGTTAATCGCCGAGTCCAAGCTGCGCTTGTCTTTGACCTTCCCCGCGCCATGCGTGCAGCATTCATTCTGTAGAGCTCGCGTGACTGTGTGAATATGAGACCGGCGAGGCACACGAAGCAAGAGCACACCACACCGCTCCCTCCCCTTCTTAGGATTTTATATTTCAATCAAGCTACATGTATAATAATTAAATCATACTCCTTCATTATAATCTTAGATAATGTAAGTTACTCAAATATATAATAATAAATTAGATAATATTAGGAATAATAAATAATAGAGGTGTGTAAAAGAAATACAGTTAAAAGTTATATCGAATTTGGAAAAAAAAATATATTTAAAATAAAATTTGAAAACTAGAATGAGATGTATTTCAAAGCCGAGGGAGTAATTAATAGAGAAGGCTACTTGTGCTAGCTTAAGTTCTTCTATAAATACCAGGAAGCCTCTTCTCCCTGAAGGCGCTTACGAGTTCCAAGCCGGCTATTCTACCATCACCACCATTCTCTCTCTCTATCTCTGTCTCTCTGCTATACCATCACCAAGGAGATTAATTAGTGAATGGTGAATAATATGGCGGGACAGAAGCAACCGGGAGGAGAGAAGAGGGAGGAGATGAGCTGGATCAGCAGGAAGCTGTTCCTGTACAACGTCACCATTGGGCTCTACGCCATGGATTGGTGGGAGCGCTACCTCTTCAGTATCCTTCGATTCGCAGCTACCTACCTCTCTGTCACTCTTCATGATGTGTCTACTCTTTCATGTTTGGGCTGTGTTCCTCTCCTCCAGTTTCTTTTCTTTTTCATTTGTTTTCCGCAAATTTAGCTTATTCAGAAACGAAGGAAGTATTTTCAAGATTAAGGGTAGCTTTTACTTGATCAAAATTGCAAATCTAGATTTTCTTCGATAATTTAATAGCTAGACAGCTAAATTAGCTCTCCATAAAAAAAGATGACATCAGGGTTTGTAATCAAACCAATAGCAAGGACACACACGTGATCCTAAAGAAAAAGTTGTGGTCACGTGATTCTTTGAAAAGCAATCAATAAATTCTAGTATGGTAAACTGAAAAAAAATCAGAAGTTGCATTTTTGGCAAAAAAAATGTGCAGCAGATTTTTTTATCATTTTTTGAGGACCAAATGTGCATCAGATTTTGATTTGCAATAACATTAACGTCGAAGTCAATTTGTACTCTATCTATTGAGAAATATAAGGTCTATAGTTTGAAAGGTTTTTGTTGATCAATATAATGCTTGCATGTATATTTAATAAGGTTTTTCCTTATATGCCTATTTATTTTCTCTCCATCATATATATTTATTTATTATCACCCACACAAAATATCCTCACTAATCTTTCTAAGATAATTACGAAGGATACCTAAGTCATTTTTCTCACGTATCTTTCTTAATTTTATCACCTTCTTGATCCTTGTATAAAGTTAAAATAGGTCCTACACGTACTATATATATTTCTCAATGGTGGGAGTATTATTTTAATCTAACATGAGAAGACCAATTAATGGCGGGTCAATGAGGCAACATGAAAATGGACTCCACTATATTAATAGTATGCAACATTCCTGTCATGAAAATAAAAAAAACTTAGGATGAGATTTATCTTGCCAACTGCCGAAGGAGTGAACATATTAGGCTAAATTATTATGTAGACACCAATAAGAAAAGTAAAGGTAGATACACGCATGGCATTAGATTACAAATTAAATTAGGCTGCGTTTCTTTGCAATAAAGACTAAAGCTATTACTTCAAGAACTGTTTCGGAACTAGATTTGAATAAATCAATTCGGATGACGACGTTTCAGTCATTTTCCAATTAATTTATTTCATCATTACTGTATATATTGAACTAGTATTCAACTTGGTTGTCTTACGATTGGAATATGGCCTTCCACGTTGGACCCTTTCCAGGCATGGATGATACGATCATTTATGAATTATCGGTCTGTTTGGTTGAGTGGCTCGGCGTGGCCAGGCCCGCGCGAGCATGAGCGTATACGTTTGGTTGCCTGTTTCGCATGTACATGATCAGGCCCGGCCGATGCAACGCGTGTGACCAGCTCGCAAAAATCCTGCATGCGCGGAAACGCAGGGAGCGACCGTTTCTGGCGGGCCTGTTCCAGGCGAGCCTGCATGCACATGATCACGGAACCAAACAGGCCCTATGTTGTTCTGTTATCTGAAAGACTGGAAGTATTAGAATGGTGGTGCTTGATTGAGCTGTTTAAATTATTTGTTTGGAGAAATACGATCGGCCGTTTGCCATAACTCACCTGTAGACACAATTGTCCTCGTTCTCCTGTGGCTCATCTGCTACAATACTACCCGGTCTATGTGGCTGGCATTTGACAAGTAAATTTCTTTCTCCTCCCCTTCTCATTGCACTGTCTAATACTACTACTTAACAAGTAAATTTATTTTACTGTTTTGCTCTTTGGTGCATTAATCGCTCTTCCTAGAGCACAAGTGATATAACATGACACAGCTAATTCTTTGTCTATTCCATGTTTCAGCCATCTCAAGAGTAGAATGCACGTTGGCAGCGGAAACTACTCCATGGTGGCGCCGTCCTAAACTGTAGTGCTGTGAAGGCTACGCATATGAAGAACAAGGAAGGATATATGAGAGGCGTGTGTACTTAAGGTTGCTTTGCTACGGCTACCGTATATGTATACATATATAGCGCTTGATCGTTCAAAAAAGATCTGTATATTTGCCGTCTATACTTGTCTGAATATATAAAAGAGAAGTGCAATTTTCTTTTCTTTTTAAAAAGAATAATATATTACTATCACTAGTTATAAACTAGTTGCGGTTGAGTATCTGTTGCCAATCCAGGTAAATACTTCTATTTACTCAGTCAGGATCATGCATATGGGTTGACACCAAAAATATAATGACGGATTAATCAGCTTAAACACACTTGACGAACACTGGATTCAGTAATTTGAGACGTACCAACCGATTTGATTTTGCAATTGGTAAGATAGACGAAACATACACTCAAAGATGATTAATCATAGATTGCCCTAAAGTTCAGCAATTATGGGCAGCTGTTGCTAGATGGACATGACTACTATCTCTCCTCCCGGACCATTGGGACAAAATTGCCACCTTCCAAGATTGGAACCAGCATCGCATAAACTGCCACGTAGGGATTCATAAAGGCGCTACAACTCTGATCATCTTAATTTGCTGGCAATGGTAGAAAGAGCGAAATAACAGAGTTTTTCAGAATGAATGCAAAGCCACCGAGGATATCCTCCAATCCATCAAAGATGACGCCACGATCTAAATTATCGCCGATGCAGCTCACCTAAAAACCCGATTGACCGACAAACTTGATCCCATTCAACTTTTTTTCTTTTCTCCTATTTTCCCTCCAATCTCTTTTCCCCTTGTAAAACTCTCTAAGTGCAGCATCCTACACCATGTACTCCTCTAATATTTCCTATCTAATATAAATTAGCCGATTAGGACTATTCAGATGATAAAAGGTTGATTTCCATGAAAAGAGCGATGCACAACAAGATCAAGGAAAATCAAACCTGATGACGTAATTGATGAAGATCAGCAATCGGCGATGCGCAATTTTATTGATCAAGATCGAATTACTATAAAGATTCTAAATTACAATGCTACTCCTAGTCGACAGAAAATAAAAGAGTAAATGCGAGTTGTTTTGTTGATTGTGTATTGTCCTCGTACACCCTTAGTCGTCTTTTATAGTAGATTGGCCGATCGTATCCTCTTTCAATATTGTTTACTTTGATTCGTAACGACCTTAAATCGAACAATACTTCCCTTGTTTGTACTAGTATCGGTTACAACTCTGTCTTCTTTATCTGACATCAGCTATAGTACTATTTTAATCTTTTCCTTCTTTTTTCGATGCCTACCAAAAACACAATCTTTAGCCTAACGATTTTGGCCACACTATATCAAATTTTGGTGCAAACATATGCCCCCTATTTTTAGAAGATAATATGGTATCTTCCAAAAATCTTGTTGATCGGCTTCTGTTACCATCGGCTTGATGCCATTTTCCAATTAGTAATCACTCCATTTATGGCGCCGTAAAATCTTGAGACGCGTATTTTTGTTTTAACTGCACGCATCCCATCAAAAATTTTCCCGCCATTTCACTTTTTTACCCCCTATAAATATAAGGTCCCCACACTGTTATTTTCATGCGCATGAGCTCTAAAACTCCTTAGAATCAGCTTCTTCATCATCTCTGGGACTTCAAGTTTTGTTCCAGCCACCACCTCAAATTTTCATCTCACCAATCGGCTTCAATGGACCCAAGCCAGGTACTAATCCCCATTCACAATAATGATGACCAGTTTTACTTAGGTTCGCTAGGAAATCCTGATCCGTTAGTCATAATAAACCAGGAATTTCCTCGTATACCTTTATCGGCTTCGGAGTTTAATATAGAAGGGTGAACAAAGAGTTTTAGAGCCTGACCGATAGCATTGAGAGGTTAGAGAGATTGGTTTAATTGGCTAGTAGCCCATAAGATACCTAAATGGGAAAGAATGGGCATAGCGAAATGTCTTCCCCTCTCTTTAGCCTCCAGAGGCCAATGAGCTCTTGGTGGCCATGGCTTGTTACTTTTGTTTTGATACCTTGAATGCTTTTTTTTTGTTTAGAACCAGTCCCATCGGTCCAGCCCTCTTGGACGTAGCTGAGCTTTGTGCTTAAGGCCGAATGGGGAACATATATCGGCTTTTTCCGCTAAACCCCAGTACTAGTTGATCCAAGATAAAGGTGAAGACTGGGGCAAGTATATTGGCAACAACAATAAATAAACTAGGCCTGTATCGGACGAAGAGCATGTTGCTTTTCTCAACCTCTGGTTAGATCGATCCGTCTTTTACGGAGCTTCCCTTGGCCCAACTCAAGTCTACCAAGTGCTAGTTGAGAAGTTGGTGGAAGGACATCAGCTAACGCTGGGCAAAATGTTTCTTGGAGCTGTGTTTCAAATGATGCACACAATCCTCAGCCAATTGTTCACTGGGATGGGGTCTCATTCAGTTGGTAATGTGGGTGATCCACTTTGGTTTATCCAAACATGGCTCTACTATGTGTTTAGCCAATCCTTTAACTTAAATTCGGCCAAAATGACCTCCTTCCCTTTAGAACAAGTCTCTAAGGGTCAGGACATGGTGTATAGAGATAGCCGCTCTCTTGGGGAGAGGTTCATCCTTTGTTCTGGTAGTGAGTCCAAGATAAACCCCCATCGGCTCGAAGAGATACTCGGACATCTTCCTTTGACTAGACAACAATGACTTCAGCTAGCGTGATTTCTTTAGTTACAGTGAGGCTGGTGACTATCCTTGACCATTTTTCCTTGACTTGTCAACCAACAGTAGTACCATGCCTAAGAGCACTTTTGATCTGTAGAAGATATTCTTATCCCCAAGTACTCTTTCTGTCAGCTTTAACACAAGAAATCACACCTTTTAGTTGTCCTACGAATTTTACCACCCATCAGTTTATGCCAGACAATTGGGCTTTGGCCAAGTTCCCCCATCCTTCCATCTACTGGATTGGCTTCAACCCAGAGAACACGTCTGTAGTGCATCAAGGGCCAGCATCATCCTACATTTTGCTAATGACCTCCAAGTACAATCTCTCTCACACTTCAACCTAAATACTAGAAAAGCAGGGAACTTCTTTGACTGGTGATCGACCGTTTCCATGGCCTTATATTCTGAAGACAGAACTCCGTCGGCTGTCATTACCAGATTCTTTTCGGGCCTTCGAGATGAGCCAATAGAGCCAACTGATGCTAGCAGTACTTCAAGCTCCAGCAACGAGTCTAACTCCCATGGCTACACTAATACAAGCCTTGTAGACATTACTAGCGAGTGAAGCATCTAGGCCCCTATTTTAATTAAGTTTTGGAATTAATGACAATTGTGTTAAAGAACTAACAATTTCTTGTAAGTTTGTAAGAATAGGTTTGTACTTGCATTGGCATCTTGAGAAGATTAAAGTTCGTGCAAGAAAAGATGTTCATTGAAAGGAACCAAAAGATCAAGGACAAGGTATATGTGGTTTAAGGATATTTTATTTAGCTTTTACCGATCTCGGAGCTGGAAGTAAAAAGATCGAGTTAATAAGTTAGATGTTGTACTATCAAGGGGGATTAATGACTAATAGCTTAAATTTGAATAAAAGTGTCATATGGCTCATATCATGATAGAAAAATCATCACTTGTTGCTTTGGATCATATGCTGCAAAAAAAACTTCACATCTTTAGCACAGCCGGCACTACTGCAGGTATATGCATGGTAGTGCTGCAGGGCGGTAGTACCGTGAATTGAGGTCCTTATTTTTTAGAGAAGTATTTTTAACAAACATCTTGGGTTTTCTTTGTCGGAACTACCGACGTGAAATATGCGGTACTATCGCATGAGCGGAAGTACCGACTTGCATGAGCGGTAGCTTATTTCTAGAGAGGGGTATTTTTTATTTTTGAACCCTTGCCTTGAGCGGTACTATCGTAAGGCAAAATCCGGTAGTACCGGGATTTATACAGCTGTACCCTTTTCTAGAATGAGTCTATTTTGAGCCGATCTGTCCCGAAAAGTTGGTACTACCGCACTTTGTGTGGCTATAGTACCGGATCTCTTCCAACAGCTCTTTCCTGTCGCATAATGCTCAAAACCAATCGTTGGGACAAGGGTGGCATTGCTGGGCTTTACACACCGGTAGTACCAGACTTCCTGACTTCTTCAGATCAATACCCCCAACGGTTTGAATAGTGGATGGGGTGTTATAAATACCCCACACCTGCATAGTAGAGCTTCTTGGTGACTCATTGAATACATATTGAGCTCTAGCAAGTCCCTCCTTCTCACAAGTGCATTAAATTCTCCTTTTGAGTGAGTAAGAAGCATTCAAGTGTTGCAGATAGATTTGAACCATTTAGACACTTAATTCATCATCAAGCAAGTATCATTACTCTATTCTCTTGAAGGTTGCCACTCCTAGACAGCTTAGAGGCATTCATGCGTGGTGAGCTTCTCGACAGAGATTGTGAGAAAGTCTCGACAAGTTGTGAAGGTCGAAGTTCGCCTACCCAAAACGTGACAGAACTACCATAATGATAAAGGAAGGCTCAAGAGGTTAGATCCGGCTTAAATTTGTTCAAGTCACCTCAATGTGGATTAGGGGAGATCGACAAGTCTCTAAGACCATGGGATAAAATTCTTGTACCCCATTCTCTTGTGGTTTGAAATCTCTACTCTTGTGCTCAATTTACAATTCTAGCATTTATTCATATTGATCTTGAGCTTTGAATTATTCATTGCTTAGAACTTGATTATTCAAGTACTTAGTGATATCTAGAGAACTTGGTCTTAAAATTGTGAAAACTTGCGATTCCTGCTTAGTGATTTTATTAATTGTATTTAGAGCCAAAAAATTTAGAAACCTCCCATTCACCCCCTCTAGTTGGTTATCCTTGATCCTATAAGTGGTATCATAGTTTGGACTCTCTTTTAGGGCTTTACCACCTAGAGAGTAACGATGGCTAGCGATGGGGTATCAATAAGTAAAGCACTATTTTTCGATGGCACGAATTATGCATATTAGAAAATATGAATGACTATTTATGTCAAGGCCATGAGTCCGAGCATATGGAGGATTGTAGATGAGGGTTTCGCTACCGGAGTTAATCTCACTCTCACAATTGAACAAGAAGAGCGAAACACTCATTTCAATGCTCAAACTATGAATACTCTTTTTGGTGCTTTGAATGCGGATGAGTTCAATCGAGTGAGCAATCTCGAAATCGCTTATGAGATTTGGACAACTCTCTTCAAAATTCATGAGGAGACATTCTTGGTCAAAGAAGATAAATGCATATGCTTCGGATCAAATATGAGAGTTTTATTATGTTATCCCATGAAAACATCAACGAGATGTATTCATAGTTAAATAACATAGTAAATGAGTTCAAGAGCCTTGGGGCATTGCTAACCAATCTTGATGTTGTTTGTAAGATGGTTATGGCTCATTCAGACAAGTACAAAACTTTGATGACATTGCTTCTCAACTCACCGGAGTTACTAAAGATGACGCCCATTGAATTTCTTGGAAATCTCATTACTAATGAGTTTTACAAGAAGGACAAAGAAGAGTTTTTGAAGAAAAGCTCTTCAAAGAATAAAAACTTTGCCTTCAAGGCAAAAGTGGAGTCAAGCCATGAGGCGCTTGATGACTCTGATGATCATGATGCTGAGGAGAAGATGACACTCCTCGTAAGAAGAATGAAGAGGTTTATGAGAAGGTGCTCAAGCTCAAGTGCTTCTTAAAAATTCAAGAAGGGACAACACTCTAGTAGCAACCAATATGCAAATATCTGGTGCTATAAGTGTTATGAGAAGGGGCACATCATCTCTCATTGTCCCAAGAAGAAGGACGACAAAAACAAGTCACCTAAGAAGAAGAAGATCTTCCAAGGGAAGAAGTAGCTCTTCAAGAAGCTTCAAAAGGACTGCAAAGGCGAGGCTCACATTGGAGAGTGGGATTTTGAAGAGGAATATTTGGATTTCAACTCTTCCGAAGATGACACACCTTCAAAGAAGAAAGGTCTTACCGGGGTCGCCATCAAGGAGGTTTCCTCACTATTCGTCACTCCTTTGCGTCTTATGGCAAGAGGAGAATTTAAGGTAAAATCTATTGACAAAGATGAACCTACTTATATGATGAGCTCATAGATATGCTTGAGGATTTGAATGATGTAACATCCCAATTTTTGAATTTTTGTGTATTTAATATTATTTTATTGCAACTTATGGTTTTTGTGAATTTTTTGGATTTATTTGGATTTTTTGAGATTTATTTGAATTATTTCAAATTAAAATATATTACCTTTGTCAAGAAATAATTATAAAAAGAAAAGTTTAAAATAAAGTTTTGCCAAAAATATTTTAAATAAGTCCAAAATGTCTCAAAGTATTTTTGAGATTTTTCGTGGAATTTTTCTGATATTTTTATTACCCTAAATAAATCAAATTATTTTTCTTATTTAATTTAAACCGAAAATCCCAAGTAATTCGCTATGAATAGTGTTGGGCTCGGCCTGGAACTGTGCGCCGTGCGGCCCAACACTGTGCCGCCCAGCCGTCCTCGACGCGGACCGTTGGATCACGATCCAACGGGCTTCATCAACGCGCGTAAGTCATAAACCCTAGTCATGGTGGTCGTCGGATCTTCATCATGAGGTCTACACCACACCATACCGATTCGGAAACAAATCAATCCCGGCCGTCAATTTTGGTAAGCGGGCGAGATTGTGCCGCGCATGGAGTCTCTCGTGGCCGTGTGATTGAGATCGTGTGGCTGTAGGTCATCGTCTCGGAGATGGACTCCGAGTTCTACTCGTGCACGCCGCCGCCGCCGTTTCGTTGGAAAGCTCCGACTTCCGCGCCCGTGCCATGGGTATTTAAGGACCCGAACCCCTCCCGAGACTCACCGCAGACCTCCGCGCCTTTTCGCTGTTGCGCCGTCGCCGGAGGAACCCTGGAACCCGCGCTGGACCTCGCCGGAGTCCGAGAAGGTTGCCGAGGAGTTTGCACCGCGTTTCGCCACCGTAGGGAATCTCTTCCGCCGTGCTGAGGGTGGATCCGAGTTCATCCCATCGCGCCGCACTGATTTCGCCAACTTGTGGTCACCGGAGCGCGCTGCATCGCCGTCGGAGGAGTCATCGTCTTCAAGTCCGGCGCGAGTCCGACGCAGTCTCGCCATCACCGGGTTCGAGCTTCGCGAGCCGTTGGATCGTCATCGAACGCACCGGGTCAAGCCACGTCGCGGGATTAAACAGTGAACACCTCGGGTAAGTTCAGCCGTTGGATTAAAATCGGATGGACAGGAATGTGCCACGTTATCTAGATCAATAGTGTTTAGCTCGGGTAAGTACGGATCGTCCGATTTGAATCGGATGGCTGACATTGAGCCACGGAGTAGATTAATCGGGAACCGTTGGATCGGTTTTAGACGATCTAGATTTTGCCACGCGTCGACCGTACTGACCTGGCGCCATGCTGACGTCAGTCGACGCAATATTTCAGATTTTCTTTTATAAAAATAATTCAGATATTTTGATTTTCCAATTTTATGGTTTTTTCAGGAGTTTGAATCTTCCAGGGCTTGTTCTCCCTCATACGAACTCCGATTGAGGTGATTCAAATTCCTAAAAATTTGTAAAATTGAGATCTATCTAATGGTTGTTTTTGTTTGAATTTTTGAGTTCATTTATTCTTTAGTTTTGGTGTTTATTTGCTATTTCTTCTCGATTCGCGTAGATGTTGGATTGTGCGAGGCTTTGGAGGAGGAATTGACAACTCAAGAGCAATATTCAGACCAAGACCAAGAGCTTAACTAAGGCAAGTTGTTCTTTGATCATGTTGCACCCATGTTTGCAAAATTGCTATTTTGATTTACTTTATTGCATGTTATTTTATATGTATAAATGATTTCAACTTAGATTTGGGAATGGCGGGATATTACCGTCAGTTCATAGAAGGATTTTCGACGATTGCGAGACCTCTTACGCAATTGCTGAAAAAGGAGAAAAAGTTTGCATGGACGCCCGAGTGCGAAAGGAGTTTTGAGGAGCTAAAGAAGCGGTTAACATCTGCACCGGTGTTAGCATTGCCAGATGTACAGTGCAGTTTTGACATTTACTGCGATGCCTCAAGGCAGGGCCTTGGTTGTGTGTTGATGCAGAACGGCAAGGTAGTAGCATACGCATCAAGGCAGTTGAGGCCGCATGAAGGAAATTATCCAACGCATGATCTGGAGTTAGCTACCGTAGTGCATGCTTTAAAGATATGGCGTCGTTATCTCATTGGCAATAGATGTGAGATATATACGGACCATAAGAGTTTGAAGTACATATTCACCTAGTCAGATCTTAACATGAGACAAAGAAGATGGCTAGAATTGATTAAGGATTATAATGTTGGAATCCATTATCATCCTGGAAAAGCTAATGTGGTAGCCGACGTCTAGAGCCGTAAAAACCACAACGTGAATTCGTTGGTAGCAAGCGATCAACAGGCAACTACACATAATGGCATCAGAACAGCTTTTTGTTCGAGAATGTATGTATTTTCAAGTTGGTATATATTTTCATTTACACGACAATGCTATGCTTTTCATATTATAAAGAATTAGTGCAGCTTTTCAGATTATAACCAATCAAGATCATATTTTCAACATAAAGCAAAGACTTCTAGTAATTCATTGTCACTACAACGTAACTACTTACTACTACTGAGACTCATGCAATCGGTTCTAGAAGCTCACATTTTGTTATAAGCATCAATGTTAAAAGTGACCACCGAATAATCGATAATCGATTCTCAAATCTCAAACACAAGCACCACCAATAATCGATATCGATAGAGACTTCAAGATTTACAAAGAGAGTTCATTTTTGATGATGAACTAACTAAACTATTAAGCGTGAAAGTGAACTTAAATCGGGACACAGGAACCCACAATTAACCAAGCACAGTATCGGCACCTTCTGACTTGCAAAACAAAGTATCTGAACTTAAGAGGTTAGCCACCTATTACCTTCACCAAGATTCTAGAAGAGAATATAATAAGCATGTTAGTGGTCCCGCATTCGAAATTTGACTTGCAAACACCCACAGATATGCCATCAGCACGAGCACAACACTTCTTGTGCCCATCACAGGTAATAACTGGTGTAAAATAACTTCCTTTCGTGCCCCAGGAAACTCTATAATTCCTACTTTATCTTACCACTTTAATAAACAAACAAATGCAGCACGCTTAACCCAATTCCCATATTGAAATCGCCAATGCCAAAGACTCAATGAACGAATAAGCAACAAGAATAAGATTGTGTTAACCTGACCGAGAAGTTGTCGGAGATGGTCTGCGGTTAAGTCGGCCTCGATGGTGGTGGTGAACTTGTACAGATGAGCGCGATGACCCTGCTGCAATCCCGCCAAGTAGAGCTGAATCAGGCGGCGGCGGCTTGTCCATCTCGACGACGAGGCGCCACTAGCCTCAGCCCATCCAGGCCTCCTCACTCGTGTTCTTGGGCTTCAGACCCGCTAGACCGCACCCTCTGCGCCAGTGAGCAACACCAAGAAACGCGTAAGAACGAAAGATGAGGCGAGGTGGGAGATGGGAAGGAGGATTACGAGCTCCGTGGCGTAGTGACGGACGGAACGGAAGAGGAAGACGGAGATGGCGCCGGTGAGGAGGACGCTGGTGGCTTGGGGGAGACGGGTCTGATCAGTGGGAAGAGCGCGGCGGCGGTAGCCGGCTAGGCGGAGATGGCCTTGTGTGTCGAAGGAGGTGGCCGGCGGCGCCGAGGTTGGAAGGAGGTGGACATGGGTCGACTAGATTGAAGGCGGCTGGGGATCGGAAGCTAGGGTTATCGGAAGCGGAGGTGTCCGGAGGATGAGGTGCGGGAGAGAGAGGTGCGTCTTGGTGGTGTGCGAGGCAGGGATGCGGCGAGGAGGGAAAGCTGGAGGAGCGATTGCGGCGAGGAGCGCGTGGATCGATCGGACGGAGCGCGAGGAGATGGCGGCGCTGCGACTGAGTGAGAGGGGGAGAGAGATTTCGGTAGGGTAGCCAAATAATTGAAGGGAGAGAAGTACCGTATCAGTTTAACCTAACAAGGGCGACCACGTGCGGCAATTTTTTTCGTTCGCGCGCTTGTTTTTCACTGTACACAACTTTTTACCGACAAACTACTATTAGCGACAGACGATCTGCCTATAGATATGAAATTACCGACACGCACGGTGTTGCTATATGTCTAAGGCATTACCGACAGACAAAATGTCACTGTTTGTTGTAATTAGCGACAGAAGCTCTGCCACAGACTTTTACCGACATACCATTTGACTATGAAAGTCAAGTTTTACTGACAGCAGTCTGTCTCTAAATCTAGGACGTGGTGTAGTGGTCGAACTGGGTAAGTTCTTGGTTAACTCAGTACCAGCTACAGTTTTATTTGATTCTGGAGCTTCGCATTCATTTGTTTCTCAGAATTTTGCAATGAAGAATGGATTTACTGTTAAGAATCTTAAATGTGTGCTTTTAGTCCAAGCCCCAGGATCCTGAATTTCGATCTAGCCTTGGGTGTTTGGGAGTTAAGTTGCTTATGAATGGGATAGAGTTCCTAGCAAATCTTATCCTATTAGATACCCAAACCTTGGATGTTATCCTAGGAATGGATTGGCTATCCAAGCATAAGGCTGTGTTGGATTGTGGACAAAGGATGGTATCCCTAGAAAGTCCTAGTGGTAACAAAGTGGAAGTGCGTGCAACCGCAATTCGTGATGGTCAGTTAATGGTCAATAGTGTGAAGGTTGCTAATCTAGAAGATGTAAGTATTTCCTGAGGATTTACCAGGCATGCCGCCAGATTGTAAGTTCAAGGTAGCCCTTGTATGATTTTGGTGATTAATGACAAACATAGTTATTGACAATGTGATTAATGACAAACATAGTTATTGACAATGTGATTAATGACAAACATAGTTATTGCCAATGTTTATTTTAAAGCAAAGGCTTAATGACAAACCTCTAATATGCTTATTGATATGAGACTAATATGTTCATTGTGAAGATTGTTTTAGTCTCATCTTATTTAAAGGAAATCATATATGAAAAGAATGAGTATGCAACTTTGAGGTATGTGCTCAGTATTCCACTCCTATTTATTAATGCATTTGTAATATGCAAGCACAAGCTAATAAGTTTTGCATTTATGCCATTCATAGCATGTCATATTCATTTTGGGCATAAATATTACCGCCTTTGTTCATATTTTGCTCTTGGGATCATGTTCTTCTTTAGTTCTTTAGTGATTCCCAAGCTGACTCTTATCTTAGTTCAGCGCCAAATCTCTAGTCCAAAATACTTTAGTCCAGCGCCAACTTGAATCTCTTGGTTAAACATCTCAGACCCATCTATGACGGACCGATTTTTCGGTCCGGCATACACATACCCTTGTGAAATTTCTGAAACTTCCTTTTTGCCCATCTATGACGGACTAAATTTTTTAGTTCGGCATGAATGTGGTTTGCCTGTCTTTGGATCTTTGATCTTATATGACTATTCTTTAGTGATCCTTTGGTTGCTTCTTTCTAAGACTTCACCATGCTTGATCATATTTGTGCATATAAGCTCACCATGAATGTTTCTATCATGCACAACCTTTGTGGAGTCTAATTTGGTTTAAATATTTGTTTCGATCCATGTATCTTTGCATGTTTAATTCATTGGATCAATATATCTTCATGCCTTGATTTTAAGAGAGCTTATGATGGGTATTTGATAACTTGTGTTTTGGTGATTGAATTTGATTGTGATCAATTTGGATTTGGATGTTTGACACTTTTTTGGAAGTCCTTTCATGGGGAACGAACCGGATTTAGTGCTTAGAATATGCACTGGATCATCCACTCAATCTAACAGCAAGTTTCCCTTTTGAGCCGGACCAAATTCTCTAAAACTCCCATGTATGACGGACCTAACTTTCGGTCCGGCATACATGTATGACGGACCAAAAAGTTAGGTCCGTCATACACATGCTTTTGACAGTGTTTCGTATTTTGCATTTTGAAGGCCTTCCTTGCTCGAAAAAATAAAGTGTCTACATGAAAGTTGTAGAGAATTTCGAGACGAATCTTTTTCATGTTGACAACTTTTTCATTTGAGCAACCGAAAAAATTATAAAAAATTTGGGAAGTAGACTGAATTTCTATGTGTGTATGACAGACCAAATTTTCGGTCCGTCATACACAGGCTTTTGACAGGGTCTTAATGTTTTGCATTTTGAGGTCTTCCTGAGCTTAGAAAAATAAAGTTTATATATGAAAGTTGTAGAGAATTCCGAGACGAATCTTTTTCATGTTGACAACTTTCTCATTTGAGCTACTGAAAAATTCATAAAAATTCTTGAAGTTGGCTGCTGTGTTGTGAAGGAAATCTTTATGTTCTTTGGTACTGGAATTGTAAATATTTCAATGCACATATCCTCCTCATTCATATTCATTCATGTGCACATTATTAAGAAGATAGAGATTAATTGAGTAATTTAAATTGATTTGCCTTGCAATTAATTTAAATAACTTTTGGTATTATTCTTACTAAGTGAATGAATCAAATGCATATACATCTCAATGCACTTAGTAGGAGCATTCTTCTGTCAAGGGTTTGATATATATTGAGTTTCATTATCAAACACTTGTTGAGATTAAAATTTAATGACTATCAAATTTATCCATGCAAATCTATTGAGCTTTTGGGACTAATGTCTTTCTTGAGATGCTTTGAAGAGAATTAGGTCCCAAGAGCATGTGTGATGACCAAGGTGTGATAAAGGATTGATTGTTAAGTCAAGATCAACTAGATGAGGATTCACCAAGAGCTGAGGGCGAGTCAAGATCGATTTGATGAGAGGATCATTGGGAGGATGATCGAATCAAAGTCGATAGGACGGAAGAGCCTCATGAGGTGATCAAGTCAAGGTTGACAAGACGAAGACTTCAACAATTATGACGGTCATCATGCACAACACATCAAGTAAAAAGCATGAAGCTTAGAAGTGAACCTAAAGATGCTCAAGGCCAAGGTATGGCTAGTATAGGACTAAGAATGTTTCCTAGTCTTTCACTGGTCTTGGTGTTGGAGGAAAGACCAGATTGATAGGATAGTTGCCGTACTATCAAGAGGGGTCCGGATTGATTTTGATTGGACCATTTCCAAGCTCTCGAGTGATGCACATTGAGTCTTCTTGCCCCTAAGTGAGCCTAGTGAGGTGTCTTGGGGTGTTAGAAGTGTTTAGTAAAAGAGAGAAGCTAGTGGTGTCCAAAAATATGAGGTTTTGGCTGTCTTTTGATTCCTTGTGAATTCTGCACTTATCCTTTGGGATCTGGGTGCTGAGGCCTTGCTAGATGGATAGCCCTTGTTCTTAGCTTTCTAAAGAGTCCAAGATCACCCAATTCCGAGTTCGGACGAGAAAGTTATCGCCGTTTTCGTGCAGGCTGTACATGCTGTGACGGACCAAAAGTTAAGTCCGTCATACATGGGATTTCGCATAAGGATCAGTCCGTGGCAAATGTAAATTCTCTGGTACTGTTCCCAACGGCTAGTTTTGGGTTCAAACGGCTAGTTTTGAGTGTGTTGGGTATTTATACCCCCTCCAGACTGTTGTGAACCAACTTTTGGCAACCCATTCAGTTTCTTTGAGCTGAAGGTGTGTGAGAGGAACTCCCATGTGTTAGGAGTGTCCAGAACACTAATCTCTTGAGTGTGATTAAGAGAATCCTAAGTGAGATTAGTGTGTGATCAAGAGTGTCCTGTGTGCATCTCTCTTGAGCTTGATCCGGTGTGATCAAACAAGTTCTGAGCTTGTTACTCTTGGTGCTTAACAGCACCTAGACGGCGTGGAAGGCGTTGTGTACCGGTGATCTTCTCAAGCGAAGATTGTGAGAAGGCCCGGGGTGTGCAGTGTGCTGGCAAGACAAGAGACAGGGCCTGAGGAAGGTCTATCTACTCTTGGAGCTAGCAGCTTGTAAGAGGTTGGGGCTCACCTCACCGTTGTGGTGGAAGAGTCACCCGAGTGGAGACGAGGCAAAGTGCTCGAGAGGGAGCCGGTCTTTGTGAGGAGCAAAGACTTGCCTCAACGTGGAGTAGGAGCGTGGCTCCGAACCACGGGATAAAAATCCTTGTGTCACTTGTGGTATCACTTGTCTCCTTATGCATTGCTTTACTCCCTGTTTATTCTTTATGCATAGTATGCCATGTCTGTTGATGTGAGTTCACTGCTAGTTGTGCCTTTGTCATGTGTTGACTTGTGAGAGCCAACTAGTCTATCTTGAGCTATTCATTCATTGTCATTTACCTTCCTAGAATTAATTTGCTTGCTGGTCACTTTAGGACTGCATACCTTAATTTAGTTAACTCTTGTTTTAGTGTGCTTATCCTGCTTGCCATCATCTAGGTTAATAGCTTGTGTTCAAATATCAGTTTTTAGCTTCCGCATTACATTAAGATTTGGACACAAGTATAAAATTGGTTTAGAGATAAAAATTTGAAGAAGCCCAATTCACCCCCCCTCTTGGGCATCCGAGTCCTTACAAGTGGTATCAGAGCTAGGGCTCTCACTAAAAAGACTTCACCGTCTTGAGAGTAATCGGATGACCATGGAGGATTTTAAGTATCTAGGTGATGCACCTTTATTTGATAGCATGAACTTCAATCGTTGGAAAATTCGCATGTCATGCTATCTTCAAGCTATGGACTATCGTGTGTGGCAGATTGTAGATGTAGGTTTTCTCCTCCAAAGAACTCCAAGGTTCTAACTGCTGAGGATGAGAAAAACTTGCATCTCAACGCTCTTACTCTTGATGTTTTGTTTAGCGCTTTGGCGTAGATGAGCAAAAGAAAGTGAGCCACCTTGCAAACGCTCATGATGTGTGGATGCAAATTCAAAGAAATCAAAACAAGTCCATCGATCAAGAAGATGCAATTCAAGAATGGACTTCAAGTGATGATTTCTGCACATCAAGCTCGGATGATGATGAGTGCTCTCCATCTCCCACTTCACCTCATTGCTTCACGGCTGAAGGTAATAATGAGGTAGTTGACAATGAGCCCTCCCATAATGATTTAATACATATGATTGGTAGGCTCCATGATTCTCTTGAAAAGGAGATAAGGAAATCATATGACTTGACTCAAAAATTCAATCTGCTTCAAAAGTCATATGATGCCTTAAAGGAGATCATGAAAATCTCCTCCTCAAGAGTGTTAATGCTAGCAAGGTGGATGTAGGTTTAAGCTGCACTATTCTAGATGATTTGCCTTGTTTAAATGTCATTCCATCCACATCATCTAGAAATAATATATCTACTTCTTGTGATGATTTACTAGACATACCATCTTTGCTCTAGTGCTAAGGTGGATGCTTACATAACTTGTGATCTATTAGATGATATGTCTTGTTTAAGTTTTACTTCTAATACTTCATCTAATAATAATAGCTCCACCTTATATGATGAATTAACTGATGAAATTGCTGGCATTAGTGCAAATGCTTCCATTTCAAATATGTCTTGTAATGAAATGAATAATGCGCCTAACTGCTCTAACTTAACAGCTCCAATTTCCTCTAGTATTTGCTATACTAACCTTGTTGCAGAGGAAAACAAAGAGCTCAAGGCTCAAGTGCTCAAATTGAAGAGTGACTTGGAGAAATGTTACAGTGGGAAAGCCAACCTAAATGCCATCTTGGGCAACCAAAAATCTGAGAAGGATAAGAAGGGTCTTGGTTTCATCCCTAAGAAGAGCAATCACAAAACAAGACACTCCAAGTCCATTAAGAGCAAAGGAAGTTGCCCCAAGCCCCAAGCCGATAAGAAGAAGATCATTGGTGCTTTGGATGCAACAAGTCGGGCACATCGCCTCTAAGTGTCCCAACAACATGGAAATCAAGAACGCATCCATCAAGAGGCAAATCGTCAAAGAGCAAGTCAAGAAAAGAGAGCTTCAAATCCAACTTGCTACAATTGCGAGAAAAAAGGGCACATTGGTAAAGAGTGTCCTATGGTAAAACTCCTAAGCCCATCCTTGTCAATGATCATTATATGCTTAGGAGAGATAAATATGGCAATTTGTTTGCTAAAAATGTTAGCCCAACCAAAAATAATGTCAAGGCTATTTGGGTGGCAAAACATATAATTCATGACAATTCTCTTGGGGAGCAAGGGGACACCTTGGGTAAGAAAGAAACTGGGAGTTTACCCAAGGATGGTGGTAGGATAAGCCCCAAGGTGAATTTTGTCAAGAAAGGTGTGCTTTGCCTCCTTACTAGAAATTCAAAACCCATGGCTAACCAACTTACTAAGTGCCCCAAAATGAATTCCAAAAGTAGTAAGTCTTGCTATTCTCATATTGATACTAAGAACAAGACATCTACTCGGGTACCCAAATACATTATGACTAACACTTATGGACCCAACAAGAATTGGGTACCAAAATGTGCTTAAAGTGCTTAATAGGTTTTGAAGAGGCATTGAAAGGCTTGGCACATGCATGAATGAGGTGGAGTCACCACCAACCAATTATGGCCAAGCATGAGGATATACAAGCCACCATCATGTACCAATGCCACTTGGTAACAATTTAAATTCAAGCACTTTACCTTGTGTAGGTAATTACATTTCAATGCATATCATGAAGAATCATTCTATCTTTCATGCTCTTATTCAAAACTCCAATATTGTTTTATGAGCTTGATAAGTGTAATGGCACATCAAGGGGAATGTCAATTCAATACTCATGTGTATCACATCCCTATATGTGTGCCCATATTTATATAAGTGCTAATATTTATTTTCAAAATCAAGCCATTTAGCCAAAAGTCAAAATTTTGTATACTATTAGTATTCTTGTGAAAAACTAATTGCAAAATGTATACAAATGTATTTGAAACATTTTTCAAAGGTTTTGGCTTCACAAAATCTATTTTGAAAAGAAAATGAGTTTCATGATCAAAATCTAGATAGTAGTATCTTGTTTTGGATTTAAACTTATAATTTTCATAGAAGTATATGTAAAATGATTTAGAAAGTAATTCCAAAATAAAAAACCTAGAGTTGGTCATTCTTAACAAGTCTTGTGTTCAAAAGATTTTTAAAGACCAACCTAGCAAAAGTTATTTGATTTTGAAACTCATAGAAAAACTATAATTGACCCATAATGGTCATATTATTGCGCTTAGTGAGTTTCTCCGTTTGGACCAGATTCTTAGCCATATCTTGGTTCAAAATAGTACTTCAAACTCATACATACTAATTCCAATTAAATATCTTCTCATTTGATACCTTTTGGATTGATGTTGAAACCATATGCATGCACATCCTTCAAATGAGCCTATTTTGTCAAAAGTCAAAATTTTTGTTTAAAAGGCCAATATTTATGAAAATCTTTATAAAAGTTCTCAAATATGTATTTCAAATGTTTTACAATGCTTTCGAAGTAAAAATTTCTATTTCAGAAGCAAAATAGCAAATCTGGTCTCTAATAGATCTTATAGAATCTTTATTTTGGATTAAATGTAATATTTTCATAAGTTAAAATCTATTAAGTTTTTGAAAAAGTGGTCAACATAAAACTCGTAGGGTTGGTCATTTTAAGAATTTCTTTAGTTCAAAGTTTTTCCAAACGACCAACCCTTCAAAAGCTGTAACTATTTGAATTTGGCCAAAATTCTTCATTTGACCCAAAATGACCCATTCTTACATATTGTGGGTTTTGATATTTGAGATGGATTTATTTATGTATCTCAGCTTGAAATAGTATTTCCAACTTATATAAAGCCATAGAAGTGCATATTTTCATTCAAAACTCATTTGGTTGCCATTTTGAAGAATTGGTGAAAATTCTTATCCTCTATGTGTTTCAAATGCAAATTTCACCATATTTCTCAAAGTAAAATTGATTTATTGAAAAAAATTTTTGGAAAACCTTCTCTTGCATCCTAAGTTCAGATCTGGAAATTCCCAAATTTAGTTGAACTTGTTTGCAAGAATGTTGACTTCTTTTGACTTTGTGTCAAAATCAAACCTCCAATGCACATTTTGATCTAAGTTTTGATTGGAGGGTGATATTTGAGAAATTCTTTTTGGAGAAGTCTCTTGGATGTCCATGGAATATTTCTGCAAAATCTCATGGCTATTGGACTTCATTTGATCAAGATTTGACCCAAATTCAAAATATTCAGTTTGCTGAAATTCCAGATTTAGGCTGATTGTGGGGCTGTTTTGTGATTATTGTTTCTTCAAATGGGTTTATAATCAGAGGAAAGTCTTATGACATGTTTTGATCCTCTATAGTTGGACTTCATTGTTTAATTTTTCCAAAATTTATGAACCTTATTTGAACCTTCTTCCAGCCCTGTCAAAAGGCTTAAATGGAATGTCAAGACTGAATTTTTCAGCATACTGCACCTTTGAAATCTTGGCTACCTTTAAGATGATTTTAGTATTTCCTTGTGATGAAAACTAAGGTAACTCAATTGATTGCTCCATGATTCATCTAAAATTATTTGGGAGCTCATTTGCTGTTGTTTTCATCCTCAGTACCATTTCAAAGTAAGATTTCTTTTCTCGAAACCTTCGGTTCAGCATTACTATTTTCAAGTTTTTGAGGTTTTCTTTGCTCAAATAAATTTTTGGCCTTCACAACTCTCGAAGAGAATTTCAAGATAGATCTTTTCTGCGTTGATGATTTTTGCATTTGAGCAATGGTTTAAAAGCTATAATCGATTTTGGGTTGCCTATATCCATATGGGTTCATAATCTGAGAAAATCATTGTAATGAGCTTTGATACTCCATAGTTGATCTTAATGAGTAAATTCTCTCATGACTTGTGGACCATAGTTGAACTTTGTGTGGCCTTGTTTTGAAGCTTAAGGTCTAAAATGTGAATTTTTCACTTGATGCAAGCTGTGACTTCTTGCATATCATTTGATTTGGTGGTATTATTGGAAAAGCCTTTCGAGATGAAAATGAGGATGCATATAAATAGTAGCTCTAAAGTCTACTTAATATCCATCGGAGAAAATTTACTTGAGTTTCTCATTCGATCGAAAGTGTTCGTGTGTATGTCTCTTGGAGTTAGTATCATTTCTTAATCTTTGGCTCCAAGTGTTCCTTCTTAATCTTATTGATTTTATCCAATAAAGGAGGTTATTTTCATTGTAAGTTCAAGAGCTTGTTTGTCTACTCGAGCTTTATCTTTTGCTCTTACTTACAAAAGTCATCAAATTTGTTTTATTCAATCTTTGCCTTTTCTTGCAAGAATAATCTTATTGCCTTGATCCACAATCTTCTGATTGCAATATTTTTTTAAGTGGTATCAAGTAGCAGCATGCTTTCCTTGCAAGTGATTTTATTTTTCAATCTGCATCATACAGTGCATCTAGCTTATTCATTTGCCATATAACCCACTTTGTTCTTATAGTTATATCTTACAAGTGGTGTTATCTCTTTTAGTCTCTCAAAGTTACAAACTTACAAACTTACAAGTACTTACAAGTACTTACAAGTAGTATCAAGTAGGAAGATATTTGTTTCCGGAAATCGGTTGTTTGTCTACTCATGTGCAGGGGATCGAAGGAGGATCAATATCGACGGCAAGATGAAGGATATAGATGGGATCTATAGTCCGAGGGATCGAAGGCCGTGCGAAATGATCGGATTCGGTTCAAGCATGTGGTGGGTGAGAATCGACAAAGGGACGTATTCTTTCTCATGACCATATCGTAAATGCCTATACATTAACTTGTGAGGACTTGATTATTTGTGATATGCTTTTCCCTTACAAGTACTTTACAAATGGTATATATGACAAGTGATATTCTCTTATACAAATTGCTTATGTGATTATCTAACATTTCTTATTTGAGTTAATAGATGCTTCATTTTGATATAGATGACACACCATATTGAGGTACCCACTTGCCCATTACTTTTAGAGATCATGAGCTGGTACTTCACTTATATCTTGTGTCTCATGATCATGATATTCTATTATTGTTCTAGATTATCTCTCACAAGTGATTTCACATATCCATGTCATGCTTGTTCTTACTTATATCCTTATAGCATGACACATTTGCTTCATTAGCTACTTGTGATTTGTTATTGCCTAAATCTTGGATATTATTGCTTTCATATCATGCCTAGATTTAGGGGGAGCTTGATTTTCAAGATCTACCTTTTGCTTCTTATTATACCTTACTCTCCATTATCTTGTTTACTCATCTCATAAGAGAGTAGGGGTATTCATGTTGATTTATTATAGATAATAATCTTTTTGGATGATTAATGCCAAAAGGGGGAGAATTTTCATGTATTATCAATTGCCCTCCTTATTTATAGAGCCAAAAAGGGCAGAATTTTGTCATGTGCACAATTTTGTTATGTTTTATTGCCATATTGTCATTTATTGCAATTGATATAAGGTTTGTCATAAATCACCAAAAAGGGGGAGATTGTAAGTTCAAGGTAGCCCTTGTATGATTTTGGTGATTAATGACAAACATAGTTATTGACAATGTGATTAATGACAAACATAGTTATTGCCAATGTTTATTTTAAAGCGATTAGCTTAATGACAAACCTCTAATATGCTTATTGATATGAGACTAATATGTTCATTGTGAAGATTGTTTTAGTCTCATCTTATTTAAAGGGAAATCATATATGAAAAGAATGAGTATGCAACTTTGAGGTATGTGCTCGGTATTCCACTCCTATTTATTAATGCATTTGTAATATGCAAGCACAAGCTAATAAGTTTTACATTTATGCCATTCATAGCATGTCATATTCATTTTGGGCATAAATATTACCGCACTGTTCATATTTTGCTCTTGGGATCATGTTCTTCTTTAGTTCTTTAGTGATTCCCAAGCTGACTCTTATCTTAGTTCGGCGCCAAATCTCTAGTCCAAAATACTTTAGTCCAGCGCCAACTTGAATCTCTTGGTTAAACATCTCAGACCCATCTATGACGGACCGATTTTTCGGTCCGGCATACACATACCCTTGTGAAATTTCTGAAACTTCCTTTTTGCCCATCTATGACGGACTAAATTTTTTAGTTCGGCATGAATGTGGTTTGCCTGTCTTTGGATCTTTGATCTTATATGACTATTCTTTAGTGATCCTTTGGTTGCTTCTTTCTAAGACTTCACCATGCTTGATCATATTTGTGCATATAAGCTCACCATGAATGTTTCTATCATGCACAACCTTTGTGGAGTCTAATTTGGTTTAAATATTTGTTTGATCCATGTATCTTTGCATGTTTAATTCATTGGATCAATATATCTTCATGCCTTGATTTTAAGAGAGCTTATGATGGGTATTTGATAACTTGTGTTTTGGTGATTGAATTTGATTGTGATCAATTTGGATTTGGATGTTTGACACTTTTTTGGAAGTCCTTTCATGGGGAACGAACCGGATTTAGTGCTTAGAATATGCACTGGATCATCCACTCAATCTAACAGCAAGTTTCCCTTTTGAGCCGGACCAAATTCTCTAAAACTCCCATGTATGACGGACCTAACTTTCGGTCCGGCATACATGTATGACAGACCAAAAGTTAGGTCCGTCATACACATGCTTTGACAGTGTTTCGTATTTTGCATTTTTGAAGGCCTTCCCTTGCTCGAAAAAATAAAGTGTCTACATGAAAGTTGTAGAGAATTTCGAGACGAATCTTTTTCATGTTGACAACTTTTTCATTTGAGCAACCGAAAAATTATAAAAATTTGGGAAGTAGACTGAATTTCTATGTGTGTATGACAGACCAAATTTTCGGTCCGTCATACACAGGCTTTTGACAGGGTCTTAATGTTTTGCATTTTGAGGGTCTTCCCGAGCTTAGAAAAATAAAGTTTATATATGAAAGTTGTAGAGAATTCCGAGACGAATCTTTTTCATGTTGACAACTTTCTCATTTGAGCTACTGAAAAATTCATAAAAATTCTTGAAGTTGGCTGCTGTGTTGTGAAGGAAATCTTTATGTTCTTTGGTACTGGAATTGTAAATATTTCAATGCACATATCCTCCTCATTCATATTCATTCATGTGCACATTATTAAGAAGATAGAGATTAATTGAGTAATTTAAATTGATTTGCCTTGCAATTAATTTAAATAACTTTTAGTATTATTCTTACTAAGTGAATGAATCAAATGCATATACATCTCAATGCACTTAGTAGGAGCATTCTTCTGTCAAGGGTTTGATATATATTGAGTTTCATTATCAAACACTTGTTGAGATTAAAATTTAATGACTATCAAATTTATCCATGCAAATCTATTGAGCTTTTGGGACTAATGTCTTTCTTGAGATGCTTTGAAGAGAATTAGGTCCCAAGAGCATGTGTGATGACCAAGGTGTGATAAAGGATTGATTGTTAAGTCAAGATCAACTAGATGAGGATTCACCAAGAGCTGAGGGCGAGTCAAGATCGATTTGATGAGAGGATCATTGGGAGGATGATCGAATCAAAGTCGATAGGACGGAAGAGCCTCATGAGGTGATCAAGTCAAGGTTGACAAGGCGAAGACTTCAACAATTATGACGGTCATCATGCACAACACATCAAGTAAAAAGCATGAAGCTTAGAAGTGAACCTAAAGATGCTCAAGGCCAAGGTATGGCTAGTATAGGACTAAGAATGTTTCCTAGTCTTTCACCGGTCTTGGTGTTGGAGGAAAGACCAGATTGATAGGATAGTTGCCGTACTATCAAGAGGGTCCGGATTGATTTTGATTGGACCATTTCCAAGCTCTCGAGTGATGCACATTGAGTCTTCTTGCCCTAAGTGAGCCTAGTGAGGTGTCTTGGGGTGTTAGAAGTGTTTAGTAAAAGAGAGAAGCTAGTGGTGTCCAAAAATATGAGGTTTTGGCTGCCTTTTGATTCCTTGTGAATTCTGCACTTATCCTTTGGGATCTGGGTGCTGAGGCCTTGCTAGATGGATAGCCCTTGTTCTTAGCTTTCTAAAGAGTCCAAGATCACCCAATTCGAGTTCGGACGAAAGTTATCGCCGTTTTAAGTGCAGGCTGTACATGCTGTGACGGACCAAAAGTTAGGTCCGTCATACATGGGATTTCGCATAGGATCAGTCCGTGGCAAATGTAAATTCTCTGGTACTGTTCCCAACGGCTAGTTTTGGGTTCAAGCGGCTAGTTTTGAGTGTGTTGGGTATTTATACCCCCTCCAGACTGTTGTGAACCAACTTTTGGCAACCCATTCAGTTTCTTTGAGCTGAAGGTGTGTGAGAGGAACTCCTATGTGTTAGGAGTGTCCAGAACACTAATCTCTTGAGTGTGATTAAGAGAATCCTAAGTGAGATTAGTGTGTGATCAAGAGTGTCCTGTGTGCATCTCTCTTGAGCTTGATCGGTGTGATCAAACAAGTTCGAGCTTGTTACTCTTGGTGCTTAACAGCACCTAGACAGCGTGGAAGGCGTTGTGTACGTGATCTTCTCAGCGAAGATTGTGAGAAGGCCGGGGTGTGCGGTGTCTTTGGCAAGACAAGAGACAGGGGCTGAGGAAGGTCTATCTACTCTTGGAGCTAGCAGCTTGTAAGAGGTTGGGGCTCACCTCACCGTTGTGGTGGAAGAGTCACCCGAGTGGAGACGAGGCAAAGTGCTCGAGAGGGAGCGGTCTTTGTGAGGAGCAAAGACTTGCCTCAACGTGGAGTAGGGCGTGGCTCCAACCACGGATAAAAATCCTTGTGTCACTTGTGGTATCACTTGTCTCCTTATGCATTGCTTTACTCCTGTTTATTCTTTATGCATAGTATGCCATGTCTGTTGATGTGAGTTCACTTGCTAGTTGTGCCTTTGTCATGTGTTGACTTGTGAGAGCCAACTAGTCTATCTTGAGCTATTCATTCATTGTCATTTACCTTCCTAGAATTAATTTGCTTGCTGGTCACTTTAGGAATTGCATACCTTAATTTAGTTAACTCTTGTTTTAGTGTGCTTATCACCTTGCCATCATCTAGGTTAATAGCTTGTGTTCAAATATCGGTTTTAGCTTCCGCATTACATTAAGATTTGGACACAAGTATAAAATTGGTTTAGAGATAAAAATTTGAAGAAGCCCAATTCACCCCGCCCCTCTTGGGCATCCGAGTCCTTACACAGATCGGGATATTGAGTTTGTTATTGAGTTAGTACCTGGAACAGCACCAATAGCAAAGAGGCCATATAGAATGCCAACCGATGAGTTAGTGGAAATGAAGAAGCAAATTGAAGAATTGCTTGAGAAAGGATTTGTTCGACCAAGTTCTTCCCTGTGGGGAGCACCAGTTTTGTTCGTCAGAAAGAAGGATGGGAGTTTAAGGATGTGCATTGATTATCGTGCACTTAATGAAGTGACAATCAAGAATAAGTATCTTTTACCTAGGATTGACGATCTGTTTGATCAGTTGAGAGGAGCAGAAGTTTTCTCCAAGATAGATCTCCGATCCGGGTATCATCAGTTGAGGATTCGGGAGGAAGATATACCGAAGACCGCATTTTCTACCCGCTATGGACATTATAAGTTTACAGTTATGTCCTTTGGGTTAACTAATGCTCCAGCATATTTCATGAATATGATGAATAAGGTGTTCATGGAATATTTGGATAAGTTTGTGGTTGTCTTTATAGACGATATCCTTGTGTATTCCAAGTCAGAAGAAGAGCACGCAGAACATCTGAGATTGGTTTTGGAGAAGTTGCGAGAATAGCAGTTGTATGCTAAATTCAGTAAGTGTGATTTTTGGAAGGAGAAGGTGGAATTCCTTGGCAATGACCGCTAAAGGAGTTGCCGTGGACCCAAGTAAAGTGGAAGCTGTGATGAATTGGGAGCCGCCGAAGACAGTTACCCAAATCCGTAGTTTTCTGGGAAAGGCGGGATATTACCGTCGGTTCATAGAAGGATTTTCGATGATTGCGAGACCTCTTACGCAATTGCTGAAAAAGGAGAAAAAGTTTGCATGGACGCCCGAGTGCGAAAGGAGTTTTGAGGAGCTAAAGAAGCGGTTAACATCTACACCGGTGTTAGTATTGCCAGATGTACAAAGCAGTTTTGACATTTACTGCGATGCCTCAATGCAGGGCCTTAGTTGTGTGTTGATGCAGAACGGCAAGGTAGTAGCCTACGCATCAAAGCAGTTGAGGCCGTATGAAGGAAATTATCCAACGCATGATCTGGAGTTAGCTGCCGTAGTGCATGCTTTAAAGATATGGCGTCATTATCTCATTGGCAATAGATGTGAGATATATACAGACCATAAGAGTTTGAAGTACATATTCACCCAGTCAGAACTTAACATGAGACAAAGAAGATGGCTAGAATTGATTAAGGATTATAATGTTGGAATCCATTATCATCCTGGAAAAGCTAATGTGGTAGCCGACGTCTTGAGCCGTAAAAACCAAAGCGTGAATTCGTTGGTAGCAAGCGATCAACAGGAGTTGTGTGAAGAATTTCAGAAGTTGAGATTAGAAGTTGTACCACAAGGATTTTTAGCTACCTTGGAAGTAAAACCAACCCTTGAAGATCAAATCAGAGAAAGGCAGAGTAAAGACGAGAAGATCAGCAAGATCAAGTCCAAGAAAGAGGAAGGTTTAGCAGAAGATTTCACCATGGATGAGCAAGGAACTCTGTGGTTTAAAGGCCGAATTTGTGTGCCGAACGAAAAGGAGCTTAAGCAATTAATTCTTGAGGAAGCACACGATTCTAAGTACTCTATTCATCTAGGAAGTGCCAAGATGTATCAAGACCTTAAAAAGAGATTTTGGTGGCCAAGTATGAAGCGTGAAGTGGCAGAGCATGTTGCATTGTGTGATGTGTGCCAGAGGGTAAAAGCGATGCACCAAAAGCCCACAGGACTTTTGCAGCCGTTAAAGATTCCCGAATGGAAATGGGAGGAAATTGGTATGGATTTTATCACTGGGTTGCCCAAGACTCAGCGAGGTTATGATTCAATATGGGTCATCATTGATCGGTTGACTAAAGTTGCTCACTTCATTCCAGTGAAGACAACTTATTCTGGGGATCGATTGGCAGAGTTGTACATGTCGAGAATTGTATGTCTGCATGGTGTGCCTAAGAAAATTGTATCGGATCGAGGTACCCAATTTACCTCAAGATTTTGGGATAAGCTGCATGAAGCAATGGGAACTCGTCTGAATTTCAGCACCGCTTATCATCCGCAGACAGATGGCCAAACAGAAAGAGTTAATCAGATTCTCGAGGATATGTTGAGAGCATGTGCAATATCCTACAACACCTCTTGGGATAAATGTTTGCCATATGCCGAGTTCAGTTATAACAATAGCTATCAGGCTAGTTTGTAAATGTCACCATTTGAAGCCTTATATGGTCGGGCTTGTCGTACCCCGTTGAATTGGAATGAGACGGGGGAGCGTTCAGTATTTGGGCCTGAGATGCTCAGAGAGGCTGAAGAACAGGTTGCCATGATCAGAGAAAGACTGAAAACAGCACAGTCAAGATAGAAGAGTTATGCTGATAATCGTCGTCGTGATTTGAGCTTTGAACCCGATGATTTCGTGTATCTTAGGGTTACTCCCCTTAAAGGTGTAAAAAGGTTCCATGTCAAAGGGAAGCTTGCACCTAGGTATGTAGGACCATTTAAAATCCTGAGCCGCCGAGGAGAGGTTGCGTATTAGTTGGAGTTGCCTCAGTCGTTAGCAGGTGTGCATGATGTGTTCCATGTGTCACAGCTTAAGAAATGTCTCAGAGTGCCAGCCGAGCAAACACCGTTAGAAGCAATTGAGTTGCAGGAGGATCTGACTTACAAAGAGCAGCCGATTAAGATTTTGGACGTAATGGAGCGCAGGACTAGAAACAAATCTACTCGCTTTTGCAGAGTTCAATGGAGTAATCATTCAGAAAATGAAGCAACCTGGGAATGTGAAGAGGATCTGAAGGCAGAATTCCCGAACCAATTTTCTAGCCAGCCCTAAATCTCGGGGTCGAGATTCCGTTAAGGGGGGAGGTTTGTAACATCCCAATTTTTGGTTTTTTGTGTATTTAATATTATTTTATTGCAACTTATGGTTTTTGTGAATTTTTTGGATTTATTTGGATTTTCTTAGATTTATTTGAATTATTTCAAATTAAAATATATTACCTTTTGTCAAGAAATAATTATAAAAAGAAAAGTTTAAAATAAAGTTTTACCAAAAATATTTTAAATAAGTCCAGAATGTCTCAAAGTATTTTTGAGATTTTTCTGATATTTTTATTACCCTAAATAAATCAAATTATTTTTCTTATTTAATTTAAACCGAAAATCCCGAGTAATTCGCTATGAATAGTGTTGGGCTCAACGCGGACCGTTGGATCACGATCCAATGGGCTTCATCAACGCGCGTAAGTCATAAACCCTAGTCATGGTGGCCGTCGGATCACGATCCAACGGGCTTCATCAACGCGCGTAAGTCATAAACCCTAATCATGGTGGCCGTCGGATCTTCATTGTGAGGTCTACACCACACTATACCGATTCGGAAACAAATCAATCCCGATCGTCAATTTTGGTAAGCGGGCGAGATTGTGCCGCGCATGGAGTCTCTCGTGGCCGTGTGATTGAGATCGTGCGGCTGTAGGTCATCGTCTCGGAGATGGACTCCGAGTTCTACTCGTGCACGCTGCCGCCGTCGTTTCGTTGGAAAGCTCCGACTTTCGCACCCGTGCCATGGGTATTTAAGGACCCGAACCCCTCCCGAGACTCACCGCAGACCTCCGCCTTTTATTTGCTTGCGTCGCCGGAGGAACCACGAACCCGCTATTGGACCTCGCCGGAGTCCGAGAAGGTTGCCGAGGAGTTTGCGCCGCGTTTCGCCACCGTAGGGAGTCTCTTCCACCGTCCTGAGGGTGGATCCGAGTTCATCCCGTCGCGCCGCACCGATTTCGCCAACTCGTGGTTACCGGAGCGTGCTGCATCGCCGTCGGAGGAGTCATCGTCTTCAAGTCCGGCGGGAGTCCGACGCAGTCTCGCCATCACCGGGTTCGAGCTTCGCGAGCCGTTGGATCGTCATCGCACGCACGGGTCAAGCCACGTCGCGGGATTAAACAGTGAACACCTCAGGTAAGTTCAGCCGTTGGATTAAAATCGGATGGACAGGAATGCGCCACGTTATCTTGGTCAATAGTGTTTAGCTCGGGTAAGTACGGATCGTCCGATTTGAATCGGATGGCTGACATTGAGCCACGGAGTAGATTAATCAGGAACCGTTGGATCGGTTTTAGATGATCTAGATTTTGCCACGCGTCGACCGTACTGACCCGGTGCCATGCTGACGTCAGTCGACGCAATATTTCGGATTTTCTTTTATAAAAATAATTCGGATAGTTTGATTTTCCAATTTTATGGATTTTTCAGGAGTTTGAATCTTCCCAGGGCTCGTTCTCCCTCATACGAACTCCGATTGAGGTGATTCAAATTCCTAAAAATTTGTAAAATTGAGATCTATCTAATGGTTGTTTTTGTTTGAATTTTTGAGTTCATTTGTTCTTTGGTTTTGGTGTTTATTTGCTATTTCTTCTCGATTCGCGTAGACATTGAATTGTGTGAGGCTTCGGAGGAGGAATTGACAACTCAAGAGCAATATTCAGACCAAGACCAAGAGCTTAACCAAGGCAAGTTGTGCTTTGATCATGTTGCACCCATGTTTGCAAAATTGCTATTTTGATTTACTTTATTGCATGTTATTTTATGTGTATAAATGATTTGAACTTAGATTTGGGATTAGATAATGTACCCTTTGAATTACACCCTACCTTGTCGATTGTATGCCATAATCCACTTGTCACCTTAGGTTGGTTCACTATAGTTGATTAATAATGAAATCAGTATGGTTGGTTAGATCGAATTAGAATTGCTTAGTCATGCCACGTCATCACATGCTCATGAAATGTTGATTAATAATTTTGACTAATGAAATATGGAATAATGATATTAAATTGTGTGTCATGTGTGGTCACACAAAGAGATTGAGTTGCCGTGGCGGGGAGGTCACACAACGATGTTGATTTGTGAGTAGCACATGGTGCTTGGTAATCAACCGGGGGTTAATCATTTTAGATTAAAGCAAGTGGTAAGAGGCAAGTGTGCCAGGGTGAGCTCAGTGGAGCTGAGGGTATGTGCAAGTCTTGCTTTAATCAATCCTAAGGACTTAACCTTGCGAGCCTTTGACTGAGTCCATCATGCAACCACATGTTCTGTTATGGGGCAGCCTAGCTGACTAATTTGCAAAGTCTTAGCTTGAGTGCTATCGTGGTGGTGTGAGTCCGGGTGTACGGAGGAAACTCACATGGCGCAAGAGGGGGCCCTGTTGTGGTGGTGTAACCCTTCAGTGTTGAAACCTCAGCGGGTAGCACTGGGTTAAGGGGATGCATTGTAAAGGCTTTGTTATGATCATTCGCCTGTGTGGTGCATGGTTGTATCGTGTGGGTAAAGTGCATAATCTCTGCAGAGTGTACAACTATTCGGATAGCCGTGCTCACGGTATTGAGTAAAGCTCGGGGATTATAGTCAAGGGTTAGTTTAATAAAATGGACAACTGAAAGGGGATGGCAGGATGCCATATGGATAAAGGAATTTGATTTAGGATGGAAACTTGATTTTACTTGAGAATCATTGAATCTATTATTGTTATTATTTGTTTTACTGTCTTTTCCAATCTATGTATTGTATGTGTTCTTAAATGTTGCTTTACTGCAAATAAACCCTTAGCCATTCCTTTGGAATAAGCCTTGCATATAGCTATGTTAGAAGGAAAAATATCCTGTGCAATCACCCATCTCGGTGAAACCACCGTGCAACTGAACTAAAAAAAGTTTCAAAAAATTCTGAAAAAAATCATGGATGTACATCTCAACTTACCCCACCTACATATAAAATTTCATGATCAAATTCATCTTATACTAGCAGTTACAAAAAAGACAAATTCAGCATGAACAGTGATTTTCTACTGTTCATCACTATTCATTTTTGCTGTTTGTTTTTTTTGTAACTGCTAGTATAAGATGAATTTGATCATGAAATTTTATATGTAGGTGGGGTATGTTGAGATGTACATCCATGATTTTTTTCAGAATTTTTTGAAACTTTTTTTAGTTCAGTTGCACGGTGGTTTCACGGGGGGGGGTTGCACCGGATATGTTGCCATGTTAGAAATGCATTCTGTGCACAACTTGTTGAGTACGTGCTGTTGTACTCACCCTTGCTTAACAACCAACAACAGTGGAGGAATCATCGCCGTTATTGGAGGAGGACTTTCAGGTGGACACGAGTCACTAGGCCAATCCTTGTCAGTCGTCTGTGGTGTGCTGATGGGACATCTACGTCTTTTGCTATACTTTCCGCTGCATTTGTTTAAGTTTACTTTCAGTCTAGTCGTGTGGCTGAATAATGTAAGTGATCATAAGATCATACACTAGTTATATTCAATAAATGAAGTCTTATTATTCTTATCGTTGTGTATGATATGATGCTTACCAATGTTAAGCTGTGTGCACTAGCGTTGATCCTGGGAATAGTGCGGTAAAACACAGTGGATTCGAATTGGTGAATTCGGGTCCTTACAAATGATTACCTCGGCAAGAAGTCCAAACATAAGGCTTTGAGAAAAGAATATCTTTTTGTGAAGGATTCTTATAAGGAGCTAAAGGAAACTCATGAAACACTTCTCGCTAAGGGTCATCCAAAGCCTGAAAATGATGTTGGTATTAGTTGCAATTTATTTGATGATATGCCTAAGTTAGGAAGTGATTCATGTTGTATATCAAAAACTAACACATCAACCTCCTGTGATGATTTATTTGATATGCCTTCAAAATCATGTTCTAGATCAATATCTAGCTATAAAAATTTAATTGTTGAGAATAATAAGCTTAAAGAACAAGTGAACAAACTTAGCAAAAATTTATATAGATGCTTTAAGGGTAAGGAAACATTAAATAAAATTTTGAATAATCAAATATGTTTTTACAATAAAGAAGGTCTTGGGTATATTCCTAAGAAAGGTAAGAAAATTAGTAACAAAGCTCCTTAGTTTGTGAAATCAAATGGGAAGCTTTGTTATAAATGTCATGATGTAGGTCATTTAGTAAATGATTATCCTTTGAGTAAATCATCTAAGAATATAACACACATTACAACCCTTGGGATTGCCGGAACCAGCCGAAGCCAGCTGTCCCTCTACGCAATTTCGCAAAAAAGCCCCTGTGTTTGTTTAAATTACGAATAGGTCCCTACAGATTACGAAGAGGTCCTTCGCAATTTTTTGTGAGGGGAAGATTTTTTCCCTTTATTGCGTATGGGTCCCTCGTCCGCTCTTTTACGAAAAAAGCCCCCGTTAAATTCAAATCGCGAACAGGCCCTTTTCTAATTTTTCAAGATAGCTGATAGGTCCAAAAACATAACGAATAGGTCCTCGCTCCTTACGTCTAGGTCCTTTCTCCGTTTTTCCCGGAAAAAATGTTTTCGTTACCAGAAATATGTGTGCAGCTCTAAGAAGGTTGTTATCGCGTCTAGGTCCTTTCTCCGTTTTTCCCGGAAAAAATGTTTTCGTCACCAGAAATATGTGTGCATCTTTAGAAAGGTTGTCATCTCTAATAATTTTTTGCCCTTTTCCCTCTAGAATATTTTCCCACCTCGGTCTCCAATATTTTCCAAATAATTCATCGAAAGAGATATTTCTACAACTCTAACTCTCTATTTTTTCCCACGTATCTCGGTTTCTGCTGTTTTCCGGAGTGAGAAATATGTTGAAAATCGCGTTTACGTTCTTTCGTCGATTTTTTCCCCAAGTCCATACAACACGGCGTGCAATAGCACGCTACCATATCTAGTAATGTTTATGATTCTAACTATGTTTTAAAGAAAAATAGCAATGGTAAAATTGTAGCTAAATTTGTTGGGACTCCTATACTTGGCCGAAGAAAGAATGCCATTTGGGAACCTAAAACCTTGGTTACTAACCTCCAAGGACTCAAACAAATTTAGGTATCTGAAACGGTTTGATTTTCTTTTGTAGGTGAACTACAAGACTGGTGGATGGCATTGGGTGTTGGATAGCGGGTGCACTTAACACATGATCGGTGATCAAAAAATATTCGCCCTATTTGAATCGGGGAGTGGGCAACACGACAAGGTCACATTTGGTGATAATAGCAAAGAAAAGGTATTAGGATTGGGTAAAATCACTATTTCTAATGACCATTCTATTTCAAATGTCTCCTTAGTTGAAATATTGACTCTTAATTTGATATCTATTGATCAAATTTGTGATCTCAGTTTTATTTGCACATTCTCTAAAAATGAAGTAGTTATTTCTAAAGAAAATGAAAATTATTTGGTGTTCAAAGGTTTTAGATTTGGAAATTTGTATTTAATTGATTTCACCTCAAATGAGTCGTGTCTTTAAACTTGCTTAAGTGCTTTGAGTTGGTTATGGCATTGAAGATTAGTTCATATTGGGATGGTTCAACTTAAAAAGTTTTTAAAAATGATTTAGTTGTGGGCTTCAAAGATGTGAAGTTTGAGAAAAATAGACTTTATAATGCTTGTCAAGCCAGTAAGCAAGTGGCTAGTTCTCATCCTTCAAAGAGAGTCATATCCACATATAGACCATTAGAGCTCTTACATATGGATTTGTTTGGTACGACAACCTATAAGTGCATCGAGGGTAATTATTATTATTTAGTCATTGTTGGTGATTATTGAGGTATACTTCGGTATTTTTCTTAGATGACAAATTCGAAGCTTCTAAAATTTTCAAAAGATTTCCAAAAAGGGCTCAAATGAATTTAATTTCAAAATAAAGAAAATTTGTAGTGATAATGGCTCCGAGTTTAAAAATACAAGAATTGAAAATTATTGTGATGAACTTGGAATAAAATAATGAACTTTCCGCAACCTACACTCCGGAGCAAAATGGAGTTATAAAACAGAAAAATCGAATATTAATAGAAATGGAAAGAACAATACTTGATGAATATAGCGCTTCTGATAGTTTTTAGGTGAAGCCATTAATACCGCTTGCCATGCAACAAATAGACTTTATTTGCATCGTCTTTTGAAAAAGACTTCCTATGAGCTTCTCATTGGAAGAAAGCCCAATATTTCTTATTTTTGAGTTTTTGGTTGTAAATGTTATATTTTGTAAAAGGGTATTCAACTTTCAAAATTTTAAAGTCATTGTGATGAAGGTTTCTTGCTTGCTTATTCTTTATATGATAAAGCTTATCGTGTTTTTAACAAAAACATAGGTCTTGTAGAAGAAACTTGCGATACCAAGTTTGATGAAACTAATAGCTCTCAAGAAGAGCAAGAGAATTTAGATGATGTAAGTGATGAAGATTTATGGGAAGTCTTGAAGAATATGACACTTGGATGTCAAGCCGGAAGTGGATAAAGAAGTTCAACCCTCATCCACTCAAGTTGAACCATCAACTTCTGCAACACCAAGTCAAAATCAACCAATTAATGTGGATGAGAAGGAGAATGATCAACAAACTCAACCTCTACATCAAAGAATCCATCATGCGATCTCCAAGAATCATCCAATAGATTAAATATTAGATGAAGTTAGTAAGGATGTTCAAACTCGATCTCATGTCACTTCTTTTTGTGAACATTACTCTTTTGTATATCTTGTTTTGAACCCTCTCATGTAGATAAAGTTTATTTGATTCGGATTAGGTGAATGCAATGCATAAAGAACTAAACAATTTCGCCCGAAGTGACGTATGGACACTAGTTGAGAGACCCAAAGATCACAACATCATCGACACAAAATGGGTATTTCGGAATAAGCAAGATGAAAACGGTATTGTGGTAAGAAATAAGGCAAGGTTGGTTGCACAAGGTTTCACACAAATCAAGGGCTTAGATTTTGGTGAAACATTTGCACCCGTGGCTAGATTAGAAGCCATTCGAATATTGCTTACATTTGCATTTTGCTTTGATATTAAGTTATTTCAAATGATGTCAAGAGTGCATTTTAAATGGATAAATATCCGAATTGGTATTTGTTGAACAACCTCCCGATTTTGAAAATTCTAAATACATAAATCATGTATACAAACTCTCTAAGGCACTATATGGTCTCAAACAAGCTCCTAAAATATGGTATGAGCAACTTAGAGATTTTCTGATTTCAAATAGATTCAAAATTGGGAATATTGATACAACACTTTTTACTAAAGTCATAGATGGAGAATTCTTTGTATGTCAAATTTATGTTGATGATATTATATTTGGTTTTACTGATGAAGATTTTTGCAAAGAATTTGGTATATGATGTCTAGAAAATTTGAGATGTCCATGATCGGAGAGTTGAGCTTCTTCCTTGGACTTCAAATCGAGCAACTCAAGAATGGGACGTTCATGAGTGAAACCAAATACATAAAGAATCTTCTCAAGAGGTTTGGCATGGAAGACGTGTGAAGCCCATCAAGACTCCTGTGGCATCCAATAGGCATCTAGACCTAAATAAGGGAGATAAACCAGTAGACATAAAGTTTTATTATTCTATGATTAGTAGTTTACTTTATCTTACCGTATCTAGGCACGATATCATATTTAGTGTTTGCATGTGTGCACGATTTTAAGCTTCTCCTAAAGAATGCCATTTAGTGGCCGTTAAGAGAATTCTAAGATATTTAAAGCATTCCTCAAATATAGGGTTATGGTATCTTAAAGGTGCTAAATTTGATTTGATTGGATATTCGGATTTGGATTATGCGGGTTACAAAGTGGATAGAATGAGCACCTCGGGAAGTTGCCAACTGTTAGGTAGATCCCTAGTCTTATGGTTCTCCAAGAAATAAAATTCTATAGCTTTATCCACCCCCGAAGCCGAATATATATCCGCCGGTAGTTGTTGTTCTCAATTATTGTGGATGAGGCAAACTTTAATGGATTATAGATTCAACTTCAAAAATATACCTTTTTTGTGTGATAATAAAAGTGCCGTTAAAATAGCCAACAACCCAGTCCAACACTCAAGAACCAAACATATAGATATCGGCCACCATTTCTTAAGGGATCATGTAAGTAAAGGTCATATTGTGATCAGTCACATTAGAACCGAAGATCAATTAGTGGATATCCTCACCAAGCCCTTAGATGAAGCTTATTTTTGTAAATTAAGGAGTGAATTAAATATCTTAGATATCTCAAATGTTGCTTGAACATTTGCAACATGGTTGTTTTCTATTGGATGTTATTTGTCTTTTATTCGATTTTTTAAATTTCTTGATGAGAAGCACATTTAGGGGGACTATTATATCAATTCATATGTATCATACATCCCTAAAATGTGAAAATATCAAATAAGTGCAAATACCTTTAAAAGGAGTCTCTAGACCATACTAGGTCAAAGTATTTGAAAATTATCTTAATTTGAGTATAAAAGTGTTTATTTCTCAAAAGCTTCATTTGCAAAATATGAATATGTAAACCTCATCTCTTGTCTATACTTAATCAAATTAATCCTTTTATGATTGAAAAATAACACAAAATGTTTTGAGACAAAACTTTGTTTTTCACAAAAACTCCATAAAATCCAAAAACTTGGTCCATATTGACATAATTAAATGCAAATTATGAGTAGTTGCCTTGAACTAGATTTTCATCATATCTAGTGTCGCAAAAGGTGTTCTACACTCATATATGCCAAAATGGCAAAGTCATTGCTTATCAATATTTCAATTTAAAAAAATGTCTCATTTGATCAAAAGAAAACTATTTGAGTAAAAATTATTTGAGAAGATTGTTTTCTTGATGGATTTGCAGAGTTGAAGTGCTCAAATATATTTTTCATCCAAAATGAAATTATATGAGCTGTTTGCTATTTTGGATTGTTTATCTTTTGCTAGTTCAGTCAACTGATAGTACTGGTGTATATTCTCCGGTAGTTCCGGATGTTGGCACGACCAACTCAATAAGAGAGGTAGTACCGCATATGTCGTGGGGGCCAGTTTAAAGCGGTTCTTTTCATGGCCATTTGTTTTCCTCATGCAGACCCAGCACTACCACCTCCCCTCGTCATTTCTTCATCTCTCTCCTCTCTTGTGCCCTAACCGACTCCTCTCAATCTTGAAATTTTTTTTGGTTCCTCTCGAATCAATTCGCATCTCCTCATCCTCTCCTCTGCAAAGGTAATCTCTTGTTCCATCTATCTTAGAAATTCTTGCCCCTTAGGGCTTCTCAAACTGATTTTAGGGTTTCAAGAAATGTGGTAAAATCTGTTAATTAAAAGGAAAATAAATTGTAGAAATGGTTGATTGTATCCTTAAATGGCTATCACACTCTTTATTTCTAGTCAATCAAGCATTTGAACTCATCTCTCAAATTCCAAATGTTTTGGCGCAGAAGGTCCGATACTCCCGCAAAATTATCGTCGGTAGCTTCGGCAGTCGTTACTACCAATACCTTAGCGGTAGTACCGAATATCGGTACTACCGACTCTATTTGAGCGGTACTGCCGAACCTTCTGTGAATGTCAAATCTTCTATATATCTAATTTTGCCACAGTCTTAAGACCTTAATCTAGTCCCTTCCTCTCTGATCTAGCCTATCTACCCTTGTTTATCATCTCTTGTGATCCAGTCGTCATGCTAAGAACAAGAGGCTCAAAGACACCTCGGGGTGGAGGAAGTGTACGCAAGTCTGCAAAGAATAGAGGAGCTCCCGCTAGCAGCGATAGTGAGGATTCCACCACTCTGGCATTGAAAGACAAGGAAACCAGGCTTGTGGTTCATCGTACTCTCGCCAAAGGGTCTAAAGGTCGGGGCGGGAAAGATCCAGTGGTAGAGTCAGATTCGAGTGAGGAAGAGGAAGTAGCCGCTGAGTCTGAAGAAACTGAGCAAACTAAAAGTGAAGAGGAAGAAGCCTAGCCACCAGAGAGCGGTGTATGGAGTGATCTGTGCCAAATGAAAGGTGATGATTATTTCGCTCTCAGAGATCAAAATGAATATACAAAAGCAAAGAATGCCACAGAGGATAGATTTCACACTAAATTCCAACAAAAGGTGTATTATGAAATCTACAAAGAAAAGGATTTTGCAAATAAAAAATGGGTGAACTGGGATCATATTTGCAAATTATCTCTATTTGTTAGTGTGCCAGAACTATTTCAAGTGGTAGGGATCATGGAGTTTTTGAGCCAAAAGAGTGATTACCATGAAGACATTATCATACAATTTTATGCCACAGTTCATATCTTTGAAGATATGAACCAAATCACTTGGATGACAGGCTCAAAGATCATCACAACAACTAAGAGTGATGTTGAGTATGCTTTGGGGATCTTTCACAGCGGGTACTTGCGGGTTCATGATGACAACACCCTTAGCTTAGCTCAGCAATGTACCTTCTACGATCCAGTTGCTAGTAAGGAAGCCTAGTAAACTCACTGGTCTTCTACCCCAGCCTCAGTTGATCAACAAAATCGTTTGAGTCACCATTCATCCCAAGAGTGGAAACTTCGACGACATCGGAGGATATGCATAGAATCTCATCAACAAGATTATGCAGAGGCAAAAATTTGATGTAGTATATTTCATGTTGAGAGAGATAGATTCGTCTTTGATGGATCAAGGGAAAGAATCTATTTTGCACCTTACATTATGGCATTCATCAGGAGGATGGCTAGGTACAAAGGACCTCTACCATGCATTCATAAGCCATACAAGCCCCGCGAGGCTCCTCCTCAATTTCTTGGTCATTTTGTGCAGCAGCAGCAGGCTCAGCAGGCCCAGTGCTATCTCACGATGTAGTTCTTATGAGTCTAGCCAGTTTCCGTGCTGATCTCTTTGCTAGGCTAGATCTTGAGCATGCTCAGATGGAGAGCCACTTCGCTAGAATTGATGAATATCAGGCTTAGACGCGACAGATGGTTCAGGAGGTTCGGAGCAGTATGGACGCCTTCAATGCTTCTTTCTCTCAATGCTTAAATGATCTCAGCTCATCTCTTGCACCTTCCCACTACTCCCGTCGAGTTCGTCCTCGTGCCTCGACTCATTCGCCTCCTCCATCCCAACCTCCGTCATCATCTCAAGGGTCGCCCAAAGAAGGAGCAGCATGAAGACTCTTTGGAGACCCTTTTTGGACCTTGATACTAAAGGAGAAGTGGAAGAAAAACTCTATTATATCTCCTATACTTTTTAAGCTCTATGTAATGATGTTCTAAATACTTTTGGTTTAGTGGTTGTAGCTTGAAAACTTTTGGATGTTTTTTTGGTTGACATTATGGACACTTAATATGCTCAAATGCTAAATGTCTATTATTATTGTGTTGATTATATCTGTCATGTTGACCTCGAACCTCATATATAAAGGAAACTCCGCCAAAATTTTCAAAAAAAAACAAATACTCAAATTGTGCATGAACTCCGCTCATTATCTCTATGCACATATCTAGGGGGAGCTTTCAAAATATATGTGTTTGCTTTGAATATTATTTTACTTTAGCACTCATCCACTAATTTTGAAATAAGGTAAAATTCTATTTAAAGCAAATCCTTGAATATTCATTTTGTCTTAAGCTAAATGAATACTAAAATTCAAATTCTTAAAATCTCTTTACCTAATTAAGATTGTTATCAATTACCAAAAAGCGGGGATTAAAGCATTTAGGCCCCTATTTTAATTAAGTTTTGGTAACTAATGAGCAACTACCGCATGAGTAGAAGTACCGACTTGGATGAGCGGTAGCTTCTTTCCAAAGAGGGGTATTTTTGAACCCTTGCCTTGAGCGATACTACCATAAGGCAAAATCTGGTAGCACCAGAATCACGGTACTACCAGGATTTATGCAGTGATACCCTTTTTCTAGAACGAGTCTATTTTGAGCCGATCTCTCCCAAAAAGTCAATAAAATAGTACCAGACCTCTTCCAACGGCTCTTTCCTATCGCATTAAATGCTCAAAACCGACCGTTGGGACAGGGGCGGTTCTATTGGGCTTTGCACATCGTTAGTACCAAATTTCATGACTTCTTCATATCAGTACCCCCAATGGTTGGAATAGTGGATGGGGTGTTATAAATACCCCCACACCGGCATAGTATAGCTTCTTGGTGACTCATTGAATACATATTGAGCTCTAGCAAGTCCCTCGTACTCATAAGTGCATTAAATTCTCATTTTGAGTGAGTAAGAAGCATTCAAGTATTGCATATAGATTTGAGCCATTTAGATACTTGATTCATATTCAAGTAAGTGTCATTACTCTATTCTCTTAGAGGTTGTCGCCTCCTAGATGGCTTAGAGGCATTTGTGCATGGTGAGCTTCTCGACAGAGATTGTGAGAAGTCCCAGCAAGTTGTGACGGCCGGAGTTTGCTTACCCGCAGTGGAGAAGAACTACCTTAGTGATAGAGAAAGGCTCAAAGCAGTGGAGAAGAACTACCTTAGTGATAGAGGAAGGCTCAAGAGGTTGGAGCCAGCTTGAAGTTATTCAAGTCACCTCAACATGGATTAAAGGAGATCGGCAAGTCTCCGAGATCGCAGAATAAAATTCTTGTGCCTCATTCTCTTGTGGTTTGAAATCTCTACTCTTGTGCTTAATTTACAATTCTAGCATTTATTCATATTGATCTTGAGCTTTGAATTGAATCACGAGATTGCTTCCCATTGCACTTGGGATGAACTTGGAATGTATCGTGTATGATCAAGACCATCTTCTTAAGAGTTCTTGAGATAGTCGACAATGGCTTGAGTCAATTACACTTAGAAAATGCAAATAATAAAAAAACATATGTGGGTAAAGAATGCAAATAATGTCAAATATTTGCACCCCTCTATATCTTTTGAGATATTAAAGAAAAATTTGCATTAAATGAAAAATGATCTCGAAGGACCTTGTATACACTTCTAGATTTCCCAAAGTGTTGAGTAGATTGAACTCTAGGTTTTCCATTTGATCCATTGAGTGGACTTGCTTCTAGTTTTTGAAACTAATGCTAAGTGTTGTACTTGTTAAATCTTGCTAAAAAATATCATATTCAAAACTAAACTTGCTAGCTAAATTGGTTAATTGTACTTGGACAATTTTTAGTTTAATGTAATCTAAAATTGACTAGCTTTATGTCATATCTTGTCATCATAGTCACTTGGATAATCTTCAAAACTTTTTTAGGATGCATTCCATGCATACATATATAAAGGGGGAGAAAATGCTTATATTGCCGAAAGGGGGAGAAATTGTTGAAAAGGCATCATTAAAAATAAAAAAATAGAGTTGCATTTTGGATCTTATGATTTTGTTGAAAACGTCATAACTATCTTGAATCATAAGCATATTTGAGTTCTTGTGAGCTTTTATTGGTCTTTTAGAGCTTTCGGAGAAAACTTGTTCTTTTTTGGTTTTTGCTCTAAAATTCTTCTTGTCAACTTGGTCATGTTTTTAATTTCTTTTTTAGACTAAATTTGGCTTTTCATCCCAAATTGCTTTATTCTCTTCTTTTTAAACTCAAATTATATGCCTTTTGTGCTGTTTGTCAATATACTCATCAAGGGTGATATTGAAAGACCATGTGGAGGTCTACCCATATTAGTGATGAGTATTTGACTTAATTTGAGATTAGTATGCTTTGGGTTGAATTTGATTTGATTTGGATTTTCAATTTGAAGCAACTTGAGCTTTGTCTGTTTTTCCCGGTGCTATCAGCCATGGTAGCGCGGTGCTACCGACCGAGCGGGTAGGACCGGCCCTAAGAACGGTGTAGAAAATCCTGAGAGGTTGTTTTTAGGGGATTAGGCAAGTTGGTGCTATCGGCCATGGTAGCTCGGTGCTACCGGCTAAGCGGTAGCCGGTAGCACCGGCCCAGTGAAAATTTCCAGAGAGGGATGTTCTGGTTTAGGATTGAAGGGCGGTGTTACTGGCCAAGGGCGGTAGTACTAGCCCTTGTGAGCAACGGTTAATTTTTATTTGTGATTTTTGATGAATTTGATTGAATATCTTTTTGGACATTGTTATGTGATGTGTTTCCTTGTTTTTGATGGTTGCAGGACGACGGTGGTAGATCATGGTGAGGTGGAGGATGATCAGGACTAGGCGAGGTGTATCGATGGTCCAGACGATGAGGATCGCTGCGTGGATCAAGGAGAACCGTTGGATCATGGTCTAGTCGATAGGATAGCGGGTCTAGTTAGTGTTCTTTGAAAAACATGCAAGAAAACCTGGTTTGTTTGGTGGGTTTTAGGTTAACCCTTGCTTGGCTATGTGAGTGGGTCAATCCTAACCCTTGATGGAGCACTCTAGGGTTGAGGGACTCATCCAAGGGTGGTAGGTAGCCCAAGAGTAGTATAAATAAATGGGTAGGGATAGCTTTCCCCCTCTTGTAGGTTTTGAGGTTTTTGGTGCTCCATTAAGTTTTGCCCACTTTGTTATGAGGCTTTGTAAACATTCCTTCCAGAAATGGAAAACTCATTTCCTTATGCTTAATTTCCTTTACGCATTTACATTATGTCTTAAATTCCGTATTTAAATTTCGCACTTAAATTTCGCACTTACATTCTTGCAATTTACATTTACGCAATTTGAATTTGCCTCCCCTCCTACATGCTTTTGCTTCTTGTGCCGAGAATGTTGATTGATGAATGAATCTTTTGTTAGATCATATCCCAATCATCTAAACAATCCATACGTTCTTTTTGCAAGGAACCGGTTTTGTGCTCTTAAGTGAACCATTCTTCAAAATCGCGTTTGTGGAGTTTTTAACTTGTGTTCTAGCATGCTGTGACATGTGGGAGGCTATCTAAGATCATCTTGATCATCAAAACCCCACGTGTAAGTTTTAGATCAACTTCTTAAGTTTTGCTCTAAGTTGGTGTGTTCTTCCTTCAAAGTAAAAAATGTTGGAACTTTGACGTCAATCCTTGCGATTGAAGGTCGGAATGAGTTTCTGACATCCTTAGGATCACATCTATCAAGTTTCGTGAGTTTTTATCCATCCGATCAAAAGATTCATTAAAATTTGTTTTTAGAGTTCGTGCTAGTTCTTCAACTGTTCTTGAACCTGGTGCTACCGCCCCTGGTGCGGTGTAACCGACCTCCGGTACTATAGACCTCCCAACGGTAGCACCGGCCATCCAGAATAGCTTATTCATTTCATTTGCTTATTTTGAGTACTTTTCTTTGAGAACTTGTTTAGATTATTGTGTGGGGGAAAATTTGATTTGGGATCATTCACCTTCCTTCTGATCGCCATCTTGATCCTTTAAACGATGAATTAGATCAGTACTATTGAAACATCAAGGTAAAAGTATGAGCTCCTCCTAAATTTGTGCATTCATATATATATATATATATATATATATATATATATATATATGGAATTGAAACATTAATGCATATCTTAAGATCTAAATAATGGTAGAGTTCATCTTTTAAATTGAATCCAAAATATACATTAAGATATCATAAAATGAATACAAGTGCATACCTTAGGTTTTTCATTTTTTAATGAAATAAGACTAATCAAAGATATACTCAATAAAAGAGTTAGTCTCATATTTAGATTTATCACTATGATCATAAATATTATATTCAACAAATGCAACAAGATATAATAATATAAACTCGAATGCATATCTTTCATATTTATATCTTTTTCATCTAAAAAAACTATAAGAGTTAAACTCAACAAAAGAGTTAGTCTCATAAAAAATATGTCATTATTTAACTATTGTGATTAATCAATATTATGATTATCAAAATGGTTAGTCTCAATATTAAATTTGTCATTAACACCAAAACCAAATTAATAGAGCTTGAACTTTCAGCCACCCCCGCTTTTCTTTTATAGCTCTTAGCATATCTTTTCAAGTGCTCCATTCCACCTGAAGATTTCACAATTAATTTATGCTTATAATATTTACAAATGGTATACTTGCCCTGAACGCTATCTGATATCTCAAAAAATTGCTCGAAAGCTTTCCAAACTCATGATGTACTGCGTCTTGATCTTTTTGACCCGTCCTTGTTGATGCAGTAGTACTTATAGAGCCTAAGGATAGTACATGTACCACAGTTTCTTCAGCTTCATAGGATGAAGAAGCTCCTCGGTGAAATCCTGAATCAGAAGTTAGGAAGGATGGAAAATTTTGGTACTGCATAAAGAAAACTGCAAAAAATAATTACGCTATTAGAACTTTAATATAATTTAAAATAGTAAGAACAATGAAAAATTAAATCACAATTTTTACCTTGATTTCTTCACAGAAGTCAAAACCCGGATTTTGGATTTTTGACAAAACTATTTTGAATTTTGCCAAATTATCACCAAGAGAATTTTCACAAGAGAATGAAGAGAAGAGATTGTAAGTTTGCTGGTGAAGAAATGAGGGAGGTTGCCACCCTATTTATAGAAACAATTTGGGATTTTTTTAGAATATTTTGGATTTTTTTTAAAGCCTCCGACGGCTAAAAATGGCTATAAATAGCTAATTTTCGAATAAACGGGCTAAACAGGTTGTAACGGGCTAGATCATGCCATATTAGACCATAATCGTGCGGTAGTACCATCTTTGTCATTATAACTAAGCAATTTGTCTTGCGTCTTGACTCATTTGTCTTCGAGGTGCCGACCAAACACGGCATGAGCCAGCGGACCATACTAGCACAACCCGTTTACGGTCAAACCAGACCGTGCTAACAGTAACGAACCAAGGACCGATCCATTAGGCATAACCTATCTGGACAACTCTAATCCCATCTAATCTTACCGAGACAACTAAAGACACCCTAAGAGCAGTCCTAACCCTCCACCTCAGTTGGTATCTATAGAATTAATTATGCTGCCAACTAAGTAAAAATCTGATGTGGCATAGGAATTAAGGAAGGAAGAGAAGGAAAAACAAAGAAACCGTGTCTCATGTAAAAAACTGGGTCGGCGCGGGCACCAAGACGGAAAAACGAGCAAAATCGGGGTTTTGACGTTTCTACGCGCTTATCAAGCTATGTTTGTGATACATGCATTGATTTATTGCACATAGAAATTATAAATTGAGAAATTATGTATTAGTCTATTACTTCTCTTTCTCTAAATACTGTTTATAGAAATTATAGGTTAAGACTGCCTAAGATCGGATCGCAATCCCAAATCCTTACCTCGTCCTGCCAGTCCAATCCCATTCCCTTCGCCTCGAAGAAAAGGAGACCGGACAATTGTTAATTTGGCCTTTCATTTTCCACCCATTCCCCGAACCACCACGCATTAATAGTCCCCCGAAATCTGCAAATGCCCCATCCAGTCACCACCCCCAACTGCTCTCGTCCTCCTGGCCTCCTGCGATGGGAATCTCCCGCGGTTTCTGAGCCCCGCAATCTTCCGCCTCAGAAACCCTCGGATTCCGCACCGCAGCAAGTTGAGATTCCCGGGTTCTTTGATCAGTTTCTTGATTTCTTTTCCTTGGCTTTTCTGCCTGGTTCTGGCGAAAAGATTCGATTTTTGTACCTCACCTGTGCTGCTCCTGGAGCGATTTCTTTATTCTTGGGGGTTTCTATCCAATCTTGGTGCGATTTCCCGCAGAAACCTTCTGTTAAATCCGCAAAAGTCTAGTTTTTTGGCGAGTGGATCGAGATTATTGCTCCTCTCCTCCAAGTTTGATCTGCGTGGCGTGTCCAAATGGGGCTGCAGCCATCCAAGGAGGAGCTGCTGTACCAGCAGGTAAATTACGGCAACGTCGACGGGATTCGGACCCTCCGGGCGCAGGGCGCACGCCTTGAGGCAAGGATAATAATTTCTCCTCTGGTGTCCCTAACCTTTAGGTAGTGGATTTGTTGAGTTACTTTCTGTTGTTGGGGTGAATGCTGCTTGCCAGTGGATTGACAAGGAAGGGAAGACGCCTCTAATGGTCGCGAGCACGCGGCCTGATCTGCTGGAAGTGGCCAAAGTGCTGATTGAATTGGGCGCAAATGTGAATGCTTACCGGTCTGGTATGGATGCCTTGCTCATGTCTCCATACACTGTCTCAGTTGCTCCTAGATTACGACTATTATTCCTATAATATATAAAAGGGGATTTGCAATTTTGCACAAATGCAGTGGTTAGGAAGTCGTCGTTTTTAGTTTGGTTCTACGAATTAGCTGAAGTCAATTTATTGGGCTGTTTTATGCAAAAATCTGTTAATTTAGACACTGTGGGAGGTATAAAAATGTGCATATATTACAACCTGAAGCGGCACCTTGAAATTGAGTAGCATTGAAAGCGCTCAATCAAATAGACAAACATGATAGATTGTGAGCAATTAAAAAAATATTTATCTTAGGGTTACATTTAATTTTTAAATAGTCTTGAGTATTAGATGTTATGCAATACAGAATCAGGAGAGCTGTAACATCACAGTATTGACACACATCATGCCTATTCTTCTTGAAAGAAATGTACCGTTTGATGTGAATCTGGTACTTCCAAGTTGCTAACAGAATAATGTATGGTCCTTATGATCATCCCTGGATGCATGCTTAATTGAAGAGGTTACAATTTTTGTTATCACATTTGTAATGCCTCCTTTTTATTTGCAGGATCACATGCTGGGACAGCATTGCACCATGCTGCCAAGAAAGGGCTTGAGCAGACTGCCCATTTACTTATATCACATGGAGGTATACGATAGATTATATATGGCACCATTCTTCATTCTTTTTTGCCTCATTATAGCTCTACATTAAAACATGTTTTGCTATATTCTTGCAGCTAATCCTTTTATAACAAATGATGATTGCAATACTGCACTTGAATTGGCTAGGGAAAAGGGCCATGTGAACGTTGTACGGGCCATAGAGGTATATTTTGTTCATTGACATCCTATTCTGCATTAGTGTACTCCTGGCAACATATATCATTTTCATTGTTTGCCATTTTTTTCTTTAATTATTTTAGGGACGGATTTCTCTTTTTTGTGGATGGATGAGGGAGAACTATGGTCCTGGTTTTCTGGAAGTACTTGCTCCACAACTCATGACTAGAAAGATGTAATATTTACTTTCGCCTTCGTTACATAATTTTCTGGTCTATGTTATCACATCTAGATGTGTATCACAGGGCACATAGATGTAAGAATCATCAGTATATTTTATGAGTTCTTAATCCTTGTATCTTTTCTAGTTGGATGGTCGTTTTACCACGGGAAGCACAGAATCCAACCAGGCCTCTGAAGCTTGAGTTGGCTATATACCCTGAATTGCAGGTACTGATAGAAACTTAAATCTTGGTTCAACGTTGCTTTGGTTTGGTCTAATGTGGTATGTATAACTGTGGTTTATTTGACATATTGCCCAAAAGTGAACTCCTCTGTTTTGGATTTCTTCTTATTAACATGAAATAATTAGTAATGGGGATTACTGACCTGCCTTTCTAGTGTATCCTTTCCCCCACGTCTAATTCATTAATCACTAATCAGTACCATTTGTCATAAGACTCTTGTTGAAATTTGAGCATAGTATTTAGTTGCTGCTACATGCTCATAGCATTCTTTTTTGGAAAAAAAATTGCACTGGAATTGTCCACTTTTAATTTAAGAAGTGACAACTGCTCTCCTGTTCGTTTGATTTATTGCACATGACTTGAAATTTATCACCTGCTCCTGAAATCAGTCAGGCGGCAAAATATAGTTATCATTGCCAAAGATTGAAAGCAAAGGCAGAAAATTTCCAACTTTTTAAGTACATGTGGGAATCTGAAAATAAATAAATAAAGAAAAGTACATGTCTTTTCTCCTTGCTGCAGTGTAAACATGTGTATGCAATTTCACAACTGTTGTTTTTGTTAGAATTGTGCTTTGCATACTTTCAGAAGCAGATACTGCACTTCCTTTCATTTTGTCATGTTACATTGTCTACTTTTCGTGCATTTTCTATTGATATATGCTATTAGAGTCATTATTACTTGTAACATTTAATTTTTATGAACAAGCAGGCTTCTAAACCACGTGTTGTAATTAAACTTTGGAAATGTCAAGTTGACGAACCAAAGTTTAATCAGGCTGATCCTTCCATGACAATTTTGGACAAAGGAACAAGTATGCACAAAGTTTTAATTTCCAGTTTTCTTGCAAGTTCTAGAGGATTGTTTGTGTTGTTGGCTACATCCGTTTTCATTTTTTTCCCATTTGATTGCAATTATGCATTATGCTTATCCAGTGCCAGATATAATTTGTTAAAAGAACAGAGAATTTAACCTTTTGTGTTCTAAAGGTCTCATGTTGTCAACCACTCAAATTCATTCTCCCATTTCATGCGCTCTTGGGCATGAGGAACAAAGATACCTGCTTTGGTACCTTCCAGTTAGAGTTAGGACTTAGCTGACCTATTCTGAGTCATGAACTCATGATTGTGTATAATTGTTTCCTTATAGGAGAACATAGACTACCACACCCATGCACATATACAGAAATGTATGTTTGATCATTCTCATTGGTTACAAATTGAACTAAACTCATTGTGTAAAGCTAGTTTTGTTGCTGGAGTGATGATCCCTTTTGCTCTTTCTACAATGTGCATAATTGTTGTTTCTCGGCAAAAGTTCTCTTGTGCATAGCTATCTGGGTACTCTACAAATTTTAGTGATGTTTCATTACGTCTTACCGTATGGTGATCTGCTAGAAAGTAGTTTTATTATGGAAATACTTTGGCTTCTGTCAGACCTGCACTGAAAAGTTATATTGGAATATTAAAGTAGGGACTGTTTCTGCATGGCTATTCCTTTCTAATTTTATTTGAAATAATCTGCACAGAAAGTCGATACAAACTTTTACCAGTGTATGAAGGTGACAAACAGCAGCTTCAATGGTTTTATAATGCATGTTGTGGCATAGCACAGGTGACATAACTCGATCTTTGTGAAATGTTTTCCTTACTCATTGGTCACTTGTAGTTTATTTTGAATGAATATTTGAAGAGTAACCTTCATCTTTTTCTAAAAAATAAGGCTGAATTTGCTATAAAGGCCTCTGACTTAGCAAATCCATAAGTTTGAACAATATTTGCTTATATGTTATATATATAAATCAGTAAATAACTACAGTAATTAATGATTATGATGTAAAGTTAGATGTCTAGTATATTGATGAATTTGATATTGTTCAATTTATTTTTAATGAGAATCAGCAGCTTATTAACTTTATTACATAAAAGCAAATGATCTAATTTTCCAAACAACCTCATCTTTTTAGGTCGCCAACATGGTTCCTGCACAACCAGCAAATCCCCCAATGCCAAATCCATTATCAGCAAAATCATCTTCTGCGCCTTCAGGGTTACCAACACCCAGCAAGGAGGATGGTGAGTTAGCGATGGTTCAGCCATCGGCATCAACTATCAATAGTAACGGTTGGGGAAACCCTCCAAGCAACTCCCTTAAAGGATGGGGCCCACCGGATACCCCTGTACTTTCAAAGATGAGTGGCCAAGCACGGGTTGATGTCCCAAGCAGCAGCACATACAATGGACAGGACGTGCCTGAAACAAGCTCTAACGAAAGTTCGTCCAGACCCAACAAAAGCCAAATCAGCCCTTCCGTTGTGCTTCTACAGGAGGCACCTCCGTCTCTTCCAACCCCAACTGCACCACCACTTGCTGAAGAAACCTTCTACGATGGTCCTATTCAGTATCCATCTGTAGATTCAACGCCGGTTGATCTAACTGTGCCAGCTACTGAAGGTGGTACATTGGTTAGCTCCGCAAAACCTGAAGAAAATGAAGCTAATGAAAGCAGTAGTGGTAACACTGCGGGCACTTGTGTTATTTGTCTGGATGCCCCTGTGGAAGGTGCCTGCATTCCATGTGGTCACATGGCTGGTTGCATGTCCTGCTTGAAGGATATAGAATCCAAGAAATGGGGATGCCCCATTTGCCGTGCCAAGATTGACCAGGTTATCCGCCTCTACGCAGTTTGAACAGTTGATACAGCCAACTTGGAAGTTAGCAAGGGATGGTTCACGCTATCTATAAATTGTGTAATGCTGTAACTCTGCAATTCCTAATGTGCTATAAATTATGCCTTTCTGTGTTATGTGAATAAGATAAGATACAACAAGCATCTTCTGTATATAGGTGTAACATAATTCTGTGGTATACAAAGCAATGTAGGCACCTGCTGAATGCTGTTAAGTTTCTACTGAACCTTTTCTGTGTAAATGATATTTTGATTATTGCTTTTGTTCTCGTGAGTTTATCGACCTATTTTTTGTCTTTTAGTTTGGTCATCTAATATACTGACCTCAAAAAAAAAAACTGTCATACTGAAAGTGCCGTGATGTGAAAGTAGGACACGTCAGTATGCGGTCATAATGTTTTAAGATCGAAAGTATCTGAAAGCACCCTGTTCCAGACTTGCGCCATGGCTTGCAAGCTCATGTGCAACTTTGTTACAAGCCCTAGGGCGATACAGAGCTTCAGCTTCTAGAAAACAAATTTTAGAAAAAAGTATGCATTGGCCTTCTCTGAAAAGCACACCACAAATTCACTACTTTTGCCTGTGACAATTTATTTTTGCAAGTTTGAACTCTTTAAGAGGACAACTGCAAAAATTGCCACATTCCTAACCGCGAAAGCACATGCAGATGATATATATCATCTACTATACTTTCGTACCGTAACAGAAAGTACCAGAAAGGGTACCTACCGAACCATGAGACCTTAGCATCATTGGGCTTCTCTGAAAAGCACACCACGAATTCACCACTTTTGCCTGTGACAATTTATTTTTGCAAGTCTGAACTCCTTGAGAAGTCAACTGCAAAAATTACCACATTCCTAACCGCGAAAGCACATGCAGATGATACATGTCATCTACTATACATTCGTACCGTAACAGAAAGTACCAGAAAGGGTACCTACCGAACCATGAGACCTTAGCAGCATTGGGCTTCTCTAAAATGCACACCACGAATTCACCACTTTTACCTGTGACAATTTATTTTTGCAAGTTTGAACTCCTTGAGAAGTCAACTGCAAAAATTGCCACCTTCCTGACCGCGGAAGCATATGCAGACGACACATATCACCTACTGTACTTCTGTACCATAATATAAAGTACCAGAAAGAGTACCCACCAAGCCATGAGACCTTAGTAGCATTAATGAACTAATTAATTATGCAAAATTCATTAATTAATTAACTGATTAGTTAATTAAAGTGAATAATTAATGTCACTAAAGTCCTGTTGGCATTCAGAGAACAGGCCTTATAAGACAGCCAGGTTATGTTGCTCGTTAACTGAGTTTTGGAAGTACGCCAAGTGTGTCGGCAATGGCCACCTTATCTACCTCTTTACCGTGTCCTCGAGTACCACACGGCCAAGGCAAAACAAATATCACAGATTCATAAGCATATCATCATTCCCATACAAATCCCTGTTAGTGTTCTCCCCGATCCAGAACTGTGGGTTCCCATTTAGTTTTTATGCAATAATGAATATATGTTGATATTTTTTTCGGTCATTCCATGCAACTTTTAAGCCACTCAGTTAGACATAACACACATACAAATCCACAACATATCTGTGGGTATAACAAAAATTACTTTGCTCGAAAGTCCTTCCCATACTTTGCTCAACCTAGAAATTTGAAACGAAAGTTCCTGATCTGTCAAAAACTTCTAGGTTGAAGGCGTGTTGCCTGCAACCTAAGGGTGGGAAGCGCACTGAGCACATTAGCAATTCTCAGTCTACCTCTCTACCGTAGTCGAATTACACATCAAGGTAAAATAAATCATCCTCCTAGATTTAATATCACCATTGTAACACCCCTATTTTTGATCTTTTGGAAAGTTTGAAAGTTAAAAAGAACTATTTGGATTTTTCAAATTAAATAAAGCTTAATTTGAATTTTCTATTAATGAAAAGATTTAGTTTGATTTATTTGTACATCAAATATAAGAAATTCAGTTTTAGTGGGGTTCCTTATACTGCAAGGAATTTTTCTGTATTTTTTGAATTTATTTACTATTTAATTGAATTTATTTAAATTTTTAGAATTTTCTTTTTCAACATCTCTCTTTGGTCGATTTGTGGCTGGCCTGTTTTCTTTTTCGAGCCGACTGGCTTGCCCCAGCCCGTTTCCCCCCACACACCAGCCCACCTTTGGCCCAGCCTACCCTGCATGTGCTTGGCCTAGCTTCATGGCCTGCATCGTCTGCCCAACCCTAGCACCACTCGAGTCCGAGTCGCCGCCCACGGAGTCCATCCAATGCATACCTCCCGAGGCTATATTAGCCCTAGGGATCCTCAATCCATGTTCCCCATCGTGCGCTACACCTGCTGCCCTCCTCTCCTTCGCTCAAGACGCCGTCATCTTCCTTCACGAGCTCGCCAGAGTTTCCAAGCGTCGCTGTCGCCTGAAGCTTCTTCTTCCGCTCCGATATCTGTCTTCGATGCATCTCCACCGCCTGTGATTGCATCTTCAAGTTCCTGGCGTCGCTCTCACTTAGATTCCCCAAATCCCGTGACCCATTCGTTGCGTGCGTGCCATTAGCCGCGTCATCTTTCCTAGCATTGGCGAGCCCGAGTCACCGAAGTCACGTTGCTGTTTCAGCTATCGTAGCGTCAATGTCAGCCGCCGTGTGTGAGCCTTGTCCACATCCGCATTAGCCTTTTTGCCCCGGTTAGCGTAGCATGTTGTCCACATCAACGATGATGCCAGCATCGACTGGGCCCACCTATTAGCCTGACCCTATTCCCGTGAGTCCGATCCATTGTGGGCCATAGCTTTTCTATGGACCTGGTTTATAGAAAATAGACCCACATCTTTTAGCCTTTTCCAGATATGTTTTTATTCTAAAAAATTAGCCGCAGACGTCATGATGATACAATAAATTGATTTTTCTTCAAAAATAATTCAAAGAAATTTTAGGGAGTGGGCGAAGGATTTGAAAATCAATACTCATCAACAGTAGTAGATCAACAAGACAAGTCGTAACATTGGATCATATTGAACCTATATTTGTGAAAGTACTTTGTCTAATACATATTGCATGCTATTTGTATACTAATGATTAATTGCTAGAAATAGTTAACTACCTAATTGTTATTATGCCACCTTGATTATTGAAATACCATATATCTATTGTTACCCTAGGTTGGGACATTATTACACTACTACAAAATGGTACAACACTATCACTTCATTCGAGTTGGTTCCTAACTTTTTAGGAAAAAACATATTGTGATAGATGATTCGGTGAGTGTGTTAATAATTGCTGAGGAATTATCACAATCAATTCCCAGGTTAGAACTGATTGTGATATGCACAAGCACATCACAATCAGTTTCCACCAAAGAACCGATTGTGATGTGCATAGTACATTACAATCGATTCTTAGGTAGGAACCAGTTGTGATATCGGCACAATCGATTCTTATCTCAGAACTGATTGTGATGTGTCTTTCTAAGTAATTTATACCCTTAGGCTGAACTCCACTTTGTTATTGTTCTAGAGGCAAAAAAACCGCAATCACCCCAAAAAACACCACATACTCTGGTCGGAAGAAATACTTGGTACGAAATTATGAAATCCTCAAGGACAAGTGTTAAGAGGGTAAAGTTGAAACCCTAGATTGAGAGGATTTTCTTCATGAAGACGCTAGATAACATGGGAATTCCCTGGACAGAGTTCAAAGCCGGAGCCGAGCCATTCCATGGCATAACTCCACAATCGTCTTCGATGCCCTTTGGCTAGATAGAGCTGGTCGTCACATTTGGCGCACCGGACAATTTTCGCATCGAAAAGATCCTTTTTGATGTGGCAAATTTTGAGACTGCCTATAACGTGATCCTAGGCCACCTAATACTAGCCAAGTTCATTGCTGTTGTGCACTACGTGTACTAGACCATCAAGATGCCAGTGCCAAAAGGAGTCCTCATAATTAAGGGAGACCAGTGCGCCGCTGTCAGGTGCAACAAGAAGAGTCTGGAGATGGCCGAACATCTCTGCGAATCAGCAGCCAGTGCCGACGACGAGGGAGCTAAGCGTCAAAAGTCCAAGAGCATTGTCAAGGCTCTTGCATCCGATAGTGCCGCCAAGGACTCAGTCGACAATGGCAAGAAGGACAAGAAGGCCAAGGAGGCATCAAGACAGTGCCCCTGGACCCATCGGAGCCTTCCAAGATGATCAAGGTAGGTGCTGGCATTGATCTCAAATAGGAATTCGAGCTCGTCATCTTTCTTCAGGCAAACCGCGATGTGTTTGCACGGCAACCGTCTGACATGCCCGGGGTCCCTAAGAAGGTGATCAAGCACCAACTAACTGTAGAACCTAGTGCCAAGCCTTTGGTGCAGAAGCAGCATAGATTTGCAAAAGATAGAAAACAGGCCATACAAGAGGAGGTCAGCAAACTCCTGAAGGCTGGCTTCATCCGAGAAGTCCTTCACCCAATGTGGCTGGAGAACCCTGTCCTCGTTAAGAAACCCAACGGCAAGTGAAGGATATGCGTTGACTACACCAACCTCAACAAGGCTTATCCTAAGAATTCTTTTCCTCTTCCCCGCATCAACTAGTACTGGACTCTACTGTGGGATGTGAACAACTAAGTTTTCTAAATGACTATTTGGGGTATCACCAAATTAGCATGTCTATGAAAGATGAGGAGAAAACTGCTTTTACTACTCCCGTTGGTGTATTATGTTATATTAAGATGCCTTTCAATTTGAAATGTGCTGACACTATGTATCAACGCTATATTCTAAATTACTTGAAGTCCTAAATCGGGCGCAATGTGGAAGCGTATGTCAACAATATCGTAGTCAAGTTGAAAGCCAGGAGCACCTTAATCGGTGACCTCAAGGAGATGTTTGACAACCTCATGAAGTATCGAATGATTCTTAACCTCGAGAAGTGCATGTTTTGTGCCTCGTTCGGCAAGCTTCTCGGGTTCTTGGTGTCTAGTCAAGGCATCGAGGCTAGCCTATGCAAAATTAAGGCCATAGACCCAATGCGTTCTACCCAGACACTAAAGAAAGTGAAAAAGCTCATGAGTTGCATCGCTGCCCTTAGTCGATTCATGTCTTAGATAGGTGAACGAGGACTCCCTTTCTTCAAGTTATTCAAGAAGCAGGACACTTTCAAGTGGACTAAAGAGGTAGAAGAAGCTTTCCAAGATGTGAAAAGGTATTTGTCATCTCCGTCAGTTTTAACCTCGTTTAACGAAAAAGAGGAACTCTTTTTGTACATTGCAACTATCCCCAAGTGGTAAGCATAGTCCTTGTGGTCGAGAAGGATTGCCCTGAGAAAAAGGCCAAAATATAGAATCTGGTGTACTATGTGAGCAAGGTCTTGCATGACGCCAAGCTGCGATACCCTCAAGTGCAGAAGATACTGGACTCCATCCTGATGACTTCCAAAAGCTGTAACACTACTTTCAGGTGCACAAGATTATAGTTATGACGACATATCCGCTCAAGGAGGTAATACGCAACCGAGAGGTGATAGGACAAATTGCGTAGTGGGCGGTTGAACTCAATGAGTTTAAGGTTGATTTCGCACCGTGAACCAGCATCAAGTCAGGCGTCTTGGTAGACTTCATCGCGGAATGGACGCACATCGAAGAAAAAGAGCATGAGACGATCAATGACCACCAGACTATATTCTTCGATGGGTCGCTCACACTTCAGGGCTTAGTGGCTGGTATCATGCTTAAATCTTCAACAGGTAAGGAGCTTAAATATGTCATCCAACTTGATTTCACTACAAAAAAAGTGATTATCTATGACAAAAACGTCGTGACGTTGTCAACTTTTGTCATGAAAAATCTATTTTCTGTGACGACTTATTTATGTTCATCATTAATTGTATCAGGCGCCATCGCCCCATGTACTTTTGTGACGAAACATAAAATTTTGTCATGAAACCATAATACAAATTGTCATAGAAAATGAATGGTTGTTTGTCTTGGACTAACGTCAAACATATGTCTGTATTGTGACGATATGCTTTTTCGTCATGGAGGCATGGCCTATCGAGAGGCTATATCTAGAGGGGCCCCTGTCTAAGGTGACCTTGTTGTCCGACTTGGCCTTGTGGGCCCATATGTGGGTTACACCTTACACGCTGTCAGTTTTTGCATATGTCTTTTCATGGTTAGCTGATTAGGGTTTAGGTCTAGATTGGTTGGTAGATGCATGTGATATAGTGCAAGGCATTATTGGAATCCTTCTATACGATTGGTGGCTTCCACATTGTCCCTTGCATGGAACTAATTTTAATTGTCTTATATCTGAATGCAATTGCTTCCTTCTTGTCGATTACCAATTGAGTTCACTTTGGATGAATGCTAGTGCTAAAAATAACTTGTGTTACTCAAATTGAATCTTATATAGGAGATTAATTCAAAATATTCTCGATTTCTCCGTTTGTAAAGTGAAATAAAAATAGAGTTAAATGGACCAACAGTGTGATCCTATCTGTGGGTGTTACTACAAAGAAAATTGATTTGAACTTGTCTCAAATCTAAACATAGAAGTTTTGTCCAATTTCAAATTTAAAACTTGATTAAACACGATTTTTAGAAGAATCTCAACTGAGTTTCAAAAAACAGACTTGAAAGTTTCACAAGTTTTAAAAAAGAAACATGAAGTAGAGCAAAATTTTTTGTCAAGTTGAATAGATAAAAGAGGAAAAAATTGGTGAGTGAATTTTTCTTTCCCTTCTATCAATCCAAACTTGAAATTTCCATTGTTTGAAAAAGGAAACTTGAATTTTGCACAACAGGGAATTTGATATAAGCATGTGGAGTGCTATGTGTTTGCCGTCTATTTGTAGTTTATGTTAATACGCCTTCACCTACATCTTCGAATTCCAACAGAATACGTGTTCCTTCTTGTTATACGTTATCAGGAAAAAATACGCCTCCTGGCGCACTTTATATAGCTAGGCAGAGCTAGACACGAACTCGCCTCGCACCACTGCAAGCGCCTTTGTGCCCGTGTAAAAACCCTCAAACCCTAATCCCCTTCCCCCCATGGCGGAGCCCGACGCTACCACGCCACCACCGAAGGTAGCGCCTGAGGAGCAGCCCCCGGCCATTGAAGCCACCGCCGCCATGCAGCAAGAGCCCAGTGTGGAGCCTCCCACTGCCGCCGATGGTGAAAGCGATCACAAGAGGAATCTCGATGAGGTCGAGGCCGGCGCGGAGGCGAACACCATCGCCGAGGACGCCAAGCGACCACACGTTGAAGGTGATGGCTCAGGTAGATCTGTCACACCCGACCTCCCACCCCACCTTTCTCTCTGTGTGTGTGCGTGTTGTTCTTGCGTGCTGCTCTGCCACTTGGTGTGCGCCGGCGTGAGTGCTGAAGCAGTGGACGGCTTCCCCCGCCTTTTTGCCCCAACCATCCCTTCTCATTCTCTGATGTTGTGCCTTGTGGGGTCAAGCTTGCTTCCAAAGCTGGAAAGATCTTAATGAATCCTAATGATGATTATGTTTTAAGAGAAGGTGATGAGGTCCTTGTTATAGCACAAGATGATGATACTTATGCTGTGAATTTCTTGAGTTCTACTTATTGTTTTATATTATTTGCCTCTTTGCATCAACTATCAAGTAGGTCATGCTACCGAGATGCAAAAAATTTGTTTTCTCCTTGAGTTTTATTTCATTGATGTTATTTCTTGTCAGGTGCATAAGGGTTTTCTACCTAACATTTTGACTCCTCCTAAATATCCAGAGAAACTTTTGTTCTGTGGTTGGTGATGTGACATCCATGATATGATAATGGTAATTTAAGTTGGACATTTTGCCTGTAACGATGTATTTTTAAGCACATTTTGGTAATGAATGTTAGTGCTGTTGTGTAGATTCTAGAAACATTTCTTGCTCTAGGTTCTAAATTAAGGATGTTCAATGAGGTGCCAGAGAAGGAGAGGGAGAGAAAGCTGACTGATGGTGGTATGGTATTTGTGGACTAACAAACATTAAGCTTGTACATCAAGAAGGAAATGCTATCATCAAGCGAGACTTAGAAAGCTTGCCTCTGGAGACCTTTGATTTTGTGAGTGTATACCCTATAGTAGAGACAAATATAACTTTCTATTCAATAAATGAAATAATTGATGAAACAACCAATTCTGGTCAAAAGATTTCAACAATCTATCGTTACCCTATTTTGCTATGAGTTTTAGGCTCTCACTATCCCATATGATCATATGTTCACCTCTTTTTTTTCAAAGCATATCATATGTTTACTATTGATGTCACATAACTCATTTGTGTCTTGTATGTGAATAGTCCATTTAGTACATGTACTAAATTTCATCCTCATTTTATGTTTGGAGCTGTTATTTGATAATTGAAACAAAAATTAGGAGTGTATTAGTTGGTTTATTTTCATAGAATTAAATTATTGTCAAGTCATCTTTGATGTACATTTCTTTTGCTCTAGTTGCCAGTTTATTTGTCCTGAAGTACACCCAATGCTAACATTGAAACCACAGATTTTAATTAATTCTTGCGGATGAGTCAGTGGAGGACTCCATTGTACATTTTGATTCACGGTCTTTAGCTACACTACTTCTAATCTGTGACATTCAGGTGAGTAACAAGTAGCCTGGTATAATAACTGACACAATGCATGAATAAATGACTTTTGCATTACTGATGTATGCTGTCTTCTACAGTCCAAACATCTTCCATCAAAGGAGCTAAAATCACCTCTCTATTATAACGCCTTATGTCCCAGCTCCTGGATTAGGGAGATGCAGCATGCATCGGACAAATCAATAATCATCAATGAAATACTGGATTCCAGAACCAGAAACCTTGTATCTGTCTCAAAAATTAGTGATTACGCTCTATCAAATGAGCTTGTCAGTATGTCATTAGCAATGGTAGCAGAAGACAAGCAAATCAACAGAGTTCTTGAAGAACTTTTTGCTGAGGAGGTACTACCTTAAATGCAACGTGCTCTATAGTTTGCATTTAATGTCGCGATAACATGCTTTTGCACAACCTATGTTTACTGCCCCACTTTGTTCAACTAACATCGAGTTGAAGTATTCTTCATTTAACAGTGCACTAGATGATAGTTTGTTCACTGTTAACTACTCAGTTTGACTTGCCTTACACATGATTATTGTAATCCTATGTTACATGGCAATGAGATGTGCATACAATCTGCTGAATTTTGCCATATAGTAGGCAATGGTCATCTACAAAATGCATATACTGTTCATTGCTTCATTTTAGCTCTGAATTAGAATTTTTTGAGCCTGTGTTATCTTGTAATAAGAACCAATCAAAATACCTTGCATAATTAGAAATTTTTAAGTAAGCTCTCAGCCATGTTTTTACAGTACACATTTTAATATTAATAGTTGGAACATGGAAAGTTGTTGAGATAATGGTATTCTTTAAAGCAGACCATATTTACATATGTTGCAAAAAATTACTTGAAGACTGTTGCGGGAGGATTTGCTTGGTCAGAGTAAGAAGGCAGCTGATGATATGAGCACAGTTGATGGTTTGGATAACCAAGGGATTGTTGGCCTTCAGAGGCAAGTATCTGTTTCTTCTATTGTGCTTACAAAATTGCTTTCTTGCATCCATACATATTGATTACAATTCTATCAGAACTAAATGTGTATGCTTCAGGTTTCTTGTAGTAGACTCATAGCCTGTACTTGACCACCTATCATTAACCATAACCATACCTATACAAGTAACTAGACCCGTTGAATAGAGGTTCATTGTGTCAACATACAAAAGTTAATCCATTTCTTGATGTGCTTTTTATGAAATTTTCTGAATGCAAATTTAGTGATTTTTTTAGTAACCGCAAGAGGTGTACCTTTATTGTGTCCTACTCCAATTGGATGAAAGTTTTATTTGTATAAGCCTTTTAGTCCCCTTATCAGTATTGATTCTGTTATATTCTATATCTTAGGCTAAGATGGAAGCTATGATGGAGCCTGATGCAGAGAGTTAGCCAACAATGTCTACTACCGAGATTGTTGACAAGGTTCTGTCTCAAAGCAGCGCCACCAGCAAATTCCTGAAGAATATTGGCTTACATTCAACCATTCCGAACTCTGCAAAGGGCTCCAAAGAACAAGCTCTCGAGGAACAGCTTGAGGAGGAGAGATGGGGAGCAGCTAAACTTCAACAGACCATTGAGCAACAGCAGCAAGAAGTAGAAGACTTAAAGCAAAAAAGCACAAGCATCAGATGAAGCACGGATCAGAACCCAAAAGGAAATGGAGAATTTAAAGAAGAGGCAAGAGGAGAATGATGCAATTATTCGCCGTCTCATACGAATGGTTGGTCAAGCCAACTAGTAAGTTTATGAATCTATTCACTGTTAACCTGTGGATCTGTTTTAGACATGGATACTTATTTGGGAACATATCCTGTGCAATCAGACAGTTCGTGCAACCACGGTGCAACCCAACTAGAAAAAGTTTCAAAAAATTCTGAAAAAATCATGGATGTACATCTCAGCTTACCCCATCTACATATAAAATTTCATGATCAAATTCGTCCTGTACTAAGAGTAATAAAAAGACTCCTTGCTCATGAGCAAGGTTTTTTTGTAACTCTTAGCACAGGACGAATTTTATCATGAAATTTTATATGTAGATGGGGTAAGCTGAGATGTACATCCATGATTTTTTTCAGAATTTTGTGAAACTTTTTTTAGTTAGGTTGCACCGTGGTTTCACCAACCTGTTTGATTGCACAGGATATTTTTCCTACTTATTTTGCATGGTTGGTAACCTGGTTCACTGGTACTAGCTTTAACTGGTTTAGGTAATGTAGTCCAACTTTGTAACCTGTGGATCTATTTTCAAAACTTGATATTAGCTTGAAGTGGTGGTTTAAGTACTATGAACAAAGTTTGTGATTCTTAATGTATCTATGGATAATTCATGCTGCTCTGCGCAATGTATTGATTGGTCTCCTGAAAATATTGTGTGCTATGGCTGTTGATGTGGCACTAGAGTATTCAATGACAAAAATGCATGTCCACGTGGCACACATCTGTGATGAAACATTTGTGTCACAACACGTGCCACGTCACCTCACACCTTGGCTGATGACGTGGCATTGGAGTGTTCCATGACAAAAAATGAATGTCCACGTGGCAATCATATGTGACAAAATAATTGCGTCACAACACGTGCCACGTCACCTGACACCCTGGCTATTGACGTGGCATTAGAGTGTTCAATGACGAAAATGCATGTCCACGTGGCAATAATCTGTGACGAACAATTTCGTCATAAATAAAATGGTCAACACTCATTTTGGCCGATCGGAGTGTTCTTTTATGACGAATTTAACATTTTTCATGACGTTTTGGGTACAATTAATGACGGTTATATTCGTCATAGAAGTGACCTCTTCGCTGACGGAAATGTAATTCGTCATAGAAAAGTTGATTTTTTATGACGAAAATAAGCAATTCGTCATTGAAAACTTTCTATGACACACTTTCTATGACAAGTTGAATTTCGTCATAAAAAACCTACAATGACGATTTTGGGACTAATGATGATGAGTTTGGACCGTCATTAAAAATTACTTTTCTTGTAGTGTTTTCAAGCTTCAAACAATGTTGCAGAGTATGAGGGACTGGTCAACGGGCTTCACATAGCCACGTCACTTGGGATCAAACAATTACTCGTGAAAGGGGACTCATAGCTAGTTGTAAACCAAGTGCAGAAGGAGTACTAGTGCTTGGATGACAATATGGCGGCAAATCTGAATGAGGTTCGCAAGTTAGAGCACAAGTTCGAAGGCCTCGAAGTAAGGCGTATTAGGAGATGCGACAATTCCACTACCGATGAACTTGCCAGGCTCATTTCATCCCGTCTACCTATGCCTGTAGGAGTCTTCGTTGAGAAACTCCTCAAACCATCTATCTCTCCTGTATGGGAGACATATGCTGCCCAACTCAACCAACCGCTTGGTCGAGTCAGCGAAGTAGAATCACGAACACAAAAGCTGCACTACTCGAACACGAGTCAACTTGGATGAGAGCTCCCTAACGATGATGCAACAACCGAGAAAATTACATGTAAGTCCAAGCTATACGCATTGGTAGGAAGCAAGATCTACCGAAAGGGGAGTAACAGAATCTTAATGAAATGCATCACTTAGAAAGAGGGCTATAAAATATTACTCGATGTCCATAGAGGTATCTGCGGCAACTATGCGTCTTATCGCACTCTAATCGGGAAGGTTTTTTTATAAGAGTTCTATTGGCTAATTGCCCTCCAAGATGCTTGCGAGCTGGTGAAAAAGTGCGAGAGCTACCAATTTTGTGATAAGCAAACCACCCAACAAGCCCAAACCCTGTAAACTATTCCTGTCTTAGCCTTTCTCTGTTTGGGGCTTGGACATCTTAGGATTGTTCCCAAGAGCCCAAGGAGGTTACAAGTTCCTGTTCATGGCAACCGACACATTCACCAAGTGGATCAAAGCTGAACCCGTCAGGAACATCACCTCAAAAGCGACTAAGAAGTTCATGAGGAGAATCGTTATTCAATTCGGCATCCCTAATTGAGTAATCACAGACAACGGTATCTAGTTCAAAAGCAACGCTTTCATAGCCTTTTGCAAAGAATTGGGTATCAAACTTTACTTCACCTCCGTAGCTCATCCTCAGAGTAATGGTCAAGTCGAACGTGCCAATGGCATAATCCTGCAGGCGATCAAGACTCGCGGGATCGATAAGCTCAAGGCTTACTCGACCCGGTGGGCGTAAGAACTCCCCTCGGTGCTGTGGGCTGTTTATACATCGACTAGTCGAGCCACTGGTGAAACACCATTTTTCTTGATTTACAGAGCAAAAGTAGTGCTTCCGACTGAGTTAACATTCAAGTCACCCCGTGTGGACAACTACTCACAAGAGGAATAGGAGCAAGTGCGAACAGATGACATAAATCTACTCGAAGAGTACAGTGATCGAGCATCCATTTTAGCAGCCAAGTATTAGCAAGCCTTACATAGATATCATGGCCAGCGAGTACAGGAAAGAGCGCTCACCACTAGGGACTTAATACTGCAAAAGGTGCAAAAGCAAGATAACTGAAGGTACCCGAAACTATAAGTTTATTGTCGATTTCTAACCTTCGACAGTTGACATGCCAAGATAACCATAGTAAGCTATCACCTAAATAGGAAGGTCCTTACGTAGTGGTCAAAGTGACTAGACCTAGATCAGTATGGCTATCGACATAAGAAGGAACGTTGCTTGACAACTCATGGAACATCGACCAACTGAGAAGATTTCATACGTGAATAGAAAAGATAGTGCATCACAGCAGAAATCCAGGTAAGTGTGAGTTCATTAAAATTTACTTACAAAAGCTACTCTATTACATTTGAGGTAGATACTCTATTAATACCTGTCCTTAGAGGCATCACGCTCCCTTCCCTGCATCCATGGGAATTGGAAGAGAATGGTCCCTAGAATGGGCCTATAACCCCTGGATGAGAAGACATGGCTATTTGTCGATGGAGAAGGCGACCTCTCCGTCATCAAAAGCTCTGGAATGTCAGGAGAGCATGAGGCGCGAGTAGGCACTGGGCTGGTGAAGCTGTTTTGAGCTTCACCTCCTTCTCCGACGGTGGCGGCCTCACCTTTTTCTCCTCGGGTGCCGACGGTGGCATCTGTTTTCGCGAAGGTAGTGGGGGTGGCATCATCTTCCTTGGCGGCGACGTTCAGTTTGCTGGTGACCTATTCTTCTTCCTCCCGCCATACCTCCCTCTCGATAGCCTCCTAGTCGATCCCGTCCTCCTCGTCGGAGGAAATGATGATTCATCCAGGAGAGACTATAGCTAGAGGCGTAGGGGGAGAGGACTCTCCAAGGACCTCCACAGATGGGGGCGATGGTGGAGTAGAGTCCATAGATGTGTTGGAAGAATTGAAGCGCTGCGAGCGGAAGGCAAGAAAGAAGAAGAGTTGTGGCAGGTGACTACAAGTCCTGTCTATTTATAGCTCAGGGAATGGGTCAAACTGTAACCACAATCTGTCTAGAGTCACGTCGGTCCCAATCCATGAGGCGTCTGTTGCACTTCCACATAAGTACAGAAACCAAAGAGATGCTAATTTACGACACATCACGTGGAAGCCAAAGAGGCATGAAAACTGTAACAGTATTCAATCGTTACAGTGGAATTAAGCAGGATGGGCCTTACCAATATGCTTGAGGGCTCGTGCGCTTAAGTGTATGGTCGAGGGCTACATTTTTTGATGCTTACACTCTACTCTCTCCTTGATGCAGTTACCAAACAGAGAGTCAGGGGCTACATCATATATTTTCAGTGCATAGGCTCTACCATCTGTTCGATGCATTTATCGAGTAGGAGGTCGGGGGCTACATCGCTCAATTTTTCCTTTATGTGGTTCCACTTTCGGGTCGATACATCTATTGAATAAGGGGTTCAAAGTTGCAATAGATATCTGTGATACTGATGCTTCATTCTTTGCTCGATCTAGCTATCAGGTAAGGAATTAGAGGCTACATCACGGTGTTGTACTTACGTCACTCTGCTCCCTACCCAATGACACATCGTCGAGTAAGGAGTCGGGAGCTATAGGTAACTCTGTACCTTGCTCTATTTATCTGGTGGATATTGGCAGAGCACTGTAGGCACAATCTCTATTTTTCTTTATCTCTTTTACATGTGAGTTTTTTGCACACATTTACTCGGTCGCGTACTTAACATGTTATCGAACAAAACCAAAGGGTGTCCATGCCTAAATCCGACGACGAGCAATTCTATCCTACGTGCACTCGAGCACCAGATTATCAGACATCTAAAGCTCAACAGTAGGTGGGAGACGAGGCCTGTAGTTGATTCTACATGTGCTGCTTAGCAAGTTCATGTTTGCTACAAAATCGGATGGTCGATATAGACTTGCAAAAGTCATGTAGTTTTACTCTAACCTATATAGCGTTTATGTTGTATGCGACCTCTCCGAGTATACGCTCGGAGGCTAAGTCATTTAATGAATGTTTTTCTAGCCCTGTGTGCAGATACAATCAGGCATACACTTGGCAACGGATCTCTTTTATGAAGGTCTATGAGTGCTAAGTTAAATTTGCATCTACTCATGCTACTCTATTTCATCGACAAGGAAATAGTACGCAAAGTATAATGGATAAGCAAATTAATTAGCATTGTCACATGATACCACAGTAAAAACAAGGTTCAGTTCTGTGCATTAGCGTGAGTAGGCCTAAAGGTTCTGGCTGGCATCATCGTCATTGCCGATAAGAGGCAGCTCCAGTTGGGCCACGAACCTCTCAGCCAGATCTCCGAAGGACTCACTATAATCGACAGCTTCGCTTGCCTCACACGCGAATTCTTCGTCCAATATCGAGAGGTCCAGGTCAGGATGGTGGCTCTTCATCAGGCCGAGCACGTGGAAAGTTGCAAGACGTGCAGATGTGGTCATATGCTTGAGGGTCTCTGACTGCAGAGTGGCTAGCACCGCGTCTATTGTAGCCTTTTCGCCCTCGATGACCTTCCTGCTCGCCTTCGTCTTGTCTCGACTGACTTTGGTCTTGAGCCACACAGCATCGGTAGCAGCTTTCTCAGCCTTTAGCTTTTCTATCTCCATCTTCAGCTTCTTTGCCTTAGCCTTCAGTTTTTTGGCCTCCTTTTTCTACTCCTTGGCTTCAGCCTTGGCAGCTTTCACATCGGCTCTAATTGTTGCCAGTTCAGCGTCTTCATCTTGAGCACTTGTTGGTTAGAAGCCATGAGCCACTCGGTTTGGTGATGAGCTTTCTCGCAAAAAGCTTCAGCTTCACGCAAGGTCTCTGCTGCACGCTATGGAAAGAAGTCGAAAGGCATCAAAACTGAAGCAAGAAGTGAAACATTACACATGGCAGAGTTACTCGTGGTCATATACCTGAATCTGAGGCTTCAGGATAGACCGGTATTTTGGAGGCGCTTGAGAAGTTGGAGGAGGTGAAGCCATTGTTGTGGCTGGAGTTGCTGGAGGAGGAGCTGCGGTGACAGCGGCTATGCCAAGAGTCGATGAGGCAGCAGCAGCATTATCATTGATAGTGCCGCTAGCTATGCCTTTCCTGCAGGGGATTCTCTACTTGACATCTCTGGAAGAAAGGATAAAGAATTGAGAAGGAAAGGTAACTTACTTGCCAGCCGAAACTTCACCTACACATTCTTCTTCTGCATAAGTGATTTCGCCAGAGCTGGTCTGGTCTTGGTGTTTGGTTTCTTGATCAGCATGGCTGGTCAAAGAAATGGTGCCGGCAGATCGGCGGCCAGCAGTGCAACCTGTGAACAAATAGCTATAATACACAAAAGTCTACCGAAGGTGAATTTAGGCAGCACTATACGATAGTGGTGTTACCTGCTCAACTGCTCTGATCGATGGAGATCTTGCTCGAGGCGATGTCTCGGGGGAATCACTAACTTCTGCACCTCAACACCCCAGGCAGCCCACTAGTCGTCCAATATCTATTGGATTACGTCAGAAGGAATTTCATAACATCCAAGCGAGTGATTGAAGATCACCTAGTTGGATGGCCTTGATGATGAAGTCTGAGGCTGTTTGGCTAGTCGACGATACGTTGGAGACACCGACCTCCTTGCTCGAGTGGACTTGACCACAGCCTGCTCTAGGACCGCCTCACCCTCACTGAGGATGATAGTAGGTGCCGGGTCATCTAGGGGAGAGCTAGCATCGGCGGAGACAGGGTCTGATGCTTGATCATTATTTCAAGTCGGCTCATCGTCCTCCAGATTGATGACTCCCTCAATCGATCCACTTTCATTGCTGAACTTCGCTTCCTAAGAAGATGCTGAGTTAAAGTGGATGACAGATGCATGAACGATACATTACGAACTATGACACAATACTCACCTCTAGACGTGGATTGGCGAGTGAATATGCCTCGACGCTGCAAGCGCCAGGTTCCGAGCCCTATAACATCCTGCTCAGCCTGGAGGAGATGTTCGAGTTCGACAGATCTAGCGAAAAGCGAGTCAGTTCACCACTCATCGTCTGAAGCAAAAAGTACAACGGTATTACAAATTCTTACTTCCAGGATTGTCCCGGTAGCATCACTGACTCTAGAGTAGTCCCAGGCCAGGTGATCCTGGCACTTCAGCGGACTTGTTTGGCACATGATGAAATCTCTGGCTACATGCTACCTTGTCAGCCTAATCTACCTCAACTCCTTGATCTTCCTGATGTAATGGGCATTGTGAGCAATCGAAGGATGGACTTTTGTCCAGAGGTCAATCGGATTGAGGAGTGGTCAATAGGCCAGACGGCAGTTTACGATGTCTAAAGAGGTGATGTAAAATCACCATTTTTTCCAGTCCGATTGCTAGGAAGAGGTAACAAGGACAAGGATATACAAGCTAGATACTCCGCTGCGGAGATGGAAACTAGCACCCACTACGACATCATTTTTCGTCATCCTCTTGACGTTGTAGAAGTGGCAAAATAGATTGAGGTTAGGCTTGATACCCAAATAGGCCTCACAAAGGTGGACAAACATGCTGAGTATCTGATCGAATTGGGGCTCAGGTGCAAAAGCTGGGTCTAATAAAAGTCCAAGACGTCGAGCAAGAGCTGGGAAGGGGAAAACTGATTCTGCAACGGAAGAAGGCCTCAAACACAACAGTCTCATCCTCATCCTTGGGGGTGGGATATAACTCACCAAGAGATGGCCTCCAATGGACGAACTCTCGAGGAGAAACAAAGCTATCTTTCTCCAATTCAGTAAGATGCTTCTCCGTCATCATCAACTTTTGCCACACCCTTTGGAAGGCCTCATCCTCAAAGACAGCTTCAACCGTCTCAGGTTTTTTCTTTGAGGTGGAACAACTCTGGCACTAGCAGAAGGGCTGAACACCATTGAGAAAGATGTGGGACGAATTCTTTGTAGGTGGCGGTGCTAGAGTTTAAGGAGTGCAATGGAGGCTTTGAGAATAAGGTTGGAGGCAAAAAGGAGGGGAAAGATTACAGTTCCAGATCTAGAAATTTATAAGCCAAAACCTTTTCAATCGAACGGTTCACTCCTTGCCACACAGCGCGTCAACCAGCGAGAAAAGTGGGATGATGGCGCCGCACCAGTCTTGGCATTGCAGACGAGGACAATAAATGCTCGACTACCTAATGTTTAGAATTTTTTAATTTTTCTAACTCTACTCAAAGTCGAGTTGACAAGTCGACACCGAGTAACTTGTGGCTGACCTAAGAATTCTATATGGGTTGACAGTAAGGTGCTCGACCTGGCGACATCCCTACTCGATACTTAATTAGTGATTCCTAGTCTACTCGAGTCGTTCGACCACAAGCCTGCGGGGCATTACTCGACCAAGCCAGAACTTGGCAGTAATCGACCTAGCGCTTGGACGGATTCTCCACTGAACAGAGTTCAGGGGCTACTATCGAATATCTAAATATGGGGTATGAGTATACACTGGAAACACGAAGAATATACCATATATGCTCAACCAAGCATCAGGAAACTCCAGATATCACGGGCCTGATTCTATGGGATAAGATATACACGGTGGGGATATCTCCATACTAGGAAAGGACTCGATCAAGTTCCTGTATAAGGAAACCAACCTGAGTACGCCTAGTATCCAGGGAAGTTTGGATACGTCATGAGATTGACACGACGATGGACTCCTCATCAACTATGATTTGGTATTCCAAACTGACTACAACTCAACTTGTGGTAGGGCTACCCCCACTATATAAGGCCAGGGGTAGGGATCCTTAGAGAGAGTAGGAAAGAGAGAGAGAGAGAGCTTCCAAGCAAGAAGACCTTTTGCGCAGAGCACTTAGGAGCTGACAAGCTACGCTTCATCAATCTCTAACTGTAGTTTAGCCATTGTCTATGTTCAATCCTCATTGTAACTAGGGCTAGACGACCTGCTTGTACTCTGTTCATCAATTCCATACATCATCCACACAGGTAGTAGGGTGTTACTTCGCCTAGGGGCCCGAACCGGTCTACATTGTGTGCCTCTGATTTCGTGCTTAGCTTTGATAACCGAAGGTATCCAAAACTATAAGTTTATTGTTGATTTCTAACCTTTGACATTTAGGCTTTTAGACATAAAGCTATTTTTTTTCGCTTAAGAAGCTTATAAGCAGTTTGTTTTTAAATCAAGCTAAGGTGTTCAGCAATCTAGCTTTTTCTTTACTGCCTTTTCTATCTTCAAGCGCGAATTATCCAAAATAACCTAATTCAAATTGGTAAGATGGGGAATCTCTTATATGTCATTGGTTTTGAATGGTTGCAATGAACACAAAGCAACCATTAGAACTGAATGCCAAAAATAGTCAATTCATCACCAACATTTCCAATACAATCAAAGTTTATCATGGCCTCATGAAATCTGTCAACCAATGGTACAGATCATTTAAATAAAAATAAGTCAGATCACAACAATATTTGGTCAAACACACAACAATCACCAATAAATTATAGATTTTTTAGTGCTAATTTGACACACAACAATCAACAGTAATTTACATTTTTTTGAGTGCTAATTTGAACCTAAATCAGTGATAACAAACTCTTTAGTGCATTATTTGCGATATGAATGTTACTAGCGTAAAACAATGTCTTTATTGTTGCTATAATTATTTGTGATATGAACGCTTAGATTCACTGAACTTCCTTCTGTAAACTTTTGTCCTTTGTCGCTCTTTTACATGTCTTTATTGTTGGTGCTCTGTGAGTATTACCTACTTACTGTCATTTTTGGTCTGAACATTGTGTGCAAAGGAGCCAGACACTGTCTTGGGGACCTTGCATGTGGGGTGACAATGTTTAATGAAGACTGGGCTATAGAGAGATAGTTTGTGACATCTTCATACTCTGCAATACTTGATTAGGTTAATTGTTGATATGTATGTTAGGTTGCTTATTATATTATTAAACCTGGCTATTGTCCTTGTTCACTCTCTGTTGTTGGCTATCATTGTTACGTACATGCTGTAGTTGGCTATTTTGCACTTGTATAGTAAAGCTCTTTTGAAGTTGATTCACAAATGTATATGCTTTGTCATAATTTATTGATCAAGTTGTGTATCTATCAAGTATTGAAATAGTGAATTGAAAATTAGTGGTATGGTTGCCACAAACTAGTCTATGACCTTGTCCCTAGTGGTAAGGAAGGCCTTTTAAGGCAACTTGACATCTGAGAACAATTTATTCAACTTGAGCTTTGGTTTGCTAGTTGAATGCCACTGTTACTGTTGCTGTAATATGATCAATGTTAGAGTTTAGGTTGTCTTTTGGTTATCTATTTTTGTTGGTGTAATATGATCAATATTAGAGTTTAGGTTGTGTAACATACGTCTCCCATTTGAGGGTGCTTATTTATAAATATGCTGAAATGGCATATTTATAAGCAAGTATTCTTGAATTGTCTATGTTTTTTGGACAGTTCGAGGATATGTGGTTCAGGTAAGTTCCTAATTAAGCTGTTATACAACTCTAGAGAAAGTTTCAACAGCATCTCCCTAACGTTCTCTAGATACACACCCTCTTGACCTATTGTTGAGACGTGTATTTGAAGAATAGCAGGAAGTGTTGCCAAATTTTTCTTTGGAATTGCATAATAGCTTAGGAACTTGCCTGAACTATATATCTTCGAATGGGATTAGGACCTATTCTAATTAGACGTACTTAGTTGGTGAATATAGAGATGTTGCTCTAAGATCATCTTGAGGGTAATCTATTAATCAAATAATTTACATGATTTATTATAAGTCCACATAATAGCTATGAATTGCTCTATCTCATGTGAAACAAATGACTATGTCAAATATATGAATTGCTTTCTCTCATTAAGTTTAGGTTTGACATATATATTCGAGATGTCGCACAGAATGGGCATCAGCTCATCGCCATATAGAATAGAAGGTAATACTGAAGGGCCGAGTAAGGTGACCAATATTGAGGGGCCGAGTAAGATGAGAAAGACCCGAGGAACGAATAAAGGGGCTACAGGGAGAACGCTACAGGTTCTCCACTTTGATGTTAGAGGGGTTTGCACGAGTCCTCCCAACTATAAGGGGCGCTACCGATCTTTTCTCGGCCAATTGGTGAGGGAGAGAGTGCTGATCATGGTTAAAGGCTAGAGGAAGGAAGTTAGCACCAAGTAGAAGAATCAACTGTGGGATGAAGTTAAGGGAAAATGGATTATAGTATAGGAAGATGAAAGCAATGTGAGCGGTTTGCCTTGAAGAGAATGGGTGTATCTTTGAGACACTTTAGAGTTATCATGCATGGTGAGTGCATGCTGAAAGGTTGTACTCCCTTCGAGAGGTATCTGTTTGTGATTCTTGATGTTTGGAAGGAGTTCACAAGGATAAAGAGTACGCTCGAGGCAGAAGAGTTGAGAGAGAAGAACATCACTATCTAGAGGTAGAACACACACGCACACCACCTTGGTTCCACCGGCTATGAATGGAAGAAGGTAGAGTGGGTGCAACTAGCCAAGTAGTATACGAACTATGGGATAGTGATGCCTTACTCCCACATATGTGAGGAGCGAGCATATGACTGGGTATTAGTGAGGACAAAGAAAACCTCCGACAGTCAGCTTGTAGTTCCAAACCCTGCGACCACGTGGATCTTCTCTACTATTGTAAGACAATTAACTTAGTACATTACAATTGACCCTTCATATTGTATTTTAGAATTAATTTATACTTGCTTCTTGCAGGAGGAGGTAAGCCAGTAGAAAGAGCAGGGGACCTTTTAGAGCTAAGTGTCAAAGACATCCTATCTTTGTTGATCGGAAAGCCCGACCATAAGGACCGGGTGCTTGCTATAGGTTTGGGGCATATGAAGAGGTCCTTCTAAGAGGATGCTTCAAGTGCTAGATCAAGATTATGGGAGGCGCGTGCAGAGCACTCCAAGGACATGCTGAGGGAGGAGCTAAGGAAGGAGGAGATGAGGAAGGAGATGATGGCACGTGCAGAACGCTTCAAGGACACGCTGAGGGAGGAGCTAAGGAAGGAGCTGAAGGAGGAGATGAGAAAGGAGATGATGGCATGTGAGGAACGCCTGAGGGTCAAGATGGTGGTGATGTTGTCCTAGAGTCAGAGTCAGATGACCACGCCTCTTGTAGAAAGGCCTATGCCCCGCCCTAGCAACTGTGCTTCCAAAAATGATTAGACCAGTCCCCAACTAAATGTAATAATTATTTCTAGCATAAAGGTACGAGAGTAAACTAAACAATATTTTTGATCAAATCGTACACTTCTTGCAAGAGCCTATCAAGTGCCACATCATCGTGATGGATGACGGATTTTCTATTGAGGATAGATGTGGGGTTGCATTTCCATGTAAGGAGACTGACACGACGTATGTAACCCTTTAAGGAAGGGCTACATGATGGTGCAGGTGGGGACTATTTCCACGAAGACTTCCTATCTCAAGTGCAAGAGTCCCCCCGGAACGAAAATATGACCACTCTCGGGCAAGCACGAATGTCGTTCATCAAGTGGCCCACGATGGGTGTTCTACTACTCAAGGTAAAAATCCCTCGCATCTTCTCGATCATTCCAGTACCGCAACACGTTATATATGATGTGCTTTGTAGGTTCCTATTGTACCTGCACCTACTCCTACTCCTGCTCCCACCATGACGAGTCCTCCATCTAAGTTGACTCCTACGCAGAGTGCAGAGCTGGTGAGCAAAAGGACAAGCACAATAGCCAAAGAACCATAGGAAACCTCGGAGACTCCTTCTGTTAAAAAGACAAAGTTGATAGAGGCTACAACGCCTTCTCAAATATATGGAAAGCTCTTTGTCCCAACCTCAGAGACTCCTTCTGTTTAGAAAGCAAAGTTGAAAGAGGCCACAGAGCCCCCTCGAGATTATAAGGGGTACGTATATGGAAAACCCCTTGTGCCTAGCAATGAATTGAATGCTCTAGGTAAGTACACTCACTTGCTCCATGGATGATACATTGACAAGGAGAATGAGGCTGAATGTCACATCAATTTCAATGTGAGGTATTGAGGGGGACATTTCCATTGCGATGAGCATGGGACATTCCCAATGAGTTTTGAGAATCTGTTCCGTTTGTACAGCCTGAAAGCCATTGATATTCCTACTATACAATCTTGGACACTGTGAGTGTCGCACCATATAGTATGAGCCTATGATTGTTATACGATTTTATATTATGTTTTTAACAATTGACACGTGTTGCAGGATAATGAAGTAGCGAGCCGTGATGGGTCAACACCCAGTTGAGTTCATTGACCCTGAGATGGTGTATGCGATCATGGCTAGGCTTTAATTGGAGCTCCTTACCAACTACATCAAGCATGCATTGCAGGCTAAGGTGAAAAAGGACTTCGTTCTATTCCCATACCATGAGAAGTAAGTGCTACGTATTTTACCCTTCAATTACTTGTACACACTTAAACCATACATGAACTTATTTTCTTGCACTACATATCATTTAATAAGCAACCATTGGGTTCTACTTATGGTCGCTTCGAGTGAAAACAAAGTCTACATTTTTAACTCAATCAAGAAGAGACTAATAGCCTATATGGTAAAGTCTGTTTTGTAGAAGTAAGTATGTTCCTCTAACCTAGCACTTTCTATATTTAACTATATTTAGTTTTTTGGCTCAATAGCATCTCTCCAATGTATATAGGGCTTTCTTGTCTTATGTTGCTGAAGGAGGGTGACACGATGACAAACGAGGTAATCAGTTGGAGTGGAAGCGCTTCAAGGTACAAGAGCCAAGCATATGATTATTTTTTTCTTACATCTATTCTTTATCTGTTAATTTAATTTTCTTTGTTTACTGTGTCATCAACAAGGGTGCAATGACTTGTGCGGCTTCTACATCATGCATCACGTGCTAATCCTAATCGGCAAAGCACACCTTTTCCTTAAGGTATATGTACATGCATAATACATTCAAATTTTTACATACAAATTTTAAAAATTAAATTAGTACACTCATTTCTATTTTTTAGAAGATCGATATCCCTCTTAAGAGCTTACAAAACAAAGATTTAAATAAATTATGAGACCACATTAGCTAGTGGTACTAGACAAAAGTTCTAGTGGAGGACGGTAGATTTAGAGACACGACAAGCTCCTACTAATCCATGTGTAAATAATACTATATGTAACATTCCTAAATTTTGAATATTTTAATTTAAATGATTTAAATGAATTTTGAGAATTTCTAGAATTTATTTGCATTTATTTGAATTTTTAGAATTTAACTCTTATTTAAAAATTAATTTAATAATGAAAAGTTTCAAATAAAATATAAATGGAAATATTTTATTTGAGTTCAAAATGTCTTAAAATATTTTCTCGAATTTTTCTAGAATTTTTCTCGATATTTTAAGTGCCTCAAATAATTTAAATGAATATTCGAATTATTTTTATTAAAAACGATTGAAATTGAGTGAGCGATAATGGGCCAAGCCCACTCTTGCTTTGCCAAAAACCTAAGCGTCGCCATTTTGTTTTCACCGTTGGATCTGCATCGGATGGTTGAGATTCGGCCGTGTCGTTTCGTCGCCCGCGCCGTTGGATCGCCGCGTGGACGGATGGATGGTGGCCACGTCGTTTCGTTCTCCGCTTCCGGTAACGCCGCCGCCGAGCTTTACTGCCGAAGGAAACCGTCGCCATTAACACCGGTGCACTACCTCCGCCGCTTCATTAGCTGGTACACGGTATAAAGCATTTTGTTCCGCATCTGTCGAGCCCTTTCACGCAAACCGAGGATCGCCGTAGTTCTGTGACCATTCGCCGTGTTTTGTGCCCGCTCCGGTGACTCTCCACCATCGCCGCACCCACCGGAGTACTCCTCGCGTTGAGCCGCACCGGAAGGACCACTTCTTCTCGTTGGAGGACGCCTGGAACGCCGTCGCCACGTCGTCGTCCCCAACTCCGGCAAGAACCGTGCTGCTGTGCGACATCACCGCTTCTTCGAGCTTTGCTAGCCATTGGATCTTCGTTCAAGCGTCCAGATTCGTCCACGTCTTCAATCACCAGTAAGTGCCATCTTTTAACCGTAGCCGTAGGATTTTCAATGGATGGCTAGGATAGTGCCACGTGCCCGTAGCTGGGATCGCCCGCGTGTGCTCAAAAAACCAGTTAATTGTTAGCCATAGGATTTGTATCGGACGATCTGGAATTAGCCACGTAGTCATCGCCACAGTAAACCTCATTATCAATTGTCAGCCGTTAGATCCGGATCGTGTGGTTCCTATTTTGCCACGTAGCCATTTAACTGTAGCTTGAATCAATCTGAGCCATTGATTTTGAATTGAGCAATTTGGATTCCGCTAGCCGCGCCAATATCGTGTCGACGCTGCGTACGCTGGAACCGAAAGCGTCCGCACGATTCTTGCGTGGCGGTCGGCGTCACCGGTTCATCGGCCATTTGATTTTGATCCTACGGTCACAAATGAGCTACGCGTCAGCACCGTAGTAGCGGATCAAAGTGTCGGTGCAATCTTGGCCGTTGATCGCATCGCACGAATCTTGACGCATGACCGGATTAATTGAATCGTTATTCGGTTTATTTTCCGTCGTTAGATTTTGATCCAATGGATGACATTGCGCCACGTGTCGCCACCGCAGTAACCGAGCTAAACTAACGTTTGATCGTAGCCGTTCGCTTGAAATCGAACGGTTGATATTGATTTGAGCTCTCGGGTGATAATGTACTGACACATGTCATGGCCAGATCGTGCCACGTGGCATCTTGACGTCGGCGATAGCGTCGATGAGTGGGGCCCACATGTCGGACCGAAACGGAAGATCTTGGCGTCGGCGATGGCGTCATCTTGGCGTCATAATTCTGATTTTTCGTAAATAAATATATTCGGTAGAAAATGTTTTCGGTGCTGACGTCATAAATAGTGATGCTGATTTCATAATTATGGATTTTTCCGTATAAAAATAAATAAAGAAATTCGGTTTATTCTTTTTGATTTATTTTAAAATTTCAAATGCTTATAACTTTTGCGTTTTAACTCCGATTTGAGTGATTCCAATTTCTAAAAATTTGTAAAATCAAGATCTATTTATTGATGAATTTTATGGAATTTTTAGAGTTGATTTGCTCTCTAGAAAAATGAATTTATTGTGTATATGTTGTTTTTAATTAGACGTTGATTTGCTAGAGGCTTACGAGAGGGAATTTCTAGAGCAAGACCAAGCTTCAAGCCAAGATAAGCAACTTTTTGAAGGCAAGTTATGCTTTGATCATTTTGATCCTATGTTTTGAAATGTATTTTGTTTTAAACTATGCATGCTAATTCAACTAAAAATTGATTTAATTATTTTGGGTGAATTAGTTAACCAACCAAATTGTTTATGTCACCTTGATATTATTTGTATGCCATGATTCCTTGATAACCTAAGTTCGGTAATGATAGTTGGTTAATGATGTGCCAACACGGGAGGCTAGACCGTGAATAGTCGCTTAGTCATGCATACTACGTGAATAATCTTTTTGAATACAAAAGCAACTTGATTAAAGAATGGTGAATGCTTTTTGATAAAAGTGGAATGCTGTTGGAAATGATGTTGGAATGTAGAGACCTGTGTGGTTCTACATGAAAGATAATTACAGGCATGTGTTGCATCGTTAAATAACCTGGGGTGGAATTGATTTGGACTGGGGCAAGTGGACCGAGGCTTTGTGCCAGGTGGGCCTGTGTGGCAATTGGGGGTGGGTTGAGTGATGTGAGGGCTATATGCCAATTTGAGAGAAGGAAGTCTTGCCTTGGTCAGTTAAGGACCTTACCTTGCAAGCATTTGACCTGAGTCTCTCGTACAACCACATGTTTGAATGGGAAGACCTAGCTTAGTGGGTTCTGATGTCTTACCTTTGATACCTCGGGGTGGCAGTTACACGGGGGTAATTGTATGGGGGAGCGTGCCTGTGCTTCGGCTTGGTACCCGTCCAACGGTGTTTGTCTGTCCTATACTTCGGCTCTAAGTGAGGGAAGTGATAGTGAAGACAACACGGAGAGGTTCTTAGGCTAAGATAGAAGTCTCTGAAAAGCTTTATTACTGTTAATCGCCTTTGTGGTGTCTGTTGTATCTTGTGGGTAAAGTGTACAACCTCTGCAGAGTGTCAAAAGCTGTTGAATAGCCGAGTCCACTGTCTTGGACAATGCTCGGGATTCTGATCAAGGGGTAGTGTTTGAAAATAAAATGGAAGAGGAGACTGTGTGTCTAAAGAAGATGAGTAGGGATTGTGTGTCCAAAACAATGTGGAAAACTGATTGAGAAATATAATGATTATATAGTTTTGATGCTTTTAATCTCAATAGATAATAATTTAAAATATGGTTGCAAAAGCAAAATAACCAGAAAAGCCATTCCTTCATAATAAGCCATGCATGTAGTAAATAGATTTGCATTTGTGCATGACTTGTTGAGTACGGTGTGTACTCACCCTTGCGGACAAACTTACCAGAAGAAGAAACTATGCCTGCTTATGAAGAGGAGTACGTTGAAGGGCCGGAGAACTAGAGAATCAAGCCTCAGTCAGGGCGTCTGTGGAAGAAGATGGAGCACCACGAAGATTTATTTTATTCCGCTGTTGAACTTTGTTATTTGATTATTGTAAGCCCTGTGTGGCGTATTATTGTAAGGGACCATAAGGTCACACAACTCGTTTAAATACATGTTTGCAATACTTATTTGATATTTCGCTGTGTATGGTGTGATATTATACCTTGTTAAGCCAATGTGCACTAGCGCGATCCTGGACTAGTCACGAGAATACCGAGTGTCGGATTTGCAAATTCGGGCACTGACAGAGGTGGTATCGAGCATACCGATTGTAGGACTTGACCCTAGGTTGGTGGCGATTGATATAAGGTTAATTTATAAAGATTAAAATTGTACAAGATTATGAATGAAATCTTGACCAATCTTTTCTTCTTAATCCGCACCTATGCTGAAAATTTTCTGTTATTACTTTGTGATTTTAAAAAAATCTAGTTCTAACGAGGTGTGTTTTGGCAGATGAGGAGGATTCACACCTTTGGCGGCCTTGCCGGAGGCTCTGTTCTTGGCTGTGGTACTGCTGCGATTTCTTGAGGGCTTTGTCCGGCCGATCTCTGGGTACTTCCGTGGTGCGTCTTTGAAATTTGGACATCGCCTGGGACGTCAAGGTCACTGTCTACTCCCGGGACAGGGGGAGAGCCAGTCGCCCGGTCCACGTCAGCTGCAGGAGGTCTACGTTTGAGGCCGGTATCCAGGAGACCGCACGCCTTGCGATGCGGCAGATCGCCCGCACCTACTCTGCCGAACTGGAGGGCACTGTCTTCCGTCACCATCCGCGCCGGGATCACCGTTTTGATAGGGATCCGATCGACGACGACGACGCTACGATCACCCACTTGGTGAGATATGTCATCGCCCAGGAGGAGACCTTTGACGAGACAGTTCAGGAGCTGCAGAGAGCCCGTGACGAGATCACGGGGTTTAGGGCCCAGCTGCAGGAGGCTACGGAGAGCCTGAGCATCTATATCAGGAGGGTGCACGAGTTGGAGGAGATCCTGGAGGGTCGAGCAGGCGGAGTTTGAGCTGCACGATCCCGACCCCGAGGAGCCCGAGCCTGTGCAGGACACGCCGGTGCAGGAGGCACCAGATCAGGAGGCACCTGTGTAGGTGGTGCCGGAGCCGCCAGCACCTGAGCAGGCAGCCCCGGAGCCAGCAGAGTCGGTGGGCTCTTTTGTTCCACCAGCAGTGGGGCACCAGGACCAGTTTGCCCCTATACCGCCGCACCCGCCGCAGTATCCGCCTGGAGGGCCGCAGCCTGGATGGCTCGACGACTGAGTGTTTTTTGTTTTCTCTCCAGAGTCGACTCATATATTGAGTCAAGTATCGAGTCAAGTTATTTTGAGTCAGTTTATCGAGTCTGTCCTTAGAACGGTTGTTTGAACTTATGAGTTATTATGTTTGCTGTTGGATGAACAATTTATATGGATGTTTTATGTGTGCTGGTTATGTGCCGCAATGCCGTAGGCACTTGTGAGCGGCCATATCCTGCTGTGCTCTCCCCTACGCCATGCCCCCGTGGGCCGAACCCTCTCCTTCTCCTCCTCCTGGCTGTGCTCTCCCCTGGCTCGGCACCTCTTCTTCTTCCTATTTGGCGGCAGCATCGGCGATGCACCGGCAGCCGGTGCCCTCCTCCACCAAAAGCAGCAGCCGGTCGAGCCCTCTCCTCCTCGGTAGGGCGGCGGCGAGGAGTAGCACCACCACCGGCGCCTCTCCTTGGTTTTCCTGGCGGCGTCGCCTCCCCCAAGCCAAGCTTGGCCAGGAGTTCGATGAGCAGCGAAGATCGATGCACCAAGATCACCAGGCTCCTCCCAAGGCCGGTGCCGCCCCCCCCAGCCGGCACCTCCCCCTCCTTCCTCTCCCTTTGTGTGGTAAGTGGAGGTGAGGTTGTTGTTGTGAAGGAAATGTTGTAGTCAAGGTGTTTGATGAAATGTGTACATGCCTCTTTCTGGGTTTAGATGATACTAACCTACTCGATTAGCGATTCACCCACTGGGATGTGTTTTTCGGTCAAGTTCTTCTGAGACATCATCTATGAGATGATTGCAATTATTGTCTCATAATCTAAACATTATTGAATCTTTGGTATGATAGTATACTCACTCTATTTGGTTGAGCACTATAAATAGTTTACGGTTCATAGATACAACATCTGTATTTCTCTTGATGTGGTAACTACTAACTAAATGGTATTAAGGCTAAGCATATGGGTGCAATCTTTGTTATTTGCTAAATGTAGTGCTAGGTTAAGGTAATTAAATTCGATAGATATGAGTACCGCCTAAACTTGGTGATCACTAAGATTTGCGAAGAGAACCCACTTGTTGCTCTAGACGACTCTATATAAGAAACTCTTGGCAATTGATTCTGGCATTGTGACATTTGGTTGTTTCTGTAGTATCTATGTTTTTGATCTGAATGGTGAGCAAAGGTATGATGAAAGTAAGAGCCAAAAAAATTGTTATGGTCCTGTGATTAAGGATCTAGTGGTGTAAATTTAAGGATGCGATTGCACATAGTGTGCCTTTTCTGTTGAAAGTTTCTACCTCGCATTGCATTAACATTGTGAATTCAAGCTCATAAAATATATTATGCCGTTATTGCACTTAATTAATGTAAAATTTGCATGTATTGTAACACAAGAATCATCAATCGAAATTTGAGATAGTGCTCGTACAAGATGACTATCTTTTCCTATGAGATGCAACAACAATGAGCGAGCTGCTTGACTACTAGATAATGATGTGTATCCTCTTGTTAGACCTTTTCGAGCTTTTCGGTGTTGATCTAAGGTGTTAAGATTAATACATGGCGAGAAAGGTATGAATAGTTTTGGTTATGCATAAGATCCCAAATTGAGAGGGTTGTTAGAGTGTTCTCTTATTATTAAGGTTTAATGTCTGCTATCTAGGGGGGTTGTCAGGTTGATCCTCGGAGTTGAATTCGAGTTGTTTGATGATATAATAAAAAAAGGGATAACTTGAAAATCGTAGATAATTCCCTACACTTACTCCAGTTGTATTTTATTGGTCATGTTTGGTTCAGCGGTTTAAAGGTTTGGCTAGGTCAATGGGCGAGCAGGGTTTTAGTTAGTCTTTGGAAAGTTGGGTTTCCGGTCTTTAGAGTTTGTATCGCCGATTTAGTGGCATTTTGCTCATGAAGAATGAATTTTTGCGTATTGTTTTGTTCTCTAGGGTCGGAGTATCTAATACCGCATCGGGACGTCAAAGATCGCGTCGGTAAAGGCAAGTACATCGAGTTGTGTGCCTAATCGAGGTGTTCATTATTATTTATCTGTTCATTGTTAATTTCTATTGATTGTGGCAAGTATGTGATTATATTGGTGATCGTCCCTTCGCGGACGTGATTAGCTATTGGATTCGGGTGGTCACTAGTAAGCCTTAATCTCGGTGAGTTTGCTGTACTTTTATTAATATTGCAATGAGTAGCGAGAATGGGGTATGGGGATACTCGTGGTTAATTTACAAGAGATGAATTTAATTGTGCCTAGTCTCGGGAACTGAGTTGAGTATGTTGATTGAAATGTGTATTTGTTGAGAATTGTTGATTGAAATGTGTATTTGTTGAGAATTGTTGATTGAAATGTGTTTTAGTTGAGTGTGTTGATTGAAATGTGTTTCAGTTGATAATTGATGATTGAAATGTGTTTTAGTTGAGAATTGATGTTGCATTCTTGCATTCATGATATGCATTCATAATGGAAGAAGCGACCCATTACGATCTTGGGCCTCTGTGTTCACACGTAGTGAACATGAAAGTCCTACCTCGTAGTCCCATTCATCGAGGTGAATGGGAGCGAGACAAGATAAGTAGGCTCCTTCCATCTACGGGATGGAAGGGGCGTGAGAGTGCACACCGGCGGGTGGGCACTTTCGGCGATCTCGATGCGATACATGGAAATGCGCATTCATGTGCATTGCATCTTTAATATTGAGTGTTGTGGTAAATGGTGTGTCATATGGATGGTGATTATGGTAATTGAAGGTTGAGTCGTGGATTCAACCCATAAAGGGGAGAGTGAATTGAATTGATGAATTAGCGCATGTCTTTTCTTTGCTTTGCTAATTATGTTGTATGAATATCGTGGAGTGAAATTTGAGTTTTGAACTCGAATAAAGTCGATGAAAATGGTTTGAGCTGCAACAAGGGGTGATTGAGTCGGAAAACGTAGTGAGTTAGAGCCACGTGATGCCTCTTTTTACGTTGAGTGGTTTTATTATCAAGTTGATGACTTGATTGCGGTAAATTTTGGGTATGGTCAAGTTATTGCTTTAAATGGGTATGAATGCTGGTTGTCCGGATATTGCTTTATTTGCATTACTTGCTCTCGATTATTGCTTTAAATGGGTATGAATGCTTGTTGTGCGGATATTGTTTTATTTGCATTACTTGCTCTTATGGTTAAGTTTTTGTTTTACTTACGATAAATTGGGTTTATTATTCCGTGTACTTTCTTTGAGTTTAAACTCACGCTTGTTATTTAATGTTTGTAGGTGTTTTGAAGCGGCATGCATGGATGGGGATAGTAACACAATCACGTTGCATCACCGTCATTCCATCATATCAATTATAGTTCGTTCTAGCTCATGCAAAATTTTTGTAAAAGGTTGTTTGCGGTTATGTTTAATAAATTCCTGTCTGTAATAATTATGTGGTGGAGTTTATTAAATTTTCTATAGAATCGTGATTGGTTAACTAAGGACTGCTAGAATGATATTATATTGCAAATGTTTTACTTTCTTTGAGTGGATGTCCTAGTTTTAGGGAGATCTGGCGAAATTTTTAATAATTTTGACAACCTCCTAGTTGTTAGCTTACTTTACGAATATTTATTCATAGTGATTTGTAATTGGTGGTGCTAGAGGGTGTAACATTCGGTGCACAGGGTGCCGGGGTGTTACAACTTCGCTTTAAAGCTCCGAACCGTTCTCTCTCTGCGGCAGTTCCAGGCGGCCCCAAAATTGTGAAAATAAGGGGGGGAGGTTTTGAACTTGAAATCCTTGGAATAGACGTTAACTCTCTAAGGTAAGAGCATCTCATTCCTAACATTTGTAGAGGTTTCATACATGTTTAAATTGTGTAATTTGGTATATATCTAGTGGAGAGGAATATGTAGTGTATAGAGAATGTGCATGGGAGAGGGGATGAGGCCCTCACCTTCTAGATCTATAGGCAGATCTTGTATCCCTCCCTCTCTCTAGATCTAGAGGGAGAGAACCGGCCTCCCTCTCTAGAGGAGAGGACCTTACATTCTTTCATGATTTTAATAAAATCATTTTATAGTATTTAACTTAGGGTTCTCTTGATAAAGTTCTATCTAAATAATTGACATTTCGATCGATTTTACATTTGAGGTTCAAGATGGAAAGGGCATAGATGTATAATGCCCCAAGAAAAAAGGGTGTATTCCTCAAAGAGCTCGAAACTTTTATTAAAGCCGCTTGGAAGGACACCTGGACTAAGAAGGAAAAGGATATACTTTGTCCATGCAATGACTGTAAGAACAATGTAGGGTGGGGAGATTTAAGTGTAATCAGAACACACGATCATGAGAGGTTTTATAGAGGATTACACATGTTGGTCCAAACATGGCGAGCAACGTACATCCATAAACAACCGATGGCGTTGATCCGATCTCGTGGATGATCGAAGTCGGGAGGCTGACATTGACGGTTTGGGAGATGGCGGCTCATGTGCATGCTCGTTTGCTAGATGATGGTCGCATCGCTAATGTAGAGAAATGTTGTGCCATGCTTGAACCGCAGTTTTAAAGGAGATGACAGTTTAGATAATGTCGATCGTTACACAAAGCGGCGAATGATCATTATATGAGGAATCAAGGGTTGTCCTCGAGTTTACGGTGTTGCATACGGTGTTGATGCTTCTAAGGTTGAAGGCTAACAATGGATGGTCGGACAAGAGTTTCACCGATCTGTTGAGGCTCTTGGCGAAGTACTTCGAAGGCTAATGGATTGCCCACCTTGCCGATTTGAGCACTTATTTGCGAAGAAGTTTATCACTCGATGTCATTGGATGTGCAAAAGATACCGCGTGTCCCACCATCAGATCCTCTTCGTAAAGATTACGTGGACTTGGATCAATACCCGGTGTGCAAGGCGAGCCGGTATAAGAAGAATGATGACTCCCACGACGATGATGATTCTTCAGCCAGCACTAAGAAGAATATGAAGAACAAGAATAGTACTACTAGTAATGACAAAGAAGGCACTTCTTCAGGCACGGACAAGAAGAAAAGATTACCTGTGTTGGTGATGTGGTACTTGCCAGTTATTGACCGCCTGAAACGTTTGTACTCGAATGAGAGGGACTCCGAACTAATGGGTTGGCATTCCGACAAGCGCATAAAAGATGGAAAGATTCGACACCCCGCCGATGGTAGACAATGGAGAAATTTTGATCGCATGTATCCAGATTTCGCAACGAACCGGGAATGTAAGGTTATTTGAGTACCGATGGTATGAATCCTTTCGGTTAATGGAGCATACACATAGCACTTGGCGATAGTCTGTCCATCTACAACCTTCCTCCATGGCTATGTATGAAGAGAAGGTACCTAATGTTGTCCATTCTTATCAATGTCCGAGACGACTGGAGTAGATATTGATGTGTTTCTCGAACCATCGATGGAAGATATGGCCATGTTGTGGCACGATGGGGTCAGGTGTGGGATCGGTTCAACGACACACTTCACACTAAAAGCCATTATTTTCCTTACCATCGGTGATTACCCGCCTCTTGCCCTATCGGGTCGATTAAAGGAAAGACGACTTGTGTAGTATGCATGGATGAAAGCGTATCGACGTTCCTTCCATACTCACAGAAGTTAGTGTACATGCGGCACCGCCGTTTCTTACTCAAAACTCACAAATACCGCAAGATGGGCAAGTATTTTGACAATACGGTTGAGGAAGGTGTGGCTCCAAAGCGGCGTAGCGGGAAAAAAGTGTTTGAAATGGTCCAGAACATCAAGGTGGTTTTTGGGAAGAAGCCGGTGTAGGGCCAAAAGAGGGGTCGAAAGAGGAAGAATACCGATGAGGAGGTTCCACCGCCTATTGTCCTATTCAAAAAGATGTCAATTTTGTACAAGTATTTGCCCTACTGGAAGGACTTGGAAATTCGCCATAGCATCGATGCCATGCATGTCATAAGAATGTCGTGAAAGTGCTAGGTCTCTTGTTGGACATTCAGTACAAGACAAAGGATGGTCTTAAAGCTCGTAAAGATATGGTAGTACTTAAAATCAGGAAAGAACTACACCCTGAAGAAAGACCAAGTGGAAAGTATTACCTTCCCCCAGCAAGCTACTCTCTGACAGCTGAGGAGAAAAGATCAGTGTGCAAGTGCTTACGTGGGGTCAGAGTCCTGTCTGGTTATTCATCGAACATCAAAAACCTAGTATCGATGAAAGATTTAAAGATAAGTGGTATGAAGTCTCACGACTGCCACGTCATGATGACACAAATGCTCCCAATTGCAATCAGGGGTATCAACTCAACATTTGTAAAGGTAGCCATCACACGGCTGTGTCATTTCTGCAATGCGATTTCACAGAAGGTAATCGATGATGAACAGCTCAGCAATCTGCAGAACTACATAGTGGAGACTATAAACCAACTTGAGATGTGCTTCCCTCCATCCTTTTTCGATATCATGCCGCACCTCTTGGTTCACCTTGTCGAGGAGGTAAAGGTACTGGGACCATATTCTTACCTTTGGATGTTTCCATTTGAGAGGTGGATGGGCTTGCTTAGAGCTTACAACGGAATCGTGCTTACCCAGAGGGTTCCATTATTGAGGGCTACAATCTTGAGGAAGTCATTGAGTGTTGCACGGATTACTTCATGCTTACGGAAAGGCGATTAGTGTGCTGTCCCTCGACATGAGGGAGGTTGGTGGTAAAGGGACTAAGGGAAAGAAAAGATTCATCGACCATGAGTACAAGAATGTGGACCAAGCACATTTCACCATCTTACCTTGACTAAAGATAGTGGAGCCGTATGTGGAGCAACACACGGAAGAGCTTGAAAGAGAAAATCCGGGGCGCCAAGTTGATTGGATCTGAAAGAGAATAAGCGCATGTTTACCACATGGTTCAAGAACCAAAACATACCGGATGGTGAGGGCGAAGAAAGCGAAACATTGAAAATGTTGGCTCATGGCCCATCAAGTCTGGTAACATCATGGCTAGCATATGACATCAATGGGTACACGTTTTATACCATTCAAAAGGACAAGAAGGCGATGGCCCAAAACAGTGGCGTTCGGGTAGAAGCCATAGATGCGACGGGGGAAGAACACCTACTATGGAATCATTGAAGAAATTTGGGAACTTCGACTATGGAAGGGATATGCGAGATCCCGTATTTCATCAAGCTGGGTCAAACATCCTAATGGTGTGGAGGTGGACAACTATGGGTTCTGGCTATCGCCGACCTCAACAATCTTGGACACAAAAGCGACCCTGGATACTAGCCACGAAGTCTATAAGTTTTCTACATAGTGACCCGATAATAAGAAAAGGAACATAGTTGTTCCCGGAAAACAAAGGATCGTTGGAGTTGACAATGTGCACGGCGAGGCGAATACAATCGATTCGACGACTTCTGCCTTTCGGAGATCCGGAGAGGATCAAACTTGTAGAAGAAACCCTCGATATTTCAATGATGCCATATATGCGTGATGATTGCGTCGGAAAAAGTTGTTAAAGGCAAATAGGGACACGTTGTGTAAAAACTTAATATGTAATAGAACTTATATTTTTATTGGATTTGAGTAAAAGCTGTTGCGTGAAAGTGCGAGGATGGTACGGTAGGTAATTAAGCTATTAGGCGGATCATCACAGTAAATTGAAGCCAACAAAGGCGAAGGAAGCCAATCACTATTTATCCGGACAATAATCCGATGCGGTTGTTTCTCGACTTAACGGAACGTCCGGTATGTGAATCTTAACCGAGGCCTCCGTCGTCCGCATTCGAGGCGTCTTTATCTTTTCCTATCACGGATCGTCCGGTTTTCGTATTGTCGCCCTCATCATTATCGTGACTACGCTAGGTGCTTTGCACACGCTAGACAAGATGATCCGATTCTTTTTTCCTTAGCAGTCGGACCATCCGCCACCGAGTCGAACGAGGCATCGATCCGGTCGGTGATGTTTCGATAACGGATCATCCGTATGATGATCTTAACCTTATCCAAAACCGCCAGTACATTGAGAGGACCGCTGTGGACCACAGATATCGACCGCACCTAACTACTCCTCTCTCCGCCGTCTTGCGCCGCAGCCGTGGTTTTCGTGCCTTGCGACATCAGTATCCAATCCTCCACCGCCTCGGCGCCGCCACACGCCGATTCGCGCCACCCGTTTTGTCGCCCCGACAAATCCGAGCCAGCGGTGGCGACGACTCTCCTTCACTTTGTAGCGGTGAGATCCACATCCCTCTGGTTTCTTTGGACTCCATTCAAATGCATATGAATACGATGCAAGTTCTTGACATTCAACCATGCAACTTGCGGATGGCGGGGAAAAAGGAAGGAAAAGAAGTTGTTGTCTTGGTGAGAAGGCTAAGAAGTCCAAATTCTGAGCAGCGTGAGCCGAGATGGTATGAGATCTGAACTTGGCTCGGGCATGTGGTAGGCCGCCAATTGCGATTAGAGACACCAGAGTCGGCGGCAGAGGGTCGAGAGGGAGGGGGCACTCAATTCACAGAGGGTGGTGCGGCACCTCCTCGTCGTTCTAGCAGCGTCTTTTTCGTGGTGGTTCGACATCTTCCTGTGCATGCTCGTCCCAACATAGTTCCGCATCAGGAGGAGACTAGCGATGAAAAGGAAGAGGACGAGGAGTACCATGTGCCACATCCTGACCCTGAGATAAGACTTAGAGACCTTCGGAACCTCTCATCCCGGAGGGTAAAGACCCTTCGTTTCTCTGATATCAATGTCGGTTTCCATAAGCGAGAATTTGGAGTTAATAGGAGGTTACGGGCGGTTCTTCATGAGCTTCTTTATTCGTCTGAGAGCTCGGGGTCGATTGAGCATGCAGGGACGCTCAACCGCCTCTTCTTGAGAGGGCAGCGGGTGGGGTGGGCGTTCAGAGACACTTCAACCATTTGAAGGTCTTACGGTCACATTGTGAGTTCGACACGGTAGTGGAAAAGTGGGTCGAGACTTCTCGCTCTGATTTGGATCGACCCGAACACAGATACATTCAATTCATGCCTGACGGAGAACCCCGGAGGGTGTACAAGTGCACTTTGCTGAGTTGTTTGGTTTTGAGGAGGAGCCCGAACTTTGCATCGGTGGTGTCTGCAGAGCGGCACATTGCCTCGTCGTGCTAAGGCGGGGGTGTTTCCCGACAGATGACCAGATTCATCGGCGTTTGTTACCGACAATAATGAAAAGGGGCTCTGTACTGGACCCAAACTTCGATGGTAACACAAGAACACCCGATGTATCTGAGTTAAGACTCTCGCGATGGAGATAATACCCTAGTCTGTGCTCTGGAATTATATATGGCTAACTAATAGCCGATGAGATATTGTCCTATCTCCTTGAGGTGCCCCGCCCCCCCTTTATATAGTAGAGAAGGGCGGTTACAATATTGAGTCCTACTTGGATCTGATAGGGGTTTCTATCGAACCCGTATTGGTTTGGATTACAATCATCCCCCCTAATATGACTCGGTTTCCTTAACTAAGGTCTAGCTTTGATTCTTCATGCTTTGCTCGCTCCAAACAACCCTTGACCTCATCCGATCGACGGTCCAATTTCTTACATTTGGGCTTTATTGGATCGCTGGTGGGCCGGGGCATATATATCCTGATAGCCCAGAGTGCTTCATGATCGAGTGCCTTCCAATTGCTAAGCCTTCCCTAGTGCTTTTAGCCGAGTGCTTGTCATCGGGCAAAAGAGTCCTGAAGAACTCGTCGAATTCTCTTTATTTTGAGTTGTCTTTGTCGGGATTACGGGCCGACCGCTCTTTGTATGCTTCAAGCATTTATCTTCAAAAATCATCTTCTGACTTTTGACTTCGTTCTTGAACGCTATCGACACAACTGGCATGAGGTATACCGTAAGAGGATGTTGTTTCTGGAGTGGTACCCATTTATTTCGTGCATCACGGATTTCTGGCTTTGGGCCCATTTTGGGGCATACCACTTGTTAACTTGATTCTTTTGGGCCATCGGTAATTATGTACGTCGTGCGTGTCTGTGCTGCCCACCAAAATGCTCCCTAGGGCGGTTTCAGGGTTTTGGGAAGGGTGGTGCGAATTCCCGCTCGGGGCGAGAATCGGCGCCACTTCCTTGTCAATACAGAGCAAATAGAGTGACTTTGTACCGTTTCTACTTGCCCCTTTGTTCTCCAACTTCTTTACCTTCGCGACCTCCGCCGCTAGGGCTAACTTCTCTCGTCATCCTAGTTTCGCGCGATCACGAGGTTTCTTCATTCAAGGATGTCGCCTCCTTCTCCATAACCGCTCCTCCTTCGCTTCGACCAAAGATTGGGCCACTTCGTGGTGACGGAGGGGCGGTGGAAGATTTAGTAGGCATTGGTGTTTTTCCGCCTTTGGTGATGCCTGCCGCTCGCCCCGCCGCAGGTGAATTCTGCCCTACCCCTCGTGCTGAGGAGGTGGTCGTCTTTGAGTCCTTTTTTAAGTGCGGGCTTGGTCTTCCAGCACCCCCCTTTCTTCGCGGCGTTCTCGAGTTTTATGGAATTGAGTTAACTCATCTTAACCCTAACTCCATTCTTCAAATTGCTGCCTTCGTTAATCTCTGTGAAGCCTATCTTGGCATTCGGCCTCATTCTGATCTTTTTCGCCATCTTTTTGTCAGATCCGAACTCATCCGACTGGTATAATGCAGTGCATCGAGTCAACTCATGAGCTCGATCTGGGTACTTAATGAAAAGATCCAATGTCTTGAAGCGCGACCGATCGCCTCAAGCGGCCTTGAAGGTGTTCGGGTCTTGAGTCTGATGAAGCGGTTCGGCAATGTCCCTCATGACGCCAGCATCACAATTCAAAGGTTAGAGGAAGCCTCCACAAAGATTACCGCGCACCTGGAGGATGTTGCAATTACGAGTGCCAGCCAGGTGTTGGCGATTACCAAGTCTCTGTATCCGTGAGTGGAGCTCAAAGGCATCCAAGAGGGTTTTGCCCATAGCGATAATCAAGCACTTGCCCTTATGGGCGAAGTCAAGGATCTTCTTCTTGCCTTGGTAAAAACTTAGATCTGAGTCCGTGTAATCCTCTGTTTGTGCCGAACTTGCTCGCGTTTGGACTTTGGGATTTTGTTCGGTATTGAAAAAATTATCCCGAACTTGAATTTTCTTTGCGAAATGTTTAATCCTTGTTTTAGCGTGTCCATTGAGCTTGGGCCCATTAAGCCGCTTGTCATCCTGGGCCGCTCAGACGTTTCCGTTTTAGTTTGACACCTGACCCCCCTCGAGATATGTGTAACAAAGACGTCCGAAGGTGGACCGTCTTCCGCCTCGGTGTGAAGCGTCGTTTTGGCGGGTTGAGTCTTTCTCCGGGTAGCGTTGCCTCGTATAAGAGCAAGTTCGGCCTCGATTTTTGCATTTTGCAGTGCACTACCATCTTCATCCGGCCTATTCCTCTTCCTTCAGCAGGGGTTTCTTTGAAGTGTTCGTCCATTCGTCTTCTTTCTTGATTTCTTCGTCTTTTTGAAAAATTGTATCTGACATTGGATCACCCCTCTTCTACAGGTTCTCCTCTTCTTTTTCATGGACTCTTCTTCTTCTTCCGAGGATCTTTCCCCTTTGCCTCTTTCTCCCGAGTCGCCAGGCCCGTCGATCGCGCCGTGGATCGCGAACCTGATCTTCAATTTTGAGGACGACGCCCCTGCGGAACTGGAGGATGGACATGCCGAGCTCTGGGCCGAGTTCGATCTCGCAATGGCGGAAGCGGCGGAACAGGAGGCCGTCGCCCAGGACACCGCTGTCGTCAACGCTTTGATCGAGGTCGTCCCTAAGCTTGTTGAGGCCAGGGACGCCCTCATTGGAGCCGTCGGACGGGCGCGCCGGGCATAGAAGGACTTTTTCTTTTTATTTTGCTTCTTTGCCCAAGAACTTTGAAGTAGTACTTTTGCCTGTGTGTATATTTGTTGAAGGATGCTGAAGTCGTGAACAATGGTGGTCCTTTTGTAATATTATTTTAACTGCAGCTCGCCTTCTGTTTTGTTTTTCTTGTTTAGATCTTTGTCGACTTTTCCGAGTGGTCTTTTATTTTTTTCCTTTTGAGCACCATATGCATTTAGCGTAGCCCCGAGCAACGCGAGTTAGCACTTAACCTTTTTCCTCAAGCGTGCTTTTTAGGCGACTAGACTCATTCATCCATGGTTTCATAATCGAAGCTTTGTAGCGCTTCGGATTTTGGTCATGATCGCGGAAATAAGGCTGGTTTGCATGCGGGGTTGCACATGTGCAATACCATTAGGTGTAGCCCCCGACTTACTGCTTAATTGAGAAACAATTGAGTAGCAAGTCAATTGAATAGAAAATTCTGATACATGATACTTCTTTGAACAAAACATCCTCTTGATTAGTGTTGCGCATGCGCAACACTATTAGGTGTAGCCCCCGACTTACTGCTTAATTGAGAAACAATTGAGTAGCAAGTCAATTTTGGACATCCTATTGAACTTCTTCAGGAATAAAAACGACGTAGCTGCTCTATATTCCATGAGTTACTGATGATGGCGCCGTCTTCTCGTTTAAGCACTTTGTAGGCCTCGGGCGCGTTACTTATTCCAGCGATGTAGGGGCCTTCCCAAATGGAGATAACTTGTGCTCGTATTTACGACTCCTTATCGAGAACCAAATCGCCCTTGAGAACGCTTCGGTTTGGGACGTTTGGTTGTGATCTGGTAGAGAACTGAAGGTATCTGGCCGACTAGACCACGGCGATCTCTCTTGCCTCTTCTAACTGTCGATATCTTCCATTCGCTTTCCTCCGGCTCGTCCTCCTTGAAGCTCGGGACGGGGATCAGAAGGTCAATTCGGTAGAGTAGGACCGCCTCGAGCCGTGAACCGAAAAGAAGGGTGATTGCCGATAGATCTGCTGGGGTGGTTCTCGGCCCCAGTACGATGGCGTTCTTTCACCCATCGGGTGGCGTACGGTTTGAGACGGTCAAAGATCCGTGCCTTTAAGCCTTGCAGCACCATGCCGTTTGCTCTTTCCACCTGACCATTGCTCTTCGGATGAGCCACGGAGGCAAAGCAAATTTTGATGCCAAGCTTATCGCACCAATCTTGAAAGTCTTCTCCTCGGAATTGGGTTCCATTGTCCGTGATAATCTGTTTGATGCGCCCGAATCTCACCACGATTTCTTGGAAGAATTCCTTGGCTTTGGCGCCGTGATGGTAACCCTTGGTTTTGCTTCTATCCACTTAGTGAATTTATCGTGGCGACAAAGAGGTGAGTGAAATCGCCTTGAGCTTTCTTTAATGGGCCGACCATGTCAAGCCCCCAGACTGCGAACGGCCAAGTGATCGGAATTGTTTGCGACTTACGGCGAGTGCGTGTATTTGGCGAGCAAAAACTGGCGGCCTTCACAAGTTCGGACGATGTCTTCTGCGTCGGATCTGATGTCGGCGAAGAAGCCTTGTCGATATGCCTTGCCTACGGTGTGCTTGCGCGCGTGATGCCCACAAATTCTGAGTGGATTTCCACTGAGTAGCTTCTTTCCTTCTTCGGCGATGTGCATCGCCTTAGAACTCGAAGCACTTTTCGAAATAACTCTTCTCCTACCACCACGTAGCTCTTCTTTGCGCTGCGAGATCTTCTCGCTACATTCGGTCTTACGGAAGTTCATCTTTCAATAGGTAATTGAGAAAAGGGCCGTCAATCATGCCGATGACTAGGACCTCCTCTTCGTTGGATTTCTCTTGACTTGTTCGCTCTGCTTTTGGTTTATCGAGGTTTGTAGATTTCTTCAACAAAAACCCGGCGGTCGATGGCGAGTGGAACCCGATCTTGCCAATTAAATGCTTCTTCGTTGTCACGGCGGAGCACATGAATGAGCTCGGCCCGTCAAACTTGTCTTCAAGCTTCCGTACCTCTGGCGGTATGCGTCATGATGTCCTCGATACATGACCAATCTTTTGGACTTGATTGATCACCGGCATGGAGTCGCCTCGAATTGTTAGCCACGGATACCGGAGATATCGCGTCACGAAGTCCGTGGATGAGTGCTTCGTATTCGGCGGCGTTGTTTGATGCTGGGAAGTGGATTTGCAAAACGTATTTCAGGCGCTCACTTGTTGGAGAGATGAGGACCACGCCAGCTCCTGCGCCACTGAGCATGAGAGATCCGTCGAAGTACATTGTCCAATATTCCAGCTCTTCAATGTTTGTTGGGGATTGCAGTTCTATCCATTGGCGGTGAAATCGGCAAGTACACAGGATTTTATTGCCGTTAAGTGGCACGAAGGAGACTTCAAAGGCTCGAGCTCGATGCCCATTTTGCAATCGTCGATGGCTTCGGTTGTGGAGTATGTCCCCAAGCGGAAAGGTGGTGACCACCGTGATTGAATGCTCTTGGAAGTAGTGCTTGAGTTTGCGGGAGGCAAGCAACACGGCGTATAGTAGTTTTTGTACTTGCGGATAGCGTACCTTGGACTCTCCTAATACCTCGCTGACGAAGTAGACAGGTCTCTGGACTTTCTGGAGGTGCCCTTCTTCCTTCCGCTCTACCACAATTGCCGCGCTGACTACATGAGTTGTTGCGGCGATATAAAGCAAGAGGGGTTCTTCTGGCATTGGGGAACCAGCACAGGTGGAGATGACAAGAACGTCTTCAATTCTTGAGCGCTTTCTTTGTGCTTGATGGTCCATTGAAAATTACCTTGCTTCTTTAGAAGTTTGAAAAAAGGCATTCCCTGCGACCGATCGAAATGAATCTGCCGAGTGCCACCATGCATCGGTGAGCTTACGGGCGTCTTTACGATTGGTGGAGGGTTCATCTTGAAATTATATTGATTTTTTTCGGGTTTGCCTCGATGCCTCGTTGTGAAACAATGAATCCGAGTAATTTCCCAGACGGTACTCCAAAGACGCATTTTTCGGGGTTGAGCTTCATCTTGTAGGCCCTTAGGCTTTCAAAGGTTTCGGCTAAGTCAGATATGAGGTCTTCCTTCGCCCGAGATTTGACGACAACGTCATCAACGTATGCCTCCACATTGCGCCCGATCTGGGAATGAAAACACCGCTGTATTGCGCGTTGGTAAGTCGCGCCAGCGTTCTTCAAGCGAATGGCATTGTGGCGTAACAAAATGCTCCAAGCGGGGTGATGAATGAAGTCGATCTGATCTTCCTCCTTTAGCCTAATCTGGTGATATCTGAGTAGGCATCCGAAACTAAGGAGTTCGCGACCGTAGTGGAATCTACCACTGGTCAATACAAGGCAACCCGAAAGGGTCTTTGGCGAGCCTTGTTGAGATCGATATAATCAACGCACATCGCCATGACTTTTATTCTTTTTGCGAACAAGCCTTTGGGTTTGCCGACCATTCAGGATGGTACACTTCTTTTATAAAACTCTTTGCTAACGACCGTGATTTCCTCCTTGATGGCCTCCTTCTGTCTTGGCGAACCTTGAACATTTGCTTGATGGGTTTGGCCTTTTCGTCAACGTTCAAAGAGTGCTCGATCACCTCCACAGGAGCCGGGCATGTCGGATGGTTTCCGCGAAGATGTCGGTTGACGGAGGAAGGTGACAGCGCGTCTTCCTATTTGGCGGTGAGGCTGTCCCAATCAAAGGCTGTGCGGTTGGAGCTAGGCAATTCGAGGACTACCTTCTTGGTTCCCTCATCGGGCTTCAAGCTGTCTTTGGCTTTACTTCTTGGTCGGTACTTCTCCTTCATCTTCTTGATATCGGCCGCTTTGGGATCTTCTTTCTCTAAATGCGCTATCTCTTGAGCTTGACCATTTCGCGACTTTCTTTGTCGTGAGCGAGCGACCGCTTGACATTGCCATGTCACGGAGATTACATCCCTCGTACTGGCATTTTCGGGACGAGGTAGGTATAATGTGTACGACCATGAATCTGGCGGTAAGGGCCTTCCCGAATGGCGTGATATGCCGTCGGAAGTCGACCACCTCGAAGTTAAGGTACTCGTCAGGAAATTCTCCTTGGTTTGAGCGTGGTAGGTAAAGTGATTTGGCGAGTGGAACGAGGAAGAAGTTAGGGAATTACCCGTGGAAGGGTGCGAACCCGCCTCAACTCGGAGTGAGGATCTTCATTTAAATCGAAAGTCTTGGAGAAGAGTACATTGAGTCCGCTTCCTCCGTCGACCAGCACCTTCTTGAGCTTGAAGTTGCGAACCACCGGGTCCAATATCAGCGGAAATCTTCCGGGGTACAGGATGTGATCCGGATGGTCTGAGCGGCTAAAGGCTATGGGAACCTCGAACCATTTGAGGTCTTGAAGTCTTCTTGGCATGATGGCGTTGACGTCCCTTTCCGTGAGCTTTTGTTTTCGCTTTGATTCATAGGCCATTGAACCCCCGTAGATGTAATTGAGTTCCCGTTCCATCTTTTGATATTCTCCTTCGTCATCCTCAGGGGGATCTTGTCTCTTCTTCTCTTCTTCCTTTGCTTCGCCTTTGGCGGGTCGCCTTCTGGACTCTCTAGCGAACCTCCTCAGAGTGAAACAATCCTTCGCAGCGTGTTTACTATTTGGGTGAAAGGGGCAGATTGCCTCCATCACTGTGTCATAGTTGTCGGTTCGTGGCGCGCGTTGTCGGCCTTGCTTGGCTGCCGCCACTATCTCTTCAGTTTCCGCTTTCTGTCACGTTGCCTTGATGACTCGGCGTAGTCCTTCTTTTCCTTCTGTCGCGGGCGGTCATCCTGCCGTTCGGCCAAAGCATCTGAGGCCGTCGCATAACGATCCGCCAGCTCGAACATCTCTCTTACGGTGGAGGGTGGTTTTCGGGACATCTTCTTGATTAGGTCGGGATCATTGACGCCCTTTTGGAATGCTGCAATAACCGCCGCCTCTGAGATATCCCTGATTGTGTTCTTCTTCTGCATGAAGCGCCGGATGAATTCTCGGAGTGTCTTGTTCTTCTTCTGGTGAAGCTGGTATAGGTCCCATCTTGTGTTCGGGTCACTCGTAAGTACCACGAAAATTGGTGATGAAATGCTCACGAGTTCCTCCCAGAATCTATGGAATTCGCCGAGTCCGTGAGCCATGCTTGAGCGAAGAGGTGAGCATGACCGGAGATAATTAGCCATCACATTGTGATTCCCCAGTGACCATGATCGCAAGGGAGTAAACTTGGAGCCAAGCTTAGGATCTCTTTCTCCGTCAAATTTGGTGATGCTTTTGGGTTGAATTCTTGGGCCAAACCACTCGGCGGCGGAGAGAAAGCCGGATGCCCTCAATAGGGCCGTTGCCTCGTCTTTGCGGAGAACGCGTCGTGGCGACTGGCTCGGTGACCCTCACTTTCTCCTCCGTCGTGGTGGCGGAGGTTTGTGATCTTCTCGGTCGCCGTGACCAATGCCAGCGTTCATAGTCATCTCTGCGCTGCGGCCTCTTCATCTTCACAGTCCGCCTTCTAGCGCTCAAATCTGCACGAAGGTCGGCCGATCTTTGTCGGCGTCCTCTCCTCGTCGAAGCTCCGCTTTGTGGCGGCTGCGGGCCATATTCTTGCTTTCGACTGCGAGTGGACAAAGCGAGTCGAGATAGCTCCTTTTCTCTTGGCGCCTCTTGGTCTTCTTGAATTGCCGCCGCGCAACCATGCTTTGAACTTGGGCTCGATCGGATGGCGAGCTATCCGGTCGAGCAATGGTCCCAAGGTGTCGAGCGTCTTGGAAGCGGCGATGTTACTGGCGAGGAGTATGGAAAACCGACCGATTCCCCACCTTCGTCTGCAAGATTTCTTCATTCACGCTACGGCCTCTGTTCTGGAGGAGTCTCGCATGGTTTTCTTGATGGTGATGGTTCTCCTCCGTAGAATTTGCCGCGTCCTTTTGCGGAGGGTCCGTTCGATCACAAAAATCTTTGTGAAAGCTTGGGAATTTCCTACCTCATCCTCTGAATCGGAGTGCGGGAAGATGAAGCGTCTTGACACAGTGAATCCGAGTGGTTTTCTTGCATATTCGACCACTCGGGGCTCGCTATTAGCCAGTCCCGATTCGAGATGAGGATCAGGCCCTTGGCTTACTTCCCAAGGACAGATGGCCATACCTGCTCCCGATCCGAGTGGTTGGCCGGCTAAGAGAACCTCAAAATTGGCTCGGATCGGGCCGATCCGAATCAGAAGGAAAGATGACCAAAGTCATCGGCGACGAAATCCAGGCTTCCGAAACGAAATACCTGAGCCGGCGCGAAGGTGGCCATGCTTCTGAAGATTGCCATCGAGCTTGCCGCAATTGATCCTAGCGCAGCCCCTACCTGGCGCGCCAACTGTCGACGTTTGTTACCGACAATAATGAAAAAGGGGACTCTGTGGCTGGACCCAAACTTCGATGGTAACACAAGAACACCCGATGTATCTGAGTTAAGGGCTCTCGCGATGGAGATAATACCCTAGTCCTGTGCTCTGGAATTATATGTGGCTAACTAATAGTTGATGAGATATTGTCCTGTCTCCTTGAGGTGCCCCGCCCCCTCCTTTATATAGTAGAGAAGGCGGTTACAATATTGAGTCCTACTCGGATCTGAGTAGGGGTTTCTATCGAACCCGTATTGGTTTGGATTACAATCATCCTGCTCAATCTGACTCGGTTTCCTTAACTAAGGTCTAGCTTTGATTCTTCATGCTTTGCTCGCTCCAAATAGCCATAACCTCATCCGATCGGCACGGTCCAATTTCTTACGGCTGGGCTTTATTGGATTGCTGGTGGGCCGGGCATATATATCCCACATATTAAACTTCTGCATTCGGCGGCCGTTCCCGTTGGATCCTTTGCCATCGAGACCGTCTTACTCCCGAGGCAAAGGCGGTCCACATAACTGAGAAGTCAGCATTGCGAGGATTGGGAATGCCGAGGCGATCACTAGTTTGCGGCGGTGGCTACTTTATTTGATCCTATCTCACGAGCCGTTCGACATTCTCGACTTTATCATCTGTGAGATTGAAGATGCTATGCAGATGCTATGAGTTTGGCTAGACAACAACCATTTGCGCATATAATTTCTTACATATCGAGTACCTTCGCTCGAGCGAGCATCGTGAGGAGTACACGGAAGAGGCGAGTTAGTCTTCGTCGATACATGCCTCCATCCCTTGGCGGCGATCGCGAGAGGACAACGTTCCATGAGGAGGCTCGGGAGCGGATACGAGGCGAGAGAGACCGCTCAATGGGAGGACCGAGCACTAGCGGTGAGGAGCATCTTTGGGTTGGCGCGGATCATTGATATTGATTGGGATGGCGGCGGCGATGAGGAGGAAGACCACGAGTACTTTCGGCGATGCGAGCCCATGACCACGAGGCGGTGGATCGGGCTCATGCACGAGGACCGAGACGACTTCGGTACTGCACCGTTAGCGACTCTGACGTGACACCGGTGACACCGTCTTCTATTTCTCAGCCCACAGAGCTTACTCACGTACTTGCTTTGATTGTTGAGTTGCGAAGTCTCGAGCGACTTCAATTGCCCAACGGAGACACAGACCCAATTACTAGAGAGATGAGGTTGCATCGTGACGACCCAGCGGCTTTGGTACAGTCGGACACAAATGGCTCGGATGTTCACTTTCTTCTCGGTGCTTTGGTCGGTTGTACAATGCAGATTGGTCTTACCTGACCTCATTTGCCGGCTCGATTCCACCTCCGCTCTGGCATTCTTTGCCCCACTTGCTTGTTGGGGCTTCTGCCCTCCGTGTCCACGTTCCCCAGCTCCTCGGTCTTGGCGGGGATGTTCTCGAGACTAGCGATGATAAGGCATCGCCGTTGTCCACTACTCCACCTACTTTAGCGGATGCACCCACGCCGACCATAGCGCCCGTGCTCGTGAGATCGAACATCGTCCGTGCATCTTGACATGGTAGCGAGATGGCTGCTTTCGAGTGTAGTATCGTTGAGTTCCGCACCTATCGAAGCGGTGCCGACTCCTCAAGTTGGCGGCGATCCGATCATTGCCTCGAGTGTGCTCTGTGAGTTCACCTCACCCTGAGGCCCACGATGAGGATAACCTGCGCCAACATATGCGGAACATCGGTCTCGGGACTCAACACACATTCTTTGTGATTGCTCAAATCACGAGAATATTCTTGTCTGAGTGTTGTGGATCGACCTCCGAACTGAGCGGTCTGCGCCTGAGACAGGCCCATCAGACCCCTTGCGGTGACCAGCGATTGCTCGACCCCTTCACCAACAGGTTCACGGGCCCCTCATGAGGAGACTAAAGCTACAAAGTCCCGGAGGAGAACCTCGGCAGGCAGCGATGCGCGGTGTTGGCGCGAGGCGATAGGGAAGACTCCAGCTCGGCTCCGATCTTTTGGTACTAGTCCAAGCAGACGAGTAGTTATTTGCTTAATGTGCCACTTGTCTTTTCGGTTGTTATGCACTCTAACTTGCTTGATATGTCGTATTTCGATTTCGCTGTGTTAGCCTAGATTGGAGCGATGCATTTCATGGCGATTTTATTTAACTTTGTACTCTTTCATGACAATCTGTGCGAAAGCTTTTTGCGGTAGGATGGTCCGGTATACATATATTTACACATACCGGATCATCTGATTTATAATTCGTTGTAGCCCACGGTGAAAGTTATGCGCATAGGGGATGATCCGGTGCGTTATCTAACCTTGGCGGATCGTCGGTATGTGTCGGCTCCGTGCTTGAGGAGAGCACCTAGCAAGACAACAGTGTAGAGCTTTAGTCTCGGCCAATCACTTTCTGCTGCGATTGCTACGATCCGCGAGAGAATAAAGGCGCTATCTATCGATTACACGAAAGGAACAACTACGAGTGGCGCAACATTGGATAACTTCGTCCTTACATGAAGATCCGACAAGAGCTAACACCACTAAAATCAACTCGGCACTCGTGGCCGTGCGTTCTCGGTGGGAATGCCCAAAGATCGGGCGGGAGCTGGATCGACCTCGCTCTCTGCTGAGTCGCCCGGCGAGCTCGTGGAGGTCTTGATATTGAAATGGTCTACTCTCGTCACCATCGGACCCGATGGGCTAGCGGTGATGTCGTAGGAAGCGAGCTATGGGTCATGGGGCCCACCCTCGGGTTAGTCTCAGACAACTCCGGAGACCCCCAAGCCCATGACCCATGCTCTCCTACGACATCACTAGCCCATCGGTCCGATGGTGGCGAGAGTAGACCATTTCAATATCATGACCTCCACCCTCGGACCGACTGCAGTCGCGAGGTCGATCCATCGGCGATCTTTGGGCATTCGAACCGAGAACGCATTTTATTACGTTGCCGAGTTGATTTTAGTGGTGTTAGCTCTTGCTTCATGTAAGGACGAAGTTATCTGAATGTTGCGCCACTCGTAGTTGTTCCTTTCGATAATCGATCGATCCATGAAATGTAGTGCCCCCATGAGCGATGTGAACATTTAGGACCGTGCGGGTGATTAATTACTTCAACACTAAATCGATGCGAGCGGTATGGCCATTTACGTTGCACTCTTTAAGCTTGTGGAGTTCGGGCATGAAAGATAACCGAAGGCTTTTTGCGGTAGGATGGTCGGTATACATATATTTACACATCTGGGATCATCTGATTTGTAGTTCGTTGAAGCCCACGACAAAGTTCTCTGCGAAAGGAGGATGCGATGTGCACATATTTACATAGGCAGGATAATCACAGTGCTTGCTTTTCTACCTCTGGGACGATCGGTATGCTAGGCGCGGCGTCCTTCACCTTCCGTTGCTTATATTAACGCAGGAGAGCAATTACCCCATTCGTGTTCACAACTTCCCAAATTCCCCAATCCATTCCTCCTCCTCGGCAATATCGCCTCATCGTCCTCATCCTCCTCGGCCCAATGTCGGCTCGGGCGAGTCCGCCCGGAAGCGGCGCGACTCGATCTCCGTCGCCGTCGGGCGATCGTCGGCGTCAGTGGTGGGTCCCCGATCTGCGAAGGAGGAGGAGGAGGAGCCGCAGTGGAGGAGGCCATCGGCAATGGCGGCGGCCGACCTCGAGAGGCCGGCGAGGGAGGAGGAGGAGGAGGAGGAGGTGGAGGAGGAGGAGGAGGCGGAAATGGGCGGCGGGAGCGCGGCGGCGGCGTTAGCGAGGAGGATGCCGCGACTACATCCCGTCATGTACCGCTTGGACACCTCCTCCTCCTCCGGCAACGTCAATCTCTCGTCGGACGAAGACGACGACGACGATTTCTGGATGTAGATAGAGTAGCTTATCTAGGTATCTAGTTGGCGCATAATTATGATGTACTACTGGCGCCCCTTTTGGATGTACATTTTGTGTGTTACATAACTTAATGTATCTGTTTTGGAAATGTTAATAGAATTGAAATTTCAGAAAATGACACTCGAATTCTCCCCTCAATTCGCGGTCTCCCCAAACTGCTGGCGAAGTCAAATTTAACTAGACAGGATCATCCTCTTTGTACTATTGGGAGAGGTTGTATTTCGAAGGCTTTTTTGCCGGAACAATGGTCCGGTGTACACTTGAGCCAATGAAATATGGGACCGTATGAGTCAATGTAATGTGAATCTGATGGCAATTTTGCGGCGACATGTTTAAAGTGCCAAATAACCAAATCTCTCCCCCAAACTATGGGCGGACCATCCGGTATGTGGAATAAATCCCTTTGATGTCTGACGCCTTTGTAGAAATCGTTGGAACCACCTGTGGAAATCTTGTGCACTGCCTGTGGAAATTCCTAACCCCTAAAATCTCTAGGCGGGAGATCGAGTGCTCCCCCCGTCCAAAGCGGCAAAGCCAAATTTCCCCCGTCGATGCCTCCACACCACCGCCTTCGATGACATCCCCTCGGGCTCGCGCCTGCGATAACCGTTCCGGCGCGCTCGGTGACCTCTCCGCGAGCTCGCGCCTCCGACTACCGTCCGCCGCGCCGTCGCCCCCTTCGTCCACGTCGCCTCGCTCGGTGACCTCTCCGTGGCCTTGCTCCTCCGACGAACTTTCCGCCGAGCCGTCAACTGCCGAAGCCTCACCCTCGTCGACGCGGACGCCTCACCGACGCCGCCCCGTGGTAATCCGACTTACTTTCTGATTCAAGAATCAAGAAAACAACAAGGAACAAACGAAAACATAGCAGCGCAAGAGAAAAAGCGGAATATAGATTGATAAGCGATAATATGAACTTGCGACTCAAGTCTTTCTCTTCACTTGTGAGCCTTTGGATCTTCATACCGTTCGATTCTTGAAATTCTCTTGAAATTACTCTCCCAATTCTATATAATTCTTCAAGCTTGATGGTACCACGATATGAAGTGGTCCAAGTAATACTCCTCTATAAGCTCATGTGGCGAAATTGAGGCCAAGAAAGGGTACTAGTATCAATTCTATTCTTGCTAATCCTTTGATGCCTTTCTGTAGGTAAAATAAACCTCGGCAAATAGCTACTTTACGCTCTTCAGAGTCCTTCCTAATTCAAAGCATTTTTCCGCTTTTACGATCCATGCATTAGGATGATTTCCATCGAATTTTGGAAACTCCACTTTAGGACCTTTGCTAAAGTTCTGCTTTGTAATGAGCCTGTCATCTCCGGACCATCATTCCTTCCGTTGCTCTAGGCCATTGATAACCCAGTTATAATCGGGACCTTGCTGTTATACAAATATATATTCTGACTGAAAGGGTTGATCTGAGGCCTATAAGCTGGTACATAAGGAGGAGTGGAAGTACTAAGCGAGGTGCAAATGCTCCGATAGCTAATGTGGGTGGATACACACTAACACCGTAAGTTCTACTTCTTTGTTTACGTATTTTGTAATGGCATTTGTCTCATCATAGGGAAAGTAGTAGCGGTTTGCGAAATGCTAAAAGGAATTTGAGGTAGTTCTTGAGTAAAATGGTTAGAGGCATAAGATTGTCCACTACGGGGTCTCAAACATATTCAACTTTGAACTGGCCCTTCTCATATTAGCTTTAGTTGCTCTTCCTCCTTCAGATTTCCTTCATTACTCGGAACTTCCCCATGACCAGTTATCAACTATGGTCTTAAGCATCTCCATGATTTGATCTATTTTCGCGAGTTACCTTGCATCATACGAAGTTTATCAATATCAGCTAAGGTAATTACTACTTCCAATATCATCCTTCAGATTGAATAGGAAACTTCATCTGCACTTGTGAGCTTTTGGATCTTCATTGCAATCTGTTTTGTAGTAAGATGGGAGAAAAAAAATTGCCCGCCAAGAAGGTGCGTAAGAGGAGCCTGATTGGAGAGCTCGGTGGTAATACACCGCTGCAAGAGGAGAAGCGATCTTGGGAAGGCTGACAAGACTTAGGCGAGAAGGATGATGAAGCCTGCCGGGGAAGAACACCGAGCCCATCGTTTTCCTTAGGCGCGATGGTTCCTCGTCATCGTACAAGAGCCCAAGCCAGTTCCATGCCCACGACCAGAAGCGGCGGCGTGGGGAAATCGACTCGACTCGATCCCAATGAAGAGGTATTAAGAAGAGTGAGCTTGTTTTATTTGTAGCTTGGCGTGGACATAATTGCATTTCCTTATGTTTGCGTATTCCTCGTGTTTATTTCTATGAAGAGGCGGAAAGGCGATCCGCCGACTAGGCTGCGATTCAAGAGGTAATTGAAGATACCTCGGGCATGTTCCGTGGATTCCTCTGCTGCAACAAGCACGACCTCACATAAGCAGCAGGAGGAATGAAGTAGGAACAAGTTACCGGCAGGCACTTGGTATATCACGAAGGTCGGTCCTTTAGGAGAGCCCCTAGCACCTCGTGAGGCACTATCCTAGTTCCGAAATAGCTGCGGCTGTCTTGTCAAGGACAATGTCTCCATCACGATTGATAATTGGACAAAGGTGGCCGACGCGACAAAGGCACACCTTTGGACCGAGCTGCAGAAAATCATAAGGTTCCCCACAGAGTATGAGGCCATCGCTAAGAAGAATGCCTTGGATGTGATGGGGAAGAGCTTCCGGAACTGGAGGTATGAGCTGAACAAGTACTTTGTGAAGGCGGAGGCGGACACCATTCTAGAAATATGGAAAAATCACCGCGGGTAAATGGGCGGAGTTTGTCCGTGAAGACCACAAGGAAGCCATAGCATTGGCGAGGTGTCTGATGCCCTCGCAAAGAAGAACAAGTACCCCCATCACCTAGGCACGGTGGGTATGCCCCTAAGATTGTTGAGTGGAGGAGTAAAGAAGAAGAGGCCCGTCTTTGGGATAGAGAACCCATTGGCGACACAGAGCGGCGAGGCAAAATTGGGTCCTAGCTCGCCAACCCAGCAGCAAGAAGGGTCGCAAAAGCACGGTGGACCCTGCGGTCCTGGAAGTTTCGGCCAAGCTGCAGAAGATCTCGCACGAGCAAGCGGAGGATCTTTCGTGCGAACGAGGAGAATAGCGACCTAACGGGCGTTGGGAACCAAGGAACACCCAGGTCGCACTCGTGGTGTCGGAAGTCGAGTGGGCTTCAAGCATGGGTTCCCGGAATATCAAGACCAATACAAGTCGCATCAAAGATATAAGAGGACCATGGCTGATACAATAAGACAGCTGGCCTAACAAGAGTTTTTAAGATTGTGGGAAGAGAAGGAGGCAGAAAAGGTGTTACAAGCGCGGTCGGATGACAACCCGAGCCCGGCCCGCATCCGGAGTAGCGTCGGGTCCGCGCCAGTCCCAACGCCTCGATATCCTGTGGATGATATCACAAAGGCAACCAAGTGCAAGCTCTGTGCACATCTGGAGCAAGGGGGCTTGGTCGTCGAGCTTCTTTGAGGCGTGGCATATCCGAACCTGATACACAACCAACTGTCCGATTGGTCATGCAAAGGTGCAAGTGGACATCGTGCTTGTTTAGTGCCTTGGCTTGTGGAAGCTACCATTCAGCACCCACGATGGCGTAGAGACCATCAAGATGCAGTTGGGTCATTTATTGTATGGCCCAAGGAAGATATTGCATTGATACAAGAGAGGTCGAGAGGCCAAGCTGACAAGTCAAGGCGTCCTACCTCTTCCAAAATTGCCTACACCACAAACCGCATCTTCTCTGCCGTGGCGCCTTCCACCACAATACATCTTCTCCATGGGCGCCTTCCCACAATGGCGCATCTTCTCCACCGTGGCGCCTTCACCACAATGCGCATCTTCTCCACCGTGGCGCCTTCACCACAATGGCGCATCTTCTCCGTGGCGGCGCTTCACCACATGCGCATCTTCTCCATCACCGGCGCCTTGTGCACGCATGCACCACCTCCGTTGCCCCAACCGTCTGTAGCGCCTCATCTTGGCGATGTTGTTGGTTGCAAAAAAAACAAAAGTAGATTGCAATCAGCGGAGTACCACCAAGTTAAAGAGGAGTGCCAACTCCACTCGGTCTGAACCATGCCTTCACTAGAGACTTATGAGCATGGCAATCCATTTCTCCCCATGGAGCGGATCAGCGAAGGACCATGGGAGTTGAAGAGACTCCATGGTAGGTACTTGAGGGCATCTCGTCTTGGGGTGAAGGGCATTCAAGCCGCCGTCCCTCGGATGTCTACAAACACAAGGATACTTGCTACGTGCGGATCGATTTTGGTGACTTACAGCAGATGTTCCGTTTTGGAAAACTCGACATCAACTTGATTAGCGTGTGGTGCCTGTAAGTTGGCCATTGACCTACCCCTACATTGTTATATCGGCTCTTGTAGTTGAGTGCCAAGTTGAGTTCCTCTTTATAGTAATGGCTTGTTAGATCATTCAAAAATTGGCGAGAATCCATATAATTTTCACTAAATCGTAAGTTGGCGATTTTAGTGGTTTTTCCTTTTAAATAAAGTTAACTTCGCCAAATCTGTCTAACAAGATGCATTTTGCCAAAATATGATATTTGCCAAAATGTCATGTTTCCCGACATTCGACATATAAATTGGCGCATTGACCATTGACTTAATTACGTGTAGAATGCAATATAACGATGTTAAAAGATGGGAAAATGTGTGGGTTCCTTGACCCCTGCGGATTAGCTAGTAGAGCTTAAGAGTTGTACTCAATGAAAAGGAGTTGAAGGATAAGAGGATGGCGGAAGCAGAGATAGAAGAAAAGCGGCATCCCTGACCCAAGATCGCCAAGTACATGTGGGGATATACATAGCAAAAGCAATGCTCGGATGCAAGACAAGGACGTCATAATGGCTCCTACAATTTTAAGTAATCTTCTCATTAAATCAATCGTTGCTAAAAGTTCAGTTTGCACCATAATCACTCGTCAAACTTACATAAGTTTTCGTTCAGCGATCACTTCATTTGTTTTATCTTTGTGCGAAGCGGAAGCGGATATATGGTCCTTGACTCATCGAGAACCCCAGGAATCTTACAATGAATTCACCCATCTTAAATGCGTAAGAAATATATATACACAAACATACATAACGTAATTTATTTTATGATATGATAGTTACTTGTTGTTGTTGACATTGAGTAGGGGTTTCAAGCATTACTGCGAAAAAGGAAACATGATCTGCGAAGGGTCAAATAAGATGCTTTGCTATATCCACCCATGGGTAAGAAGGCGCTTGTAATGCTTCAACATAATTGCACTACTAAGGAAGGGTATTACCAACTGAACTAATTCCATACATTATTATTTGATTTGAAGTGCCACAAGCAACCTCGAGCGGTGTTCTTTGTGGATACTACGTCTGCGAGTTCCTCGGGATCAGCGGGAGGTCTGAAGCAACCCTCGGGGCGTAAGCCTATACAAATTGGCGATTCAAGATTATTTATTATGCGGTTCTCGATTTCACTATTGTTTAACCTCTTTATTTCCTACTTTATTATCGCGGTGAAGATTGCAAAGACCACTTTGGCACTCATCGATGATGACCTTTGCAATGTGCAAAAGGACATGTGCCGTTCATTAAATCGTGAAGTCATCCATGAGAGAGGTAGTTTCTTTTACCGTGAAGGTGAAGTGGCGAAGCATGCTACACTTTGTAATTGGGAGATGAGGATAGATGGACCGTGAACAACGATGTATATATATATTTTTGAAAGACACCAAGGCAGTAATTTATATTAGATAGAGAATATCGAGGAGTACATGTAGGATCACTTTTGGAGAGTTTTACAAGGAGAATATCGAGGAGTATATATATATAACCTTGTGTATATAACCTTGTATATATATACATAATGCAATTATGATTTATATGTGCTTTGTATATATAATCCTTGTCATTGTTATGTATGGATTTGTCTTTGAAACAGTGATGTGATTGATAGAATGTATGCATTTATGCAGGAGGGCGGCTTAAGCTGCGCTGTAAAAATGCTTATTTATCTTGGGGTGCTTAAGCCACCCGACCCGATAAACGCATTTGTGCGAGCGGTCTACTTAAGAAACCGCTGTAAAATAAGCATTTGTGCGGCGGGTTCTTAAGCCATCACTGTACAAATGCATTCTATCTGGCGGATGGCTTAGAACCGCTTTGCACAAATGCTTATTTATGCAGGCGGTTTCTTAAGTAGACCGCCTGTACAAATGCGTTTTACAGGCGGCACCTAAAAACGCCTATGCAAATATACCGATTTGCACAGACCTTCGATTCTGGCGGATGCAAAACGCTGTGAAGATCGTTACCAACGCTTTGTACAAATGATTTCTGTAGTAGTGCCATGGATCGTGAGACCAGAAACAAGTCAACCCGCTTTTGCAAAGTTCAGTGGAGCAATCATTCAGAAAGCGAGGCAACTTGGGAGCGCGAGGAAGATTTGAAGAAGGAGTTACCCAACCTTTTCCCTAGCCGGCCCTGAATCTCGGGGTCGAGATTCTGTTAAGGGGGGAGGTTTGTAACATTTCTAAATTTTGAATATTTTAATTTAAATGATTTAAATGAATTTTTGAGAATTTCTAGAATTTATTTGCATTTATTTGAATTTTTAGAATTTAAGCATTATTTAAAAATTAATTTAATAATGAAAAGTTTCAAATAAAATATAAATGGAAATATTTTATTTGAGTTCAAAATGTCTTAAAATATTTTCTAGAATTTTTCTAGAATTGTTTTGATATTTTAAGTGCCTCAAATAATTTAAATGAATATTCGAAATTATTTTTATTAAAAACGATTGAAATTGAGTGAGCGAGTAATGGGCCAAGCCCACTCATGCGCCTTGAAAACCCTAAGCGTCGCCATTTTGTTTTCACCGTTGGATCGCATCGGATGGTTGAGACTCGGCCGTGTCGTTTCATCGCCCGCGCCGTTGGATCGCCGCGTGGACGGACGGATGGTGGCCACGTCGTTTAGTTCTCCGCTTCCGGTAACGCCGCCGCCGAGCTTTACTACCAAAGGAAACCGTCGCCATTAACGCCGGTGCACTACCTCCGCCGCTTCATTAGCTGGTACACGGTATAAAGCACTTTGTTCCGCTTCCGTCGAGCCCTTTCACGCAAACCGAGGATCGCCGTAGACACCGCACACGCTCGCCGTAGTTCTGTGACCATCCGCCGTGTTTTGTGCCCGCTCCGGTGACTCTCCGCCGTCGCCGCACCCACCGGAGTACTCCTCGCGTTGAGCCGCACCGGAAGGACCACTTCTTCTCGCCGGAGGACGCCTGGAATGCCGTCGCCGCGGTGTCGTCCCCAACTCCGGCAAGAACCGTGCCGCTGCGACATCACCGCTTCTTCGAGCTTTGCTAGCCGTTGGATCTTCGTTCAAGCGTCCAGATTCGTCCACGTCTTCAATCACCAGTAAGTGCCATCTTTTAACCATAGCCGTAGGATTTTCAATGGATGGCTAGGATAGTGCCATGTGCCCGTAGCTGGGATCGCCCACGTGTGCTCAAAAAACCAGTTAATTGTTAGCCGTTGGATTTGTATCGGACGATCTGGAATTAGCCACGTAGTCATCGCCACAGTAAACCTCATTATCAATTGTCAGCCGTTAGATCCGGATCGTGTGGTTCCTATTTTGCCAAGTAGCCATTTAACTGTAGCTTGAATCAATCTGAGCCATTGATTTTGAATCGAGCGGCCGGATTCCGCCTGTATTGGGCCAATATCGGCGTCGATCGTGTCTGCTGAGGCAAAGGCGTCGCCGCGATCGCCGTAGCGGTCGACGTCACCTGGTTTAAATCGGCCGTTTGATTTTGATCCTACGGTCACAAATGAGCTACGCATCAGCACCGCAGTAGCAGATCAAAGTGTCGGTGCAATCTTGGCTGTTGATCGCATCGCACGAATCTTGATGCTTGACTGGATTAATTGAATCGTTATTCGGTTTATTTTCCGTCGTTAGATTTTGATCCAATGGATGACATTGCGCCACGTGTCGCCACTGCGATGGCGAGCCGAACAAGCGTTTGATCGTAACGTTAAGCGAAATCGGACGGTTGATATTGATTTGAGCTCTCGGGTGATAATGTCTTGACCGTGTCATGGCGGATCGTTCCATGTGGCATCTTGGCGTCGCGATAGCGTCGATAGTGGGGCCCACATGTCGGACCCGACGCGGTGAATCTTGACGTCGTTTGTGGCGTCATCTTGGCGTCATAATTCGATTTTTCGTAAATAAATATATTCGGTAGAAAATGTTTTCGGTGCTGTCGTCATAAATAGTGATGCTGACGTCATAATTATGGATTTTTCCATATAAAAATAAATAAAGAAATTCGGTTTATTCTTTTTGATTTATTTTAAATTTCAAATGCTTATAACTTTTGCGTTTTAACTCCGAGTTGAGTGATTCCAATTTCTAAAAATTTGTAAAATCAAGATCTATTTATTGGTAAATTTTATGGAATTTTTAGAGTTGAGTTGCTCTCTGAAAAAATGAATTTATTGTGTGTACGTTGTTTTTAATTAGACGTTGATTTGCCGGAGGCTTACGAGGGGGAATTTCTAGAGCAAAACCAAGCTTTAGGCCAAGATCGGTAACTTTTTGAAGGCAAGTTATGCTTTGACCATTTTGATCCTATGTTTTGAAATGTATTTTGTTTTAAACTTTGCATGCTAATTCAACTAAAAATTGATTTAATTATTTTGGGTGAATTAGTTAACCAACCAAATTGTTTATGCCACCTTGATATTATTTGTATGCCATGATTCCTTGATAACCTAAGTTCGGTAATGATAGTTGGTTAATGATGTGCTAACACGGGAGGCTAGACTGTGAATAGTCGCTTAGTCATGCATACTACGTGAATAATCTTTTTGAATACAAAAGCAACTTGATTAAAGAATGGTGAATGCTTTTTGATAAAAGTGGAGTGCTGTTGGTAATGATGTTGGAATGTAGAGACCTGTGTGGTTCTACATGAAAGCTGATTCTGGGCATGTGTTGCAGATTAAATAACACAGGGTGGAATTGATTTGGGCTGGGGCAAGTGGACCGAGGCTTTGTGCCAGGTGGGCCTGTGTGGCAATTGGGGGTGGGTTGAGTGATGTGAGGGCTGTGTGCCAATTTGAGAGAAGGAAGTCTTGCCTTGGTCATTTAAGAATCTTACCTTGCAAGCCTTTGACCTGAGTCTCTCGTACAACCACATGTCTGAATGGGAAGACCTAGCTTAGTAGGGTTCTGATGTCTTACCTTTGATACCTCGAGGTGGCGATTACAGGGGAATAGCTGTATGGGGGCGATGCACGTGCTTGGCTTGGTACCCATCCAACGGTGTTTGTCAGTCCTATACTTCGGCTCTAAGTGAGGGAAGTGATAGTGAAGACAACACGGAGTGGTTCTTAGGCTAAGATAGAAGTCTCTGAAAAGCTTTATTACTGATTAATCGCCTTTGTGGTGTCTGTTGTATCTTGTGGGTAAAGTGTACAACCTCTGCAGAGTGTCAAAACTGTTCGAATAGCCGAGTCCACAGTACTGGATAATGCTCGGGGATTACAGTCAAGGGGTAGTGTTTGAAAATAAAATGGAAGGGGAGACTGTGTGTCTAAAGAAGATGAGTAGGGACTATGTGTCCAAAACAATGTGGAAAACAGATTGAGAAATATAATGATTATATAGTTTTGATGCTTTTAATCTCAATAGATAATAATTTAAAATATGGTTGCAAAAGCAAAATAACCAGAAAAGCCATTCCTTCATAATAAGCCATGCATGTAGTAAATAGATCTGCATTTGTGCATGACTTGTTGAGTACGGTGTGTACTCACCCTTGCGGACAAACTTACCAGAAGAAGAAACTACGCCTGCTTATGAAGAGGAGTACGTTGAAGGGCCGGAGAACTAGAGAATCAAGCCTCAGTCAGGGCGTCTGTGGAAGAAGATGGAGCACCACGAAGATTTATTTTATTCTACTGTTGAACTTTGTTATTTGATTATTGTAAGCCCTGTGTGGCGTATTATTGTAAGGGACCATAAGGTCGCACAACTCGTTTAAATACATGTTTGCAATACTTATTTGATATTCCGCTGTGTATGGTGTGATATTATACCCTGTTAAGCCTGTGTGCACTAGCGCGATCCTGGACTAATGCAGAATACACAGAGTGTCCGGATTTGCAAATTCGGGGCACGACACTATATCATGTGAATATGATATGTGTACTAGATGTTAAGTATGTATTGTGAATAAATGTGATATGTATATTGTAAAGTGTTTGTATTCTATATATATTGTGAATGTGATATGCATACTATGTATAATTTGTAAAAAAACTAATACCATCACCCAACATCACAATCGGTTCCAAACTAGAATCGATTGTGATGTGGCCCTCATCACAATTAGTTTTGAGCTAGAACTGATTGCGATGTGGCTCTTATCACAATCGGTTCTTACTCAGAAGAGATTGTGATGACTATTTAACACTATCGGGTAAAAATCACTATGATAATGCCTCGTCGTCATTATGTAATGACTTTGTATCACCACCAAAACAGATTGTGATGACCAAAATGAACCGATTGTGATGTACATTCCTGTAGTAGTGTTAGTTGGACAAAAATTGTATTACCAACGATTGGGTTTTTGTAGCTAAGCTTAGACATGCTTATTAGTACAATGGGTTCATATCACATACTGAATATTGATAATCTTGAATTAATGGGATATGGAATTATGCAGGTAGCTACTATTGTAAAATTTATTGTGTCGTGGCAAGGTATATTGCCATTGGTCTTGGTTAAATAAAATAGTTTTTTCTCAAGCAAGTTGATGAGGACATCAGTACTATGGATATGACCACACCTGGTTAGACCAACTCCAACACAACATCCTTGGGCCAAGAAAAGGGATATATCAAATCCATCATGTTTTGGAATCCAATTCGGCCTCCTCATACCACCCTGAAGTATAAAAAAGCATAACTTTTGCATATGATGTCCAATTGGAGAGTTCTTGTACTTTTTGGAAAGCTTACAACAAGACCTTTCTAATGGGTCTAGTCCCAGCCCCAGATTAATTGTGGATCAGTAGAAATCATTAAAATAATATACTACAATACTGTTCTAGTCCCAAGGCCAAGTTGTGTGCACCCCCTAGCTGCATACAACCCTAGGACAACCCTCTCACATCCCTCCCTCTCATATACTCAGTAGGCACCGCTTTAGATACTAGGGTTTTTGTTGAGCATAGTTTTAGCCTAGGGCCAAACTACATTGTCCACTAGACGTGTTGAACGACCGCCTGTTGAGACTTCTTCGTAAAACCCCACCTTTGATCTATATTTTCGTGAACCTCAATTCTTATTTGCAATTTCAGATTGCTTTTACTATCGTTCTTGCTTGTTCTTCGGTTGCTTGCAGGAATTGAACCTCGTGTTTAGGGTGATTGTGCCCACAGCAAGATTAATACCCTCCAGAGTTGGTTTAGCGATTGCTAAGGTGTATCGTCATTGTACGTTGTAGTTGAATCATCAAAGTCAGTTCCACCAAATCGAAATTATCGCTCTCATCGAAAGATCGAGACATAACCTCACATCAGGTGGTATCAGAGTGCCAGGTTGCTCGGTGACAGATTTAGTACCTTTTGATTAGTTTTTTTTCTATCCTAAATTGAAAATTACTCCACAAAAATTTAACTTTTAGATTCAAGCTGGTATTTTAGTGAGTTTTGTTAGATTTTGATCTGTTAGAGTCCTTGTTTTATTGGCTGATCATTTTTCCTTCACGTAGCTTTTATTTCAATCTATTTAGTATATCATTTTACTCATAACTTTTGCATACGAGCTCGGATTATAGCTTAATTTCTTGCACTTTCTTGAAACCTTGGGTCAAGCTTTACAAAAACCTAGTTGGGCATGGACTCTAATTCTGTAGCCAAATTAGTTTAATCTTGCTGTCAAAGTTGTGAAGCAAGTTGTATTTCCGATCCAAATTGGTTTCGTATTTTGATTATAATTCTCATGTTCGAACTATGATTGAGAAGTTTTTGTACTTTCCTAAATCCTTAAAGAGTCTTCTAAAAAAATGTTTTTGGGTGTCCTTTGTGATTCGGACTCCTTCAAATCAAATTTGATTCAGATTTAGATTTGGTCAGATCAGCTGAATTTAGGTCAAATCTGTGCACCTTAGTGTTTTGGCTATAACTTCTATATACGAGCTCCAAATTGTGTGTTCGTATACTTATTTTGAAGCATAGAACATTGTCCTCAATTTGTTACTTTGTGAGCAAACTAGATTTGGTCATTTTCATACTTTAATTGTGGTGACAAATGTATTGCACTGTTCTAGAAGAATTTGCGTTTCTTGCTTCAATTTGTGTTGTAGCTTTGTTACTTTGAGTTGGTGGAGTCCAGTAACATCTACAAACTATAAAACCCCAAATATATGAGTACACCGACCTTTGGAAACCAATTTATCCTTTGTGAATACTTTGATCCCAAATGAGACTAGCTATTTGATATTGCTTAGGGCTGCTCTACTTCATACATTGCATAATCCTGAATTACCATATTTGATATCAAGTTAGAGATTCCAAAACTTTGTTTATACTAGTGTTGACCGAAAGTCACTCGAAGAAGAAAAGAGAAAGAAAGAGCCAAAAGGACAAAAAAAAGAAGAAAAAAGAAAAGAAAATAGTGACCGGTCACACTACTCTAAGCAAAACCCTAATTTGTGTTCGTTATTTTTAGATTGTGCAATTCTATTAATTATTGAGCAATCTTATGCCCTCTTTACATTCTTAAAGCAATAAGCTAGCGTCTCTCTATGACTTATGCAACAGAGTTTTTGATGCCTTATATTTTATAGCTCATTCATTGATTGCATAAGTATCATTATCTTTGTGCGTGTGTTATCTTGAAATTCACTTATATCTTTGAGATTGGCAACTAGGACTTGTGAATTCTAGCTTGGGTCATTACTTATCGATACAATAACTAGAATTATCAGATTGCATAGGAAATAAATATAGCATACCTAACTCCACATATTCTACCTCGTACGTTTGCTTGGTCCCTTGACAATTGCTTTATACAAGCTTTGGAGAACTTTTGATACCACCAATGGCTGACAACTCCTGTTGCATAGTAAGAACTTGTAAGAGCTTTGGTGAAAGCTTGAGAATTGAGCGACTTTTTACCACATCCTAGTAGTTGGTAGGGACATGTAATTGTGATTTGTTTCTTGTCTTCACTAACAATGGCAGGTTCTCAACATCATAGTGGTTGGTCCAACAACATCGTGGAGAAGAGGTAGTTCACACTATGAGATACAAAGCATGTACGAGCATAGCTTCATCACCACAGGAGGTACAACTACATAGTACATGTACCAACAATAAGTTCACCATACCCATTTTTAGTGGTAAATATGATCCTAAAGGTTGTCTTACTTGGAAATTAGCTATAGAACAATCATTTGATAAACATGGAATTCCTGACCATGATAAGGTTAGGGTTGTTAGTAGTGAATTCACTGATTTTGCTGCTCTTTGGTGGAATGATTATATGAGTAAAAATCAGGACATCCCTAACACATGGATTAAATTAAAGAAAATTATGAGAGCTAGATTTGTTCCTTCATACATTGCTCGCCAATTATGTAATGAATTGCAATGTCTAAATCAAGGTAGTAAAATTGTGGATGAGTACTACCAAGAATTTCAGCATAGATATTTACAGACTGAAAAGAATGGGATGAACAACTTTTATTTTGGACTAGATTTTGATATTCAGATCATGATATCATGTAATCAATTCAATTCTATATCATGTTTGCTTAATCTTTCACGTGAAGCTGAAAGAAAAATACATAGAAGAAAATTAGCCCTAGTTCAAGTTCCTACAGAGTTAAATACTACTCCTGTTGCATGCATTGCACCAAACCATAAAGAGAGCATACATGCGAAGCATACGAAGATATACCAAAAAAGTCAAACAAAGTAGAGGATAGCACACGTGAGGATATATCTACTATCATAATCCAATCTAATTCTATTACTTCTGTTGTTGCTATTCCATGTGATATGCAGGTTACTTCTAAAGAAGAAGAACTACAAGTTGAAAATCCTACATTATTAAGTGAAAGTTTTGAGATACCTACATCTTCTGAGGCGAAGGCTAATGACCATGGTATAGATCCGAATGATCGAAATGGCAATTAGAGGGGGGTAAATGATCCCAATTAAAATTTTCTTCACTCAAAATAATCCAAACAAGTCCTCAAACAAAAATAATTAATGGAGGCAAATAAGAATGAGCCATTTGCTTTATATAGCCGGTATGACCGAAGTTCGGTATGACCGGAGAGTGGACGATATGACTGGACTCAAGAACAACAAGAAAATTAGCACAAGCTCCAAAAGCAAAAATGATCTAACTTTTGATTGGATGGTCAAAAACTCATGAAACTTGGTAGATGTCTTCCTAAGGATGTCAGGAACTTATTCCAACATTCAATCACAAGGATTGACATCAAAATTTTGACCTTTTTCACTTTGAAGGAAAAATACACCAAGTTTGAATAAAAACTCAAGAACTTGATCTTGATCTTGCTCGTGGGGTTTTGATGATCAAGATGATCTTGGATAACCTCCCACACGTTAAGGCAAGCAAGAACACAAGTCCAAAACTCCAGCAATACGATCTAGAAGAATGATTCATTCAAAAACACAAGATCAATTTCTTACAAAAAAACGCATGAATTGTCTAGATGATTGGGAGATGACCTATAGAAGATTCATCCATCAATCAACATCCTTGGCATAAGAAACAAAAGCATGTAGAAGGAGGGGAGGCAAATCCAAATTACGTAAATATAAATTGCAAGAATGTAAATTGTGGAATGTAAAGATTGAATTTAAGTGTGGAATGTAAATGTTGAAAATAAATTCAGAATTTAGAGAATTTGGTTTTTCATTTCTGAAAGGGAGGTTTACAAAGCCTCATAACAAAGTGGGAAAAGCTCAAAGGAGCACAAAACCTCAAAAACCTTCAAGAGGAGGAGGGTTACCCCTACCCCTCTATTTATACTACTCTTGAGTCATCCTCCACCCTTGGATGAGTTTCTTCTACCCTAACGATCACCATTAAGGGTTTGAATTGACTCACTCACTCATACATGAGCTAACCCGAAACCTAACAACACAACAAGCTTTGCACTTTTCTCAAAGCAAACTAACTAGATCCGCTACTCTATCACCTAGACCGTCAAATAACGGCCCTCCTTGATCTGAGCAATTCCTAACTTGCATCTCATCCATTCCTTGGCTTTTAGGTTCGCAGCGACTCCGTCTCTGATCATCTTCCGACGATCGATCCCCGGCTATCTGGACCTCCGGCGCACCTCGCCTAATCCCAGTCATCCTTCGCCTCACCATGATCTAACTTTGTCGTCCTGCAACCATCAAAAACTAGGAAAATACCCGTCACATAGCAATGCAGATATGGATATTCAATAATATTGCAAAAAATCATAATTTTAAATGCATTTTTGCTCATCATGGCCGGTGCTATTGCCCTAGGGCTGGTAGCACCGCCCTACACCCAAAAACAGGAAAACCACTCTTTGGAAAAAATGCATTGGCCTGAGGCCGGTGTTACCACCCATGCTCGGTGGTATCACACCCTAGCCGGTAGCACTGCTGGTCGGTGCAATAGGACCTCGGCCGATCATACCACCGTTGATTGGGCAAAAAATTGATTTACACCAAATTTAATTTAACTCCAATTCCACTTCAAACTAAAACACTATAAGCTTAAATAGTGTCAATAACTCATCACAAACACAGGTAGACTTCCACATGGTCTTTCAATCTCCTCATTGATGAGTATATTGACAAACACCCGAAAAGGCATAAAATTTGAGTTTGAAAGAGAAGAAGTAAAGCAATTTGATTGCAAAATCAAAACATGATCTAGAGATATGAGAAAGAAATGATGACCAAGTTGACAAGACATATTTTAGAGCAAATCCAAGAAAGAACAAGTTTTCCACAAAAAGCTGTAAAAATCTGTTTGAGAAAGCTCACAAGTGCTTATGTTTCTTAAGATTAGAAATTTTGTAACAAAATCATAAGATCCAAGCTACAATTGCATTTTTATCCCCTCTTTTTTTTATATGATGCCTTTTCTACATTTTTCTCTCCCTTTTTGGCAATATAGGCATCAAGAATTTAGATTTTCAATATGTATACATGAAATGTATCTAAGGAGCTTTGAAGATTATCCAAATGATCCATATGACACCAAGCTAGTCAATTTTTAGATTATGCTAAGCTAAGATATGTCCAAGAGCAAATAGCAACATTTGCTAGCAAGCTTATTTTTGAATATGTCATTTTTATCAAAGATTGGACAAGTACAACACTTAGCGTTAGTTTCAAAACTAGAAGCAAAGCCACTCAAAGGATAAAATGGAAAACCTAGAGTTCAATCTACTCAACACTTTGGGAAATCTAGAAGTACATATAAGGTCCTTCGAGCTCATTCATCATGTAATGCAAATTTTGCTTAAGGATCTCAAAAGACATAACAGGATGCAAATGTTTGACATTATTTGCATTCTTTACCCACTTATTTTTTATATATATTTGCATTGTTCTTTTTCAAGCAATTGACTTAAGCCATATTCAACCATCTCAAGAAGAACTCTTAAGAGGATGGTCTCGGTCATACAAGACACATTCCAAGTTCATCCCAAGTGCAATGGAAAGTTATCTTGTGAATGCGAGGTGTTAAGTCTAATGAGCACAAATGAGTCAATTTTGCTTAATTTTCATTTTAGCACTTTGATTTATGAGCAAATGAAGGACTCAAGTATGAATCAAACTAGTTTCATCCAAGTTGCTATAGGAACTCTAGAGAACTCCAAAGTTTCTCAAATCATGGCATAAACCTCTAGAGAAGAAACCTAGCAAGTAAAAGCAATATGTTTAATCAAGTTTTTCATTTAAAGCTTATTTTCAATTTTTAGCAAGCTTAGCAAAATAAATGAACTTAAACATATCTAAGCTGGTGATTTTCTTCATGTGATGTAGCATGGTGTATAGCATGATGAATAAATTAATTGCATAATAGACAAAGCTCATGAAAGCAAAAAATGCATTCTATATGTAATGCATGAACAGATTCCCAAACTCCTCCTTAATATGTGAATCAATTTTAAGCACAAATCTAGATAAATTGAGTTATTAGAAGGATTAGGTGCAAGGAAAACTCAAATGAACTTAATAGAAACAAGAAACACAAAATGAGGAGAAGTCGAGAAAACTGCAAACTGAGTGGCTATAGAGCATAGAAACGATAGAAGAGAAATACTATGGTTCAGATTTGCTCTCATCTTCTCCAATGACTGACATAGGGAAGCTGACTCTAGATCCACTTAAGGAGTGCACATATACCCTGTCTACCCAGGGACCCAACATCTGCTGGACTTATAAGATTGTGAGGGAGCTCAACATAGAGTGAAGAGAGAACAGCTAATTGTGCATGATAGCAACCTAAAACATAAGATGAGAGGTCCATGTGAGGCATGCTAGAAGTATAAGTGAAGTGAACTCAAAATAGAAAAGAATAAGCCCATATACACCTAGACAAAGCAAAAATAAGGAAATGCTGGAAGAAAATATATAATACATAATATACAGGCCAGTTTTCCCTCATGATAAGTTGTAAGGGCTCACGACTCCAAACTTACTCCTCAAGGCAACAAATCTGGAGCTATCCAAAGGCTTGATAAAAATTTCGGCTATCTGGTGGTCACTTTCTATGAACTGAAGTGCGATATACCCCTTCTCCACATGGTCTCTAAGAAAGTGATATCTAATATCAATATGCTTGATTAGGGAATGCTGCACTGGGTTCTTAGCAATGCAAATAGCTCAACACAAAAAAGTGGAATACTCACTATCGCTAACCCAAAGTCACACAGGGTTGAATGCATCCAAAGCACCTGACTACAGCAATTCGCTGCAGCTACATACTCGGCCTTTGCAGTGGACTATACAATCCTAGGTTGCTTGCTAGATAACCAAGAAACAAGAGAAGTGCCAATGAATTGGCAAGTACCAAAAGTGCTCTTCCTATATATCCTATAGCCAGCAAAATCAATATCGGAAAAGGCTCGAAGGGACAAACAAGAAGAAGATGAGTAACAAATGCCATAATCAATTGTAGCACGAAGGTATCTGAAGATGCACTTCACCACTTGGTGGTGAGAGGCGTGAGGAGTAACCTAAAATCGAGCGCACAGACACACAATGAAATGTATGTTTGGCCTCAAAGCGGTGAGGTACAGGAGGGAGACGATCATGCTCCTCAGCTCCTTCTAATCAGCAAGCTCACCATTCTCGTCAGGTTCGAGGACAACAATGGTGGCCATAGGAGTCATCATCAGCTTCCCGTCAGACATGTGAAACCATCTTAGGAGGTCTCGGGTGTACTTGCCTTGATGCAAGAAGGTCCTCTCCCGAGTCTGCTTGATTTGGAAGCCGAGGAAAATGCTCAACTCACCTATTATGCTCATCTCAAACTCTGTGCTCACATCAGAAAATCGAGACACAAGAGAATGTGAAGAGCCACTAAAAATTATATCATCCACATAAATCTAGATGAGATGAAAATGAGACTCATAGTGTCTGATGAATAGAGTTTTGTCTACTATACCCATCTTGAAACCGTGATTAAGAAGACAGGACTTAAGCTTCTCATACCATGCTCTAAGGGCCTGTTTAAGTCTATACAAAGCTTTGAAAAGCTTGAAGATATGGGTTCGGTATTTGGGGTTCCCGAATTCTAGAGGTTGCTTGACATAAATCTCTGTCTCGATATAGCCATTGAGGAATGCACTCTTAACATCCATTTGATAAAGTTTGAAGCCCTTGGATGCAGAGAATGCAAGTAGGATTCTGATAACCTCAAGTCTAGCTATAGGGGCAAAAGTCTCCTCAAAGTGAAGATCCTCAACCTGAGCAAAGCCCTATACAACTAGCCTAGCTTTGTTTCTAATAACAACCTTCATCTCGATCTTGCTCGTAGGGTTTTGATGAGGATGTTTTGTGTTGAGGACGAGATAAAAGGTGAGCTTGAGTCGAGGACAATATAAATACAAGAAAGGAAGGATGACGACGACATCACTACTATGGATACGACCACACCTAGTTAGACCAACTCCAATACGTCATCCTTGGGCCAAAAAAAGGGAGATATCAAACCATCACATTCTGGAATCCAATTCGGCCTACCAATACTAGCCTGAAGTAAAACAAGCATAACTTTTGTATATAGGGACCAATTAGAGAGTTCTTGTACTTGTTTGAAAGCTTACAATGAGACCTTTCTAATGGATCTACTCCCAGCCCTAGATTCATTGTGGATCAGTCAAAATCATCAAAATAGTATACTATAATACTGTTTTGGACTGTTTCGAGCCTTGTAAGCGTGTGGGGGCCCAAGCCTAAGTTGTGTGTGCCCCCTGGCTGCACACAACCCTAGGACGACCCTCTCACATCCCTACCTCTTATATACTCAGTAGTCGCCACTTTAGACGCTAGGGTTTAGACGCTAGGGTTTTTGTTAAGCATAGTTTTAACCTAGGGCCAAACTAAATGTCCTCTAGACATGTCGAACGACTGCCTGTTGAGACTTCTTCGTAGAAACCCACCTTTAATCTATATTTTCATGAACTTCAATTCTTATTTGCAATTTTAGATTGCTTTTACTATCATTCTTACTTGTTCTTAGATTGCTTGCAAGAATTGAACCTCGTGTTCAGGTTAATCATGCCCACGGTAAGATCAATAACCCTTCGGAGTTGGTTTAGCGATTGCTAAGGCACATCGTCGTCTTACGTTGTAGTCGAATCATCAAAATCTGTTCTACCAAATCGAAGTTATCACTCCCATCGAAAGATCAGGACACAACCTTACATCACAAGTGATCGTGCAGTAAAGAGGACACGGATAGTACATTTGGAATGTGGATGTCTCATCTGAGACTAATTTAGGACTTAATCTTGTGCGCTTTTAAACTGGGTTTAAACATACAACCACATGTCTGGTATGAGATAGATCAAGGTGATTAATTTGCAATGTCTTAATTTGGGTACTGTCAGTTGGTAGTGTAGGTTTCGGGATAGATGGGTAGATTCACACGGCGCAAGATGGGGTCCTAAGTGTGGTGGATGGAACTCTTCAGTGGTGAAACCTTAACGAGCAGTATTGAGTTTAGACAAAGCATTGTAAAAGCCTTGTTGTGATCTTCTTAACCACGCTCTATCATGTTGAGTGTGAGCGGGTAATACAAATTGATCATATCTTGTGGGTAAAGCAGTACATCCTTTGCAGAGTATAAAACAATTCAAATAGTTGTGTCCACGGTCATAGACATACCTGAGAATTTTACATGAGATATAGAGTTTTTCAAAAAATGTTGGAAGGTGGAATTGTTGGAAGTGAACGCAGAGTGAACTGTTGATTTTGATGTCTAAAGTTAACACTGATGAGTTCTGTGGTTTGATGATGGTTTTAGATGGTGTTGGATGAAGCCTAATTGATCTGTTCATGTTATCTGCCATTGATTTTCCTATTATTTATTATATTTTCGTAAATATGCTTTGAATCTATTTATTGTATTAAAATTCAAGTTATTGCTTTATGCAATAGAACCATATGGTTATACTTTGTCAAGCCTTGCATGAATATATTTGCATCATTTTTTACGGCTTGCTAAGTTCTTTTTGTACTCACGGATATAGGCCTTTGTTGATCAGTTGTTGAGGGAGGACTAGGGAGTACATAATCTCTTCCAAAAAGGAAAAAACATTGCGGACCTAACGATGCCAAGTGCTTAATTATATACCATCTGGAACTGTAAATTCAAATTTGATTTCAAGGTTTACATAGAAATTTAGGTGTTTTTCTATATCCCCATCCCACCTCAATTTCGGATAACCATGGGTTCCCGGCTGGCGAGAAATGAATCATAGAAACCACATGCGGCAAGCAGGCCTAATTACCGCGATTATATTGTGGTAAGGTGCATCTTGGTAAAAGAGTTAAGGTGTCATTTAGTTTCATGTGTCCCATTTTGTAATGGAGATGGGTTTTCAAAATCCTGAAATTGCAATTGGAATCTAGAGTTGTATGGTTAAGACTGAGGTGGAGAAAATATGATTACCTTGCGGGAAATTAAAAGCCCAACAATCTTGCCCAGGCTAACCAAAAGCGTCAATATTGTATCCAACGGTCCTCATGCCATGTTGTTCATGCCTTTGGATCATGGCATACTTATAATAGACGAGGTATATATAACACAACTCAGTACACTTTATATATGAATCTGAAACAAGATAACAGGTTAAAAAAAGGTTGATCAATATTACAAAAAATAGATAAAGGAATGGCATTAGGGCGTGCACACCAACTCCCAGAATGCTAAATTAAGCAACGTCACCTTGGACGCCTGCATGTGTCATTCGAGTACGATATACGTATATCAATCGCCTTTTGATCCAGCTAATTAAGCTCAAAATGTACTCTGAAGCGTGAGGAGCATAAGCTTTCATCTCCGAATTAAACGAGGACAAGTTGGTCATATACGAGGCTGCAGCCGTGTTTGTCACTCGCGATCCTTCTCGACAACCGGAGGAGGTAGTGGCGCCGTCCCCTCCTCCGGTGCAGCTCCAGCGTCTTTGGCCGTGTCGTCTGCCGACTTGTCCTTGTTTCTCCGGCGATTGGACTTCTTGGGAACGGCGGGGAGGTCCTGGCAGGTGGAGGCAGCCGTGTCGTTGGCCGACTTGTCCTTCTTGCGGTTCTTGCGGGTGCCCTTCTTGCTCTTCTCCTTCTTCTCCGAGGTCTCGCTGCCCGTGCAGTCCATGGAGGAGGTGGTGGAGCCATGGGAGCGGTGCCGCCTCGACCGGCGGGTGCCAGGGGATGGCGGGGAGTCGACGGCGGTGATGTCAACGCTTCCTGCCTCGCTTTTAGTGTCTCTGAAGGAGGTGTCTCCCAGGCCTCCTCCATCTAGGACTATTTCTGTCAGAGAAAATGAAATTTCAGTTAATGTATGCACAAATTAAAGCTAGCTTGATATCTAGCATTGATATATCTTTTTTTAAAAAAAAAAATTGTTCATAATACCATTTGATAAGCAGATCATGGAAATTAGATTGGCACAATGATCACACAACACAGGTTCATGTGATTAAATTAATGAAATGTAGGAGGTTGGGAAGCGAACCTTGAGAAGCCCAGGGGTTGGAGGCAACGGAGCCCTCCCTGTCGCTCCTAAATGAGGCTGAGTCTAGTGGCGCCGAGTGGTAGTCCTTCATCTGTCAAGTACAATATTTTCCATGCCGAAATAATTACTGCTTACATTTTCATGTCAGAATGGGAACGAGATAATGCAGAATAATAAAAAAGACCTGAACAATGTTGAATGCATTGATCCCAAGCATTTTACCGCGTGTGCTCAATGCATTTGCATGTTATATGCCAATGTTGGCTTAGAAAAGAATCAAATTAAGATGTGGACTTATTACCCAGCTAGGTGCTCCAGCATTGTTGTTGGTGACACTGGGGCTGACCGCGGGCCCATCCCATCCTATATGCGCCACGTGTTTCACATCCGTAGGGAATCCGATTTGCATCTCTGGTTCCTTACCATCTGGTTGTCACAATTTGGTATGACAAGTCAGGGATTTTACGTATTTGTGATGATAAAATGCCCTAGTCCTATGTATTTTGTATGTAGCGAAATTAATTTGACGGCGTTCACGTACGGAATAACCAGATTGTACATACCCATTATGTTAGAGATGTAGCGGAAGGGCCTGAGGATCCCCTTCTTCATCTTTGTGCTCATGCCCTTCAGCTATCTTTTCATGTGTATTTGCACCCAAGCTCTTTTCTTGAATTTACAAAATTGCTGTCACATAAATACACAAGAAATTTTGCAAACCATCTAATGAATGAAAAATGTTCTAGATTCCTAAAAGATGCCTGAAATCAGTGTGAAATTTAAGATGGCAAGGAAGGGAATGCCACATTAGAATGCTTACGCTGCTAGGAACCTGAAAACTCAATTGTAACAAGAATGAACATATGTTGCCAATTCTTGTTAACTTGTGCTCCCCCCTCCTCAATGGGCCAATACCATTTCGCTCCTCTCTCTATCTCTTTCTTCCGAAAGCTAGCTCAATATTGTTTGACCCTGCGCATTGCCACGGCCATATGATTCAGAAACTTGTGCCGAGCTCCGCGGAGGGCGCCTTGCGGTCAATGGAATTTCGAGGATGGGAAGAGGAGTCTCTATCTTATGACTAATTTTTTGGAGGGTCGAGAACCCTTTGAGCCGTCTCCTAATATTCAGCCATGCATGGATGTAGGAAGGCGCTACTTGTCCTTTTTGTGGCTATATAAGGAGGATACAGTTATGGAAAACTTGTTGGAGGATGCAGAGAACCCTGCCTAAAGATAGACTTTTTGGACATAACCCTTGGTTGCTTCCACCATGAGTTACCATGGCATTTGCCGTTTTGCGTTCCAAATTTTGTGTATGTATAGGCTGTCCAGTTTGTTAGAATCTAAGGGTGAACTAAACATGAACATCATAAGCTAGTCTAAATCATGATCACCAAAATAATAATGTGGAAATAAATTGTTAGATTAAACGTACTGACCCGGTGAGGAAGATGCCATTAGGGTTTCAGTGGCTGAGTGTCGGTGAAGTAGAATGGCGTCGGCGGAGATGTGCTTGTAGGGTTATGGGTAGGCTACTCTAGTGAAAAATCAAAATTTTCTACCGCGTAACCAATGAACCACTGCAAGTTATAGATCACAGAATTACCACTAGACGTGCAAACCCATAGCGAAAGTAGCGTCGATGTAGCGCGGTGGTGCAGATGTAGCCGTACTAGCCTCGCACCTCCTCCAATAGCTCCTTGTGACCATCGCAGGTTGCAAATCATCCTAGCGTTGGAACTTCGCAACAACGTCTCTAAGGTGTCCACATGTACACTGCAAGAACACCACTCGCTGGAGTGCTAGCATCGGCTACGCGGTTCTGGGCGGAGGAGGGGTGGCAGTTAGGGTTTTGGGAATTCGAATTCCTATTATATCACTTTTCTTCTTTTTTTTCTTTAAAGCCATCACCTCCTCCCTTTATATAGACGTCCCATAATAGATTTCAACCCTTGAAACCCAGTAGGAACTCTAATCCCATTACAACTCGGATCCCTATCCGAATTGGTTACAACCCCTTAAGTGTGCGACCCTATAGGTTCATGTGCACTCGGACAAAGCTGGAGTAACCCTATCGATCATTGAGTACTCCTACTCGACCATCAAGTACACCTACTCGACTATCGGATACTCCTACTCGACCATCGAGTACTCCTACTTGATCATCGAGCATTCGACCAATGGTCGATAGTGGCCCCTAGTAGGACTTACTGACTCATGAGTACATGTAAAGATCGGACGAATCTCAACAATATCCTATATGTATTTCCTCTTGCCTCATGATATCGATGAAACCTAAGGCGAGTTTTTGTCATCCTTGTTTGGATGGCTTGACCACTCTTTGTCGATGCCGTGATTCAGATTCCCCAAATAAATCAAGTTTTCTCTTTTACTTGATGACTCGAGTAACTCTTTACTCGAGTAGCATGGCCATGTATTTTCTGAAATCCGACCACTTGAGACGCCTAGAGATTTCTCTCCCGTTGTATGGAGAGGCAAATCCTATCTTGATCGATCATGCCTCGCAGCATGTTTCATGACAAACCCAAAAGTTATCTTTATAACTATCTAGTTACGAAGTAGCGTTTGATGACCCCTAAGTAAGCCATTATGCATCTTAAGAACATGCAAGAATCTCAAGTCAAAAGATATAGCATACACATCGTATATGAGACCAACTGATGACATGAAAAAAACAGCGCTCTCACAGTGTCTCATGGTGAGCTGATGTCCAATACCATGTTCTCTAACATGTCTCCATATTATTGGTTTGATTTCTCCATATCTATGACCTATGAAATGTGGCCATCAACCAATACATATACTAGTCTACTCATATTTGTCCTCATTTGATTATCGAATAGGGACCCCTTTTAGCATGAACATCGTAAAGATGAATATAGAGTTTCACTAATAAGTCACGTACTTGTTAATCAATATCCATGATGTTACTCAAAGAACAATATCATAGTTTATGAACATTTATGGAAATATAATCATCTCTATGATTGCCTCTAGGGCATATTTTCAATAGTCTCCTACTTGCACTAGAGTCAATCATTCAGGTATCTAATACCCATAGCTCTTGTATGTGCATCATGCTTTAGCTGTGAGAGGGGTTTTGTCAATGGATCTGCCACATTCAAATCCATGTGCACCTTGTATATCTTTACATCTTCTCTATCCACAATCTCACGAATAAGATGATATCACCTGAGTATGTGTTTGGACTTTTGATGGGACCTTGGTTCCTTAGCCTACGCAATGACTCCATTATTATCACAATAGAGATTCATTAGGCTGGAGGCACTAGAGATCACATCCAATTCAGAAATGAATTTCTTTATCCAAGTACACTCCTTTGCAGCCTCAAAAGCCACAATGTACTCAGCCTCCATCATAGAATCAACAATCGTGTCTTGTTTGAATCTTTTCCAACTCACTACCCCTCCATTTGAAATGTATACAAATCCAGATTGTGAACGACAATCATCTTTGTCGGTTTGGAAGCTTGCATCAGTGTAACCATTTACAATGAGCTCTTTGTCACCTCCATAAACTAGGAACACATCTTTAGTCCTTCTCAAGTACTTAAGAATGTTTTTAACTGCTATCCAGTGACCTTCATCTAGATCAAACTAGTATCTGCTCGTAACACTTAGAGCATATGATACATCTGGTCGTGTATATAACATAGCGTACATGATAGATCCAATAGCCAAAGCATATGGAATCTTACTCATACGGTCACGCTCATCAATAGTCGAAGGACATTGAGTCTTGCTGAGACTTATTCCATACAACATAGGCAAGAACCTCTTCTAGGCATCCTGCATGTCGAACCGATTCAACACCTTGTTGATGCAAGTACTCTGGCTTAATCCAATTAGCCTTTTCTCTCTATCTCTATAGATCTTTATGCCCAAGATATATGCTACTTCTCCTAAGTACTTCATAGAAAAACTATTTTTCAGTGAGGTCTTGACAAATTCCAGCATAGGAATGTCATTCCCAATCAATAATATGTCATCCAAATAAAAGATTAGAATTACTAGTGCGCTCTCACTAACCTTCTTGTATACACAAGGTTCCTCTACGTTCTTGATGAAGCCAAACCCTTTGACTACCTCATCAAAGCGAATATTCCAACTCCGAGATACTTGCTTCAACCCATAAATGGATTTTTGAAGTTTGCATATTTTACCAGTGTTCTTTGGATCGACAAAACACTCAGGTTGTGTCATGTACACATCCTCACTTAGGTTTCCATTAAGGAAAACTGTTTTGACATCCATTTGCCATATTTCATAATTGAAATATGCAACAATAGCTAGAATGATCCATATAGATTTAAGCATCGCTACTGGTGAGAAAGTCTCATCGTAGTCAACTCCTTGAACTTGTCAAAAACCATTTGTGACAAGTCTAGCTTTATAGATATGAACATTTCCATCTATATCAATCTTTTTCTTATAAACCCATTTGCATTCAATGGTTTTTACACCATCAGGCGGATCGACCAGGTTCCAAACCTGATTGTCTCCCATAGATTCTATCTCAGATCTCATGGCCCCATGCCATTTCTCAAAGTCTAGGCCCATCATCGCTTCCTTATAAGTCGTAGGCTCATCGCTGTCCAACAATAATATACCGCGTGAATACCGAACAAGTTCTTTGCACAGCCTATCCAACCTACATGGCATTAGTGGCTCCTCAATCAAGGTCCCTTTAACTAGAGTTTTCTCAATCATAGGTTCCTCAACCAAATTTTCCCCGATAGGGGTGTCTTCGACCAAGTCCTCCCAGAGTGGAGTAACTTGAACTTCTTTGAGTTGCACTATTCTTCCACTTGTCTTTTGAGAGAGAAACTCTTTCTCTAGAAAGACACCATTCCGAGCGACAAACACTTTGCCCTCTTCTTGGTTGTAGAAGTAATATCCTAACTTCTCCCTAGGATTTCCCACGAAAAAGTCTTTATCCAATTAGAGTATGAGTTTATCGGACGTCTGACGTTTAACATAAACATCACAGCCCCAAATTTTTAGAAAAGACAAACTAGAACTCTTTCCAGTCCACATCTCATATGGTATCTTATCTACAGATTTAGATGGTACCTTGTTGTGTGTAGCTGCAGTTTCTAGAGCGTAACCCCAAAAAGATAGTGGTAGATCTGACTAACTCATCATTGACCGAACCATGTCTAACAAGGTCCGATTACACCACTCGGACACCCCATTCCTTTGAGGCGTGCCGGGAGGCATAAGTTGTGGAACAATTCCGCAACTTTTCAGATAATTATTAAACTCATGACTCAAATATTCACCTCCACGATCATATCGTAGAAACTTAATTTTCTTCCCACGTTGATTTTGTACTTCATTCTGGAATTCCTTGAACTTTTCAAAGGTTTCTTACTTGTGCCTCATTAAGTAGACATAACCGTATCTACTATAGTCATCGGTAAAAGTAATGAAATACTGAAAACCACCTCTAGCAGTCGTGCTCATTGGTCCACATACATCAGTGTGTATGAGTTCCAACAAGTCAGATGCCCTCTCACAATACCCTGTGAAAGGTGTCTTGGTCATCTTACCAAGTAGACAATACTCATATATTTCAAATGATTCAAAATCAAATGATTTTAAAAGACCATCTCTATGGAGTTTCATCATGCGTTTCTGACTAATATGACACAAGCGACAATGCCAAAAGTAAGTGGGATTCAAATCATTTGGCCGAAGCCTCTTAACACCAATATTAGAGACAGGTGCATCATCAAGATTTAAAATAAACAACCCATTCACAATAGGAGCATAGCCATAAAACAACTTATTCAAAATTATAGAACAATGGTTGAATTTATAACCTTCCGCCAACAAATATGAGGCAGAAATAATGTTTCTACTTAATGCTGGAACATAATAACAATAATTTAATTCTATAATAAATCCTAAAGGTAAATGTAGTGGCAAGATTCCGATGGCCAATGCGGCAACCCTTGCTTTATTCCCAACGTGGAGATCAACCTCACCTCTTGCAACGCTCCTACTCCTTATTAACCTCTGCATTGAATTGCAAATATGTGCAACCAATTTGATATCAAATACCTAAGAGTTATTAGGAAAATCGGAAAGAAATACATTTATAACATTGATACTTGAATTTGATGGCTTAACTCCACCATTCTTTGTCAGATCTGCCAGGTACCTTTTGCAATTCCTCTTCAAATGGCCTGACTCTTCGCAGTAGAAGCATTCACTCTTTGAAGTAGGACCAGACTTGAAATTAGGCTTAGGTTTGTTGTTGGAGATCTTATCCAAAGCTTTAGCCTTGCCTTTTCCTTTAGTCTTAGCTTTCTTCTTGAAGCTAGTACTTTTCTGCACCATCATCAAATAACTAGTGCTTTTCTTAATGTTGTCCTCTACTGTCTTGAGCATCATATGCAATTCAGTGAGATTCTTGTCTATGCCATTCATATGAAAAGTCATAATGAATTGCCCAAAGCTCGAAGGGAATAACGCAAGAATCAAGTTAGTAGACAACTCTTGACTAAGTGGGAAACCATGTTTTTCCAAGCTCTGTGTGTAACCAACCATCTTAATTATATGAGGGCTCACCGAACTACCCTTGGCTAGCTTACATCCAAATAAAAATTTTGAGATCTCATATCTGTCAATCCTAGCTTGAGTCTCAAACATACCCTTAAACACTACGATCATATCGTAGGCCTCTATATTCTCAAACTACTTCTGAAGTTTGAATTCATAGCAGCAAGCATGAGACAGCTAACATCGAGGGACTCATCAACCGCCTTTTTGTAAGCGGCTTTAACATCATTGGAAGCATTCTCGTCAGGCATATCTAGAATTGGTTGCTCTAGAATGTGTTCCTTTTTATCTTGCCTAAAAACAATTCTTAGGTTGCGGACCAATCTGTAAAGTTTATTCTATTAAGTTTTTCCTTTTCAACTATCAAACATAAAGTATAACTAGAAGTGGGTGCAACAACAGGTGATACCATGATGTAAAATAGATAATATATGAATAAACTAAGACAAATATTCATGAAGAGTAACTTATATTAAACAATTTAATAAAGATACTCCTACTAAATTCCATATCTCTCTTATGGAACTTAATGATTCAAGATCCACAATAAATTAGTCTACTAGTGAGCTTTAGCATCACTACTAGAAGGCTAATGAATTTGGTAAGTAACCCTTTGCTAATCATATCACTATATGACTCTTGTTGTTGGGTGGCATCTCTATGCCTCGGCCCCAACCCTTGGCCCAATTTCCATAACCATTAACCATTATGATGACCTCGTCAAGAATAACAAATGCTATGCGTGTGAGTGTCCGACACAAACCCATCTAATCAAGGAGAGTTAATGGCACTTGTCGAAGGTTAGATATCGATAATAAACTTATAGTCATGGGTACCTTCGGGTAAGTAAAGTCAAGTACGAAGACGGTGGCACATGATGTATATAGATTCGGGCCCCCAGATGGGGTAACACCCTACATTCTGTTCAGATGATGTATGAACTTGATGTATGGAGTACAGAGCAATATATCTAGCCCTAGTTACAATGAAGATTGGATCTAGGCGATGGCTAAACTACGGTTGGAGGTTGACAAAGCGCGGTCCGTCGGCTCCTAGGTGCTTTGCGTCTAGTGAAAGCTCTAGAAGCCTTCTTCTTCTTTGTCTGTCTAACTCTAGATGTCTTGTGCCCCTAAGGATACCTACCCCCGGCCTTATATAGTTAGAGTCGCCTTGCCTTAGGTTGAGTTGTAGTCAGTTTGGGATACTAGATCGTACCTAATAAGGAATCCATCGTCGCGTGATCTTCGTAGCATATCCAAACTTCCCTGGATACTAGGCGTACTCGAGTTGGTTTCCTTGTAACGGGAAAATGATTGAGTCCTTCCTTATATGGAATTATCTCCGCATATATCTTATCCCACAGAATTGGGTCTGTGATATCTGGAATCTCTATATGTCGTTAGAACATACCCTTCATGTATCCTATACGTACACATACCCCATGTTTAGATATACGACAGTAACCCCTTGTGGGATATATACACCACGGGTATCTGCAAGGCAGGCCTGCGAGGCCCAACTAAACAAGGTTGGGCCGGGCCAACTGCAAGGAAATAGAAGCTACCAGGGTTGCGCCAGATGTGCGAAACAAGGAAGCCCTGAAGCTAGCAACCGATCCGGATTAGGTAGGATACGACTGTAATCCAAGCCGTTACAAAACGGATAGGTGCAGGAGATATAATCTCTACTTTGTATCCGACCAGGACTCTCTTTTGCAACCTCCCTCCTCTGCTATATAAAGGGAGGGACGGGGAATATCAACAGACAAATTAGCTAGCCACAAATAATTCTAGAGCACGGGACTAGGGTATTATCTCCTCCGCGAGAGCCCGAACTTGGATAATTCTCTTGTCTTGTGTTACCATCGAGTTTGGATCCAGCGCCTAGCCCCATTTTCATTATTGCCAACAATAAACGTCGACAGTTGGCGTGCTAGGTAGGGGCTGCGCTAAGATCAATCTCAGCAGACTCGATGGCAATCCTCAGCGAAGTCATGACCACCTTTGCTCCCGTCCAGGCGTTTCGTTTCGGAAGCCTGGACTTCATCGCCGACGATCTTGGTAGGCTCACCCTTTAGGATTCGGATCAGATCCAATCTGGGGGAAATTCTGTCGCTCTCTTAGTCGGGCAGCCACTCGGATCAGGGACAGGCGTGGCCATCTGTCCCCGGACAGTAAGCTAGGAGTCTGTTTCCAAGTCTGGGCAAGGACAGGTCAAAGATGAGCCCCAAGTTGTGAGGAGCACCAGGAAACCACTCTGATCTAAAGGTCAGCTCAACCTGTCTTATTGTTCTTCTGATTCAGAGAGCAGGGCAGAAAATTCTCAAGGCTTTCGCCGCATCTTCGTGATCGAAGACCCGCGGACTGAGTCCTAGCAGCAGAAAGATGCCGCGGAAGCTGCAGAGGCAGAACGCCTTTGTCGTGAGGCACAAGAAATCCGCGCGAAGTCTCTCCAGACCAGGGGCCGCAATGTTAACGAAGACATCCTGCAAATGAAGATGGGGAACCAATCGGTTTTCCATACCCCTCAACAGAATATCGTCGCATCAAAGATGCTTCTCGACACATTGGGACCAATGCTTGGTTCCGACAGCCCAGCCGCTCCGATTGTGGCCCAAGTCCAGGCCATGGTGACGGCAGCGGCGATCCAGCAACATCAGGAAGAACCAGGGGAGAAGGAGCACTCTCGTACCCGCATAGTCACTCAGGCTGCCAGTAGCAATACAGCTCGCAGTCGGGCCAGGCGTGGCCGACTTGAGCATCGACGAGGAGAAGACGCTCGGCAAAGCATCAACCGAGACCTCCGCGTAGACCTGAATGCCAGGCGGTGGGATCGTGAAGATGAAGAGCGCCGTCGATACAAAGATGACTACGAACATTTTGGCATCTGTCATGACGACCGGGACGACCGTAGAAGCCATCACCGCCGCGACAAAGGTGATAGCGAGGACCGCCATGTCAGATCACCTTCTCAGCATTCCCCGCGTCGTCGTAATGATGGGCCTATTGAGCGGATCTGAGCCTTCACTCCCCGGCTTCACCGAGTGGTTTGTCCTGAAGGTTTCAACCCCAAGGGCATCACCAAATTTGATGGAGAAAGAGATCCAGAAGTTTGGCTGCAAGTCTATTCCCTTGCAATCATGGCAGCCGGGGGTGATCATAATGTAATGGCCAATTATCTGTCGGTCACGCTTACCCCTTCGGCTCAAGCCTGGCTCACCGGACATATAATGAACTCTATAGATTCCTGGGGAGATCTTTGTGAGCAGTTCATCACCAACTTCCAGGGCACTTATGAAAGACCTGGAACTCAGTGGGACCTTGACGGGGATTGGGAGACTTTCGTCTGGTCAAAGCTTGGTCAGCAGAGTCCCCTAGCTCGTCAGCTGCCGACCTCGACCTAGAGCCTGCCTCGACCAAAAGCTCGACCCCCCACACGACCTTGGGCTTGGGAGGCGTAAGGTCAGCTCTTGGTCGGGGCAGTTTCCCTTGGATGCCAGGACGTGCGCTTACCCGGCGGTTTGTGAGATCGAGGATGCGCCTAGAGGGGGGTGAATAGGCGTTTATAAAAATTCTAATCTTGTATCTAAAATCAATCGTTCTAATCAACCCTTATGTCAAAACCTAATTAAAGATAATACGGAAGCGATATACTAGGTTTTGACAATTAAAGCCTAAATCAAGTAGTCTCACTATGTGCACTAACTAAATTAAGTCTCTACACAAGAATTGCTAAATTGATCAATCAAATTAAACTAAGCAATTCTAACACAATCAAGCAATCAATAATATATCACTAATGTAAATGCTTGAATGTAAAAGGGACAAAGGACAACCGATATTTTTCCGTGGTGTTCGGAGACTTGCCGGTCTCCCCTAGTCCACGTTGAGGCTAGCCCAAACCACTTTGGACCGGCTCCACGAATTGAGCACCCGCCTCGATTCCACTAGTGGTTGCTCTTTCCCGCTCCGGGTAGGCGAGCACACAACTTGTCGGGGTTTCTCACAACCTTCGTCGAGAAGCTCACCGCGCACGACGCCTCCACGCCGTCTAGGTGTCGGCAAACACCAAGAGTAACAAGCCGAGACTCCCGCTCGAACTTCACCTCGCACAACGAATGCACTTCCGGTGATCACCTAGTGCAACACATGCACAAAGGTCTCCCTCAAGTGCAACACATGCACAAGAGGTCACTCAATCCACTCCTAATTGCAACACATGCAATTAGTGATCACTCTTTGCTCAAGAATCAAAAGTGAGTGTGCAACACATGCAACACCTCACCCAAAAGCTCAACCAAGCCAGCAACATCCTGCCCAAGCCCTCCATGGGGTCTATATATACCCCACCAAAGAAAACTAGCCGTTTGGGGGCAAAACAGGAAAAATCTCGAGGAGTCCGGTCCGACCAGACTCAGGCCGGTCTGACTGGCCCTCACAGGGCAACGGTCAAAAAATCGACCGTTACATGGCCGGTGTGACCGGATAGAGTCCAGTCATACCGCTCACCCGGTATGACCGGAGGTCCTCCGGTCGCACCGCCCTCAATTGAGCAAGAAAACACACCTTCTGGAAAAATCGCTCCAGAGGGAGCCCGGTCGCACCGGGGGTCCGGTCGCACCGGAGGAAGTCCGGTCATACCACTGGACCAGCCGCTAAAACGGCCATAACTTTTTACTCCGAACTCCGATTTAGGTGATCTTTGATTCTATGCGAAGCTTATCATGAGGGCTACAATCTCCACTCATTTTCAAGATTTAAGAAACCATAGATATTTTTAAATATCACCAAAACCAAACTCTAATGTAGTCATTCAAGTCTAAAATATGATTTTTCAAAATCTCTCATATAGACTTGATCAAGGGCATGACTACAAGCTAGAAAGAGTCACTAACATCAAATATTGAGCCATGATGATCAACTCGTGATCAAAATAACTTTTGCAAAACACATTTGCAAATAACCCGAAAAGCTATAAGATCAATCCTCTAGCCATGTAAGGATCAACACATGATCCCGACACTTTGCAAAACACATTTGCAAATGCCAACACATGCTCTAGAATTGAAACCCATAACCTCTAGCTTATTTACAAACCACATTTGCAAATAACAAAATATAAACTTTACTTAGCCTTTGTGATGATCAACACATGATCAAGACACAAGCTAAAACACCGATGCATGAGCTCTCACCTTTTGCAACACATGCAAAACTTAGCTCCATGCAAAAACCAAATCGATTAAGATTCAATGAGAAGCAAGCATGAGCTCCCTTATTTGCAACACATGCAAATACTTAGCTCATGCAAAATCCAAACAAAGAGAGTGAGTTAGAGTGAACCAGATTGAGTTCATCAACACATGATGAAACTCAAACTATAAGACTCGACCCCTCTTAATAGAACGACACCTAACTAGCAACCCGGTCTCTCATCCAAACACCGAGACCGGTAAAAGACTAGGAAAACATCCTTAGCCCTAGCTAGTTATACCTTTGCTTCTAGCGATTTGGAGATTTTATGATTTCCAATCATCTCATCCATTTGGAGATTTTATGATTTCCAATCATCTTCTCTCCATGATCAAATCTTCTTCTTCTTCTTGTTCATCAACATATGATAAACCTTCTCTATCCCTTCTCTTCACTTCGGGATCTTCTCTTGAAGCTTATCAACACATGATGACCTTTCGTTCCCGATTCTTTCTCTTCTCGGACTCAACCTACTTCACAACTCATGGAAAAGGTTAGTCCAACAAATATGGTTGTCTCAATCATCACTTGCACTCCATTAACACATAATGGATGCCTCTAAGATTCATTGAGCACAACCTAAATTAATTTGAATGATTAAATGATATCTTGAGAACTTTGATGCAACTAATGCTTCATTATACTCAAGAACTTTCGATTGCCCTAGGATCAACAAAGTGAACCATCAACTCATGATTAGTTCTTTATTGATTTAATGGCAACCGAACACAATTTAAATTACATTTAAATTGATATGAGTATATATTAACTACACAAGTTTCATATACTCAATTTGATGGAATGTGATGATCCAAATATTATGTGATGTGGTGGAAAGGGATCAATACATTTTAAACCATCAACTATAGAATAAACTCCATTAGGTATGTGCATATAAATAATTGAACTTGAAATCAATATGCACATAATTAATCTTAGATAGCATTTGAGTTTATCCTATATTAACCTGAGTATACTACAACTACACAAGTTATATATACTCAAAAGGTTGTTTCAAAGTAATGATCTTGATATAGAAAGATGAATTAGATCAATACTATTGAAACATCGAGGTAAAGTATGAACTCCCCCTAAATGTGTACATTTATGTATATATGGAATTGAAAACATTATGCACATCTTGAGGTCTAAATAATGGTAGAGTTTATCCTTTAACTTGAATCCAAAATATGCATTAAGATATCATAAAATGAATACGAGTGCATACCTTGGATTTTCCATTTTTCAATGCGATGAGACTAATCAAAGATATACTCAATAAAAGAGTTAGTCTTATAAAAAGATTTGTCATTTATTAACAATTGAGACTAATCAATATTATGATTATCAAAAGAGTTAGTCTCAATATTAGATTTGTCATTAACACCAAAATCACATTAATGGATAATCTCAATACTAGATTTGTCATTAACACCAAAACCTAATTAATGGAGCTTGAACTTACAATCTCCCCCTTTTTGGTGATTGATGACAAATCCAAACTTAATGACTTCATTTGTATGATAATCATCATATTAAGCTATTTGATCATATATGCATGTCTTTAAGCAATATAACCATTAACAATTTAGAATGCATATGATATATAATTCTCACCCTTTATCAAATGAAGTATTAAGCTCTCACAAATTCTCCCCCTTTTGGCATTAAACACCAAAAATGGAAAACAAATCCAAAAAGGAGACCTTTTAGAGTGAAGAGTTTGGCAAAGAAATACCACTTTGAAAAAGAAGAGAGAGTTTGGCAAGAAATGTGGTCATAACAAGATTGAAGTGAATATATATGACCTATTGAAGTTCACAAGAATTCTTAAATAAAATACCACTTGTAAGTATTTAGAATTTTCAATAAGATTCAAGAATTCCGTAAACTTTTTTCTTTATATGGCCCAAAAGAGTAAACCACTTTAAGAAGAGGCAATTGCAATGCATTCAAATAAAATTTTCTTCTTTTGGAAGGTCATACAAGGATTGAAATGAAAACTTATGACATTGGCAATGATTTGAAAGATTTTATGCCAAATAAAAACTTGTTTTATTTGAAATATGGCCCGAAAGAATGAAAACTTGAAAATAGACCATATTTTGGTTTTAGAATACCACTTTGTAAAAACAACATTCTCCCCCTTTTTGGCTTTTCAAAGAACCATTTGTGAAAGATGCACAAAAAGACGAAAGAAGGGTATCACACTGGTTATTTGAAACAAAATCAAATAACTCACTCCTCATTTTACTAAGCTTTATAAGCTCTCATCATGATTCTTTTAAAGAATCCATTAATTGCCTAAAGAGGGTTAAACAAGAAACCCAAAACAATTACCATTTGAGAAGTTAGATATCACTTTAAAGTATATCTCAATGGCTTTGATTGAAAACTCAACATAAATGAGCATTTTCAAATTTTGCTTGAAAAGTATTTCAATGCATAAAGAATCTCACACAGAGAATTCTTAGGAGATTGAACTTACAATTTTGACTTGAGAGAAATTTTTAATCAAGAATTTTTGGTATCAGACCAATGCTACAAGGAGGCAATAACGACACCACTTGTAAGAAATAAATGAATTCAATGACACCACGTGAAAGAAAAGCCAAAAGATATCACTTGAAAGTATGAGCAATAACCTTAATGATACTATTTGTTGAAAAGAGAAAGACTCAATGATACCAATTTGTAAACATAAAAAAAATGAATAAATGCTCAATTGATACCACTTAAAGGAATATTTTGCATGAGGATATCACTTTTGAGAAAACATTGACATTTGTTTTAAGGTAAGCTCATTTTACTCAAATATTAAAACTATTTCTATTAAAGATTAACTTTATATTAAGATTTAGCCAAAAAGAGAGCCTCTTGCAAACACACAAAACTCGATTAAATAAGCTCCAAAAGGATTCTAAGATAAATCAAGGAGCTAATACATTTAAACATGCTCAAGTTTTATTTTTAGAGGTTCTACCAACTTGAAGTCAACTTCAAGACATGAAAACCGCAAAGATTTCAAGGAACTAGAATTTCAGATTTTCAGATTTCGACAATTCACTTAGGCTTCAAAAGTGGGCTGAAAAACTGTTCAAATGAGGTCTAAAAAATCTGATAAAATTTGGCGTAATAGACCAACTATTGAAGATCAATTCTTACAAAGGTGTTCCCTTCAAATTATGATTTTATTTGGAGATACAAAAATCACAAATGAGCTCAAAAATATGCAAAAGTCTGAATTTTCAGCATTTGATCAAAGAAAGAAAAAGCCATAACTTTTTCAAATGAAGTTACAATTATTTGAAATTGTGCAGAAACATGCTTTGGACTCCTAAAAACTTTTCCAAAATGTTTTTTTGAAAAAGGAGTCTCCAATCAAAAGTTATGTCAAAATTTGCTTTGTAGGCATGATTTTTACTCAAAGAGAAGAAAAGTCAAAACTTTTTCAAATAAAGTCAAAATGGTTTGAAAATTTCCAGAAATAAACTTTGGAATATTTAGAATGTTTATCAAAAATAATTTCCTTAATAGGATATTTCTTTCAAAAGATATGACAAATTGCGCGTTGTAGGCATAAAGAGAGGTTCAATTTGTATTGAATGCTCAAAACGCAATCCGAATTGAAATTTATAGAGATTTGAACTTTCATGACTTTGTATGAGTTAGAAATACTATTTCAAGCCAAGATATACAAAGAAATCAAACCCAAATTGCAAAACTCGCAAAATGCAAGAATAGGTCATTTTGGGTCAAATGGATGATTTTGGCTAAATTCAAATGGCTATAACTTTTGAACGGTTGGTCGTTTGGAAAAACTTTGAACTAGAGAAATACTTAAAATGACCAACTCTACGAGTTTTGTATTGACCATTTTTTCAAAAACTCAATAGATTTTAATTTATGAAAATGTTTCATTTAATTCAAAAACAAGATCATATAAGATCCATTTGAAACCAAATTTGCTATTTTGTTTCTAAAATAGGAATTTTCACTCCGAAAGTATTGTAAAACATTTGAAATACACATTTGAGAACTTTTATAAAGATTTTCACAAATATGGGTCATTTAAATACATTTTTGCCTTTTTGACCAAAACGACTCATATAAAGGATATGCATGCATATGATTTTCAAATCATTCTGAAAAGTATCAAACGAAGAAAATGAGAATATATTTGATTTAATTGGTATGTATGAGTTTAAAATACTATTTTGAACCAAGATATGATCAAGAATCCAGTCCAAGAGGTGAAACTCACAAAATGCTAGAATATGACCAATATAGGTCAATATTGATTTTTGGGCTTCTTTTAAGATCAAATAACTTTTGATAGGTTGGTCTTTTAAAAATCTTTTGAATACGGGGATTGTTAAGAATGATCAACTCTATGATTTTCGTTCTGGAGCTATATTCAAAATCATTTTACACTTAATTCTATGAAAATTATAAATTTAAAGCCAAAACAAGATACTAGTAATTAGTTTTGAGGCTAAAAACTTATTTTCTTTTGAAATTAGTTTTTGTGAAGCTAAAACCATTGGAAAATCTTTTGAAAGCATTTGTATACATTTTTCAACTAGTTTTTCACAAGATTAGTAAAAGTTACTATGATTTTTCACTTTTGGCTAAATGGCTTGATTTTAAAATTATATTAGCACTTATATAAATATGGGCACACATAGGGATGTGATATACATGGTTATGATTTAGCACTGCCCCTAAATATGCCACTACTCAACTTGCTCAAGATTGCACTAAATACAATTAAGAAGCATGGGCAAGAATATCAACAAGCAATTTAAATTGATCTTCATGATAATGCATCTTAACCTACATAAGGCTAGAAGCTAGAGTAATCAATTCAAATACTTGTTGCCCAAGATGGCATTGGCTCGTGATTGGAAGCGATCGTCCTTATGCTTGACTCCATTTTGCAATTGTTGAGGTCTTCTTCCCTTTTGAAAAGCCAAACGTCCAATGCATCTCCAAGTACCTAACATTCTTTTTAGGCACTTGTTGGTACCCAATTTTTGTTGGATCCAAGAATGTTAGTCACAAGATATTTAGGGACCCAAATGGTCCTAACATTATTGGTCTTAGATGAACTAACATGACTAGCAATGGATTTGCAATTGTTATAATTTCTAAGCGATTGATTGGCATTGAATTGAGGAGGCTTAGAAGTTTTAGCACTTTTGGCAAATCCATTTCTAGTTTGATCCTTTCTAAGCACATAATAATTATTATAATAAGGACGCTTAGAGGATTTAGCATTTCTAGCAAATGTTTTGTTATTGTTATTTCTCCTAAGCAGTTTATTTGAATTGCTTTCCATAGGCTTAGGAGTCCTAACTAATTTAGCAAATTCATTTCTAGATTTACTCTTTCTATGCAAATGAGTATTATCATTTTGAGTGGGCATAGGGGACTTGACAAGCTTGGCAAATACATTACCATTCTTGTCCTTTCTAAGCAAATAATCATTATTGACAATAATGGGCTTAGGAGTGATACCTTTTGGACAATCCTTACCGAAATGTCCCCTTTCCCGGCAATTGAAGCATGTCACGCTATTTGGCCCTCTCTTGACCATTTTGACTTGCTCTTTGCCAGTTTGCCTCATGGTTGATGCTTGTGGCTTGACATCCACTTTGTTTGGGCACACAGAGATGAGGTGTCCCTTCTTGTTGCATCCAAAGCACTTAATGGTCTTCGAGTGTCTTGCGTTGTGCCTTGTCTTGCTATTCTCCCTTTTGGAGATATAGCCGAGTCCTCGCTTATCTTGAGGCACCCTAGGCTTGCTCAAGATTTCATCGAGGATGGCTTTACCCTTTATGCACCTCTTCAAGTCATTTTTCAATCTAATGACTTGGGCCTTGAGCTCATTGTTTTCCTCTACAAGGTTAGTCTCACAAGACATAGAGAAAGTACTAGCAATAGAATTTGAGCAACAAGGTATATCATCGCTAGATGTGGATATGAACTTATTAGATGAATTGTTTGTAATAGAAATTGAGCAAGGCAATTTATCTACTAAATTACATTGAGTAGCGATATCCACACTAGACTTGGTGAATTCCTTGAAAATGATTTTTTCATGATTTTCTTTTAGTACATTATAGTCATTTTGAAGTGAGTCATATTCTAACTTCAAAATTTTGTATTTCTTTTTCTCCTTTCCAAGAAATTCATTTAGCTCCTCTAATAAATTCATAAGTTCATCATATGAGGGCTCACCTTCGTCGTCATTCATCTCATTTTTACCTTTCGCCATAAAGCAATGAATTCGTGATGGAAGTGAATCTTGATCGTTGCTTGAGACGGAGGTTGAGGTTGATGGAGATGCCGGTTCTTCATCGCTTGATGTAGAGGTTGAAGAATCATCAACCGACATCTCTTCCTCAATGCAATCCTCAATTGATGTGGATGGTTCAAATTCATCTTGAAGCTTAATCCACATTTTATGAGCGCTCTTGAGATTGCAAATGAGTTTGAATATCTCTACGCTTACAACGCTAAATAAAACGTTAGTAGCTTGAGCGTCGAGATGTAGACATTTCTCCTCTCCGTTAGTTGGAGCAATATCATTTAACGGAGAAGAAAAGCCGACATCTACGATCCACCATATTTGGGGGCTCATGGATTTAAAATGAGAAATTATAAATAATTTCCATAAAGCATAATTTGAGCCATCAAAAATTTGTGGAACGGTGTAGTTCACAATTCCGCTAGACGCCATCCATTTTTACTCTCTAGACGGTTAAGCCTAAAATGAGAGTGACCGTGGCTCTGATACCACTTGTGAGATCAAGGATGCACCTAGAGGGGGGGTGAATAGGCGTTTATAAAAATTCTAATCTTGTATCTAAAATCAATCGTTCTAATCAACCCTTATGTCAAAACCTAATTAAAGATAATGCGGAAGCGATATACTAGGTTTTGACAATTAAAGCCTAAATCAAGTAGTCTCACTATGTGCACTAACTAAATTAAGTCTCTACACAAGAATTGCTAAATTGATCAATCAAACTAAACTAATCAATTCTAACACAATCAAGCAATCAATAATATATCACTAATGTAAATGCTTGAATGTAAAAGGGACAAAGGACAACCGATGTTTTTCCGTGGTGTTCGGAGACTTGCCGGTCTCCCCTAGTCCACGTTGAGGCTAGCCCAAACCACTTTGGACCGGCTCCACGAATTGAGCACCCGCCTCGATTCCACTAGTGGTTGCTCTTTCCCGCTCCGGGTAGGCGAGCACTGACCTTCACAACTTGCCGGGGTTTCTCACAACCTTCGACGAGAAGCTCACCACGCACGACGCCTCCACGCCGTCTAGGTGTCGGCAAACACCAAGAGTAACAAGCCGAGACTCCCGCTCGAACTTCACCTCGCACAACGAATGCACTTCTGGTGATTACCTAGTGCAACACATGCACAAAGGTCTCCCTCAAGTGCAACACATGCACAAGAGGTCACTCAATCCACTCCTAATTGCAACACAGGCAATTAGTGATCACTCTTTGCTCAAGAAACAAATGTGAGTGTGCAACACATGCAACACCTCACCCAAAAGCTCAACCAAGCCAGCAACATCCTACCCAAGCCATCCATGGGGTCTATATATACCCCACCAAAGAAAACTAGCCGTTTGGGGGCAAAACAGGAAAAATCTCAAGGAGTCCGGTCCGACCGGACTCAGGCGGGTCCGACCGGCCCTCACAAGGCAACGGTCGAAAAATCGACCGTTACATTGTCGTCAAGCTCGAGGTAAAAACTGTAATCCCCCACTGTACTCAAGAATAGTGAAGACCTCTGCCTCAGGGCAAGACTGGAGTAGAGCTGTTACTCTCACAGGGGGCTCGAACCAGTATAATTCTCTGTGTCACGCTCGTTGCCACCTAGCTCCGACCAACGCCGCGCCCAGCAAGTTTCGCCGCTGAGCAGAGCTCGTCTCTGGGTCCCTCGATTTTACTAACCCCTCCTTCGTATTTGCGGTTAGGCGATTCCGATCGTCGACAGCTGGCGCCCACCTTGGGGCCCGATAGCTTTGCTCATTCGGAGGAACAGCACCAAGGTCTCTGGAGCATGGCACACCTCGTTGAAGAACATTCCTCGGACGTGGGCTCGAACGCCGAGCACGGTGGCTCCACGTCCCTATTTTCGCCTTCGCCCTCGCCGCGCGAGAAGCATGTCCTCATGGCAGATAGCCATGGCGTAAGCGCGGTGGCGGGAGATTGCGACCCACAGACCCCTGATGACGCCCGTCGGATGGTGCATGTCGCCATCAACCAGGCAATAACCGCCCTCCGACGAGAGGACCAGGAAAGGGCCGGAGCCTCGTCCGGCCACCCCAGGCTTCCTCCCTCGAGAGAACGCCTGCCATCGCCCGGGTCATGGTTGATCCTGACCGGGTGAGGTCAGAACTCTTCGGTCGAGCCCTGGCTGACGAGCTTGAACGGGCTGCGACAGAGGTCATACCTCCGCAGCACCAGTCTCACCGCTCAGGGACCCATTCCCTGAGAAGTGACGACAATTCATCGCATAGACGCCGACGCGCTCACTGGTCGTCCCCCCGGCAAGAGGTACCCCCTCGCCAGCTGCCTCGGGATGTGTCCCTGACACCGCTACATCGCCGCCCCGCGGATACGGTCCCGAGTAGCGTTTGGTGTCAACCAAGCTACATCAGCCCACCTTGAGCAGCGTCGGTGCAGGAGTCTTTCCCGGATGTTCGCCCGGCGTCGCGAGGTTCAGGGGCGCTGCGGTATCTCCCGGGTGACTCCCGCGCTCGGCGCCACGACCACACTCGCCGAAGGTCAGGTCGCCGAGGCAGCCTCGACTCCGAGTCCTGCAGCAGTGAAAGCCTCGCCGGTGACGACTTCTCCCGACGTGCGCCCGTTCCGACCTACGACTGCTCAGCCTACTCCGATGAGCTTTGTCGGGTGCGCTGGCCAGTTCGTTTCAAGCCAGCGCTGATTGAGCGCTTTGACGGGACTAGGAATCCTGACGAGTTTTTGTCGATTTACTCCACCGCCATCCTGGCGGCTGGGGGCGATGAGCTCGTGATGGCTAACTATCTCCCGACCGTGCTGGATGGCGCTGCCCAGACCTGGCTCTTCAACCAGAAGCTTGGTTCCTTCAGATCATGGCGCCAAATTCAAAGCACCCTCCGCTCCAACTTCCAAAGCTGCTACGAGCGACCTGGGACGGAGAAGGACCTGGATCGCATCATCCAGGGAAAGAACGAGCCGCTCCGTGATTTTGTACGGCAGTTCATCTGCACGAGGAACTTGATCCCAAGCATCTCCAGCGAGGCTATGATCAAGGCCTTCAAATTTGGCGTCCGGGATCGGCGCCTCACCGAAGACCTGGAGATCACCTCGAGGCTCAGCGTGAACAAACTGTTTCGCATGGCGGAGTGGTATGCGAATGCAGACGACGCCGTTCGCTGGAAGCGCGACTATGACCAAGGTAAGCTTGGTCTGAGCCCCGGAGAAGCAGGCCCATCTAACTCCAAGGGCACCGACCATGGCTCCGTCGCCAAGAAGCGGAAGCGGGACCGCAGGAATGGGGGTGGCTTGCTGTGTGTGGTCGTTTCAGCGAACGGCCAGCGCGAAGTCTTGGAGGTGCGAAACCCGGCTCAGGAGGGGTCTCGACCCCGTCAGGCGTTGCAGCGAACCTAGCAGGGAAACCGACGACCTGGACCTCGGTGGCCCGACGCTCGGGCGCCGGAGGATGAAGGGCGCTCCAGGTACGACGAAGTGAAATTCTGCTTATTCCACAAGGCGTCAGGCCACGACCTGCGGACCAGCAGGGCCTGGCAGAGTAAGTTGGAGGCCTTTTACGACGGGCGCGGGGAAATGCCCGCGCTCCCGAGAGAAGATGAGCAGCAGGACAGGGTGAATGCCGGGACGGACCTCGACGACCCCGACTTGGAGTTCCAGCAGGGCGAGCGCCGGATCGACGTCATCTTCGGCGGCTCGTCAGCTTACCAGTCCCAGCACGAGCTCAAGGCCGCCTCACGGGCCATCTACCAGGTCGCCGCCGGGAGGCCCATTGTGCAGCACTGCAAGTGGGCCGGTGCCGCTATCACCTTTTCTTTGGAGGACGCCCTCCAAGGTATGGCCAAAGACCTGAAGACCGCATTGGTCGTGACCCCTACCATCAGTAACACCATGGTTGGGCGCGTCATGATCGATGGCGGCAGCTCCCTCAATCTACTTTAGGCAAGCAAGCTCGATCAGATGCAGATCCCCCGGTCGAAGGTCAAGAACATAGCAGTTCCATTTTCGGAATTGTCCCTGGAAGCTCGATCGTCCCCCTGGGGCAGGTGGTCTTGCCCGTCACCTTCGGTGGTTCGGATAACTTCCGCACCGAACTGATCACCTTTGAGGTGGTCGAAGGGGACCTCCCGTACAATGCCATCCTCGGGAGGCCCCCTTGGTCAAGTTCATGGCAGCCAACCATTACGGCCATCGGTGTATGAAGCTGCCAGGCCCCAACGGCATCATAACCGTGCGGGGCAATCTGCAGGCAGTGCACGGATGCGAGACCAAGGCCACCGCCCTCGCCGTATCTTTGCCTCGGCGAGTCGAGGCGACGGTGAAGAATGCTCGCCAGAAGGCGGCGATCCAGCCTAGCGGGGCTACAAAGGCTGTGCCGCTCAAGGAGGGCGACCCGACCAAGTGCGTCCACTTCTCGGCCGAGCTGGGTTCCAAATAGGAACTCGAGCTCGTCACCTTCCTCCACGCCAACAAAGGCATATTTGCTTGGGAGCCGGCAGACATGCCAGGTGTCCCGAGGGAGGTGGTCGAGCACAAGATGTAGGTGCGGCCCGACTGCCGGCCTGTGCACCAGAAGCTGCGGCGTTTCTCGCCGGAGAAGGTCGTCATCATTAAAGAGAACCTTGACAAGCTCTTGAAGGCCGGGTTCATTCGTGAGATCGATTACTCCGAGTGGTTGGCCAACCCGGTCATCGTCCAGAAGAAGGGCGAAAAGTGGAGGATGTGTGTGGACCATACGGGGTTGAATTCGGCATGCCCGAAGGACAACTTCCCCCTCCCGCGCATCGACCAGATCGTCGACTCCACCGCAAACGCCAGGATGTTAAGCTTCCTGGATGCTTATTCGAGATACCACCAGATCAAGCTGGCGATTGACGAAGAAAGCAAGACGTCGTTCATCACGCCGTTCGGGACCTACTGCTACACGACCATGTCGTTTGGTCTCCGCAACGCCGGCGTGACCTTCCAGCGCCTGATGACCAAGACGTTCAATCCCCAGATCGGCCGCAATGTCGAGGTCTACGTGGACGACATCATCGTCAAGAGCCCTTCCGAGGGCGACCACATTCAAGACCTTGGGGAGACCTTCGCCAACCTGAACAAGCACAAGATCAAGCTCAATCCGGAGAAATGCGTATTCGGCGTTGCTTCAGGGAAGGTGCTCGGCTATATGATCGGAAGCTTAGGGGTCGGCCCAAACCCAGAGAAGATCGAGGCACTCGAGAAGATGGTGCCTCCGGCCTCGGTGAAACAGGTGCAGTGCCTCACCGGCCGTATGGCCGCCCTTAGCCGGTTCATTTCAAGGCTTGGCGAGCGTGGATTGCTGTTCTTCAGGGCCTTGCGCAAACAAGGAAGCTTTGAGTGGTCTCCCGAGGCGCAGCGGTCGTTCGACGACTTGAAGGCAAACCTCTCAAGCACACCACTGCTTACCACTCCGCAGCCGGGCGAGCAGCTGTTGCTCTACCTAGCAGCCACCGCCCAAGCCGTCAGTGCTGTCTTGGTAGCCGAACGAGATCTTGTGGCGGACACGATCTACTACGTCGGCGAGTCTGCCGCGGCCCAAAGGAGTGCTACCCACAGGTTCAGAAGCTATTGTACGCCCTTCTCATGGCTTCGCGCAAACTTCGGCACTATTTCCAGGCGCACTCCGTGGTCGTCTCGAGTAGCTTTCCGCTCAGGGATATATTGAGGAACCCGAAGGCTGAAGGTCGCATCGCCAAATGGGCCATGGAGTTGGCGGCGTTCGACGTCCGGGTCATGGCGCGCACGGCTATCAAGTCGTAGGTGCTCGCCGACTTCATGGTCGAGCAAACGTCGCAGCCCGCTCCTGAGCCCGAGGTCGAGGAGGAGAAGCCCTGGATCATGTACTTCGATGGCTCGAGATCTTTTAAGCACTCGGGGGCTGGAATCCTCATCCTTACTTCGCACGGCAATCAGCTGAGGTATGTGGTTCGTTTTGGGTTTCCAGCAACCAACAATGTGGCAGAGTACGAGGCTCTCTTGGCAGGCCTGCGGGCCTGCAAGGCCCTGGGCGTGTGCCGGTTGATTGTCAGGGGCGACTCTCAGCTCGTCATCAATCAATACAACAAGGAGTACCGGTGCTCGGAAGGTTCAATGGCCAAGTATCTCGCCGAGGTACGTAAAATGGAGAAATGGTTCCAGAATCTGGAGCTCAAGCACGTTCTCAGGAAGGACAACTCCAGCGCTGATTTCCTCTCCAAGCTCGGCTCCTCCAACGATAAGGTCCCTCCGGATGTCATCCTGGAGACCTTGGCGGCACTTTCGATCTCCGGCCAAGAGGTCCTGCTCGCCATGGTCGAAGGTATTCCGTCATGGGCCGAGCCCATTCACAATTTCCTTACAAGGGGCGAGTTACCATCCTACCCCGCCGAGAAGAGCAGGACTAAGTGTCGCGCGAGCTCATGCACGCTCGTCGAAGGGAAGCTTTACAAGAGGAGCGTCTCTGGGGTCCTGACAAGATGCATCACCACGGAGGAAGGTAAGTATTTGTTAAAGGACATCCACTCAGGCCTCTATGGAGCTCATTTTTCATACAGGACGATGGTCGGAAAGGCCTTCCGTATGGGGTACTATTGGCCGACGGCCCTTCAGGAAGCCCGCGACATTGTCCGCACCTGTCGAGCGTGCCAGTTCCATGCCCAGAAGTTGCACCAACCTGCTTACGCGCTCTAGATCATCCCGCTCGTGTGGCCCTTCTCGACGTGGGGGCTAGACGTCCTTGGGCCTTTCCCCCAAGCCGTCGGGGGTAAGCGGTTCCTGTTCATAGCAATCGACACTTTCACCAAGTGGATAGAAGCCAAACCGGTCTCGACCATCACTGCTCGAGCGGCCATCAGATTCTTCCGTTTGTTCGTGGTCACCAGGTACGGGGTTCCGTGCAAAATTATCACTGACAATGGTACACAGTTTACCAGTGAGCTATTCCAGGAATTTTGCGAAGACCTTGGCACCAAGGTATGTTTCGCGTCGGTGGCCCACCCACGAACAGCGAAGCGATGAAAGCGGCATAACAGGCGGTGTCGAGGCGTCAAGAAGCGAGTCTCAGATGAGCTCGAACAATACAGCAAGACCTGGGTGGACGAACTTCCCACCGTCTTATGGTCTGTTCGTACCACAACCAACCGAGCAACAAGGTCCACACCCTTCCGGCTAGTGTTCGGTACCGAAGCCGTCCTGCCACCAGAGGTCACACTAGGCTCTGCCAGGGTCAGCTTGGTCGACCAGATCGACCTCGAGCAAGAATGGTCCCTCGACCTTACCCTGGCAGAAGAAGTAAGATGTCGTGCACTGCTACGATCAACGCATTACCTGCAAGCTCTTCGCAAACGAGCTATAGGATAGTAGCCATTGTCGTCAAGCTCAAGCTAAAAACTGTAATCCCCCACTGTACTCAAGAATAGTGAAGACCTCCGCCTCAGGGCAAGACTGGAGTAGAGTTGTTACCCTCACAGGGGGCTCGAACCAGTATAATTCTCTGTGTCATGCTCGTTGCCGCCTAGCTCCGACCAACGCCGTGCCCAGCAAGTTCCGCCGCTGAGCAGAGCTCATCTCCGGGTCCCTCGATTTTATTAACCCCTCCTTCGTATTTGCAGTCAGGCGATTCCGATCGTCGACAGACCTATACCAGCTTCATCAGAAAAGGAGCAAAACACTCCGGGAATTCATCCGGTGCTTCATGCAGAAGAAGAATACAATCCGGGATATCTCAGAAGCTGCAATCATTGCGGCGTTCCAGAAGGGCGTCAATGATCCGGACTTGATTAAGAAGATGTCCCAGAAGCCGCCGACTACGGTAAGGGAGATGTTTGAATTAGATCGCTACGCAATGGCCTCTGATGCTTTGGCCGAGCGTCAAGACGATCGCCCATGGCATAAAGACAAGAAGGATCACGCCGAGTCCTCCAGGCAGCGGGATAAGAAGTGGAAGCCCGAAGAACCGGTGGCGGCGGCCGAGCGAGGCCGACATCGCGCGCCACGAACGGATGATTATGATACAGTAATGGATGCAACCTGCCCTTTCCATCCCAAGGGGAAACATGCTGCGAAAGATTGCTTCACTCTGAGAAGGTTTGCCAAGGAGTCCAACAAGTGACCGGCCAAGGGCGAAGCAAAGGACGAAGCAAAGAAAAAAGCAAGATTCCCCTGAAGATGACGAGGGCGAGTACCAGAAGATGGAGCATGAGCTCAACTACATATTCGGGGGTTCGGCTACTTATGAGTCCAAGCGAAAGCAAAAGCTTACCGCTCGGGACATCAATGCGGTTATGCCGGCAACTCCCCAATACCTCAGATGGTCCGAGGTCCCGATCGCCTTTGATCGCTCGGATCATCCAGATCACATCCCATATCCAGGTAGATATCCTCTTGTTTTGGACCCTGTGATTCACAGCGTTAAACTCAAGAGGGTGCTGGTTGACGGAGAGAGCAGACTCAACGTCCTCTTCTCCAAAACCTTCGACGACATGAAGATTCCCCGCTTGGAGCTAAAGCGGGGCTCATCACCATTTCACGGGGTAATCCCTGGGACCTCTTCAGTTCCACTCAGGCAAATCACTTTACGGTCACATTCGGGACCAGAGAAAATTACCGAACGGAGTATCTCAATTTTGAGGTGGCTGATTTCAAGACGGCATACCATGCCATCTTGGGAAGGCTAGGCCTAGCCAGGTTCATGGCTGTGCCCCATTACACGTACCTCGTCTTAAAGATGCCAGGGCCAAAGGGCGTTATCTCCGTCCGTGGCGACGTCAGGCAGTCGTTCGTGTGCGACAGAGAGAGCTGCGAGATGGCCAAAATGTAGGAAGCGGCAGCCGACAGGGAGAAGATCCGACAGGCGGCCGCACATCAGCAAGATGAAGGAGAAGTCCCGGCCAAGAAACAAGCCAAGACAAGCATGAAGCCTAACGAGGGGACTAAGAAGGTAATCCTTGACCCGTCCAACTCAGCTCAAATGGCTCTGATCGGGACAGGACTCAACCCCAAATAGGAAGACGGGCTCGTCACCTTTCTTCGGGCCAACCGGGATATTTTTGCATGGAAACCTTCTGACATGCCCGGTGTCCCTACGAAGGTGATCGAGCATTCTCTCAACGTTGACGAGAAGGCGAAGCACATCAAGCAGTGGCTCTAACGATTTGCTCAAGATCGTCAAGAGGCCATCAGGGAAGAAATCACTAAGCTTTTAGCCGCAGGCTTTATAAAAGAAGAGTATCATCCCGACTGGTTAGCGAACCTAGTTCTTGTTCGCAAAAAGAATAAAAGCTGGCGCATGTGTGTTGATTATACCGATCTTAACAAAGCATGCTCAAAAGATCCATTCAGGCTGCCCCGCATCGATCAGGTGGTAGATTCAACGGCAGGCTGCGAGCTCTTATGCTTTCTGGATGCCTACTCAGGGTATCACCAGATCAGGCTGAAAGAAGAAGACTACATCAAAACTTCATTCATCACTCCATTTGGAGCATTTTGCTACGTCACAATGCCGTTCGGTTTGAAAAACGCTGGTGCAACCTATCAGCGCGCAATACAGCGGTGCTTTCACACCCAAATCGGACGCAATGTGGAAGCATATGTAGATGATGTCGTCATCAAATCTCGTGCAAAAGTGGACCTCATATCCGACTTGGCCAAGACATTTGAAAGCCTAAGGGCCTACAAGATGAAGCTTTACCCCGAAAAGTGCGTCTTTGGAGTTCCCTCAGGAAAACTGCTCGGATTCATTGTGTCGCAGCGGGGCATTGAAGCAAACCCGGAGAAGATCAATGCTATCCTGAAGATGAAGCCTCCGGCTAGCCAGAAAGACGTCCAGCAGCTCACAGGCTGCATGGTGGCACTCGGCAGGTTCATTTCTTGCCTAGGTTTGCGGGGAATGCCTTTTGTCAAACTTCTGAAGAAGCAGGGCAATTTTCAGTGGATTGCCGAGGCACAGCAAGCTTTCGAAGAGCTCAAGGCATTCTTGTCCTCGCCGTCGATACTGGTCTCGCCAATGCCCGAAGATCCCTTTTGCTCTACATTGCTGCAACGACTCATGTAGTCAGTGCCGCAATCGTTGTAGAGTGGGAGGAAGTAGGGCACCTCCAGAAGGTCCAGCAACCAGTTTACTTCATCAGCGAGGTATTAGGAGAATCCAAGGCATGGTATCCGCGGGTACAAAAACTGTTGTATGCCGTATTGCTTACTTCTCGCAAACTCAAGCATTACTTTCAAGAGCATTCAATTTCGGTGGCCACCTCTTTCCCGATTGGGGATACACTCCACAATCGGGAGGCCACCGGGAGAACTGCAAAATGGGCGGTCGAGCTGGGAGCTTTCGAAATCTCCTTCAGGCCACGAACAACAGTAAAGTCTCAAGTACTCGCCGACTTCACTGCCGAGTGATCGGAATGGTTTGCAACTCCTACACCGGCACATGTATCTGACAAGCAGAGAACTGATAACCTTCATAGGTGCGAACAATATCCTCCGCGTCTAATACAGCAATCGGCCAGAAGAAGCCTTGACGATAAGTTTTGCCCACCAGGGTACTTGATGCTGCATGATGCCCGCAAATTCCCGAGTGGATTTCTCTGAGAAGGTTCTTCCCTTCCTGCTCCGATATGCAGCGTTTCAGGACTCCGAAGGCACTCTTTTGGAAGAGTTCTTCCCCGACTACCACGTAGCTTTTGTATCGACGTGTGACGCGCTCTGCCTGCACGCGGTTTTCGGGAAGCTCATCCTTTAACAGGTAGTTTAAGAATGGAGTTGTCCAGTCAGGGTTGTTTACTAAAACTTCCTCTTCGGTCGGTCTTTCCTTTGATTTGTTTGACTCCTGCTGTCGATTTATTGACGGTTTGTGGAGCTCTTCGACAAATACTCCAAATGTCTTCTTTGCCCGACCGAGCCTAACCTTCTTGAGCTCGTCTGCTGCTTCATTGTCGGTAGTCGTGGATGAGCTCCACCGTCGAACTTGTCTTGAGCTTCGCACTTCTGGCAATCTGCAGCCATCTTTGTCACCGACGCTTGACCGATCTTTCTGCACTTGGTTGATTACTAACATGGAGTCTCCGCGGATTGTCAGTCGTCAGACGATGAGGGATATGGCAATACGCAGTCCGTGGATGAGTGCCTCGTACTCGGCGACGTTGTTTGATGTCAAAAAATGAAGCTGAAGGACGTACTTCAGGTGATCCCCCGTCAGAGAGATGAGCACCATGCCAGCCCCCGCGCTGCTGAGAATGAGGGATCCATCAAAATATGTTGTCCAATACTCGAGTTCATCAGGAGTCGTGGGAGTCTGCAGTTCCACCCACTCGGCGGTGAAGTCAGTGACTACTTGAGACTTTACGGCTGTTCGTGGCTTGTAGGAGATTTCAAAAGCTCCAAGCTTGACCGCCCACTTAGCAATTCTCCCAGTGGCCTCCCGGTTGTGAAGTATATCCCCAATCGGAAAAGATGTGACCGCCGAAATTGAATGCTCTTGAAACTAATGTTTGAGTTTGCGAGAGGTAAGTAATACAGCATACAACAGTTTCTGTACCTGAGGATACCATGCCTTGGGTTTGCCTAATACCTCGTTGATGAAGTAAACTAGGCGCTGAACCTTCTAGAGGTGCCCTGCTTCCTCCCGCTCTACAACGATTACGGTGCTGACTACATGAGTCGTTGTCGCAATGTAAAGCAGAAGGGGTTCTTCGGGCATTAGTGAGACCAGTATCGGCGGCGAGGACAAGAATGCCTTGAGGTCCTTGAAAGCTTGCTGCACCTCGGAAGTCCATTGAAAATTGCCCTGCTTCTACAGAAGTTTGAAAAAAGGCATCCCCCGTGATCCCAGGCGGGAAATGAACCTGCCGAGTGCCACCATGCATCCCATGAGTTTCTGGACATCTTTCTGGCAAGTCGGTGGCTTCATCTTTAGGATGGCATTGATTTTCTCTAGGTTTGCTTCAATGCCCCGCTGTGACACTATGAATCCAAGTAGTTTTCCTGAGGGGACTCTAAAGACGCACTTCTCAGGGTTGAGCTTCATTTTGTAGGCCCTTAGGCTTTCAAATGTCTCGGCCAAATCGGATATGAGGTCCTCCTTTGCGCGAGATTTGACGACAACATCATCTACATATGCTTCCACGTTGCGTCCAATTTGAGTGTGAAAACACCGCTGTATTGCGTGCTGATAAGTTGCGCCAGCGTTTTTCAAATCGAACGGCATTGTGATGTAGCAAAATGCTCCAAACGGAGTGATGAACGAAGTCTTGATACAATCTTCTTCTTTTAGCCTGATCTGGTGATACCCCGAGTAGGCATCCAAAAAACTTAAGAGCTCACATCCTGTAGTTGAATCTACCACCTGGTCGATTCGAGGCAACCCAAATAAATCTTTTGGGCATGCTTTGTTAAGATCGGTATAATCAACACACATGCGCCAGCTTTTATTCTTTTTGCAAACAAGAACTGGGTTCGCTAACCAGTCGAGATGATACACTTCTTTTATAAAACCTACGGCTAAAAGCTTAGTGATTTCTTCCCTGATGGCCTCTCGGCGATCTTGAGCGAATCGTTGGAGCCGCTGCTTGATGGGCTTCGCCTTCTCGTCAACATTGAGAGAGTGCTCGATCACCTCCCTAAGAACACCGGGCATGTCGGAAGGTTTCCATGCAAAAATGTCCTAGTTTTCCTGAAGAAAGGTAACGAGCATGTCTTCCTATTTGCGATCGAGGCCTATCCCGATCAAAGCCATCTGAGCCGAGTTGGACGGGTTAAGGATTACCTTCTTAGTCCCTTCGTCGGGCTTCATGCTTGTCTTGACTTGCTTCTTGGCTAGGACTTCTCCCTCATCTTGTTGATGTGCGGCGGCTGTCGGATCTTCTCCCTATCGGCTGCCACTTCCTGCATCTCGGCCATTTCGTAGCTTTCCCAATCACACGCGAAAGACTGTCTGACGTCGCTGTGGACCGAGATAATTCCCCGCGGCCCTGGCATCTTCAGTACGAGGTAAGTATAATGGGGCACAGCCATGAACCTGGCTAGGCCTGGCCTTCCCAAGATGGCATGGTATGCCGTCTCAAAATCAGCCACCTCAAAATTAAGATATTCCGTCCGGTAATTTTCTCTGGTCCCGAACGTGACCGGCAAGGTGATATGCCCGAGTGGAATCGAAGAGGTCTCGGGGATTACCCCATGAAACTGCGATGAGCCCCGCTTTAGCTCTGAGCGGGGAATCTTCATGTCGTCGAAAGTTTTGGAGAAGAGGACGTTGAGTCCGCTGTTGGGAAACACGGGATGGTACGCTAGCATATAATCAAATTCTATCGCGACTACCCAGGACACCCTGCAAGCAATTGATCACAGATCGCATTACCTTACGACGCGTGGTGCAACGGAAGACGAGTCGATGAAGCCAGTTCAATCGATCCGCACGTCGTGGAAGTAGCCGTACATGCCACGTATCCTCCTCGCTGGTGCCGCAAGGCTTTGCCACTCCATGGCCAAGCCCCACGACCGGATCGTAGGCGGTGTTGAGGTAGACGAAGCGCTGGAAGTCCTCGCAGAAGTTCGCGACCTCCAGGAGCAGTCCAACTTAAAATGGACGCTCAGGCCACATACGAGCTCCGTTTTGGGCGTTCTACCACTCGTTTGAAAGATAACGAGATAATCTTTCAAACGCATCCAATATTGCCTTCAAATTCCTTCTAGATCAATAGGAATCAATAAACAATATCACATCCAGAAACTATGCGCGAATCTGATTGCGCCTCCTTTCAGGTTCGCTTCGATTAGCGCCGCAGGTGCAACGCCTCTACGGTATCCACACGTACAGGGATTGGAATCCATCCATGCAGGTGTGCTAGCACCTCACGCGCGAACCCTTCGGAGAGACGACGGCTAGGGTTTGGTGGAGGGGAAAACCTAGAAGCTCATCTGTCTCAAAGCCTCCACCGCCTCCCTTTATATAGCCCCCTAGTTGGGCCCCTATGCTAGAGGCCCAATAAGGTTTGTAGCCCATGTCCAACGTGGCCTGCTAAGCCCACATCATATGTGACCCGTCATTACCAAGCCCACATCATATGTGGCGCATGATACGCTATTGGGCATAATCCCAACAATCTCCCACTTGCCGATCCTTTTGCCGCACGATACCAGTCCTTTTGTCGCACGATACCAGTCCTTTTGCCGCACGATACCAGTCAAGCTCAGGGCAAGATACGTGCCACCCCTATTGGTAGCTCAACCATTTTACTCATCAATGTGATGGATTCGGGGATTGTGATTAACTCTTTAATCACAGGCATGGCCATGCACTTTCCAATCCATCCACACCGAGGGGCCCAGAGGTATCTCTCCCGTTATCGAGGAGGGGAAAATCCTATCTTGATCGATCAAACCCCTGGTAATGTTTCGTGGCATACCCAGTAGTTACCTTTATAACTACCCAGTTACGGTGTAGCATTTGATAACCCCAGAGCATACGAGTCCACATGCTGGGAATCCATGACGATCTCAAGTCTAAGGACCATATAGGTGTATCACTCGAGACTACAATCTGATGGCACTTCTAAGATAACAATCTCGGCGGTGTCTCGGGTGGGTCTGTCCAACTACCCTTGTTCACCAACAAGTGTCCACACCATTGATTTGATATCCCCATATCAATGATCAGGAACCTGATCATCAACCAATACATGTGCTAATCTTTGAATCATAATTGTTCAGATTATGATATAAGATCAGGGACCAACTTAGAATAACAACATATAGTAAATGAGTTCCACGAACAAGTCGTACTTGTTGATCAATACCGATGATGTTATTCAAGGAACTGTGATAACATATTATCCATCATAAACATAGAAGTGATACAGTCATCCCCATGACCGGCTAGTTGGCTTATCACTTATGTTTTCTCCACCACCACTAGAGCGTACCAATTGAATATCCAATATTCAATGCTCATGTGCGCCTTTCATAAAGGTTGTGGTAATATTTGTCTAGGCCTGGAACGGTTCCAGCTTCTCAACCTCTATTAAGTATTGGTTTGGAAACTAATGCGCAATGTAACCATTACATGTCGTATTTCCTCACCACCAAAGAACACAATCGTTTTACTTCATAAGTATCTTAGAATGTTCCTTTCCAAAACATCCAGTGACATTCACCCGGATTTGATTGATATCGGCATATTCGGTGACATTCACCTTAATGTGCTCAGGATGTGAACCTTAATTTTGGCAATTATCAAGCTCATCTAGTATTAAATTACTGAGTATTGCTATCCAATGTGACATACACGAGAAAACATTCTCGATTGAACCATTCAACATTATGTCAACATAAAGCACTAATCCAATTAGCCTTTTAAATCTATCTCTATAGATTTTTATGCCAAAATTTCCAATATGTCCCAAAGTCTTCTATGAAGAACAATTTCATAATTAAGACATGGCAGATTTACGGAATATTATTTATGATCACCAATATGTCATACATATATAAGATCAAATGTAAATGTGCTCCCACTTGCCCTTGATGAACTAGCAAACACTTTGACTTTACATCAAAGCAAATATCCAACTCTGAGATGCTTGTTTCATAAACTTGCATGCTATAGCATCTTATGGATCATCAAAACCTTGAGGTCGTGTCAAGAACACATTCTCACTTAGGTCTCCACAAATCAGGGAGAGCTGTTTTGACACCCATCTTGACACCCATCTCGCATATCAAATATGCAACAATAGCTAGATCGATCTAGATAGCATTAAGCGGATTAATCAAGTTCATAATTTAATCATCACGCACAGCTCATCTTTAGATCCTATGGCTTCAAACCATCTTTCAGAACATAGGCCCATCACACTTCCTCGCAAGTCATAAGCTCATCATAGTCTGACAACAATTATCATCCCTATCATATAGGTGACTAATGCGGCTTTAGAACATATGTAGGGTCGGTTTATTTTTCATAAAACATACAACAACTTGTACATTATATGAAAATTTAGTAGGAACAGAAACACTTTCTAATGATCCCCGAACTACTTCGAGTCACATTGTGCTCCCACTAACTATTTTGAAAAAATATTTTCTCCAAAATCAACCATTCCGAGCAACAAATAATTTGTTCTCGCCCCCTTTAAAATGTATAAACACTTTGCACTTCACAAATAAATATTTATCTAAGTTGAGAGTGAGTTCATCAGACGTCAGACGTTTTACATGTACTCCACAATTCAAACTTTGATAAAACAGTATGGAACACTTTCTGATCCATATCATATATGGTTCATTCTCTGTGACTTGATGGAACCCCTTTTATGAGCACTATTATTTCTAAAGTATACCAACATATAGATAATGAAAACAATGGCACAACACAAGTGTATCATCAAGATCCAAATACACATCCATTCACTAATGGAGCATGTCAACACGACAAATCAATCAGGCAAATCGAACAACATTTGTTCTATATTTGCGGTTCATAACCTTCTACTCCCAAGATGAAGCTGAACTATTGATTTTTCCTATGCCAGGAGTATAATAACATTTATTTAACTCTGACATTAATCCTGATAGTTGGGCCGTTAAGAGTATGTCAACGTCCAACGAGACAACTTCAACACCCTTGCCACTATTTCAAAATCCTATCTTATAGTGTCAGGGTAACGCCAATCTTCAACTTCATAAGTCTAGGATTGGTACTGCAGATCACATCAGGACCTTTCCCTTTTCACTCATGACTCGGTCTCCTTCGTAAGCTGACAGTCTTTCGAACCATCATCACATGATTAAAGCTGATCTTAATGCTTTCCAATTTTAACATGCATCATATGCATCTCGGCCAGTGATTTATCCAAGCTATTCATCAAAATGTTTAGCTCAATGCTCAAAAAGAGCAACCAAAAATCATATCAATAGCTAACCATTAGCTAATGGGAGAATCATATTTTATAATGCCCAATGTAATCAATCATATCGACTACATGATGGCTGACCGAATTCTTCTTGTGCTAACTTGCAAACAGTGATTTAGGGATCAAATCCTCTAGCTCTTGTCTGATCCTCAAACATGCCCTCAAAGTCCACAATCATATTGTAGATACCCATAATCTCATCTTGCTTCCAAAGCTCAGAGTTCATGGCGACAATAATGAGACAGCAAACACCAAGAAAACAACTGCAGTGTTTCTAATAAACACCATTTCAATTCAGATTGCATTTCAAGCTGGTTCATCTAGAAACTATTCTTTAGAACAAATATTCCTTTCAACAATAAGAGAACAATTCTCAAAATCAATATCAATCACAATGTACTAATAAGAAATTCATATCAAATATATATCTCTCAAATAGTAAAGCACGAGGTAATCAACAAATATTAAACTATGTTTATGTTGTGTACCCTTCGTTAACAAATTAACAAAAGATACTCCTACTCAAGTCACATTCCCTCTAATGACTTGTAGTAGGACAAAATCCATATTCACTAAAGTCCTAGTGAACTTTGGCTCACCGCTAAAACCCAGTGACATAGGTAAGCAACCCTTTTGCCGATCACATCGTATGTGACTCTTGTGTGTTGAGTGGCATGCGCCGATGCTCAGCACCAACACCCTTGCCCAAGCTCAAAACCGTTTTGATAGCTTCACAAGTAAAACCAACACTATGTTGTGAAGTCCGACTTCACCCTATTGATCAGGTAAATTAACGGCACCCTGCTTTGGCATAAACTACCAGTTAACATACAAGACCTTAATAGGTGCAGCTGTTGGAAGGGCAAACACTCTTAATTTTTCGAGGGAAATCTATTCTATCAAGATGAAAGAATAGCAGAGCAGATAAACCATCACAGAAAATATACCTCTAAGCTATGCACCAGTATGGCCCAAGACGCGATGATCAATATCACCATGCGTCCATTTCTGTCCACCGGGCCATCTATTTGATTTTAGTCAAGTATCACAAATTAATATGTAAGCGTCCGTAAGATCCCACACATGCATCATATACACGAGGGTCAAACTATTCACATACATATGCATAGAATCAAATTCTATCAGGCGATGTGAGCTTATAACATTTTATAAAAGGCACATAAATAATTTGTGTGGTGGAAACAATGTCCCCATAGAGAATCATATTCATAAATTTAGCGCACGAAAAATTCCAACAGATTAATCATATTATCTAGCTCCGGACCAATCAAATTTACCCAATGAATATTCCACTAAGCATGTTAGCCTACTAATAGCTTGGTCGGTAGGGTTTGAACTATGAATCCTATTCACAATCTTACCCGAGAAAGTTCGATTGAATTAATCATATTAATACAATACCAGACTAAAAATTAGCCCTTGCTTAGTGGTCCAAAAAATTATCTGGCCATGAATCAAATATTCACTCGGCCACGCCACATCAAGCATGTGGTGCAGACAGATAAATTCTCCTTAACCGAATACAAATATCCAACAAAACCCACCATAGCATATTGCGAGGTATCATAAAGGCTATAATACAAAGAAATCTAATTTCAACTGTGATTAATAGCGTAACTATATAGCCCTCTATGGATCAGAATGAAAAATATACACACAATCAATATTGGTCATAATTTCAATAAAAGATCCATGGAGTTAATCATATTAACCACACATCATGCCCCCGACCAACTCGAGCTCCTCCAAGCAAAAACCGAGCGGTACCGAGTAACGCCGAGTAGTGCCGAGTACCACCGAACAACACCAAGTTATCCGAACAACAATCTGCTCATTACCGAGTAGTCCGGGTAGCACCGAGCAATGTTGAGTAGTGCCGAGTGGTTTCCGGAATTACTTTCGGTGACATCCTACAAACTAGACTTTGCACGGCGATCCTACCAAGGCCTTGTTGAGAACCTTTCCCGTGGCCAACCCAATCTGGTAGTAGTAGATCAAATCTACTAAAATCCGAAGTCAACAGTGTGTTGATCACATCAACAAACAAGGCATGATTTCGTTGATTTCTATATCAACTCAAATATATTAATGAACTAATTAGAACAACTAATTTAGTAATATATCACATATACTACTTTAGTAATATATCATATATACAACTAATGCATATTTACCGTATGCACATACTATATTGATCTCATCAATACAACATGCAAGTCCAATCTAATCAAATCCACTAATGATATCATGATGACTAAACGCAACATTTGCGCCATAGTCCATCTGATCGATCCAATCTAACTCTCGATTGATCCCATCAATCAAAGTTTTAGATTAATCTCCATTAATCAGTTGGATTCTCCCTAATTAATCGATCCAATCGACTACAATAAGAATGGTAGTAGATTGCATCTAGTACCCCGCATATCACATATGCGACCAAAACCGATCTAGATCAAGAACTAAACAGGATGGCTCTGATACCACTGTTGGGAAACACGGGATGCTACGCTAGCATATAATCAAATTCTATCGTGACTACCCAGGACACCCTGCAAGCAATTGATCACAGATCGCATTACCTTACGACGCGCAGTGCAGCGGAAGACGAGTCGATGAAGCCAGTTCAATCAATCCGCACATCGTGGAAGTAGCCGTACATGTCGTGCCTCCTCCTCGCTGGTACCGCAAGGCCTTGCCACTCCATGGCCAAGCGCCACGACCGGATCGTAGGCGGCGTTGAGGTAGACGAAGCGCCGAAAGTCCTCGCGGAAGTTCGCGACCTCCAGGAGCAGTCCGACTTAAAATGGACGCCTAGGCCACATTCGAGCTCCGTTTTGGGCGTTCTACCACTCGTTTGAAACATAACAAGATAAGCTTTCAAACGCATCTAGTCTTACCTCCAATTCCTTCTGGATCAATAGGAATCAACAAAACAAGATCGCATCCAGAAACTGTGTGCGAATCGGATTGTGCCTCCTTTCAGGTTCGTTTCGATTAGCGCCGCAGGTGCAACGCCTCTATGGTATCCACACGTACAGGGATTGGACTCCATCCACGCGGGTGTGCTAGCACCTCACACGGGAACCCTTGGGAGAGACGACGGCTAGGGTTTGGTGGAGGGGAAAACCTAGAAGCTTATCTGTCTCAAAGCCTCCACCGCCTCCCTTTATATAGCCCCTAGTTAGGCCCCTATGCTAGAGGCTTAATAAGGTTTGTAGCCCACGTCCAACGTGGCCTGCTAAACCCACATCATATGTGACCCGTCATTACCAAGCCCACATCATATGTGGCGCATGATACGCTATTGGGCATAATCCCAACATCCGCTCCCTCCGTCAATTAGCACCCTCTTGAGTTTAACGCTGCGAATCACAGGATCCAAAACAAGAGGATATCTACCTGGATATGGAATGTGATTTGGATGATCCGAGCGATCAAAGGTAATCGGGACTTCGGACCATCTGAGGCATTGGGGAGTGGCCGGCATAACAGCATTGATGTCCCGAGCGGTCAGCTTTTGCTTTCGCTTGGACTCATAAGCAGCCGAGCCCCCGAATATGTAGTTGAGCTTACGCTCCGTCTTCTGGTAGTCACCCTCGTCATCTTCAGGGGGATCTTGCTTTTTCTTTGCTTCACCCTTGTCCGGGCCCAGCCGCTTGTTGCTCTCCTTTGCGAACCTTCTCAGAGTGAAGCAGTCCTTCGCAGTGTGTTTTCCCTTAGGATGGAAAGGGCAAGTTGCGTCCATTACTATGTCATAATTGTCTGTCCGTGGTGCACGAGGTCGGTCGCGTTCGGCCACCGCAACCAGTTCTTCAGGCTTTCACTTCTTATCCCGCTGCCTGGAAGACTCGGCGTGATCCTTCTTGTCCTTTTGCCATGGGCGATCATCTTGACGCTCGGCTAAGGCATCCGAGGCCATTGCACAATGATTCACCAATTCAAACATTTCTCTTACCGTGGTCGGCGGCTTCCGAGACATCTTCTTAATCAAATCAGGGTCGTTGATGCCTTTCTGGAACGCTGCAATGACCGTGGCTTCCGAGATGTCTCGTATCATGTTCTTCTTCTGCATGAAGCGCCGAATAAATCCCCGGAGGGTTTCTTCCTTCCTTTGGTGAAGTTGATACAAGTCCCATTGGGTTCCAGGTCTTTCATAGGTGCCCTGGAAGTTGGTAATGAACTGCTCACAAAGATCTCCCCAGGAATCTGTAACAGCCCAATTTACGTTAATCCGGTAAGCGGAGCTTGTCATGCTAGCGTGTTCCATAATGTCCTTGCATCCATATTTAAGTATGATCATACAAGCATTGGCACATTCATCTTGCATGAAGAGGGAGTAACAAAATCCCAACAAATCATTTTCCAAAACTACACACATGTTATTTCACTCTACTCAATGACATGTGGGCCATGTTTGTAAGAGAGAGGAGAGTAGGCTGCACATACCTACCATACCAATTCTTACTTTACTCACCTCTACCCACCTACCTAACTAGTCTATGACACATGGGACCTACTTTGCATTGGAACTTGTGGGCTGCACATCCTATCCATGCCTTTTCTCACTCCAACCACCCATACCCACTCTTCCACCTACCCTATGACATGTGGGACCTAGCCCCACATGTAAGGCTTGAGTGGGCAGCCTTTATAAAGCCCAAACCTTGGTTTCTCCTCCCTTTTTCTGCTCATTTGCACAGCCCCAACACAGAAAACAGCAAGCACACCTTCTTCAACCTCTTGCCATCCTCCCCCACCAATCTCCTCCATTCTTGAGTTTGAGCTTGTCCATGTTATACCACCTTGAAGCCAAGGTCGAGAGCTTCAAATCCATCCAAGTGGATTCTTGAGGCACCAAGTTTTGGGTGAGTAGCAAATCGTTTTTTTCTTTCCTCCCATGTTCTGAAATTTTGCCCTTGTAACACATTTTCTATCTTCTCCATGGAATCCACCATCACGCTTTGACTCGGGCCATACATGTCGCAAAGAAGGTTGAGGAGGAGGGCTAGTTGTTGCTGCAAGCGCGAGCAAGTGGCGGCATTATAGTCTACACGGGCTAGGAGGAGGCGAACCGTGAAGAACCGGCATTGTGACATTTTTCATCATCCACTCGCCGAAACCAACATCCCTCAAGTGCACAAGCAACCCCATAGTGGTAAGAACCTACCCTAGCTCATCCCCTTGAAACCCTAGCTCCGTCCTTTGAAATGTAGATGACAATAGGCAAATAGCCGTTTCGAAACAGAGACGCCCAGCTCGGATAGTCCGAGGTTTAGCTCGGACATTCCGAACCATTCGGATATTCCGAATAGTATTTCGGATAGTCCGACTATTGTTGGTTTAGCTTGACCGAGAGGGTCTGCTCGGACATTCCGAGGTGACCACTCGGATAGTCCGAACCCTTCGGACATTCCGAATCAAATTTCGGATAGTCCGAATAGAATTTCACTTCATACCGAGGGGGTCCGCTCGGACAGTCCGAAGTGACACTCGGATACTCCGAACATAATTTAATAAAAGCCTTAAGACTTGAACTTTTAACGCAAAAACTCAATTAGTACTTTCATATTATGATTAGTATTGCACATCATGAGCGTTTCATGCATTCTTTACTCATGTGCATCATTGGAGTTCTTGAATTGGTGTTTATTGAAATTAATTTTTCTCGATTAGGTGTTGACGTTTCGGAAGGCACTCCCGAGTACGACTACGCCTTCGAAGTCAAGAACGAGCAGCAAGGCACTACTTTACTCCTTGACCATGATTGCTCCTACTATTTGAAGTTTATGTTTTGGAATTATTTTATCAATTGCATGCTTACTTTCAACTACAATTATAATTGGGTAGAAAACTTAGCTATTACTACATTGTGATGTTATCCCCTTATCATGTTCTCTCCGTGTTCCATTTTCGCCCTAGGTGGTTGGTTTATTATTCTTATTATATGGGTTCGTGCGAATTGCTTAGCCATGCTTAGAACATCGTTAGAAACCGCGATAGATGGACTTAGTCCATTGGTCGCAATGATTGAGAATGATTATGATGATGTTGTTTTCGAATGTTGGCTAATGTGTAGAGATGTTGGTTAAGGACCCTAAGGATTAAATCCTGGTGACGTCTCTTTGAGTAACTATCGTGCGAACCACACGCCATTTATGGGACGGCGTAACCAAGTACTTATGTATGACTAGGTTATGTAAACCATGTGCAATCGGAATTCCTTGGGCTTAGTGGAGCGTCAAGGAATGACCACGGAATTCCACAGGCTTAGTGGAGTGCGGGGAATGTCCTCGAGTCCCTCGAACTTTGTTGAGTTGGGGATGTCCAACAACGGGTGTACTCCTTGATCCACACACACCGAGCACCGGGCACGCGGATCGAGGGTCACAATATCCGGATGGTTTAGATACACTACCATGCATATTTGGAAAATGGTTTGTCACGTTTCACCTCGGCCGACACATCTAAGGAAATGTGTTAATAGCTTGGCTTATGAGTGTGGCGTGTCGTGTGGGTAAAGTCGCACCTCTGCAGAGTTTAAACTATTCAATAGCCGCGTCCATGGTTAGGACGATCGCTTGAACTGTCGATCCATCAAGTAGTATTAAGGTCTTGGTAAGAATGAGATAGGAGTGGGAAAAGAGACACAAGTATTGGAGTACTTGTGTGTGTAGTCGAACATGAGCGATGGAACTCATGGTTCGGAGAATGCTTGAAGGCATGATACAAATGTGAATATGATGATGTTATATTATGTATTAGATTTTGCAAATGTTTACTAAATGCAAATTCTTATCAATCTATACATGCTTACGATTTATCCCAAATATTGCTTTATGCTGAAATTGCCAATTTGCCTTCCTTTGATGTAGCAACCACATGTAGCTAGAAATCAACATGCAATGTATATTATTGTGCGAGTACACTCTTTGTACTCAATCGGATTGTCCACTTGCTGCAGGTGAGGATGAGGCACTGCCCGGGGACTTTTACCAGGCAGATTTCGACAATTCTAACGTTTAGTCACCGTTCTTGCCCCAGTTGGTTGCCTGAGGGTTTGGGGGCATGCCATGCTGGCCCTTTTGTTGTTTATCTTATGATTTCCGCTGCTACTTGATGTAATAACTCTAAATATGTCGTTATGGACTGCAGTCCTACTTTTGGGAATGTAATAACGTTTATGCTTCCGATAATGGTGTATGTGTTGTGATGTCAACTGTTGGATGAGAATGCTTGTGTTGGCGAACTATCCTGGGACCAACACGGGTATAATCGTGGAATGCCCGAGGTTCCCTTGATTCACTTGAGATGTACCGCGCATTTGGGTGAATCAGTGGAGTCCCGGGGACGGTTCCCCACAGGCTTGGTATCAGAGCCATACTGACTGTAGGTTAGAACGGCCATGCTACGACTAGTAGATGGTGTTTTGAGTCAAAAATTATTTTGCTATCAAATAATTTCAGAACTGATAACATTGTGCATTCCTTTATTTCTTACCCCTCTTAGTTCTGTATCTTACCCTTATGTTCATTTGGTTACGCAAACAAGTTTCTAACCCCTCTTATCCTTTCAACATGACAGATGAGTTTTGGACCATTGGTTTTAGTCACCCGCGCTGAAGATGTGGAGGGCTATCCTTCCCTCTGAGGGATATCTTTGTGAGAGCTAATTTCACATATGCACCGGAGTACGCGGTTTATGGTCGTGCCATAGGACCCGGATTGAAGACCTACACGCCACGGTTCACATCATCGCTAGGATGGTGACGGGAGCATTCCCTATCACTTTCGGCGAGGGGACGTCAGAGAATGGCTATCCAAGAGGTGGCGTATGTTGCCATGTGCCATCTCCGTCATGACTTGTGGGAGCTGACTTTATCTCCGTATCAGTATTTCCCGCAACAAGGACCGACAGACGAAGTCAACAGTGTTGCTGAAATTGAGATGGGAGAAGACCCTTCTATTCGACAGTTGTCGGGCTTGGTCCGTGCTTTGGACCGGGCTAATCGTTGCGTCGTCCATGAGCTCTGGGAGACTCGTGCCCGTCTTCACGCGGCACAAGGGCATCTTCACCAATTTGTTCAGATTAACCTGGTGCCACGGGACATATTGTGTGGGCGCAACTCCACGACGCCACACGATGTAGCCCCACCCGCTTTTTAGTTTCCACATGTGCCGGGGATAGAGACCCAAGATGTTGTGCGCAACAACGCGCGCATCAACTCGGGAAGTATGATGCGTAGGCGTGTCCAGGAGTCTCCGGGGGTACCTAGGTTCTATATAGGGTCACCACAGCGTCTCACTAACCCCTTAGACCCCGAAGACACCGGATCACCGGGATATCATCTTTTGGATGTGTTTCCCCATGGATTCCTCAGAGACATTTGAGTTATCCCGATCATGCTCATCGTGGAGGGCAAGTAGAGATGAGTTGAACTGATTCAATTGATGTAATAGGCTACCTTATGAACCTATGCTAGCTCTTATATTTGGACTTGTCACCCCTAGTTATCACTTTTGACCTACGGGTTGTGAACTTGTGCTAATGTATCAGAATCTTGTTATTTGCTTTCATGGGTGATGTTGTGGCTTGAGAGCTTTCTGATTTTGATGTCTTTTGGATTTGGTGCATGTTTTCTTGCTGCATACATGTAGAATTTAAATTTGTATGACTTGTTGTCCAAATATTCTAGTTCGGCGTGGTTGTGGCTCTTCTGCTACTTGTTGCTAACTTAGTTTTGGCAACAGATGGCGGGAGTTACCACTCATTCCCAATCTCAGCGTGAGGCGAGGCCGCAATCCACCGGCTCCCAAGCAACTAAGGATCCAACTCAGGGGGTCACTCCTGACCACCCGGAGTCCTCACATCGCCAAAATCAGCACCACCCTCGCGTGGAGGAGGAACTTCCACCCCCTCCTACCATGGCTCAAGTCCTCGCTCTGATTGAGCAAAACCGGCAAGATCAAACTTTGATCCTACAGCAGATCGCCCGTAACACGGTCTATGCCCCAGCCCCTTTTCGAGGAGCTGAGGGGGCAGGACATCACGCGGCTAGTGGACTCGGCGAATTTCTTCGTACGAAGCCGCCAACATTCTCCCGTGCTGCGGATCCACTCGAGGCCGATGATTGGCTTCGGACTATTGAGCGCAAGCTGTCCATCGCTCAATGCCAGGACCATGAAAAGGTCCTCTTCGCTTCACATCAACTCGATGGTGCGGCGTGCGCATGGTGGGACAGCTATACCGCCATGCAGCCCGCCGATCATGTCATTACTTGGGCGGAGTTTCGCGCGGCTTTCCGCGAGGCTCATGTTCCCGCAGGCGTTATGGCAAGGAAGAAGCATGAATTTCTCGCATTGAAGCAAGGGGGCAAGACTGTCATGGATTATCTCCACGAGTTCAACTATTTGGCTCGTTATGCCCCGGACGAAATCTCCACCGATGAGCGCAAGCAAGAGCGCTTCATGGAGGGACTTTCGGAGGAGTTGCAGCTAGAGCTCGCTGCTCATGACTTCCGAAATTTCCAGCACTTGGTCCACAAGGCCATCGTGGTGGAAGAGAAGTGGGGAAAATTGGAGGATTCGCGCAAGCGCAAGCGCGCTGCACAAAATTCAGCAAGCAGCCACTTGCAGCCACCGCGCATGGTGCGCCCCTCATTTCCAAGCTATCAAGCTCCGGCACCGCCGAGACCTCCAACATTCATTGCTCGCCCACCGCAGCCAAGTCTTCCACCAACTATAGGTGGAAATCAGCAAGGAGCCAACCCTCAAGCTCGTCCAATTCTTGTTTGCTTCCAGTGCAAACAGCCGGGGCACTTTGCACGTCAATGCCCGCAAAAGAACCAAGCAATGTCGGGGATTCGACCCACTATCGCACCGGGGGAAGCAGCACCTTCACCTCGACCAACGCCTCCAAGAACCGCGCCAACCCAACCGCGTGGTCGCATCAACCATGTGACCGCCGAGGAAGCTCAGAATGCGCCGGAAGTGGTGTTGGGTACGCTTTCCGTCAACTCGCACCCGACTACCGTATTATTCGATTCCGGAGCATCTCATTCATTTATTAAAGAGAAGTTTGCCATGCATCATGAGTTCCCTATACACCTTATGCATCCACCACTTCTCATTAAAACCCCGGGATCGGAGTTAAGGACCGATCGAGTCTGCCGGGAAGTAAAGATTGAAGTCAATGGGGTAGAGTTCCTAGCTGATTTGATAATAATTAAAACGGAGGGAATTGAAGTTATTCTTGGGATGGATTGGCTGTCCAAGCACTAAGGATGCATCAATTGTGCAAGTAGATCTATTTCACTTACCAACGCAAGCGGCAAACAAGTCGTGTTTGCGTCAAGTCCAGATTATGCTCACCTTTATGCCTTGAAGGGTGAGCCATTCCTTGGGATAAGTAGCATACCAGTGGTATGTGATTACCCGGATGTATTTCCAGAAGAGTTGCCGGGGATGCCACCCGACCGGGAGGTTGAGTTCGTCATTGAGCTTCTACCCGGAACGGCCCCGATATCGAAGCGACCTTACCGTATGCCTCCAAATGAGTTGATCGAGTTGAAGAAACAACTTACGAAGCTGCAAGAGAAGGGCTTCATTAGACCGAGCTCCTCACCTTGGGGATGCCCAGCGCTATTCGTGAAGAAGAAGGATGATAGCTTGCGGATGTGTGTTGATTACCGTCCATTGAATGCAGTCACGGTCAAGAACAAGTATCCACTTCCGCGGATCGATGATTTGTTTGACCAAATGATCGAGCCTCAGATCTTCTCCAAGATTGACTTGAGATTAGGCTACCATCAAATTAAGATCAGATCGGGAGACATTCCAAAAACGGCATTCTCCCGTTATGGTCTATATGAGTATACCGTCATGTCTTTAGGTTTGACCAATGCACCAGCATACTTCATGAGCCTTATGAATTCAGTTTTCATGGAATATCTTGACAAGTTCGTTGTCATCTTCATCGATGATATTCTTATTTACTCCAAGTCTGAAGAGGAGCATGAAGTACACCTTCTGAAAGTCTTGGAAAAGTCATGAGAGCACCAACTCTACGCAAAATTCAGCAAGTGTGAATTACGGCTAAAGGAGGTTGCCTTCTTGGGCCATGTGCTATCGGAAGGCGGAGTTGCGGTTGACCCCAGCAAGATACGGATGGTACTTGATTGGGAGCAGCCTAAGAACATCACGGATATTCGAAGTTTTCTCGGGTTCGCGGGTTATTACCGCCGATTCGTGGAGAACTTCTCCAAAATCGCGAAACCAATGAATCGAACTTTTGAAGAAGGAGAACAAGTTCGTATGGTCGTGAGAATGTCGAACAAGCTTTCAATTGTTGAAGGTTCGCTGACCATCGTGACTGCCTTAGTCCTGCGGATATTCACAAGGGCTTCGACATATATTGCGATGCATCCCGCCTCGGGCTGGGTTGTGTACTCATGCAAGGAGGCCGAGTTGTGGCCTATGCATAGAGACAATTGAGACCTCATGAGATGAATTACCCCACCCATGATTTAGAGCTGGCAGCAGTGGTACATGCTCTAAAAATCTGGCGACATTACCTCATCGGTAATCGTTGTGAAATTTACACCGATCATAAGAGTCTGAAGTATATCTTTACTCAAGCCGATCTGAACTTAAGGCAAAGGAGGTGGCTCGAATTGATCAAAGACTATGATATGGGACTCCATTACCATCCAGGAAAGGCCAATATTGTTGCCGATGCTCTGAGTCAAAAATCCCAATGCAATCGCCTTTCAGTAGAACCGGAATCGGACGCCATGTGCGCCGAGTTTCGAAAGCTCAATCTAGAAGTGGTTAAAGAGGGATTCCTTGCTGTCATGGAAGTTAAATCTAATCTATTGGACCAAATCAAGGAGGCTCAAAAGACAGATAAGTGCTTGGCACTCATCCGAGCCCGCATCAAGCAAGGCAAGGCCAATTGCTTCACCAAGGACGCACAAGGTGTCTTGTGGTTCGACAAACGATTAGTAGTGCCAAATTGTAAGGAATTGAAGGCACTAATTCTTGATGAGGCTCATAACTCCTCATTCTCTATTCATCCCAGAAGCACAAAAATGTATCAAGATCTTAAGCCAAGACTTTGGTGGACCCGGATGAAACGAGAGATTGCCCGGTATGTCGCCGAGTGCGACGTATGTCAGCGAGTGAAAGCCGACCATTTGCGTGCAGCAGGCACACTTCAACCACTACCCATTCCCATGTGGAAGTGGGAAGAGATTGGTATGGATTTCATCACCGGGTTGCCCAAGACGCAAAAAGGTTTTGATTCTATATGGGCAATCGTTGACCGACTAACGAAGACTGCTCATTTTCTTCCTGTCAAGACGACGGATACAGTGAGCAAGTTAGCTGAGTTATATCTTCACCGAATTGTCTCTCTTCATGGTGTTCCAAAAAGGATTGTCTCAGATCGAGGTACCCAGTTTACCTCGCATTTTTGGCAATGCCTCCACAAGGCCATGGGGACCCAACTCTCCTTCAGCACCGCGTATCATCCTCAGACGGATGGACAAGCTGAACGGGTGAACCAGATTCTTGAGGATATGCTTAGGGCTTGTGCCCTTACTTATGGCAAGAATTGGGAGAAATGCTTACCTTTTTCGGAATTCTCCTACAACAATAGCTATCAATCTAGTCTCCGAATGAGTCCATTCGAGGCTCTCTACGGGAGATCTTGCGAAACTCCACTTAAGCGGTCCGAGTCCGAGAGAGACCCTCTTTGGTCCTGAACTAGTCACCGGCGGAAGAGCAAGTTCGATTTATTCATGAACGGTTGCGGACCACGCAGTCTCGTCAAAAGAGCTACGCTGATCGTCGCCGCTGTCAACTCAAATTTGAAGTTGGTGATCACGTCTATCTCAAGGTCCCACCAATGAAAGGTATTCGTCGGTTTCAAGTGAAGGGAAAACTAGCCCCTCGTTATATTGGACCTTTCCGGATTATAGCCAGGCGAGGAGCGGTGGCGTATCAATTGGAGCTTCCCTCTTCACTAGCCGATGTACATGATGTCTTTCATGTCTCTCAATTGAAGAAATGCCTTCGTGTTCCAACCGAAGTTACCGAGTTGGATACTCTTGGATTACAACCCGATCTATCCTATAAGGAGCATCCCATCTGTATTCTCAACGAGAGGGAGCGTGTTACTCGAAACCACACCATCAAATTCTTTAAGGTTCAATGGAGTAATCACGCCCCTGATGAAGCCACATGGGAGCGGGAGGATCATCTTCGAGCCGAATACCCCTACCTCTTCAAGGAAGCGGTGTAATCTCGAGGACGAGATTCTTTTAAGGGGGGAGGCTTGTAACAGCCCAATTTACGTTAATCCGGTAAGCGGAGCTTGTCATGCTAGCGTGTTCCATAATGTCCTTGCATCCATATTTAAGTATGATCATACAAGCATTGGCACATTCATCTTGCATGAAGAGGGAGTAACAAAATCCCAACAAATCATTTTCCAAAACTACACACATGTTATTTCACTCTACTCAATGACATGTGGGCCATGTTTGTAAGAGAGAGGAGAGTAGGCTACACATACCTACCATACCAATTCTTACTTTACTCACCTCTACCCACCTACCTAACTAGTCTATGACACATGGGACCTACTTTGCATTGGAACTTGTGGGCTGCACATCCTATCCATGCCTTTTCTCACTCCAACCACCCATACCCACTCTTCCACCTACCCTATGACATGTGGGACCTAGCCCCACATGTAAGGCATGAGTGGGCAGCCTTTATAAAGCCCAAACCTTGGTTTCTCCTCCCTTTTTCTGCTCATTTGCACAGCCCCAACCCAGAAAACAGCAAGCACACCTTCTTCAACCTCTTGCCATCCTCCCCCACCAATCTCCTCCATTCTTGAGTTTGAGCTTGTCCATGTTATACCACCTTGAAGCCAAGGTCAAGAGCTTCAAATCCATCCAAGTGGATTCTTGAGGCACCAAGTTTTGGGTGAGTAGCAAATCGTTTTTTTCTTTTCTCCCATGTTCTGAAATTTTGCCCTTGTAACACATTTTCTATCCTCTCCATGGAATCCACCATCACGCTTTGACTCGGGCCATACATGTCGCAAAGAAGGTTGAGGAGGAGGGCTAGTTGTTGCTGCAAGCACGAGCAAGTGGCGGTATTATAGTCTACACGGGCTAGGAGGAGGCGAACCGTGAAAAACCGGCATTGTGACATTTTTCATCATCCACTCGCCGAAACCAACATCCCTCAAGTGCACAAGCAACCCCATAGTGGTAAGAACCTACCCTAGCTCATCCCCTTGAAACCCTAGCTCCTTCCTTTGAAATGTAGATGACAATAGGCAAATAGCCGTTTCGAAACAGAGACGCCCAGCTCGGATAGTCCGAGGTTTAGCTCGGACATTCCGAACCATTCGGATATTCCGAATAGTATTTTGGATAGTCCGACTATTGCTGGTTTGTTTGACCGAGAGGGTCTGCTTGGACATTCCGAGGTGACCACTCGGATAGTCCGAACCCTTCGGACATTCCGAATCAAATTTCGGATAGTCCGAATAGAATTTCACTTCATACCGAGGGGGTCCGTTCGGACAGTCCGAAGTGACACTCGGATACTCCGAACATAATTTAATAAAAGCCTTAAGACTTGAACTTTTAACGCAAAAACTCAATTAGTACTTTCATATTATGATTAGTATTGCACATCATGAGCGTTTCATGCATTCTTTACTCATGTGCATCATTGGAGTTCTTGAATTGGTGTTTATTGAAATTAATTTTTCTCGATTAGGTGTTGACGTTTCGGAAGGCACTCCCGAGTACGACTACGCCTTCGAAGTCAAGAACGAGCAGCAAGGCACTACTTTACTCCTTGACCATGATTGCTCCTACTATTTGAAGTTTATGTTTTGGAATTATTTTATCAATTGCATGTTTACTTTCAACTACAATTATGATTGGGTAGAAAACTTAGCTATTACCACATTGTGATGTTATCCCCTTATCATGTTCTCTCCGTGTTCCATTTTCGCCCTAGGTGGTTGGTTTATTATTCTTATTATATGGGTTCGTATGCGAATTGCTTAGCCATGCTTAGAACATCGTTAGAAACCGCGATAGATGGACTTAGTCCATTGGTCGCAATGATTGAGAATGATTATGATGATGTTGTTTTCAATGTTGGCTAATGTGTAGAGATGTTGGTTAAGGACCCTAAGGATTAAATCTGGTGACGCCTCTTTGAGTAACTATCGTATAACCACACGCCGCTTATGGGACCGCGTAACCAAGTACTTATGTATGACTAGGTTATGTAAACCATGTGCAATCGGAATTCCTTGGGCTTAGTGGAGCGTCAAGGAATGATCACGAATTCCTCGGGCTTAGTGGAGTGTTGTGGAATGTCCTCGAGTCCCTCGAACTTTGTTGAGTTGGGGATGTCCAACAACGGTGTACTCCTTGATCCACACACACCGAGCCTCGGGCATGCGGGATCGAGGGTCACAGTCATCCGGATGGTTTAGATACACTACCATGCATACTGGAAAATGGTTTGTCACGTTTCACCTCGGCCGACACATCTAAGGAAATGTGTTAATAGCTTGGCTTACGAGTGTGGCGTGTCGTGTGGGTAAAGTCGTACCTCTGCAGAGTTTAAACTATTCGAATAGCCGCGTCCATGGTTAAGGACGATCGCTTGAACTGTCAGTCACTGGGCGAGTATTAAGGTCTTGGTAAGAATGGGATGGGAGTGGGAAAAGAGACACAAGTATTGGAGTACTTGTGTGTGTAGTCGAACATGAGCGATGGAACTCATGGTTCGGAGAATGCTTGAAGGCATGATACAAATGTGAATATGATGATGTTATATTATGTATTAGATTTTGCAAATGTTTACTAAATGCAAATTCTTATCAATCTATACATGCTTACGATTTATCCCAAATATTGCTTTATGCTGAAATTGCCAATTTGCCTTCCTTTGATGTAACAACCACATGTAGCTAGAAATCAACATGCAATGTATATTATTGTGCGAGTACACTCTTTGTACTCAATCGGATTGTCCACTTGCTGCAGGTGAGAATGAGGCACTGCCCGGGGACTTTTACCGGGCAGATTTCGACAATTCTAACGTTTAGTCGCCATTCTTGCCCCAGTTGGTTGCCTGAGGGTTTGGGGGCATGCCATGCTGGCCCTTTTGTTGTTTATCTTATGATTTCCGCTGCTACTTGATGTAATAACTCTAAATATGTCGTTATGGACAGCAGTCCTACTTTTGGGAATGTAATAACGTTTATGCTTCCGATAATGGTGTATGTGTTGTGATGTCAACTGTTGGATGAGAATGCTCGTGTTGGCGAACTATCCTGGGACCAACACGGGTATAATCGTGGAACGCCCGAGGTTCCCTTGATTCACTTGAGATGTACCGCGCATTTGGGTGAATTAGTGGAGTCCCGGGGACGGTTCCCCACATAATCTATAGAGTTCGTTGGAAGTCCTGTGAGCCAAGCATAAGCCGAAGGGGTAAGCGTGACTGGTAGATAATTTGCCATTTCGTTGTGGTCACCCCCGGATGCCTTGATTGCAAGGGAATAAACCTACAACCATGCTTCTGGATCTTTTTCTCTATCAAACTTGGTGATGCTTTTGGGGTTGAAACCTTCAGGCCAAACCACTCGGTGAAGCCGGGGAGTGAAGGCACGGATGCCATCAATAGGCCTGTCACCGCGCCGATGTGGAGAGTGCCGAGGTGGAGATCTGGCTCGACGATCCTCGTCCTCACCCCTGTCGCGCCGGTGTGGATTTCTGCGGTCGTCCCGGCCATCATGACTGATGCCGAAACGCTCGTAGTCGTCTTTGTGCCGGCAGTGCTCTTCATCTTCGCGCTCTCGTCGCCTGGCGTCTAGATCCAAGCGAAGGTCACGGCTGATGCTCCGGTGGGCGTCCTCGCCTGGACGAAGTTCAAGTCGACCGTGCATGGACCGACTGCGGGCAGTATTACTGCTTCCAGTCTGAGTGATCGCGCGGACATGAGAGTATCCTTTCTCCCCTGGTTCTTCCTGATGTTGTTGAATTGCCGCCGCCGTCACCATGGCCTTGACTTGGGCCACGATCGGGGCAGCAGGACTATCGGGACCGAGCATTGGTCCTAGGGTATCGAGCAGTGTCTTTGAGGCGACGATATTTTGTTAAGGGGTATGAAAAACTGATTAATTCCTCATCCTTGTTTGCAAGATGTCCTCATTAATATTGCGCCCTCTGGTTTGGAGGGACTTCACACGTTCCTCTTGTGCTTCACAACGTAGGCGCTCTGCTTCCGCAACATCCGCAGCATCTTTCTGTTGCTGGGACCCAGTCCGTGGATCTTCGATCACGAAGACGCCGTGAAAGCTTTGAAAACCTACTGCCCTGCCCTCCGAGTCAGAAGAACAATAAGACAGATTGGGCTGATCTTTGGATCCGAGTGCTTTGTTGAAGCTTCTCACCACTCAGGATTCGTCCTTGACCGGACCTCGTCCAGATCGGGAACAAACTCCTGGCTTACTGTCCGAGGATAGATGGCCACAGCCTTCGTTGATCCGAGTGACTGCCTGACTAAGAGAACAACGGAATCACTTCCAGATTGGATCTGATTCGAATCCGAAAGGGTAAGCTTGCCAAGATTGTCGGCGATGAAGTCCAGGCTTCCGAAACGAAACGCCTGGGTGGGAGAGAAGGTGGTAATGACTTCGCTGGGGATCGCCATCGAGCTTGATGAGATTGATCTTAACGCACCCCCTACCTGGCGTGCCAACTGTCGACGTTTGTTGTCGGCAATAATGAAAACGGGGTTAGGCGTCGGATCCAAACTCGATGGTAGCACAAGACACAAGAATTATACAAGTTTGGGCTCTCACGAAGGAGATAATACCCTAATCCTGTGCTCTGGAATTATATGTGTCTAGCTTATTTGTTGATGATCTGATCTGATGATCTCCTGCCCCCCCTTTATATAGCAGAGAGGCGCGGGTTACATAGGAGAGTCCTGGTCGGATACAAGGTAGGGTTTATATCGTTTGTACATATCCATTTGATAACGGCCTGGATTACAATTGTATCCTACCTAATCAGGATCGGTTGCTATCTTCAGGGCTTCCTTATTTTGCATGTCTGGCGCAACCCTGGTAGCTTCTGTTTCCATGCAATCAGCTTGGCCTGGCCTTATCAGTTGGGCCTCACAGGCCTACCTTACAGATACCCGTGATCCATATACTCCATAGGGACACACGGCACAACCCCTGTGTACTAGCTACTAAATAATTAAAATTCTACACAATCCAATCACTAAATCATCAATTTAAATAAACTATTGCTAACCCTAATTAATCTCGTACCTATATCGTTTTCCTAAATAACTACTAAATTCAAAATTAATACAATCTTTTTCTAATTCCTAATACAATTCAACCCTAATACAACCAAAATTTAACCCTAATTCTAAATCACTACATCGTTTTTCTAATTCGACCACTACAACCGAAATTAAAACAATGACAGAAAAATTTACCTCAACTCGTGACAAAATCCTCCTCTCCTTCCTCCTCCTCTCCTCTCCTCCCCTCTTCTTTTTTTCTTCCTCCCTCTTCTCTCTTTTCTCCGATGGCCAAAGGCCGTGCGCCCGATAGTAAAACGGTCTCTGTCGCAATTTGGAATTACGACAGAGAGCCTTGTCACAATTTCAAATTGCGATAGAGACCTCAACGGTCTACGACAGGCCTCTGTTGCAATTTCAAATTGTGACAGAGAGGTGAACAGTCGTGACACCTCTCTGTCGCAATTTGGAATTACGACAGAGAGCCCTGTCGCAATTTGGAATTGTGATAGGAGCCCTATCGCAATTCAGAATTGCAATATGCTTGTTGTCGCATTTTGGAAATGCGACACGTTGGTATTTTTGTTATTTTTTGGCATATTATTTCTGTATTTTTTTAAAATATATATTATTTAAAAAAATTTGCCTCTCGATAGGCCATGCCTCCATGACGAAAAAGCATATCATCACAATGCAGACATATATTTGATGTCAGTCTAAGACAAACAACCATTCATTTTTTATGACGATTTGTATTATGGTTTCATGACGAAATTTTATGTTTCGTCACAGAAGTACATGGGGTAACGGCGCCTAATACAATTAATGACGAACATAAACAAGTCATCACAGAAAATAGATTTTCCATGACAAAAATTGACAACGTCACAATATTATCGTCACAGATAATCACTTTTCTTGTAGTGAAAGAAATATTCTGAATTACTTTTTATTTTTCTACAATTTATCTAAATACCCGAGACACTGACATGTGGGCCCCACATGTCATAAACACGATCTACAATAGACTAAGTTCATCGACCGATCTAACTATGTTGATATGGTGACACACAAGCAATAGCTGGCACTAACATGGCTGCCACATCGTTGACACGCAATCGATGGTGCAACTCTGACGACGATGGCTACAGACATGCGAAGGGCACCACTAGCTAGTTCTGATGCGGCGAATATGATGACATGAATGTTGTGGCCAATGGTGACTTCCAATGGATGGCTGAGCGATGAAAGTGACAGTAGGGATGGCCTCCATGATGACAGCGACCTCCGACTACTACTACAGAACCGACCTTTAATATCGCCCATCGCTGCGGTTAAGCTAACCCGGATCGATAGTTACAACATTCCGGCTCAACGGTAATAGGTCTGCGAGGGGCTTAGTACGGTTCAAAGCACCGATCGGTAATCGATGATCTAACATCAAGATGCGGTTCGTGTTACTTAACCGGTACTATTTAGCGAGTCTCATTAGTACGGTTCAGGACACTAATCGGCATCGATGTTAGATCATCAAGACGGCTTGTGTTTCCAACCGCTACTATGTCTACTAGGTTCCAATTTAAACTTCTTCCTCCTCCCGCTCTCTGCCGGACCGATCATTTCAAAGGCGCTTAAAAAACAAAGGAGCTTCGCCAAGAGCTTGCCAAGATCTTCAAGGGAGGAGGTGCTGCCCAAATTTCAAAATTTTGGTCATTTTACTCAAAACCAAGGTAACTAAGGTTAGTAACATCACTCCTCACTTCATTTGGTGTTAAATGGAGCCTCTTTTTTACTTGAATTATGAAGAAAATTTGATCTTTTCCCATGATTGATGAAAGATTATGAATGTAGAGGGAGGTGCTGCCCAAATTTCAAAATTTTGGTCATTTTACTCGCAACCAAGGTAACTAAGGTTAGTAACATCACTCCTCACTTCATTTGGTGTTAAATGGAGTCTCTTTTTTGCTTGAATTATGGAGAAAATTTGATCTTTTCCCATGATTGATGAAAGATTATGAATGTAGAGATCTAGCTTGATCTTTTCAAATAGGATACAAAAACTTGTGTAAGCTTAGAATTTGCTTGGATTATAATGTAGCTCACATTTAATGTGTGGATCTAGCTTAAATTTAGGTTTTAGTTCCATCGATCGATGAAGGATGAGGTTTGGTTGCACGTAGTTGGGGGGAGAATGGTGCATGGAAATCATGGAGTTTAGGATCTTCAAACGGCAATAGTTATGTGGAAAAGAAGAAATTTAAATTCATTTGCGAATTAAAATAATATCAGAAATATGAATGGCTTTATAGAAAAAATATATAAAAATAAATGATTGAATAATAATTTGGAAATTTTTAGGTGTTACAATTTCAACATGATCAGTAGCGGTTGTTATAATTTTTAGGTGTTACAATTTCAACATAATTTGCAAACAAAGTCATCGTGAATTTTATTCGTAATTTTGAATCCGCACTCGACGACCAATTCTTTTTGTAGGTTGCAAAAACTTGTTGTGTGAGTTTAGATTTTGTTTGGATTATTATTTAGCTCGAATTGAAGGTGTGGATCTAACTAATATTTAGGTTTTGGTTCAACAATTCATTATCGAAAAATGAGCTAACAATTACCTTGATGTAACATAATGTAGATGGACCGGCGATGGATGTACATGGACCGACGCTCCCTGGAGTTCTTGCGTGGTTTGCAAGATTTTCTTCGTCGGCCGATGCATACACGACCTCGTGCTACATATGTCTGTCCATGCATAGATTGCAAGAATGAGAAGGAGTGGCCAAAATCCAGCCACCTCCACTTCCATTTGCTCACAAGAGGTTTCATGTCAAACTATACCGTTGGACCAAGCACGGTGAAGAAGAGATTATACAGAAGACGGTGAAGAAGAAGAGGCGACAACAATATCCCTGACGTCGCCAACACGGTTCTTTCAAGATACATTGGGGAGTTTGGTGATGATGACCTAGACCATATGTCATGTGATGGAGAGGAGAATACATCGATGAAAGACATTACTTAAAAGTTCCAACGCCTATGGAGGACCACGGAACACCGTTGTACCCAAACCGCCGACAGGCCATAAAAAGTTGCGTATCACACTAGAACTCGATGCAATGGAAGGCGACCAATGGATTGTCCGATAAGGATTCGACGAGTTGTTATGCCTCATAAAGAAGTTACTTCCAGAGGGGAACACATCGCCGAAACTACGACGATGCCAAACAAGTTGTCCGCCTTTGGGGTTGGAGGTACGTAAGATACATGCATGTCGTAATGATTGTATCCTTTATCGCAATGAGTATGAGGATTTGGAAGCTTGTCCGTGTGCAAAACTTCAGTATAAGACCAGCGTGATGACCTGTGAGGTAGAGGGCAACAGAAGAAGAAGAGACCTCTGCTAAGGTGGTGTGGTATTTCCTGAATCCCCGCTTGAAGCGCTTATTTGCGAACAAAGCGCATGCCCGATGATGCGCTGGCACAAAGAAGACCGTAAGGACGACGGAAGGCTAAGGCACCTGCCGATGGCTCCCAATGGAGGAAAGTCGATAGAACATACCCGACTTTGCCGAGGATGCAAGGAACATAAGGTTTGGGTTGAGTACAGATGGGATGAACCTGCTCGGCGATATGAGCAAAGAATACAAAGACTTGGCCCGTGACTCTATGTATCTACAACCTTCCTCCTTGGTCGTGTATGAAGCGGAAGTACATTATGATGCCATTGCTTATCCAAGGCCCGGCAACCTCGAAACGACATCGATGTATACCTCAAACCGTTGGTTGAAGATCTCGCTAACACCGTGGAACGATGGTGTACGGTATGGGATGAGTACAAAGAGAGCACTTCACTCTCGTGCATTGCTATTCGTAACCATCAACGATCGCCTGCACTTGGTAACCTATCGGGCCTATCTATCAAAGGATATAAAGCCCGCATACACCGCTTAGAGGATACGGACAGCAAGTACCTAAAAACTCTCGAAAGGTTGTGTACATGGGCCACCGAGGTTCCTCCATATGAAGGACCCAGCACGAGGAAGGGTGAGAATTTTGATGGGACGAAGAGAAACGTAAGAAGCCCATGCATCGCAAAGGACGCTTGTATTTTCTTTTGGTAAAGGATCCGAAAGTAGTATTTGGAAAAGGTCCTCGTAGCAAACCCGTCTCCTACCGAACAAGGTCACACGAAGGCCATTTGGAAGAAGAAGTCAATATTTTGGGACTTACTCATCGAAAGACTTAGAGGTCCGCCACTCATTGGACTTCATGCATATCACAAAGAATGTCTCATGAACCTAGAGCTATGTACGGGAATCCTAGAGCTACCGAATCAGAACGACCTACATCCGGAAATGAGAGAGAAAGGACAACATTACTTCCACCCCGCGAGCTACACTCGAAAGCAAGGAAGAGAAAAAATATGATTAAGTTCTTGAACAAAGGTGAAGGTCCTTCCGATACTCCTCAAACATAAGGAGACTCATAAACACGAAAGAGAATAAAATCATACACATAAAATCCCATGATTGTCACGTGTTGATGACACAGCTTGTTCCCAAAGGCGGTGGCGAGGTATTCTCGCCAGATTGGGTACGAGGGACAATCATAAAGTCGTGTTCGCTTCTTCAACGCTGTGTCGCAGAAGGTCATCGAGCCAATAAGGTATCTAATCTGCATGATGACATGGTCAATAGTCTGGTTAGCCTTGAGATGATCTTCCCTCCATCCTTCTTTGATATTATGGTCCATCTCATGGTCCACATTGTTAAAGAGATAGAAATTCTCGGACCTGTGTTCCTCCACAACATGTTCCCTTTCGAGAGGTACATGGGTATCCTAAAGAAGTATGTTCGTAACCGGTCTCGCCCAGAAGGCTGCATTGCGCAGGGTGTCAGCACAGAGGAGGTGATCGAGTTTTGTGTTAGTTACATTCATGATCTGAATCCGATTGGCATCCCTGTATCACGCCATGAGGGGAGGCTATGTGGAAAAGGGACTTTAGGGAGAAAAGAATCCTATAGCGACGATCTACTTTCATTTAAACAAGCACATTTCACGGTATTGAAACAAGCAATTGTAGTGGCTCCGTATATCTATGATCACGAGATGAGTCTACGTGCCCAATACCCAGAGAAGTCAGATAAGTGGATTGCAGTCGAGCAAATGGATCATTTCGGTAGTTGGTTACAAAAGCAACTGTTGGGAAACCAGACAGACGATGAACAGTTGAAACTCTTGGCTCGGGGACCGTCCACAACAATCGTATCATTCCAAGGGTATGATATAAATGGGTACACATTTTACACGACACCAGATAGCAAGAGCACCAACCAAAACAAAGGGCGTCAGATAGATGCCTTGGACAAAATGGAAAGATGGACACCTACTATGGTTTCATAGAGGAGATCTGGGAGCTCGAGTACGGGCCATTAAAAGTCCCTCTGCTTTGTGCCAATGGGTCAAACCGACACCGTGGATATCGATAAGTACGGAATGACAACTGTGGACCTCAAGCAAGTGGCCTATAGGGACGAACCGCTCGTGTTTCGCTAATGATGTGACATAGGTATTCTATGTGATGGACATGGACAAAGAAACCTAAAAAGTAAAGGAGAAGATCGGCAAGAGCGATCACCAAGGCGCCACGTGGTTCTTCCGGTAAAAGAAGGATTGTCGAGTTGAGGGCGCCACGACGAAGAAGAGTATAATCAGTTCGATGAGCTGCCTCCTTTCACGGTGGACGTAGACATTAGTGTCCAGAATGATACGGAGGAATCTCCCTACGTACGCCGCGATCATAATGAAGGATCACTTGTAAAAGCAAAGTGTGTTAGCAAATAAGGATTGTTTTGGTTTCTTTTGTTGTAATAGACTACTAACATACTAGTTTCTAATTCCTCTAGTGGTTCTCCTGTTGCTCCGTATTTTCTGTTCAAATTGTACTAATATTTGACTAACAATATTGTTCAAAGTCCCTCTCAGACTAATATTGTTCAAAGTGGTAAAAGCATTTGTAAAAATTATTTAATGAAACAATAGTTAAACAAGAAATAAACAAAAAATCTTTAAAAATAGGCTAAATGAATCTAAAGTGGTAAATGCATTTTTACAAATTATTAATGAAACAATCGTTAAACAGTACATAAAAAAAGAAATTTTAAAAAAAAGAAAGGCTAAATGAATCTAAAGTGGTAAAATCATTTTTACAAATTATTTAATGAGACAATCGTTAAACAAAGAAATAAAAAAAGAAGTCGTTAAACAAGAAATAAAAAAGAAAAGAAAAGAAAGACTAGGGGTGCGAGAGCGGGATCGAACCCGAGACCTCATGGCGTATGCGAGCTCAAGACTCAAGCGCCCGCTAGCCAAGGGGAGGAAGATTTATTATTAACCAAGAAGGGCACCAAAATTTCTTTGAGTTTTAGCAACTCTTCACATCGAAACGGTTGGTGTTTTCAACCGATCGATGTGAGTCATCGGCCCTGCTGGTGTCTCCAACCGTAGTGATGCGCGTTTGAAAACAAAACCGCTTTTCATGATCAATTGAAATCAAAGAAATGCGCACCATACAAAAAAGACTACCGGATTGCATGAGAAGTAGTAGCTTGCATTATATATATAAGAGATAATTACAAAAGTATTATAGAAAGCATTATAATGCTTTATAGATTGCATTATAAGCAAATTACAAAAATACTTTAACTACAAAAACTAGCTACTCGTCGTTGTTGGAGGAGGAGGCCGAGGGTCGTTGGAGTCCTCGCCGCGCCATCCGGTCCTTGCCGAGCCGGCTTTGGTCTGGTCATCCTCCAGCCTCCCAAATTGTCGCGATATCCCTCCGACGAGTCATAGCTGGCTGCGCTGAGGAGGAGGACGGCGCGGGCGCTTTTTCCCATGCGGGTGGAGGCGAGGCGGCGGAGGGGCACGGAGGAGGCGGAGTCGACGGAGGGGCGCGGTGGAGGCGGAGGCACCAGAGAAGGAAGCGGAGCAACCGTGGAGATGGCGCGGCAGAGCGCCGCAGCCATTGTCGCATGGTCATGCCGGGCGGGTTTGGGCGGCGAGGTGGCGCGCGGTGGGGTGGAGCTATCGGAGGAGCTGTTTTTGAGCCATCGGAGGAGGAACTGCGCTGGGGTGGAGCTCATGGCGCCGGAGTGTTTTTCTCACGATGATGGCGCCGAAAATTAAGGGCCTCTCGTTTTATAGGCGCGATTTTGTGTTGGGAAGCGAACGCCTCTATTCGCCGATGATGCATCGGGAAGACAAAACGATCAAGCATTGGGAAAACGAAACGATCAAGTCGAAAAGCCTTCGTTTTATAGGCGCGAATTTGTATTGGGAAATGAAACGCCTCTCTGTTCTGCTGATGATGCACTGGGAAGACGAAACGATCAAGCACTAGCAAGACGAACGATCAAGCATCAGGAGACATCGCCCCGGATGAATACCCCAACCGGACCGAGAAGTGCCTAGGGCTCCCAAAGAAATTAAAAAAAAATCTAGGGCTCTCGGGCGCCAATATGAGCCATCAAGACGGCTGGTGTATTCAACCGATCGATGAGAGTCATCATCCCGATTGAATACACCAACCGCATCGATGGCTCGATTTGGCGCCGAGCGGAGCCTTTAGACACTATCGGTCCCCGCTGTGTATTCAACCGGATCGATAGGAGTCATCAGTCCTGGTTGGTGTATTCAACCGACCGATGGTGCACCTATAAATCTCGGCGCCGCCTCTCTTCCCCAATTTTTGCTACTCCCGCCATTGTTCCCAATCTCCTCCTCCCGCTGCTTGCAAAGACCTCCGACGACCTCTCGCCTCCAACGACCCCACCGCCGCCGCCCCTCGCCCAACGACCCCACCACCGCAATCCTCGCCTCATGAAAGCCATCGTTGCCCTAGCCGAACGCCCCCGACGACCCATCAAGACGCCCGCCGTCTCCACCATCCTCACCGCCGACGATTTTGTCATTCGCCCTCCTCAAGGTCCGACGGATAAAGGTATGTTCACCTTATGGATTGATTCGGTTTTGCCATCCTCATCGATATGGAAATGAATGCCACACGAGGGTTAACTAATAGCAATTGTATTAGCCTATGAATCAAGAACTAGTTTCAGAGAACGTGGTTGCTCCATTTCTAGGTTTAACGTGTTTAGCTATACCGCTTAACATTTACCATTCATCCATTGAGATTCTTATTGTTTAGTGGATATATAAATGTCAGAAAGTGTTAAGAAATGACAAATTCTAGAGCCATATCTCGAAAGGCATGGAGGTCAAGATTGGAGGTGTTTAAGATAATTCATAACAATACATTGTATGTGAAGATTCTCACTCTCTCGATGTGTTGGGAATGTGTTATAGATGCAATGATATCGTATGGGTTAGGAACTTAGGATGTCGGTATGACATTTTGATGACTAGTGGCGGGGAGATGAGCTATGCCCTTGCATATATGTCCATCTACCTACTTCTGTGTCATCACTTGTGTTTTCTTACACACGGTTCCATTACAAATTATCTCCTGCTGGATCCATATTGGCTCATCTTAACAAATTGAGTAGCCGAAAGAGCCTTTTGTGCTTTTATCACCATGTAGCAAGTGCTTTATTCTTTGCAATCGCTCATTATTCTGTGATTTGGGCCTTGAACTGATAGAACTACATGCTAGAAAGGGTTGTTCAATTGCTAGTCTTTTGTTCACTGATATTATCTAGTCTGTGGTTCTCTTCTGATATACCTACTCACAATGACCATTAGTGAAGAAATGAGTTCAACAAATGATAATAACAAGTATATGTCCGAACTCAAGAAGCAGTTGTCAAGTAGCAGGGCAAAGCGCCCAAGGAGGCAAGCACTAATAACTTGAGAAAATTTTTTTTTGCTTTATTTGCTCACAAGCCACCATGTTCTGGCTTGCACGCCACCATGGCTTTGACAGCCTTACAGCTTTGAACTTGCAGGCTGGTCAAGAGGCGAGGACCTTTCTCCAACCACCACATCGTGCCTACTGTTGAGTAGGTCCTTTGTCTCTTGATCAGAGCCCTTGCAAGTTCAAGGAGCATGGCTGCCAGAGAGCGTCCGGTACACTGAGAGGTGGAGCTAGGAGGTGACGTGCTTGGTTGATATGGAATGATCGCTTTGCTTTCTTTTGGTGTAATAGACTAATAACATTCTAGTTGTGGATTTATAACCTTATTTTATTTTTTGAAAATCATATTAGTGTGGAATAAAAATGATTCATTATTTTTATTGAGCAATACAATAATATTCTAAAGAATATATGTATCATGTCAAATGTATATGTATCATGTGAATTATTCTAATTTCTGTTGTATTTTGAAATTTCTATGTATATGTGAAGTTTCTATGTATATGTGAGATTTCTATGTATTTGTGAAGTTTGAAATGTATATGTATCATGCCAAATGTATCATGTGAATTTTTCTAATTTATGGTGAATTTTGAAATTTCTATGTACATGTGAAGTTTCTATGTATATGTGAGATTTCTATGCATATGTATAAGTATACTTGTCGATAGTATTTGGCCGACTTACATTAGAACATCTTCGCCGCCACCATCCTCTCTACTGCCTCTTCCCCACCGCCTTCCACGCCGCTTTAGAGTAGTACCATCACTTTTACATGAAACGTGATCTATTTTCGTTAATTTTCAAGCTTCTTCTAGACTAAGAAACGATTTATGGACGATGAAGGAATTGATCAAGAAGAATTTATGAGAAATTTGATTTTGGGATCCGTGGTCATGAGACTACGCGGAGCGTGAACTCCGCCTCATGGCCACCGAGGCCACCGAGGCCGATGAGGTGAGAGCACGATGAGGCCGGGCGAGGTAACAATCACCACGCTCATGATTGTCGGTTCCACTATCATGCTAAGCCAACATTCTCGACCCATTCATGATTGTACCATGCTTTCAGATCGGTCAACCAAGCAGCAATCACGCCACGAGGTCCAAGCAAGAAGAAGAAGGCAAGACATGTTGTCACCGGTCGGCGAGACGGCCAACCTCTTGCACCCTTGGGGGCGCTTTTGGCTGCTCAATTCGGCATGCGGCGCCCACGTTAGGGACCACGTGGCAATTAGCATAGCAAAATGGGATCAGTCCTCAAGATACGAAGAACATGCTTTGGAACGATGTGAAGGAGACATTCACCTTCCCCAAGGGACCGAAGAGAAGGTGAAGAGTTACACTCTCAAGAAGATGGCGGTCGATTCCGCACTTATAAAAAGAAGTCAACACGGAGTATATCAAGAAGAATCGAACGCCTCGACTTCAACAAGCACCCAAAGTTGCAAGATCACCGATGCGTTTAGAACTACAAGACTTCGAACGAAGGTCAAAGTTTGAGGAGAAGAATAAGTTGAATGCACGAAGAAGAATTATCACCACCGACTCGCCCCGTGGTTACCGCCATGCAATACCAAAATGGGAGAAGAGGGAACAGACTCGCTAGCTAAGGGTATCGCACCAAGAACAATGGATTGGCCCGACAGAGCAAAGCATTGGTTCTATGCTCACGGCGCGCGCCTTGATGATAACGGCAATGCTGTGTTTGGGGAGGTGCTAAGAGATGTGGCTAGAAGGCTTGTACACCCATCGAGGAGTCTTCCTGTAGTAGCTTTGTGCCAAACAGGAGAACGACGAGCTAACAAGGGCCTTGCAAAATCCAGAGCACCTCGACGACACGAGGCGCCGGCGTTGTCCCGTGGAAGGTTGGTTTCGCCAGACGCCGAGACCTATAGGAGTCGGGCGAGGAGCAAGGCTCGACAGACACAACAAATTAGTGCGCTTGAAGAACGCCTCAATCAAACACAGAGAGAATGCAAGAAGAGATCCAAGAGAGGTGCAATTAGCCTTGAGCCAACAACCATGAGACGGGCCAAGAACCTCCAAGTAATCCTAACATCATCAGCCCGGCAAATAAGCAACAAAGCTTCCGGTGGCTGCTGTATGACTTGGACAAGTATCACAGAGACGACATCGACAATGGACACCTTGTGAGCTGCATATCCAAGCACGAACCTTACTTTCAAGGCGGCCGATGGCATGGCTCACCCATTAGAGCCGGGCAGCTTATCCATGGCCAACAGATACCGTCAGATACTCCAAGGTCTCGTGGAGGAGGTTCGCCAGTGGTACGAGGACCTTGACCTCAAATTCTCGGAGGTGACGGACTACGGCTAGGAGAGGCAAGACACAATTTCATCCTGTGGCGCAAACGGTACATAATTTTTCGAGATAACATGGACGTGTCCTCTCCGCGAAGAAGCCCGAGAAGAAACCCGCCTCATCCCAAGAAGGCGCCGACTCCTACACCACCTCCTCGCATATAAGCCCGACAAGAAGCCCGCCTCCTACACCATCTCCTCGCGATATAAGCCCCGAAGAAGCCCGCCTCCTCCCAAGAAGGCGCCGACTCCTACACCACCTCCCGCGCACATAAGCGCCACAAGAAGCCCGCCTCCTCCCAAGAAGGCGCCGACTAAGGAAACAAGCCACTCGCCAAGAGCTCCTAAGAAGACGGGTCCTCCACCCAATCCAAGAAGTCTAGTCAACTTCCGGCGGCCGATGATATGAACGATGAGGAGACCAAGAAGATAGTAAAAGGAGAGGTAACTAAATTTCTAAACCCAAGTCACCAGAGAAGAAGGTTCAACTCGCATGTAAGAATTTTATAAAGGCTTAATGACTATTAAAAATTTGAAGGATAAAAAGAAATGCCTCGCCAATCAAACTACGAGCGACATTGAGTAAGGAATGCCCCAAGAAGAAGATGTCACCGAGGGAAGGGTAAGGAGATGCAACAATTCTTCAATGAAACCGCCTTAACGCAAATCAAATATTAGGCACCAAGAAGATTGAGTTTGCCCAAGTAAGATGGTTATTTAAAGTGGGCGATCATTGGTCGATGAGGAGTCGCCTACTAACGACAAAGATGCGCAATTTCATGAATGGTACTTGGACGCCACTCAAGCATGGTCTACGATGTTCGCCGTCAAGTTTAAGCAACAAGATTTTTTTCATGTGAAGGTGAATTTTATGTCGATTAGGACTACATATATGATCTATACCATACAGATGCCTCAACGTGAGCTTGATGGGTTGTCGGACTCGTAAGTGTCTTAATTATTTACAAAAACTATCGCACTTCCTTGTACTATACTAACTTGCAAGCCTAACTAATTTCTTATGTAGCATGGAGATACAAAGATGCCAAAGGATCGATTTTCGACATAGGCTTCATGGACCCAATAGTTATCAACGGACAACCGTTAGAGACCACCTGCTTAAACAGAGACTAACGATTCAATGCGCTAATGGGTCAAAGATATAAGTCAAAGATATATCTAGCCTACTCATTTGAGTACGTGTTTTCGCATTCACCTCATTCTACTCCTTTTTCATAACACGATGTTAGAACTAATTAGTTATCTACGTTGACACATCTATGTATAGTTTTCATCGATTCTTCTTATGATCGAAGCTAGATCGTAGCTCGATCACAATTATGGACTCGCAAAGGAGACCAGCTTGAAAAGTATCAAAACTTTATCGACATGCTCAACCGTATTAATTCTTGTTCCTTTCATTATCGCATTAGTTCTATTTCCTTCAATTTGAAACAAATTCTAATCATGTACAATTCAGAATCACATGTGTAGTGCATTCACACGGTTCCATGTAAAAACGTATGATTCAAGGAGAAATTTGACATTACAATTGCCTCGTGGTACGATATCATAATGCTAGCTTTTTAGTTAGTTAACTTAATTTCCTTGCATCCATTTCACGCTTTCAACTTTTTCCACCGCAGATCTTGACTCACCACGGTAACAATTTATGCGGCTACTATGTATGCGAAGTTTATGCACACCCAAACCGAGCCACCGATCGCATGCTAAAAGGCAACAAGGGGTGAGTAAATATAATTACTAGCTTTAATGATGTATAGGTACTCCTTATATCTTGTACAAATTCAAGTATTGATTAGTTAATGACTTAATGATAAGTGCCTCAATATTTGGCGGAACAAGGTTCTAACTCTCGCCAAGACGAGTGAGAGCAATCCAAGAACAACTCGTCGGCTTTATTTACGATGAGGTCAGAATCCAAAAGGCGAAGTTTCACGAACCAAATTTAAATGTGGGGCCCTTCGATAAGGACCGTGAATCTGCTTCGGGTTTACATCTACGGCTAGCAAGAGCGATGCGCGTAAAAGATCCCGATGAATAGAAGGAAAAGAAATACTAAAGTTGTAATTAAAGTTGTGTACATATATATTGTAATACATTAGACGATGAGCGTAAGAACAAATATGTGTACATATTTTAATACATTAGATGTAATTAAATTTGTTAATGAATGTTCAAGGATTTAATTATCGTGCAAAGTGCATGATTGATTATCTGTGCTTTTAATTAGTTGTGATTTAACACACACACATATATATAATAGCTACCGGAGAAATAGACATATATATATATATACAAAACATCAAGACCGGCTGGAGAAACCATCGATGAGGGGTTTCATCAAGACTGCTGGAGACACCAACCGCATCGATGAGGTCCTCGGGGTTCCCGACGCTACCGCCACGCAGATTTCAACCCGATCGATACTCTATCAAGATCGGTGAGGAATCGATCGATGCCTTTGAGCATCGGGCCCGGATATTCAGACGGTTCAAAACCGGTACTAAAGGCTGTTTTGAACCGGTACTAAATGCCCTTTCCGTAGTAGTGGACGGCGCTCCAACGATAAGGTGCATGTGCACTCATTGATGGTGGTATATTCTAGTGAGGAAACTCGGTGGTGGCGCTGCAAAGATCCTCAAATTTCGGGGCAATCCAGTGGCTAGGGTTAGAGCTTTGACTACAGATGCTTTGGCGATGCAAATCCAAGGCACAGACATGATATTTATGCATGAGACAGGCGACGTGACAAGAGGAGTCTGTGGTGGATACTGCGTGGCATAGGGTCCCAATCGAAGATGAAGAATAGTGCTTGATAGGTGGGTCCCACTTGTCAGCGATGTGCGGGCTGACTGGGCTATGGTGCGGAGATGGGCCAGGGCAACATGGTGTGGGTTGACGTGCGGGATTGGTTTGCGGACCGAGCTGAGGGAAAAGGAAAATAGGATGGCAGCACAAATTCGACCAAAAGGCAATTTTTTAGTATTTTAATTAGTTTTTACTTTTATAAATTACAAAAAAGCAAAAGATCACAAATAAAATAGCAAATGCATTCGAACCATTCCCAAACAATTCTGAAAAATAGTTCCAAGCACAAAGAACCCAAATAAAATAATTTTTACAATTGTCCTTGGGTTTAATCATATTAAATCATTTTTATTTATGAAAATGGCATATTAAGCTTTTAATTAGCCAGTAAAAATGGTGAAAATTTTTTGGAGGGTAAACTACTTAAAATATTTTTAAAGTTCAAAAATTGGGATGTTGCACTGATGGAGTCAGAATAGGGCGATGAAGGGCAGCGACTAGTGATAAGGTGGAATCACTCGATCTCCTTACGCATAACTCCTCTTCAATTGATCAAAAGGATCAAACATGGACACTCCGGAACACACTATGATGCGAGTGGACTCGAAGGAGGTGTGGCAGAACGATAGGAACACGAACTTCTTCCTTTAGCTCTCATGGTGGTAGCAAAGCACAGCTAGGTGTACAGAAGAAGACAGTGGCGGTGATGCATAGCAAGGTCCCAGGTGGTGGCAACTAGGGCAACAGAGGCGGTGGAACCAACGATGCACAGATTGAAGATCTCGAGGCTTTAAATAGCCTCGGGATGCATGTAAGGTATGGACACTAAAAATAGCACCACACACGAGATGGCGATGGCAGCGCATGCCTAGGGTTAGGGTTTGAGGCGTGGGGCTAGGCCAGTGCTAGCAGTTGGGTTGGGCCTGAGCTAAGGGAGGAGACAAGGTGGGCCTGGAGAGAGGGGAAAGAAAGATGGGCCGGCATGAAGGAGAGATGGGCAGAGGAAAAGATAGAGTAGGTCAACTAGCCAATGGAGGTAGAGAAAGGGAGATGGGCCTACAAGGATTCGACGTACGGTAAATTGGGAAAATGAAAAGGATTTTTGAATTTTAGAAAAAGCTAGCAATTCCAATAATTACAAATAAACACCAAATGAACTTCGAATAATCCAAGAAAATAAATAAAAATTTCTTGCAACACAAGGAAACCAAATTGTTTTAATTGATGTTTATATTATTTAGATTAAATCATTTTATCTTTGGAAAGTTCCAATTAAGCTTTAATTAATTCGATAAAATCAAAAAGATTATTTTTATATTGAAATCTTTGTAAAGATATGAAAATTTGGGTGTTGCATCCAACCGTATAGTTAAGTGAGCCTAGCTCACTTGTATGCTCGATTTGAACTTCTCTCCTCTTCCAGAACATGTCGTGTACTCAAAGCTAATTTTTGTGCTACCTCTGCCTACATTTTTAAAAAATGATTCCAAGTGGCTATGACAAATTCCAAAAAAATCTTTTGTACATAGAGTATTTCAACAAAAATCCATGATGTATATCAAGAGAAACAGAAAAGACAAATTTTAGTGAATATAGCTTTATCTTTTCCTTTTTATATCTCTAATTTACTTTCCTGCAAAATTTGTCTTTTTGTTTCTCAATGTGTAGATATTTAGATTTTAAATTTTGTGACATGGTAGATTGGTTTTGTGTAAATATTGAAAATTTGTTTGGATTTTTTCATGACCATCTAGACAAGTTTTTTTTTGGATAATAGCATGCATAGCACAAAATTGGCTTGAAGCACGCGATATGTTCTCTCTTCACTCTTAGCCTAGCCCTGATCAGCAAAAGGAATATATAAACATATCATACCAAAAATGCTAATTAACATCCACAAGGACTCAAGTTATATTAGGGCTAAAAATGTAGGGCCGTTTGGTTTGCTACCTTGTAAATGAGACCAGATATCCGTAATGCCAGTGAAAATTTGCTGTTGTTTGGTTTGCTACCGAAATTTGGTAACATATATGAAAGTTTCGTAATGCTAATGAAATCCAATGTCAAGTGTGGACAATCCGAAGGCAAGGTAACGGCTCACAAAAATTTACCTTGTTCTCAATCCCAATATTTAACTTTGTCTAGGTTTTAGCTGTACCAAAATTTTGGCTAAGGTCACGAGCCAAACAGCCCTGTAGATATCACAACAATAATTGATGCCCTTCAAACAATCACCTAACCAGGGTTTCAAAAACCCTTTTTTAAAAAAAAATTGAGTGAAAATTGGAAGAAACCGAAGAAGTTTGAATTCAAATTTTTTTGAACTCGACGGTCAAGCAACGATGGAAAAAATGAAAATCGAGCGATTTTCACCAATTTTCAATCGATTTTTGTCTAATTTGTATTTATGAGTGGTTTATTGATTTTTGAGTGGTTTTTTCAATTTTTGAGTGGTTTTTCAATTTTAGAGTGGTTTTCACCATTTTTTTCAAGATTTTTTATTTTCAGCACACCAAAGAAAAATTAAAAAATCCCAAAAAAATTTTAAAAAATAAAAAATTACTGATTAATCTATGAGACAGCTGAGAGAAATTTAAACAATTTTCAAAATTATTTATTACTTCTAAAAATATAAAACAACAATTAATGAAAAAGAACAATGACACTATTAGATTTTTATAAATATTTAATTCATTTATTATATTCTGAAATTTTAATGTAACCAAAACTAGTGCCAAAGGATCATGTACTAAAATTTTCAAAAATATTAGAGTTCATTTAGTGCCAATATAAAATCAAAATTGAAGAGCATATATAATGATAGTAGCACTTTCGTAATTTTAAAAAATACATATATCTAATCATCATTTAAAATTTTATAAAATAATTATAATTATGTTAGAACATCCCAAAAAGTTAATAATTATTAGACTTCATTTTGTACCCATAGAAAATAAAAAACTCAAGAGCATATATATTCGACAAGATCACTTTCAAAATTTAAAAAAAATACACAAGTGTGATAATCATCTGAAAATTTTATAGCATTATCAAGGCCTATTTGTTTCGGTTTTTTTTACTAGCTTAAAGCAAAAAAGTCAAAATGAAACAAACTAATCGACTTTTTAAGCTTGCCTTGAAAAAGCCTAAAGCCTCCATATAATTGTAAGCCAAAACCAAGGTGAAAGGTGCTTTTTTGAGATGAAATAACTCTTTGCCACTGGAAGTGTAACGACCCGAAATTTGGCCCAATTTTAATTTCTAGAGTTATTTAAATTTTTGTGAATTAATTGAAATTTATTTGCATTTAATTGAATTTATCTGAATTTTTGGGATTTAATTGGATTTTATTAAAATTAATTTAGATATCCTCTTTGAATAATTAAATATCAAAAGAGGAAATTATCAAAATAAATAAAAATATTTATTTAGGCTCAAAATGCTCTGAAATGTTTTCTAGAATTTTTCTAGAATTTTTTGGGTAGTTTTAGTGCTTTAAATAATTCTTTTGAATTTCTGGAATTTTTTTATTTGTAAAACCGGAAAATTGCTTAGCTACGATGATTGGCCGAGCTCAACATCGTGCCGCCACCAAAACCCTAGCGCCGCATGATTCCGCATCGCGGCGATCTCGATCGAACGGCCGTGGATGAGCCGCGCTTCCCGGGCGCTTGAGTAGTCGATCCGGTAAGTGACCGTCGGGATGTCGACGCGCGGCACCGATTCGCCGAATCGTTATTCAATCGCCGCCATGGATCGTGATCGAACGGCGGATGTGACCGAGCAGACGGAGCGCGGCGAATCGTGCACCGCCGCCGTCAGGGTGCCGAGGATCATGTCGTGATTTTGCGCGAGTTCCAAGGCTTGTCGGAGCGGGTGATATACCCCATCGCATGCAGCACTTCACCCCGCCCATTCTGCCCCTCGCTCGAGCTCTGCCATCCACCGTAGACCTCGCCCGAGCTCACCGTAGTACCTACTCTCTTCTCCTCGGTTCTTCCTTGAGTTTCGCCGCCATCCATCGCTCTCCGTAGCAACCGAGCCCTTCACCGAGTCCGCCGTGCCAAGCTCCACCACTCAGGCCACTTCTTCCAACCAGAGAAGCCCGAAAACGTCTCGAGCGGCTTCGTCTTCTTCAAGTCCGGTGCCGAGCACCACCGCCTCTCCTCCGACGCATCGTAACCCACCGCCACCGTCGGATCTCCAACGGACGTCCGAGGTATTGCCACGTCTCCTCTGACCGTAGAACTAAGCTCGTTTAAGTTCGATAGATCTAGGCCATAGGATCCTAATCTGACCGCCGCCATAGTGCTGCGTAGCCATATAAATGTTCTTTGAAAATGACCGTTAGATCTCAATCGGGTGACTTGGATTAAGCCAATGAGGCTCGCGTAGGAATTTGTTCGCATCGTGGGCCATAGGATCTCCATCCAACCGCCCGCTGAGGCCACGAGGTGCGGTGAGCAAAGAAACCAACCGTAACCATGGCCGCTGGATTCTCATCCGACCGCCTAGTGCATCCACGTAAGTGCGTAATAGTAAACTCTCCGTATGAGCAACAGAGATCTTCGATCCTACCGTCACCATAGTGCCACGTAGCCACGCAAAGGTCTGCCGCTGCTATTCGCCGATCAGCTGGATTTGAATCCAACGCCCGGGAGAAAACGGTCTGCGTGGATTAATGGTTGCGCCGCCGCGTTCGTGGGTCGAGCGGGGCATGCACTGTTCATTGGGCCCACTTGTTAGTGGGTGGACTGCCGTGAGTGTTGACGTCAGCATGACGTCATCCGGGCCCACATGTCAGTGGCCGAGCCGACGTGGCTTTCGCCTCCTCGTCTTTACACGTGTCAAGCCGAGGATTTAATCGAATTTCAAAGAGGAAAATAAAAGGATTAATTCGGTTATTTCTTTATTGAATTTTAGAAACTTGCAAATGCTATAACTTTTGCATTTCAACTCGGAATTGGGTGATTCCAGTGCCCAAAAATTTGTAAAAATGTAAAATATTTAATGGTTATTTTTATTTTATTTTTAGTGATGATCTTGCTATCTGTATCGTGTATTTATTGTGTGTTTGTTTGATGCGAGTAGACTCCGAGTTGCCTAAGTCGCCGAGGACAATTCGACCCGCCGCAAGAGCCGACCGTAACCAACTGTCAAGGTAAGTCATGCTTTGACCATATTGCCCCTAGACTTTTAAAATGTATTTCCATTTAAACTATGCATGCTATATTCATTAAGAAAATGACATTGATAAATCTTGGGTAGTTTAGATAATACCCTACCTTGTTAATACCACCTTGTTAATATTAATTGTATGCCCTGCAATCCATGTCAACTTACGATATTAATTAGAGTTGGTTGCTATTATAAAGCCAACACGGGAGGCTAGACCGTGATTAGCTGCTTAGTGTGCTTATGTACGTGGAATGACATTCAAATTTGTAAAGAATATTGACTAAACAATTATGAAACGCATTTTGGAATAATGCGATGATGTCATGAGATGGAATTGGAGGTAGCGACCTGTGTGGTCCTACTCATACAATGACGTGGGCATTGGCATATGTTGCATAAATGCAAACCCGGGGTGGGAAAAGATTTGGACCAGGGCAAGTGGCAAGAAGGCTTCGTGCCAGGTGGGCCTGTGTGGCAACGGGATGTATTGTTATTGTAAAGGCTGTGTGCCGAGATGTATAAAACGGAAGTCTTGCCCGGGACAGTTAAGGACTTCACCTTGCGAGCTTTTGAACTGAGTTTCTCGTACAACCACTTGTCTGGAATGGGACAGACCTAGTTTAGTAAGGTTCTAATATCTTTCCTTTGACACCTCGGGGCGACAGTTACACAAAAATGTAAACGTATGGGGGAGCGTACATGTGCTGCGGCTTGGTACCCATCCAACTGTATCTACCGGTTCTAAACTTTGGCTCTGTGTGAGGGAAGTGTTAGAAAGGCAATACTAGAGAGGTTCACTGGTTAAGTGTTAGTATCTAAAAGACTTTGTTGCAATCAATCACCTGTGTGGTGAGCGACTGTATCCTATGGGTAAAGTGTACAGCCTCTGTAGAGTGTGTGTGTTAAATCTATTCAATAGCCGTGGTCATGTATTGGACATTGCTCGGGATTACAAATAAGGGTTAGATTTAAAAATAAAAGATGTGGAATGGGTGGTCAGGTGCCAAAAGTCGATTTAATCAAACTAGGGTCAGGTGCCAAACTCTTGGAATAGAATTGAGAAATTAATTATTAATAATATTGGTTTTACCGCTTTTAATCTAATAGGATTACCCGTCAAAAGAAATGCCGCTTATGCAAAATAACCAATTAAGCCTTTCCTTTGGAATAAGCCATGCATGTAGTAATAGAACCAGATTGTGCATGACTTGTTGAGTATGTTGTATACTCACCCTTGCATCAACAAAAACCTCAAGAGAAGAAGTTGTGACAAATTGGGAGGAGGAGTTCATCGAGGCCGGGAGAATTAGGGATTAAGCCTCGCTTGTTGCCCGTGGCTACGAGGGTTTTATCATCGCACTTTTGCTTCCGCTATTGAACTTGTGCTACTTTGATATTATCGCTCATACTGGCTTAATTATTGTAAGGTGACCATAAGGTCTTGTAACTCGCTTATATTCATGTTTGAAGTACTTTATTATTAATTCCATTGTATGATTGTGGTACTCCAACCTGCTTATCCTGTGTGTACTAGCGTGATCCTCGACTAGTATGTAATACACAGAGGGTCCGGATTTGCAAATTCGGGTCCTGACTGGGTTGGTATCAGAGCCATACTGACTGTAGGACTTAACCCTAGTTAAGACTGGCTGTCTTAGAGGAATAAAAAGTAATTTCTAAAGAATAAAACTTGGGCAAGAATAATGAATGAAATCTTGACTCATCTCTTCTTCCTTACTTCATACCTATGCTGTATTTTGCTATTACTTTTGTGTTCTTTTAAAATCTTAGTAATCGACGCTGTTGTTTTGGCGGATGCGAATGGTTCAATCTTTCACGAAGGCCACGGCTACGCAATGAGCTTTGGAGGATGCTCCTGTGTTGGGAGGCTTCGACCGCTTCTCTACCGATCCCGCACTGGATGGTCAACGGATCAACCGCTACGGGAGACGACCTCACCTTGTACGCACGGGAGCACGCTAGTGCTAGTCGCTTCGCTCCACCTCGCGTGAAGCGAGCTACCACGAGGCGGGCATACAGAGTGTGCCCGGTAGCGCCAAGGCCGGGTTAGCAGGACTACGGCTACGAGCCGTGGGACACTGCTTCATGTGCACCAAGACGCAGGAGGACCCTCCAGCGCGCTTAGAGCTGGAGGACGACGCGGCCGTTGTGCACCTGGGCCGGTTTGCCGTGGCTCAGGAGGAGGTCATGGACGCTACGACTACGGAGCTGCAGGCTGTGTACCGCGTTTTGGAGGAGACCAAGGTGGCCCTGCGAGAGACCAGAGAGCACGCCGTTCAGAGGATCACAGAGCTAGAGGAGGCTCTCTACGGTCACGGGGAGCCTGAGGCCGTCATGGAGCTCGATGACGAGGACGAGCCGGAGGAGCAGGAGCTCAGGCCGAGGACTGAAGAATGGTGGTGCCCCAAAGAAGACCAAAGGGGAGGGCATGGGGACTGGCTTGTCTCGATGCCACCACACATTGCCAGGTACGTGATCGGCGAGCCGCAGTCGAGTTGGCTTGAGGAGTGAGCTCTTTCAGAGTCGTAGTGGTCAGCTTTTGCATTGAGACTCACCTGTTTTGGAGTCGCGTCTTTAAATTTCGAGCTTAGATGTGCGATGTTGTAATGAACTATTTGATGTGATGTTTGTGACTGTTATTATGGTTGCATAGTCCCTAGACTATGTAAGAAACCATACCTATCTGTTATTTATGCTTTAAATGTTTAAAGGGTTTTAAGTTACACCTGCTTCCATAAGTTCTTCTACGATCTACTTTCTTTTCCCCTTATCTCTAAACCACCGGCAATCAGCCAGATGGTGAACACTGCAAACAACGGAGCCGAGGCAAGAGAGCAAGACACCACCACCACAAGCCGCACCGCCAATGACATGCGTAATCTAGGAGCTTTTCTCGCAAAGACAAACGCAGCTTAATGCAAACGATGATGGCAACCGCACAACAAATCAACACCCAAGCAATGCCAACAACCAAGCCATTAACAATGTACCACGCCTTACTCGAGACTGTCCAAGTTCATAAGGACACGTCCGCCTACTTTTTCAGGCAATGCTAGCCCGTTAGAGGCATATGATTGGTTGAGAACCAAAGAGAGGAAACTGCATATAACCCAGTGTGATGGGAATGAGAGGGTGCTTTTACGCCTCACCAAATTTTGAAGGAACCGCAATGAATGGTGGGAAAATTATCAAAGATCGCAGAAAACCCGCAGAAATTACTTGGGAAGAATTCACTATAGCTTTTCGTCAATACCATGTGCCGAGGGTATCATGGAGTTGAAAAAGGAGGAATTCAGAGCGCTTAAGCAAGGAGGCCACCAAGGGTCGATTATCTCAATAAATTCACTCAACTAGCACGCTACGCTCTGGAAGACGTAGCAACCGACAAGGCTAGACAGTCCCGCTTCATAAAGGGACTCAACACTGGATTACAGGTGGGATTGATTATTCACACTTTTCCCAATTTCGAAGAACTGGTAAATAAGGCACTCATACTGGAGGATAAACGCAAGGAGCTTGATGACAATCGCAAACACCGCATGGCACAGCAAGGAGGACGCCATGGTCAGCAGAAGACAAGAGTGATGCCCCAGCAGTTCACCAGATTTCAGCCAGGAAACAGTGTCAGGACACCGTCACCGATGCCGAGGCTAGCAGGACAGACTCCCCAGACCCCAGTCAGGATTGTTAATCAGAACGGAGGGAATCAACAGACGTCAGGAAGACGCTGCTACAATTGCAACGAGACTGGGCATTTCGCCAATGTGTGCCCAAAGAAAGGAGGAGTGACACCAGTGCGCTTCAACTTAGGGAACACACCTGCTAAAACCCCTACCCAAGGAGGAAGCCGAGGACCCGCCCAAGCTGGAGCCACACCACAGGCATTTACGCGAGGCAGAATTAACCATATCTCCGCAGACGAGGTCCAGAATGCTACAGACGTCGTGCTCGGTAAGTTCCTAGTCAACTCAATGTCAGCTACAGTATTATTTGATTCAGGAGCTTCACATTCGTTCGTTTCTCGAGATTTTGCTGCGACAAATGACCTAGGTATTGTTAACCTTAAAAGTACACTTCTAGTCCAATCCCCTGAATCAAAACTCCGCTCTAAGGTCGGATGTTCTGGGGTTAAGCTAGTAATAAAAGGGGTAGAGTTCCTAGCGAACCTTATTATATTAGATACCCAAACCCTGGATGTTATCCTGGGAATGGATTGGTTGACTAAGCATAAGGCCGTATTAGATTGCGGGCGAAGAGTTGTTTCTATTGAGAGCCCTGAAGGTAGAAAATGGAATTTCAAGCAATGGCAGTTCGAGAAGGACAGATGTTAGTAAACAATCTGGAGACCGTCAGTATAAGAGACGTACCAGTGGTCAGTGAATACCCGGATGTTTTTCCCGAGGAATTACCAGGAATGCCACTGGACAGAGACATAGAGTTCGTAATTAACTTAGTACCTAGAACCGCACCAATAGCCAAGATACCATATTGGATGTCCACCGAAGAGTTGGTTGAAATGAAGAAGCAGATTGAGGAGTTATTGGAAAAAGGATTCATCAGACCAAGCTCGTCACCTTAGGGAGCACCAGTTCTGTTCGTTAAGAAGAAAGATGGGAGTTTTCGGATGTGTGTAGACTATGTGCGCTTAACGAAGTAACGATAAAGAATAAATACCTGTTACCCCGGATAGATGATCTTTTTGATCAATTAAGAGGAGCAGGAGTTTTCTCTAAGATTGACCTTAGATCAGGATACCACCAGTTGAAAATCAAGATAGAGGACATACCCAAGACTGCATTTTCTTCCAGATATGGACACTATGAGTTCACAGTTATGTCGTTTGGATTGACGAATGCACCAGCATAATTTATGAACCTAATGAATAAAGTATTTATGGAATACTTAGGGCCTATTTGGTAGAGCTTCAGATCCCAGCTTCACTTGAGATCTGAAACTTGTATGCTAAAATAAAGTGAATTAAGTTTATATTTTTGTCTAAAATATAAACAAAATTATCCATCTAAACACTCTTAATGTACTCACAGCTTCATCTCCACGGATCTATGGAGCTAGGAATACCTAGCTCCACCAGATCCACGGATCTGGTGAAGCTGGAGCCCTACCAAACACACCCTTAGATAAATTTGTGGTCGTATTCATAGACGATATTCTGGTTTATTCAAGGACGGATGAAGAGCACTCCCAACATTTGAGATTAGTGTTGGAAAAGTTAAGGGAGCAACAGTTATATGCAAAATTCAGTAAATGCGATTTCTGGAAGAGTAAGGTAGATTTCCTAGGGCATGTAATGACCACAAAGGGAATTGCAGTGGACCCAAGCAAGGTGGAGGCAGTACTACATTGGGAATCGCCAAAGACGGTTACACAGATTCGAAGTTTTCTTGGAATGGCTGGTTATTACCGTCGATTTATAGAAGGATTTTCGACAATTGCTAGGCCAATTACGCAATTGCTGAAGAAAGAGAAGAAGTTTGTTTGGACACCAGATTGTGAGAAGAGTTTTCAAGAATTGAAGAAACGACTGACATCAGCACCAGTGTTAGTTCAACCAGATGTACACCAAAGTTTTGATATTTACTGCAATGCATCACGCCAAGGGCTTGGATGCGTATTGATGCAAAACGGGAAGGTAGTAGCCTATGCATCAAGGCAACTAAGGCCACATGAAGGAAATTACCCGACACATGATCTAGAATTAGCAGCCGTAGTGCATGCCCTGAAAATATGGCGTCACTATCTTATTGGCAATAGATGTGAGGTGTATACAGACCATAAGAGCCTTAAATATATTTTCACTCAATCTGACCTGAACATGAGACAAAGAAGGTGATTGGAGCTGATCAAGGATTACAACATGGGTATCCATTATCATCTCAAGAAGGCCAATGTAGTGGCCGATGCCTTGAGCCTGAAAGGTCATAGTCCTAATATGATAGTGGAGAAAGCCAGGAAGAATTGTGCAAGGATCTTCAGAGGTTGAAATTGGAAGTTGTTCCGGAAGGATTCATTGCCGCTTTAGAGGTAAAGCCTATCTTGGAAGACCAGATTAGAGAAGGTCAGAAAAAATGATGAGAAGATCGAGCGAATCAAAGCCAAGATGGAGGAAGGGCAAGCAAAAGAATTCAAGCTAGACGAACAAGGCACGTTGTGGATGAAAGAGCGCATTTGTGTGCCTAACAAAAAGGAGTTAAAGCAGTTGATACTGGAGGAAGCTCACGACTCCAAGTATTTGATTCACCCGGGAAGTGCAAAGATGTATCAAGATTTGAAGGAGAGGTTCTGGTGGCCAAATATGAAGAGAGAGGTTGCTGAACACGTAGTACTATGTGATGTATGCCAGCGAGTCAAAGCTATGCATCAGAGACCAGCAGGACTGCTGCAGCCATTAAAAATACCAGAGTGGAAATGGGAAGAAATCGGAATGGATTTCATTACCGGTTTGCCAAGGACGCAAGGAGGTTATGACTCCATATGGGTCATCGTGGATCGATTAACAAAAGTCGCGCACTTCATACCGGTAAAGACAACCTATTCGGGAGATAAGTTAGCGGAGCTATACATGGCAAGGATCGTGTGCTTACATGGAGTTCCAAAGAAGATAGTATCGGACAGAGGTACCCAATTTACCTCAAGATTCTGGGATAAATTGCATATGGCAATGGGGACCCGTTTGAACTTCAAGACACTTATCACTGCAGATGATGGGCGGATCGAAGAGTCAACCAAATATTAGAAGATATGTTAAGAGCCCGTATGCTGGCATACACATCGACTTGGGATAAATGTTTGCCGATGCGGAGTTTAGTTACAACAACAAATATCGTGCTAGTCTTCGATGTCACCTTCGGCATTGCATGGTCGACCTTGTAGGACGCCGTTAAATTGAATGAGATCAGTGGCGCCGTGTCTTCGGACTTGACATACTCCAAGAAGTCAAGAGCAAATAGCAATCGATAAGGGAAAGGTTGAAAATCGCTAGCCAAGGCGTAAGAGTTACACGGATCATCGCCGTTAGGATTTGAGCTTGAGTCCAAGATTATGTGTATCTCGAGTTACGCCTCTTAAGGAGTCCAGATGTTTCACAAAAAGGGAAAACTTGCACCGCGATATGTGGGGCCGTTTAAGATCATAAGTCGAAGGGCTAAGTCGATACCAACTAGAGTTACCGCATCATTAGCAGAGTACACAATATTTTTCATGTATCGCAACTCAAAAAGTGTCTTCGAAAGTGCCCAAGAACAAACATCATTGGAAGAAGTTGAACTACAGAAGACTTGACTTACAAAGAGCAACCGATAAAAATTTCGATATCGAGGAATAGGAAAACCAGAGCAAGACAACCTGCTTTCGCAGAGTTCATTGGAGCAATCACACAGAAGGCGAGGCCACATGGGAACGAGAGGAAGACTTGAAAAAGGAATTCCCAAACCTATTCTTTAGATAAGCTTCGAATCTCGGGGTCGAGATTCTGTTAAGGGGGGTAGGTTTGTAACGACTCGAAATTTGGCCCAATTTTAATTTCTGGAGTTATTTAAATTTTTGTGAATTAATTAAAATTTATTTGCATTTAATTGAATTTATCTGAATTTTTGGGATTTAATTGGATTTTATTAAAATTAATTTGGGATATCCCTCTCTTGAATAATTAAATATCAAAAGAGGAAATTATCAAAAATAAATAAAAATATTTATTTAGGCTCAAAATGCTCTGAAATATTTTCTAGAATTTTTCTAGAATTTTTCGAGTATTTTTAGTGTCTTAAATAATTCTTTTGAATTTCTGGAATTTTTTTATTTGTAAAACCGTAAAATCGCTAGCTATGATTGGGTCGAGCCCAACATCGCGCCGCCGCCACCAAAACCCTAGCGCCATGATTCCGTGATCGTCGATCTCGATCGAACGGCCGTGGATGAGCCGCGTCGCTCCTTGGCGCTTGAGTCGTCGGATCCCAGTAAGTGATCGTCAGGATGTCGACGCGTGGCATCGATTCGCCGAACTGTTATTCAATCAGCACCGTTGCATCGTGATCGAACGGCGGGATGTGACCGAGCAGATGTCGGAGCATGCGAATCTAATGCACCGCCGCCGCCAAGTAGGGTGCCGAGGATCATGTCAGGGATTTTGCGCGATTTCCAAGGCTTGTCGGAGCGGGTGATATACCCCATCGCATGCAGCACTTCACCCCGCCCATTCGCCCCTCGCCGAGCTCGCCATCCATCAGACCTCGCCGAGCTCACCGAGTAGCTACTCTCTTCTCCTCGGTTCTTCCTTGAGTTTCGCCAGTCCCATCGCTCTCTCGTGAGCAACCGAGCCCTTCACCGAGTCTCGCCATGCCAAGCTCCATCACTCAGGCCACTTCATCCAACCAGAGAAGCCCGAAAATGTCTCGAGTGGCTTAGTCTTCTTCAAGTCCGGCGCCGAGCACCGCCGCCTCTCCTCTGACACATCGTAACCCACCGCCACCGTCGGATCTCCATCGGACATCCGAGGTATTGCCACGTCTCCTCTAACCGTAGAACTGAGCTCGTTTAAGTTTGATAGATCTAGGCCGTAGGATCCTAATCTGACCGCCGCCATAGTGCCGCGTAGCCGTACAAATGTTCTTTGAAAATGACCGTTAGATCTCAATCGGGCGACTTGGATTAAGCCACGTAGGCTCGCGGTAGGAATTTGTTCGGGTATCTGTGGCCGTTGGATCTCCATCCAACCGCGCCGTTGAGGCCACGTAGGTGCGGTGAGCAGCAAACCAACCGCGTAACCATGGCCTTTGGATTCTCATCCGACCGCTCTAGTGCATCCACGTAGGTGCGGGTAATAGTAAACTCTCCGTATCGCACCAGAGATCTTCGATCCTACCGTCACCATAGTGCCAATGTAGCCACGCAAAGGCTTATTGCTGCCATTCACCGATCACGGATTTGAATCCAACCACGGAGAAAATGGTCTGCGTGGATTAATGGTTGCGCCGCCGGTCTCAAGGCCGAGTGGGGCATGCATCGTTCATTGGGCCCACTTGTCGCTGGGTGGATCGCCATGAGTGCCGACGCCAAGATGACGTCATCCGAGCCCACATGTCGCTGGCCGAGCCGACGTGGTTTCGCTCCCGTCTTGACACGTGTCAAGCCGAGGATTTAATCAGAATTTCAGTAGGAAAATAAAAGGATTAATTTGGTTATTTCTTTATTGAATTTTAGAAACTTGCAAATGCTATAACTTTTGCATTTCAACACGGAATTGGGTGATTCCTATGCCCAAAAATTTGTAAAAATGTAAACTATTTAATGGTGATTTTTATTTTATTTTTAGTGATGATCTTGCTATCTGTATCGTGTATTTATTGTGTGTTTGTTTGATGCGAGTAGACTCCGAGTTGCCGGAAGTCGCCGAGGGAGAATTCGAAGACCCGTCGCAAGAGCCGGACCAGAACCAACTGCTTTTCGAAGGTAAGTCATGCTTTGACCATATTGCCCCTAGACTTTTAAAATGTATTTCCATTTAAACTATGCATGCTATATTCATTAAGAAAATGACATTGATAAATCTTGGGTAGTTTAGATAATACCCTACCTTGTTAATACCACCTTGTTAATATTAACTGTATGCCCTGCAATCCATGTCAACTTACGATATTAATTAGAGTTGGTTGCTATTATGAAGCCAACACGGGAGGCTAGACCGTGATTAGCTGCTTAGTGTGCTTATGTACGTGAAATGACTTTCAAATTTGCAAAGAATATTGACTAAACAATTATGAAATGCATTTTGGAATAATGCGATGATGTCATGATATGGAATTGGGGGTAGTGACCTGTGTTGTCCTACTCATACAATGACGTGGGCATTGGCATATGTTGCATAAATGCAAACCCGGGGTGGGAAAAGATTTGGACCGGGGCAAGTGGCAAGAAGGCTTCGTGCCAGGTGGGCCTGGGAGGCAACGGGATGTATTGTTATTGTAAAGGCTGTGTGCCGAGATGTATAAAACGGAAGTCTTGCCCGGGACAGTTAAGGACTTCACCTTGCGAGCCTTTGAACTGAGTTTCTCGTACAACCACTTGTCTGGAATGGGACGGATCTAGTTTAGTAAGGTTCTAATATCTTTCCTTTGACACCTCGGGCGATAGCATACACAAAAATGTAACAGATGGGGAGCGTACTGTGCTTGTGCTTGGTACCCATCCAATCAGATTCCGGTTCTAAACTTTGGCTCTGTGTGGGAAGTGTTAGAAAGGCAATCTCGAGAGGTTCATCGTTAAGTGTTAGTATCTAAAAGACTTTGTTGCAATCAATCACCGTGTGGTGAGCGATCGATCCTGTGGGTAAAGTGTACAACCTCTGCAGAGTGTGTGTTAAATCTATTCAATAGCCGTGTCCATGTATTGGACATTGCTCGGGATTACAATAAGGGTTAGATTTTAAAAATAAAAGATGTGGAATGGGTGGTCAGGTGCCAAAAGTCGATGAATCAAACTAGGGTCAGGTGCCAAACTCTTGGAATAGAATTGAGAAATTAATTATTAATAATATTGGTTTTACTGCTTTTAATCTAATAGGATTACCTGTCAAAAAGAAATGCTACTTTATGCAAAATAACCAATTAAGCATTTCCTTTAGAATAAGCCATGCATGTAGTAATAGAACTGCAATGTGCATGACTTGTTGAGTATGTTGTATACTCATCCTTGCATCAACAAAAACCTCAGTAGAAGAAGCTGTGCCAGCTTGAGAGGAGGAGTTCATTGAAGGCCAGGAGAATTAGGGATTAAGCCTCGTCGGTTGCCTGTGGCTACGAGGGGTTTTATCATCGTACTTTTGCTTCCGCTATTGAACTTGTGCTACTTTGATATTATCGCCCTGCGTGGCGAATTATTGTAAGGTGACCATAAGGTCTTGTAACTCGTTTATATTCATGTTTGAAGTACTTTATTATTAATTCCGCTGTGTATGATTGTGGTACTCCAACCTGTTTATCCTGTGTGTACTAACGTGATCCTGGACTAGTACAGAATACACAGAGGGTTCGGATTTGCAGATTCGGGTCCCGACAGAAAGCCTTTAAAATTACCCACCAAATGACATCATATAAACTCAAGAATCCTTCTCCCATCTCCTTATTTCTCCTCATCTTCTCTCTCCCCTATGCGACATGTCTTCTCTCTCCACCACTTCAGTCTCTGCCATCCCCAACCTTCTCCCTCCTTCACCGTCACCAGCCTCCTTCCTCCTCCACCAACCCAGATCCAACCCGACATGGGTTGAAGCGGCCGAACCCGAGCTTGGAGCAGTGGGGGGCTACTAGATTCGACGTGGTGCGGGTAAAGGCAGTCGGACTAGAGGGTGGAATGGCAGGAGGCGGGTGGAGGTGGCCGGTTCTGGCGCAGCAAGAGGCGACCTGATCTGCCTCATTGAGCCTCTCAGTATATGTTTTTTAGTTAGCTTGACGAGAATTCAGAATTGTTATGTTATTTTTAGTCTGATAAGAGTTCAAAATTTACCATGTAGTAAGAGTTTCAAGTTGATAAATAATTATGCTTAGAATGAAGTTTGATCTCAAGATTAATCTATGTTTTTCAATACGATATTCAGTGAAAAAAGTATGAAATATTTGTATTAGATAAATCAGTACATAAGAAAAGTCCTTATAACCTTAAAGGGTATTTCAAACTTTTCAGTAATAAGCTACATTATTCAACCCATCAAAAAGCCAGAATGCCAACGGCATGTCTTGGCTTAAAAGCTGGTTAGGCTAAAAAGCTAGATTTAAGGTAAAACTCAAAAAGCCTAAGCTGAAACAAACAGAGCCTTAGCATTGCCTCTGGACTTTATACAAAAATTTTCAAAAAATTTTAACACTTTTTGCTAAACTTTTTCAAAATTTTAAAATTTGTATTTGAACTCTACGATTTACCGAGTAGTTTTAAATTGCGAACCAGCTTGGAACAGTCGGTTTTCTTGAAAACTAGTTTTCGACGGTTTTGCAAATCCTGTACCTGCTGTGAAAGGACAAAAAAAAGTTTAGAAAGCTTGGTGTTTGCTAGTTACTGTTATATTTTTATTTTCCAAGCTGTGATACTGTCATACAGAATAGGAACTCTCTTTGTCAAATCCCTTTTTTTTATTTTCTCTGCCTGTCACATTGTGTTGGTGGTTGAAATGGCGCCTTTCCGACATGCCCTTGGGTGCAAATTTTCTTCTAAGCATGGATTAACGAAGGGTTTTGCCTGCTATGTTTAATAACGGTAATAATGAGGGACTCAAAATAAAAGGCCATATTTCTTCGTGCCATTTTTTTGTTCATCAATTAATAAATGTTACTGACAAACGGGATATATACAGGGTGAGAACCACTTAAATAATGCAAATAGTGAAAAACCGTATCTCGGAAGTTTTCAAAAATTTTAAAAAATACTACATATAAGTAAGGTGATGTTTTTTTAACCATATAAAATTTCAGGATAAACTCATTTCAAAAAGTATTTTGTAAATGTGGTTGAGTTTGGTCCTGAAATTTTGCACACTAAGAAAACACTCTCTTCCATGTCTATGATATGTTTTCTTGAAATTATTGAAAATGTGTAAGATACGATTTTCAGGAGTTTTCAATATTTAGATGATTTTCGCGGTATATGCAACCCTGGAAACAAACACCCACCCACTCCACTCCTCTCTTTCTCTCACAGTTCTTCTGCCGTTACCATTACTAGTAGGCCATTTCGTGTACCTTCCTTTTTCGGTATATGTTATACCAGTAACCGCTTTTCCTTTTTTTAAAAAAACTTGTCTGTATACTTAGGTCTTATTTGTTTAGACTTTTTCACCGGCTTAAAAGCCAAAAAGTTAAAGCTTCAATAAATGAGTAACTTTTTATCTAGACTTTTTAAAAGCTATAAACCTTCTGACGAGGGCTGGGTACCCCTTGACCAGCCGGAGTGTGGTCAGCAGATTCCCATGCTCTAAGGCCCGATCATGACTGGTACGAGATCGGGCGCTGACCACGAAGCCTGGCGCACCCGAGCTCGGCACCTCGACCTCGAGCTCGAGCGGGTCTCGCTCAAGCCCCGGGTCCGCCCTAGGATTTCGGATCGCATTTGATCGACAGCTGCGAGAGCGGGTCGTGGGTGACTCAGAGTCGCCGCAAGTTCGAGGCGATTCTTGCCACCCTCAAGGTGCACGGAGGCCCCTTTCCGAGGTTTGCTCCTACCGCTATGCATAAAGGAAGTATAAAGACCAAGGATGCATGAGCTCCAGAGACACGAAGACAACACAACACACACAAGTATTTCGAGTCGAATCACCATTATTGCTCTTAAGTTGTAAACACCGCCTCAGTACACCCATATAACAAGAATCACCGCTTGAGGCGCATCGGAGTAGAGCTATTACCTTCACGGGGCTCGAACTAGTATAAACTCTTGTCTCGTGCTCATTGTCGCCTTGTTCACCATCGCCCGACGATTTTCTTCGCCGTTCGAGTAAAAGCGCAGCTCGGGTCCCATAAACTCTCGACCCTACCTCTTTTTAGGTTGACGATCCCGATCGTCGACAATTGGCCCACCGTGGGGCCCGATTGTTTTGTTTTTTCGCAGAACGACACCAAGACTCGAGAGCATGGCGCCTTCATCGACGAATTTTCTTCTGAACGGACCGACTCCGTGTCCTCGTTTCACGCCCTCGCCGCCGCAAAGATGTTCGGTGGCGACGGCAAGGCATTGAGGGAGATGCGATGACCTTGATCCGTGAGACCCGGAAGACGCTTCGCCGGATGGTGCAGGTTGCCAACAACCAAGCCATATAGCTCTCGTGGGAGGCCCAGAGAAGGCCAAGACATCTTCGGGCCACCCAGTTCTTCCGGGAGCGCCTCGCTTATCGCCGGGTCATGGCCAACCCTGATAGGGCGAGGTCGGAGCTCTTTGGCCGAGCCCTGGCCGAGGAACTCGATCGGGCTGCGACCGAGGTGGCACCTCCGCAGCATCAAAGTCAACACTCGGGGACCCGCTCCCAGAGAAGTAATGACAACACGTCGCGCCATCATCAAGGCTTGACACCTTCGCGACAGAGTTAGCCTCGAGCAACAGCTCGGGGCGAGGCTCGACGCGGATCGCTCGGCGTCCACGGCATCAAGGCCACCAGACCAGCCCGAGCCGCCGCCCGAAGTCGATCGGGCAAGCAGTCTGCGGACCTCTCCGGGATGTTCCACCCAGCGCCGCGGTGCAGGACCGCTGCATTAACCGGGTGATTCCCGTGCTCGGCACCATGGTCGTTCCCGACGGAAGTCGGGCCGCCGGGGGAGCCTCGACTCCGAGTCCGGCAGCAGCAGGGATCTTGTCGGCAATGACCATGACCGGCGTGGCGCTGTCGACCACGGCCAGCATGGCGTCTCACGGCCTTCGTCGCGTCGCGTGGCTACTTCGGTTCAAGCCCGCTGATCGAGCGCTGACGGACCAAGAACCCCGACGAAGTTCTGCCCATCTATTCGACCGCTATCCTGGCGGCTGGAGGGGACGAGCTCGTAATGGCAAACTACCTCCCGACTGTTCTGGACGGGGCCGCTAGGACCTGGCTCTTTAATCAGAAGCCTGGCTCCTTCAGGTCGTGGCGCCAGATCCAGAGCGCCCTTCGCTCCAACTTCCAGAGTTGTTACGAGCGGCCGGGCAGGGAGAAAGACCTGGATCGTGTCATCCAGGGGAAGAACGAGCCATCTTGCGCGACTTTGTGCGGCGATTCATCCGCACAAGGAACCCGATCGAGCATTTCGGCGAGGCCGCCATCAAGGCCTTCAAGTTCGGGGTCCGTGATCGACGCCTCACCGAAGACACGGAGATCACCTCGAGGCTCAGCGTCAACAAACTTTTTCGCATGGCGGAGTGGTGAGACGGACGCGACGATGCCGTCCATTGGAACGCGACTTCGACCAAGGTAAGCTTGGTCTAAACCAAACAGAGGCCGCCCGTCCAACCTGTGGGCGCCGACCAAGGCGCCACCACCAAGAAGCGAAAGCGCGATCGCAGAGGCGGCGGATGGCCAGCGCGAGGTCCTCGAGGTCCGAGGCCAAGCTCGGGAGGACTCTAAGCCTCGCCAAGGCCGACCCCGACCGCACCAGGCGAAGAACCAGCCCCAGCAGGAGGGCCAACGTGCCGGTCCCCGACGAGCCGATGCTCGGCAATCGGGGGTCGAGGGGCGCGCGGGGTTTGACGAAACAAAGTTCATCTTTTTCCACAGGCGGCCGCCCACGATCTCACGGGCTTGCGGGGCTTGGCGAGATAAGCTAGACGCCTTCTCGATGGGCGGGTGAGATGCCCATGCTCCGGCGATGACGACCACCGACCGGGTGAATGCCGCGCGAGCGGGCCAGCGACCTCGACCGAGTTCGGCAAAGAAGGCGAAGCCCGGATCGGCGTCATCTTCGGTGGCTCGTCGGCCTACAGATCCAGCGCGAGGTCAAGGCCGCCACAGCGTACCATCTACAGTCGCCATCGAAGCCCACCGAGCGGCCACGCAAGTGGGCGGTGCCACCATCACCTTCTCCCCGAGGATGCTCTCCTGTATGGCTCGAGACCTAAAGACCGCCTTGGTCGTGACCCGACCATCGGCAACACCACGGTCGGTCGCGTCATGGTCGATGGCGGCAGCTCTCTTAACTTACTGCAGGCAGGAGCGCTCGACCGGATGCAGATTCCCCGATCGAAAGTCAAGAGCATCACCATACCGTTCTTCGGATAGTCCTCGGAGTTCAACCACCCCTTGGGGCGGGTTGTCTTGCCGATCCACCTTCGGTGGCTCGACAACTTCGCCGAGTTGATCACCTTCGGTGGTCGAGGGTGACCTCCGCATAACGCCATCCTCAAGCGACCTGCCTTGGTCAAATTTATGGCTGCCAACTATTATGGCCATCGATGCATGAAGTTACCTGGCCCCAACGGTGTCATCATCGTGCGGGGTGACCTACAAGCGGCGCATGGTCAGGAGACCAAGGCCTTAGCCCTTGCGAGCATCTTTGCCCAGCCACGTCGAGGAGACGACGAAGAACGCCCGCCAGAAGGCGGCGATACAGCCTAGCGGGGCAACGAAGGCCGTGCCGCTCGACGAGAGCGACCCGACCAGGTGTGTCCACGTCTCCGATGAGCTGAGTCCCAAATAGGAACTCGAGCTCGTCACCTTCCTTCGCGCCAACAAGGGTATATTCGCTGGGAGCCCGCGGATATGCCCGTGTCCCGAGGAAGGTGATTGAGCACAAACCGCAGGGGGATCCGGCCCCGACACAGGCGCTAAAAGTCGCGCCGCTTTCTCCGGAGAAAGTCGCAGTCATCAAGGAGAACCTCGACAAGCTCTTGAAGGCCGGCTTCATTCGTGAGATCAACTACTCCGAGTGGCTGGCCAACCCGGTCATCGTGCAGAAAAAGGGAGGAAAGTGGAGAATGTGCGTCGACCATACGGGGTTGAACTCGCTTGTCGAAGGACAATTTCGCTTCAAGATCGACCGGATCGTGGACTCCACCGCGAATGCTAAGATACTGAGCTTCTTGGATGCTTACTCGGGGTACCACCAAATCAAGCTAGCGGTCGACGACGAAAGCAAGACCTCCTTCATCACGCCGTTTGGCACCTATTGCTATACGACCATGTCATTTGGTCTGGCGCAATGCGGGGCCACTTTTCAACGTCTGATGACCAAGACTTTCGAGCTCCAGATCGGGCGGAACCTTGAGGTCTCGTGATCGACATCATCGCAAAAGCCCGCCGAGGGCGACCTCGAGGAGACCTTCGCCAACCTGAACAGGCACAAGATCAAGCTCAACCCCGAGAAGTGCGTGTTCGGCAGCAGTCCGGTAAGGTGCTCGGCTACATGATCGGGGGCTCTGGGGTTGGACCAAACCCGGAGAAGATCGAGGCGATCGAAAAGATGGCACCCCCAGCCTCGATCAAGCAGGTGCAAAGCCTCACTGGCCGCATGGCCGCCCTCAGCAGATTCATCTCGAGGCTCGGCGAGCGCGGGCTCCCATTCTTCCAAACCTTGCGCAAGCACGGGGGCTTCGAGTGGACTCCAGAGGCCCAGCGATCCTTCGACGACCTGAAGGCATACCTGTCGTCCCCACCCCTCCTTACAACGCCACAACCTGGTGAGAAGTTACTGCTATACCTCGCGGCCACCCCCCATGCTGTTAGTGCTTGTCTTGGTAGCGAACGGGCCTCAAAGAAGACCCCATTTATTATGCCAGCGAGGTCTTGCATGGCCCGAAGGAGCGCTACCCGCAGGTACAGAAGCTGTTATATGCTCTCCTCATGGCTTCAGCATAAGCTCGGCACTATTTCCAGGCACACTCCGTGGTCGCCCCGAGCAACTTCCGCCAGGACATCCCGAGAACCCGGAGGGCGGCGGGTGAATCGCCAAGTGGGCCATGGAACTGGCGGCGTTCGACGTCCAGGTCGTGGCGCGCACGACCATAAAGTCGCAAGTGCTCGCCGACTTCGTGGTCGAGCAGACGTCGCAGCCCACTCCCGAGCTTCAGGTCGAAGACGAAAAGCCCTGGGTCATGTTCTTCGACGGCTCGAGATCCTTCAAGCGCCGGGTCAGGATCCTTATCCTCACCCAGCGCATAAGTCGAGGTACGTAATTGCTTTTGGCTTCTCGACGACCAACAATGTGGCGGAATACGGCTTTTTGGCCGGCTTATGAGCTTGCAAGGCCTTGGGAGTACGCCGCTGGTCGTGAAGGGCGACTCCCACTCGTCATCAATCGGGCTCAACAAGGACTACCAGGTTTCGGAGACTCGATGACAAAGTACTCGCCGAGGCGCGCAAGATGGAGAAGTGGTTCCAAAACTTGAGCTCAAACACATCCCGTGAAGGACAACTCCAGCCAGCAGACTCCTCTCCAAGCTTGGCTCCTCCGATGACGAAGTCCCACCCGACATCTTGGAGACACTAGCGGCCCGTCAATCTCCGACCAAGAGGTCGCGCGCCATGGTCGGGTACACCTCCCGGCCGAGGCCATCCACGCTTCTTGCTCGGCGACACTGCCACCCGACTGTCGGGAGAGCCGGATCAAGCGGCGTAGTCTGCAGACACGCTTGTCGAGGAGAGCTTTACAGACGCAATGTTTACAGCATCCCGACGCGGTGCATCTCCACGGAGGAGGGTAAGTACCTCATCGCATGACATTCACTCGAGCCTCAGAGGCGACTCTTCAGACAGACAATGGTCGAAGGCCTTCCGCATGGGGTACTATTGGCCCTCGGCCGCAGATGCTCGTGATATCGTCACTTTGCCGAGCTCGCCAATTCCATGCCCGAAGTCGATCAACCCGCCTCGCGCTCCTGCACCATCCGCTCAAGGGCCCTTCTCGACTGGGGCCGGACATCCTCGGTCCTTTTCCTCAAGCGGTAGGGAGGGAAGAAGTTTCGCTCATCGCCGCCGACACCTTCACCAAGTGGATAGAGGCTGAGCCGGTCTCGACCATAACTGCTCGGGCGGCAGTTCATTTTTTCCGCTTGTTCGTGGTCACCAGGTACGGGGTTCCATGCAAGATTATCACTGACAACGGTACTCAGTTTACCAAATGAAGTTGTTCCAGAGTTTTAGAGGAACTCGGCATTAAAATTTGCTTCGCTTCGGTGGCTCACCCCCAGAGCAACGGAGCAGCGGAACGCGCCAACGGGCAAATCGTTCAGGGCGTCAAGAAACGAGTCGCAGATGAGCTCGACCGATACGGCAAGGCCTGGGTGGACGAACTTCCCACCGTCCTATGGTCTATTCGTACCACAACAAGCCGAGCCACAGGGTCCACACCCTTCCAGCTCGTGTTCGGTACCGAAGCCGTCCTGCCTCCCGAGGTCACGCTGGGCTCTGCCAGGGTCAGCTTGGTCGACCAAGTCGACTTCGAGCATGAACGGTCTCTCGACCTCACCCTCGTAGAAGAAGTAAGATGCCGTGCACTGCTACGATCAACGCACTACCTGCAAACTCTTCGCAGACATGCGTCTCGGTCGGTACGACCTAGAAAGCTCCTTGTTGGGGACTTAGCCCTGAGGCGGATTCAGAGCTCGTCCAGCACCAACAAGTTATCCCACAGGGAGGGCCCTATAGAGTTGTTTCAACAGATCGCACGGGCTTACTCTATAGCGATGCCCGACAGCAGAGAGCTCTCTAGCTCGTGGAATATAGATCAACTTCGAAGTTTTATGTGTAAACCCTATGCCTCACATTTCAATAAAGTCGATCTTTCATTTTCTATGTTCCGCTCACGATGTTATCGCTATTTCTTTTTGAACGGTTCTCATTTGTTTTTTTCGAACACGACCCTCGTGGCGCTAACACATTCGCCTCTGGTCTAAGCGACGCAGTTTGACGCTCACCGCCAATAACGAGCTAAACGTAGTTTAACCTCTTCGCAATCTAGCTCTTCCTCGTGCTCGCTCGAAGCCGAGAACCTCGCCGCTTTAGCCGCCGAGCGATATGCATGGTCGCAAGGACCGCTCGAGCACTAACGATGACCGCTTGTGCCCTTCTACCATTGCGAATTGTTCCTCCACTTTGCGTGTCGTGGCCTCTCGTCCATGTTTAAGTCTTGTGCCCGAGGCACGCGCCGCCGACCTCGACCCAACGGGCCGGGTAAGGCTACCCTATCGGCGCACGACCTAGAAAGCACGGGAACGACCAATAAGCAATGCAAGGAAGACTTCGAGTATCCCCAAGCTACGGATTTACAACAGGGACGAGGTTTCTTTGTACACCAAAAACAAACCACTTTTGTTAGTACATTCCGCGCTTTTTGATGTTTCCTTACAAGTCGGCCATCTCGCGGGTAAGCTTTTCCTGCTCGAGCTGGGCCACTCTTGCCTTCAGGGTTGCGATCTCACCACAGCCGGAGGGCTTGCTGGAAGCATCCACGGCTCGGCGTCGTTAAATCTTCAAGCCGGGCCAGGCATTCTTCGCCGCTTCCGACGCGCTCGAGCTTTTCTTGAGCCCGGGACCTTAGTCCCGAGCCCAAGGGCGACTCATGAACCTTCTCCAGGCGCCTCGACTTTAGCTGCTCGACCGAGGCGCCTTGGTGGCACGCTCGAGCTTCCCTCAAGCTCAAGGATTTTGGCCTCGAGCTCGGGGGCGCCTCGTCCTAGAATGTGCTGCTCATGGCCCCCTCTCAGTGTCCTTGACCTTGGCACGCTTTCGGTTTCAAGTGTCTTGTTGACGCTCCCAAGTTCCTCTTCGAGCCGGAGTATTTTGGCCTTGAGCTCGGGAGTTGACGCCTCCATGAAGCCTTCTCCGAGCCTTGATCTTGCCCTCGCCACCTCGGCGCCGTGGTGAACGTCGCGCTGCTCTCGCTCCACGGCCCTAACACGAAGTCGCGTTCGAGACCTCGGTCCGCTCGAGCTCTTCCGCATGGACTATCTCCTGCGCCCTCATCGTCCGGCGTAGATCATCGAGCTCTTGGGCCTTCGCCGAGCTCCCCGCCGACCTCAATGGTGCAGACGAGCCGGACGCTCAACCTCCCGCGCCTCCATCAAGTCCGAGGAGACCCCCAAAGACGACAAAGATACTCTCGGAGGCCTTGTAACCCTCGAGAGGCACAATCGATCACCTTCACGATTTAAAAGGATGGCCCAAAAGTGAGAGGGACAAGGAAGTCAAACTGCGAGCTACAAAGTCACGGAAGACCCTCACCTCGCCGAAGTCGCCCCTCCAGCGTGACGCGGTGAAGTCCTCACGGTCGTCAATCGATCGCGAGGATCTCCTCCTCGCCGACCGCCACGCCGGTGCCGGATCGACCACGGCCACCGATGGCGCACTTGGGCCGGACTCGAGTCCCGCCCTTGGGCGGCAGTTATCCGCCTCCTCCGGTGGGTTGAGGCCGACGGGAGGACATAGCAGCAGAGCCACCCCGATCTCCACTTCGGGTCCCGCTCATCTCCGGCGCCAAGGGATGGCGGCGGATCCGCCTCGGTATTCCCAACCTCCGTGGCACAGGTGCCGCGCCTCGCGGCCTCGGCCTTCGGCAGGATCCGCGGCTAGGGAGGTCTGTGGAGCTTCGCGGCCGATCGCCCCGTGAGTCGTCGCTGACCTCGGCGCCGGAGCGATCGTGGTCGGTGGGGTCTTGGAGGCCACTTCAATCGTGGCCTCAAGGCCCCGAGTATCCTCCCTCACGGGCGTCGGAAGCCCGTCGACGAAGATCTGCGCCGTGGGCCTCGCCCGGTCATAGTCCGCTACGATCATGGGCTCGTTTTCTTCGGACGAGTCGCCGAGCCCTTGGTAGAACTCACCGACCAAGGGCTGGCCGGCGAAAAGTCGCGGTCCGCGACGATCGCGGCGTGGTACCACTGGCTTCGGCGTTCTCCTCCTCGGACTCGGACTCGCTTCGACAATGACCATCGTCAAAGCGGGCAAGTTTTGAGCTCGGTGCTCGAGGTCCGCGATCAAAAGCATACACTAAGCCGAAAAGGTACGAAAGGACGGCAGCAGACGGGATGCGAGGGCTTACAGGTCACCGCCTCTCCTCCTCGTCGAAGGTCGTCGAAGGTCTTCTTGCCCGATGTTGAGGATGTCACGCTCTGGCGTCCTCGCGACCGAGGTCTCGGGTCCGAGCCTCCCGCATCACCCACCGCGGGCGAGGGCTCTGCTCGAGGCTTTGGGGTGTACTCAAGACTGGCGGCGGCAGCCACGCTCTTTGCTACACGAAGGAAACTCGTCAAAAGCGGCAAGGCGCGGAAAACACAAGCTCGGGGCTTGACCGAAGGGCCCTTACCATGGCACGGTCTCCCCACTCGACATGGCGCTTCTTCGCCTCCGTTGGTCCGACCCGGTGGAGGTCGCTTCTTCCCTTCTTGCCCCTGCCACGTGGCGGAGCATTCTCCTGGCCGTGTCCAGTAACTCCTGATGGGCCTGCGTGCGGGCGGGGCTCAGGAAGGGGCTCGTGGGTATAAGACTCGAGCGCTTGGTCGGGTGACCTACCTCGTCCTTTCGACGGAGTACATTCTTCGGGACGGGGTTGCCGATGACGTACTCGTGCGCCAGCTTCCCAAACATCTCGACCATCCCAAGCGGAGACCCAGATTCTTTCGACCGCAGACAAGCGGTACATCAAGAGAGGATCGAAGGGTGTGCGCAAGCCAGACCTTGAGACAAAAAGACTTACTAGACGTGCCCTCGCGGGTAGCATCGTCGGACCCCTGGATCTCGAAGAAGGGGTGCTCCCTCCGCCTGAGAGGGGACACGCGGTTCCGCAGGAAATCGTTGGCGATCGCCTGCCCGTTAAGACCGCGCGTGGCGCAGATATGGATGAGGGCGATGGCCTCCTCGTCGACCTCGAGGTCGTCCGACTCCGGAGTCTCCTTCTTGCGGTTGGCGATGGGGTCCTTCAGACACCGCGTCGGCCTCGCCCTCTTCAGTAAAACCAGCTGCTCCACTTCCCGAGGGAATCCCGGTCGAACTTAGGAAGGCCCACTTGAGCCCGACCGCTGTTTAAGTAGAGGCAATGACCACGGGTCCTACCCGAGCGGAAGAGACCGAAATCGAAAGAAGAGCGAGGGGTCGGAGAATCCCGGAACCCTCGCATAGATGGGAAAAGATGGTGAGGAGAAGAACGGAGTTTGGCACCGATTGATGAGCTCGATGTCGCAATGGAGAGGACCTTCGCGATTTAACTCACTCTCCGGGTCCGCAAGCCAAAGAGGACGTAGTGCTCGGTGCGACGATCTCATCGTCCTTGGGGCGCGGCTCGGTCTCGTTGCAGCCGCCATACAAACGGGTCCAGCAGCCCCAGGCACTCGAGCTCTCTCATCCTCGAATCCGACAGAGTGCTCCTTCCTAACTTGGTCATGGCGATCGTCTGGTTTTGTCTGAGGGGGAGAGGAGGACCTTGCTCGGGCGAGAGGACTTGGAAAACGAAGGGCTCAAGGGCGAGAGCTTTTCTTCTGAAGATGTGGCGCTGGGATTATGAACCGCAACACGGTAAAATCCATCCATCTAGCGCTTTAAAAGGCGTGCCAACTATGACTTGACGGCTGTGATTAAGGCTTGGGCTACGGAGTCGAGACGCCGCCAGGTGCCCACCAACCGTTCACATCCGTACCAACATCGAGAAATCCGAAGGTCGCCAGGTGTCGTGGCCAAGAGACTTGCCTTGTGGTCTCCGCCCGACCTCGACCAAGGAGTCAAGACCTATGAAGGTTTTTTTCGTCTCAAGAATAAGGCTCGAGGTCGTCCTGAGGGTTCCCTCCGACCTAGAGCCTCGGGGCTAGCCGACGAGGGTGGGTACCCTTGACCCGGTAGGAGTGTGGTCGTGATTCCCATGCTCGGAAGGCCCGATCGCGACACTGGTGCACCTTGGGCGCTCGACCACGGCCTTGGCGACCGAGCTCGGCACCTCTCGACCTCGAGCTCGAGCGGGGTCTCGCCTGAAGCCCCTGGTCCGCCCTAGGATTTCGGATCAGGCATTTGACTGACGGTTGCCAGAGAGCGGGTCGTGGGGGTGACTCAGAGTGCGCCGCAAGTTCGGGGCGATTCTTGCCACCCTCAAGGTGCACGGAGGCCCCTTTCCGAGGTTTGCTCCCGCCGTTCGCGCATAAAGGAAGTATAAAGACCAAGGATGCATGAGCTCCGAGACACGAAGACAACACAACACACACAAAGCAACTCGAGTCGGGAATCACCATTCTTGTCTTAAGTTGTAAACACCGCTCAGACACCCATATAACAAGAATCACCGCCATGAGGCGATCGAGTAGAGCTATTACCTTCACGGGGCTCGAACCAAGATAAACTCTTGTCTCGTGCTCGTTGTCGCCTTGCTCGACCATCGCCCGATCGATTTTCTTCCTTCGCTCGAGTAAAACGCAGCTCGGGTCCCATAAACTCTCTGACCCCTACCTCTTTTTTGCGGTTGACGATCCCGATCGTCGACACCTTCATATAACTAAAAACCAAAAACCGATGGAGAGAGTCTTTTTTGGCTTATTGATGGTTGGTTTAGACTAATAATACTAAAATTAGATAAAATTACCTACCTTTATCACATATAAAAACCATTAGCTTTTAAGCTATTTAAGCTAAAAAGCTGGTTTTAAACTATAAACCAAAAAGTCTAAGTCTAAACACACAGAGCCTTAGTTTTTGGAACATCCGGCTTCAATTGCATGATGTGCTTGATATGTAACATTACGCTAGGAGAAAATGTGTCGTTGATCAGTTGCCTGCCTGTAGTAAACTGATGGATCCTGTGGTTTTGTGGGCATATACGCAGGGTGTTCCACCTGAGGACGACCATCCTGCCCGCGGAGGAAGAAATGCCGGCCATAATGTCGAGCTTCAAGAAGTTCAACGACTCATTCATGGAGGACTACGGTGGTGGCCTGAGGCTACTCCAGGATGTGAAAACAAAGGAAACAACATGGCACCAGCGCACCAGTTTCACCATGCATGGTCGAGTAATTCTGAAGGCATTATAAATGAAAGTTAATTAGCTGTAAGATGTAACTCTCTTGGAAAAAATTGAAGTTGCTGCTGTCCTTGATATGTCTAAGGAAAATTCTGAGGGAATATTCAATCCATTTACCTTCATCATCATCATCATCATTATCATCAGTGACGGAGTCAGAAATTTCTAAAAGAGAGGTCCTAAGAATCAAGTGAACCTGTACTAGTGATTGATATTCGAAATTTAATATATAGTAAGTACAATATGTAAGACTTATAACTTACCAAAAATTTCTTATAGTCAGTATTAGAGTATACTCAAAAGGATAAAGAGGTATAACAACATGTATCCCATTCTAATATACCATTTAAATGATGTTGTTATACCTCTTTATCCTTTTGAGTATACTCTAATACTGACTATAAGATACTCCAAATTGGATTCCATGAAAAATTTCATTAAAGTCCACCCTTTATAGCATAATTTGTTTATATATTCCTTTTTACATATAGAAAAGGGTATGTAGCAAAAAAATAAAGGGTTTCGATGAAATTTTTTAGTCATGTCGCATTGGAGTATCTTAGAATTATTATTGGAGTGTACCAAAAGTGATAAAAGAGTATAAAGTATTCATTTAAGTGGTATATGAGAGGTGGGAGTATGTACTCCGAGAGTACTAAAAGGCTTCCTATATATATATATATATATATATATATATATATATATATATATATATATATAAGCCTCTTTTCTACTCTCGAGTAATTACTCCTATAATCATATCTCACAATGTATAGAGTATCTCATGCATTTGAGGGTATGTATGCTTAGTATACGAGTATATAATATCATCTAGGTGGTATGTATATTTTTTCAAAGGTGGTATGTACATTTTTTTGGACATACTCCTTTTTATGTGTGTATATGAAGGTATTTACAAAATACGCTAAAAATCATGGACTCTCTTGCAATTATTTCATGTGACTTATATTGGAGTATCTTATAATTAGTGCATAAGTGTACCCAAAGTGATAAATGGGTATTTTAAGTTTGTTTAGGTGGTATTTCAGAAGTGAGATTTTAGAGGTGAGAGTAACTACTTTCAAAAGTAAAAGATATATATATATATATATATGCACCCTTTGATGAGCCGCCAGGGGGGCCTAGGCCCCACCACGCCCCCCCTCCCCCGCCGCTGGTTATCATCATCATCATATTGTACTCTTGAAGATCCGTTGGCTCCATTAATAAACCCCCTTTTGTTATACTACTACACTAGCATAGATTTCCTTTACTTTTGCAGTTAGAACGCGTGAACTCATCATTGAGAAGTAATGCAAACTAATAGTAGTGCATAGTAGAGTAAGGAAGGAAGCTCTTTACACTCGAACTTGATTTTGGGAAGGTGATTGTCACCGTGATGACGCGATAGCCCAGCCGGCATGGTCGAGCAGTTGACAGCTTGTAGCTGAGCAAGTGGGCAGGCAATCACTTACAGTGGAAGAGGAAGATGAAGGAGCCAACCAAGTCGCCAGAACGCAGATGCTAATGTCGTCTAAGCTGGGAAGGACGGCCTGTAGCTCCTTTTCGCAAAACTAACTCTCCACAAATGAGTTTATAAAAATAGTCTCCTTTCTTATCGCGAAAAGCGCAGGAGACTTGACGCCACGGCAATACGAGCGGACCATTAGATCAGTTCTACAGGGGCGCAGGAGGTGTCTGATCTGTGCTACAACCAGAAGCACATACCGTTAGATCAGTTCTACACTTGCAATTGTTTATAAACTCAACAAGACCTGATAAGTAAAAAAAGGAAGCAAAATATACAACAGCAGTGGCAAGCAGTCGGTGGCAAAACAGTACGTGCACATGCTCAGACTCAGAGCACCTATTATATAAACTAGATAGAGAGGTGCGCGATGCTGCGCTCGGTAAAAAAATTTGACCTAAATTTTTTCTGCAAAAAATGCAATTTCGTTTTTCTCGGAACTACGGGGTTTTTTCGCAAATTAACCAGTGGAAAGACTTGTTCGCGATTTCAAAATTTTTTGGGTCGAATTTACGGAATCGCCTGGTCTTTTTTTGCAAAATAACAGGTGAAAGGACTTGTTCGCGATTTTAGAATTTTTAAGGTCCTTTTTGCAAAATAATCGGTGGAAGGATCTATTCGCGATTTCGGAATTCTCGAAGGGCTTTTTGCAAAAAAGGTGCTTGAAGGCTTGTATGCGCTCCAAATCTTCTGGCTATAAGGTATACTAGATAGGAACCCGTGCTACGCCGCTCCGCACGAAATTTGGTTCGATGATCCTTTTCGGAAAAATAAAGCTGGAGGATACGCACGCGAATATACGAAACTATAGGGTTCTTTTGTAAAATTAGTCAGACGACGCCCGCATTTAATTTTGATTCATTGGTTCTTCTTGAAAAAATAAAGTTGGAGGACTCAGACGAATATACTGAAACTATAGGATTCTTTTGTAAAATCACCTAGAAGGGCCTGGATGTATTTTTTGTTTCCGCAAAACTACCCACCGGAGGGCTCAACCGTGAATACAATCTACAGACGGCTGGCGGAGCGTGAAAATGATTTCACATTTTTGAGAAAAAATGCACCTGTGTATTTTCTATTTTTTTTGGAGGGTCTTTCGGTGTTTTCTTGAGAAAAACCGAGCTGGAAAACCGAGGTGAGAAAAAAGCCTAGAAGAAAAAGGGTGAAAATTGTTAGAGATGACTACCTTCTTTTGTCGAGTCTAACACTCTACGCGTCCACCGAGTAATAATACATGCTTTAAAAAATATCAGAGATCGAGATGGAAAAGCTGGGAAAAAAGTCTATACTTAGGAAGGGATTGGTTGTATTTTTTGTTTCATAAAACTACCCACCGGAGGCCCAACCATGAATACAATCTACACGCACGTATGAAGTGAAACGATTTCGTTTTTTTGAGAAAAAAGCAGCATCGAGATGTATTTTCTATTTTTTTGGAGGGTCTTTCGGTGTTTTCTTGGGAAAAACCGAGCTGGAAAACCAAGGTGGGAAAATAGCCTAGACGAAAAAGGCGAAAAATTATTAGAGATTACAACCTTCTTTTATCGAGTCTAACACTCTACGTGTCCACCGAGTAATAATACATGCTTTAAAAAATATCAGAGATCGAGATGGAAAACCGAGCTGAGAAAAAAGTCTAGAGATAGAGATGCACATATATTTCTGGTGGCGAAAACATTTTTTCCGGGAAAAATGGAGAAATGACCTAGACGTAAGGAGCAGGGGCATGTTTGTTACGTTTTTGGACCTATCCGCTATCCTGAAAAATTAGAAAAGGGTTTACTCGCGATTTGAATTAACGGGAGGGTTTTTCTGTAAAACTGCGCGCGAGGGATCCAAACGCGAATCGGAAAAAAATATCTGCCCCTCACAAAAAATCACGAATGACCTATTCGTAATCTGTAAGGACCTATCCGTAATTTTGAAGAAACGGAAGGGCCTTTTTGCGAAATAGCGGTGGGTGACGCGTGGACGCTCTGGTTGGCCTCCAATTCCACCGCTTATAATAGAAGTAATGATATATACTAGATAGAGAGGCGCGTCATGCTACACCCGGTAAAAAAAATGCAATTTCGTTTTTCTTGAAACTACGGATCTTCCGAGTCGAAAGAACTGGCGTCTGGATCAAATTTATAGAATTACGGAGTCTTTTTTGCAAAATAGCCGGTGAAAGGATCTATTCGCAATTTTAAAATTTTTAGGTCTTTTTTGCAAATTAACCCGTGAAAGTACCTGTTCACAATTTCTAATTTTCTGGAAAACCTTTTGGAAAAAAAACGTACTTCAATGGTTTCCAAAACTTCCCGGTCCCGGCATAAGCTATACCAGGCCGAGAACTTTTCAAGCTTTCGGAAAGGTACGATATTATTAGTTAATTGCCTCCTAAATTCTTAGTACTGCAACTTTGTTACTCATTCCTTCTGCTCCATGCCATGTTCTTGAATTTATCTGGAATTTTTTCCCACTCCACATCAAAGCCGCATTTGCTCGAGATTTATAGCCTCCCACTTCACTCTCTTTTCTGCTTGTCCCTTTCCCTCTCAGTTGGGGTTAGCATCTGACCCAAGCAAAGCGCCGGTTCTTGCGATTTCTGCCATCCTTTTTGGCTAAATCTGTGGGCAAGATCTGATACAAAGAGGGGCAATCCAAGAGAGGGGAGTTTCTTGTGTGGAATTCTTTTGCAATGAGGCCCGACGCTCGGCTGGATTCGGCGGTGTTCCAACTTACCCCCACCCGGACCAGGTGCGAGCATCCTAGATCTGCTCAGGAAGCAGCGCTGATTTGGTGGATCTTTTTGTTCTTTGGGTTTTTTGTTTGTTGTATGGTGCAAGAACTAAGTCTTTGATGCTTTTGGGGTAAGAAAGTTTGGTCTCTGTGATGGTTCGTGTGCCCTGGCTCTGCAATTTGGTTAGAAGAGCTTTCCATTTGAGGAGTTGTTTTGGTTTGTTGCATTTTCTTACGTTAGAGGTTCTGGGTGTGAGGACAGGGAGAAGGTTGTAAACTTGATTGAATTTGGAGTAGCAAATGCTGTTCTTTGTTCGGTTGGGCTTGGGGTTTTCATTAGTCATTACATGTGTTTAATTGTAGTACTAGATCTGATAATTCTAGCGCCATAGATGCGGCACAGAACATATCGATGCTCGAGATTCTTTCTCGATCATGGAAGTTGCTTACTGTTTGGTAATGCTTGTGGCGGTAGTGCCAGTGAAGTCACCATCCAAGATAACTGATGGGAGTTGTCCTTTTACTATTTTCAGGTTTGATTTGGTTCTGATAGTGAATGGCCGCAAGGAGAAGATAGCCTCTGGCTTGCTAAAACCATTCCTGGCACACCTGAAGGCCGCCCAGCATCAGATTGCAAAGGGAGGGTACTCAATCACGCTTGAACCGAGTTCAGTGTTTGACGCCCCATGGTTTACAAGAGGCACTCTGGAGAGGTTGGTATCTGGATTCTTCAGTTTCGTGTGGCATTGCCGGTTGGGTCATTTGTATGTTAGTTCTCTGCAGATTTGTGCGCTTTGTGAGTACTCCAGAGGTGCTTGAGCGAGTGACAGTAGTAGAGTCTGAAATCTTGCAGCTGGAGGACGCCATCGCTATCCAGAGCAATGATAATCTTGGGTTAAGATCTGTAAGTGGAGAATTGTGGCTTATGAGTTGTTACTCATGTTATTTGTAGAAAGATGACACATTCTTCTTTGCCATTTGGAAGGTAGAAGACCATGGAGGGAAATTGACAGAAAGCAATGAAGGTATAGCATTGCAGTTGCACCACCCTAATTGCTTCTTTTTTATCATGAATTCATCATGCATTGAAAGGTGCATGCCTGTTGGGAAATGTATACATCTGTGACAGCTTTTCGTTGGACCCCCCCCCCACACACACACACACAAAAAAGCAAGTAGCAATCCAATCTGATTGTTTTAGAATTTAGAATCTAATCATTATGTAAAATGATGTTACATCAGGGACCCATGGTTGAGTTAGGTACATATAACTCAACTTTAAAGTGGTTAGTCTGTATGAAGTGCCAATTCATATTATCTAATTAAGGGGCAAGCTTTGCTATTATTTTAAAGTTATGAAACTGCTTGTTTTAGTTCCCACATTTGTTATTGTTGAGATTGATTTAAAGATTGTTGTACTATTAACCGTAAATATATTATTAAAATCTTACTCTCAACCAGATAACTTTTCGAGAAGTTACTATGTTCTGAAATATGTATTACCGAGATGAGGGATTGAGTTGTTTCATAATTTTAGTTAGCGTATTGGGAGTAACCTGCTGTACCATTTCATTTATTGCTAGAAAATGCCTGACGTTATGTATCCCCTAATAGGTAGCCGGGCAAATTATGAACCTGATGCAGATAAGGCAATTGTTCTCTACAAGGTGTGGTTACATGGATATTCCCTGTTTTCTTCCTGTATATGTGTCATGGCCCAACACTATGATTTCACCGAGATTCTTAATTGATGACAGCCTGCATCACAGCCTACGCCACAAATGCAGGATGACAAAACAACACAGGAGGAGAATTCAAAGTACTGACACATCTAAGAATATTTTTTTATATAATTTATTCTTTCCGAGCCTTCGCATCTCTGGCAACAAAATAGTATAAAGTCATACTTTAGAAAATAAAATATGTATTTACAACATATAGTGGAGAAATACACACAGACATTAATCTTCATTTACTTTTTTATTGTTTGATCTCTATTACAAGCAGCATATATACTCTGAGATCACATTTAGTTTCTTTTGTTACTTACTATTGTCCTACATTAGGAATTTGTTAATATAATTTGTTTTATTGTGCAATACAATTTTGCAGACTCCAACTACTCAGAGTTCTTGAAACCCGTAAAAATGTCTTACGCAAAGAGCAAGCTATGGCTTTTGCTCGTGCTGTTGCTGCTGGGTTTGACATTGACAACCTGAGTTACTTGGTTGCATTTGCATCGCACTTTGGTGCTTCACGTTTGATGTAAGTATAGGCTTATCATTACTTAGTTTTTGATAAGCTGGAATGCTGGATTGAATTACTTATCATAATGCCTTGTGTGCTTTTAATATGACTTAAAGGCTGCTAATTTCCGTTGAAGATTGCATCATTCCCGTCTTATGTTGTATATGATGCTCTAAAGTCTTCTACATCTAAAAGGACAATGTTGGTATCTCATGTTTCATAGGGTTTATTCAAATGTGAAATGTTATCTTTAACTGGTACTGGAGGTAGCTAAAACATTATTTCCTGCAGACAACTGTGCTATGCCTCTTAATGGTCCCTTAGTACTGTTCTTGAACTTGCTGTGATAGTAATTTGTAATAATTGTAGTATCCCAGTATTGTATAGCCTGCATGTGTGTTTCCAAAAACATTGTATAGCTTGAAGCCTTGAATAACTGAGGGCCAGTTTGCAGTTGTTGTGCCTGTGCTGTGCCGTGGAATCTAGTTAGTTATAGGAATCTTTACCATAGTTATCAAGGCGTCGCCTAGGCGACGCTACAAGCGTCGTCGGCGGAGGAGGGCGCTGGGCAGCCGCCTCGGGAGGTAGTTAGCTCGCCAGCGTCGAGCGAGAGAATGGCGATCGACGCAGTGTGCGAGGCGAGAGGACAGAGATAAGGCGTTAGTACGCCTGAGGTAGAAACTAGGGTTACCTTGTCTGCAAAGAGGAGAGAGACAAGCTCTGCCGTCCGCCCGCCAGACCTCCTCCACCGCTGGGCTCGGCTGAGGCGTTAGTCGGGAAGAAAAATCGGTCGGTGGAGGCGGGCGTCGGGCTTGGTGGAGGCGAGGCGAGGCGGCTCAGCGTGCGCGCTCGGGCTTGAGCAGAGGCATCGGTGTCGAAGTGACGTCAACGCTGGTGGGCGGAGGCATCGGGCTCGGCGGAGATGTCGGCATTTGAGGCGGAGGCGTCGGTGTCGGGGAGAAGGAACTCGAGTCGGTGTCGGGGAGTAGTAGTACTTATCAGTAGTAGTATGCAGCAGTAGTAGTACAGAGTTAGTAGTAGTATAGTATTTATTAGTAGCACAGGTAGTAGTACAGTATTTAGTAGTAGCACAGGTAGTAGTACAGTATTTAGTAGTAGCACAGGTAGAAGAACTGATGTTGCTGTTGTGCTGAACTGCTAATGGTTGATGTTTGCTGCTACTGAACTACTAATGCTTGATGATTGATGCGTGCTGGGCTACTGTTTAATTGCTAATGCTAATACTTGATGCTACTTAACTGCTAATCGTCTAATCATCGCCTAGGCGGGCGCCTAGGCGCCTAGGCGTCCAGGCGGTCCGGGCTCGCCGCGCCTAGCCGGACCGCCGTGACAACTATGATCTTTACTAATTGTAGTTGGATATTTCTGTTATGGCTCCAAAAAAGATGTCTCAAATAACTGTGGTGTCCAAAAGTAGAATAAATAAGTGCTTTTTAAAAGCCACCACAATGCCAAACAGAGCCTAAGTTATACAATTGCATAAATTTAGTTATTTCATCACACTAATACTGATTTCACTAGGACATCTTACGTGCTGACTGTTTCAGTGTTACCAATGGAACAGGAGGGCATGTTCGCAGTTCATCGAACTGTGGAAGCAAAAGCATGAAACTGGACAATGGATTGAAGTTGAACCTGAAGCAATGTCTACACGCTCTGAGTTTCCTCCTTTTAATCCATCTGGCATTGTGTTTATGGGAGATAACATGAAGCAGAACATGGAAGCAGTGTCTGTTCCCAACGGAGAGGCAAATGGTGAGGATGCAGCTAAAGCTGGTATGCATTCTGCTGCATCTTCCAATTAAAGGCATCTCACTTCAATTTTTAGCATTGACTGAAAGTACATCTTGACACATAAGAAAAGAACATTTTTCTATGCTTCCAGTTTCGTTGTGGGAATAATAGATTAATATTCAAATATAAGCAACTTACTTTGAGGAAGACCTTTTAGGTGAACATGCTATTCTTTCCTTTTGAGGAATAGAATGGATTATAAGTTTCACAATGCTAATCCATCTTGTTCTTAATTCAGCACTGTCTGCTTATGCATTCACAAAATTTCCTTTTCAAACAGTAATCATATTTGCTTTTAACGAATGAATATTGTGCAAACATATAATTAATCCATGCCTTGTCACACTGTACAGCACATTTGATTTCTGTGTGGCTATTTTTACTATAAGATCATTGGAGATTATAAAATTATTTCCTTTCTGCTTTATAGATCAGAAGTATGGTCAGCAGATAGGGTATCAGACAGCATACCCCCCATGGGCAATGCATCCTCCATCTGGTGCAGCTGTTTACCCTCCTTATCCTATGCAAGGCATGCCTTACTACCCTGGGGTGAATCCATACTACCCTCCATACCCTCCAGTGGATGACCCCAGGTATCACTACTCAGGAAGGAAATCGTCGAGGAAGCACTCCTCGGATAGTAAGGACTCAGCAACACACAACGATGGAAGTGACAATAGCAGTTCAGAAAGAGGTAGATCTCATGGTCGCAAGTCACATAAAAAGGGTAAGCGGTCAGGGAAGAAAAAACCTGGTGTAGTTGTTATTCGGAATGTAAATGTAACATCAAAAAAACATGGTTCATCAGAGAGTGAGTCGCAATCAAGTTCTGATGTTGGGTCTGAGGACAGTGATGATTCACACTCTAAAACAAAAGAAGGGAAGCATAAGAGCTCAAGTTCAAAGAAAAAGGAGGGTAGGAAAACTACATTTGACTCTGGAGATGAATATAGCAAGGATGAAACATCTTATGGCCAAGACGCTGAACAAGGAAACTGGAGTTCATTCCAAAATTTCTTGTTAAGAGCAGAAGAGAAAACAATATCTAATGACACAAATCTATTTTCTGCCGAAAAGGAGCCCCCATCATGGGGAAAAAAGAACATAAACACCGCTGATCCTATTCTTTTAACTGGGCGAGATTCTGATGATGCCCATGAGCGGAAGGCAGTAGGCTTTGATTCAGCCAGTGGGAGGAGTAGAGCTATTCGGGTGATGTCCAACGATGAACTTGTGATGTCTAGGGAAGGAAGAAGCTATATGGATGGTGAAGTAAAGGATATAGAAGCTGGTAGTGGAGGATACAGGAGAGGGACAAGTGATGACTTCATGGTCTATGGTCAGGAAAGGCTGATGGACAGAAGGAATTCATTGGATCCTATTGCAGAAGCCCGGTATAGGAGTCCCACCGAGGTGGACAAGAATGGGTATGGTGTGGCTGATGAGTCCTTTATGATTCCTCTTAGATCCACCTCACTGGATAATCTTGGATCAGAAAGCCGAACTGCAATTGACATAGATGTTGAGCTTCCTACAAGCATTCAGAAAACAGCAGATGGAAAGGCTGGAACTCAACTTTTCTATGAGCCAGATGAATTGATGCCAGAGCGTGGATTTGAAGATGCTTCATTTGGATATGATCCAGCAATGGATTATGATAGCCACATGCTGGTCCAAACTATTAGCAAGGTTGAAGACACAAATGCAGAGGATGTCTCACATAGTATTGATGGTGACATAAAGAAGCCAGGGAAAGTGAAGCTAAGAAATGCAAAAGATGGTTTGGATAAAAGAAAGAAAGATGCCTTACTGCGGAGACTGTCAGCTCCAAAGACCCCACTTAATGATGCACAGAAACGGGCACAGAACATGCGAGCATATAAAGCTGACCTTCAGAAACTGAAGAAAGAGCAGGTACTGGCGCATTTTATTCCCTTTTACCATGCACTTTGTTTGATCTGTTTGAAAATTGGTTCTTTTGTATTGTGTAAATGTAGGGTATTATCTGTAACTCTGGCTCGTTTACATTTATTTTTCAACTATCTTTACCTTCTTGGTCACTCTCATCACTCCTTCCAAAGGGCCAACTGAGTACGTACGAATCCAATCTAATGAAGACAATTTCCTGTAGTTTTGTAGATAATATAAAGTAGGAAGTACTTCTAAGTTAAAAGTTTCAGTTAGTGGAGCACTATATTGGTTCCCTGGAATGCAGAAATCAACTTTACCTAACCCCTAATCTACCACCAGTAAAAGGACATATATACTACGTCCAGAATTACTGTCTGGTTTGAGTTTTGTGTAATTTGGCAACCCAATTCTTTGATCTAGTTATGCTTGTTGAAAGTCCATTCAATGCAGTAGAAAGAATTAATGAAATTTTTTGGCATTTCTCAAATTCTGCCTTGTTCTTATGTACTGTTCTAACTCAAATTGACATTTTCTTAGTTCCTTTTGTATATTTAACTTCCCAATAACTTCTCTCACTTTCAGGAAGAAGAACAAATGAAGCGACTGGAGAGGCTTAAATTAGAGAGGCAAAAGAGAATGGCTGCAAGAAGTAACGGAAAAAGTCCAGGGGGCGATCATCCAAAAACAAGCAGAGACCATATCAGTGGCCTGAGTAAATCAGTTGCATCATTTACTGGGGTGAAGAAAGAGAAAAGTGGGACAACTAAGTCATTCAGTGAACGACTGAAGAGGCTCGCTGAACCTAAAGGGGACCATTCTTCAAATCCCAAGTCAATTAGCACAGATCACTCAAGGAGAAGAAGCATTGTATGAGTTGATGGGAGACAGACGACAAAACATTTTCAATATATCATGTAACTTGGCTACCCAGCAACCGCACGGGAACAGTGAATCAGATCTCCAAAAGCTTGTTGTACAGGAAAAGGCTGGTGTTATAGTGGTGCCTGCATCCAAGAATACCTCTGAAAGCGAGCTGTCTACAGTGGCCTCATATTTTGCTTTCAGTTCGACATGATTATATGCATTCTTTAATTGAAGGTGGCTTGCAATAGCTGTGAACCTGTTTTTGTTGATAATATGCTATATTGTGCATGTATTTAGTGAAGGAATTGGTCATTGTCTGAGACAAGATGGTCTGATCTTTTCAGGGGGAAATCCGACCAGTCGGAGTATCAAGTGTCAGCAATAAACCCTAATGGTTGGGGATATACCTCGGCCCCTCCTTTTGAAGTAATCGGAGGGTTTCGCAGATGAATTTTACCTTGCCTCCAGTTGCTAGTTGATATCTGTGTGATTGTGAAACGCTGAAGTGCATTGAGGACGTCACGACCGCTTGCTAGCTGTCTGTTGATGTGTCATGAGTTAAGAGCAACGTGGCCAGCGAAGAACTGAAAGGTCTCAGGAAGCTTTTGAGACGTCGAGGGAATCGAAAATCATAAAATTCCTCAAATATGAAGCCTTGGCGCTGGCAGGATTTGGTTGATTCTGATACATGAATCTATCTATTCACCGCGTGACACCACGTGAGGCGATGCGAAACTATCTGCATCAGGGTCAACAACACTGATATCAAAAAAATCACCTGAAAATCGAAATTCAAAAAGTCAAAAATCAGTCAAAAATGTCAAAAACCGAAGAGTTTCGAAATCAAAATTTTCAAAAAAATAAAAATAAATAAAAAATTGACTAACCGATCAAAATTTTTTGGTGATTGATTTTTGAGCTATTTTCATCAATTTTTATCAATTTTCACAAATTTCTGATTGGTTTACATCACATAAATTTTTTTAATTTTTTAAAATTTTATTTTGAATTTAACCGATTTACCGATCGGTTTCAAACATCGAATCGGCTTGATTTTTGATACCTTGTTCGGCATTATGCCGTTCGAACTGCTAGCATCACTGACATTGGTGATTGGTCTATACAATTGCGATGTTCACTGTTCGCCCAGTGACAGTTACTTGTGCAACAAAGCCTGGTTGCGGGGAGAATGCAACGAGACTCAGCGCCTTTCGAAATGTTGTAATACATAGTCGTTCACCCACTTGAATCGATGGCACGTAAACAAGAACACACAGATCAAAGACAAGAACACACATAATACAGGGGTGAATTCTCTCTCGCTTTATTAGATTGATTCGATACAATGGAGAATACCCAATATATATAGTAGAGGGAGAGGAGTTTGGATTCGCCTATACGAATAAGAGATAAAGTTCTAACCGAGTGCGGTTAACTTTCTTTATCTCATAACATTCCCCTTGGGCGAATACCGCGTAATACATATGCCTCGTTAAAAACTCTACTCAAAAACCCAGTGGGAAAAAGGAGATGGAGAAAAGAGTACATTGCACTCGCACTTTATGTTGCACTAGTTGCCTCATTAGAAACTTTCATGTGAGAAACTTCAAGAAACTCACAAAGGGGAAAAGAGTACAACTTATAATCTTTAGGATTTATATTAGGATTTTCAGGATCACAATAAGGATTATGGTTCAAGGGTTTCTCCCCCTGAACTTTGCATTTCTCTAAGTCTTCTCATTCCAATGCCTTTGACGCATCTCTGAAATGTGGATTTGGGCAAGGACTTAGTGAACAAATCTGCAAGATTTTCACATGACTTAGTTTGCAAGATCTTTATCTCACTGCTCTTCTGGAGTTCGTGAGGGTAGAATAACTTAGGAGTAATATGCTTCGTGATGTTGCTCTTTACATAACCCAATTGCATTTGTGCAACACAAGTAGTATTATCTTCATAGATAATCGTGGGGTATCGACGGTGTTAAGACCATATAACTTCTGGATGTGATTGATCACACGTCGCAGCCAAACACATTCACGTGAGGCTTCATACAGAGCTATAATCTCCGAGTGGTTGGTAGATGTTGCTACCAGGGTCTGCTTACAAGACCACCATGAAACGGCTATACCACCACAGAGAAACACAAAACCAGTCTATGATTTGGCACTGTGGGGATCAAACAGATAGCCATCATCCGTATATCCCACCATGGTCAAGTCTTGGTTCTTCTGGAAAACAATTCAAGATCTTGAGTACCTTGGAGGTATCTGAGTAAAGTCTTGACACCAGCCCAATGTCTTCTGGTTGGGACTGTGCTGTGTTTTGCTAACAAATTTACTGCGAATGCAATATCAGGCCTTATACAATTCGCAAGATACATGAGTGCTCCAATGACACTTAAATATGGGACTTCAGGTCCTAAGACTTCCTCGTTTTTCATTCTCAGTCTGAAATGGTCTTTATCCACTTCAAGGGACCTTATGAACATAGGGGTTTTCAAAGGATGCGATTTATCTATATTAAACCTCTCCAATACCTTCCAGGTATAAAAAGACTAGTGAACAAGAATTCCTTCTGGGAAATATTCTAGCTACAGGTTTAAGCAAAATTTGGTTTTACCCAAACCTTTTATCTCAAACTCCGTTGTGAGGTGAGCACTTGCTTCCTTTATCTCCTTTGTGGTCCCAATGATATTCAGATCATCAACATATATTGAGATGATACAGAATCCATTCTGGGATTTCTTTATGAACACATAGGGACAATCATCATTATTGGAGTATCCCTTCTTCAGGAGGAACTCACTAAGCCAGTTATACCATATTCTTCCCGACTGTTTTAATCCGTATAGCGGTCTCTTCAGTTTGACGCTATACATGTTGCGATTATTAGGATTCAGAATTGTGATGCCTTCAGGGAATCTTATATAAATATCCGTATCCAGTGACCTCTATAAATATGAGGTCACTACATCCATCAACTGCATTTGATAAGGTTTAAGCTTACTGCCATTAATATTAAATTTTGGAACGTTATTCCACTCTTTACAAGAGAATAGGTTTCATCTTAATCGATGTCGGGTCTCTGCGTGAACCATTGTACTATAAGCCTCGTTTTTATATCTCACCACCTGGGTATTTTCATTTCTCTTCTGGATGAAAAACCTATTTGATCCTACAAGGAACACTTTAGGAGACGTTCGATCAATAGGGCCAAAAAAAACTTCCCTCTTATTAAGCGAGCGCTGCCTCAATTGCTTCTTTTTGTTTGACCCTATTTGAGCGCTTCTAGCATTTTGCCATGGATTTTGGTTCTGGATTCAACCTTCCATTAAGAACCTTCAGTTCAAATATTGTTGGAAGCTTGAGGATATTCTAGCCGTCACACATAGTTAGAAAGCACAATGATTGAGTATGTTTGCTATCCTGATTCCTGAACTTCGTGTTCAAAGCACATGCCCTCAACGATGTGTTCAAAGAGCAGCGACACGGGGGAGATTTCTTTTCCTTCTTTGAGGAATCAACACTAAGGAGAATTCGAGAGATGAATTGTGGTTTTTGCAAAAACAAATGGTGAATCTTGTATTAAAAATAATATCTATAAAAGAATTTTTGAGAAAAATCTAAGGATCTTAATATTCTAGAAAATTTAAACAACATCAGTACCATGTCAAGAACATTCACAAAAATTTTCATAATTTTTTGAGCCCCGTAGATATGCCTAAAAATTTAGACAAAATCTTAGACTTAAAACTAAATTTCAAATCTCCATCATTTATCTCTTTGATAGTCTGGGCCCGCATGTCAGCTCTCTCCATCTTGCTGACACGCTGACCCCACATGTCAGTGCTATCATCTCTCAAAGTTGTTTTCACTTTCTGTTTCTCCCGAGTGAAGGCGTCATTTCGCCTATGCACCTTCCATCTCCTCACCGCTAACAACCTAGGCCCACTGGTAGGTCATTGTCTACACAAGGCTCTTGGCCATGGTTGTTCACAACTTTGCCACCTGCGTCACCTAGTCACGATGCCTGCATGCTAGCTTGCCCTATCGGATAACCTCAAGCGACTTGCTCGATGTCACTGTTGTGCTGCCTGTAGGACTCTACCATGTGCTAGAAACCAGTGCATTGCGATCTGGGCCAAGAGGAAGATGACAAAGAGAATAATCGTCCCTCACCTATTTAAGTTGTGTTATTTTTCCCTTTGGCTTCACTGTACAATGTCAAGCTTGTTTTCCTTGTTGCAACGCTTCCCCCTCACCGAGCCGCCCAGAAAACCATCATCATCGTGAGCCCTAGTTTGTGCATTCTGCCATGCCCCATTGAAGTAGCACCCTCTCCTAGTGAACGTTGCCCTCAATGTCCGTATCATTTTGTACCTTTTTCCTTCCTTTTCAAAAGCCATAAGGTAATGTGGCCTATTGTGCAGTGTAGTGCTAGGTTCATGTCTTCTTCTCAAATCTGGTCGCCAGTGTTGACAAGCAATCTCTTCCTCCCCGATGAGTTCAAGCCTTGAGTATGGTTATTTCTAGCATCCCTATGACCCCCTCAACCCATTTCTGCGCTCCATTTAAGCTAACTCCCTCTGTGCTTGGATGTTACCGTGAAGCTCATCACCACCATCATTGTTTATCATTGTCTAGCTTCTCCAAGCCTTCCTCGTCGCCTTGGACCATATCTAGGTGATCATTGTGAGCCACTGACCCTTCTGCATCACTCACTTTTGTTTGACATGGTTGTTTACATCGTCCTTGCTACTGTCCTATCCTACGCCACCGCTTTTCATGTCACCAGCTCACCCCCCATGACCATTGGTCCCACGCTAATGGTTTTAGCTTCGCCCAAACTCCAGCTGGCTAACGCGATGACCCGATGGTCTCCAATTGCTCTCTTTTGCCTAGCCTCTCACTAGCTTGAGAGCACTCACTGGTTCTCGTCGCCGTGTTGCAACCTCTATCCACCTCTCCAGCCATTGTTGCCTCCCAGTGCTTCACCCTAACACCCTCTTTCCATTTTCTGCCTCACTTGAGCCTTTTTGCCATTGCCTCACCACTGGTGAGCTCAAGAGTGAGCTCAGCCATGGCACCAGCTCTATGTCCTTGTTATGTCTCTATTATAAGTGGGTCCCACTTGTTAGAAACATAGTTAAGATTTATTAAGTTTAATTAAAACCTATTTAAATATATATGAGTCTATGACATGTAGGACAAAATAAGAAATAATGATATGGTTTATGTTTTAAACTAGTATTTAGAAATGAGTCACTAACATATGGACCTACCTTGTTAGTTCTTTTCGAAAAATAATAAAATCCTGACATATAGGTCCCACTTGTCAATCTCTTCGAAAGAAAAATTATATCATGTAAATGAAAATATGCTTTCAAACCAGTAGAGAACATGCTTTTTCTATTGAAAGAGGTAATCTTGGAAAATACATCTTCGACGCCACCCCCTCTTTTCTTTTTGAGGATTTTCTAGGCAATTTAAATTCAAGTGCTTATAAATTTTGCATACAAACTTCAAATTGAGCCAAACCAGTTTCAAAATTTTTCTAAAATCACGCTCTTTCCAAATCTGCAAGAATATTTGAATTTTGTCTCTATTTGTATTTATTTAGTTCTTATTATAGCTTTATGATATTATGTGTGTAGACATCGATGTCCCGGAGACCCCATTCTTGATCCCAAACAAGACCCAGAATTCAACGAGCATAGCAAACACCTCTTTGATCATACTAATCCTAACATTTCACTTAATTTATACTGATTCTGCAAATTTATGTACGCATACATGTACTTTTAGTAAAATCGCTATATTGTGGATGTTGGTAAACAATCCTACATGTTGCATAGAACTTTCTTGATAAATATGCAAATGTAGCACTGAAATAAATAAAATAGGGGTTAGAAGATGACATATGTCAACCTAAGTAATATTTGATTATATATATTTATGCTTGGCCATGCTTTAGTTTTAGGAAGAATAAATAAACGGTTGAAGCATCTGTTTGGAAATAAAAATTTTGACATGATGGACCAAATGGGTTACTTCTATTATTTTAGCATAATATTAAAAGCTAAAAAACTAAGTTTTTACTTGGATGAGTTATTAATATAATCTGCAAAGTACATAGACTTGCATGTAGTGTAGGGGGAGTTCTCGCTCGGGCCAATTAAGGACCGAATGTGGTATCATAAAATCCAAGATAACTGTGCAACCACAAGTTCTATTATGGGGTGGCTCTAACCTCCTAAGTTGTCTAGAACTAGCATTACACATTAGAACGCTGGAGAAGTACAGGCATTTTGGGTAGGTATGTTTAAAGGGGTTCCCTCACCGAGGCATTGGAGTTAAAGCTTGCCGATATAATGGTGTATGCCTTGCTATTGGGGAAATGGTTACAACATGGTGTAATATGTCATTGATACTGTGTGCATTTGGTTTCCACCACCATAGCGAGGGTCAAACATCGTCGAGCTAGTGCAAAGTTAGATCTAGTTAATATAACGGTTTTATCATAATCTCTGTTGCACACCAAAGGAAGTGTGATAATAGCTTGGCAACAAGAGTTGGTTATATCTTGTGGGTAAAACTGTACATCTTTGCACAGTATAAATCTTTTTGAAAAGCCATACTTGTAGTCATGAAAGAATTGGTGCATAAAAACTAGTTAGTTTTGAATTTTAAAATAAAGATTTGAATTAAAAAATAATGGATAGCCATGTTTCAGATGTTATGCTAAGTATAGCAAGGAATAGATCATTGTTCACAATCATGGAAGATTGTGAATTGGTCATATTTATAGTATATACTTGTTATTTACCTACTTTTCAACTGCTCTTTACACTACTACAAAATGATACAATACTATTACTTTATCTGAGTCGGTTCCCAACTTTTCAAAAAAACTGATAGTTATATATAATTCGGCGTGGGTGAGAAATATGGTGCAATATATCTCTATCAGTCTGACATCAAAATTGATAGTGATGAGCCAATAGTAATGACAATTTTCATCACTATTAGTTCTAAGGTTAGAACCGATAGTGATGTTATTGGTATCTACTATCGGTTTCGACTTCAGAACTGATAGTGATGTTATTGGTTTCGCTATCGGTTCTGAGGTTGAAACCGCTAGTGATATTTTACTATCGAATTTGATATCAGATACGATAGTGATAATTTGGTCATCACGATAAATTTTGAGGTTGGAACCGATTGTGATAGTACATGACCCCGTGGGTTTTTTTTCTCATGCTTAACTTCTTGGATTCTCCTCCTGATCAATTCAAATACCAAAATCCAAGGTATCTACCTCACACTTGACTTTTTGGCTTCCCGTTCATTCTATAAAAAAGGAGTTTACTCCTCTCCATCCGCATCACCCCTCCACCTCTGATAGCATCTAGGCCCCCTAATTGTTTATTTCTGTTAATAATATGGTTTTGGTGATGATGACTAAGTCAATAGTTTTTGAAGCTATGAAAGGACATTGATTTGTGCATCAACAATCTACTCAAATGACAAGGCTAGGATGCTTTGTTACTAGTTTATGGCTTGGGAGTTGAATCAAGTCAAGTAGTTAGGGTTATTTCTTTTGGCCGTACTATGAAGGGGGACTGTGCACAAACTAGTAATTTGGTTCACAATCCTAAGTCAAATTAGAACAGCTTGGAGTTAAAATTCCTAATTCATTTTGTTCCTTGAATCAAAATCCTCTATCATACAAAAATCCAAATATGTGACGGACTAAACCTCAGTAGTTCACTCTTTAAGTCCGGCGCAAACTTAGCCAAATTCCTTTTCGCCGGACCAAAGTTTTTCTTAGTCCAACGCCAAAACTTCCTCCCTAACCGAGTGTTTCGCTTTCACGTCGGACCAATTTCAGCTTTCCCTTTGTTTAGTTCGGCGCAGTTGTAATTCACTCTGTTAAATCTTTCCTTGTTCACAGCGGACCAAATATTCACTCTCATATACGTTAGTCCGTAGTGAAAATTCCTTATAAAAAACTTGCAACCGAGTCTTTTCCATCTACGACGGACCAAATTATTTAGTCCGGCGCACGCTCAAAAGTCTTAGTTTTACGCCGGACCAAATCTTGCCTTCTATTCCTTAAGTCCGTGGTAAAATATTCCTTATTCAAAACAAGCCGAAATTTTTCCATTCACGCCGGACCAAACTTTGCCTTCAAAATTTTTAGTCCGGCGCTAAAGGGAATCTCTCAGTTGAACTAATTCTTTGTCAAAAAGTCCGTAGCTGCTGATTCCTATGAAACTCATCTACGGCGGACCAAATTTTTTGGTCTGGCGCACATGTTGAACTTTCATTTTTTCGCCGGACCAAAATCATCCAAGCATAAATGCTCAAAATTGGTCCGTGGTACATAGGATCAGTATCGCTAGGTCTTTTTGCCTAGTCTATTGTAAACATGTTTTAGCCGAATTTTGACATTCTGACACGTCCAACGGTCACTGTGGTAGGTACAACGGCTATTTTATGTCCAAATGCCTATATAAGCATTTCCTGAGCCATCTACTATAGAACTTTTTGATCTTCTTGACATCTTAGCAAATTTAGAGCTTGCATTCCATCAAAGGATACTGTACTACATCTTCAAACCCAAAATCGTAACACTTTCAAGTGTTTTAGCTCCAAGCTTTAGTTCTAGCTCCAAGCCAGAAACCCATGAATTTAGACCAAAACCCACGAATTTAAGTTAAATTCGTGGGCAAACTGTCGAATTTAGTTCATGAATTTAACTCGATGAAATTAATCAATTAAATTCATGGGTACCCACGAATTTAAGTTAAATTCGTGCGTTGATGCCAAGCCCACGAATTTAACTGGGAACCTGAGTTAAATTCGTGCGCCAGGGAAACCCACGAATTTAATCTGTTAAATTCGTGGGCTATATTAGCCCACAAAGTTAATCTGTTAAATTCGTGGGCTCAAGAAACGCATTTAATTTAATTGTTAAATTCGTGGACTCAAGAAACCCATGAATTTATCTCGAGCGCCGAGATAAATTCGTGGGTTTAATGGCTCACAATTTATCGAATTTATATATATATATATATATATATATATATATATATATATATATATATATATATATATATATCCATGTGCATCACACTCAGCTCAATACATATAACCATATCGATCACGCATATATATATCGATATGCATCTCATTCAACACAACCATCTTCACATTCAATCTTATTCAACAAATCACAATAAGTCCATCACAAGATTCAAGAGTATTACCAACAATATTCAAGAATCAAGAACCAAACTCCACAACGAAATTCAAGCGAATGAAGAATTAACAAACGAGACACCAAACCTATTACCTCTACTAAAAGACTGAAACCAACCTTTTAACTCTTTAAAACCAGTTTAAAACTAAGTCACCGAAATGTACAAAATTTCAGCATAACCTCTCTAGTAAATAGAACATCCACTCAGCAGACAAAAAAATATTTGCAGTTATAATATATATATATCAATCTCTCAAACCAGAAGGAGACATTCTAGCAAATCCTTAGATAATCAATCACACATCCAATGGCAATTTGTAAACTACGCAATGACGTACAACACATTACAACCGCAATTTTCATGTATTCTGACTCTTCTCGGTTTCTGCGAGCTTCCTCTCGTACTTGACGAGACTCTTCTCGCGCTTGACGAGCCTCCTCTCGTGCTTCACGAGCCTCCTGCTGCGCTTGTGCTTCCCGTGCGGACCTCGACGAGTGAGCACTCCCCTGTGAGGAAACCGAGCCTCATGGAAGACGATCGCAGTGTGCTTGTGCTTCTGTGTTGATTACAATAGAAGAAAAAACATTATCAATTGCAATATTAACCAGGGAGGGTAAATTATACATCAACAAAGATATCACTGTCAAAGCTAACAAACACATAATATAACTCAGGAAAGAACTAACATACAGAAAGAGCGGAAGAAGCACTGCCACCAAGAAGTTGTTGGGTTCTTTCAATTATGAAACCGAACATCGGGCTTGGAAATCTTTGGTTTAGATAAGCATCATCCGATCTTGACGTTGACGGTTGTTGGGCATTTGAACCCACGGGTGGAATACCTTCATTTATAGCATAAAAAATGATGTGATAGTCTTTTATGACAAGCAACGAATTAACCAACTGCAAAAAAAATTATGATACCATTATTTTGTAATACTTGGTCCATGCGATTGATATACTCCAAAAGAGTCATCATTGAATCAGGAATAACCTGTCACCAATGCAAAAAATTAAAAAAATGAAATACGATCACAAAACATGAGTAAGAAAAGAAAGGACAACATATTAACCATGTTGTGGGAATAGCCCTACAGTTGAAGTTGTGATACTTGGATTTGATGGTCGAGAATTGAAAACCCCGGTTGTGCTTGAGTTCCCGGCCGAGTTGTTCCATCGACATTATTGGCCCCTTCGTGCAAAGGGTTAAAGGTACCGATTAAGCGGCGAGAGGAAGTTAAATATTGAGATGTCTCGGTACCCAATTAGGCTCAAGAAGACGCCTTATTACCGTAAATGTAGTGTTCGTACTAACAGCATCGCAAGACCTAGGGAACCAAGAATATCTGAACACTCGCACATAACAGAGGAAATTACACTAACGAACAAGTAAAGCATTTGTTGCCCGCTTAATCAAATATACGTAACGCTAGAACAAAGCATATACCCTACCCCATATCATCTATCATCCCTCGAATGCACAACCTCTATAATTTCCTAGAAGTAGATAGGTAAAAGGAATTGAGCAGAAAATTAAAATCAATGTGCACCATTCCTAAGAGCTAAGCAGATTGGTCAATTTTCAAATAAACGATACAAGATACAACGATCATAGAAGCCTACCCTTGAAATATTTCCAAACAATCCTCCATTTCAAAGAACATTAATCGCATTAATGACAAAAATGTAAAACGTTTATCAGGCCCATGCCCAGCATATTGTTGTACAATATAAAAGCAACCTTCCAACCATTGGAAGGACATGTACACAAATGACAGATAGAAAACGAATCTAATGATTTGAAAATGACAAGTCCCACTATCAAGTGATGAAAACCAATAACCAAAGACAATGTCCCCATCATCCAATGTAACCTTCTATAAAATCAGCTGAGGTGCACTTACTGGAGTTCAACTACCTCAACTTAACAAATATACCTAATGCTTATAATGAGTTAAGGTTCTCATCGATATTTGTAACAATCAAAGCATAGCGTCTTGAATGTGGAGTTGAACTTTATGCCTTCATTTCATTTTGAGGCTATTATTCATATTACCACCAAAGCCGCGCTTTTGTTCCATCAAAAGAAGTAAATGCTCTATGCCTCTACTCTTACTCGACACCAAAGAAATCACCCTTATGACTCTAAAAGTTCATTATCACTAATTGCTATGATGTAACTAAGCAAAGAGGAAAAAGAGGAACAATAAGACATGCAGTAAACAATTTATACAGTACAACTCATCAAAATAACAAGTGAGTTGAACATGCAGATGGTTCAAGTATACACTTCATAGCCCTGCTAGAAAATATACAACAAAAGGATACGATACTGATAGGAAATGATCATCCTTAAGACTCTTCCTCTAAAAATCAACCGCTATTTGGTCCATGGGAAGCCCAATTGCATCTGCTATCTTCTCTTTTAGGACCAAAACAGACACCTAAAATAATTTGGCAATTAGCTCTTCCCAAAACATTGCACATAGGAATATTCACTCTCGATTCTAAATACAATCAAGTGGCAAGGAGTTAAACATTATGTAGCATTTGTAGCATTTCAAGGTGGTTGAGTAGTCAACAGAAAATATAAGGTCATCTCGAACATACGCAAAACACGAATGCATAACACACATGAATTCCGAACACACCTCTTGCAAAGGACTTCACGAAACCTCACCATGCATATAAGTATGCCTTCACAGATATACACGAAATTCCAACAAATCTGCACAAGCCGCATCAAGGAAATGTGATGCACCATAAAATTTGTGATGCTAGTGCATACATGATATACTAATATATATACAAGTCTAAACACCGGATCAACACATATAGGTTCAATATTGACACAAGAGATTAGAGTCAATAGGAATCCATATACATCAAGAAGTCAATAACCCCAACACACAAAATTTGCAATCGTTGATTCTTATTCTCACAAACTCATACATATGCATATTTACCTGGTGAACACAAAGCACAGAGGACCAAGTGATTGGATCATATACATACCTTATACACCGTAAAGAAGTACACCAAATTTTAAGCATACAATTTCAGCAACAATCGACTAGAACCAAAATGATCGATACATCCAAGTAGTAGAATGAGAGGAGGCCACTTAGCTTAAGGGGAGAAGTGTCCATGGCCAAACCCGGCCGGTAGCAGTGGAGGCCGAGTGCTTATGGCACGGGTCTCCCCTCGGAGTAGAGGTGGTGGCTGAGTCCATGGATCACCGGACTCCTGCCACAATGTCGACGCCAGCCGTGGTAATTGAGGCCAACCCAAGGCGAGACGCCGATCGAGCAACCGTGGCTCGGGAAAGGGAGTAAGAGAAGAAGAGAGTGAGGGAATGGAGAAATGAGGAGGTAGAGTGAGAAAGAGAGGAGAAGGTTACTCACCTCGGGACCACCGGAGAAGAGCTCATGGCGCCGGGCGTGAGGAGACCCGTCCGGCGGACCCAAGGAGGAGCCCGAAGGCTCGAGAGCGAAGATGACCACCGGATCCGGGCGATGGTGCGAGAGCGAGGGCTAGCCTCAGCCGGAGGCCGGGAGGCGGCGACGCGTGGCGGAAGCGTGGCGCAGAGAGGCAGCGCCAGCAGTGGAAGCGGCGGCGGTCGAGCCGAGAGGCGCAGGAGGCGGTGGCTTGAGGTAGAACCGGCGCGTGGCGGGCAGGCCCGAGGGTCACTCAGGAAAACGTGAGGGAAAGAGGGGGATTAGGTGCTGCACTCGGGAAGATGGGGGCGGCGTGGGGGTGACGGCAGGGCGGCACGGGGTGACGGGTGGCGGCGTGGGGCGGGCAAGGTGGGTAAGAGGAGCGAAAGGCCAGGGCGGGGCAAGGGGTGAGAGGAGTGAAGAGAGAGACCATGTTAACCCTCTCATTAAATTCGTGGGCAAGGCGTGCCCACAAATTTAATTAAATTCGTGCGTGAGTATAAAAAACCAACTAATATAAATATATAAATTTGTGAGTTTTTTTGGCCCACGAATTTAAGTAAATACGTGGGTATTTTTATAAACCGACGAATTTAAATATATAAATTTGTGGGTGTTTTCTAGGCCCACGAATTTAATTAAATACGTGGGTTTTTTTATAAACCGATGAATTTAAATATATAAATTCATGGGTTTTTTTTGGCCCACGAATTTAAAAAAACCCACAAATTTTTCGCTGTTTCTTGTAGTGGGGCTTGGGCCAAGTCTATTACTCTTGGGTCTTTGTGATCCTAGACGGCTTGGACACAGTGAAGGTGTGACCTGTCCAAAGCGTTTGTGGAAGGTTACCTTGTTTGTGAAAGGTTTGAAACTTAACTCACCAGAGTGGTGAAAAAGTTGCTATAGTGGAGACCCAAAGCTACTGCGACTAGCTTGTGGGGGAGCTATACTTCAAAGAGAAGTTCTCCAACGTGGAGTAGGAGTCAGTCTCTAAACCACAGGATAAAATACTTGTGTCTCTTGTTTACTTTCTTGCATTATCCTTGTGTCATTACCTTTCTGATATTCTGCTCATTTCATTCTCTCGTATTGCTTATGTTGTTCTAACTGTTGAAGCTTGGTAGTTGCACTAAATCTAAATAATTAAAATTTAAAAAGTTGCCTATTCACCCCTCTAGGCTAACTTGTTCCTTCAAGTGGTATCAGAGCAAGATTTTACCATATAAAGCTTAACTAGCTTGGTAAATGGCCGAGGGAAATGGATCTGCAACTGTTAGTGTAGGAAGAGTACCAATTTTTTATGGTACAAATTATGTTTACTGGAAAATTAGAATGAGATGCTATTTAGAGGATGTCGGGTATGATGTGTGGAGGGTCACAGAGAAACCTCTACCTCCACATATCTGATATCTTGGCCGAAGGCCAGACTGTGTATGATGAACTCACCCTTGGTGAAATTCAAAATATGCAGTATGATGCTCAAGCTCGAAATGCTATATTTTCTTGTCTTAGTATAGAACTTTTTGATAGAGTCAATAATCTCACCTTTGCTTATGTCATTTGGACAACCCTGCAAGAAATTCATGAGGGAACTTCAGATGTAAAAGAAGAAAAATACTTTGTCATTAGAGAAAAATTTGATCAATTTAAAATGCTCCCTCATGAAAATGCTAATGACATGTTTTCTAGACTTAATCCAATTGTTAATGAGCTTAAAGGCCTAGGAACTAAAATTTCTGATGTTGAGGTATGCAGGAAAATGATAAGAGTGTTGCCTCGAGCCTATCATAGCTTGATCACCTATTTGTCCAATAGTGGTGATCTCAAGCGACTCACACCAACTAAGCTGTTGGGAAAAATTTCAGCTCATGAGCTCACTTTGGCTGAAGAGGATGCTCCAAAGAAGAAGTCCATTGCTCTCAAGGTCAAGCAGAAAATGCTAGACTCTTCCGAAGATGAAGATGGAAAAGAGCCAAGTGATGATGAAGATAAGGACGTAAAACAATTGGCCTTGCTCATGAGAAGAGCTAACAAACTTATGAGAAGAGCTAACAAACTTATGAGAAGAGCTAACTTCAGAGACAAAGGAAAGTCTAATTCTTACTACTCAAAGAAAAATCCATTTGCTAATGTCATCTGCTTTGAGTGTAACGAAAAGGGACACATAGCTGCTCGGTGTCCAAACAAAATCAAGAAGAAGAGCAAGTACAGAGGCAAAGATGATGAAGATGAGGAGAAGGCTCATGACAAGTCCAAGAAAAGCATTTCAAGAAAGGCTACTCCAAGAGATTCTCAAAGAAAGGAGAAGGAGAAGCTCATATAGGGGAGTGAATCACTAATGAAGAAAGCCCAAGCGAAGAATCTTCCTCGGATGAAGAAGATAGAAGAACAAAAAGGTTAGCCGGGCTTGCGTTGGACGAGTATACTCCACCTCCACCTTCATTTCCTCTGTGTCTAATGGCAAAAACTGATGAGGACAAGGTAGGTGACTCTCCTTCTGATGAGCTAGTGGAGATAATAGAAGAGTTAAATAACGCTTTGCATGCCAAAACAAATTCAACAAAAGCTCTTACGAAAACTATTGTTGGCTTAAATATTGACCAAAAAATGTTGCAAGAAAAGCATGATGAACTTACTGTAAAACATGAAAAACTCGTGCAGTTGCATAATGACTTAATGGCTAGTAATGCTTCTCTTATTATGAATCATAAGGATCTGCTAAATAAACATTGTGAGCTTGAAATTAATAATGAATTAACTGCTAAAAAATCAAACATTGTATCTTCGTGTGATATATCTATTTCTTGTGATTTGTTAAATGAGGCAAATGGTGCCTCGAGTTCATCTACTGTCTGCAATGAAAACTGCAAAAATGCTTCCTGTGCTAGGGAACTTATGATCGAAAATGAAAAATAAGATCTAAAGTGGCAAAGTTTGATAAGGGATTAGAAAAATATTTTCTTGGTAGTGCTACCCTTGACAAAATCCTGGTTGAATAGAGGGTCAACTTAGGTAGAAAGGGTTTAGGGTATAAGCCTATAGCCTTGCCTAAGAAAAATGGATTGATCAAATTTAACCAGATTTTTGTCGAGAAAGGCACATAATACTATTATTGTCATAAATTAAATCATGAATAAAAAAATTGCCATCTTGCAAATATCACTCATGCTAAAACAAAAAGGGGTTGTATGGTAGATGCACATTATATGCTGTTTAAGGATTTTAGAGGAAAAATGAATGTGAAATATGTTGGTCCCTCAAATCTTGATAAGAGACTTAGAGCTGTGTGGGTACCTAAATCATTACTTTTAAATCCTTTTGGCCCAAAGATTGTTGAAACTAACTCCAAAGGACCCAAAAGTATTTGGGTACCTAAAATCAAGAAATGAACTTACCTTTTTAGGTGAACAATAAAAGTGGAGGCCGGCATTGGGTTATAGACAGTGGTTGCACGCAACACATGACCGGGACCTCAAGAATGTTCACCTCAATTGAAGGAGAAAATGACCCCAGTCACAAGATCACTTTTGGAGATAATAGCAAACGTAAGGTAAAAGGTCATGGTAAGATTGTTATATCCAATGATCATTCTATTGAAAATGTTCTCCTTGTTGAATCTTTAAATTTCAATTTAATTTCTGTTGCTCAATTATACGATCTTGGATTCCATTGTATCTTCTCATTTGATGGGGTATCTGTATTTGATAAAAACGAAAATATTATTTTTCAAAGGTTTCAGATTTCAAAATCTCTACTTAGTTGATTTCCAATCTAACTCCTCTTGCATCTTGACATGCCTATTAGCCAAAGTTTCTCTTGGGTGGCTTTAGCATAGGCGTCTTGAGCATGTAGGTATGTCTAACCTCAAAAAGCTTTTCAAAAATGAGCTAGTGGTGGGTCTGAAGGATGTTAAATTTGAAAAGAATAAGTTATGTGTGCTTGTCAAGCAGGCAATCAAGTAGCTAATTCTCATCCTAAAAAAACATTATGTCCACCACTAGACCACTGGAGCTTCTGCACATGGATGTATTCGGCCGTACTTCATATGCAAGTATTGGTGGTAACTCATATTGCCTAGTAGTTGTAGATGACTACTCCCATTTTTCTTGGGTTTTCTTTTTGCCAAATAAAAGTGAAGTTGAAATTTTTTTAAAATCTTTTGCAAGGGCCCAAAATGAATTTGATTGCCCCATTAAGAAAATAAGAAGTGATAATGGATCTGAGTTTGTTAACACCAACATTATTGAATATTGTGATGAATTAGGAATTAAGCACGAACTTTCAGCCACCTATACTCCTCAACAAAATGGTGTAGTTGAGAGAAAAAATAGAACTCTCATTGAAATGGCTAGGGCTATGCTAGATGAATATGGTACATCTGATGCCTTTTGGGCTGAAGCCATTAATACTGCTTGTCATGCTATTAATCACCTTTATCTTCATAGACTTCTAAAGAAAACTCCTTATGAACTGTTGGTAGGTAGAAAACCTAACATATCTTATTTTCATGTATTTGGGTGCAAAGTATACATCTACAAAAAGAGAACTCATTTAGGAAAATTTCAATCTAGATGTGATACAGGCATCATGCTAGGTTATTCCTCTAAGTCTAAAGCATATAGAGTATTCAACAATTCAACTGGCTTAGTAGAAGAAACATGTGATGTTAAATTTGATGAATCTAATGGCTCATAAGGTGAACATGAAAATTTAGATGATGTAGGTGAAGAGAGCCTGGTGCAGGCCATGAAAAAGATGGAAGTTGGTGACATAAAACCTAAGGAAGACAAAGATGAGTTGCTAACTGCCTCCATGGAATCACATGATAGAACACAAGAAGAAGATGATGAAGAAAAAGACCAAAATAGGCCAACCTTCATTAATAATCATCATACAATTGCTAAAGATCACCCCACGGACCAAATCATCGGTGAAATCAGTAAGGGTATCCAAACTCGCTCTAGACAAGCTTCTTTTTATGAACATTACTCTTTTGTCTCTTGCATTGAACCAAGGACAGTGGAAGAAGCTCTAGAAGATGCTGATTGGATTATGGCCATGCAAGAAGAACTCAACAACTTCGAAAGGAACAAAATATAGAGCTTGATGGAACGACCCAGGGATCATAATGTGATTGGAACAAAGTGGGTATTCCGAAACAAGCAAGACGAAAACAGAGTTGTAGTACGAAATAAGGCAAGGCTGGTGGCTAAACGCTTCACACAAGTAGAAGGGTTCGACTATGGGGAGACTTATGCTCCTGTGGCACGTTTTGAACCTATTCGATTTCTTCTTGCCTTTGCTACTCATTTTAATATCACTCTGTTTCAAATGGATGTAAAAAGTGCATTTCTTAATGGAATCATTGATGAAATTGTTTATGTTGAACAACTTCCTAGTTTTGAAGACTTAAATTTGCCTAATCATGTTTACAAATTATCTAAGACACTTTATGGTCTGAAACAAGACCCTAGGCAATGGTATGAGCGACTTAGAGACTTTCTATTAAATAAGAGTTTTAAAATTGGGAAGGTTGATCCAACACTGTTTTTAAAAGAAATCAATGGTGCATTAATGATTTGCCAAATATATATAGATGATATTATCTTTGGATGTACCCCAAAAGTGCTTCATTTGAGCTTCTCGGCTATTCAGACTCTGACTATGCCGGTTCCAAAATTGATCGTAAAAGCACCTCTGGGGGTTGTCATTTGCTTGGAAGATCTTTAGATTCTTAGTGTTTTAAGAAGCAAAATTCTGTAGCACTTTCCACTGCTGAAGCCGAGTATGTGGCTGTTGGAAGTTGTTGTGCTCAAATTCTATTCATCAAGCAAACATTTCTGGATTATGGCATTAAATTTGATAATGTGCCTATGCTGTGTGACAATGAAAGTGCAGTGAAAATAGCAAACAATTCGGTCTAACATTCCAGAACTAAGCATATTAAAATTCGACATCACTTCATTCGTGATCATGTTGTTAAAGGTGACATTATGCTTAGTTATGTAAGAACAGAGGACCAATTGGTGATATTTTCACTAAACCACTTGATGAGGCTAGATTCTCCAAATTAAGAAATGAATTAAACATTATTGCCTATTCAAATGTTGTTTGATAAATGTCACATAATGGGGGAGCAAGTTTGCCGGCTATGCATCTCTTGATACCCACTATGTGAATAAATAAATTCAAAGTGCTAAATTAAGAATAAAATGCTTTTCTTCTAAAATTAATGATCATCTTAAACTAAAAATGAGAAAATGCTGCTGTATGCCTTCCCTTACTATGCTTCTTTCTCAACCTATCCTATTCAAAATATGGTTGCAAAATTTATCAAAATTTCTTTATTCAGCACTTGAATCTTTCAACTGAGCTTATGTTGCAAATACTAATGCTCATTTGGAAAGTGAACTCAAACATTTCCATAAGGACTCAAGTTCTCCTCTGTATTGAGTGTTTGCTGGTGTTTTGGTTGCCTATCTGAAGATTTATCAGGATCCATCTTTTGTGTTTTCTTCCATGATTTTTTTATGGATCTTTGAAAATCTAAAAGAGCTTAGCTATATATCTTAGTTTTAAAATTCAGAGGTATATACATGTACTACAGACTAAAACCAATTTAAGTGAACCAAGAGTTACTCATCTACGACGGACCAATTCAAAAATGAAAATCCATGTGCAACGGACTAAAAATTTTGGTCCGGCGTTAAAGGAATTTTGGTCTCAATGATGTCTAAAGCAAAATCCTTTAACCACAGACCAAAAATGATCAAGTCCTTAGCTGAATAGAATCTTCAAATATTTGGTCCGGTGCAAAGGGCACACTCGCTGTTCTATCTCTCAAAGCCAATCTCGCATATGTATACATATTTCTGAGACTGTTTCTTATCTAAACTCAAATGAATTTGAACTCTTTTTTTTTAAAAATGCTCATCTTACTTCAAAAATTTGTTTAAAATCTTATCTATTGCTCTAGGACTTATCTACTGCTAAACTATCCTTGATGTCAGGACCCACATTATCCACAGAAATCGTCTTACCTAGCGGGTCCCACCACCACTTTTCCTAGACACCTGTCTCCTCCAACCACCCTGAATTAAAAGGCATCAGTTACCAAGACCACATTTACCCTTTCATCTACATTAACTGCAGTTATCTTCTCTCTCTATCAGAAAATTTCCCCTTTGCTGTTCTTCTCTCTTGCACAAAACTCTCAGAACCAGAACCCTATTCTGCATTGCATCGAAGCATTCCCAAATTGGGTTTTGGCAACAGTGTTCCTCTGGTTTTGCCTGCGCAAGATTCATCTCAAGGCTCAGTAAGTGAACCCTGAATCCTTCTCTTTTCTTTCCCATTAAAACCCTAAACCTAGACTTAGACCTTAGCTTCTTTTGTTTAGGTGTGATCAGTTGCGCTTTGAAAGGGTCAGATTGAGTATGTCTGAACAGTGTCAGAGGGTTTGTGCCAATTTGTCAAAATGAGTTCTAAAAATCCAGATAAGAGGGGATTGATTGAGAGAATTGTAGAGAAAGTCAAAGAGAAAAAGAAGCAGAAAACATCTAGCTCTCCTGGTATATCTTTGCCTAGGCAGCCTCAAGGACCTGTTTTTATTCAGGACACCCACACTGCTGGTCGAGTAAATAGAAAGGTTGTAACCTCTCAACCACAAAAAGGAAAAAGGAAAGAAAAACAAATTGCACATTCAGATTCATCTTCATCTTCTGAAGATAGTGACTATCAATCGGGTCAAGAATCATCATCTGAGCACATTGAATTAGATGATGAAGTAGACCTACTGACTAGTGAAGAATTAGTGTTCTTGGTGGCAAGAAATTGAGGGCTGTCAGATTAGTCAATGAGAAGACATGGTTTCCTGATTCCAAACCTGCCTTAGGTGAAAACTTCATATCTATGCTTCATAGAAATATATACAATGGATATCTGAATAGGAGGGATGGAAAAGGAAAATTAGTTTCAGCTTTCTCAACTCATCAGTATGTAGACTGGGACCAAGTAAACTCTATTACCAGTTCCACAAGACTTTTCGATTGCATAAACTCAACTCCTGGACTGACCGATATTATGTCAAACAAAACTATACCTTGGAGTGTTTCGAGAACCCTAGAGTTCTATGCATCTCTTTTAGTGAACAAGCAGAGAAGATACATTATATTCACTATAAATGGAAGGATTAGAAAAGTAAGATCCCCTCAGTTTGAATCAGCAATTGGTGCTTCATGTCCATTGCTTAATAGGACAAGAGTCCATGAAAAGATGTTTCCCTGTTAGAGATGGAGGTTAGTTGGGGATATGCTTAATCTAGATGTGTCTGCACACATATACAGAAATATCAATGAGGCAGACTTCAACCCTAACAGAGTCTCTTGTCTATCAGAAGAAGCCAAAGTACTTTTGCTCATTTTAAGGCACACAATTTTTTCTAAGTCAGGATACAAAGAAGGTGTGACCCCAACTCTTGCTTGGCTACTGCATCTTATTCTATCAAGACAACCCATTGATCTAGTTGATTACATTCTTGGGGAGATGGAAGAAGCAATCTATAGAAAGATGGGCAGTCCTTTACTATTTGCTCAACAGATCACTCAAGTGCTATTGACGCAAGGTATCATCTCTCAAGATGATTTAAACAGGGAATTCAAGTGCTTTCCAAAGAAGTACAATATGCACAAATCCACTGGACAAAGTTTGAGGATTTCTAGTGTTCTTCAAAGATTACAGTCAAATCAACCTGTGGGATATATATATCCCGGGGGCCCAAGGCAGGCCTGCGAGGCCCAACCAAAGTGAACTGCACCAGCCGACTCTGTATACGGAGGCGATCTGGGCTAAGCAAGGCGTGAAGAATCAGGACAAATACTGGTTAAGGAAACCGAGTCATATTAGGCAGGGGATGATTGTAATCCAAACTAATATGTAGTTGGAATAGATATAAAGACATAGAATTCCACCTCGAGTCCGAGTAGGACTCTCTTTTGTAAAACCGCCTCCGCCCTGCTATATAAAGGGAGGGGACGGAAGAAGAACAAACAAGATCATCAGCGAATAAGCTAGCCAATCATAATCCCAGAGCACAGGACTAGGGTATTATCTCCACCGCGAGAGCCCGAACCTGTATAATTTCCGTGTCTTGTGCTACCATCGAGTTTGGATCCAGCGCCTAGCCCCCTTTTCATTATTGTCGGTAACAATCCTCGACAGTTGGCGCGCCAGGTAGGGGCTGCGCTAGGATCGATCTTAGCAAGCTCGATGGCAATCTTCAGCAAAAGCATGGCCACCTTCGCGCCGGCCCAGGCGTTTCGCTTCGGAAGTCTAGATTTCATCGCCGACGATCTTGGTCATCTTACTCTTTCGAATTCGGATCAATTCCAATCTGGAGGTAATCTTGAGGTTCTCTTAGCCGGACAACCACTTGGATCGGGAATAGGCGTGGCCATCTGTCCTTGGACGGTAAGCCAAAGATCTGAACCTCGTATTGAGCTGGAACTGGCTAATAGCGAACCCCGAGTGGTCAAATATGCAAGAAAGCCACTCGGATTCAAAGGCCAGTACTCCTCATCTTCTTGTTCCTCTGATTCAGAAGACGAGGCGGAAAATCTCCAGAGCTTTCGCGGCATTTTCGTGATCGAGGAGCTGCGAACTGAATCTCAGCAACAGAAGGACACGACAAACGCGGCAGAGGAAGAGCGTCATCATCAAGAAGGCCGTGCGAGGCTCCTCCAGAACAGAGCCCGCAACTCAATGAAGAAATCTTGCAGACGAAGATGGGGAACCAATCGGTTTTCCATACTCCTCAGCAGAATATCGTTGCCTCCAAGACGCTTCTTGATACTTTAGGACCGCCGCTGGTCTCGACAGCCCGCCGCCCGATCGAGCCCAAGTTTTGGCTATGGTGGCGGCGGCGGCGATTCAGCAGCACCAGGAGGAGCCAAGGGAAAAGGAGCCATCTCGTACTCGCCTTCTCAATTCGCAGTCGCTAGCAAGAATACGGGCAAGCAATGGCACAAAGTAGAGCTTCGACGGGGAAGATGTTGGCATAGCATCACCGACCTTCACAGAGATTTAAACGCTAAACGGCGTGACCGGGAAGATGAAGAGCGCCGTAGGCGCAGAGATGACTACGAACGTTTTGGCATTGGCCACGACGACCGGGACGATCGCCGAAACAACCTCCGCCATTATGGAGGGGAAAACGAAGACCACCGAGCTAAATCACCTTATCGACGTTCTCCACGAAAGCGCAACGACGGCCCTATTGAAGGTATCCGGGCTTTCACCCCTCACCTTCGCCGAGTGGTTTGGCCCGAAGGATTCAATCCGAAGAGCATCACCAAATTCGATGGAGAAAGGGATCCAGAGGATTGGCTCCAGGTTTACTCTCTTGCAATCATGGCTGCCGGAGGCGACCGCAATGTGATGGCTAATTACCTCCCAGTCATGCTCACCTCTTCGGCTCAAGCATGGCTCACAGGACTTCCGGCAAATTCCATAGATTCTTGGGAGGATCTTTGCGAACAATTCATCACCAATTTCCAAGGCACTTACGAGCAACCTGGAACGCAATGGGACCTATACCAGCTCCGCCAGAAAAGGAACGAGACGCTCCGAGAATTCATCCGGCGCTTCATGCAAAAGAAGAATACGATCAGGGATATTTCAGAAGCAGCAGTCATCGCGGCATTCCAGAAGGGTGTCAACGACCCCGACCTGATCAAGAAGATGTCTCGAAAGCCGCCGGCCACGGTAAGGGAGATGTTCGAGCTGGCGGATCGCTATGCGACAGCTTCCGACGCTTTGGCCGAACGGCAAGATGATCGTCCACGACATAAAGATAAGAAGGATTACGCCGAGTCATCAAGACAGCGTGATAGGAAGCGGAAGCCTGAAGAGATAGTGGCGGCAACCGAGCAGGGCCGGCATCGCGCACCACGCACCGACGACTACGATACGGTGATAGAAGTTATTTGTCCTTTTCATCCAAAAGGTAAACACGCTGCAAAAGATTGCTTCACCTTGAGAAGGTTTGCCAAGGAATCCAGAAAGCGACCAGCCAGAGGCGAAGCGAAAGATGAAGAGAAGAAAAAACAAGATCCCCTTGAAGATGATGAAGGCGAATATCAAAAGATGGAACGTGAACTCAACTACATTTACAGAGGCTCAATGGCCTACGAGTCAAAGCGAAAGCAAAAACTCACGGCCAGGGACGTCAACGCCGTCATGCCAGCAGCTCCCCAGTACCTCAGATGGTCCGAGGTCCCCATCACCTTTGACCGCGCGGATCACCCAGATCACATCCCTTATCCTGGAAGATTTTCGCTGGTGTTGGACCCAGTGGTGCGCAATGTTAAACTCAAGAGGGTACTGGTCGACGGAGGCAGTGGGCTCAATGTTCTCTTCTCCAAAACTTTCGGCGATATGAAGATTCCCCGTTCCGAGCTAAAGCGGGGTTCGTCACCATTCCATGGAGTAATTCCCGGAACTTCTTCGATCCCTCTCGGACAAATCACCTTGCTGGTCACATTTGGAACCAAGGAGAATTTTCGGACAGAGTACCTCAACTTTGAAGTAGCTGACTTTCAGACGGCATATCATGCCATCTTGGGAAGGCCCGGCTTGGCCAGATTCATGGCCGTGCCTCATTACACTTATCTCGTCCTGAAGATGCCAGGTCGAAGGGTATCATTTCCATCCGTATGGCGATGTCAAGGGCCGCTTGTCTCATGCGAGAGAAAGCCGCGAGATGGCCAAGCTCAAGAGGTGGCGATGATAGAGAGAAGATCCGCAAGTACCGCACACCAAGAAGACGAAGGAGAAGTACCGACCAAGAAGCGAGTCAAGACAAGCTCAAGCCCGACGAGGGGGCCAAGAAGGTAATCCTCGACCGTCCAACTCCGCCAGATCGCTTCCTGACGGGACAGCCTCACCCCAAATAGGAAGACACGCCGTCACCTTTCTTCGCCAACCGACATCTTCGCGGAAACCATCCGATATGCCCTGTTCCCAGGAGGTGATCGAGCACTCTTGAACGTTGACGAGAAGGCCAAGCCCATCAAGCAACGACCAAGATTTGCTCAAGACAGAAAGAAGCCATGAGGGAAGAAATCACGAAGCTTTTAGCAAAGAAGTTTCATAAAAGAAGTGTACCATCCCGACCGGGTCGGGCGAACCCAAAGGCTTGTTCAGTAAAAGAATAAAAGTCTGCGCGTATGCGTTGATTACACCGATCTCAACAAGGCTCGCCCAACCTTTCGGCCGCCTCGATGACCAAGTGGTAGATTCGACGGTAATGTGAACTCCTCGCTTTTACGATGCCTACTCGGGATATCACCAGATCAGGCTAAAAGAAGAAGATTATATCAAAACCTCATTCATCACTCCGTTCGGCACATTCTGCTACGTCACAATGCCGTTTGGTTTGAAAACGGCGCAAGAACTTATCAACGCGCCGATCTGATGATGTTTTCACCCCAGATCAAAGAACGTGGAAGCGTATGTCGACGACGTTGTTGTCAAGACTCGTGCGAAGGAAGACCTCATATCTGATTTAGCCGAAACCTTCGAAAGCCTAAGGGCTTACAAGATGAAGCTCAACCCAGAAAAATGTGTCTTTGGAGTCCCATCAGGGAAACTACTCGGATTCATCGTATCGCAGCGTGGCATCGAGGCGAACCCAGAAAAGATCAATGCAATTCTAAAAATGAAACCTCCAACCAGTCAGAAGGACGTCCAGAAGCTCACCGGATGCATGGTGGCACTCGGCAGATTCATCTCTCGGCTAGGATCACGAGGAATGTCCTTTTTGAAGCTTATGAAGAAGCAAGGTAACTTTCAATGGACCACCGAGGCGCAGCAGGCTTTCAAAGAATTGAAGGCGTTCTTGTCATCTCCACCTGTGCAGGTCCCACCATTGCCCGAAGAACCCCTTTTGCTCTACATTGCCGCGACAACTCATGTAGTCAGCGTGGCAATCGTGGCAGAGCGGAAGGAAGAAGGGCACCTACAGAAAATCCAATGACCAGTTTATTTCATCAGCGAGGTGCTGGGAGAATCCAAGGTGCGTTATCCGCAAGTACAAAAACTATTGTACGCCGTGTTACTTGCCTCTCGCAAACTCAAGCACTACTTCCAAGAGCATTCAATATCGGTGGTCACTACCTTTTCGCTTGGGGACATACTCCACAATCGGGAGGCCACCGGGAGGATTGCAAAATGGGCGGTCGAGCTTGGGGCCTTTGAAATCTCCTTCCGGCCACGAACGGCGATAAAATCTCAAATACTTGCCGACTTCACCGCCGAATGGATAGAATTACAAACTCCAACGACCATCGAAGAACTGGAATACTGGACAATGTATTTCGACGGATCCCTCATGCTCAGCGGCGCAGGAGCCGGCGTGGTCCTCATCTCTCCAACAGGTGAGCGCTTGAAATACGTCCTTCAGATCCACTTCCCGGCGTCAAACAATGCCGCCAAGTACGAGGCACTCATCCACGGGCTTCGCATCGCGATATCCCTTGGCGTCCGGCGGCTAACTATTCGGGGCGACTCCATTAATCAAGTGCAAAAGGATTGGTCGTGCGTCGAAGACAACATGGTAGCATACTGCCAGGAGGTACGGAAGCTGGAGGGCAAATTCGACGGACTAGAGCTCATTCATGTGCTCCGCCGTGACAATGAAGCAGCAGACGAATTGGCAAGGATGGGTTCCTCTCGGGCATCAGTACCGACGGGTGTGTTTGTCGAAGAGCTCCATAAACCTTCAATAAGCCAAAAGCAGGAACAAAACAAAACAGAAGAAACACCATTGAAGAAGAGGTCTTGGTCATCAACGCAGATTGGACGGCCCCTTTTCTCAATTACCTGTTAAGGGATGAACTTCCAGAAGACCGAACAGAGGCAGAACGCAACTCGCGACGTAGTAAGAATTACATGGTAGTAGGAGAAGAATTATTCCGAAAAAGCGCCTCCAGAGTTCTAAGGCGATGCATATCGAGCAAGAAGGAAAAACCTACTCGAGAAATCTATTCGAATCAGGGGCATCACGCGCGCCAAGCACACCGGTGTGCAAGGCATATCGACAAGGCTTTTCCGGCGATCGCCAGAATCGATGAGGAGGACATCGTCCAACTCGTGAAGGATGCCGCTTTTTGCTCGCCAAATACATGTGCCTCGCCGTAAGCCGCAGACAATTCCGATCACTTGGCCGCTTAGGTACTGGGGCTCGACATTGTCGCCCATTGAAGAAGGCTCAAGGCGGCTTCACCTATCTCTTTGTCGCCGATAAATTCACCAAATGGATAGAAGCAAAGCCAAGAGCTACAATCACGGCCCAAAGCCAAAGAATTTTTTCAAGAAATCGTGGTAAGGTTCGGGCGATCAAACAGATTATCACGACAATGGGACCCAATTCCGAGGGGAAGAATTTCAAGACTGGTGCGACGAGCTCGGCATCAAAATTTGCTTCGCCTCCGTGGCTCATCCAAAGAGCAACGGTCAGGTAGAATGGGCAAACGGCATGGTGTTGTAGGCCTTAAAGGCACAAATTTTCGGCCGTCTCAAACCGTCCGCCACCCGATGGGTAAAAGAATTGCCTTCGGTACTCTGGGGGCGAAGAACAACCCCAACAGGCTACACGGCACCACCTTTTTTTCCCCGGTATACGGCTCGAGCGGTCCTCCCCATCGAATCGACCTTCGATCCCTCGTCCGGAATTTCAAGGAGGTCGAGTCGAGGAAAGCGAATAGAAGACATCGATCGATTAGAGGAGGCAAGGGAGGTCGCTGCGGTCCAGTCAGCCAGATACCTCCAGGCCCTACGCCGCTACCATGATCGAAACGTCCGAAACCGGGTGTTCTCCAAGGGCGATTTGGTCCTAATAAAGAGTCAGAAGCACAAGCACAAGTTATCTCCGAATTGGGAAGGCCCCTACATCGTCGATGAGGCGACACGTCCAGGAGCTTACAGGCTTAAGAGAGAAGACGGCGCCATCATCAGCAACTCATGGAACATAGAGCAGCTACATCGTTTTTACCCTTAAAATGTTTCAAGAATGTTGAATCTTTTCCTAAGACTTCCTACTCAATTGTTATTCAATTAAGCAGTAAGTCGGGGGCTACACCTAATAGTGTTGCGCATGCGCAACTCGGCTGGGAGGATTACTTGTCTCAAAGAGATGCCATGTATCAGAATTGTCTATTCAATTGACTTGCTACTCAATTGCTTCTCAATTAAGCAGTAAGTCGGGGGCTACACCTAATAGTGTTGCACATGTGCAACCCCGCTTGCGAATTAACTCCTATCTTTTTTCCCTACGGTCACGACTAAATCTGAGTGCTCTAAACCCTCGATTGTGAAACCCCGGACGAGAAAGTTTAGTTACCTGACGAAAAGCACGCTCGAGGAAAAAGGCCAGGCGCCAACTCGCGATGCTCGGGGGCTACACTAATTGGACGAGGTGCTTAAACATAAGGGAAAACCACTCGGAAAAGCCGAAGAGATCTAAACAAGGAAAAAAGAAAAGGCAGGCTACAACTAAGACAGTCTTACAAAAGTCCAGCATTGTCCAGACACCATAAAAAATATATATACAACAAAAGTACCATCTAAACGTTTCTTGCAGACAACAAAAGTGCTACTTTCCTTGCAGAGATAAAAAAACTACCCCCGGCGCGCGCGGCCGATGGCTTCGATAAGGGCGTTCCTAGCTCCGATGAGCCCAGGAATGACCTCGATTAGGACATCGACGGCGGCGGCATCCTGGGCGACGGCCTCCTGCTCCGCAGCCTCCGCCATGGCGAGATCATATTTAGCCCAGAGCTCGGCAAGTTCGTCCTCCGGCTTCGCAGGGGCGTCATCTCCAAAATTGAAGAGCAGATTCTCGATCCACGGCTCAACCGGCGGACCCGGGGATTCAGGAGGGAGAGACAAGGGAGAGAGATCCTCAGAAGAAGAAGAAGAAGAATCCATGAATAAGAAGAAAGGAACCTGAAAAAAGACGAATGATCAACCGACAGTCACAATTCCAGGAGCACGAAAAGCGAAGAAATCAAGCAAATAGGAAGGCGAACGGACGAGTGTTTCAAAGAAACAAGAAGAAGTTCTTGAAGAAAAGAAGAGGAACGAGCCGGCGGAGTTCACTCTTGTACAAGGCAACGTCTGTCCCTGGAGAGAGACTCGCTATCGCTCAAAACGACGCCTGTCATTGAGGCGGGAACGATTCACCTCCCGGACGTGCTAGACGTAACGTCGCACATGTCTCGAGGGGGGGTCAAACGCCATGATGATCGAAGACTTCAAAAACGGGCCTGGACGCCAGACACGCCTCCTAATGGGCCGGGAACCAACGAGTGCATTAAGGCAGAAGCAAGACATTTTCACAAGGCAAATTCAGGCTAGAGGGGAATTTTTTTTCAAATTTGGAATAATCATCCCAAAGGAACGAAAAATCGCAGGGCAAATTCAGTACAAACAGAAGACTACACAGGACCCAAGTCCAAGTTTTTAACTAAAGCAGCGGCAGGTGTCCTTGACCTCATCCATAAGGGCAAGCGATGATCGTCATCGACAAGACGGCAAACCCTTCTTTGATGTACCTCAAGCTCCACCATGGATACAAGGACTTGGTGATCGCCAACACCGGCAAAGCGCCAGGATTGCGATGTCCTCCAAATGCGCAAGAAGCTTTTAGGGCTTCTTCCAGCCTCTGAATTGTGATATCGACGTCATAAGGGACACCGCTGGTGCTGGCTTCATCAGGACTCAAGATTCGCAACATCCTCTCTGAACCCGCTTGGAGGCGATCGGCTCGTGCTTCAGTACATTTGATCTTATCATTAAGGACCTGGTATCGAAGCTTATGAGTTGACCCGATGCACGCAGATACCACCGTAAGTCCGAATCGCCAAAAGAAGGACGACAAGACAGAGGACAAAACCGAGAGCGCACCTTCCAACTCTCTTGTCAGCCTAGCCACTTCTTTCTTGGCACCTTCTTCAACTTTCTTCAGTTCCTCATTTCGGGAAAGTGAGGACTCAAGCTTCTCCCGAAAATCTGAAAAGGCAAGAACCGAGGCATCAGAAGACGAAGAATAAGAGTCGGGGCTCAAGGCACTCGGACAAGAGGAATACCATTAGAAGAATTAACCAGGTTCAGCTTCTCCGCCTCGAGAGACTGGATTCGACTTCGAAGTCCTTCCAGTTCCTCTCGATTCTCGAGATACCCCGACCACGCCGTGGCTGCGGGATATTGCAGGCCTCGTGGACGCCTGCCCACCTCACAGGATGCCCGACCGTCTGGGACCATCGGATTCTCACCAAGGGTGCTCACATCGCACCCAAGCTTCCACCGCTTTGTTGGGAAGCGCCTCGTCAGAGGGCGAGTAAAGGAAAGGGCGTAAGAAGGTGTCCCAGCTCCGTGAGGAGCCGTGAGGACTTGAGGGCCCATCTGGAGCTCTGAAGCTGGCGGCGCGACGATGATTTGCGTGATCACCTGCAGCGTTGCCGTGCTCGCGACGGACGGATGGCCCCTAGGGGTGAGAGTTCCTCCCGTGGCTCTCACCTTCAGGGCGAGGAGGAGGTCTGTTCCTCCGACTCTTTGGGGAGTCGCGGTCCGCCCTCCCTGGCGCGGTTTCCGGGCCGGGGTCAGGGCAGACAGTAGGATTCCCCCTACGGCGTCGGATGCCAGGCATTCTCCCGATGGCTGCGCCGCGTGGCATGGCCCGAAAGGTTTCGCTCGGCCTCCATCGAGAAGTACGACGGCACCACCAACCCCGAGGAGTTCCTGCAGATCTACATCACCGTGGTGCGTGCTGCTGGCGGGTCTGGAAAGGCCATGACCAACTACTTCCCAACGGCCTTGACGGGGTCCGCCCAGTCCTAGCTGTTGAACCTCCCACGAGGATCGATGCACTCGTGGAAGGAGTTGTGCGGCCTCTTTATTGCCAACTTCCAAGGCTCTTTCGTACAGCCGGGCGTGGAGGACGATCTCCATGCCCTCGAGCAGGAAAGAGAGGAGTCGTTGCGCGACTTCATCCGGCGATTCTGCCACTGTCGCAATACGATTCCCCGGATTTCAGAGCAGTCGGTCGTCATCACCTTTCGAAGAGGTGTTCGTGACCGCAAGATGTGGGAAAAGATGGCGACTCGCGACATCTCTAACACCTCCGAGCTCTTCTCCCTGGCGCATAAGTGTGTGCGGGCGGCGGAGGCTCGGGAGCCGGCATTTGGCGTCGCGCGAGGACGCGGCGGGGACAAAGCCGGGACCTCGAGGGGCCCTGGTCATGCAAGCAAGAGGACACGAAAGCGCGGGGCGACCGAGACTAGGCAGGTCCTGGCAGCCGAGTGCGAGCGTGAAGGTGCCCGACCGCAGAAGTGTGACCACCGTGATCGGCAGGATGACCGCCGCGAATAGCGGGATGAATGCCGAGGCCGGCGTGGCGACCGCCGCGGTCGGGGGAACGATCGCCGCGAGGAAAAGGAGGGCGAGCCCTTCTGCCCGATCCACCAGACCAACTCTCATGGCCTGGATGACTGCCGGGTCGTGGGCAAGATGGTTGAGCAGCGGCTCAAGGAGCGTACATTCACGGTGGCTCATCCACCTACCCCTCCAACGCTTCCTATAAGCGGTTGAGGAGGGAGGTCTGCGCTACGGCGTCGGGTTCAGGGGCGTGCCATGCTAAAGTGGTCGGAGGAGTCGATCACCTTCAGTCGGGCTGACCACCCTGAGAGCACCGCCGACATAGGTCACCTTCCGGTCGTGGCTTCTCCTACGATCCGGAACGTGAAGCTCAGGCGGGTGCTGATGGACAGAGGGAGCTCCATCAACCTCCCCGCCCTCGAAGCATTTCGGCGCCCAAGTGTCGAACCAGAGTCGGGTTCGCCTTGTTTTTACGGCGAGTCTCTGGGCCGCATGGTCCCCTGCCAAAGCGCCTTCTGTCACCTTCGGGAGGAAAGCACTTCAGACGGAGCTGGTCGACTTCGAAGTCACCGACTTCGACCTCCCGTACAATGCCATACTCGGTCGACCCGCTTTGGCCAAGTTTATGGCGGCAACCCATTATGGATACATTGTGGTGAAGATGCCAGGGCCTGGTGGCCCCATAGCCATCTGGGTGGACAGGCCAGAGGCTTTGCGCTGCCACAAGCACGCACTAGACCTGGCCGGTGCCACCTACGTAAAGCTGGCTGATGCCGCTTTTCCGGGAGCCCCTCAGGCGCAAACCCGCGCTTCTCCTGGCTCAGCCGGCGAAGTAAAGGTGGTCTCCCTGAGTGGGGGCAAGCCCGGGAAGCCCGTCTTCATCGGCACCATCCTCAGCGTCAAATAGGAAGACGCGCTCGTCACCTTCCTCCGGTCTAATTCCGACGTGTTCGCCTGGCAACCGTCTCGATATGACTGGGGTCCCTAGGGAGGTGATCGAGCACCGATTGGCTCCACTCCCCGAGGTGCGCCCGGTCCACCAAAAGGTCCAGCGCCAAGCACCTGAGCGCCAAGACGCCATTCGGGAGGAGGTAGAGAAGCTGCTGCGCGTAGGGATCATTCGGGAGGTCTCTCATCCTGAGTGGCTTACCAACCCTGTGCTCGTCAAGAAGTCCAATGGGAAGTGGTGAATGTGCGTCGATTTCACCGACCTCAACAAGGCCTGCCCAAAGGACCCTTACCACTTGCCGCGCGTCGATCTTATTGTCGACTCCACGGCGGGATGTGAGCTACTGTGCTTTTCTGGATGCGTACTCTAGGTACCATCAGATTAGCATGGCGGCAGAAGACGAAGACAAAACTGCTTTTGTAACACTCGTGGGCGTTTATTGTTATATCAGAATGGCTTTTAGGTTAAAAAATACTGGTTCTACTTACCAACGTGCCATGCATATCACTTTTCGTCCATAGATAGGGCGAAACCTTGAAGTGTACGTCGACGACCTGATCGTGAAAGTGAAAAAGAGCGAAGAACTGATTGAAAACCTGGAGGAAACCTTTGCCAACCTCCGGAAGAATCACTTGAAGCTCAACCCTGAGAAGTGCGTGTTCGGCATGCCCTCCGGGAAGTTGTTGGGGTTCCTCGTGTCCAGGCGGGGCATCGAGGTCAATCCTGACAAGATAGCAGCCATCGAGCACATGAAACCGCCTGTTCGGCTCAAGCAGGTGCAGTGCCTGGCTGGTCGCCTTGCCTCCTCGGGCGATTTATCGCCCGACTGGGAGAAAGAAGTCTGCCCCTTTTTAAACTACTGAAGAAGACGAATCACTTCGAGTGGACCAAGGAGGCCCAACAAGCATTTGAAGACTTGAAGCAGTATCTCTCCTCCTCGCCAGTACAGGTCGCCCCTCAGCCTGACAAACCATTGCTTCTGTACATCGCTGCTACCTCGGTAGTGGTGAGCGCGGTACTGGTGGCGGAGAGGGAGGGCATTCAGAAGCCAGTTTACTACATCAGTAAGGTGCTACATGAGGCAGAGACCCAATACCCGCAAGCGCAGAAGATGCTGTATGCCGTCCTGGTGGTGTCCAGGAAGCTGCGGTACTACTTTCAAGGGCGAGAAGTTACGGTGGTCACTGTCTATCCCCTACGAGAAATTCTTCACAATCGAGAAGCAGAAGGCCGTATCGCCAAATGGTCGGTGGAGCTGGGGGAATTCTGTCTCAAGTTTGTACCCCGCACCGCCATCAAGAGCCAGAAGTTGGCGGAGTTCATTGCCGAGTGGACTCTCGCCGCTCCTGAAGCTGAAGAAGCACCCGTGCCTTCCCCCTGGACCTTGTTTTTCAACGGTTCCTTCAGGCTCGAAGGTGTGGGGGCTGGGGTTGTCCTGGTGTCTCCGACCGGTGACATCCTCCAACACGTGGTCGCCCTCGACTTCAAGGCCATCAACAACATTTCTGAATACGAGGGCCTACTGGCAGGGCTGCGCATCGCCTCGACGTTAGGCGTTCGGCGCCTTCAAGTTAAAGACGACTCCCTGCTGGTCATTAATCAAGCGCGGAAGGAATTTCAATGCTCTGATCCTACCATGGCCGCCTACTTTGCGGAGGTCAGGAAGATGAAGCGCCACTCAAGGACTGGGTATATCCATATCCTCGACGCGACAACCATCTCGGCGACGAAGCCACACCAAGGCCCTCAAGAGCCTTCTGCTCCAGCGAGTCTTTGAAGAAAGACTCTCACGATCGTCTGTCATTGCCCCGCCTCGCCGGGAGGACGGTATAGCCATTGCGACCTCTCGATCCAGCGCGGGCGGCGATGCGGCTGTCATGCCCTCCGACTCGTGGAGGGTAGGCAACAGACTCCGCCTCCCCGTCCGGAGAGAAGATGGCGGTGCACGCCGGCGCGCACCGGGAAAAGCTTGGCTGCGGAGATCCGGGCGATCACCGTGTGATCGCCACTCTTGACCGAGAAGGCCAATGGATGGACCCCATCCTAACCTTCCTACGAGACCGAGAGATCCCCGACGATGATGCCTCTGCTCAGAAGATTGCACGAAGGGCCAAGTGCTATACTCTGGTGGGTGGAGACCTATACCATCGAAGCAGAAATGGAATTCTCCTGAAGTCCATCTCTCGGGAAGAGGGGAGCGCCCTGCTCTCTGATATCCATGGAGGCATGTGCGGGAGCCATATGTCTGGACGGACGCTTATCGGCAAAGCGTTCCGCCAAAGATTTTATTGGCCTACTGCCCTCCAGGATGCTTGCGAGCTGGTGAGGAAATGCGAAGCATGCCAATTCTTCGCCAGGCAAATTCACTGACCGGCCCAAGCTCTGCAAACCATCCCGCTCTCCTGACCATTTGCGGTCCGGGGTCGATATCCCGGCCCGCCTCACTCAGCCATAGGGGCTTCACCCACCTGTTCGTTGCCATTGACAAATTCACCAAGTGGGTCGAAGCCGAAGCAGTACGTGCCATCACGGCTTCCGCTGCTATCAAGTTCATCCACGGGTTCTTCACCCGCTTTGGAGTCACCAATCGTATCATCACCGACAACGGCACTCAATTCACCAGCGCGACTTTCCTGGAGTTCTGCGAAGAGATGGGCACCAAAGTATGCTTCGTTTCGGTGGCCCATCCCAAGAGCAATGGCCAAGCTGAGCATGCCAACGCGCTGGTATTGAGAGGCTTGAAGACTAGAGCATTTGATCGGCTCCATAAGCGGGGGGCGCGGTGGACGGAAGAGCTCCCGGCTATGTTGTGGTCGCTCCGAACCACACCTAGCCGGGCGACTGGTGAAACGCCCATCTTCCTGGTCTACGGCGCCGAAGCTGTCCTCCCGTCCGAGCTGTCATTTGGTTCGCCGCGCGTCTCAGCGTTCAGCGAGGAAGGATAAGAAGACCACCGCGGTGAAGATGTCAACCTTCTAGAGGAGGTGCGCGACCGAGCGGCCTTGCGTGCCACACGGTACCAGCAAAGTCTCAAGCGATACCACACCGCCCGGGTCTGCGAGAGAACACTGGCAGTTGGCGACCTGGTCTTGCGCAGAATCAAGGCGCATACCGGGCTCCACAAGCTATCTCCCCGATGGGAGGGCCCCTTTAAGGTGGTCTCAGTATCTCGATCCGGGGCGGTCCGGCTGGCCACTGAGGATGATCAAGAGCTGGCCAACTCCTTCAACATGGAGTTGTTGCGAAAGTTTTACCCCTAAAAAACTGTAAGTTCCCAGTGGTTCGCTTTGATCGATTGTGTGGGCGAGTTTTTCCCCGGCTAATCGGTGGCTGCTGGCGGTTAGCGAAGGATCACCAGAAGAAAGGGAAATCGTCAGAACGGGGGAGGAGGAAGGAAGCACAAGGGATTGAGCACGGTCATGCTGCTGCCACTGGCGAAGGCGAGGAAGGGCTTCTCCTCCCAAACCCCCTCGGCCCCCTCCCCCTGCAGATTGCAGCTCGAGCAGAACGTACGTGAACCGCTTCCCTTGCCTTCCTTCTTCCATTTCGGCTGGGGCTGTGAGGTGCGATTGAACGAATATGCTTCCTTGATCTTTCTGCATGCAGGTCAAGAAGCTATAGAACGTGCTACACGAGGAGACAGCCTTGCACAAAAAGGTGAATAAACTGTGAACTGTGACTCATCGAGAACTGGCAATTGTGGCATAACCACACTGGAGCCTGTTTTATTACTATCTATGAACTTTCTTAATTTAATTTTTAATGGTAACAGCAATCTTGCAATTTTGTTCTTAGGCATGTCAGACAACTCCATCTGTTATTCTGTCCACTCTATCTGAAGATGTATGTTGGTCTAACCTCTAAAGAATGCATCTTTTGAACTCTGTATTTTTGGTGTACAAGAAATTTCAGATACAACTCCAAAATTATATATGCTCTTGTACCGGTGCTTGATTGTGTAAATTCATGTTGGTAATAGGACATGGCAAGCGAAAAATCTAGTCTAGGAGAGAAGGTTTGTCCTTAAGTTGTCCTGCATGACTCAGCTATGAAACTACAAAGACAGCTTTCAGTTAAAAGCTTTGGCAATCCCAATCAAATGTCGAAGGACATTATCCGCTGCATGAAGAACATCTTCATTTCTTTATCAGATTCCTGCAGAGATGCCTCCATGAATAATGTAAAATGTGAATAATTAAGAACTCATCGGTTGATTGCAGTCAAAAAGGCTACATTTATACATTCAGTTGATGGCTTGATTTGCAAATCTAGTGAGACATCGAAGTAGTATTTCTTATGTTGTTTCTCATCCATTAGTGTTTGTGCAATTATCAGTATTCATTGGTGGCCCAAATGGAGGGCTGTTTTTTACCCTCTTATCAAACTTTTAGTAGCATCAGATGTGAAATTTCAACAATTTATCTTGGAACCTCCATATTTGCTTTAGTAACAGCTTACTTTCTATCTGATTCATCTGGTCAGTAATCCACAGTATTAATTTTTTGTGTTGTGTAGGTAGGGGTGGAATTGAGCCGAGCCGAGCCGAGCTCGGCTCGGCTTGTTTGGGCTCGTCGAAAATGGAGCCGAGCTAGGCTCGGTTTGAAGAGTGAATCGAGCTACAAACTGGGCTCGGCTCGGGCTCGATCGAGCCTCGAGCCGGCTCGTTACTGCCACGAGCCGACACAAAGTCCTCGGCCTCACTCCAGAATCCGCTCCACACTCGGTCTCTTCGGTCACTCCTCGGTCCTCCCCAAATCCATCGAAGACAGAGAGCACTCACGAGCAGAGGAGCTAGGGTTCAAGGCGAGCCTTCAGCCGGTGGCCAAGCCATGGGCGGCGCCTCCCGACTCGGCGACTCGGAGCTGGGCCGAGGTTGTCGGCGCCGGAGCCGAAGGACACGGCCATGGACTTCTGCTGGGCTCCGCACCTCTCCTCCACCCCGATTCGATTCTGGTATACCACACCGAACCCTCGCTAGCAAATCTAGACCGCAGTAGTTTCGACCTCCGTGCCACAACGCAATGTAGTTCGGGAAGTTGTGGTTTGTAGAAGTGTGATTCTATCTGGAAGCAATGTAGTGTGGATTCGTCGAATCGAACCCTTTCGCGTCCTCCCCCCATACAGCTGCAACTATAGAAGTCGTTCCATTAGACCATAACATTTGTGAGTTACTTCGATCAATGTTTTGTTTCCTACGAGTGGCATACTAATGATACCATAACCGCCATCTGTTGTGATGGTGGTTGTTTTATTAGCGCTTAGCTTAATGCAAAGACGTAAACTCCAAATATAGTAGTGACTGCTTTCCAAGCATATAGTGTCTAGATCCTTGTGTTTGTCAGTTTGTCTAATATATATAAGTTATTTCGTGTGGTGACTTGAGATGATATTGAATTTATTAGAGATTTTGTTTTCCCAGTGCAAAACCAAAATTTTGGCCAGAGATGCTAACTTTTTTCTTCACAGGAAATGGTAAGTAGAATGCCTTAGTGAACTATAGCGAAGGCCATATGCTATCACAATGTTAGACTATTCAGTTCAGTGTGGTGGTGCATTGGTTACTCCTTGTAAAATTCTCTAGTAGGAGTTGAAGTTGTCTTGGTTCTGACTTCCTTGAGAAAAAAAATATGTTTGTTGTGAACTTGTAGCCAAATTGTACAGCTTCTTTATCCACAAAGAAAACACAAAGATATGCAACTGGGTCTGGGGGAAATCATCAATGTTGGATCTTGCAGTTCCTATGCAGATGTATATCTTAATTCAGTTAGTTCTAGACTTGTAGCTGTTTGCTAGTGCCAGTGTTATAATTATAAATACATCTACTAAGGTACATCCTTTTCTTGCTTTATCTTAAGTAAAAGCCTAATATGAAAGCTACATTTGAAATGGCACGCCTTTGTGCCATTTTTAGTACTTTATACCTTACCCCCATATTCTTTTCTTAAGAAGTTCTGGCAATTTTGTTTCCGGACCATACATGTGACTAATAATTCTGAAGTACAGTTAATACAAAGAAGTCATGGAGCAAGCATCAAACCTTAGTAAGCCTGCACTTCTTGGCTTGATTGTTGATTCTACATTATCAACATGTACATGTACACCTTTTTCTTGTCTTTATTCTCTGTCTAGAACTCTCTATTTTCAGACACCGTTGTCAGAGACTTGGAGCCTCCCTTATCTCTTTGCCTCTTTGGCCTTGCCCACCGGCAGTTATTCTTGCTTGTACTCTTCTCATTGCCCACCAGCACATGCACATTGTCGTGTTGACTGTTGTCTGTTGATCAGTGAGCCAAGCTGCCAAGGAGATCAAACATCAAAGCAATTTGGACTTCTGAACTTTTGTTTAATGTGCATGTGCCTGACTGGAGTGACTACCGAGTCAGTTGTTTGTAAATTGTAATGCAATTATGCAAATCATGAAGTGCTGACAATATATTTATTTCTGCATTATCTCGTTCAATGTTTGCATTCTTGTTGATATTTCAAAGTTATCAATGTTATTTGTTTCATAACAATGCCATCAATGTTATTTATTTCATAATTTATCCACAGAATTAACGAGCCTATCGAGCCAACGAGCCGAGCCCGAGCCGGCTCGAGCTCGGCTCGTTGGCTGAGCGAGCCAAGCAGCAGGCTCGGGCTCGAGCCGAGCTGCGAGCCTTGAGCTTAATTTTCAGCCCTATGTGTAGGCATCATGTTTTTAATGGCATCTGGCTTTGGAAACAGCTGAAAATTGTTCAGACATTGTCCAGTTTCAACATAAACTTCGGACATTGGCCAACAACAGAACATATGTATAGGGATGTTAATGCATGACAATGCAAAGAACTGCAATAACTGATCTCCGTGTTGGTGGATTGGCAAACCAAGTGGAGGGTTGTTTTTTTTTAATACCCAAACAACATTTACATGGGAAAACAAATCCAGTTGTATTCGAAGGTTTTTTTGTGCCCAGAAAAATACAAGTGTAATCTATTTACAGGTGGAAAAAATTTCAGAGCTTCCAAGCAGGGCCTAATGTTTAAAAGTTTACAACACCCGATCCAGGTGGATACACCAAGATGATGAAACACCAAAAGACTCATATAGTTGCTTATTTTCGATGTGTATTAAACGGTAGTTGTCACTTAGATGTTTAGTATTTTTTCTGTGGTAAATTTCATAAACTATGTTTTTTTTATAAACTACCAGAAAACTAAATATTATAGCTTCTATTTCACAAAACTACAGATTATAGGAGAACTTGTATCACAAAATTAAAGGTTTTAGAATTAGCTATTTTTGTAACATGTGTGATAGTGTGAGCCCATATAGTACCCTCACACACGAGTGCTAAGACCCGTAGTTTTCTGGTAGTTTATACAACAAACTTATAGTTTTATGAAATTTAATCTTTTTTTTAGAAAAGAGAGCTTTATTAATCACTTAATAGCATGGTTATAAACCTTGAACAATTATTTGCTTGACACAAGAAGGAGATTCGGCACGCTACACACCACAATGTTTATTAATGCGCCTTGCTAGTTGTGCAAGCTGATGAGCTGCAACATTTTTCTCTCTTTCCAACATCCCGAACTTACGCCCCTTTGGTACTGCTTCTGGACTAGATTTTTCCTAGAAGAAGCCATAAGCTTTGCCAAACAACCAGTTTCTAATTTAGTTTTTTTTTTTGCCTAAACCTAAGGCCATTTATGAAGAGAAGCATAAGCTTCTGGAAAGCGGTTTTTCATGGCGGCCAACTAGAAACTGGCTTTTGCATAAACCTAAACCGTGCCAAAGAGGGCATGGAATGCCGGGAGTTGTTCAGGGGAAACCAAAGCTTCCTTGACAATGGAGTTGAACCTAGACTTCTGATAAGCCCTACCTTGCTCAGAAGTTGCACCACCAGCTCGTAAGGTAGGGCGTTCGGATTCATTCTACCAGTATCGCTAACCCCTCTTAGCATGCAATTGATAGCATATAGTTTCACAATAGGTACTAATATAGACACAAAAGTATAATTTATCAGATCTGTTGCTGAAGTACTCTTGTGAAATTATACTAGAGGTTAAATGACTTGGATATTAATCCAATTAGCAGAATTACTTGTGTAATTGCGTAGCTAGATATTACAATATAAATGTTTTTGATATACAACTCTAATGCATTTAACTGAAAATGTATTTGTATTTGTTATACAATTATAATATTTATATATGATTAATTTGTAGCATTATAATGTGACCTCACCCAAATAATCTGTGTAGATCATCATTGTTCTCTTGATTAATGTGAGATTTTCTAGGATTTTTTTAGATTGTCATGGGATTTTCTTGCTTTTAAAACAAAGGATGGCTACAATGGTATATGGTATACAACTCTAATATCTAAATATGATTAATTTTCGCTGTCATAATTTGTCTCTACCAAAATAAGCGGTATTGATCCTTCGCCTTTTCTATCAGTTGATGTGAGAATTTATAAGATTTTTATTTTTTTGGGGATTATTATGGCATTTCCTTTTCCTCAAAACAAAAGGAAGTGCCTTAAATCTCACCAATTATATGTATTTACATATATATTGTTCAAACCACACTCGTGTCCATATTTTATAAATGAATGTGAATATTCTTGAACACAACTCTGAATCAAATGTTATACATAATACAAATCTGAATCGAATATCTATATAATTTGTTCTGATTTGTATATACTCGTAAATGGTGTAGTAATGATATTTTAAACAAATATGCAAAACAATTAATCACTGTAGTTTATTGACTCAACTTAAACAAACATAAATACACAATAAGTAAAAAAAACTGCCCAACTATAGTTACACATACTGTAATAAAATATGTATATTGCTTTATTAAATTTGGATTTGATTTAACTAGAAATAGAAATAGCTCAATATGTAATATATTCAGATGGGCTTAAACCATATGGGCATCCATATTTCATCGTCACAAATATGAATTTGAACAGAAGGAAAACCGTTAATTAGTTTGTAAAATCTAAATCATATTCGTACCTATTTTATATGGATAATTTGTATTCGTATGTGCATACAGACATTATACTAACTCCATTCTCTTTTTCTTGTTGTCCTGTAATGTGTGCAATCAAGTTTTAAAACTTTGTGCTGTAATAAACAAAAAAGCATTTAGATTTATCACATAAAAACAATATTAGTGCATTTGTAATCAAAAGCCCTTTCAAGTCATTAGAAAAAGCAATGGTGAAACATACGCATTAGAGGCATATATGACAATTTCCAAAATAGCGAGTAAAACAAAAGAGGCAAATTCCTTACTTGCCATTGCAAACTTTCATGATTCCAGATACACCATTTCTTGTCTCGCTGACATGTGGTTCCGAACCCTACATATCGATGACACAATAGATATATATATCCGGGATTGATGCAATTTGCAATAGTATGCAAAAAAACTTTCCCAAAACATAATTTATATGCTTTTTAATTAATTTTTACTCGTATATATACTAATAAAAGTAACGGTGAAAAGTGTGGATTAGAAACCATGTCGTTATCTAAAAGACATCTAGTTAATTACAAACATAAGCCTATATTAAAACCCTAAAGTTCTCAAGGAATGGGAGTTTCATTATCATTTAATGAGGTGTCACATCAGCAAAAATAGTAACATGGCAAGGTAATTATGAAGAGAGAGATAGAGAGAGTTTCATAGGAGGTGAGAGAGTTTTATCTAGATGAAACTCAAGATACACGGTTATCTAGACAAAAATTGATGTGATATTCTTGGAAACTGGGAAATGAAACTATGCACTGAGAATGGCCTTATAAGGGCAATCCCAATGGGATGACTAGGATAGTTTCCATAGCATTAATTAGGTTGCCATGTAAGCAAAATGGTGATGTGAAGGTAGAGTTAATGATGAAAGAGAAGGAAACCATTTCTCATGCAGGAAACCATTTCTACACAAGTACCAAGAAAGGGAAAAAGGGGATTGAGTGAGAAAATAAGAGAAAAGAGGAGATTGGATGAGAGTTTATTTTGAAGAAACTATCCATTGGGAACATAGTTTTTACATGTAGTGTCTAGATGACATAGAAGTTATAGAAACTATATGCATTGGGACTGCCCTAAGGGCATCCGCAATGGTGCCTAGTCAGCTATCTATAAGAAATCCATATCAGCATCTATCCTATGTGGCAAGCAATTAAATGAAGAGAGAGAGCTGCTATCTCTGCACTGTAGATTGTCTATTAATTAAATGAAGAAAGAGAGAGAGAGCACTCTATTAATTAAACATAGCTATAGATATCTATATAGATTCACCATTGCAAGAGTTTACTATAGCATGGTATATAGATGACATAGATCTTACTATAGAGAGCAATTATCTTTAACCATTGCGGATACCCTAATGTGCTACGTTCCCTGTGATGCCAAATGCCGAGCACTGAAGCATACGCCAAGAATATATGCCTTGCTTGCAAGCTGGAGCATCAATTAACATTAATATGGTCCGCAGACAAGTCCGTGCTTTTTTTAAATAATATTATTTTAATTGAAATTGCGACATTAATACACGAATTTAAAAATTGCGAAATATCCTCCGTTAAACCGTTTAGCGATAACGAGGTCGTCGCCAAACGGTTTGGCGATAATAGGTAGTCGCCAGACGGTTTGGCGACTATACCGTAATCCCGCGTGTCGGCGGTGATGACCTGGATTATCGCCAGTCGGGTGTGGTCGCCACACCGCTCGGCGATCTCGAGTAGTCGCCAATCCGTTTGGCGACTACTAGTAATCGCCGAGCGGTGTGGCGACTACTCAATAGTCGCCGAGCGGTGTGGCTACTACACTGTCAAGCGACTGGGGTGGCCAGTAAGGCCAAGCGAAGAAAATGAAGAAAGGGCGGCGGCCGAGGCGATCGGCGGAGAGAGAGGAAGAGAGGGAGAGGAAGGGAGGAGAGAGAGGCGAGGAGAGGGAGAGAGAGGCGTCCGCGGAGAGGGAGAGGGAGAGGGCCGAGGGAGAGGAGGAGAGAGAGATCGCTGAGAGAGAGAGGGGAGGAGAGGAGGAGGAAGAAGAAAGGAGGAAGAAAAAAAGAAAAAAAAGGTATTTTTTGATATTTTTTATTAAATTTTTGTAGTGTAAAATAATTTACATATTTTGTCATATTAGAAAATATAGAAATTTTAGAAATTAGAAAATTTTAGAAATTTTAGGAAATAGAAAATCTTAGAAATTTTGGAAATTGTAGATATTAGAAATTTTAGAAATTTGAGATATTAGAAAATTAAGAATTTAGAAATGTTAGATATTAGAGATTTTAGATATTAGAAATTTTAGAAATGATACAATATCGATGTTTATGCGATATTAGAAATTTTAGATATTAATGCAATGTCGATACTAGAGAGTTTAGATATTGATGCAACATTAGATAATTTAGATTTTGATGCAATATAGCGATTTTAGATTGTTCGTACAAAATGCTTAAGCATGATAATTTTCTTATTTAGGAGGGAATTGTTAATTTAGATATTGATGCAATATAAAAATTAATTTTGTTTAGTTAGTGTAGTGATATTAAACGTTAGTGGTGATCTAGAAATCAATTTTGTTTATGTGGTCGCAATAATGTCGGATGCAAATGAAATTTAGGGTATATTCTGGCGATGGTGAAATAAAATTAGGCGTAATGGTGTTGATTTGAGCGGTTTTGCGATCCAATGGCGGAACACTTATGTCCTCGATAGAGTTAGCATCCGTGATATAAAGCTTTGGTTGACCAAATATTTTTCCTGGATGCAAGTGTTTACTCTGTTACCATTCAAGTCGTATTCACGCCGTAGTAAGGGTGACCCGCTATGTGGGAATTGAAGAAAATAGATCGGACGTACTTGTGGCGAAAATGGTTAAGGTGGTGCAAGGGATCTAGCCTTGAATGTGTAATCTTTGGTGCGAGCGTGCCCTAGAGAAGAGGTGAATATTAGCGGCGTGGTAAAGCAAAGACGTCGGCTACAAATGAACAAGTTCGTAGTGGTGCGGTTGAGGTAGCAAATGGAGGATGATAACAGGGATCAAGAAGCGCGAAGGTCGGGCGAGATGAAGGGGAGGAAATCGAGCAAATTGTTGATCAATTGGAGTTGGTGGACCATATGGCGAGGCAAGATGAAGCTGAAATGTTGGAGTGTGATGATGACATCGGCGAAGATGAGGAAGAGGAGGAGATGATGAAATGCATAGTAATCTTTGGGGCAGCGGATGTACCCATCACCATTTAGTGGAGCAGGAAAAACAAAGCTAGTATGGAAGTTTTGTGGGGGCATGAGTCGCGTTGGGAGTATGGTAGCAATGCCGTTGGTGAATCAAGTTTTCGCAAACAATTACGAGTTGAAGTTGGCGGTGAGGGGTGTGGGCACTATCGCGCAGAGAGAGTTCCGAGTTGTTTTGTCCATCGAGATAGATACACAAAGTGAAGTGCGAACCGAAGGATGTGAATTCGAGTACATGCTTACAAGTCAAGTGCGAGACATTTTGGATTGCATCACGGTAGATGGGCACACATGCGGACTAGAAAATGTTACGGTGAAACACCGCAACTTGAATGCGGCTCTAATCGCTAGCGTGATGTTCAATGAGATCATCGAGAAGAGGGACATTGAGTGTTCTTATATTCGAAAGCAATCTTGAGAACATTTAAGTATCGGATAAGTTACTCGATGGCTGGCGCGCGAAGCAAAAGGCATTAGAGAAGAGGTTTGGCACATATGAGGCTTCAGTTGTAACCTACCTCGTGTGCTTGATGTCTTGAAGGAAACAAACCTGCACACGTAACCTTTTGAAGAAAGTGAAGCGGATGGTAACGGGTCTCGATATTTCGTCGAGCTTTCTTTTCACTTGGGTCCTTGCATTGCGTCATTCGTCTTCGCCGTCCATTGTTGTCGTCGATGGTACATTCTTGATTGGGAAATACAAGGGCGATTCTAACGGAATTGCAATTGATGGGAACAACCACATACTTCCATTGGCCTTTGCATTTGTTGAGGGTGAGAACCGGATAGTGGGGCGTGGTTTTTCGGACATTTGAAGTTCGGGGTAGTTAAGTGATCATTAGCGTGTGCATCATCCATGACCGCCATAAAGGTATCATTTCGCAATTAAGACTCTACAGAGGACCTTGATGAGCCTTTTTCCGTGGCGTGACATGCGAGCAGTGGTGCATGAGACATTTGGGAGCAAATTTTTTCAGCGGTTCAAGAGTAAGAAGTCGATGAACCTATTTAAGAGGTTATGCAAGCGTAACCAAGCACGTAAGTTCAGCGATATTGGCGAGTTGGACAAGCACACTACCGCACAGATTGAAGAGTGAAGAAGCAACCAAACAACGCCGAACGATTGCCCACCGAAAAGGCTATCACCCTCGGGCGCCGATCCTCCAAATCGAGAGACGATCGTCAAGAAACATTAAGTGTTTCTCGCCTTTGGATAGAGGCGAGCCGTTGGAGAAGTGGGCATTGCTCCATGACCTTTGGGGCGCCAAAGTTAGTATACTAAATTAACATAGCTGTGACGATTGAACAATTAGAGTTATCGTGCTAACTGATATGTTTGAACAGGTTCGGTGTCATGACAACGAATATAGCCGAGGTTTACAATTGGGTCATCGAGGCTGCGTCGCTACCACTTGTGGCCATCTGGAAGGCATGCTTTGCGGCATCGTTGGGTACTTCGAGAAAAAGGCATGCGGAGGTCAGTCTCGCATGCCACGACATTACAAACGCCGTCTTGTCGCGGATGATGGCCTACATGGAGGAACGCACCAAAGAAAGCTCACCGCATATGGTGCGTAGCCGAGTCATCGAGTACCGCAAGTGACTCTCCGGTGTAAAGGGGATTGGGAACCGACACGGTGGTTATTACACACGAGGTTAACCTAGGCCAAGGGCCTTTGGATGGTGTGAATGCACCGCAACAAGCCAAGACTTCTTCATATTCCCCGCCGCATGTGATCGCAGCTTGTGGGCAAATTGGGATGAGCACGGCGCAAAGACGCGTGTCCCCTTGTACTGAAGGGTCATCTTTGTCAACACCGGTCCGTGAGTTCCGTGGTTTTCGAGCACATGGTGATTTCATTGCCATTAACACAGATGTGCGATATGTCTCACGGATGCAAATTTACTGGAGGTGTGCACCAGTATAGGCCGTCCTGATCTAAGCGCGATTCGCAATGACATGGATGAATCTGAAGTGGGTCGCCTACTGTTAGGAGGTGTTTTCGGTCACGGTGAGTACGGGCACAAGGCAGCATAATGCCCTTAGTGTTATGTATTGAATTATGTAATGTGTATTCAATTGTGTAATATGTACCATTTTATCCTATGTTAGGTATTTGCGAGTATGTTGGACCTTCCATCATGTTTATGTAGTGAATTATGTATTTTGTTTTGAATTACGTAATATGAATCGCTTTTATCTACGATTGTACCTTTTGTCATGCTTTTGTATTGAATTGCGTAACATATCCATCGTTTGTTTATTTATGTCCAACTCTTGATCTTTTGATTTACATTACTAATCGTCTTTTTTTTTCATGTTTACTTGCAGGATGGAGCACCCGAGCCCGAGTCACTCCTTGACTCTTCGTTGGACCGACGGCACTGCCGTCGTTAAATCCACACCACACCGGGCCTTGAGCACGTGCCTCTCTGCTTGGTCCGTGTGCGGCAGTATGGCGGCTCCACCCAACCTTCTACGCCAGTGAGTTGCACTACATTTACATGTTTCATTGCTCGCTGGTTGCATTTCTTGTAACAATTGAATTTACATGTCGATAGGTTGGCACGTCTTTGGGTTGCTTCCTCGCTTCGCATGATCGAGGCCTCACCGAGGACGTGGCCGAGGCTCGAGATCTGCGGAGGGCGGCAGACGGTCCGAGCGGTCACGGCGTTTTCCGTTCGGCCGAGCCTCTTGCCTTGTCCGGTGGACCGTTGGCGCCGGAGACGACACTTTCCACTGCGCTGTTCGGGAGGTGACGGTCACCTGCAGACGTCGCCATGCTTACAGGGTTGCCGATCGCTGGGCACCGTCGGACCCTCGGTGGCTCTGCGGTGGCAGTCGACTGCAGAGAGGTTCGTCGGAGTGGCCCTGGCCGACCCGACGATACCGTCGTGTAGGAAGAACCACGGGCCGTTGAGGAGGTGGTGGCCCGATTCGAGGTGAGTGCTTGTACATGTATATGTTATTCTAATTTTTGTAACATTATTAACATATTACTATATGTTAATTGTCACAGTAAAGACATGGCGGCGGACCCCACGCCGCACTGTGGACCGACACTTGGAGGCCTACCGCTTTGGTTGTTTGGGATGGTCATGTTCACGACCACGCCGCGAGAGACAGCGTCGGCGACGGTGAATAGCCTATGCACGGCTATCGCGACGCCGCCGACCTGCACCGTCGTCCCGGGTGTCCCGGGTTCGGCGGTTCTTCTTGGCACGCATCGCGCCCTTTGCGGCTGCGTGCGTGAAGTCGGGCGACACCGCCAACCTTGACCGATGCCTCTACTCCTCGGCTTTGGTCGTTCGGCGCTTCGATGGGTCGACCATTGGTCTTCCCGCGTGTACACCGCCGAGATGTACGAAGCGGCGACATCGACCGGCCGACCGTGGGCTCGCTTTGGACTCGGCGACGGTAATTATTTTCTTTACTTGCATTTATCAATTTGTATTTGCGATGCATGTGTTTCAACATATTTTTTTCCTTTTGCAGCCACAGTGGGCGGGAGTGCAGGTACGTTCGGCGTACCACTCCTTCACGGAGGCGTTCGACCACCTGCACGCGGAGCAGGTGGTGTGGGACCCTTATAGCGAGCGCCATGTCCACGAGCAGGCCGCAAGAATGGGATCTCCGCGCTTTGCGGTAGGGACGAGGTTTCGGGCGGACGACGAGGAAGATCGTCCTCGACGCCTCGTGGAGGACTACGCGCCGCCGAGTCCTCGACAGCCGACCTCGACAATGGTCCCCGTTCCTTGGGGATCGTGTACCGTCGGCGAGACACACGTGAGTTATCGGAATTAAAATATGTGAAATAGTTACGTCGTATGTCTAATAATTTCGATTTCTTTTGTGGTCGCCACCCATGGCCCTCAAGAGCCTCGCCCACCTTGCTACGGAAGATGGAGCCGTGGTGGCGCGATGGGCGGGCGCAGCGGAAGACGTCGTCGATGAGGCCACACCTTCGACGACTCGCCCCACCGCCAGCGACTGCTGCTGGTATGCGTGCCGGACGCGTGTCCGCCTCCCCTTCGTGGAGGAGGCTCGGCCGCCACAGACGCTCCCAAATGCGGGCCGACTTGTACCTGAGCCAGCAGAGCGGCCATGCACGCCATGGTAAGTATTGATTTTGTAAATTACATTGTGTATTCTTGGCCAAAAATTCCATATGCATATCACTTTCTCGTGTGGCGGGTGGACCACGCTAGGGAGCTGCACACGCGCGGATCCAAAGGTCTTGTCCAGCTACGGGGCGAGTTGCCATCTCATTTGGGCGAGATGGCGAGAGCTGAGGGCGCATGGTGGCCGCTCGGCGAGATCGTGGAGCTGGGTTCTTGTCGGCACGCCGACGCTACCTACCGTGCCACCTCGAGACGCCCGGCGTGCCTACACACCCACAATGACCCGGCTCCTCGTTACACAATGAGGCGGAGTCACGCTTCCACTCCTTTGCCTCCTGGCCAGCGTGGCCGGAGGGTCCGTGGCGAGCACCACGCGCTCCCACCATGGTCCCCACGCCAGGTAAGTCGAGCTACTTACGTTGAGTTTTTGCATCACGTAACTACAATTAAAAGGTATTATCCGAACGCGCAGGCTACGTTGAGGGTGGAGGCCAGTTCTCTCAGTCCACGCACTCCTCGGGCCCGCGTCGGCGAGAGTTCTTCGCGACGATTCTTGGCCGGTGCACGATTAAGACGCTTCTGCACCGACGCAGCGACGCAGCCCCTCAAACCGAGCACAGGCACGCACTGCACCGACCACGATTCACGCGGCGGAGTTCGGTACCTTAGGGTACACGTTGCCTCCACGCGACCGTCGACCGGTGCAGCGTTACAGCCGGACTACGGGCAGGCGGTGCCATCGCAGGATCAGGCGGGGCCATCGCAAGCGCTTCACCCTCGCCCTCTTGACGATGCACCGGCCTCAGCACGTAGGCCGAAGAGGGGTCGTCGTAGGAGGGGTGGCGCCGACTAGGGACTTCGCTCATAGGTCATCATCCTACTTTTGTTCTTACTTTATACTATTCTACATTGTTTAGAGTGTTGTTCTCTTTGTTACTTTGTTCGTCCTGTTTTACAATATTAATAGTGATGTTCACGTTTTTTTTACCTTTCCGATATCAATGCACCCCGCTTTTCAGACTGAGACGACAACACACTGCACCGCCAGATCGAGACGACAACACGCCGCACCCGCTGTTGAATGAAACGACAACACGCCGCACCACGCTTTCGGCAGAGACGACAACACGCCGCACCCGCCAGATCGAGACGACAACACGCCGCACCCCGCTTTGAGACTCAAACGACAACACGCGCACCACATCGCCGGCAGAGACGACAACACGCCGCACTCGCCAGATCGAGACGACAACACGCCGCACCCCGCCAGATCGAAAGCGACAACACGCGCTTTGATGATGGGTGACACGTCGTGCGAGTAACCCTCACCACCACTATAAAACATGGCCGAAGGGTAGACATCCAACACGCCAAACCAAAGAATAAACCTCACCAATCTACGAAATTAGGGCATAATGTCGTTCTATCGTAGCCTCTTGACAGCGAAGTCATCCCGCCCGAATATCCGGATGACAAGAGGCCGACGGCCTTGATTCTGCGGAGCGCCCGGCCCAAATGCGATCGCAACCTCACCGCAAAGATGATGCAATCTACCCATCCAGACCACGGCGCGCGTGCTCACTCTTCTTGTGTTCGCACCTCTACGAGGTAAACCCATCGGTGTCCACACAATACAGGTAACACTACCATCTCATGCATCGTTCTTTCTTTTCTCAAAGACAAGGACCGTGTTGCTTCTTCCAATGGATCGACGGGCCGAACGACGAAACTCTAATTTCTCAACAAGCGCCACGACGCCTACCCCGCTTCGCCGAGAACTTCACCCGTGGGAGAGGCCGCCAGATATGTCCTTTTCTAGATCGACGAGCTTAGGGCGGTGTGCAAGGGGCCAACCGACGGTGAGTTTCATGCGACATACTCATATTAAACTCACAAAGTAGTAGTTCTAAACCGTTCATCGCACACAGGACTTCAAAAGGGCATTTTGAACATCAACAAGTCGAGGAGGAACCTCCTCCAGGGCCACCAAAAGCCCCGACGTCTGCGTACATGGCACGGAGGCGATGGTTGATACTGCCGGGGTGATCTAGCGGACCGGAGATTCTACTGGTGCCCTTGGCCGAGGAGGAACGATCTTTGGTACTTCAACTGGGTGGACCCGAGACGTACCACCCACATCTCGAACAACTCAGCATGGGATAATCTGGCGAGCAACCCTCTCCGTGGTGCCACTACCGCCGGAAAAGCCGGACTTTAGTACGCCTATGGTGTTATGCAACCACCAAAGCGGCATCTTGCATTGAATCGTGGCACGCCGGTTGTCCAACCATAAGCCCAACACACACCTCCTGCACCATATAGTGGAGTGCGAAACAGAAGCAGGCGCCCGCATGTCTCCGATAACGCCAACACAACAGAGGCGCAAGAGGGTTCCTCCTCTCAAGAAGAAGGGACAAGGGAAGAAGCGGCCGAGGCCCGCACCACGCAACAAATCTCGGCGTTAGCGCGACCATCCGGAACCCGATGGTATTAACATAGGGGACGCCGAATCGGGATGACATGCCCATATGGGAGGTAGAAATCCACATAAAGAACAACCAAAATTTAAGTCTTATACACCGAGACGTCGGCATAGGCCACCCAATCGGCGGCATACTGGGAAACTGCGGAACCCCATGGAGTTCTTTCATAGTAGGGATTGAGCGGTGTCCGATGACTGGTCGCAATACTAGAACGGGTCAGGTAATATGCAGAAAATGTATGACATCATTCTGGTTGTACCCAGATAGGCGGAACGATCATTTGTTCCACCACGATTTAACGATGCTTTCCTTATTAACCTCGTCACTGTTGTAATGCCCTAGTAATATAATATAATCTAATCTATTGCTTATTTTCTCATCAGAACTTTCAGTGTATGTACCCTTATATATGTTCAATAAATAATTTAAGTGTTCATAACATGAGTTGTTGTCGACCATAAAATCTTGAAAATTCACATCTATGATGTTCATAACAATAAAAATTAAATTTTCAAAAGTTCATAACAATCAAATTTTATTGTTTGAATTTAAAAACATTGTTCAGATCTTCAAATTATTTGAAATTTTTATGGTAATATCACTGATTTATCAGGAACCTCCATAAAATATTTCAAAATTTTCCGACGTCGTGGTTGTCCAATTTAATTTTTATACGTGCTCGCTGATTCTACCCGCGAGTGCCTTTTCCGATTTTCGCAACAAATGGTCGGGCCAACGTCTGGCTATCTCGCCCATACGTAAGTGGTAGCCCGCATTGCGTAGGCCGTCCTAGAATTTTTTCGTAATTTTTGGACCGTGTCGGCTTTGTCATGCAACGAAAACCCTTAGTGCCCACGATTTCCGTGGTTTAAGAGCGTTAGTGCCTTTTCCGACTTTCGCAACAAAATGCCGAGGAACGTCTTCCTATCTCGCCCATATGTAAGTGGTAGCCCGCCTTTGCGTGGGCCGGCCTTCATTTATTCATCTTTTTTGACCGTGTCTTGCCAATCCATGGGCTATGAAAATACGAAAGTGAGATGCGTATCACTAACGAACTAAAATAATTCTTCCCGTCTATTACATGACAAGAGTTTTTTTAGTTTTTTCCTGTTTAATATAACAATTATTGCATAAACAGTTCACAAAATTATTGCATAAACAGTTCACAAAAAATTTACTTACAAATTAATAAATGTACAGATATTATCGCAAACAGTTGAACGACTACTAGTAGTCGCCACACCGCTCGGCGACTACTAGTAGTCGCCGAGCCGTTTGGCGACTACTGAGTAGTCGCCGAGCGGTTTGGCGACCACTCCCTGACCTGGCGACAACTGGCTGTCAGCGATTTGATACGCGGGATTAGGCTATTATCGCCAAACTATTCGGCGACTACTCAGTAGTCGCCAAACCGTTTGGCGACGACCCTATTATCGCCAAACGGTTTGGCGATCGGATATTATTTCTGCAATTTTTTAAAAACGTGTATTAATGTCGCAATTTCGAATTAAAATAATATTATTTAAAAAAAAAATTCCAAGTCCAGCAAGTGTCGTTGCTGTCGAGACGCACCGATAAACTTTGCTCCTTCCCTGTCTTCTTGTCAACAAAAGCGGAAGGCCTTAAAAGCTTGAGGCTTCGCCGTCCCGATCTGCTGTGATTCAACGTCCAGTTCGTCGTCGTCGTCGTCCACTTCAATGGTTGGGTTTCCTCCGGCGATCCTCGGCTCCCTGTTTTCGGATCCTTCGGATTTGCCTTTCTTCTTCTTCTACACCTCATCTCTCTGCTTGCTATGGTTGAGGATGATCACCACATTAGTTGTCCCGGCCATGGGCTTATCCGACTTGTTTGTCGCCGCCGACCTACGTCGTCGGCGATGCTGACGAACGACAGTGAAAGCCTACTCCATCAATCTCTAAGTGCCTTCAACTCCAGAAAGACCCTCTCAACGCTCGTCGTCGCCGTTGATCGCCCGTGGATACTCCGTAGTTGCCTGACCCGGAGCGAACGTCGTCGAGCACTCGAGCTGCCTCAATGACATCGCCGGGCTGTGTGTCACTCTGTGTTGTTTTCTCCGGTGAGCTCTGAAGGATCGGTGCGTAATTTTATTTTCAGGGTCCTTCTTGTAATCCTTAGGTGTACGGTGCCAACATTTTGAGACATAGGCCCTTTCAGGTACTTCTTGCCTAGATGTGGGCACTGGGCCAGAATGGCATGGGCAGGTGTACTGTAGACTAAGACTATGCTTTTCGTTTCAATACGAACAGTGTACCAGTATGACAAAACTTGTCTCTTACGAGCCTAGACATAGTGTGTCACCAGCCTGTCATGTCAGCCCGGTTAAATCCATTTACATTGTTGTTGTACTGCGAGCCTCGTCTCTCCCGTCGCACCATCGACATCGGCTTCTCCCCTCCTCTACTGCCCCACAGCTTGGCCTCCCCCACTTCCCCATCGCCTCCGCCGCATGGCTTGTCCAGAGCTCCAGATCTGGCATAGGGAGGTGGCGGCATAGGGAAGCAGCCGTGCAAGTGGCGAGCAAGGATGGACAATAGTGCTATGTAATAGGGTCCCTAACTACCATGGAGGAGACCTCCACTTTCAAGATCCAAGGCTATGGCCCTCTATGGTCATCGTCCAGTGAGATAAGCACAAAGATCGGTGTCGAAGTGGTAATAGCAGGCTAAGCAGTGAAAGCGTCGAAGGTTGTCGATTAGGCGGAGATGATAAGGCATGGCACTACCGCCTGAGAGGATAAATGAGAGAGTGAGAGGAGAAAGAGAGGGTAACTGGTTGCAAGATAGGTTGGACTAATGGTTAACATAACATTTTGATGAAAGGAATGTTTTTATTGCAAGCCAACCCTGAAACAATCTAGTTGTCCATACTTTACTATCCATCGAGCAAGTTTTTAGATCAGTATCTGGTGCCTCGCGGGCCAAAATAGCCAAGACTGATGCCAATGTCTATTCCTGCCTAAGAGCAGCCGTTGCATTCGAAGGCAGGAGCAGCTGGGCAAAGGACACCTGCGCGACTGATTTGGCGCCTGCACGGCCACCACGTTCCTCCACTTAATTAGCTGCAATTATAATACTCACTAACTTAACTGCTAATAAAGCCGTCCCGGCAAAGAGGAGGAGCAGCGAAAGAGACCACCGGATTAATAAAACTGCCGAAGGTTTCTTCTCGTTGTTTTCGTTGCTGTTCGTTTTTTTAGGAAAAGAGGGGAAAAAAAGCTTTCACATAGCTTCCCCCTTGAACAAACCGGCGATTCTTGTGGGTTTCTTCTCGTTGTTGTTGTTGCTGTTCGTTTTTTTAGGAAAGGAGGAAAAAAAAAGCTTTCACATAGCTTCCCCCTTGAACAAACCGGCGATTCTTGTGGGTGTCGCCGGTCCTCTCGAGGGTTCCCGATTTCGTCGAGCTGGAGACCCCCCTGTAAATGGCTTTGCTCTTCCTCGTTGGTTTTGATTAGAATTTTCCTTGCTTTTCTTTTCTTGGTAAATTTATGAGGATTTTTGGAGTGTATTTTCGGGGGTTTACATGTAGAAGCTTAGCTGTTGTCATTTCCTCCTAGTTTTAATTTGTTCTGAAATCTTTGGTTGGTTCCCATCCAATTTTGGTGGTGTTCGATCTCTTCTGGGTCAAAATTTGTTCTTATCTTGGGTTCTTGTGGGGGTTCTTTTATCTCGAGTGGTTCATCCGTTCAGGACCGCTTGGTTCTTTAACGATTTTCTCCAAATTTTAGGAACTTCAGAGTAAAATTTATTTCTTTTTTCTTTCTTAGGGATAATATTGTGGCTTCCCTTTGGTTCTAAAAAATAATCTTGTGGGTTGCAATGGTGAGCGGCAACCTGTTCTACCGGAGGAAGAACTCATGGCGTGCCGATGAGCTTGTGAACAGGAGCACCCTGCAACTGGTGAGAATAGCCTTCTCTCTCCTCTTCCCTCAATTGCTCTTAATTGCCTGTCGCCACTACATTGTTTCTTGGTAATGTGACAATCTTGCTGTGATATTGAGTTGTTACTACATTGCTAACCTAAGAGGATTTGATGGGAAGCGTAAATTGTAGTGAGCTAATCTGTGTCTTGGATATGTTAAGGCTGTGTTTGAGCTAATTTGTGTCTTGGACATGTTAAGGCTGTGTTTGATACAGCTCCAGTTAGCTCTAACAGATCTGTGGATCTGGTGGAGTTGGGTATTCCTAGCTCCACCAAATACATGGAGCTAGAGCTATGGGTATATTAAGAGTATTTAGATGAGTCATTTTATTTACATTTTAGACTAAAAATATAAACTTAATTCACTTTATTTTAGCCTACAAGTTTTATATCTGAGATGAAGTTAGGATCTAGAGCTCTACTAAAGAGGGCCTAAGTCTGTTATCTTTCTGATTATGGTAGCCTTGAATATTTCAAGGTCTTCTAAAATGCTGCCTATTTCTTTTCTTTTTCTCTTTTTGACGGTATACCATGTGGATACTTGTTTGGCTGAATATTATAGATCCAAAAGTTACACCTTCTACATCAGTTAGTACAAATACTAAGAATTTTAGGCTTTACTGTGTCAAGACCTCAAATTTCTTAATCGCCTGTATTGGAGTAAAGCGTCACAAAATCATCAGAAACTTTCTTCATTTGGAAAGGAAATTTGACTAGTTTTTGGTAAAGAAAAAGATGTCATTATTCCCATGATGTGATACAGATTTGTGAGATCATATAGTTGCGTTGGACTGCTGTTGTGACTGGCTTTATTATTCTGGTGTTTCTAATTAATTTTCGTGGCAATACTGCAGCTGGACTTTGATGATGGCTCTCCACCAGAACATGCTTGGAGAAGGAAATTAAGTAGTCATGCTAATAGATTGAAGGAGTTCAGTGTTACATTTAGAGAAGCAATTAAAATGGTGTGGCAAATGCAACTGTCAACTTTCTTTGTTCATGGAAGTACTTCATGTCTTTGTTTCTTCATTCTGCTGAAGTCAGGAGGTGGTGTATGAAAAATCAACATGATCAAATTTTGTGTTTTTCCTGTGACTATTAGATGAAGCTTGGTTTCCGTCTTTGGTCATATATTCGGGAAGAAGCTTCTCATGGAAGGGTAATATGCTGATTCTGCATTTCATATCACAATTGTACTGTTTAAGCAAAAACTTTTTTTAGAGCAATTTTATGGTGGATAACATGGGTAGTAAATAGCGGTAATAGAAATTAGATCTAGCCGTACATCTCAGGGGTATTATGGGCTTTTGATCATTTGCTATGTTACTCATTAATCGTTATCACTGACCTTCATTTTCCACCGCCGCTACCCTTTGTTGCGTTACTTGTTATTGCTGACCTCATTTTTCCGCCGCCACCAGTTCGGTTCTATCGAGGCCATAGCCTCTGCCTTTCTGTCGGTGCTCTTTACGATTGTGACCACGCCATGGCTAGCGCCCTCCCGTCTGATTCGTGATGATGCTGTGGCCTCGCATTAACACATCGAGCGCTCTATCCTGCGTGACTCATAAATCAGTTCCGAATTTTACACAGAAGCACTAAAAAATACACATATGTTTAAAATAAAAAAATAGCTAATTATAATGCTACCATTATATGATTTCTACTACCAATACTATCAGCAAAAGTATAACTAAAGCCTAACTAATCTAGTCTGTTAGATCAAATAGAATGGATGGCTAATATTCAATATTGTGTATTGTAAAAATGCTCTTTTTTTAATGGTTCACTTTTAACTTGAATACTTATCAAATGACAGAAAGCACCAATTGATCCATTCACGAGGGAGAGCAACAGACCGTCAGCCTCACAGGGAGTACCTCTTGGTGGGATGGGGTGTGTGCCTAGTGATGATTGCTTTAAGCTTCCTTCTTTCTGTTGCCGAGATCATTTTGTGTGTATGATTTATTCCCTTCTTTTGCAGAAGTGGTAGCATTTCAAGAGGTTTTAGAGGGGAATTCAAGCATTGGCAGATGACTCCTGGTTCATGTGAAATGTCACCAGTGATGGCAAACCAATTTTCGGTAACTGGGATCTTTTCACTCTTCTCAACATGCTATATCCTCAGATTCTTCAATTCATTAGTTAATTTCTTAAATATTTCTTCTTTTTCAGTTTCATTCCTTTTGTTTGCATCTAATATGAATTCTTGTAGTAATCCCAAATTTGAACGATATTTGTTGTTCTTGTTTTCAGCATAACGTTGTTTATCCACTTTATCTCTTTATCACTTGTCTTGTGTATTTTTGAAGGGTGCCTTATGTTCTGGGAAAACCACGTAGAAATAAATGAACTAAACTATTACAAAGTACTACTGCAGAAATATACTCATTGGTATGTGGCAAATGATGATTTATTTCATGGATGTTTTCAGTAGAAATAATGATTTAGATTTATTTCATGGATGTTTTCAGTAGAAATAATGATTTAAGGATTTTTAGATGGCTTTTGCCAATAGTTATTTTTTTTTCAATTTTATCTTTTCCTGATTTGATCACTCCGAATGGTTGTTTGGAACTTTGGAGGCTTCACTATATGTTGTCATTCATCAAATACTACATTTTTGTGAACCTTCTCTTTGTGTTACCCACTTGGTAGATAGACATATCACTGCTAGTGAAACTAAAATATATTAACAGCCTAATTGATTGTAACGCGTTGAACAGTGGCAGTATGATTTTGGATTGTTGAGATTTGATAAAAATGTATGTATGTCATTCTGAAAAACTACAATTGTACTAAGAGTTTATTCTGCCTCTTCAGTCCTGAGTAAGCTTTCTAATGTAGTGTTATCTGCACACCTAATTCTTTGCTAGGGTATTTAACCAAGCAATGCATGGTTTTCTACAAAGTATGAACTTTCACTTAAAATCACACTCGCAATTTCTCTTCACTAGGCTTTTTAATTGCTGCAGATCTTTATAACTAGAGAAGGAGGAAGCAAAAAGTACTCCTCAGTTTTAGCTCCTGGTCAACAAGATGATTTAAAGTATGATTCTTTTCCCTTTCAGAAGCCACATTCCTAATTTTTCAATGTTTATTATGTGTGACACTATCTCTTGATGTTCTGCTGAAATGGATGCAACTCTGAAATGCTCTCTTCAGTCTTCAAATGTAAGAATATATATAGCAATCATGGCATAGTCTATTAGCATAAAGTACTATATAATTATTTATCAGATTTGCAGTGTTTAGTTCATTTCTATTTTCAAGAAGGCTTATGGTATTGTTCCAATACACCTTTTTTACCAAAGTATATCAAGCTATGGTATTAATTTTAGAACTATCTCTATTCTATTCAATTAGCTATATGATTGTCTAAGCCTGATCCACCATTTGTTTGCTTTGTTCTTTCTAATCTCCTAGTAGCAGCAGTCTGAAAATAACTGACCCATCATTTTTGTGTTTCTTTCTTCAGGAAATCTAGCGATGCTGGTATATCATGCTGGGATTGGAAATTAAGAGGTGATCATTCAACGTACCATGCTTTATTTCCTCGAGCATGGACTGTTTATGATGGTAATGTTACTCATTTCTTTTTATAGCGATTCACTCAAAGTAAGTAAGATGAATTGATGATAACAACATTGCTTCAGTAAGCTTATCTTATGACTCATCATACCATGAATTAAAGTCTGCAAGTTTCCTGACAGGATAGCGTGTCCACGTGTCGCCGTACATCACTTTGCAAAAAACCCGTGTTTCACGAAAATAGGTCCTAGCATTACGAATAGGTCCTTCGCGATTTTTTGAGGGAAGATTTTTTTATAAATCGCGTGGGTCCTCGTCGCCGTTTCTGGAAAAAACCTTCCGTTAAATTCAAATGACGAACTTTTTCTAATTTTCGAATATACTATAGGTCCAAAATGTAACATTTAGGTTCTTGCTCATGAAAGGTCCTTTCTCCGTTTTCTCGAAAAAAGTTATCACGTGGAAACATCTCTATGAAACGGTTTTCAACTCGGTCTCAATATTTCCCAAATAATTAAATAAAGAGATATTTCTCGATTCTAGCTCTCTATTTTTTCCCGTGATTATTTCAACGATTTAAATAATAAAACCATAAGCTATAAAATTGAAAGTGATATCCCATATGCTCGTATGAGCGTGATATCGCTCAAAAGCGTTTGTCATCATCGATCTTTTCAAAATGCGATCCGGTGATCACTCAACATGCTATCCTAAGATGAATTGATGATAACTCACGATATGTCTTTCCATGTTTTTCAGTTAAATCTTATTAACTTATGACTCTAGTAGCTATTAGTCACCCATGGATAAGGCCTGTATATGACATTTGAGCTTTCTTATATGATGTAGAAATTTTGACTTGCTAAGTGCTTTTAGTATCAATAAATTGGCACACCATCCATAATATTGCAGACATGCAAGTGAGGCTCACAATTTCTTATCTGTTTGGTTTAAAAGGTGAACCTGATCCTGAACTGAAAGTATCATGCCGCCAAATATCTCCATTTATTCCCCACAACTATCAAGAGAGCAGTCTTCCTACCTCTGTTTTTGTCTACACTGTAAGTCTTCATTGCTTTTAGGAGTAAGGTTTCTGGAAAAAATATTGCCTTAATGTTTCATATGATTGTGAATCTTGAACTCTTGCTTTTAAGATTTAAAAACTTGTCTGCAGTCTAATTTTTGCATGTTTACGGGGAATGTAGACAGTAAATTACTGGGAGTATTCATACCTTTTTTACTACTGTGGCACTAGCACTTGACTTTGAGACACTTTTGGTGTACTATTAGTTCCACTTGTTTACTGTTATATGTTACTTATATAGCTGATTATGTTCTTGTTTATTAACTGCTGAGTTGTGTTGTTTCTGTAATCTTATCTTTGAATGGGTATGAAAATTTTGCAGCTAGTGAATACCGGAAAGGAAAGGGCAAAAGTCAGCCTCGTAATGACATGGGCGGTAGTAACTACTGCTCTTCTACTCCAATGTTCACATCTAATTTGCTTTCTGTTATGTTAGACCTAATCACATTGTATTCTCCATGCAATTCCAGAATTCTATTGGGACCTAATCAAATTGTATTCTCGATGCTATTCCAGAATTCTATTGGGGGCTTTTCACATCATTCTGGCGGTCATGTAAATGAGCCATTCATGTTAGTAGAAGTTCACTTAATGCTTACAATTTACGACATGTCTTGTCCACAATATATAGTGAAATGATTTGTTTGCTGTTTGATTTGCAGAGGAGAAAATGGAATTTCTGGCGTGCTTCTACATCACAAGCAAGTCATCAATTATTCATCACTCTTTTTGTTATGGTTGTTTGACAGATTTCCTTAGGCCTTTGTGAGAAATCCTACATGCAAACTAAGAGCTTGTAGCCAATCATTGATTGCAATAGTATTTCTATGCTAGTTCGTTCTGGAACAATTTGGAATGAAGGCCTGTTTAATACCATAATATCTTCCATCCCCTATGTTTGTGCTAGAAGCACCCACAATCTCTGCCAAGGAAGCAAGAATGTTTCCTTAGTACATGATGTTCTCTTCATATGCTTTCTAATGCAATATTTTTTGCTACTTATCTACCATTAATTAGCTTTCCATAACATCGCAGGACTGCCAATAATAATCCTCCTGTAACATTTGCTGTCGCGGCATGTGAAAACCAAAACGTAAATGTCACAGTGTTGCCTGCTTTTGGGCTTTCTGGAGAAAGTTCTGTTACTGCTAGGGAAATGTGGGGCACAATGGTCCAGGTGATTTTTCCTTTTGTTCTTCAGTAATTTACCCTAGCCTGTACCTTTTTTTTTGGTTAGGATTGAGATTATTGAATGCTAGTGCAAAGAAGAGAAATCTTCTGTTGAGCTGATTTGCCTATTTGAAATGAACAAAAAAAATTGCCAATATATTTGACTGAGTCTTTGTAATCTTACCATGTGATTGTTTAAAGGATGGTTGCTTTGACCGAGATAATTTCAATGCTGGCCCCAGCATGCCTTCTGTGTTGGGTGATACAGTTTGTGCAGCAGTTTCTGCTTCAACCTGGGTTGAACCACATGGAAGATGTACAGTTGTATTTGCATTGGCTTGGTCTTCTCCTAAGGTTAAATTTAAGAAGGGAAGTACGTACTACAGGTAAATTCTGCTGTCTTAACTTCTTACATTTGGTGATAATCATGACAAATCCAAATTAGTATTGACATAAATAGTAGTAGTTAGAAATATTTCTTGATTCATTTATTACAATGCAGGTGGGAACTTGTATATTCTGCACAACCCGTTAGTTTTGTCCTCCATCCATACTGTAGCATTTAATGTATAGTATATACTGACCTGTGATTGGAGAAATTTAGATCTAGTCTCATATTATCTATGGACAAAAACCTGTGATTGGAGAAATTTAGATATAGTCTCATTATCTGTTGACAAAACCTTACTGTCAATAATTCTGCTACCTTTCATTTAACCTATCTCAAATTATGTGAATATTTATCTAGATCAAAACCCTGTGATAAGCTGTTCCACCTGTTCAATAAGGTTTGATTTCATTCTTTGTTGACAGGAGATATACAAAGTTTTATGGAACTTCTCCGAGATCAGCTATAAACTTAGTGCAAGATGCCTTGATGAGTATGTTTTCTGTAAACTTAACACATAATGATTATAGTAGTTAGTTTCTTCTCATACATGAAGATTCTGGTTTGGTTCATTGTTTATTCTACTTCTTCTTTACATTGGTGATTTTTTTTCTTTTTCTATTTACTTTATTAATCGTGACAATTCGCATATTGATTTGGCTGTCAGAGTATAAGTATTGGGAAGAGGAGATTGATAAATGGCAAACCCCAATTCTTTGTGATGAGAGGCTTCCAGAATGGTACAACATAATACTTGTGCATGACTACTTGACTACTTCTGAGATAGTTTTACCTCATGATTTTTTAAGCTTTCACTTCATATAGCTTCTGTAGAGCTTACTATTTAGTTCTTAGCTTTCACTTCTCATGATAAATAACTATGTATGTGTTTTTTCGTACTTTAATTCTTGCAGGTACAAGATTACTCTATTTAATGAGTTATACTTCCTAGTTGCTGGAGGAACTGTTTGGATTGGTATTCATCTCTGCAGATGCCTTTTCCCTTTCCTTCTCCCTCGGTTGAGGTTTTGAATATACATGTTATTGGAACTTGGCAGCAGTCATTTTTTCTTGCATTCGTTTAGAGATCATACGCAATTTGATCACTTCAGTAGTCTCGACATGAAATGCCCTTGTCCAGATCCCAACTTCAAGTATCAAAAACAAATTATTCTGATAATCTATTCAGCCCTCTTCAAGTGGCCCCTCTGGAGAACAGTATAGAAGATGCAGAATGCAATAGTCAATACGCACACTGTGTTTTGTCCTTTGTTTATGGATATTCATACAAAATTCCTCACGAAGTACTGGTTCTTTTCATTTATTGACCCATGTAGAAACAGTTCTATTGCAATCTGAAATTGAACAAAGAAATCATTCGCCGCAAATTCCTCATGAAATAGTTCTTATTGGTGGATGTAGCAAATCTTATTTCAAGGTCAAGTTGCTTTGGAACAAAGAAAAATTCATTCTAAATGATCGATTCAAGATCATATTTAACATGTTCTTGCTCTACCACACAAAATTCCATTGTTCTGATTTTTGGACTATCATATCTGATTATACATATGCACTCACAAGTCATAAATGGTGACAGTACCCAAAAGGATACGTCAATATTGGCTTATGTAATATAATTATACGATCTAATAATCTTTTCTTTTTTGTATTTATATATTGTTACAGATAGTGAATCTCTGATGGTTCATGCTGATGAAAAGTTGAATTCAACTTTACCTGAGAGTGATTTGCTACATCATGACAGCACATGTAACTCTACAGTTCCACTTGTCGGTTTTACCCCACATGATTTTGATGACAAAGAAAATGTTGGGAAGTTTTTGTACCTGGAAGGAGTAGAGTACTTCATGTGGTGCACTTATGATGTACACTTCTATGCCTCTTTTGCTCTTTTGGATCTCTTTCCTAAGATTGAGCTGAGCATTCAACGTGATTTTGCTAGAGCTGTTTTGTGCGAAGATAGGAGTAGAGTTAGATTTCTTGCTGATGGTTCCTGGAGCATTCGTAAAGTAATTGGTGCTGTTGCCCATGACCTTGGAGCACATGATCCTTGGCATGAATTGAATGCCTACAATATACATGACACAAGTAGATGGAAAGATCTCAATCCCAAGTTTGTGCTCCAGGTTTATAGGGATTTTGCTGCGACTGGTGACATGTCATTTGGCAAGGATGTCTGGCCTGCAGTTTGTACTGCTATCGAATACATGGAACAGTTTGATCATGATGGTGACAGTATGATTGAGAATGATGGATTTCCTGATCAAACTTATGATGCTTGGACAGTTCAAGGAGCAAGTGCCTATTGTGGTTGCCTTTGGCTTGCTGCCCTTCAAGCCGCGGCAGCACTGGCCCGCAGCCTTGGACATGATGACTATGCTGAGAGGTGCATGGCAAAATTTGCAAAAGCTAAATCTGTATTTGAAGCCAAGTTATGGAATGGTTCATATTTCAACTATGACAGTGGAACAAGTTATGGTAGCCGCTCCATCCAGGCAGATCAGCTGGCTGGACAGTGGTACACTGCATCATCAGGCTTGCCACCTCTATTTGACGAGGGTAGGATAAAATGCACACTTCAGAAAATATTTGACTATAATGTGATGAGGGTGAAAGGAGGACGTATGGGAGCAGTCAATGGTATGCATCCGAATGGGAAGGTAGATGAGACTTGTATGCAATCAAGAGAAATCTGGACTGGAGTAACATATAGTTTAGCTGCAACGATGCTGCTGCACGGAATGGAGCATCAGGCTTTCACTACTGCAGAAGGCATTTTTATTGCAGGATGGTCTGAAGAGGGCTATGGGTATGCCTCGTGTTCCACTATACTTAAAAGTTCCACTCCTAACATCCATTTTTTTAATCAGTGACATGCTTTTCCCTGCTGATAGGTTGCCCTATCTTAATTTATTTGAGATACCGCCTTTTGAATGATGTTTGGATATAATCATACAAGGCCTTAGTTTATTTGAGATAACACTTGTTTACTGGTTGTTGGATGTAATTGTACTAGGGCTTACATATCACTGTAACTGTACCTTCTCGTTCGGGAATTAGGTTTGGAGCTCATTTCTTAAACTGGCTGCTTATTTACCTGAGCTTAAGATCGTAGTAGCCAGTACTCTTGTTCCTACTAAAACTACTATTGGAAAGACTATCAATCGTAATTTTTTGTTTTTTGTTCATGGCAATGGATGTAGAATTTTTGGCATCACACTTTCATGGATTTCTGTAACTACCAGCTCGTTACATGTACTAATAGCTTGTAAAAAAAACAGCCACAATATTTAAAATATCTTTTAATAATAGTCTGCTAATAAATTTTTTCACGAAACAAAATCAGGTACTGGTTTCAAACTCCAGAAGCATGGACAATTGATGGCCACTATAGGTCATTGATATATATGCGCCCCCTTGCAATTTGGGCAATGCAATGGGCTTTGTCACCTCCAAGGGCGATACTTGAGGCGCCGAAGGTAAATACCATGGACAGGACTTTGAGTTCTAGCAGTAGCACGCTCCAGTTTCTCCAGGATAGCGTCAGGAAGATCACGCCCAAGAAAGGCTGTTTTGGAACCACTGTGATTAACTGTGATTGCTGATGTGATTAGAGAATTAGCGCACTCATTCTTGTACCTGTAGATGTTTCTGAACTCCATTTTGTAAAGAAAATGCAGAGGTTGGAGTTTCCTTTCTGTCGAGAGGGGAAGGCTTTGTTTATTCCTCTTGTTGCCGCCTTAGGTGCCCCTCTTGTAGTGAGGCTAACTTTGTAAAATACTGTACATGAATGTATAAAATCTTGAGTGCTACCGTCTACAGAAGTTGACAATGTTGAGTACAACTTGTGCAGTAGCAAGCTATAGTTTTCTTCTTCGTTCATAGTTCTTATAATTGCTTACACTACACAATAAAAAATTGAAGTGTAGCCTGGATTACTTTCCTGAGACTTGTCCTTTTTTTTCCTTTTTGTGTCAAAATGTGCGTCATGAAAATTAGAGATGGAAAGGCTGAAATTAAGATTTTGGAGCTGGATCTATTCAGATGTATCTCTGCTGCAAGCCTTCCTTGGCTGGTTGTAATTACTTTTGTAATTCTCTCCCTCTTGAATGATGTATCTCTGCTGCAAGCCTTACTTGGCTGGTTGTAATTACTTTTGTTACTCTCTCCCTCTTGAACGATCGGCAGTGTTCCTGCCGATCAATTAAAAAAGATTTTTGAGCTGGATAGCGAAGCTATCTGAGGCAGCAATGTCGGCTAAATTGCTGATATGCTGAAAGATCCGATTACAAAAATACTCGTCAGTCATGCTTGCATATTACTCACAGGACCAAAGCTTGGCCGTGGCAGAATTATATATGTGCGGCGAAGGAGATAGTTGGAAGGGTGGAACTATTTTGCATAGTGTGAAGCTATTTAGTTCTGTTCGATAAAGCTTCAGATCCTAACTCTATCTCAGATCTACAGTTTGTAGGCTAAAATAAAGTGAATTAAGTTTATATTTTTAGTTTCAAATGTAAATAAGATGGCCTATCTAAACACTCTTAATGTACATACAGCCCTAGTTTCATAAATTTATAGAACTAGGAATACCTTGTTCCACCAATTTCATGAATTTTGGTGAAACTGGAATTGTACCAAACAATCTTTACTTGGCACATCGTGAGAAGTATGCAGTCATTGAGGTGGTGACACTAGGAAGTCACCGAGGTGGTTGTATTAGGACGTATGATGGAGTATATCGCACACTAATTTAGGTTCCGTATGTCCGTGGTAAGAGGAGGAATATAAAACATGCGAAGTTGCTCCAATTTTGTGCTTGTCCCCTATCTCCAATAGTGGAGCATACTGGGTAATTAATAAACCTACTTGCCTAGGTAATATATAAACTTAATTGACTTATGGAAGGTTGGACAGTCCGAATGAATGAAAAATAGGCAATGTGGTTAACAGTCTGTTCCTAAATACCGACTGCGATAAGGGGCTGCAGATGAAATTGCAAAATCTAGCGGTTATAATTATGAACATGTGGCCTCCTAGAAGCATGAACGCAAGATGGAACCAATCGCAACAAGCAGATAGAGCTTATATACGATACCAACCTACACTTAGGAACATATGGTGTGGTTGGTCAAATTACACGATATATATAGTTCTCAAGTACCATGTATAGGCATGAATATTGGACAGACTCGATCATCAGGGTGATGGAGATGTTCTGAAAGTAGGTACAGAAGATAAAAAGAAGAAGAAGAATCACTGATTTGAGGGTGTCCTCACCGCTGCTTCCTTCGGCGTCACTCCCCTCCGCCTCGTGTGATTTCTCAATCACCGCTCAACCCACCTCAGCGTCGCTGTGGTCCGCCGCCGACGCAGCCTGGAGTCACCGCCGTCCAGGGGGACGTGCGCTCCTAGAGCCGCGCGTCTGAGAACTCCACATCGCCAGGAGCCGCTCGCTCGCCACCGCGAGCCATGCAACCGCGCCACCACCCCTCGAGTTTGAAATTTACTAATTTGAATTTTTTTTTCTCGACTTGAATTTTTCCCAATCTGAAAGATTTAGTAGAAACTTGATTTTCTGCGTTAAAGGGGATGATGGAAGGGAGTGGGCGAAGAGGGGAAGGAGGAGGGGAGCGACGGGCATCTGCGAGCTTCTTCTGGCGAGGTTAACCTCAAAATAGATTAGTAAAAGTGCAGTACTATATATAAGCCCATGGGTTGTGGCCTTAAGGTCATGAAATCCAATTCGAATACAATCCAAGCAAAGGCAATCCAATCCCAGCCAAGATAGGAGTAATTAGGGACGCAAATTAAGTATCAAATTATGTGCTACAAGCTAGCTAGGTTTTTATTAAGTATCAAATTATTGTACATGGCGAAAATCGAGTGTTTGAAAGATGAGATTTGAGGCAGCTTTGACACAGAACAATACATTGAACTAATTCTTTTGTGGTTATGCTTAAAAACATCCTTTTGTCGTGGTTATATTTCGCCATAGCTTTTAAGTTGTGTTCGTGAGGTGGTCTCTACTTCGTTCTCTATAGCAGCGTGGTACCGCGGGCTTGACACGCGGCGAGATCTTAACCGTCTATTCTAGATCCAATGGCCATGATTGACTGTAGGAAGATGCAGCGACAAGAGTGTCTAGAGCATCGGATACGGATCCACCGGTCACCAACTTAGCGACAACGTCAATAGCACGACAATAGAAACCTCACCGGCAATGAAGACGAAGGCCAAGGCAACGGCATTCCGAGGCTTCTCCGGCGACGTTTTCACCTAGGTCTGGAGTGTCTTGATGCGGGCTTCTTAGATCTGGGTTCAAACATGGCAGACGATGCTTGACGATGGCAAAAACAGCGAAAAACCGATGACGGCGCAGGCTTCAACTACAGTGAGCTCTTGCACAGCGCAGATGACGGCTCGAGCGGTGTTGCCTACAGCGTCGGGTGAGGATTACGATGAGACTGGCGGTGCCTTAAATAGACACCTAGGGAGGCTGTCGGGCGCGGAAAATGTGGCGGATACAAAGGTGGCGACAGAATCCGGTTGAGATATGGCGAAGGTGATGAGGCTACATCCCAGCGTACACGCGTGGGCATGATTAGACAACACACGTGCAAGCGCGACGCGGCAAGCTCCTGCGTGTCGGATTCGGATCCAACGGTCCGAATTCGTTGTGGCTAGGGTTAAGCAGTGACTGGGATGCAACTTGGGTTGGCAACAGAAATTTGGGCCACGCTCGTACAGATTCGGCCCAACAATGGTTATAGATATTTTTAAAGCATTTTCGAATAAAAAATAATTTTAGAAATTAAATAAAGCCAAATAATATAGCAAAAATACCCAAAAAATTCTGAAAAATATTTTAGGGTATTTGGAACTCAAATAAAATATTTTTAGAAAAAATTATTTAAACTTTTCAAATTTTTCAAAAGACTATCAAAAGGCTTAATTCAAATAAATTCAAAATAATTTAATTAAATTTTAGAAAATTTACAAAATTATAAAATGCATAAAAAATTCAAGAAATACAAAAATTGGGATGTTATACTCCTCTTTTTTTTTACTTTGGATTGCTGCACAACTCTTAAGTTCTCAACATTTACGTTTTGGATGCTTACGTTGAGCTGTGACTAGGGTTAAGCGGCGGCTGGGATGCGACTTGGGCTGGCAACGGAAATTTGGGCCAGGCTCGCACAGATTCGGCCCAACACTGGTTAGAGATATTTTTAAAGCATTTTCGAATAAAAAATAATTTTATAAATTAAATAAAGCCAAATAAAATAGCAAAAATACCCAAAAAATTCTGAAAAATATTTTAGGGTATTTGGAACTCAAATAAAATATTTTTAGCAAAACTTTATTTAAAATTTTCAAATTTTTCAAAAGACTATCAAAAGGCTTAATTCAAATAAATTCAAAATAATTTAATTAAATTTTAGAAAATTTATAAAATTATAAAATTCATAACAAATCCAAGAAATACAAAAATTTGGACGTTACACTCCTCTTTTTTTTTGACTTTGGATTGCTGCACAACTCTTAAAGTTCTCAACATTTACGTTTTGGATGCTTACGTTGTTCTCCAAAAAGTTATGCGTTGAACCGAGATCGATCCCTGCACCATCTTCTTGCTAAGCGAAGGCCGAACCGAGCTACAAGCAACTCTTGTGTTAAGTGTATAAGAATATTATTAACATGTACTCCGGTCGTTCAATGCCGCCATCTCGCCAAGATTTCTGCACCACTCTGTACGTGCGTATCTGCATTGCATGCACAGGTGATAGTAGTCCTCTGTGCTGCGGCACCGTGGAGATGGATGGTCGAGAGGCCAGAAGCGGCCTGCAGTTCCCGCGAGGCCGGCGTCGCGCTAGCTGCGGAGCTGAAGTATATCCTAGCAGGGACGATGACGAGCGATCGCAGGCGTGGAGTCACGCGGGGCACCTAGGGCTGGGGCTGGCGTCGCACGGGATGTTGCGGAGCGGCTGCCCTGGCTGTTTGTACTGGATCATTTTCACATATGGTTTCTACGGATCAACTGTCTCTGATGATCAAATTTGTCACAGTCGGCTTTTTTTTTCACAACCATTAATGATATTTCACATATGATTTATATCTCGTAGGCATCTATGTTTAGTCAACTTACCATAGATGGTTAATTTTGTCCGGCACTCTGTTACGTATCACGGGCGGTTGTTTTTTTGTAAAGGTATCTTATGTGTCAACTTATTATAGACTATTCATATAACATCCTAATTTTTAGCTCAAAATAATATAATATAGTTATTTATGAGTTTTGTGAATTTTCTAGAATTCATTTGCAATCTATTTCATATTTTTGAATTAGGCTTATTATGGATTATTTAAATACTTGAAAAGTTTAAATAAACTTTTATGAAAAATATTTTATTTTAGTTCCAATGTCTCAAAGTATTTTTAAGAATATTTCTAATATTTTTGCTATTTTATTTAGCTTTGTTTTTTTGGAACTATTTTAAATCAAAAATATTTGAAAATGTCTTAAATAGTGTTGGGCCTAGCCCATTTCTGTGTGTGGCCTGGTTCGATTCGACAGATGATCGTGGCCGTCAATCAATTGATTGGACGGTTGGGTTATTAGGGTTTTGGTTTGGTACCCTAATGCATTTACACCGTCGGATCAGATTGGATCGTGTGGTTGTGGTCAGTTGGAGCCCGAATCGAAACCCTAGCTTTGAGCCATCAATCTAGGACACATGGATGGCTGAGCGTCGTCATCTTAGCAGGGTCATCTCGGACTTGGTCTCCACCGCCGTCTCGATGTGGAACTTCTCCGCTGTATGGTGCATGGACGTCAGGGCTTCATAAGCCACGTTAACCCCTCGTGATGTATTCATCATCTCACATTTTGCCCAAGGTCTTTGTAACATCCTAATTTTTGCTTTTATTGGATTTAATATGCATTTTACCTTTTTGTGAATTTTCTAGGATTTAATTTAATTTATTTTGTATTTATTGAATTAAGCCTCTTGTCATCTTTTATTTATTTACTGGAAAATTTTTAAAAAAATTTTGTTGGAAATATTTTATTTGAGTTCTAAATGTCTTAAAATATTTTTTAGAATTTTTGAATTTTTTTTGATATTTTTTACTATTTATTTAGGCTTTATTCATTTTTCTAATTTATTTTTATTCGGAAAAGATTTAAAAACCATCCGCATAGTGTTGGGTCGAAATCCACCGATCCAGCCCATCTCTTTCATGCCGCCAGCCTAGTCCGTCGGCTCATCCTCGCGCGTTAGCCCGCTTCGTCGAAACCCTAGCTGCGCAACCATTGGATTTTGATCCAACGGTCGAGATCGCTTCGCGCTGTCGCTCGCTGGCAGCCGCCCCGATCGAGTCTGAGTGGACGCCTATGATTGCGCCACGTCAGCTCTGTCGGATTTCTTTGAATCCACTACGTCGCCGTCTCCCCATAGATCTCAGAGGCCATGTCTTGCCGTTGCACGCCTTTCGAGCCGCCTATTTAATGCGCCGCCCTTTTTGACCTAGCTCAACAAGCCCGAGCCACCATCGTTTGCCTGTGCCTACTCGCTGAAGTCCAAAGCCAGTGTTATGATGGTTTTTGCCTTGTTCCGCCACCGTAGAGCCGTCCCCGCCGTCGCCAAGGCCTCCATCGAGTTTGTCGTGTCAAGACACTTCGGACGTGCCGAAAAATGTCATCGGAGGTGCCCTGGAACGCCGTCGGCCGCGTTGTCGTCTTCATCTCCGATGAACCAACGCCGCCGCACCATCGCCATCGCCAGGAGCTTCACCAACCGTCGGATCTGGTAAGTGCCGTCGGATGCTAGCCACGCGTCACACACCGGGGTAGCCACATTGTCGCTTTGTGTCATGTAGATCCTAGCCGTCCAATCTTCCGTAGAGGGCTACGATCTAGCCGTGTGGCCATGTTTGCTGCACGTCACGTGTCCCAATCTGCACCGCCATCCTCGACCGTCCGATCTGGTATGGATGGGCGAGATCGCGCCAGCACACCGCGCCCAGTCATGTCATGCCGCGTGTCACGCGGGTCCTAAACCATCGGATCTGCGCTCTGCGTCTTAGATTGCACCGCATCATGTTGCTGTTTGTCTACATAGTTGAGCCATTGGATCGGATCTGGAATGCTGAGATATAGCCGCGTGTCAGCACCGCAGTAAACCATTGTTTCGCATGTTGTGATGATCTTGACTGTTTGTTTTGAATCAGACAGGTAGGATTGCACCAAGCCTTGTGCCAGTCTCGTGCCGTCGAGTGTCGCGCTCGTGCTTCGCCGCGTGTCCGGTGGCGTTAGCGTTTACGTCAGCCAGTGTATGAGCATAGTGCGCCGAGTCCACCATAGACCTGAAGCTCAGCCGTGAGCCCAATCCATGCGCTGCATAGGTGTCGCCCTCTAGTTGCACCACGTGTCACGCTGTGACGCTACCGCGTGTCCCATGACGTTAGCATGACATCATAAATCGGTTTTTTAGAAAAATATTCGACCAAAAATCATTTTCTTTACTAACGTCAGCATGATGTCATAAATGCTATTTCTAATACAAAAATAATTTAGCTAATTCAAAATTGAGGTGATTCTAGTTTCTAAAAATTTGTAAAATCATGCTCTATTTTATTGTGAATTTTACTTAATTTTTGGAGTTAATCTTGCTCTTTATTTTTGGTATTTATTGCTTTTTCTCTCAATTCACGTAGACGTCGAGTTGCCTAGTGAGTTCGTGGCTGAGGATCCAACGCTTGAGCAAAGTCCAAATCAGGAATTAGAGCTTTTCAAAGGCAAGTTATGCTTTGATCATGTTGAACCCATGCTTTAAAATATTATATTGATTTAAAGTATTGCATGATAATTCAATTATCACTTGTTTCAATTATGTTGGGAATAGTTAATTGTTCACTTTGTATTACATCCATCTTACCATGTCATATGTCATATTTCATTTGTCATCCTAGAATGGTTATTTAATTGTTGGTTACTATTGATTGCCATTATGGGTAGATAGAACACAAGTAGTATGCTTAGCCATACAACGAGTCACCATAAAAACCATTTTATGTGAAGATGATTAATCTTGCTTAATGATTATGGAACATGTTTAATAACTTGTATGTAAGGTGTTGTCATACAATATTGTTGTTGATGGCACGTGGTGCAAGGTAAATCAACCAGGGTGGTAAAATGATTTAGACTGAACCAAGTGGCAAGAATTTGTGGTGGGCCAATGTGGCACTTGGGTGATCGCATTGCTTTTTACAATAATTGTTATTCATGGTTATGATGGCTTTTTGTTAGTCTTGCTTTAATCAATTAAGGGCTTAATCTTGCAAGAATTTGAACTAAGTCATTCATACAACCACAACTCGGTATGTGATAGATCTAATTGATTAATTTGTTATGTCTAAGCTTTGGTACTATTAGTGGTGGTGTGAGACTCGGGTTGTGGTAACCAGTTCTCACATGAGTGGGCTCACATGGCGCAAGAGGAGGGCCCTAGATGTGGTAACCAGTCCCACCAGTGTTGAAACCTTAGCGGGTAGTACCGAGTTTAGACAGGCATTGGAAAGGCTTTGTTATAATCACTCGCCTTTGTGGTGTACGATTGTATCTTGTGGGTAAAGTATATAACCTCTGCAGAGTGTAAAATCTATTCGAATAGCCATACTTGCGGTATTGAGCATTGCCCGGTGATTACAATCAGGGGTTAGATTTTATTAAAATAAATATGGATATGGAAGTTGAATTGTGGATTAAGGTTATGAATTGGTTATTAGAAAACAAATGGAAAAGTTATTATTGTTATTATTTGTTTTATCGTCTTTCAATCTTTTTACGCTATTCCTTTACAAATGTCGTTTTATGCAAATTAACCATGTTAGCCAATTCTTTGTAATAAGCCATGCATATAGTATATTAGATTTGTATTCTGTGTATAATTTGTTGAGTGCTTTATGTACTCACCCTTGGAACAAAATATCACCAGTTGGAGAAGAACCCACGCCTGCTTTTGAGGAGTACCAAAAAGAGACAAATAACTATGGTGCGAACCTTATTAGTTGCCTATGGCAAATTGAAGGGTTTTCCATGAATAAGTTTATTTCCGCTGCAGTTTATTTATTTTTTAGTCTTAGCTTTGCGAGGCGTATTTTGTAAGGTGGACCATAAGGTTGTCTAACGGTTATATTTAATTTGTTGAAATCTTTATTTATGTTATCACTGAGTATGATTGTGATATTCAGCGGTGGAACTAGAAAAATTTTGATGGGAGTGCACACTTCACACGTACAATTCTATAGTCTTGTACAATAATTTGGTATCAGCATAAATCTAATAAATATATTTGAAATTTGCTAAAAGTATAATATAAATAGTTCTAAGGTCTTAAAAATCCTAAATCACCAAAATCAATATCAATTCAATCAACAAATTTAGCCTAATGAAGAGGTGCCATTTGCAAGTTTCCCAAATTTTTGGGGGTGCCGGGGCATACCCAGCACCCCCATTGGTTCCGCCCATGGTGATATTCATCTATGTTGAGCGTGTATGCACTAGTGTGATTCTGAACTAATGTGGAATACATAGAGAGTTTGAATTTACATATTCGGGTCCCGACAGTCTTAGAGGTAGAGCCACCGTCGTTTACCCTTGGGAGCTCACTAGAGTGTTCGGTGTCGCTATTGTGTTCATTTGCTTTGATCTCTATCATCGTCGCATCTTCGTTGAGGTTGAGTTCAGATCCAAGATCGTCACGTCTAGAGATTCCATATTTGTGCAGTTTTGAGTCATCTTCATCGCTTCTTCGCTGAGTTGGTGTCATCATCTTCCACGCTAGTGAATCGCATCGCCGACCTTTCATCGGGGCCATCAGGTGAGGATGAACTGGCCGAGTTGACATGGCATCGAGTGGACACCACATGTGCGCCAGGAATTGACTGAGTCTGTCATGGATGATAGCGTGTGCTATTGTGTTGGCAGAGCGTCATCAGCTAATCCGATCCGACATGTCAGGCCACACTATTCACATGCAAGGGCTCACTGTGGATCAATGAGGACTCATGGACCAGGTCTATTGACCTAGGCCCACATATTAGTCTCTTTGGTGTCTTTTAGGATAAGTTTTATTCCAGAAAAATATTGAAGGATCAAGATAGTGATAAGAGGGGGTGAATAATCCTAAAATAAATTTTATCCCTAAAGAAATCAAACTAAAACCCTTTGATATCAACTGGAAATGGAAGAGTTAGCTTTTACAAATTTCAACCTGAGGCAGGCACTTCCGCCCATGTAGGGGCGATACTAACAAAGTTATTGAGGTACAATAAAAACAGGCTTTCAACACAAGTTTAAAAGAAAAATTGAGAAATGTTGTGATTGGTTGATCCAAACTTGATGAAATTTTGTGGACACCTTCCTAGGGATGTCAGGAACCTATTTCAACCTTCAATTTCAAGATCGACGTCAAATTTCCAACCTTTTTCAAATTTATAGAAAGGCGCACAAGAACGGGTTTAAGAATGAAAACTTGGCTCTTAGTTAGCTCGGGGTCTTGATGATCAAGATGATCCTAGATGGCTTCTCATATGTCATAGCAAACTAGAACACAAGGCAAGAATACCCAAAAACCCAATCTTCTAAAATTGATCCTCTCAAGAGCAAAAAATTAATTTTTTGTAAAGAAGAAGACAAGACTTGTCTAGATGATTGAGATATGGTCTGAAGAAGACTCATCCATCAATCATTCATTCTCGGTAAAAGATCCACAAGCATTTAGAAGGAGGAGAGGTAAATCCAAATGTGCGAGAAGTAAATTGCAAGAATGTAAATTGAGAAATTTAAAGATATAAAGTAAATGCGGAAAGTAGATTCAGAATTGAGAGGAGATTAGATTTTCATTACTGGAAGGGAGGTTTACAAAGCCTTACAAATAAGTGGGCAAATCTCAAAGGAGCACAAAAACCTTAAAACCTTCAAGAGAGGAAGTCTACCCCTACCCCTCTATTTATACTACTCTTAAATCATCCTCTACCTTTGGATGAGTTCCTTCTTCCCTAAGGATCACCATCAAAGGTTAGGATAGACTCACTCACTTATACATGGGCTAACCTAAAACCCAACAATATAATGGGTTTTGCACGCTTTTCAAAGTATACTAACTAGACCCGCTACTCTATCACTTAAACCATGATCCAACGGCCCTCCTTGATCCGAGAAGCTCCAAGTTAACATCTCATCCATTTCTTGTCTTCTAGTATCGTAGCGATTCTGTCTTCGATCATCTTCTGGTGATCTTCGACTGTCTAGACCTCTGGCACACGTCGTCTAGTCCCGGTCATCCTCCGCCTAACCATGACCTAGCACCATCGCCCTGTAACCATCAAAAATAAGGAAAACCCATCACATAGCAATATCCAAGCAAATCTTACTCAAATTCAAAATTCAAACTTTGATTTCGCTCATAAGGTCAGCACTACCACTTCCTAGAGCCGGTAGTGCCGCTTTTGCCAGCACCACAGCCCCAGCAAGGCCGGTAGTCCCACTCCCCTGGAAAACTCAGTGAATCCCTACTCTAAAAAATAAGTACTGCCCCCTATAGCCGATATTGCCGCTTTGGCCAGACTACTACCCTCTATGGCAAGTAGTGCCGCTCTTGATAGATTCAATCCAATTTAATTCAAATTAAAAGTCTAATTCAAATCAAACTCAATCATTTCGTGCTTTAAACACAGTCAATAACTCATCACCACCAAGGTTAGACCTCCATATGGTCTTTCAAATATGGTACTGACATCAGTATGACATCGTTAATAGATTTTTTTCAATATAAAAATAATTAGGGAAAAATATGAATTTCTCTTTTTTTTTTGGATTTTTCTTTTATTTGAATATTTTGAGAGCCCATTCTTCTTCATATGAGCTTCAATTAACAATTCAAGTTTTAAAAAAATTATAAAACAGAGATCTATTTAATAGTGAATTTTAATTATTTTTATAGTTTATTTTCTCTCTAGTTTGGTATTTAGTTGCTATTTTCTCTCAATTTACGTAGAAGTCGAAGTGCTCGGAGCGTTCGAGGATAAAGAGTTGATTCAAGAGCAAAGTTGTAACATCCTATTTTTTGCATTTTATGAATTTAATTTGCATTTTATAGTTTTGGGAATTTTCTAGAATTTAATTGATTTATTTTATATTTATTTTAATTAAGCCTCTTGTTAAAGGTTATTTAAAATATGAAAAGTTTATATAAAGTTTTACTAAAAATATTTTATTTGAGTTCCAAATACCCTATAATTTTTTCTAGAATTTTTTGAGTATTTTTGCTAATAATTTTGGCTTTGTTTATTTTTGGATTTATTTTTTATTTGAAAAATGTTTTAAAAGCCTTCAAAGTATTGGGTCAAGCCCACGCAAGCCCAACCCACTTTTCTGCGCTATTGGCCCAAGCTGCCCCAACTCGACCATAGCCCACCAAGCAAAACCAACCCTAGGATTCGTTTATTAGATATCGATCCAATGGCCAAGATTATGCCGTGTCACCTGGCGCCTTGACCATTTCGATCCGAGCTGAACGGACGCTCAAGATTTGGCCACGAGGCTTACCGTGTGTGCACAGGACTCCGCTGTCGTTGCATCATTCACACTGCAGAATCCACGCCTGATACGGTTGTTTAGGCGCAATATATACCCCTACCGTGTTCACCGTGTTGCGTAGCTTTAGGTCTTGACGCTTGAGCCACCACTATTTCTGAGAAAAGCATCACCAAAGTTGAGAAGTGCCATTGATATTTCATCTATGTTCTACACTGGTTCATCACATCTCCATCGAAGCCGAAGGTATTAGCGAGTTCGTCGTGTCGTGTACTCCTAGATCCGCATTGATCCGGTCTAGATCTGACGAGTTTTGCCATGGACAAAGGCATCGTCCCAAGTTTGGCAACTACACCACCGTCGCACACTACCATCGACCCCTGTTGTTCTTCACTGTTTGATCCGTGCATGAACGGCCGATTTTGCGCATGCCATCCTGCCTTAGCGTCGCTTGATCTTCACAGTTGGATCTGCGCATGATGGCCCTCATTGTGCCACGTGTCACCCACTCGGTCTTGCCACGTGCACTCACCATTGCCATCACTTCGCTACCTAGTCCACTGTCATATCAGAGCTAGACGACTGTGATGCTACTGCATGTCGAGCATCGGTTTCGTGCCACGTGTCGTCGCTGACGTTGGTGATGTGACGTCTGTTGAAGGTTAGAAATCGATAATACACTTATAATTCAGGTACCTTCGAGATAGCAGGGTCAGACATGAAATCAGAGGCACACAATTTAGATAGGTTCAGGCCTCCGAGTGGAGTAATAACCTACTCCTATGTGAATAATGTATGAGGATGATGAACAGAGTACAAAGCGGGTTGCCTACCTCTAGTTACAAGGAACATGGGGGTGGCTAATCTATGGCTAAGGATGAACAAAGCGCAACTCGTCGACTCTGGATGATCTACTCGAAAAGGTCTTCTTGTTTGTCTAGCTCTGGATGGCTTGAGTCTGAGAATTGCTTATCCTTTGATGACGCCTACCCTCGTCTTTATATAGTCGGGGTAGCCTTGCGTTGAGTTATAGTTGGTTTGGAATACCAGATCGTGTTCGATGAGGAGTCTATCATTGCATGGTCTTTGGATCACATCCAAACTTCCTTAGATGTCTGGCAAATTCGAGTAGGTTTCCTTATAACGGGACCACGATCGAATCTTTCCCTCATTGAAGATATCCCCTCTGCGTATATCTTATCCCAATGAACTGGGCCTGCAATATTTGGAGCTTTCTAATGCTTGCTTGAGCGTATACAGTATGATACTTGAGTTTCTAGTGCATATCCCTATCCCATGTTTAGGTATTCAATAGCAGCCCTTGAACTTTATTTAGTGGAGGGTCCGTTTAAGCGCTTGGTCGATTATTGCCAAACTCCGGTTTGGTCGAGTAACGCCTCGTCTACTTGCGATCGAATGATTCTAGTGGGTTGAGAATTGCTAAGTATCATGTGGAATATGCTGCGTCGAGCGCCCCGCTACCAGTCCAACTCGAGTTCTTTGGGTAAACACATATCACTCGATATCGACTTGTCGACTCAACTCTGAGCAGAGTTAGAACAATAACTAGAAATTCTAAATGTTGGGCAGTTGAGCATTTATTACTCTCGTTTGCAGCACCACGACAGGTGTGGTGCCATCATCTCGCTTTCTCACCGATTAAGGCGTTGTATAGTGGGGAACGAACTGTTGTGCGAAGGAACTTTTGGCTTATAAATTTCCAGATCCAGAATTGTAGCCATTCTTACTTTTCCCTCCAGCTTTACTCTCAAAACCTCCATCACACTTCCTTGAGCTTTAGCACTGCTGCTCTTGAAAAATCCATCCCGCATCCATTTGCAATGGCGTCGGCCCTTCTGCCAGCACCAAAGCTATTCGGCCACCGAAGAAGGAACCTGAGATGGCTGAAGAAGTCTTTAACAATGAGAAATCCATGATGACGGAGAAGCGTCTCGCGGAGTTAGAGGGAGATGGCTTCATCCCTCCTCGAGAGTTCTTCCATTGGAGGCCATTAATCGGTGAGTCCTATCCCATCCCTGAGGACGAAACTATGGTTTTTGAGGCTTTCTTCCGCTGTAGTCTTAGCTTTCCCCCTTCCTAATTTATGTTTGGTGTTTTGGACTTTAATTAGGTCCAACTGTACCACCTGAGCCCCAATTCCATTTCTATTCTATGCTTAGTGTGTTTGTCCACCTTTACGAGGCCTTCCTGGGTATCAAACCCAGCCTTTATTTGTTTCACCATTTTTATAATCTAAAGAGGGAAACAAAAAATAAAGTTGTTTGGGGTGTCAGATTCCACCTCCACAGCGGTGTAGCAAGTGTGTATATTTCTGTTCCAATCACTTCTTCATGGCAATCAGACTGGAAGAAGCAGTGATTTTATGTCACCTCTTCGGACATGGTGAACTGCCCCTTGGCCTATCGACCCCTCCTTCTCAATCTAATTGACCTCTGGATGAAAGTCCCTCCTTCGACCTCTCGCAACATGTATTATGCTCAGAAGATTGAGGAGCTGAGGAAGAGAGGATTAACCGGGTAGCATGTCGCCTGAGATTTTCTGACACGCCGATCGAGTCCGCTGAAATGCCGGGACCACTTGGCCTGGGATTACTCCAGAGTCGATGTGCGACTAGGGATAGCCCTGAAGGTAAGCAACAATAATGTTGTTTATTATTTTTCTACTATAGTTGACGGTTAGCAAACTAACTTGCTGACCACTAGATCTGTCAGGTGCGAACATCTCCTCTAGGCTAAGCAAGATGTTCCATGGCTCAGAACCTGACCCTTGCAGCGTCGAGGCGTATTCGCTAGCCAATCCTCTACCAGAGGTATGTACTGAATAACGACCAATCCTGCCTCATTCGCGCACTTGTCTTCTTTTTGACCCAGCCTATCTCCAGGAGACCAAGTTCAATGATGATAGAGGGCAATTTGAGGGAGTTATTGGCTTGGATGATGAGCCAACTCAAGACAATGAACAAGCATCGGGTTCAGCTCCTGCTAGCATCGCTCCTCCCTTGGATGACGCAGCGCCCATCATCGATCCTAGCGGGGTTGAATCAGCCCTGGAGCAAGAAGCAGCCGAATCTCCTCGAGCGAGGAGGTTGGTGTCTCCAATGGTCCATCGACCAGCTAAACGGCCTCGGACTTCATCAACAAGACCATCGGCCAGGTGATATTCAATCGCTCGCTTGGATGTTATGAGATCGCTTCTGATGTAATCCAACAGATTCTGGAGGAACAACGGACCACTTGGGGAGCTGATGCATAGAGATTGACTACTGCCACGTAGGTGTCTCCTCGCATGGGGGTCTCCATCGACCAAAATGGTCGAACAGATAATGCCATTATCTTATCAAATCCATTTGTAACTTGATGTTTTGTTTATAGAAACCATGTATGTGTAGACTTCATCTTTGGTCGCTGATCTGCTGGCACTATCTCCTAGACCGGTTGGGCCAAGCGAGAAGTTAGCTGCTAGGACTAGACCGGTCTTGACGAAGGCAGCTGCTCTGAAGAAAAATGTGAAGGTGAACCTTCGGCTGGTGAAATAAGTCACTTCTCCATTATCTTTGCAGTTATCTCCTCTTCTTTTGAAGAGTTCTTCACAGAAAGTCCCCTGCAGGAAGGGTATGTCCAGTGGCATTGTTGAGGACGATAGCTCCGCTGGCTTGCTGACTCTTGGCACAGTTGCACTCGTTCCGGCCCCTGCTTCGATAGCTTTGACCACAATAGTAGCGGCTCTACCTCCTCCAGTTCCGCCACCAGGTCGAGACACTCTGTGAGCAAGCTCATCAGCAAAACGAATGGCTCACAGTTTCTGGCCAACAAAGTCTCAAGATGAAGGACTTCGAGCTGGCGGCACTCCAGGCTAAGCTGAAGGTGGCCAAGGCCGAAGCCGAGGCACAGAGGGGGAGGCGAAGAAACTGAAGGCGGAGGCGAAGAAACTGAAGGCGGAGGTGAAGAAACTGAAGGCTGAGAAAACCACCTCCGACGCTGCATGGCTTAAAGCCAAGGTTGGTCGAGATAATGCGGAGGCGAACTTGAAGGTGATCAAGGTCGAGAAGGCCGCTACAGACACGGCACTTGCCAATCTACAGTCAAAAACCCTCGACCATATGACTTCATCGGCTCGACTCGTGACCTCGCACGCACTTGGTCTGGTCAAGAGCTACCACCCTGGCCTAGACTTCTCGGTCTTGGATGAGGGCTTCACATGTGAGGCGAGCGAGGCTGCCGATCACATCGAGTCCTTCAAGGACCTTATTGAGAAGTTCATGGACCAGCTAGGGCTGACCTTTGCCGATGATGATGCTTGCTAGAACCCTTAGGCTTAGCGCATCAGTGTAATCAAACTTGTGCCGATGTTATGGCCTTGTATGAGAATACCAATTGACTTGCCTGTCTATCGTTTTTTTGCCTTTTATCTCCTTGTCGATGAAATAAAGGAACGTGAGTAGATGCAATTCTAATTAGCACTCATACACCTTCAGTAAAAACTTTACTTGTTGAATACACGCTTTGGTTGTATCTGCAAACAAGGCTTAAGAGAAAAATCTCATCAAATATCTAAGCCCCCGAGCTTACACTCGGAGAGGATGTGCATGATATTAGTGCTATATAGATTGAAGTAAGAACTACATGATTTTTTGCAAGTCTTCATCGATCGTATGACTTACACTGTGTAGCAAATGCGAACTTGCTGAGCAGCGCATGTAGAACTGACTAGAGGCCTCGTCTCCCACCGGCTACTGAGCTTTAGATGTGTGACAATCTGGTACTTGTTTGTGCATAGGATAGAATTATTCATCATCAAGTTCAGGTATGGCCGCACTTTGGTTTTGCTTACTAACATGCTAAGTACGCAATCGAGTAAATGTGTGCAAAAAGAATTCACCTGTAAAAGAGGAAAACAAAGAAACGCATGTCAAATAAATAAGTTGTGCCTACAACTTCCTGTTCAATAACTGTATCGACCAGAAAATAGAAAAAGAGGTATCGAGTTACATGTAGCCCTCGACTCCTTACTCGATGATGCCATCAAGTGGGGAGTAGGACTGATGTAAGCACAAAAACTGTGATGTAGCCTCTAACTTCTTACCCAACAGCCGGGTCGAGCAATTAATGGGGCATTGGCATCACACATTTCTGTTGTGGCTTCGAGCCCCTTACTCGATGGATGCCTCGAGCTGGGAGTGGAGCTAGGTAAACGAAAGACTAAGTGGTGTGGCTCTTGACCCCTCTACGTGATGGATGCATCGAGGTGATGGTGGAGCAAACACGTTGGCAAATGATGATGTAGCCACCGACTCTCTACTAGATGAGTGCATTGAGGTGACAGGGGAGCATGAGCATCATAAATGGTAGCCCTTGACCGTACACTCAAGCACACGAGCCCCCGAGCGTACTAGTGAGGCTTAGCATATTATTTATTTAGTTATAATTGCTTAGTACTGTTACAGCTGTCGCGCCTCTTGGTTTCTGTGCGGCCTATCATAACTTAGCATCTCTTCAGCTTCCACATTTATGTGGGAGTACGAAAGGACGCCTCGTAGATCGGAACCGACACGGATTTGGGTGGGTTGTGACTCTAACCCGACCTACTCCCTGAGCTATAAATAGACAGGACCTGCGATCGTCTGGTAGAACTCATCTCCTTTTTCCTTTTGTTCGCGATGCTCTAGCCTTTTGCCTCTTCTTCATGGCCTTAACTCCTTCACCCTCCTCAATCGTAGAGGTCCTTGGGGATTCTCCTCCCACAACGCTACCGGCTGCCGTCTCACTGGGATCAATCATCATCACCTCCGATGAGGATGATGAGATTGACTTGGAAGCCATCTTCCAATCCCCATGGATGCAGGGAAGGCGGCGCGAAGCCTCCAAAGACAAGTAGCTATAGGGTACCTATCCTAAGATGTAATAGAACACTTTTGTTAGTAATATTAATAAAGTTTTACTTACTTGAAGTTTTTTGCTGTTCGATCTCTCAAACATGATTTTTTTTACATATGAATTCTTCTCAATTGATCGATGTTCCATGAGTTGTCCAGTATTGCGCCTTCTGATGTAGATAGCCACATAGATCCTGGTCGAGTTACTTCGACTACCATGTAGGGACCTTCCCACTTAGACGATAGCTTACTGCGATCGCCTTGCTTCTATACCTTTTGTAGTACTAAGTCCCTGGTAATGAGCATTCTTTCCTGGATTCTTTGGCCATGATATCTGCGTAAGGCCTGCTGATACTTGGCTGCTCATATGGATGTACGATCCCTATACTCTTCGAATAGATTTACATCATCTGCTCGTACTTGCTCTTGTTCCTTCTCTGAGTGTCAAGGTGACTTGAACGTTAACTCAGTTGGAAGCACTACTTCTGCTCCGTAGACCAAGAAAAATGGTGTTTCACCAGTGGCTCGACTAGTCAATGTACGAATGGCCCATAGCACCGAGGGAAGTTCTTTTGCCCACCGGGTCGAGTAAACCTTGAGCCTATCGAATATGCGGGTCTTGATCCCCTGTAAGATTGTGCCATTGGCGCATTTGACTTGACCGTTACTCTGAGGATGAGCTACAGAGATGAAGCAAAGTTTGATACCCAATTCTTCACAGAAGACTGTGAAAGCACTGCTCTTGAACTGGCTACCATTGTCGGTGATTACTTGATTCGGAATACCAAATCAAGTAACGATGCTCCTCATGAACTTCTTAGCTACTTCTGAAGTGATGTTCCTGATAGGTTCGGCCTCAATCCACTTGGTGAATGTGTCGATTACCACGAATAGGAACTTGTAACCTACTTGGGCTCTTGGGAAATGTCCCAAGATATCCAAGCCCTAGACGGAGAGAGACCAAGACAGAGGAATAGTTTGCAGAGCCTAGACTGGTCGGGTGGTTTGCTTGCTATAAAATTGGCAGCTCTCGCACTTTTTCACCTGCTCGCAAGCATCTTGGAGGGCAGTCGGCCAAATAGAACCCTTGCTGAAAAACCTTCCTGACTAGAGTGCGATGGGACGCATGGTTGCCGCAGATGCCTCCATGGACATCGAGCAATATTTTATTGCCCTCTTCTTGAGTAATGCACTTCATCAAGATTCTATTACTCTCTTTTTGATAGAGCTTGCCGTCTACCAATATGTATAGCTTGGACTTACATGCAATTTTCTCAGCTGAGGCATCATCATCAGGGATCTCTTGACCTTCGAGATAGGTTTGGAATGGAGTCATCCAAATTGACTCATATTCGAGTAGTGCAGCTTTCGTGTCTGCAGATTCTGCCTCGCTGACTCAACTAGGATACTGGTCGAGTTGGGTAGTATCTATCTCCCGTATAGGAGAGACGGATGGTTTAAAGAGCTTAAGCGAGCCTTGTAACATCCCAAAATTTGCACTTTTGGCATGTTTAAAAATCAAATTTGACCATTTGTATTTTCCTGCAATTAATTGAAGCTTAATATGAATTTTCCAATAATGAAAAGATTTAATTTGATTAATCTATGCATCAAACTAAAGGTTTCCAGTTTTTATTGGGTTCCTTGTGCTTCAAGGAATTTTTCTGTATTTTTGGAGATTTTTCTGAATTTATTTGCTATTTGTTTGAATTTATTTGGATTTATTTGAATTTCTCGAGATTTATTGAAATCAAAACGAATTTATAAATCAAAAGGGCTTTGGGCGAATCCTTCACGCCCATTTCCTATTCATGCCCGAATGCACTTGTATCCGCTGCTCATCGCTCGCCGCACGTGGACGCTTAGATTGCCGCCGCCGTCGCTGCCCCTTACGTAAACCCTAACCCTAATCCTCTCCGGTTTCTCGCCGCCTCCTCCCGGTTTCCGAGTTTTCGCCTCCCGAGGCTATTTGGCCGGCCACGACTTGCCCGAGGTTCGCCTCTCCGCGCCAGATCCGCCGCCCTATCCACGCCGCCGAGACGCAGCCCATCGCCAGAACGAACTTCGCCAAGTCGCCGCCGTCCCGAGCTCCTTCTCCGCGGTTTTCTTGCTCGCGGCGCGCGTCTCCACCGTGGTTTTTGGTATCGCTGAGTTCTCGCTGCGTTTCTTCCGGATCCGCATTCTCCCATCCGATCCGGCCCGATTTCGCCGAACCTTCGCTGCCTCCTAAGTCCGGTGAGGCGCCGCTTTTCTCGCTGCTGCACTTTCGCAAGCTCTCGCCGCTTGATCGTCTCATTAACGCTTCGATCCGCGCGTCACCACCGCCCGCTTCTTACCTCGTGGTCGTCAGATTCGAATCCAAGGCGTCCCGGATCGTGTTGCGTGGCGAACCCCCTATCTTTATGCGTCGGCGCCACGCCACCGCCATGTCGGCCCTAAGCCGCGCGTGGCATGCCACGCCGACGCGGCTCGCCACCTCACCGAATGTCGCCTCGGTGCTCTCGGTCTCAGGACCGAGCCACGACATGGGCCCGCATGTCGATCGGCATTTATTTTTTTTCGATTTTCCAAAAACCAAAATCCTAGCCAATCACAAGCTGCCACGTGTCACCCCTATGAATTTCTTTGATTTTTCTCTGAATTAAATCTTCCGAAGGCCCGTTCTCCCTCGTCCGAACTCCGATTGGAGTGATTCAAATTTCTAAATTTTTGTAAAATCAAGCTCTACATTCCAGAGCCATTTATTTTCAATTTTGAGCTAGTTTGCTTCTCTGTTTTGTATTTATTTGGCTTTATTGCTTTATTTTCCGTTAGACGCGAACCCCGAAGGAGTGAACGGAGACTTCGAAGACCAAGACTCAGCATTTGAACAACAAGGCAAGTCGTAGACCTTTGATCATATTGAACCCATGTTTGCAAAAGTACTTTGTTTTATACAATTGCATGCTATTTGCGTATCAATGCTAGTTTATGGGATTAGCTATTTACCTGATTGAGTATGCCCCTTTGATTATTGAGATGCCATGTATCCATTGTTAACCATAGGTTGGGACATTTTTAGTTGGACATAATCATAGTACCAGCATTGGGTTATCGTAGCTATGCTTAGCCATGCTTAGTTGTCCGATGGGATTCATATCACCTGTGAGCTAATGTTAATCTTGACTTAATGAGATATTGAATTGTGGTCATGGACCACTGTTGTAAAACTTGTTGTACCATGGCAGGGAATGCCATTGGTTTTGGGTTGAACAAAATGTTTCCCTCGGGCAATTGATCGTCTGCGATAAAGGGGTGTTATTTAGCACATTGGGATGTGGTGTTTTGCACGAGACAATTTAAGGACTTAATCTTGTGCGCCATTGAACTGGGCCTAACCGTGCAACCACAAGTCCGGTATGGGACGGACCTAGCTGATTAATTTGCAATGTCCAGACTTGAGTATTGCCAGTTGTTGGTGTGGGACGGGTAGACTCACATGGCTCAAGAGGGGGCCCCGAGGGGCGAAACCTTAGAGGGCAGTACTGGGTTTATACATGCATTGTAAAGGCTTTGTACTGATCTCTCTGCTGACACACCAAAGGAAGTGTGTTCTTAGCGCTTGGCACTAAGGGATGATCATGTCTTGTGGGTAAAGCTGTACAACCTCTGCAGAGTGTAAACTATTCGAATAGCCGTGTCCGCGGTCATGGACAAGCCCGGGGATTTCACACGGGGTATAGGGTGTTTTCTTGAAATGTGGAATGGTTGGGATGTGAACGGGGAGTTCACTGTTGTTTTGTTGTCTCAAGTTATACTGTTGAATTGTGTGGTTGATACTTGTTTCGAATGATGTAGGGTGATGCCTCGTCATTCTGTTCATGTTCTCTACCATTGATTTATCAGTTATTTAGTATTGTTTTTATCAACATGCTTTCAATCTATTTATTGTATTTCAATTCAAGTTATTGCTTTCTGCAAATGAACCATATAACTATCCTTTGTCAAGCCGTGCATGAATATATTGCATCATTTCCCTACGGCTTGTTGAGTACATTTTGTACTCACAGCTTTATACCCATCGTTGTTCTTGAGGAAGGACCAGGTAATGAGTATCAAGAGGAGGAGTACTATGAAGACTACGTCGACTAGGAAGGCGTTTCCCCAGACGATTGCCTGTGGCATGTCGAATGGCCCAAGTTATTTTATTTCCGCTGCAACCATTTATTTGTTTCTTAAGCCAAGAGGTATTGGTGTATGAACCTTGACCATAAGGTCGTTTGCTTTATTCAATAATAATTTGTTTCTTCTTAGTTATTTCGATGTATGGAATGATATGTCATCTATGTTTCCTCTTGTGTGCACTAGCGTGATCCCGGACTAGTGCGTATATATACAGAGGGTTTCAGATTTGCATATCCGGGTCCCGACAAGCCTGGCAAGTTCATCGGCGGTGGAGTTATCATTTCACCGGATATGCCTTACCCCGAGCCCTTTGAACTTGTGCTCTAGCTTGCAAACCATGTTTAGGTATGTCTCCATATTGTCATTCGAACTCTGGTACTCCTTCTACACTTGGTTTACAACTAGCTATGAGTCCCCTTTCATGAATAATCATCTGATTCCGTCCGAAACTTGTTGACCAGTCCCTCATACTCTGTAATGTTATTCGAAACTTGAAAATCGAGTTGGATGACATATTTGAGTTCCTCACCTGTCGGGGATTTAAGCACGATGCTAGTCCCCGACCCCTGGAGTGTGAGCGACCTATTGAAGAACATAGTCCAGGGGTTATCGACCACTTTGTACTCCTTTTCCTTGACGTGTGTCCATTTCACGATGAAATCTACCAAGACCCCTAACTTGATGCTAGTCCGCGGTGTAAAATCGACCTTGAACTCGTTGAGTTCGACCGCCCACTACGCAATTCGCCCTATCACCTCTCGAATGTGTATTATCTCCTTAAGCGAATATGTCATCATGACCATAATCTTGTGCGCTTGGAAGTAGTACCACAGCTTTTGGGAAGTCATTAGGACGGCGTACAACATGTTCTGTATTTGAGGGTATCGCAGCTTGGCATCGTGTATGACCTCGCTCACGTAGTATACTGACTTCTGTACTTTGGCCTTTTTCTTGGGGCAATCCCGCTCGACTACCAGGACTGTGCTTACTACTTGAGAGGTAGCTGCAATATACAAAAAGAGCTCATCTTTTTTGTTAGGTGAAATCAAAATTAACGGAGATGATAAATACCTTTTCAAATCTTGAAAAGCTTTCTTTGCCTCCTCAGTCCACTTAAACTTGTCCTGCTTCTTAAGCAGTTTGAAGAAGGGTAGTCCTCACTCGCCCATCTGAGAGATGAATCGACTGAGGGCCGCGATGCAACTTGCGAGCTTTTGTACCTCTCTTAGTGTTCGTGGGGGACGCATTTGGTTGATTGCCTCAATTTTGTGCAGGTTAGCCTCGATGCCTCGACTAGACACTAGGAATCCAAGAAGCTTGCCGAACAGGACGCCGAACGTGCACTTCTTGGGATTATCATCATCCGATACTTCCTAAGGTTGTCGAATGTTTCCTCGAGGTCACCGATCAAGGTGCTCTTGGTTTTCGATTTTACCATGATATCATTGACGTATGCTTCTACATTGCGCCTGATTTGGGACTTCAAGTAGTTTTGAATACAGTGTTGATACATAGCACAACACATTTTAAGTCGAAAGGCATCTTTATATAACATAACACACTGAACAGAGTAGTAAAAGAAGTTTCTCCTCATCCTCTATGGACATGCTTATTTGGTGATACCCCGAATAGGCATTTAGAAAACTTAGCAGTTCACAACCTACAGTAGAATCCGCTATTTGGTTGATGCAGGGGAGAGGAAAAGGATCCTTAGGATAGGCTTTATTGAGATTAGTGTAGTCGACGCACATCCTCCACTTGCCATTGGGCTTCTTGACGAGGACAGGGTGTGCCAGCCTCATCGGGTGACGAACTTCTCGGATGAGGCTAGCCTTCAGGAGTTTACCGACCTCCTCTTGTATGGCCTACTTTTGATCTTCTATGAATCTGCACTGTTTCTACACCACTGGCTTGGCACTTGGCTCCACAACTAGTCGATGCTTGATCATCTCCTTGGGGACCCCGGGCATGTCGGACAGTTGTCACGTAAACACGTTGCGGTTTGTGCGAAGAAAGGTGATGAGCTCGAGTTCCTATTTGGGATCAAGGTCAGCTCCCACCTTGACCGTCTTGGAAAGCTTCACCGGGTCTAAGGGCACCGTCCTGACACCTCCACAGGTCTTCTTATCCTTCTTGCTGTCATCAACGGGGTCATTGATGGCACTGTTGGATGCAGAAGCCGGATCACTACTTTTGGATTTTTGGCATTTAGCTCCCTTGTTACCAGCACTGGCTGCCGATCCGTAGAGATGCTCAACCATCTTGAGGCTTTTCTTGTCACACCTGACCGCAACCCACTAGTTGCCCTTAATTGTAAGGATTCCCTTTAGCACTGGTATCTTGACGATCTGGTAAACGTAGTGCACTACTGCTATGAATTTGGCCAGTATGGGGCAGCCTAGAATCATGTTATAGGCGGTCTCAAAATCTGTCACATCAAAGAGGATCTTTTCAGTGCGAAAGTTGTCCGGCGTGCCAAACGTGACCAGTAGCTCAATCCAGCCGAGTGGTACTAACGATGATCGTGGAGTTATGCCATGAAATGGCTCAGCTCTGTCCTCTATATCCGTTCCCCATGTTCTCTAGCGTCTTCGCAAAGATGAGGTTCAGCGAGCTACCCCCATCAACCAAGGTTCGACCAACCTTAACATTGACGATGGTGGGCTTGACCACCATGGGGTATCGCCCTGGATGTGGAACCGCAGATGGGTGATCTGACTGGTCAAAGGTGATTGGCACCTCTGACCATTTCAGAAACTTGGGGAGAGCTAGCGTGGCCAGGTTAACTTCTCTTTCAACTACCTTTTACTACCTCTTGGATTTGTACGCTGCAGATCGCCCAAAAATATATGTCAGCTTGTGATCAGCCCATGGTACTTGGGCTCGTCGTCCTTGGGCTTCTCCTTGGTTTGCTCGATTCTGTGCTTGGCGAGGATGGCCTTGAGCTTCTCTTGGACCTTTTTGCTGATCACCTAGCACTCATCGAAGTTATGTTTGTCCGTGTGATGGACTGTGCAGTACTTGTTCCCTCCACGACTCCGACCTTTGTTGTCACCTGTGTTGCGTGCTTTGCCCCTCTCAACCACGGCTATCGTGGAGTCACTCTTGTGTTCCTTCCCACGGTTCCTATTCTTCTTTGGCCTTCGCTTGGATGACTCAGGCTTGTCACTGTTAAGCTTGGGGTCATCGAGGTGATCTCAGGTTTCAGCGCGTATGGCATATTTGTCTGCCAACTCAAAGAGCTCCTTGGTAGTTCTGATCTTTCGAGTGATGAGCTTTCCTTTTAGCTCTCTATCCTTAACACCGTTCTCGAAGGCTAGAATGACTGCCTTGTATGACATGTCCGGTATCAGGTTGCGCTTGTTGCTGAATCATCAGATGAAGCCACACAACGACTCTCCTGGCTTCTGCACTACTCGATGTAGGTCGCTGCGCATTTCAGGGTGTTCATACGTGCCCTGAAAGTTGCCGATGAACTGGGCCCGCAATTCTGCCCATGATGATATCGACTGTGGTGGAAGGTTGAGTAACCAAGACCTTGCTACACCATCTAGAGTGGTGAGCAGGTAGTTGGCTATCACCTTCTCGTTTCCTACAACTGCTCTCATGATCGTAGTATAGATCTGCAGCTATTCAACGCGGTTGATTTTTCTTGTGTATTTTTTGACTGAGCCTAGTTTGAACTTGTCTAGCCATCTGACCACGCGCAGTGTGGGAGTGAATGCCTTACACCCCTCGTCAACATCTTCAGGGGTTGCCTGTCATTGCCATTTGCATGCCTCTCATCGAGGAGGGAATCGGTGGCGTCCTAGCGAACGGCCTCTTGAAGGTGGAGATTCACCTCGTCAGGCCCAACATGTAGGAGATTGGTCCCTTGAAGGTGGGGATTCGTCCATTTGTCACTCACAGTCTTAGCGGTCAAGCTCTTCCCTTTGGTCGTGAAGGACATCACGCAAATCTCGTCGGTTATGAGGAATGCGGTCTCAAAGATCTCTAGGTTGTCTCTGGTGAAGATTGGAGCGAGCTACCCTAAAGGTGCGATGGTTGGAGCTTGCCACCGCCGACCTTGCGACCTGGTAACTATCACGCGATGGTCCTGGCAGTTGGCTCCTGGCGCCCTGCTGGCTGGGGTGTCCGAATCTCAAGTGGCCACTCGAGCAGTATGGGCTTGCACTGCATCGAGTAGCATTATCATTTGGTCAAACACTAGAGTCATCTGATTACCTAGATTTAGTGGCGACAGAGATTTCAGTAGCATATGAGCGTACTGGACATTTGCCTCAGGGGTACTGAAGATGTCGCTGTTGCGGCTCTGATGGGACGCTGCTCCTAGGATGTAGCCAGGACCGGCGTTGTGGTCGTACTGTCGAAGAATCCGCTGTCTTTGAGCATCCGGCGCTCGCGGGTGGGGTGCCATAGGATTGTCATGGTCGAGTTGCTTTGACAGATTGGCCACAATCCCGGCCGTGGCAGCGGCGGTTAGATCTCACCAATGGTCTGCTGTGTTGGGAGCAACAGTGTTTGCATCCACCCGTGCTGCAATTGTTGTCGTGCCAAGATCTTGAGGCATGCGTGAGGGAATCTAATGTCCCTGACCACCTGCAGTGTCTATCTCTGGCTCCCTTTCTTGGGAAGTTCCGACAGTAGCGTCTTGTTGTCTCCAGCCATGAACATGTACCAACCTGTGCTACATCTTTGATTGCTGCTCTGGCTGTTGAGGCCATCGCTATCGTTGTCGCTCTCTGTCTCAACACACCTAAGGACGTTGGGCTCCATAGGGTCGAAGTCTATGAAGCCCACCTCTCGGCTTAGGTCCAAGGAGCGGGACTTGATAAAGCTGATGTGCCCAAGAATTCCACCTAGTCCCTATCAATATAGCATGCTCCTGAAGGCGATCTCATATCCAACTACTGGAGCCTGGTCGATGAAGACGGCTGTGCTGAAGTCTTTGTGGGGATTGGCGTCAGAGACCTTGCTACGAACACGCATTGAAGACATGTTTGATATGTACAAACAGCTGAAGGCCCCTATCTGGTGCGCTAACTATCAAAGGTTAGAAATCGACAATACACTTATGCTTCGGTACCTTCGAGATAGCAGGGTTAGATACGAAATCAGAGGCACAAATTTAGATAGGTTCAGGCCTCCGGACGGAGTAATACCCTACTCCTGTGTGGATGATTTATGAGGATGATGAATAGAGTACAAAGAGGGTTGCCTAGCTCTAGTTACAAGGAACTTGGGGATGGCTAATCTATATGGCTAAGGATGAACAAAGCGCAACTCGTCGGCTCTGGATGCTCTATTCGAAAAGGTCTTCTCGTTTGTTTAGCTCTGGATGGCTTGTAGTCTGAGAATTGCTTATCCTTTGATGGTGCCTACCCTCATCTTTATATAGTCGAGGTAGCCTTGGGTTGAGTTGTAGTCAGTTTGGAATACTGAATCGTGTTCGATGAGAAGTTTATCGTCCGTAATCTTCAGATCACATCCAAATTTCCTTATATGTCAGGCGTATTCGAGTAGGTTTTCTCGTAACGGGATCATGATCGAATCATTCCCTACATGAAGATATCCCCTCCGCATATATCTTATCCCAATGAACTGGGCCCGCGATATCCAGAGCTGCCTAATGCTTGCTTGAGCGTATACGGTATGATACTTGAGTTTTTGGTGCATGCCCATATCCCATATTTAGGTATTCAACAATGTCACCCATGATGTCAAGCACACTGTACGAATGCGCCATAGACCATGTCCATCGTGCGCATGCACTGTTTCATGGACCCAGTCTATATACCCGAGCCCACATGTCAGCCTCTATAGGATTTTTTGGATTTAATTTAATTTAGTTTATGATGTCATAATTTGTTTTTCCTTTAGAAAAATATTTCATCCAAAATTAAATTCGGTGCTGACATCACAGTGAGACATAAAGGTGATTTTCCATTAGAAAAGTAATTCCAATAATTTGGGTTTATCTATTTTCAGCCTTTTTCTTTTATTTCAAATTTTGAATAACTCATTCTCTCATACGAACTTCGACTGAGGTTATTCCAGTTTTTAAAAGTTTGAAAATTTGAGCTCTATTTAATGGTTAATTTTATTTAATTTTTGGAGTTAAGTTTGTTTTATTATTTATTGCTTTATTGCTCGTTTTGCGTAGACGTTGAAGTGCCTAAGTATTCGTAAGCGAGGGGCCAACCGAAGATCAAGGTCCAAAGTAGGATTCAAAGCTCTTCGAAGGTAAGTTGTGCTTTGATCATGTTAAATCCATGTTTTTAAAGATATATTGCTTTTAAACTATTGAATGCTAATTCAATTTATACTTGTTTCAATTAATTTGGGATTAGCTATTTATCCAAATTGAGTTATATCTACCTTGTCGTTTGTATGTCTTATTTCATTTGTCACTCTATTATGGTTATTAATTAATTAGTATCTATTTATTGACAATGTGAGTAGTTAGAACACGAATAGTTAGCTTAGCCATGCAATGAGTTATTGATATAATTTTGTGTGAAAAAGTTAATCTTGCTTAATGAAATATGGAACGCGTTTATGAATATTGTGTCAGGTGTTGTCACACAATGTTGTTGATGGTATGTAGTGCATGGTAAAATAACTGGGGTGGTAAAATGATTTAGACTGAGGCAAGTGACAAGAGTTATAATTTCATAGTGGGCCAATGTGGCATTTTGGCAGTTGCATTGTTTTTGATAATGGAAATTGATGGTAATAGTAATGGTAAATTTTTTTGTTAGTCTTACCTTGGTCAATTAAGAACTTAACCTCGCAAGTATTTGAATTGAGTCATTTATATAACCACATTTTTTTACTATCATTTCAATCTATTTATGCTATTCTTTTATAAATGTTGTTTTATTGTAAAATAGCCAATTCAGCCATTTATTTGGAATAAGCCATGCATATATTATATTAGACTTGCATTCTGTGCACAACTTATTGAGGTTTTATGTACTCATCCCTTGCAAAAACAAATCCCCAGTTAGAGTGGAGGCCACACCTATATACGAGGAGTTTTAGGAAGAAGCAAACAACTAGGGTGCGAATCTTATCAGTTACCTATGATAATTGAAAGATTACTATGAATAAATTATTTTCGCTACTGTTTTGTTTATTTTTAAGTCTTAGCCTTGTGTGGTGTACTCATGTAAGGTGGACCATAAGGTCATTCAACAAGTTATATCTAACATCCTAAAATTTGTCTTTAATATTATTTTATTGTTATTTGGGTACTTTGTGATTTTTTGAATTTATTGGATTTTTCTGGAATTTATTTTAAATCAAGTATATTGGCCTTTTGGAGAAAACTAATTATATATAGATAAAATTAATATTAAGTTTGACTAAAATATTTTATTTGAGTCCAAAATATCTCAAAGTATTTATGAGAATTTTCTTGAATTTTTACTAATATTTTTATTACTTAAAATTTAAACTAATTTTTGTAATTATTTTAAATCAAAAATCCGTGAAAAATAAAGAACAGTAATGGGCCAAGCCCATTTACTATGCGCTTACTGGCCCAGTTTCTAGAAGCTAAATATCATCGCCATTGAAGTTTGAATGGATGGCTGGGATTTGAAGATAAGATTGGAAACCCTAGCAAGACTTGATCATTGGATTGAGTTTGGATGGATTGGATTTAGTGCATCAGTAAAGGGTATTTTCTATCCACTACCGTTGGATGCTGCCGTCGACTCAGATTGCACCACGTCTCAAGGAATCGCATCTGTTGATCGCCAATCGGATAGTCGGAAGGAGTTCTTCGAGCCGCCATCGGAGTCCAAGTTCGACACGATTTGCGCTGCTATATAGACCTAGGGTTCCGATTTGAGTGTGTTTGCCAAGGCTATAAAAGGAGAGGCTTGTATCTTGAGGTTAGCTAGCTCTCGCCACACCTTTGCACTAAGCACCATCGCCAAAGAGGTCACTGTTGAAGCTTGCGTGCTTGCCGAAGTTTGTATTTGTGCCACCATTCGTTTTCATCAATTTGCGCCATCAACAAGTCGTTCCTCGCCGCATCAGTGTCAACTCCAGATTCGGAGTGTCGAGACGCACTGGTGCCACCAGATAATATCGACGGTTCGATGCTAGAACGCCATCAGGCTCGTCATCATCTTCGTGTCCGGTGAAGCTCCGCTGACGCACCGCCATCGACAAGGTTGGAGCTTTGTCATCCATCGAATCATCTTCGAACCACTAAGATTGAGGCATGTGGTCACGATAACAGTAAACTCCATCATCTTTTGTGTGCCATCCGATCTAAATCAATCTGTCGAGATGCTACCACATTGCTCGTGATTTATTGCTGTCCGATCTGTCTTCCACGGGTCGGATCGAGCCACACATTGCAGCCAATCAGGGTGTGTTGCGTGGCAGGCGTAGGCACCAAGGGGCATGGACTAGGTCCATGGTGAACTAGATCCAAACTGTGGATTAGGTGCATGGACCGAGGCCACGTGTCAGCCTCTAGCTGGCTCAGCTCTACACTGACGTCAGCCGATGCAATAAATCAGGTTTTTCAATAGAAAAATAATTCGGTTAATACGGTATTTTTCAGTTTTCTGGTTTTTATGACTTTTGAATCTTCCTTGAGCCCGTTCTCCCTCGTACGAGCTTTGATTGAGGTGATTCAAATTTCTCAAAATTTGTACAATTGAGATCTATCTAATGGTGAATTTTATTTGAGTTTTGAAGTTCATTTGCTCTCTATTTTTATTGTTTATTTGGCTTTCTTTCTCGATTCGTGCAGACGTTGAGTTCTACGACGCATCGGAGGAGGATCCATCAACTCAAGACCAAGGTCCAGAGCAAGAATAAGTGCTTTTATAAGGCAAGTTGTACTTTGATCATGTTAAACCCATATTTATAAAATTGCTATATTGTTTTACCATAATGCACATTATTTCGTGTGTACAATTGTTTTCAATTAAATTGGGACTTAGCTATTATACCAAATTGGTCTATACCCTACCTTGTCATTTGTATACCATGATCTATTGTCACCCTAGATTGGTTTTCTATAGTTGGTTAATATTAAAATCAACATGGGATAGCTAGACCGTATTAGTTGCTTAGATATGCCACGTCATCACATGTACCTAAATCATCAATGTTTAATCTTGACTAATGTAATATGGAACAATGATATGAACTTGTGTGTCATGTGAGGTCATACAATGAGATTAAGTTGTAGTGGCGAGGGATGTCACGCAACGATGTTGAATTGTTGATGGCACATGGTGCTTGGTAATCAACTTGGGTGGTTATCACTTAGATTGGGGCAAATGGCAAAGGGCAAGTGTGCCAAGGTGGGCTCGATGGGCAGAGAGTATGTGGAAGTCTTGCTTCGATCATCTTAAGGACTTAACTTTGTAAGACTTTAACCTGAGTTAATCGTGCAACCATATGTCTGGTATGGGACAGTCTAGCTAATTAATTTGCAATGTCTTAGCTTTGGTACTATTAATGGCAGTGTGAGTCCCGAGTTATGGATCAACTCACATGACGCAAGAGGGGGCCCTGGATGTGGTAACCAGATCCACTAGTGTTGAAACCTTAGTGGGTAGTACTGGGTTAAGGCAGTGTATTGTTTAGGCTTTGTCATGATCTCTCTGCCGACACAACAAAGGAAGTATGTCAATAGCTTAGCAACAAGAGATGATCATGTCATGTGGGTAAAGTGCATAATCTCTGTAGAGTGTAAATCTGTTCGGATAGCCGTGCTCGTAGTATTGAGCAATTCTCAGGAATTACAGTCAAGGGTTAGTTTAATTAAATGGAAACTTGGTTGGGATGGTAGGTTGCCATACGGATGGATAGAAATTTGACTTAGGATTAGAAACTTGGTTTGCTTGAGAAATGTTGAATCTATCTATTACTGTTATTTGTTTTACTGTCTTTTCAATCTATCTATTGTATTCATTTACAAATGCTGCTTTATTGTAAAATAGCCATGTTAGTCATTCCCTTGGAATAAGTTGTCAATATATGTGGGACCCCAGATTTACCATTCGGAATCTCCTGTGTATTTCCGTACTAGTCCCAGATCAGTTGCTAGTACACACAGTGAAGCAGTGATAATCATAACGTAATGAGCTAAGTAATTGCATAAATATAAAGTACTAGCCACATGGCTATTTATTACATTTCCAGGTCACATGACCTGAGTTCATAGCAGCGCAAACAAATAACAGAAGGATAAAACCCAAATGACACCACAGGCGACGACTAGGAGCGCGAGCTTAGTTATCCTGGTAACCTTCATCAAACCCCTCGGTATAGAATTCTTCATCTTCAACTGCGTCCTGGTAGTTCTTTGATGACAAAATTTTTGTGTAGCATGTGAGTACAAACGTACTCCGCAAGTCTAGGAAAATGCAACATGTAGGGCTTTCCAAGGAAAGGCTTAATAGGGTTCTTTTGCATAAAGCCAAGTTTCATCAAACCATACATAATAATAATTTTCACAATGCACATTTTAACAATTATTTTAACAATTGAATTATTTAATATTCTAGTGAAGGTTCTATCCACCATCACTAGTATAAAGGCTCTATCCGCCACATTTAAAAGATTAAGGCAAACCAACTCATGACTCCATCCGTCATGATCAAAACAGGTTCCATCTACCTGATTGGCTCAATCCGCCAAATAAATATCCGAGAGTTCTATCCACTCCCGAATCCCAAAATAAAACATCAGTTATTTTTAAAACCAAAACCAAGTCTACCAGTATGAAAGCATTCTTCGCTTTGCCCTTGACCGTAGGCACGGCTATTCGAATAGTTTTAACTCTGCAGAGGTGTACAGCTTTACCCACAAGACATGATATTCTCTTAATGCCAAGCTATTAACACACTTCCTTGGGTGTGCCGGCTGAGATATCATGACAAGGCCTTTACAATGTATACGCCTAACTCGACTCACCCGCTGAGGTTTCACCGCTATTAGGGTTCCATCCGCCCAGTATAGAAGCCCCCTCTTGCGCCGTGTGGGAAAATACAACCTGCCTCCATCCGGCACCCACATTCCATCATTTGGTGAGTCTAAGTTAGATTTCTACAAATTATTCAGCCAGGTCAGAGCCCATATTGACATGTGGTTGCACGGTAATGCTTAGAATGGGCAGTCATAAGCGTCGGTCCTTAAATTGATTAGGGCGGCTTTCACAAACCAGAACCAGTGCTCCATCCACACCCACGTGACAAACCATTCCGCCCCAATCTAAACCATTTTTATTTTATTTTTATTTTGCAATCACAACAGCAATCTCTTTGCTACAGTTTCAATAAAACACATTTCAACAACATTTTCAAAGCAACCCATCCATAGGTATTTTAACCAATTCCGCAGCTAAGCTCATCTAACGCACTACACAAAATATATCTCAACCTAATATGATCATGATATATCACAGCAACCTAGGGTTACAAATGAACATGGATTTCAACATCAAGGTGGTATTATCAATTCGGATTAACTACCAATCTATATTTAACATCATCTTTATATAAATAGCAATGCATGTTGTAAAACTTTTGTAAAACATTTGCAAACCATAGGATCAATGTGCGCAAAGAAGACTTGCCTTCGTCGACGAGGTGCGCTGCGTTACTCTGAAAGTCTTCTCCTTCGTTGGTGACTACGGCAGCTTCTTCGACTACGCGCAAAACGGTGCATAAAAAGAATAAAATAAATTAAACAGAAACTAAAAATTATAATAAAAATACTAGCAGATAGAGGATGAATTTATATGAATTTAGCAATTGGAATCACTTGATTCAGAGTTACGACGGAGGAGAAACAATTGTTTGAATTGTCAAAATCCTGAAAATTGGAAAACCGAGGAATATTCCTTTGGAATCTTTCTTTTTACTGGATTGCTGATTTTCTTCCCTCACTTACGCGTGGGCCCCACTCGTCATTGGCTCAAAGCTTTTTCTCAAGAGCTCTGTAACAGAGAACAATGGAGGGAGCAACGAAGGCAATGGAGGGAGGTCCAAGGAAGAGAGGGGGAAGGAACTCCGGTGGGCGGTGGTGGAGGGCGCCACCGGCGGCGTCCGTCCGACGGCCGACGGCAGCCAGTGTGACGCCAAGAATCGCTAAGAGCAAGGCGCAAAGCGTGCAGGAGGCGCGCATGGAAGCGGCGGCCGGCTGAACTCAAAGGCGAACCGAGAGGCGGCGCGGAGGAGGCAAGGCGGCACGAAGGCCGGGAGCACATCGGCCAGCGGCGGCAAGGCACGGCGAAGCCACTACGACAAGAAAACCGGCGACCAAAAACTAGCCGTCGGCATGACGTTCAAACTCATCCGAAAATGCAAAATTTCTCGAAACTAAGGTGAGCACGGTGTAGCTAGCATCAAGGGGAGTCTACGGGTGCAAGGAATTGAATTAGTTCGTACCCAATCGGAAGAAATCGACGACAAATGGAGCAACGGTCGACGACGAACAAACTCGAAATCCGAGGTCAAACTGCAACGAAAATCAAATCCGATTGAATGGTTGTGTTCCTGGAAGCAAGGGGCACAAAGTGACATGGTTGGTTTGTCAAGAAACTCATCGGAGCAAGAGATGGCTCACCGGTGTCTTTGGAGAACGCCGGACGTCGTTTTTGCACTATTCCGGAGAGATTGTGTAGAGAGGCTATAAGGGGAAGTGAGCACGGGGTAGAGGACGCCGAGACGAAGAGTTGAGAGGTGGAAGCTCGTCGTTTCGTTGAGAAACGGCCGAGTTATGGAGGTTTTAGTGCAAAACGGTTTCTAGTCAATTAATCAAATTCCGGCGGGTTAAAAGATGAATGGTCATGAAAAATGGGTTCTCCTTGTCTCTCTCTTCGCAATGGATCCAACCACGCATGATTTGGTAGAGGAAATGAGAAGTTACGATGATTTGAATTTGGAGGGCCATGAACGGAAGAAGAATCATGCTCTGGAAGTGGCTGGCTGTAGGTGGAAGGAGATGAACAGTGACATGCCACGTGTCGCTTTCTCACTGGTTGGAAGAAATGAAGAGACAAAAGCGCGAAGAATAAAATAGTAAAAATGATCTAAAAATCTTGGAAAAATTTGTAAAAATACTAGAGATTATTTGGAACCCAATAAAATTAGTTGCACTAAATTTTGATGAATTTTGGAATTTAGATTATTCCGGAACAAATATACTGAATTTGATGAAAGACCGCGAGAGATAAAATAGCAAATAGATTCTAAAAATCTTGGAACAATTCCCAAAATCATTTTGGAATATTTTGAACCTAATGCAATAGGTTTTAGGATTTTTAGAGCATTTTGGAACTCGGGTGAAATTTCGAAATAGGACCGAATTGAGAATTTTGACTTTGTGGACGATAAAGATTGAACTTCAATTTCAGATGTATATGGATGCCAGGTTAATTAGAACATCGAGGAAAATCCAAAATTTAAATTAATTAATTTTAAATTAGCTTTAGGCAAAAGATCGAAATTGGGGATGTTACAAACCTACCCCCTTAGAGAGAATCTCGTCCCCGAGATTCGGACGGAGAAGGAAAAAGTTTAGGAAACTCTGCTCTCAGATCCTCTTCTCACTCCCATGTTGCTTCTTTTTCGGAATGGTTGCTCCATTGAACTTTGCAAAACCTGATCACTCGGCTTCTGGTTCGACGTTCAACTTCATCCAAGATTTTGACTGGATATTCTGGATATGACAGGTCTTCTTTTAATTCCATCTCTTCATATGGCATCTGATGCTCCGGTACTCTGAGACATTTCTTCAACTAATATACATGGAAGACATCATGCACATCTGATAATTGCGGTGGAAGCTCCAACTTGTAAGCAACTTCTCCTCTTCTGGCTGCCACTAGAAATGGACCGATGTAGCGAGGTGCAAGCTTCCCACTTACTCTGAAACGACGCATTCCCTTTAGAGGTGAAACCTTAAGATACACATGATCACCAGGTTTAAAGCTTAATTCCCGGCGACGATTGTCAACATAACTTTTCTGCCTTGACTGGGCCGTCTTCAAATTCTCACGGATCACTCTGACTTGCTCTTCGGCTTCTTTCAGAATCTCAGGTCCAATTATTTGTCCACTCTCTGTCTCTTTCCAATATAAGGGTGTTCGGCATTTTCTCCCATAAAGAGCTTGAAAAGGTGCCATCTTTAGACTTGACTGGTAACTGTTGTTGTAGGAGAATTCTGCATATGGTAAATTCTGATCCCAAAAACCTCTATAGGTCAAAGCATAAGCTCTCAACATATCTTCTAGTATTTGGTTTATCCTTTCCGTTTGACCATCTATCTGAGGATGGTAAGCAGTACTGAAGTTTAGGTTTGTGCCCAGAACCTCATGCAACTTCTGCCAAAACCTCGAGGTAAACTGAGAACCTCGATCTGACACGATCTTCTTTGGCACACCATGCAAACATACAATTTTGGCCATGTATAGCTCTGCGAGTTTATCACCGGAATATGTTGTCTTCACAGGAATAAAGTGTGCAACCTTAGTTAATCTATCCACAATAACCCAAATAGAATCATAACCAGATTTGGTTCTAGGAAGCCCGGTAATGAAATCCATTCAATCTCCTCCCATTTCCAAACAGGAACTTGCAAGGGTTGTAACAATCCTGCTGGTCTCTGGTGTTCTGCTTTTACCAGCTGACATATATCACATCGTGCTACAAAATCAGCAACTTCTCTTTTCATATTGGACCACCAATATTTTTCCTTCAAATCCAAGTACATCTTCGTACTTCCCGGATGAATAGAGTAAACAGAATCATGAGCCTCCTTCAAAATTACATCTTTAATCTCTTTTTGATTAGGGACTACTATTCTTTTCCCGAACCAAACAGTACCTTTCTCATCTTCAGAAAATTCAAGAAATTTTCCTCTCTTCATACCATCTTTTAGGTCTGTGATACCACTATCATTCTTTTGAGCCTCTCTGATCTGATCTTCCAGGGTTGATTGTACTACAACATTAAAAATACATCCTTCATTTACCAACTCCAAGTTGAGACGTTGGACTTCTTCATAGAGTACTGGCTGACTTTCTTGAACCATAACGTTGTTGCAATAACTTTTTCTGCTCAATGCATCCGCAACAACATTAGCTTTTCCGGGATGATAATGGATACCAATATCATAGTCTTTAACTAATTCCAACCATCTTCTCTGCCTCAAATTGAGATCTGGCTGAGTGAAAATGTATTTTAAACTCTTATGATCTGTATAGATCTCACATCGATTCCCAATCAAATAATGCCTCCAAATCTTGAGGGCATGCACAACTGCAGCTAACTCTAGGTCATGGGTTGGATAGTTTTCTTCATGGGGTCGCAGTTGTCTTAAAGCATAAGCTATGACTTTACCTTCTTGCATCAAAACACATCCGAGACCTTGCTTTGAGGCATCGCAGTAAACTTCAAAATCCTTATGAATATCCGGCAATACAAGCACGGGTACTGAAGTTAACCTCTTCTTCAATTCCTGAAAACTCTGTTCACACGACTTAGTCCATTCAAATTTCTTCTCCTTCTTAAGCAACTGAGTGAGCGGTCTTGCTATCTTGGAAAAACCTTCAATAAAACGCCGATAATATCCTGCTAGGCCAAGAAAACTTCTGATATCTGGAACAGATTTGGGTTGCTCCCAACTAAGCACGGTCTTCACTTTAGCAGGATCAACTGCTACTCCTTCAGCCGAGATGACAAGACCCAAGAAAGCTACTTCCTTCAACCAAAAATCACATTTACTGAATTTAGCATAAAGCTGATGCTCTCTGAGCTTTTCCAAAACTATCCTCAAATGATCCCCATGTTCTTTCTTATTCTTTGAATAGATAAGAATGTCATCAATAAAAACGACAACAAACTTATCTAAAAACTTCATAAACACCTTATTCATCAGATTCATGAAATATGATGGTGCATTTGTTAATCCAAAGGACATCACTATAAACTCGTACAGTCCATATCGGGTGGTGAAAGCTGTCTTCGGAATATCTTCTTTTCTTATCTTAAGCTGATGATACCCTGACCTTAAGTCAATTTTTTAGAATACCTTAGCTCCTTTTAACTGATCAAACAGATCATCGATCCTTGGCAACGGATACTTATTCTTAATTGTGACTTCATTCAAAGATCGGTAATCTATGCACATTCTCATACTACCATCCTTTTTCTTCACAAAGATTACTAGGGAACCCCAAGGTGATGAACTTGGTCTTATAAATCCTTTCTCCTGTAGTTCTTCAATCTGTTTCTTCATCTCTGCTAACTCATTAGCAGGTAGCCGGTATGGTCTTTTTGAGATAGGAGCTGTACCAGGTGCTAACTCAATTATGAACTCAACATCTCTGTCCGGCGGCATTCCAAGCAAATCATTTGGGAATACAGCCGGGTATTCTTTTACTATAGGCACATTTTCCAAAGATGTACCTCTTAGATGGTTCAGGGTACTACCCCCCTTAGAGGAAAGATTAGATAGGAACTCCACTCGAATTCCCTCAGGACTAGTAAGGGAGATAGCTCTACTAGCACAGTTTATCTGACCCTTGTACTTGGTTAACCAGTCCATTCCAAGGATTACCTCTATTCCCTTTGATGAGGACATCACCTCCATGGATACAGCCACATCTACACATCAATTTGAACCCGTTGCTATTATACAAGGACCGGTTACTCGAGCTCGCGCACGATAGTTTAATCATCAGGTGAATGCGTTCCTAAACCTGCCCATTAGTGATAACATGAATGGGATGCTATTTAATACTTGTGGTGATTTGATTGTACATAAGAACAATGGAGAAGGACCCTCATGGACCAAAGTTGGGCCAAAGATCAAGTTCAAGTCGGATTGGAAAGAGAAGCTCAAGTTCGAGTCCAGTTCGGCCTCTCCAACAGCCTTGACTTCAAAATATCATAACTTTCAATTCCGAAGGTTTCTGGAGGCCCATGAGTACACGTTTGAAAGATCTCGGAGTCTACTTTCCAAAGGATCTAGCCTCACCTCGAAACTCCTTCAGATGCGTCCGGAACCTGCCAAATATGACACATTGCTTTTTTAGTCCGAGTTCGACTCCAGTTCGGCCTCACCAATAGAGCTGAGTTCAAAATGCCATAACTTTCGATTCCTGAGGTTTCTGGAGGATCATGAGTACACGTTTGAAAGATCTCGGAGTCTACTTTCCAAAGGATCTAGCCTCACCTCAAAACTCCTTCAGATGCGTTCGGAACCTATCAAATACCACACATTACTTTTTCAGTCCGAGTTCGAGTCCAGTTCGGCCTCACCAACAGCGCTGACTTCAAAATGCCATAACTTCCGATTCCAGAGGTTTCTGGAGACCCATGAGTATATGTTTGAAAGATCTCGGAGTGTACTTTCCAAAGGATCTGGCCTCACCTCAAAACTCCTTCAGATGCGTCCGAAACTACCAAAAACTACACGTTGCTTTTTCAGTCCGAGTCAAACTCTAGTCAAAGTAGGCTTGGTGATTTGAATTTGAGTTGTATTAGATCTCCTATGTTTTGGACGACCCCCTCCTACTCCCCTAGTATAAATAACCACCCAAACCCTCATCTAGGACTTGGGTTTTGTTTTGTTATGTCTAGCCTTTGCTACATATCGATAATCACGCGTGTCGGATAGACCACCTGCTTTATCATTACAGAACCCCACTGTTTGTGATACTTTCAGATCTGATCTTAATATATATTTGCCAATTTAGTTGGTTGTTCATGTTGTTCTTGCTATGTTCTTCGATTGCTTGCAGGAACAAGGACCTTCGTGGTTAGGTTGATCGCGTCTCGGCGAGATCAATAACGATCTAGAGTTGGTGTATCGATCGCTAAGGCGCAACGTCCTGGATGGTTGTAGTCGGGCCGTCAACGTCGATTCCCTACCAAATCGATAGTTACCCTCCTCTCATCAAAAGATCGGGACCAATGCTTCTATCACCCTTAGTATCCAATAATATTAAGTTCGCTAGGAACTTTACCCCTTTTATAATTATATCCATTTTTGGACAAATAGCAGTTGTTCTTAGTTCTTTACCAGGGGATTGAACTAATAAGGGATTTCTAAGCTGAGCTGTATCCCATCCATGCTTTCTAACCAAATATTCTGATATGAAGGAATGTGTTGCACCCGAATCAAATAAAACTGAAGCAGGAACTGAATTGACGAAGAACTTACCATATACCATATCCGGTGCATCCTGAACTTCTTCCGCCGTGACGTGATTCACACGTCCTCTTCCAACGGTGCGAGGAGTACGCGGCGTCTGCGGCGTTTCTTTCCCTTGAGCTGGTGCAGGTGCGCGGATTGGTGTAGTCCCCAAGTTGAATCAAACAGGGGTTATCGCTTGACGCTTCTGGGGACAGTTATTAGCATAATGTCCCATCTCTCTGCAGTTAAAGCATTGGACTCCTGCAGTTGCTGTGTTGCTCTTCTGAACTTGACTTCCTGCATTGCTAGCAGAGGCTTAAGCAATCTGACGAGGTGCGGACATTGGGGTCCTAGAAGTATTGGGGACCGGCTGCTTTCCGCTTGAGGTTTGGAAGAAACGGGTTTGGAGCTCTCGGCACCATGCTGCGTTTGAAACATCATCTTCCTCTTTCTTGATTCAAACAACTGACGCTGAGCATCCTCTTGGATCAAGGCCTTATTCACCATGTGCTGGAATGAAGGAAAATCATTTGACACTAGCTGCACTTTGATATTAGGGTCAAGACCCTCCATAAAGTGCCAGATTTTTGCCTCGTCAGTGGCAACATCCTCCATAGCATATCGAGATAGCTGGGTGAACCGATTCAGGTATTCTGAGACTAAAAGGTTTCCTTGCTGCAGCTTGTGAAACTCACGCCTCTTCATTTCCACAATCCCCTTGGGAATATGGGTAGCCCGAAAAGCTTCCACAAATTCATTCCAAGTGATGTTCTGGGCTTCCTCGTGGGCAGCGAGGTAATTTTCCCACCAACTTGTGGCAGTTCCTTTCAGCTGATGAGAGGCATATAAAACACTCTCATATTCATCACACTGAGCCAAGTATAACTTCCTCTCAACTTCTTTGAGCCAGTCATCTGCTTCCAACGGATCAACAGATCCAGCAATCGTCGGGGGTCTAGTCCTCATGAACTCCCCAAATTTAGACTGGGGCGGCTGGGCTGCGACCTGAGCTGGGACGACTTGGGGCTGATTAAGGGTGTTCTGCGCTAAGGCCTGAAGTATCTACAGTTGCATAGCCATCATCTGCTCCATGCTGGGTGGTTGAGCTGGCGGTGGGGGCGGCACTTAGTTCTGCTGCGCTGGAGGTGGAGGTACTTGGTCATTTTCATTGAACTGCTGCTGTACAAGAACTTCATCTTGTATCTGTACTCTTCCACGGCCACGACCACGACCTCCTCTCCTTCCTCTACCACGACCTCTGCCTGGGTTCTCCATCTTCAGTAGAGAGCTAGAAAAGTACGAGAAAATAGGGGAAAGCAAAGATAAGGAAACAGGGGACTAAACAACATCCACCGAAACAAAAACACAACAAAAGAAAGGAAACTCCAACTGAAATCTTTATTTAAACCAAAATAGCCTTTTTAAAAAAAAATGGCTGTATCACAAATGCATAGAAGCACGATATAGTCCATCGCACAACTTATTCATCGTTCTAAACGTGAACACAAAGATGGACACTACTGGCCAAGACTAACTACTCCCTTGGGTCCTCCTCACTCCTGCTACGGGATGGACTAACATCCCAGGAAGGTCCGCGACGTACAGACTTGCGCGCAATCCTTCTTATCAATGGACCATGGCGATGCATCACCTGCGGGGCATCTGGGGTCAAATCCTGAGACGGAAGCTCCTCTCCAACAGGTACTGAAGGCGGTGCTACCGGTTGTGCCTCCTGCACAAGGGCTGGTGGAAGTGGAACTGCTGCTCGCTGAGCTTCCTTAAGTTGACGGTTTTCTTCCCTTGCTGCAGCTAACTCCCTGCGCACGTCCTGGAGCTCACGAGAGATGTGAACATAGGCGTCATCCTGCGCCCGGATGAACGAACCCATGCGCACAATCGTCGGGTCAGACTCCAAGCTCCGGAACTGGTTGTGACTCCTCCCAACCTGGTGTCGGGGAAAGAGCCGATACGGGGTGTCATCCAGCTGAACACGATAACTCTCACCCAAGTGGATGAGAGCCTCCCTAGCAGCATCCTGAAGCGCATCTCCAAGCATCAGTCGTTCCGAGGTGAAGTAGAAGGGACGGTCTTCTGCATTTGGACTCCTAGCGTAGACCAGCAACCTGACTTTCCACATGTTGTAGCCAATGCTGGGCACTGCGGTGCATCGATATTCTGGTCGATGGGGAAATCCCAACTCCTGGAGCATCAAAGAAAGCTTCTCACAAAAACCTCCAGCTGATGCGGCAAAGGTGGTGTAAACCGACATCTACAAATTTTGAAACGGGACAAGATCAGCAAACAAATTTTAAATAGGAGATGAGGTAAGGACAAGATGCTAGGACAGAAAAGATAGAAGCAGAGGAACTTAAAATTTTATAAGTATATTTTTATAAAAATGTTAAATCCTTAAGGCTTTGCCATTCGAACTAAGTCACGTCCTACAGTCATTCTGGCTCTGATAACACCTCTGTGGGACCCCAGATTTACCATCCGGCATCTCCTGTGTATTTCCGTACTAGTCCCAGATCAATTGCTAGTACACACAGTGAAGCAGTGATAATCATAACCAGAACAGAACGAAGTAATTGCATAAATATAAAGTACTAGCCACATGGCTATTTATTACATTTCCAGGTCACATGACCTGAGTTCATAGCAGCGGAAACAAATAACAGAAGGATAAAATCCAAACGACACCACAGGCGACGACTAGGAGCGCGAGCTTAGTTATCCTGGCAACCTTCATCAAACCCCTCGGTATAGAATTCTTCGTCTTCAACTGCATCCTGGTAGTTCTCTGATGACAAAATTTTTGTGTAGCATGTGAGTATAAACATACTCCGCAAGTCTAGGAAAATGCAACATGTAGGGCTTTCCAAGGAAAGGCTTAATAGGGTTCTTTTTGCATAAAGCCAAGTTTCATCAAACCATACATAATAATAATTTTCACAATGCACATTTTAACAATTATTTTAACAATTGAATTATTTAATATTCTAGTGAAGGTTCTATCCACCATCACTAGTATAAAGGCTCTATCCGCCACATTTAAAAGATTAAGGCAAACCAACTCATGACTCCATCCGTCATGATCAAAACAGGTTCCATCTACCTGATTGGCTCAATCCGCCAAATAAATATCCGAGAGTTCTATCCACTCCCGAATCCCAAAATAAAACATCAGTTATTTTTAAAACCAAAACCAAGTCTACCAGTATGAAAGCATTCTTCGCTTTGCCCTTGACCGTAGGCACGGCTATTCGAATAGTTTTAACTCTGCAGAGGTGTACAGCTTTACCCACAAGACATGATATTCTCTTGATGCCAAGCTATTAACACACTTCCTTGGGTGTGCCGGCTGAGATATCATGACAAGGCCTTTACAATGTATACGCCTAACCCGACTCACCCGCTGAGGTTTCGCCGCTATTAGGGTTCCATCCGCCCAGTATAGAAGCCCCCTCTTGCGCCGTGTGGGAAAATACAATCTGCCTCCATCCGGCACCCACATTCCACTATCTGATGAGTCTAAGTTAGATTTCTACAAATTATTCAGCCAGGTCAGAGCCCATATTGACATGTGGTTACACGGTAATGCTTAGAATGGGCAGTCATAAGCGTCCGTCCTTAAATTGATTAGGGCGGCTTTCACAAACCAGAACCAGTGCTCCATCCGCACCCGCCTGACAAACCATTCCGCCCCAATCTAAACCATTTTTATTTTATTTTTATTTTGCAATCACAGCTGCAATCTCTTTGCTACAGTTTCAATAAAACACATTTCAACAACATTTTCAAAGCAACCCATCCATAGGTATTTTAACCAATTCCGCAGCTAAGCTCATCTAACGCACTAAACAAAATATATCACAACCTAATATGATCATGATATATTACAGCAACCTAGGGTTACAAATGAACATGGATTTCAACATCAAGGTGGTATTATCAATTCGGATTAACTACCAATCTATATTTAACATCATCTTTATATAAATAGCAATGCATGTTGTAAAACATTTGCAAACCATAGGATCAATGTGCATCAAGGAGACTTGCCTTCATCGACAAGGTGCGCTGTGTTACTCTGAAAGTCTTCTCCTTCGTTGGCGACTACGGCAGCTTCTTCAACTACGCGCAAAACGGTGCATGAAAAGAATAAAATAAATTAAATAGAAACTAATAATTATAATAAAAATACTAGCAGATAGAGGACGAATTTATATGAATTTAGCAATTAGAATCACTTGATTCGGAGTTACGACGGAGGAGAAACAATTATTTGAATTGTCAAAATCCTGAAAATTGGAAAACCGAGGAATATTCCTTTGGAATCTTTCTTTTGACTGGATTACCGATTTTCTTCCCTCACTTACGCGTGGGCCCCACTCGTCATTGGCTCAAAGCTTCTTCTCAAGAGCTCAGAATAGAGAACAATGGAGGAGCAACGAAGGCAATGGAGGGAGGTCCAAGGAAGAGAGGGAAGGAACTCCTAGCTAAGCGGTGGCGGAGGGGCGGTGACGGATGTCCGTCCGGCCGTGAAAGCAAGGCGCCAAGAATCGCTAAGAGCAAAGCGCAAAAGCGTGCAGGAGGCGCAAGATGGAAGCGGCAATGACGGGCTCGGACGGCGAAGCAAGAGGCGGCGCGAGGAGGCAAAAGGCGGCGCCAAGGCCAGAGCACATCGGCCCGGCGGCAAGGCACAGGCGGCCACTACGACAAGAAAACCGGTGACCAAAACTAGCCGTCGGCATGACGTTCAAACTCATCCGAAAATGCAAAATTTCTCGAAACTAAGGTGAGCACGGTGTAGCTAGCATCAAGGGAGTCTACGGGTGCAAGGAATTTAATTAGTTCGTACCCAATCGGAAGAAATCGATTTACGAAGCTGAGCTACGGTCGACGACGAACAAACTCGAAATCCGAGGTCAAACTGCAACGAAAATCAAATCCGATTGAATGGTTGTGTTCCTGGAAGCAAGGGGCACAAAGTGACGTGGTTGGTTTGTCAAGAAACTCACCGGAGCAAGAGATGGCTCGCCGGTGTCTTTGGAGAATGCCGAACGTCGGTTTTTGCACTATTCCGGAGAGATGGTGTAGAGAGGCTGTAAGGGGAAGTGACCACAGGGTAGAGGACGCTGAGACGAAGAGTTGAGAGGTGGAAGCTCGTCATTTCATTGAGAAACGGCCGAGTTATGGAGGTTTTAGTGCAAAACGGTTTCTAGTCAATTAATCAAATTCCGGTGGGTTAAAAGATGAATGGTCATGAAAAATGGGTTCTCCTCGTCTCCCTCTTTGCAATGGATCCAACCACGCATGATTTGGTAGAGGAAATGAGAAGTTACGGTGATTTGAATTTGGAGGGCCATGAACGGAAGAAGAATTGTGCTCTGGAAGTGGCTGGCTGGAGGTGGAAGGAGATGAACAGTGACATGCCACGTGTCGCTTTCTCACTGGTTGGAAGAAATGAAGAGACAAAAGCACGAAGAATAAAATAGTCAAAATGATCTAAAAATCCTGGAAAAATTTCTAAAAATACTAGATATTATTTGAAACCCAATAAAATTGGTTTCATGGAATTTTGATGAATTTTGGAATTTAGATCATTCCGGAACGAATATACTGAATTTGATGAAAGACCGCGAGAGATAAAATAGCAAATAGATTCTAAAAATCTTGAAATAATTCCCAAAATCATTTTGGAATATTTGGAACCTAATGCAATAGGTTTCAAGATTTTTAGAGCATTTTGGAACTCGAGTGAAATTTCGAATAAGGACCGGAATTGAGAATTTTGACTTTGTGGACGATAAAAGATTGAACTTCAATTTCAGATGGATATGGATGCCAGGTTAATTAGAACATCGAGAAAAATCCAAAATTTAAATTAATTAATTTTAAATTAGCTTTATGCAAAAGACCGAAATTGGGGATGTTACAATATGGTTATGTTAGAATTGTATTCTGTGCACAACTTGTTGAATACTTTATGTACTCACTCTTGCCACCACCGACATCACCATTTGAGGAGCTCATATCATCTTGGAGGAGTACCATGAAGAGACGAATGCTTAGGGTGCGAGCCTTGTCAGTTGTTTATCGTATACTGAGGGGTTATCTACGTCTTCATTCCGTTGCAGTTCAATTTGTTCTTCAGCCTTGTGAGGTATAGTCATGTAAGTTGACTATAAGGTCATACAATTAGTAATATTTAATATATGATATATTTTATCTTATTTCCATTGTGTATGATTGTGATATTTACTTATGTTGAGCCTGTGTGCACTAGCGTGATCCTGGACTAGTGCAGTATACACAGAGGGTTCGGATTTGCAGATTCGGGTCCCAACATTATATTTAATTTGATAAAGTCTTATTTATGTTATTATTAAGTATGATTGTGATATTCATCTATGTTGAGCCTATGTGCACTAGCATGATCTTAGACTAGTGCAGAATGCACAGATGGTCTAGATTTGTATAATCAGGTCCTGACAAAAGTCTATAGCATGAAGAAGAGCTATTCCAAGGTAAGTTGTTCTTTGATCATATTAAACCTAGTTTTGCAAATGCTATGTTGTTTAATATTACTATATGATATTTTATACTTAGAACTATTTTTAAACAGTTTAGGATCTAGTTATTCTACCCAATTGGGTTATTCCTACCTTGTCATTTGTATGTCATGATTATTTGTCACCCTAGGATGGTTCACTATTAGTTGGTTGCTAATAGATACCAACACGGGATTGTTAGACCATGTGTAGTTGCTTAGCTATGCCACGTTTAACTCTCATCTTTTGAAAGTTCAAATCAGTCTTGACTAACGGAATATGAAACATATTTATGAAAGGGTGTGTCATGTGTTGTCACACAATGATATTGAGTTGTTGATGGCATGTGTTGCACGATAATCAACTAGGGTGGTAAAATGATTTAGATTGGGGCATGTGGCAAGGGCTGTGAGGTGTGGTGCACTTGTGTGGCACTAGGTTGACATGATGTCTTATGAGTGTTGTGAGGTGATTTTATGAGTGAATTGTTGGAAGTCTTGCCTCGGTCAAGTCTTTGAACTGAGCCAAACATGTAACCACATGTCTAAAATCGGATGGACCTAACTAAGCTACCGATTCTTGACATGTGATGCCTTAGCTGGGATAACCAAACTATGTGTGCGGTTAAGAGGAAGTGTGTTGCTATGGCCACATATCTATCCTATGATAAGACCCGATCCTATTCTTCTGCTTCGTGTGAGGAAGGAATGGTGAGTCCGGCTTATCGGGAGGATCAGTGTCCGAATGAACTTTTCAAAATATTTTGTTATGATCCACTGGCCATACTTCGATGGATATGTGAAAATGCATGACAATATAGTTTGATCATATCATGTGGGTAAAGTGCGTAACATCTGTAGAGTGTAAATCTATTCGGATAGCCGTGTTTGTGGTATGGGACAACGCTCAGGAATTATAGTCAAGGATAAGATTTTACAAAATAAAACTTGAGAAGGGAGGCTATGTGCCATTGGAAAGTTTGGAAATGGACTAGGGCTGATTAAGAAATACTTGAAAATTACTTATTATTATTTGTTTTACTGTTATTTCAATCTACTTACTGTATTCATTTGAAAATGCTACTTTAATGCAAAATAACCATATTAGCCATTCATTGGAATAAGTCTTACATATAGTTATATTAGATTTGTATTCTATACACAACTTGTTGACTTCTTTATGTACTCACCCTTACCGAACAAAATTATCAATTGAAGATGTGTATACACTAGCTCTGGATGAGGAGTACTAGAAGGAGACGAATGTCTAGGGTGAGAGCCTTGTCAGATGCCTGTGGCATACTAAGGGGTTTATCTATATTTTCTTTCCACTGCAGTTTTAATATTTATAGTTTAGCCTTACGTGGCTTAGTCATGCAAAGTTGGCCATAAGGTCACTCAACATGCTTATATTTAATAATGAATTCTTTTATTATGTTTCTGCTTTGTATGATTGTGATATTCATCTATGTTGCCATGTGTGCAGTAGCATGATTCTGAACTAGTACGATATACATAGAGGGACTGAATTTACATATTCGGGTCCCGATAGATCAATTTCTAGAACGGATTGTGATATTATATGGACTATTGTTTGTTGGGAACCATCTATATTAGTAGGACTTTAGATCTAGATCTGTTTCACTGGTTCACTCGAGCTAAGCTCTTCACACTCTCAAGTTGGAGGCAATTTGGTACAAAAAGACTAAGTGATATCAAAAGAAAAGAAGCTATTAAGAGTTTATCTTTTGAAGATCCAAGATTAGTATTTGGTTCTAATTGGTTGCAAGCATACCTTCTTTTACTGTAAATCTAGTTGATGAGAGAAAATATGGACTAGAGTATGATCTATTAATTGATATTAACTACAAATGAGACTAACATATCTTTTGATAAAGGAGGAGAGCATAACAAAGATGGATTAGAAATACATCATACTTGTTAAATGCACTTTAGCTATTTAGTAGTTGCCTATGTTTGTTTAAATGATTTGTTTTACATGCTTATGAATTAAATCATTGATCAATCAAAGTTGGATTTATACTTATGACTGCATGATGAAGAAATACATAGATAACATCTCCACTTTTAGAAGAGTTGTTGAGCAAGATATGGTGAATAAGATCTTAACATATACGTACTGTCCTTTCGTAGATTGCGAGAATGTTAAGATTTTTAACAATTCAAATCAGATTGAAGCACACTTGATTCTACATGGTTTCAATACTAGTATACATGTTGGACCATTCATAGTGATGAGAAATTGGATCAAGCAATCATAAGTCAAATTAAGGAATATGGCGTTTCTGACCCTATCATTAGTTTTGATGAGGACATACTTGATATAACAATTTAGATAAGATGTTGCGTATGCGTAACACAATCACAACAAAATAGAGTTTGATCAAGGACTCAAAGAAACCATTGTTCCCGGATTGCAAGCTGAAATACACAAGGTTGGCCTTTGTGCTTAAACTATTATAATTGAAGGCAAATAACAGATGGACTGACAAGAGCTTCACAGGGACGTTAGATCTATTAACAAACATGCTTCTAGAGTGAAACCTATTGCCCAAAATAATGTACCAAGCAAAAAAGCTTTTATGTCCCTTGGGAATGAAAGTAGAAAGAATATATGCATGATGTCCCAAATATTGCATCATTTACTGTAAAGAGTATAAGGATATGCATTTTTGCCCGTTGTGAGACACATCTCGATACAAACATAAGAATGGTTCAGATGAAGGTGAGGATGATAAGGAGAAACAAGGACCTCTTGCTAAGATGTTGTGGTATTTTTCCATGATTTCTTGCTTGAATCGCTTCTTTGCAAATTCTAAGGGGGCAAAATTGACGCACTAGTACTCAGAAGAGCGTAATAAAGATGGGAAGTTGAGACATGCTGCTAATTCTACACAATGGAGAAACATCGATAGGGGATTTATCAACTTCGGTGTAGAACTGAGGAATCTAAGGCTTGGGTTGAGTACCGAATAAATGAATTCGATTGGTAATATGAGCAGCCGTCACAACACTTGGCCCATGCTGCTTTGTATGTACAACCTCTCTCCTTGATTGTGTATGAAACACATGTATATCATGCTGTCACTATTTACCCTATGATCAAAACAACATAAAAAATGATATTGATGTATTCCTAGTACCATTGGTAGAGGACTTGCTAACTATAACATCCCAAAATTTGCAAAATAATATTTTATTACTTATTCCTAATTATCTGAGATTTTTGCTAAATTTTCTTGAATTTATGAACTATTTTCCTATTTTCAGATTTTCAAAAAGATTCATGGTAGCAAAATTAGGACTCAAAATTTTCTGAAATAATTACAGTAAGCTAAAAATGTCTAAGGTATTTTTTAAACCTTATTAGTTATTATTTCAAAGCCTCTCTATTTCAACCATTAATTAAATTCGCAATAATGGAGATGGGCCCACATGCCAGCATGGGGTGTCTTCTTCCTCCAGGAGTAGCAGCACACGTTTTCTCCTTCTTCCTCCATGGCCATGATTTTGGAAGCTCAATCCAACACGATTTCTTCACCGAATTAGTGTCTAATACGTGTGCCACCTTGTCCTCATCCAAACCCAGCAATTCTTCCATCCTAATCCCCTCCTTTTGGATGAAATTTGATTTTTTTTTCTGGTTCAAACTCTTCTGGGATCGAGTCCGTATCTATCTCTATGAGCCACCCCGAGTCTATTTAAGGTGAGCACCGGGATCTCCTCTCATTGCTCAACCCATTCCTCCACTCATCCCAACCACTTGTACCTTTGTTTGGCCAGAATACCGCAAGACCTGGACAAACTAAACATCGATCGACCACCATTGCAAGCTTCCTGAAGCATCAGAGCATCTCTTCCGAAACTGTTCACGTCACTTTGTGCCACCGGTCATTGCAAAGGTAACCTCTCAATCAATTTCAAGTTTGTAACATCATGTGTGTCGAATTTTGCGTTTTGTCACCATTGGTTGAACATTGTTCATCACCAACCATGTTATTGTCTCCGATGAGTTTGCACCGTCGTGTTCTTTCCCATGCTTCCCTTGGGTTGGACTAATCTATTGCCTTGCCCTTGCCCTAGAAGCTCAGTGCTATGCTACTATTGCGATATGTGCTTTGTTGCAGTGCTGTTGTTCAGTCCAGAGAAGGGCCCAAACCGGGGGGGGAGAGAGGAAAAAGAAAGAAAATAAAAATAATAATAATTTTTTTGAAATTTATGATTCAGATTTCTAATTATATTCAGTTATTCAAAATTTACTTTTTAGAAAAACAATTTTTAAAATTCAAAAATACTTTCCTTATTGTTTTATGTTATTTAAACATTTCAAAATTTTGCTCTCTCATACGAACTCCAATTGAGGAGATTCAAATTTTAAAATTTTTATAAATTCAAGATTTTTATTTTAGTGAGTTTTATTTGATTTTTATATTTTATTTTGTCTCTATTTTATATTTAATTTAGTATTCATCTTTCGTTACACGTAGACATTGATCTCTAGGGAGCGAATGAAGGATATGAAGATCAAGACTCAGCAACAGGAGTAGATCAACAAGGTAAGTTGTAACCTTTAACCATGTTGAACTTATTTTTGTGAAAGAACTTTGTCTTATATAATTGCATGCCATTTGTGTACCAATGATTATTTGTTGAGAATATCTAAGTACCTAATTGTCATTTATGTCACCTTGATTATTGAAATGCCATGTATCCATTATTACCCTAGGATGGGATATTATTAGTTAGACATGATTGTATTACCAACATTGGGTTGTTATAGCTATGCTTAGACATACTTAATTGTACGATAGGATTCATATCTGTAACATCCCAAAAATTTGGCTCATTTTTAATTTAATGGTTTATTTGAATTTTTGAAAATTTTTAGAATTTATTTGGAATTAATTGGATTTTTGGAAATAAACTCTTCTTTGGAAATTAATTTAATCATGAAAGTTTTAACAAAATATAAATGAAAATATTTTATTTGAGTTCAAAATGTCCTAAAATATTTTTTGGAATTTTTCTAAAATTTTTCTGATATTTTAAATGACTCAAATGATTTATTTAAATTTTGGGAATTAATTTTATTCAGAAAACCCGAGAAAATCTATGAACAGTAATGGGCGCCCATTACTGTGCGCTGCGTCGGCCTGCTCGGCTGGAAACCCTAAAGCCGCCGATCATTCACTGCGAGATCTTGATCGCACGGCTGTGAGACGCCCGTGCCGATTTGCCGCCCCGCGCCGTCGGATCGTCGCCGCGTGTACGCGCGAGATGAGCCCACGTCGTCTCGTCTTTGTCTTCTGGTAACGCCGCCGCCACCGTGCGTTACGGTCGGTAACCGCGAGCCATTAACACCGCCGAGCGACTTCTTCGCTTCATTAACTGGCGCATGTTATAAAGCACACCCTTCCGCACACTTCGAGACCTTTCACGCCTCCCGAGACGCACCACAACACCCGAATGAGCTTGTCGTAGTTCCGTAGTGATTTCGCCGCGTTTGAGCCCACTTCGTAAGTCTCCGCCGCCGTCGTGACCACCGGAGTGATCCTCAAGCCGTGACGCGTCTGTGGAGCCAACCCTTGTCGCCGGAGAAGCTTCGGAACGCCGACGCCGTTGTCGTCTTCTTCATCTCCGACGAGGACTGGGCCGCAGTGACATCACCGCCGATTAGAGCTTCGTGCACCGTTTGATCTTCGACCAACGCTTCTGATTCATCCACGTCGCCGCATCGAGTCTCATCTTCAAACACCGGCCGTTAGATTTTGATCGAATAGCTCATAACATGCCACGTAGTGTATTTAACCTCAGCCATTAGATTTACATTGATAGCGTAAGATTGAATCACTTATAGCCGTAGATCTGTAGATGAACGGTTAGGGTAGCGCCATGTGCCCGAATCAGGGACCACCCATGTGTGCTCATAGCTGTGTTAATCTTAACTGTCAGATTCCGAAGTGAACGGCTTAGATTCGCCCACGCGTCGCGCATCTAGAAAGCCGCGTAGCCGTGCATGATGCGCAGATCAGATTTAATCTAGACCGTAGGAATTTGAATGGACGGTGTAGATTGTGCCGCGCGCCGGGCCAATCCCGAGTCGACGCGTGTCGCATGGGAATCGAGGAGTCGGCGCAGCCGCCGTTGCTGTCGACGTCACCCAATTGATCGTAGCCGTCTGATTTAGATCCGGTGGCTGAGGTGAGGCCACGTGTTAAGTTTAAACCGAAGCGTCGGGTTAGATCTAGCCGTCCGTTTTAAATCGGACGGACGAGATTTGATCAAGTCTTCGGTTGATAGTTTGCCGCCACGTGTCAAGGCCAGATCGTGCCACGTGTCATGCTGACATCATCAGTGGGACCCACATGTCAGTCATGGCACCGTAGATGCTGACGTTAGCAGTGACGTCATGCTGACGCAATAATTCGATTTTTCTTTAGGAAAATAATTCGGTAGAAAATAGTTTCGGTGCTGACGTCATTATTGGTCATGCTGACGTCATAATTCCGAATTTTTCCGTATAAAAATAAATAAAGAAATTCGGTTTATTCTTTTTAATTTATTCTCAAACTTCAAAAGGTTATAACTTTCGCGTTTTAACTCCGATTTGAGTGATTCCAATTTCTAAAAATTTGTAAAATCAAGATCTATTTATTGGTGAATTTTTTGGAATTTTTAGAGTTGATCTATCTCTCTATAAATTATATTTATTGTGTGTATAATGATTTTGATTAGACGTTGATCTGCCGGGGAATTTCGAGGGAGGATTTTCAGAGCAAGACCTAGCTTCGGATCAGGATCAGCAGCTATTTGAAGGCAAGTTGTGCTTTGACCATGTTGCTCCTAAATTTTGAAAATATATTTCATTTCAAACTATACATGCTAATTCAACTAAAAATGGATTTAAATATTTTGGGTGAATTAGCTAATCAACCTAATTGTTATTGCCACCTTGTTATTATTATTCGTATGCCATGATTCCTTTGATAACCTAAGTGGACAATACTAGTTGGTTGTAATGACATAACAACACGGGAGGCTAGACCGTGAATAGTTGCTTAGCTTTGCAAATATCGTGAATAGTCTTTTTGAATACAAAAGCAATATTGACTAAGGAAATAGTGAATGCATTTTGATAAAAGGTGGAATGTTGTTGGTAATGATGTTGGAATGTAGAGACCTGTGTGGTTCTACATGAAGGATGATTACGGGTATGTGTTGCACCGTTAAACCACTTGGGATGGAAATGGATTTAGACTGGGGCAAGTGGACCGAGGCTTTGTGCTAGGTGGGCCTGTGTGGCAATTGGGGGTGGGTTGAGTGTTGTGAGGGCTGTGTGCCAAATTTGAGAGAAGGATGTCTTTCCTTGGTCAGTTAAGGACTTCACCTTGCAAGCCTTTGACCTGAGTCTCTCGTACAACCACATGTCTGAATGGGAAGACCTAGTTTAGTAGGATTCGATATCTTACCTTTGATACCTCGGGGTGGCGATTACAGGGGTAATCAGCGGGGAGCATGCGTGTGCTACTGACTTGGTACCCTATCCAACAGTGTTCATCGGTCCTATACTTCGGCTTTGTGTGAGGGAAGTGATAGTGAAGGCAACATGGAGAGGTTCTTGGGCTGAGATAGAAGTCTCTGAAAAGCTTTGTTACGGTCAATCACCTGTGTGGTGAGCGACAGTATCTTGTGGGTAAAGTGTACAACCTCTACAGAGTGTTAAAACTGTTCGAATAGCCGAGTCCACGGTAACGGACAATGCTCGGGGATTACAGTCAAGGGGTAGAGTTTTGAAAATAAAATGGGGTGGAAGGCTGTATGCCAGGGTTAATGATGAAAGTTGATTAGAGACTGTGTGTCCAAAATTTATGTGGAAAACAATTTGAGAGGTATAAATTATTTATAGGGTTTTGATGCTTTCAATCTAAATTAACAATAGTTCAAAATATTGATGCAATGCAAATCAACCAGTTGAACCATTCCTTTGTAACAAGCCATGCATGTAGTAATAGAACTGCATTCTGTGCATGACTTGTTGAGTACGGTGTGTACTCACCCTTGCGGACAAATTTACCAGAAGAGGAGACTACGCCTGCGTATGAGGAGGAGTTCGTTGAAGAGACAGATAATTAGGGAGCAAGCCTCTGTCAAGGCGTCTGTGGCGAAGATGGATCACCAAGATGTTTACTTTCCGCTGTTGAACTATTTACTCTGATTATTGTAAGCCCTGCGTGGCAAACTATTGTAAGGGACCATAAGGTCGTACAACTCGATATAAACTTGATTGAAGTACTTATTTGATATTCCGCTGTGTATGTCGTGGTACTTTAACCCTGTATAGCCTGTGTGCACTAGCGCGATCCTGGACTAGTGCAGAATACACAGAGTGTCCGGATTTGCAGATTCGGGGCACGACAATATCACATGTGAAATATTGATAATCTTAACTTAATAAGATATGAAATTGTGGCAAGTAGCCATTGTTATAAAATTTGTTGTGCTGTGGTAGGATATGCCATTGGTCCTAGTTGAATCAAATAGTTTTCTCTTGGGCAAGTGATCGTATAGTAAAAGTGGTGCTGATAGCCCATTTAGGATGTGGATATCTTGCTTGAGACTACTTAAGGACTTAATCTTATGCGCCATTAAACTGTTCTTAATCGTACAACTACATGTTTGGTATGGGACATACCTAGCTGATTAGTTTGCAATATCGGGATGGACAGTAGATTCACACGGTGCAAGAGAGGGCACTAAGTGAGGTGGATGGAACCCTTTAGTGGTGAAATCTTAATGAACAGTATTAAGTTTAGACAGAGCATTGTAAAGAAGGCTTTGTTATAATCTTCTTATCGCACATCTAAGGAAGTGTGTAACTTTGCATGATATATAAAATTGATCATATCTTGTTGGTAAAGAAGTACAACTTTTATAGAGTATAAACTATTCAAATAGCCATGTCTGCGATCATAGACATACTTGGGAATTTCACATGAGATATGGAGTATTTCATAAAAATTGTTGGAAGGTGGAATTGTTGAGATGTGAATAGGGAGTTCACTGTTGATTTTGATGTTTAAAGTTAACACTAATGAGTTCATTGGTTTGATGATGGTTTTACATTGTATTGGGTGAAGCTTCACCAATTTGTTCATGTTATCTAACATTGATTTACTAGTTATTTATTATCTTTTCATTAATATGCTTTGAATCTATTTATTGTATTTAAATTGAAGTTATTGCATTCTGTAAAAGATCCATATGACTATCTCTTGTTAAGCCCTGCATAAATATATATTTGCATTATTCCCTACGACTTGCTAAGTACTTTTTATACTCATGTCTATATGCCTTTGTTGATCAGTTGCTGAGGAAGGATCAATAAATATAAAGTTTTATGAGGAGTACTATAAAAAATACATAAATTAGGAAGGTGTTCGCTAGACAATTACCCGTGGCATGTTGAATATCCCGAGTTATTTTATTTGCGTTGCAAGAGTTTAATTATTTCTTAAGTCCTTAAGGCATAGTTGTATAAACTTTGACCACACTAACAATATGGACCGAAAGGGTGCAGGTATGGAACAAATACAAATGGGAATACTTCACTCTATGTGCTATGATATTCTACACCATCAATAATCTTTCTACCCATGGTAACATATCATACCTTAGTATGAAATGAGTCAAAGCTTGTCCTCAATGTTTGGACGAGACCAAGAGCTTGCAGAAATTTTGATATTTGACACTCAATTCGTGCGCCTTTCGGCTTCTGTGTATGACATGTGGGTCCATCTGAGCCAATGACAATGGGCCAGGGTATCAAATATTGAAAAACGAATTTTAAAGGGTGTCAAATTTTGAAATCTCTCAAGAGCTTGTGGCTTAGGAACAACCAAACAATTGTGTACATGCGTCACTCCTCCCATCGAAGTTGATAACTCTATCTCTTGTGATGATTTAATTGCTATGCCATGCTTTTCTAAAGTAGATGCTAATCCTACTTGCAATATTTCTTCTTGTAGTATTGCTTCTTGTGCCACTAACCTTATGAAGAAGAATTTGCAACTTAAAGCAAAGGTATACAAACTCAACAATGGCTTGGCAAAATACTATCAAGGAAGTGACACTCCTAATTGAATTCTTGGGGAGCAAATGTTCGACTTGGATAAGAAAGGATAGGATATATTCCCTAGGCTGTACCCATGGGAGGTGGTTGGATAAGACCCAAGACAAAGTTCGTGAAGGAGGATAACTTTTGCTATAAGTGCCACTGCGAAGGCCATAAGCCCATCGCATGTCCATTGGCTACTACATCCAAGAATGTTTCAACAAAAAGTATCACCTATGACTTCTCACTACTTTCTCCATAAGGGTAAGGATGGTAAACTCATTGCTAAGTTCGTAGGTGTCCCTTTTCTTAATGAGAAGGAAAAGTTCATTTAGCTGCCTAAGTCTCTCTATGCGTTAATTCTCAGGGATACAAAAGGATTTGAGTTCCACCAAAACGTGATCTTATCTTTTATAGGTGAACTCCAAGACCGGTGGTCGATATTGGGGTGATTGATAGCGGTTGCACACAATATATAATTGGTAAATCACGAATGTTCACCTTATTTGAAGAAGGAGACTCAAGCAACAAGATTACATTTGGTGATAATAGCAAAAGGAAGGTGATAGGCTTAGAAAATGTGGCAATTTCAAATGACCATTCCATCTCCAATGTGTTGTTGATTGAATCTCTAAACTTCAATGTATTTTTAGTTGCTCAAATGTGTGATTTAGGGTTCCATTCCATTGTCCATTTATAGAAGAATGTGTTTCAGTTTTTGATAAAAAAAAAATTCTTAAGTTTTGATCTTCAAATGCTTTCAATTTCAAAACTTGTTTTGGGTGAATTTTCTCCTCAAATGCTTTATGCATCTTGACTTGCTTAATGTCTAAAGTTCCACTTGGCTGGCTTTGGCATAGCGTTCTTGGATATGTGGGGATGTCTAAATTTAAAAGGATCTTCAGAAAAGGTTTGGTTGTGGGCTTGGAGGATGTGCGGTTTGAGAAGGATAAATAGTGTAGTGCTTTTCAAGTCGGTAAGCAAGTAACAAACTCTCATTCACATAAAGTATCAAGTCCATACTAGACCACTAGAGCTCTTACAGATGGATTTGTTTAGCCCAACATCCTATAAGAGTATCAGTTGTAACTCTTTTTGTTTAGTTGTTACGGAAGATTTCTCAAGGTTCGCTTGGATTTTCTTTCTACAAGACAAGTCCAGAGTCATCAATGATTTCAAAAGATTTGCTAAAAGGACCAAAGTGAGATCGAAACCCCATTCAAGGAAATCCAGAGTGACAATTAAACTAAATTAAAAAGTACTAACATTGAAGATTGTTGTGATGAGTTAAGAATCAAACATGAGCTTTCCGTAACCTACACACCTCAACAAAGTAGAGTTGTTGTGAGGAAGGATAGGACATTCAATAAATATAATTTAGAATAAAAATTATAATTCGATTTGTCTACAAATTACAACAAAAAATAACTTAAATTTGGAATAAATAATAAAAAATCAGCAAATTTATTTTGATGCGAATTCCATAGTAAAATACCTAAATAACTTTAATTTGAAATAAAATAAAAAGAATTGACAATTAAATTTGTATACAAATTCTAATAAAACTAATTAAATTTTGAAATAAAAAATAAAAGAAATTTTGCAATTTGATTTCTGGATGAATTCCAAAGTACATAACTAAAATTTAGAATAAATTTAATAAACTTACAATTTGGTTTGTATACAAACTCCAGAAAAAATAACTAAAATTTTGAACAAAAACAATAGTTATATTGAGGAAAAGACATTGACCTATGGAGAAGCGAAGAGCCGATGTGGCGGTGAAGATGAGGATAATGTTGTGCTGCTCACCTTAACCATTTGATGAGGACAATATTGTCGGCTTGCTAGATCAATTGAGGAGAATGGCTTGAGTCGAAGGAGTTAGGGCCACACCGACGAGTGGTGAGTGTTGACATTGTTGAAGAAACTAGTGGTAAAAAAGCTCGATGATGAAGAAACCCTGGTAGAGAGGAGATGAAGCTTTGTATTGAAGATAAGCTATGAATAATATATGGCCATTCAATATCTAGGAGCATGCCATCACTGGTGATGGACATAACATCACTAGAGATGGAAAGAAGATTCTCTATATTGTTAGACAATGACTAAATTAGACATATCGACATCAATGAAGATGGAAGGTTGCCACAACATTGAGTTGGCTAACATAAAAAAGAGGATATGGAGCACGTATAACATCGTGCATGTGTATATACTTGCATGCATTTGTACAAATAGAAGCACGGGCGTACATAAAGCAAAGGAGCAAAGAGTTGGAGTAGAGATGGTGTAACTGTAGAGCATAGGCTTAGGGCCACCAGAGAGAGTGCGATGAGTGACTCCAATAGGGATCAGCGACGGTTACACATGTACGTGTGTGCAATAGTCTACAATAAGCAATAATTAGAGGAAAGTAAAACACAACTATATGGTAGAGTATTACATTAAAAGGGGGAGTAGCTTAGAGGGATCGATGAAGAATTAAGCTAAATGTTGGAGGTGGAAGTAGAAAAATTATGGTGAAGAAAAGAGATAGAAAACACAATGAGGCAGTCGACGTGTGAGGAAAGATAAGTTCAAAGTAAGTTACCCTTGGTGCATCGGTGTATGTTTAAGTAATGTACTCTAATACCATGTAAACTAATAACATGGTTTACCACACACATAAACAATACATTGCTTGAGATTATATAGAGGTATATATGCATGCACATATTTTAGAAAAGAGTAACTAATAGAGAAAGAATAAGAATATGTAGATACATAATCCATGCATGATGGAGAATGATTACGTTTCTAGGAACCACAATAACTTATTATGCTCAATGATTTTCTTTTATTAAAGCTTATACTTCAATTATGTTCCACAAATTGTATTTTTCTTTAAACTTCTATTATCACTTCCAATATTTATAATGTCTTAAAAATCTAAATAATCTACAAGATAATGTTTATGGTGTCTTAAAATCTAAATATCCTATAAGATATGTAAATATATTTTTAAAGCATCTGAGTTATATAAATTGATACTACAAATCTTAAAACAAATCCAGTCGTGCAAATACATAAGCCACCCTGTTAGTCATAGCATTTGGTAAAGTGCAACTAAAAAGATGCTCATAAATATGGTCTTAAAGTTCCATTTGGAAACGCTTTAGTTTTCACACATTTTCTATGGAATTACTATGTTGCAAGTAAGGACCATTTCGAGCCTAGGAATTTCTTGCACAAATTGAACTTTTTCTTATGATTTTTTCTGAAATTGCCACGTTCAAAATAATCCCAAGACTCATCAAACTTTTTGTCAATTGTTTCTTCTTTTGTTTTTCTCTGTCCTACTTTTTGCATTTAGGTGCTTTCACGTGTTTCTTGAATCTCAAGTAGGCTCGCAATCGGATCGGATATTTTCCGACCGACTGACCGACCAAACTAATTTAAAACAAATTCGGAAAAAAAGTCGGTAACCGGTAATTTAATCATATAGTATCCGATAAACGTATGCTGTATATCCAAACATCTGCCCAAAAGAACAACCCATGAGGCCACAAGGCTTTTGCAATATTAAGATTAGTTTTTATTTTTAGAAAATATAGGAGATCCAAATAAGTTAAGAAATGAGCTCAAAATAATTCTAAACAATTTAGAAAAATTCATTGGAATATAAGGAACTTAAAAAAAATACTTTTTAATATAATTGTAGTAGTTGAACTCTTAATGAGTTGCATTTTTTAGATGTAGTAGGTTGGTTAATCCTTTCACATGCCATAACATAGGTTATATTTTTTTATGTGAAATTCACTAAATATATGTGACCGAGACTACCTATATTTAGCTTAACATATATTCACTTTGTATTTATTATGGAGAAAATCCATATTCGTATTTGTATCGTGTCCTGCCCGTATCCAACTTTGATTCCGAACAAAATATATAACAGGATAACGGATGTACTATATCCGACTGTTTACGCTCCGAGACCCATCCTCCGAAGCCCCAACTAGACCCAAACGACCGCCTCCATCCCAATCCAGACATACCGGCGGCGGCGGCGACGGCGCACCACGGCAACGGCGACGGTGGCTCCCCGGCTGAGGTAATGTATCCCGTTCGCCTCCTAGCGCCCTTCCCTTCTCCTCCCGCATCGTCCCCGTCGAGGAGAGCCGGCCGGATGGAAGCAAAGCCGAGTGAAATCGGCCGCCTGCTCTCGGACTCGGAGCCTCGATCGTCATCTTTTCCTAATCTTCGGACAGTCTTTTTTTATTTCGCCCTCCTGATTGATGCATGCCTCCACGCTTAGATCAGCTGCCAATTTCTTGGTACTAGTAATCTCTAGGGCCAGTACACATTTGTGCAAAAGCTAAACAGTCCGGCGTTTGGTGTTGCGTATGCCTCTTGTTGTACCTCTAGCATTGCTCATATTCTAGAGTTTGGATTTGGAATCTGTGATTAGGCTTTCAATTCAATATAGGACGAGCCACTTTTAGTATTCCGTAGTGGCATGATTCGCAATGGAATCCAACAACACCACGCCTTGCATACATGTTCGACGAATGTAGTAGTACATTTTTTGAGGGTGATATGGGAATGTATGGACTGGAGTTTATTTATTTATTTTTCCATTTTATTAATTGAGTATGAGTACACACATATTTCAATTTTAGTGTGGAAAAGAGTTAATTTGACTGCCTGTTGCTGTCATTCCAGATCCAACGAAAGTTATTCTTGTGTCACTGGAATAGGATGTCATCATGACATGATAACACATCACTCTTTCATACGTCTGCAACTCCACCATGCATGCATACCTTCACTAGCTTGTAGAACCAAAGATCAAATCTGGTTTCTTATTGAAACCCAAAGTTCTGTTACAGAGAATTCATGACTACAGGGGGACTCATTCTGTTATCTATCCTAGGAAAAAGTACGACAAAACAGTACCAACAAGCTCAACAAAGAAACAAAAATGAGGGGTATTAGAGAAGAACATCATCTTCGAGCTTGTCATCTAAAGCTTCCATCAGCTTCGTCCTTCAGCCAGCTGCAGGCAGCACCTTTGAAGTCGGTTGGGTTCATCCATCCACTTCCATCTTTGCTTCTTTCTCCTCCAGTATGATTTTCCACAACTGTAGCGATCAGGTGCATTTGGGTATTATGTGAATGGGATCAACGAACTTGTGGTAAAAGAAAATCATTTAGCTAGTTCACAGAACGCAGCAAAGCCAAACATGGCAAAATCAGCTTTCTTTTCTTGATCCTGACATCCATGTTGATACAGGTTACAGGCTAATCAGTAGGGCCAGGTTTAGACCTCCACTCCAGTGTATCCCTCGCTATAACATTATATACTTTGAGCCATGGCCCTGGGACACTGAAAGAAAATATGGTCATTGATCTCCTCTTGACCAAGAAATTTGCAATGCTTGTCAGGTTACTAATTTTTTTCTTTTCAGGTTAACCCCTGACAAGATGCAATCCTTGACTATAAACCACACAAATAATTTAATTTTGACAGAACCTTGCATTTCCACAAAAACTTGAACAACATATGTTTTACTCCAGTACACTTAAGCAAACCATGAAGAGATTTAGAAGTCTAAACCCCTGTTCTATCCAAACCCCATTTAATTGTGTCTGACCCATCCATAAACTGAACAGCAGGCAGCTTGTCTTGCTGGATATACTATGAAGCAAATAATGTCTTACAAAAGCAATGTTCAGAGTCTGCCCAGTCCAAACTTTACTCACCAGAATATTTGGATCAGCCATGTTCTGGCAAAGACTCCATATTGGTTTAATGGACAATCTCCACACCATACATCTTACCAAAAGAGACTTTGCTCTCTGGATTGAAATCTCCGAAACCATATAGTCAAGAAAGCATATGTTGTGAGCCCCCTCAGGTCAATGCCCTCCAAGCCATTGTTTTCTGTCGAAGGTTAGGACTCGACAATATACTTATATCTTCGGGTACCTTCGAATTTAGTAGAGTCAGGCATGAAAACAGAGGCACACAATGTAGACAGGTTTGGGCCTCCGGATAGATTAATAATACCCTACTCCTGTTTGGACGATGTATGGAGTCGATTGAACAGAGTACAAAGCACGATGTCTAGCTCTAATTATATGGAAGATTGAAATTGGGGGTGGCTAAGCTATGACTAAAGGTTGAACGACGCGCAGTTCGTCAGCTCTTGGATGCTATGCTCAAAATGTCTTCTCACTTGTCTAGCTCTACATGGCTGTAGCCTGAGAATTGCTTCCTTTTTGGATGCCTACCCTCGTCCTTATATAGCGGGGGTAGTCTCGTCTCAGATTGAGTTGTAGTCGGTTTGGGATATCAGATTATAGCCGATGAGAAGTCTATTGCCACGTGATCTCTAGAATATATCCAAACTTCCTTAGATACCAGACATACTCGATCTGGTTTCCTCGTAACAGGAACACGATCGAGTCCTTCGTTGCATGAAGGTATCTCTTCCGCGTATATCTTATCCCATCGAACTGGGCCCAAGATATCCGGAATTTCCAAATGCTTGTTTTAACATATATGGTATAGTTTGTGAGTTTCTGGTGTGTATCCATATCCCATATTTAGATATTTGATATATTCCTTTGGACTACACAGGCCCTTTGTTTGGGCTTAAGCATCAGCTTGAAAACAAAAAAATGCCAAAGCCCAAACAAATGGGTGGCTTTTTAACCGGACTTTTGGAAAAGCCTAGGCCACCCAACATTTGTAAGCCACAAACCAGCCCAGGGGTGCTTTTTTGGTTTTTGTGGGTTGGAAATAGCCTTTTGCCACTTAACTTCGTCAAAATTACACACGAAATGCCATCCATATATAAGTTAGAAAATCTTCGGTTTTTCCCTTCAATCCTCCCCTCTCCAACCTGAATGAGACCGCATCCCCTCTTGTGAGTCACCTAGGGTTTGGGCCTCGCCGGTCTTGTTGCCTCCATGGTGGTGGCATGCTAGCGATTAGGTCTCCTGGTGTTGCCGTCTTCCTCCCTTGCACCTCCATCCTCCCCGCGACCATCGTGCAGCCGTCATCCCTGTGCCCATCGCCTGGCGCTGCCATCCTCTGTCCTTTGTGCTCAATAAGCTGCTTATTGATAAGCCTAAGCCCAAACAAACAGGCTCACAGAGCATGCGTAGCTTCATGGCATACTTTTCTTTTATAACACTATTTGATCATCGAAGCATGAAAATAAGATCTTGTGGTTGTCAAAAATGTCAAAATGTGATGGTAGCACAATTACCTTAGATTTCTTATTATGTTGCTTGTGAAGAGATTATATTCGATCAATATCTGAAATAATGTTATTATTTTACAGGAAACTTGATAAGTATACTGCAGCCATCATTTTAACTGAGGAGCTGCCAGTCTTGTAGCAATTTATAACTCCTGACCTTCCATGGCACGACCCTCCGCTGAAAAAACACCATCAGTCTATCTGTACATCCCTAATATCATTGGTAAGCTTCTGGTTGGTTGCTTGTTTACATATCAGCATATCACTATTGCTATTACCAAAATTAGGGCAGATGCTATTTTATAAGAATTATCATTTCTTCTTCTGATTGTATATCTCCACAGAGTCCACATTGAACTTTGCTGGATCTGGATGATTCTATTATTGACATGGTGCAACTGGAAACATTATCAATTTTCTATCATTATTTTTTTACTTCGTTAATTCAAGTTCTTATTTCTATATCAGATGTACCACTTTTCTTATAGTTCTGTTGCCGGTTTGCTGCAAATAGCAATGGCGCGCAAAAAATAGTCACTCAGAAGAAACTAGAAATGTAATTGTAGAAGCTAACATGACAGAATGCATAGTATTGAATATTTACAACGAAGCAATCTTTTTCACTGAGAAATTGTTGCTATCAAGTGGATGAAAAGTGGAATTTTCAACAGATGAGAATTGTTATTGTGCAGGATATTTCAGGATCATCATAAACTTCATTGCATTTGCTGTTTGCTATTCCAATAGGCCACTCTTTGCTATCCTGTACTTCTTCAGGCGAGTGTCATAAATTTATCTACAGACCACTTGTGCACATTATCTTATGCAATTGGTTTCTCTAGGATTCTAACTTCTTTGAAAAAATATCAGCTTTTTTTGTGATGGCTTGGATGGATGGTTTGCACGGAAGTTTAATCAAGGTAACAAGTCGAATCCCTTTTTTGTTCAAGTCATGTAGCTTGCCCTAATGCAGAGAAGGGTAATTTCTAGCGTTTTCTAACTTTTCTTCTCTGTTGAAACTTATTGCATTATGTATTAATGAACATTTGAAAAAGCTACTGTTAATATATTGGTCACAGCTAAATCTCTTTATGGCCTGTTTGGTTGGGGGGGATTTTCTTTAGGTTCTTATTTATTTCCCCATATATATGATACTGGTTAATTTTTTGAAACTATCTGATCAGTTTATCTCATTCTATTAATTAGCATCAACATTTGGAGCTGTTTTGGACATGGTAACAGATAGGTACTCCTTGAATAAATCACTAAACTCTGTATAAGAAGGGTGCATACATGCTGCCATGTGAAATAATTCCACTTGTCATTGCTCTTCTTCAGGGTTAGCACTGCTTGTTTATTGGCACTTCTCTCCCAGTTTTACAGGTAAATTAAAGCATAGAGCAGAGCACTTCAATTGTTGTACTTGAATCTCGAAACCTGCCTTGGTTTTCTTTTCAGGCCACATTGTATCTTGAAAGCATTCCATTTGCAAATTTCTTTGCAGACCTGGCTTAGTTTTCTTGATGTTGCTTGGGTTGGACATTACAAGCCACTGGTTTCAAATGTACAGGTGAGTCTCTACCACTTTCGTTCAATTCATACCAGTTTTCACTTTGTTTCTCCTAGTAGGCACTTAATCCTGTTTCAGAAGGTACTAAAGGGAGCATAATAAATACAAATATTAACTTTGCATGTACTGTGTGATGAGTGATCACTTCATGATGCATACCTTGTGTGCTCATTGTTCAACAGTTTCTTATGTTCTATTTCGTGATGCATCTCTATTTACTTTATACATTAGTTGCTAACTATATATATTTTTTGTACTAGTTCTTTCTTATCAGGTAAGACTAGCCACAAGGATGTAAAGGACACAGGCAATTGGCTTCTGAAATTATATTACGGATATCGGCCATTCATGGCCTTCTGTTGTGTTGCTTCTGAGGTATGTGATTGTCCACAAACAGTATCGTCAGGGATGTTTGGCTCTGGCATGAGGAACACATGAATAAGTAGATACAACATGCATGCTGTTTGGGATGTCATTTGGTTGGGTGAACTGAATGATGGGACATAGGATGAGCATATGTGTTTTTTGAGGGCTAGTTACATGATGTGTAGTGACAAAATCCAACCCAGGGAATGAGCTCATCATGTATTGCAGTTTCTGCACATCAAACCAATATAGAAAAATCAACGCTTGGCTGCCATTCAAACCATCTCTGCACATCCAACACCCATGTGTACATTATCATCTATATATTCCACCTAACCTAGAAATTTTTGAAATTACAGGTTCTATACATTATCCTTTTTCTCTTTGCTGATGAAAAGTCAACAAGCTTGCTTAATGTAAGATGACATCATTTCTATAGTTGCCTTCTATAATTAACAAGTGAGTTGCTTAGCATCTGGTATTCCTATGTGCAACAGGTGTGCAGAGTTATTATGAAGCAAAGCCCCCTCATTGCCATTGTGTTTATTTCAACTCTTCTTGGCTGGGCATTGAAACAAGTGATCAATGTCATCCAGGTATTTAAAACAACTTTAAACTTTTGTGCAGCTGATTGCTATTTACACATCTGCATCTATTGAGGATGAACTGGAACCCTGGCATTACTAGATTATTAGATGTAGAGCAAAAGAAAAAAACTGGTGATGCAGTAATTGACCTAGACCTTTTGCAATTAGGCCATAACTAGTCTTCATTTTGGATTGGCACCATGTTCAAGCTTATTGTACGTCAATAAGCTTCAATACTAATGGATGCAGATGAAAACAGCTACATATGCTTGCTCAATATTCTTCAAGCTTATTGTCAATTATGTTCAAGCTTGTTCAATATGAAGCTCAACATTTTGACATTCATGCACCTTTCCTGGGTGCAGATGAAAACAGCTACAGATGCTTGTGTTGTGTTTGATTTGAAGAGAGGCAAGTGAGCAGAAAGGCACGGAGATTTCGTTCAGATTGTTTTGGCATATCCGAGAAAACTTATCATGAGGTTTGGTTTTACCAAGGCACATATAGAAGCTCCTTGATGTATCTTTAACATACCTCTGATTTGAGGAGGGCCAGCATGTTGTGGGAAAAGCTGCCTGAAATGAAAAGGACAATTTCAGGAAAACACAAATTGTGAAGTTTTGTATCTGGATGTCTTTCTACAATTATGATGATTCGACCTTAGTTTATGTACCAGCGTGAAGTTTCGTCACCAACCAGTAAATAATTTCATGGCTACCTCCTGTTATACTAAGTTCATATGTTCGATATGTACTTATTGTTTTGGTTCAGGTTTCGTATTTGCTCTGTTTAGTTAGGCTGTCCGGGGATATGTTTCTCAGTTTCCAAAGTGTTTTGGAGCATTAATCTAATGATCCTCCTTTAGCTTTTTTTTAACATGAAGTGCATTAATCTGGTGTTCTCCAGACCAAGCACTCCATTCAACCGTTGGTTTGATTCATTTATGTATAATGTTTCTAACAAGCATGGCAAAGTATTATTTGCAGTGTTAGGTGTACAATTTACAGATTTTATTTTGTGAGGTTAATTTTACTACAGGTGAGTTATGCAACAAGCAAGGTTACTTACCATAGGTAAGCTGCGCCTACGGCAAAGTGGGCATTATAAATATGTGAATGATCGCAGGGGTGAAATTTCCTAGACAACAGGTAATATCTACCGTTATCTAACATTTTGCCATAAGTTTTCTGGGAAAAGATTACAGCCTAATGAAAACTGGTAAGAACTGCTCAACGTGAGCTTCAAAAATAACCAGTTTGTCAATCCTTGCTATGTTCTCCCGTTAAAAAAAAATTCGACCAGAACTGAATCTAAATTAATGATGCGCCATGTGTAGTAAATCTCATGCAAACATAGCTGAAGGATAACTAGAAGCTAATTCTTGCTTTTGAATGCAGCTACATTCCTGCTTTTCTTTTGAGCAGGGCTTGCAATGAGAACATTTCCGGTGCCCCCAACAAATTTGGTATTACGGATGCTCTTACTCATTAAAAAAAAAAGTTCCAAATAGTCATGAAAAATTCCAAAAAAATTCCTAGTCCTATTTCCCAAACTAGGGGTGGACACTTTTAACCGAAGCAAAAAAACTGAACCAAAAAAATCATAAAAATCGGTTTTTTTGGTTTATGATTCTGTTTTTGTTTTGGTACTATTTGATTTTCGGTTTACAGTTCGGTTTTACAAGTTCAAAAACTGAATAAACCGTATAACCAAACTATCGATGTGAGTGTCCACTCTTCAGAGAAATCCCCATCTTGCAGTCTCGCACGTCGCACCCCGTCTTCAATTCCCCAATCGGCCAATCCCCATTTGCTCCGGTGGGTAGTAGCCACTCCACTCCCTTCCTCGCCCTCTCCCTCTCATGCTCTCCCCTCGCGTGGCTGGCCTGCTGCCTCCTCTCCTTGCACGTGGCTCCCTCCCTTGCCCCCATCGCCTCCCTCCTCACGAGGCTCCCTCCCTCGCCTCCACTACCTCCCTTCCTCACCCCGTGCGTGGCCAGCCGGCCACCTCCTCTTCCCACACGTGGCTCCCTCACTCGCCCTCACCGCCTCCCTCCCTGATATGGCTCTAATTACCAACACTACTTTGCATCATGTTCCGAAAATGCAAATCAAAATGAACAATCAAAGTGGTGCGGTTTTGAATAAATAAACGAAGTTCAAGCATGTGGGCCATTGGGGGGGGGGGGTTGAGGGAGGAAGGCTAAGGAAGGATGGTTGTAATCCTAAAACATGATAAGTATATTGTTCCAGCAATACGTAAATCATACGAAGACAACACATATGCTACATATAGATGCATAGGCCAGCCAAGGGCATAATCGCATAGGCCAAGGTGCTATAATCGCATGGGACATCCAAAGGCATGGCTAAGTAGTCCAAGACCACATGGGCCACATGGATAGAGGGTATGTGGGCTTGCACATGATTTGGTAAGAGAGAATGACCGTTCAAGGTGTGAGAGAGAAGCAAGAAAAGAATCCAACTCGGTTTGGAAGGAAAGAAAAAATCAACTCGGATTGACAGTATATACTGAATTAAAAAGTCCATAACTTTCACGTCCGAGCTCGGAATTTGACGTTCTTTTATTTTCCTAAAAGCTTACATGATTGTCTTCTTATCTTTCCATAGTGAGACATTCTAATTTTGCTTCTTTCTATATTTAATCTGGCCAATAAGTTTGAGCCTACTGGTTGGCTGAATTTGTGTTCTGGATGAGATCGACCTTGCGGGACTTTGGGTTAGAGATAGAGTGTTCCACTTTTATGTGATAATACTTCTGCTATCTGCATTGTTAAGAACCCAGTGCAACACTCTAGAACCAAGCATATTGATGTTAGATATCACTTCCTTAAAGACCATGTGGAGAAAGGAGACATAGTGCTTTAGTTTGTGGAGAGTGACTACCAGTTGGCCGATATCTTTACCAAGCCTTTGGATAGCTCTAGGTTTGTTGCCTTGAGGAGTGAGCTTGGAGTGGTGTGCCCTTACGGCCTATTGTGAGTGGTTGCTGGTGTGTATATTATGTATTATATATTTTTTCCAGTTTTTCTTTCTTTTGTTTTGATTTGGGTGTTTATTGGGTTTATTCTATGGAGTTATAAGTTCACTTCACTTAAAATTCTGGCATGCTTTGCATGGGCCTCTCATCTTGTGATTTAGGTTGCTATCATACTTAATTAGTTGTTCTCTCTTCTCTCTAGGTTGAGTTCCCTCGCAGTCTTATAAGTCTAGTAGGTGTTGGGCTCCCTAGGTAGATAGGGTCCGTCTGCACTCCTTAGCTTGGGATATAGAGGCAGCTTCCCTATGTCAATCATTGGGGAAGATGAGAGCAAGTCTGAGTCGTAGTGTTCTCTACTATCTTTTCTATGCCCTATAGCCATCTAGCTCGCAGTTTCTCAACTTCTTTTCTCCATTTTGTATTTCTGGTCTTGATTGAGTTCTTTTTGGATCATTCTTAGGCTTAATCTTACTAATAATTCAACTTGAACTAGATTTGTATTCAAAATTGAATCACATGTTGAGGGGGAGTTTAAGAATCTGCTTTATGCATTGCATATAGACTTTGTTTTCTATTTTATGGGCTTTGTCTATTATACAAATGACATATTCTTCATACTATACACCATGCTTCTTTATATGAAAAAAATTACTAACTTAAATATGTCCAAGTTCATTTTCCTTGCTTAGTTTGCTCAAAATTGAAAAATGTGGTTTAAAAGAAAAACTGGATAAACCATGTTGCTTTTACTTGATGAGTTTCTTGACTAGAGGTATTTACTCTGATTTGTGAAATAATGAAGTTCTCTTGAGTCCCTATAGCAACATGGGTGAAACTAGGTTGATTCATACTTGAGTCATTCACTTGATCATCAATTAATGTGCTAAAATGAAAATTAAGCAAAATTGACTCTATTTGTGCATGTTAGACTCAACACCTCACATTTACAAGATAGCTTCTCATTGCACTTGGAATGAACTTGGAATGTGTTATGTATGACCAAGACCATCCTCTTAAAAGTCCTTGAGATGGTCGAATATGGCTTGAGTTAATCACTTGAAAAATATAAGTAAAAAAACATATGTGGGTAAAGAATGCAAATAATGTCACACATTTGCACCTCGCTATGTCTTTCAAAGTATTAAAGAAAATTTGCATCACATGAAAAATGAGCTCGAAGGACCTTGTATACACTTCTAGATTCCCTAAAGTGTTGATTAGATTGAACTCTAGGTCTTACATTGGATCATTTGAGTGGTTTTGCTTCTAGGTTTGAAACTAATACTAAATGATGCACTTGGCAAATCTTGCTAAAAATAACATTTATAAAACTAAGCTTGCTAGCAAAATTTACTTGCACTTGGACATATCATATTTTAGTCTAATTTGTCATTGACTAGCTTGGTGTTATATTTTGTCTTTGTGGTCACTTGCATAATTTTTAAAACTCCCTTAGGTTGCATTCCATGCATATAAACAAAAAAAAGGGGGGCAGAAAATGTCATCTTGATGCCTATATTGCCAAAAGGGGGAGAAAACGTAGAAAAGGCAGCGTTAAAACGCGCATATTGATACTTCTGGTCTTGGTAAAACTTTACTCATGTATGGATCATAAGCATATTTGAATATTTGAAGTCTTGATATTAGATTTTGGTGATTTTGTGGAAAACTTGCTCTTTCTTGAGTTTAGCTCTAAAATTCTTTTTGCCATCTTGCTCATGACTTTGCATTCAAATTGCTTTCTTCTATCTTTCTTGAAACTCAAAACTTATGCCTTTTCGTGTGTCAATATACTCATCAAGGGGGAGATTGAAAGACCATGTGCAGGTCTATACCTGTGTGTGATGAGTATTTGACTGAATTTGAGCTTGGTTTATTTTGATTTGAGTTTGATTAGAATTGGATTTTCAATTTGAAGTAATTTGAGTGTTGATTGTCTTTTCCGATGCTACCGGCCATGGTAGCATGGTGTTACCGGCTGAGCGGTAGCACCGGACCCTAGAGCGGTGTGGAAAAACCCGAGAGTGTTTTTAGGGTTCAGCAATCGATGCTACGACCATGTCGACTAGTGCAACCAATGAAGCAGTAGCCAATAATTGGTGGTGTGAAAATTTCAGAGGAGTTTTTGAGGTGTTGTGGTCGAGCGGTGCTACCGGCCTAGGGGCAGTAGCACCGGTCTACTAGGGGCGGTAGCACCGAACATTCAAAGCGTGATTGATTTAATTAATGATTTTGTGATGATTATTGCATATCTTTTTGGACATTGCTATGTGATGGGTTTTCCTTATTTTTGATGGTTGCAGGACGACGGTGTTAGGTCATGGTGAGGCGGAGGATGATCAGGACTAGGCGAGAGCGTCGGAGGTCCAGACGGTCGAAAATCGCTGGAAGATGATCGGAGACGGAGTCCGGGCAAGCCAAGAACACAAGGAATGGATGAGATGCTAGCTAGACATTGATCGGATCGATGAGGGTCGTAGGATCGCAGTCTAGTTGATAGGTTAGCAGGTCTAGGTAGTATGCTTTGAAAACCGTGGAAGAAAATCCATTATGTGTGTGGGTTTTGAGTTAGCCCTTGCATGGTTGTGTAAGTGGGTTAATCCTAGCTCTTGATGAGTGCTCTAGGGTTGAGGGACTCATCCAAGGGTGGTAGGTGGCCCTAGAGTAGTATAAATAGAGGGGAAGGGGCATCCTTCTCCTCTTGAAGGTTTTAGAGGTTTTGTGCTCCTTTGAACTTTTGCCCACTTTATTGTGAGGCTTTGTAAATCTCCCCTTCCTAAAATGCAAATCATTTTCATCCATGCTTGAATTTACATTACGCATTTACTTTATCTCTTAAATTCAGCATTTAAATTCTTGCAATTTACTTTCTCGCAATTTGAATTTGCTTCCACTCCTTCTACGTGCTTGTGCTTCTTGTGCCGAAAATGATGATTGATGGTTGAATCTTCTTCAGATCATATCCCAATCATCTAGGCAAAACTTTGTGATTTTCTTGAGGAAAGTTGATTTTTGTGTTCTTGAGTGAGTGATTCTTGTGAATCATGTTTCTGTGAGTTTTGACTTGAGTTCTTGCTTACTATGACATGTGGGTAGCTATCCAAGATCATCTTGATCATCAAAAACCCACGAGCAAATCTTAGATCAAGTTCTTGAACTTTTCGTAAACTTGGTATGTTCTTCCTTCTAAGGGAAAAAGGTCGGAACTTTGATATCAATCCTTGCGATTGAAGGTTGGAACAAGTTTCTGATATCCTAAGGATCACATCTATCAAGTTCTGTGAAGTTTTGTTCAGCCGATCAAAAGATTCCTCAAAATTTTCTTTTGAATCGAGCTATTTTCAGAACTGTTCTTCAGTTGTTCTTGAGCCCGGTGCTACCGGCTTTCCAGCCCAGTTCTATCGGACTTCCAACAGTAGCACCGCCTGGCAAAACAACTAGCTCTATTGTTTTGCCTCCTTTTGCGGATTTTCGTTGTGGGTTTGTGACGAATACCCATACCAGGGGTACCCCATAGCAAAGTATACATCTATTTCAAGATCGACTATCTCTCGATCGTTACGCGTGGCAACAAGATGGAGGCGTCTGCGAGCGCTGCAGGGGGTATTACCAAAGTCCCTGCCCCTCACAGATGAGATTATCCCTAAATATCGGCTGGAACACCAGACGATCCGATTTGGGCCCAGCTCTAGGCCCAGCGGGGGGCCACAAAAGACCCTCAGCCTCGTTCAAGGCCCACCAGGGGCGGTCCGACCTTGCCTCGGGTCGGATGCCCCCGCAGGCTCCGACCTGGCCACGGGTCGGACGTTCCCGTAGCCTTCGACCTGGCTACGGGTTGGACGTTCCCGCAGGCTCTGACTTAGCCTCAGGTCGGATCCCGGACGAGCCCCGGCTCAGCCACCTTCGCCACGTCGCCGGTCGACTCCGAATTGGCCGCCTGCCCCATGGACGCGACACCCATGCTGGGGCAGGGGGCACCATCCCAAGGTAGCCAGAGAGCCGCCTTAGTCAAAGCATCGGTCGCTTCACCCCGTCAGGCACAGTGGAGAGACGCGCCCTCTCCCGAGGCGGCTTCGGGGCTCATCATAACGGTGTCAACGTCTGACAAGCGTGCGGAGGGCAGGTACGCACCTTCCCAACGGAACACTGTCCGTTGTATCTACCAACCCGGCATGGGGCAACAGGGACCTGTCAACCATCAAGACCGAAGACCAGGAACTCCCGGGCGTAGCGTACCCCTACCTTTTTCCTCTAAACTCCCGTGTAACCTGCCCCCCTCCGCCTATATAAAGGGAGGCAGGACCCTCAGGGAAGGGGGATCGGACGTCCGCGTCCTCATTCGCATTCGATTCGCTCGCACCCACATCCGAGCCATCCGACCTACGCAAACACATCCGACCTCCTCCACTCGGACGAACGTTAAGAGCCTGTCCTTAGTCCCCCGTTTGTAATCCCGTGTAGTCCACTACACCCCGAGCAATACAAAACCACCACACGAACTGGACATAGGGATATTCGGCCCGAATCAGTATACATCTTGAGCTCCCTTCGTCTAACCATTCAAGGAGAGGGAGCGCGCGGCCCCTATACGTACAAATTTACTTGCGGTTATGCGAAACACCGGCGATTGGCGCACGGTAGGGGACTTGGCGCCATCATCTTCCTCTCGAGACTCGATCACCTCCTTGATGGCCTTCTTCACCCGCGACGGCGCGTCTCCGACGGGGAGCTGGATCCGCTTCGGCTCCCTCAACTTCGTCGCTGCTCTCGGGGGGAGCTCGTGCTCGTCCCCGCCACTTCCAAGGTCCAGGCCCTCACTAGGAGCCTGGACTCCATCACCGACGCCTCCGGCGACCTCCGGCTTGAGACCCCCGCACGGACCTCGACGCCGGAGCCCATCCGGCGCCACGCCGCTCCTGGTGGTGACATGTGGAAGCCCCTACGGGCACAGGCTTTACCCGCTGGCTCGCGACTGGTGGCGATGGCGGCTATCGCCCGACCTCCGTCCTGGCTGTTAGAGATCCTCGAAGCGACTCCAGCTCGTGCGAGCACACTACGGACGACTTGTACTCCCGCGAGTGCAACATGGCGGGCGTGGCTGGTTCGGCCGCGACCCCCGTGAGTCCAGGAAATGCCGCCCAGCGCACCAAGGCGCAAGAGGCGGAGCTGGGCCTCAGGGCTCGCCGCGCTAAGCTTCAGCAACAGCGCGAGCGGCTAGAGGCTCGGAAGACCCGTGCTGGACAAACTCCCGGCCGACTTGGAGCACGCCAGCCCGAGCCCTTGGCGGTCTCGCGCGTGCCTGGCACTGTGTGCGCACGAGACCGCCAGGTCCAGCATCGATTGGCTAAGGGGCCCGACGGTCTTCTTTTCTTCCCTCGCGTCGGCCAAGACGTCACTGCAGCAACAATGCTGCTCTGCGACATCCCCGAGCCCGAAGACCGGGGAGCCCGGGCCGCGCACTGGAACCTCCGGGGGCTGGTAGAGCGTGCTGCCGTTCACAAAACCTTCCCTCCAGTTGGAGTCGCCAACCGAGCAACCGATCGACACACCGGGTATGCCTGCTCCGACTGACGAATAGTCGAACGTGGGACCCCCCGGGTAGGGCCACGGCGTGTTGGTTACCAACTCCGATCGAAAGAGACCTTCACGATCGGGTGGTGACGGATTACCTCCGCCGACCAGCCGAGATCTCGGCGCCTCACTCGGGCGAAGTCGCCATGCAGTGAAGACCACCACAAGAGGAGCCCCTACGGGGTCCTCCGGAAGTGCGTTCTAGCGGACCAAGGGAAGCGGCTGCTGCTCGGCATCCGTGCCGGAACTTGCGGCCACCACACTGCGCCACGGTGAAGTTAAGGCGATTCTATCCCGAAAACTCCCCCTTTTATCCCTTCGTCTCCGGCAAGTTCTCCAGGTTCGAAGCGCGGCGTGCCGACCACGCCCTGGTCCTCATGCACCGCTCGGAGGTTACTTGCCCGCACACTTGCCCAAAACAGCGCCCCGATCGACCACGGGGACCACCATAGCGGCAACCCTTTTGGCCTAAGCGCTACGACCTACGCCCCAGCGGCTACGGTCACGAAGTAGCACTTTGTGGCAAAAGGAAATACCCGCGCGGGGTGGTCCTTGATCGATCCGAGGGATACCTTTGGGTTGTCAATACCGTGGCTATCTTTGCGTTTCCCTCGAAGTATCGGTGCTTCGACCTACGCTCGAACAACCCCAACGGTTCCTAAGAGCTACGGTCATCCAGCAGAGTGCTCATCGCGAAGGGAAAGGCAAGATATCGAACGAAGTATCCAAAATACATTACATCATGCCAAAACAAAAGTTAGGCACAAGCACCCGGAGTATCCTCAACCAGAGCCGTCGTCGCCGTCCGAACTGTCGCTACCCGCCATGACCTCGCCTAGCGCCGCCACCTTCTCATGCCGCCGCTTTCGCCCGGCCGCGTCGGGCTCCGCCCCTTCCGATCCGGCGGCGGCCGCCATCGGTCGAAGGCGTCGCGGTGGCGTGAAGAGTTAGCACATACTCCGCCACGACGACGGCGACTTCCCGCCCCTCACGGGCGGAGCGCTCGCGCAAGGCGAGGGGCAGGTCGGCCAAGGCATCGACCGCCTGGGTGAGGCCGAGGGCGTACCCCGATGAGGTACGGTCCAACGGCTCATTCAGCCTGACCCCTAGCGGCTCGAGGCTCCTACTCATGCTCTCGAAGGCAGGCGGGCGGCGCGGGCAGAGGGCCTCGCATGAGTCCAAAGACTTGAGTGCGGCTGCCCAGCTCTCCCAAGTCCTCGGCCGAGCTGCAGGCGTCGCCACATCCTGCAGCGTGGCGGCTCCCCTCAACGCCCTCGGCTCGAGCCCGTTGCGCATGCGCCTCCTTGCATGCCTTTGTGAGCTCCTCCTCAGCAGCCTGGACCCGGGCCCGCTGCCGCAGTGCCTCCGCTTCTTGGGAGGTGGCCCTTGCGGCTTGGGCGTCGAAGGAGGCCTTGACCTCGTCATTCTGGCCCGATCTGCCGCCTGGCTCCCGTTGGGGGCGCCGGGAGGCCGCCCGGCCGCGTCCGCCTCCCCCACCGAGGCGGCCACTGGAGGTGCCACGGGCGGCTGCCACGAGCCCGAGCCGGAGGCACTGAGACAAAGAAGAAGTAGCTCAGCATCGAAAAGTGAAATCGAAACCATCTCGAAGCACAGCGAAGGAAACTCACTCCGGGCGAGGAATCCTAATGTGGAGGATTGACGAGGGGAGGGTGATCTTGCCCCTCGCCGAGGCAGCAGAGGACCCGGCGTCGGTATGGGGCCTCTTGGCATCGGGGCCCCACGGGTCCGCTGCCGCCTCCCGCTTCCTAGCCCTCTGGTCGTCACCGCTGTCCGTCATCTGTCGTTCGGAACGCGAGGGCCTCTCCTTCTTGCGTGGCAGCAAAGCGCAGGCAAAGAGGCAAGGAAAACAGCGGGGAGCAGTCACCCCCTCCATGCGATATTTATAGGGGCGGGGCAGCGCGGCCGAAGCGGGCGTCGCGTCAAGCAGGGAGCCGCGCGCGCATTAACTCTGTGCCCGGCGAGCAAGCGGGCGATTAGGCCCTGCTCACCGGGCATCGGCCCACATGGTGTCCTGGCGGGCAGGCGGGCGATGAAGCCCTGCCCACCGGGCGTCGGCCTCCATGGCGACCAGGCCACGCGGGCTACCAAAAGAATGAAATGGACGCTTCGCCTCGAAGTCTCCTTCCCCTAGCACGCTGTGTCAGGCCCATTGATTGCGAGGAGTTCTACTGGCGACACGACGATGGCCCATTCCTCTGACGCTTCACACCTAACCCGTCGCCGGAATGTCACATCCCGGGCTGACCGGGCGAAGCCACACAGCGACATTAAATGGGGTTTGAAGGACGGGGCTACAGGGATGGGTGTAATAAATGAGTCGTGGTTCAGTATGATAAGACCACAGTGATGGGTATAATAAATGACTCATAGATCAGTATGATGTCACCCCCTCACTTGCCTGAGCCAGCCCAGTCTATATAAGGGAGCTCTGGTGCATGGAGAGAGGGAGGAAAAAAGGCCCTAGTCAAGGAACAACAAAAAAGAGTATTGTAACTAGCTTGATACACATCAACGAGAGATCTAGCAGGACATAAGGCCGTTACCCAGATAGGGGGCCTGAACCTGGATACACTGGTGTGTTCTTTGATCTGTTGATCCCTGGATCCCCCGTGCGAGAGTCATTAGGGTTTCCAACCACGAAGACGCCCTCTACCGAACCTTAATCTCCATCCTTGGGAGAAACCCCGTCCGTTGACAGGGTCCTGTCCGGTGAAATACACCGACAGGGGCGCACCAGGTAGGGGGCTAGTGGTTGGCTCACCCGGCCATCTCTCCGGCAGATTTCGATCTCTTGTTCGCCAGGACCACGCGTCTGGTGATGGCGGATTCACACTCACAACAACAAGAGGCGGCGGAGGCTAGCAGCGCTCAGAACACGTCCCGACACTCTCGCCAGATGACGGATCGCCTCACGCCACCCCCGCAGGGAGGCGGTGGTGCCCCCCTGGCAGCGGCTGAACATCCGGTTCAGCGTCGGCTGGCCATGGAGGCAGCCACTCCGGCCCAGAACCTGCATGCAGTTCGTCTCCTCCTGGACCACCCCTCGGTGGAACTTGCAGGAGACACCCCGGCCACGCCGTGGCTACTGGACATTCTGGCCTCATAGACACGGCCCAGCTCTGTGTAGGGATGCCCAACCGGTCAGGTACCGTCGGCACTCCTCGACCAAGGTTGCGTGCTGACCGCACCCAAGCTTCCAGCCGCCTGAGTGGGAAGCGCTCTGGCCAGGAGGGCCAGAGTAAAGGAAAGGGCATACAAGATAAAGGTCCCAGTTCCGCAGGGAGCCGTGAGGACTTGAGTGTTCATCTGGAGAAGTGTCGCCGGCGGCACGATGATGATTTGCGTGATCACTTGCAGCGCCATCGCACCCAAGAGAAAGGCCGTGACAAGCGAATGGCTCCTGGGGGTGAGAGCTCCTCCCATGACTCTCACCTTCAGAGCGAGGAGGAAGTCCACTCCTCCAATTCTTTTGAGAGTCACGATCCGTACTCCCCAGCATGGTCTACGGGCCAGGGTTCAGGTGGACGGCAGGACTCCCCCTACAGCGTCGGATGCCAGGCATTTTCCTGACGGCCGCTCCGAGAGGTTTCACCCGGCGTCTATCGAGAAGTACGACGGCACCACCAACCTGGAGAAGTTCTTGTAGATCTACACCACGGTGGTGCGGGCCACTAGTGGGCCTGAAAAGGCCATGGCCAACTACTTCCCCACGGCCTTGACGGGGTCTGCCCGGTCTTGGCTATTGACCCTCCCGCGAGGATCGGTGCACTCGTGGGAGGAGTTGTGTGGCCTTTTCGTCGCCAATTTCCAAGGCTCCTACACACAACCAGGCGTGAAGGACGATCTCCATGCCCTTAAGCAGGAAAGAGGGGAATCGTTGCGCGACTTCATTCGGCGATTCAGCCATTGTCGCAACACGATCCCCCAGATTTCGGAGCAGTCGGTCGTCATCACCTTTCGGAGAGGCATTCGAGACCACAAGATGCAGGAAAAGATGGTGACCCGCAACATCACCACCACCTCCGAGCTCCTCCCTAGCGCATTTAACATCCCAATTTTTGGCTTTTTAATTATTTAATATTAATTTATTGCAATTTATGATTTTTGTGAATTTTCTGGATTTATTTGGATTTTATGAGATTTATTTGAATTATTTTGAATTTAAATATATCGCCTTTTGTTAAGAAATAATTATAAAAAGAAAAGTCTAAAATAAAGTTTTGTCAAAAATATTTTATTAAAGTCCAGAATGTCTCAAAGTATTTTTGAGATTTTTCTTGGAAGTTTTCTGATATTTTTATTGCCTTAAATAAATCAAATGAATTTCTCGGATTATTTTAAATGGAAAAAACCCCAGAAATTCCTGTGAACAGTAATAGGCCGAAGCCCATCACTGTGCGGACCGCCGGTAGAAACGAAAGGGTTAACGCCGACCGTCGAATTATAATCCAACGGCCATTAAGGAGCCACGTCATTTACGAAACCCTAACTCCTTCGCACCGTCGGATTCTAATCGCATGGCCATCCTCAGACGATACCGATTCGGAAAGCCTGTTATATCCGGACCGTCGGATGAAGATCGTGTGGTCGTTAGCTGTCGTCTCCGAGCTGGACTTAGCGCCGCCGTCTCCGAGTCGTACACGCCGCCGCCGCCCAAACCTTCCTTGTTTTCCGCGCCTCGCTGGGTATTTAAGGCCCCGGGCGACCCTTCCGAGACTCACCGCAGCTTGCGAAGCTTTTCCCTCACGCGCCACCAACCGAGACGCCCTAGAGCTCATGCTACACGTTGCCGGAGTTCCCGAAGACTTCACGTCGTGTTTCGCCGTCGCTGGAGACTTCTTCCGCCGTTCCGAGGGTAGATCCAAGTTCCTCATGTCGAGACGCGTCGGAGTCGTGACTTCTTCCTCGCCGGAGCACGCTACAGCGCCGTCGGATTGGTCTTCGCCTTCAAGTCCGGCGAGATCGAGCCACCGTCTTGCCATCGCGTCGCTTGAAGTTTTCAGCCGTTGGATCAGCATCGGGCCGCCGAGATCAAGCCGCGTCTCTTGATGGCGATGAACCTCGGGTAAATATTCCCGTCCGATCGTGATCGCAGGCTATGATCAAGCCATGTCATTAAGTGCCTGATGAAGCGCTTTCGGTTAAGTATTGGCCGTCGGATTTAAATCGGATGGATAGAAATGTGCCACGTCATCTAGGTCAACAGTAGATAACTCGGGTAGATGTTCATCGTCCGATTTAGATTGGATGGCTATGGTGTTGCCACGTAGGTGTATAATCCGTGAGTCGTCCGATCGGTTTTAGATGGCTTAGATTGTGCCACGTGTCCGATGTACCAATCCGGTGCAGGGCTGACGTCAGCATGACGCATTAATTCGGATTTTTCTTTATAAAAATAATTCTATTAAATCTAGAAATTCAATTTAATTTATTTTCAAACTTCTAAATGCTATAACTTTTGCATACGAACTCCGATTGAGGTGATTCAAATTCCTAAAAATTTGTAAAATTGAGATCTATCCAATGGTGACTTTTATTTGAATTTTTGAGTTCAGTTGATCTTTGGGTTTGGTGTTTATTTGCTATTTCTTCTCGATTCGCGTGAGCGTTGAATTGAGCGGCGCTCGGAGGAGAATTTGCAACTCAGGAACAATCCTTAGACCAAGACCAGGAGCTTAAGCAAGGCAAGTTGTGCTTTGATCATGTTGCACCCATGTTTGCAAAATTGCTATTTTGATTTACTTTAATGCATGGTATTTTATGTGTACAAATGATTTTAACTTAACTTTGGGATTAGTTAACATACCCTTTGAGTTACACCCTACCTTGTTATTTGTTTGCCATAATCCACTTGTCACCTTAGGTTGGTTCACTATAGTTGGTTAACACTGAAATCAACATGGATGGTTAGAACGGAATAGAATTGCTTAGCCATGCCACGTCATCACATGTACATGAAATGTTGAGTATTAATTTTGACTAATGGAATATGGAACAAGGATGTTAATTGTGTGTCATGTGTGGTCACACAAAGAGATTGAGTTGTCGTGGCGGGGAGGTCACACAACGATGTTGATTTGTGAGTAGCACGTGGTGCTTGGTAACCAACCGGGGGTTAATCATTTTAAGATTGAAGCAAGTGGAAGGGGCAAGTGTGCCAGGGTGGGCTCAGTGGAGCTGAGGGTATGTGCATGTCTTGCTTTAATCAATCCTAAGGACTTAACCTTGCGAGCCTTTGACCTGAGTCAATCATGCAACCATATGTCTGTTATGGGGTAGCCTAGCTGACTAATTTGCAAATGCTTAGCTTGAGTGCTATCGTGGTGGTGTGAGTCCGGGTGTACGAAGAAAACTCACATGGCGCAAGAGGGGAGCCCTGTTGTGGTGGTGTAACCCTTGATGTTGAAACCTCGGTGAGTAGCACCGGGTTAAGAGGATGCATTGTAAAGGCTTTGTTATAATCATTACTTTGTGTGGTGCATGGTTGTATCATGTGGGTAAAGTGCATAACCTCTGCAGAGTGTACAAACTATTCGGATAGCCGTGCTCACGGTATTGAGCAAAGCTCGGGAATTACAGTCAAGGGTTAGTTAATTAAAATGAATAACTGGATGGGATGGCAGGATGCCATGTGGATAATGGAACTTGGATTAGGATGGAAACTTGGTTTACTTGAGAATCACTGAATCTATTACTTGTTATTATTTGTTTTACTGTCTTTTCAATCTATGTAATGTATGTGTTCTTAAATACTGCTTTATTGCAAATGAACCTTTAGCCTTTCCTTTGGAATGAGCCTTGCATATAGCTATGGTAGAATTGCATTCTGTGCACAACTTGTTGAGTACGTGTTGGTGTACTCACCCTTGCTTAACAACCAACAACAGTGGAGGAATCATCGCCGTTATTGGAGGAGGACATTCAGGTGGACGCGAGTCACTAGGCCAATCCTTGTTAGTCGCCTGTGGTGTGCTGATGGGACATCTACGTCTTTTGCTATACTTTCCGCTGCATTTGTTCAAGTTATTTTCAGTCTAGCCCATGTGGCTGAATAATGTAAGTGATCATAAGATCATACACTAGTTATATTCAATAAATAAAGTCTTGTTATTCTTATCATTGTGTATGATATGATGCTTACTGATGTTAAGCTGTGTGCACTAGCATTGATCCTGGGACTAGTGCGGTAAAACACAGTGGATTCGAATTGGTGAATTCGGGTCCTCACAGAGGTGGTATCAGAGCATACTGACTGTAGGACTTGGCCCTAGCTTGGTAGAGTGTCCAAAACTATTTTCTAAAGGAAAAGCCACAAATTGATTAATACAACACTCTCAACTCATCTTATTCTTCGCTCCTTACCTTTGCTGAAATCTATCTTAAATCTTTCGGAGAGGCCATTGAAGATGGAAGACTTATCTATTTCTCTTTTAAATAGATGAGGAGGACACAATCGTACGTAGAGTGCGAGGGTGGTTACGCAACAGAGCTCTAGAGGGTGGCTCGAGGAGTGAAGGTCTTAGTTTAAGTTGAGACTCAAGTATTGAGTCACGTCAATAGAATAGTCCTACCCAAATGTAATAGATGTTAAGGTTGAGTGTTCAGTTTGGATTTTAATGTTTGCTGAGTGTGCGGTATGTGTTGCAAGCTCTTAGGTTTTGTAAGCAACCATACCAAGTATAATTAATAAAGGATATAAAGTTTGGGTTTAACCTAATTCTCCCGCTTTAGGAATTCTTACATCTTATCTATGCTGCTTCTACCTTACCTAACCCAAAAAGAATTCAGCAGATGGTGAACACTCATGGTAACAATGGAGCGTCAGGAAGTGGCATTCGCCGGAATGACAGTTTCAATGAGGAAGCTTCTCCTGACCGGCCACCGTGAACATCTGAGAACTTAGGAGCTTTCTTAGCCGCGCAAACCCAGCTTATGCAAACGATGATGCAACAAATGTAGAACATGACCAATCAAGCTGTAGGCAACACTAACATGCAACAAGGCAATAATGGCCCGCGTTCTCATTCTAAACTGTCAGACTTCATGAGAACCCGTCCTCCAACATTCTCGGGCAATGCTAACCCTTTGGAGGCTGATGATTGGTTGAGAACCATTGAGAGAAAGTTGCATATCATACAGTGTGAGGGCAACGAGAAGGTATTGTATGCTTCACATCAACTAGAACTACTGCGCCACACATGAAGCACCACAGGAGATTACTTGGGAGGAGTTTACAGTTGCCTTCCGTCAGTATCATGTACCTGAAGGAATGATGGACCTCAAGAAGGAGGAATTCAGGGCTCTGCAACAAGGAGGCCAGTCAGTGGCAGAATACTTGAATAAGTTTACTCAATTGGCGCGTTATGCACCAGATGATGTGGCCACAGATATGGCTAGACAGTCCCGTTTCTTGAAAGGTTTAACTTATGGATTACTGGTGGGACTGATCACCCACAACTTCCCTGATTTTCAGGAGTTGGTCAACAAAGCTTTAATCCTGGAGGATAAGCGTAAGGAATTGGGTGAAGATCGTAAGCGCAGGATGGCTAGTCAAGCAGGACGGCCTAATCAGCTTAGATTAAGGATGACACACTACTACAATGAGGCTTATATCGGGCCTTGCGATCACGAGCGGTTTTAAAAAACCGTCGTAATATCAGAACATCATGAGCGGTTATGTACTCAAACCGTCGGTCGTATATCACGAGCGGTTTTATATTACGGCCGTGCGTGATACAAAAATATCACGAGCGGTTTCTAAATATAACCGTCAGTGATGTCTGATACTCATTACGAGCGGTTTGAAGTAAAACCGTGCAGGATTTCCTGACGGTTATATAACACAACCGTCATAATATCTCTGATAATCATTACAAGCGGTTATATTTAGAAACCGTCGCAATATTTCTTGTATCACGAGCGTCGTAATATAAAACCGTGCGTGATAATATCATCTCCGTAAAAATAGAGCCTCGATCCATCCACTTCGTTTATAGGGTTTGGTTTCTATGCTAAGTGGCGGTTTGTGGAAGTGAGGCGATTTTGTGAAAAAAGCCATTGATTTGAAGGGTGATATTAGATTCATTTGATTTTGGTGATCTAAGGTTAGTAATGAGTTCTCTAATTGCATGCATCGAATTCAATATCTAGGTTTGTTAGGGCAGAATTAATTTAAAGATTGTTTGATTAGATCTAGTTTAATTGTAGCTGGATCCATATGTTGTTTGTGATATTTGGTTAGTAATGTGTTTTAATTGTATTATATTCAACATCTATCTTGATAAGGAAGGAATTTGATGATTTTTTAGATCTAGCTTGTAGAACCATGTGTTGGTTGTTTGATGTATAAGGTTAGCTAGTAATGGTTCTATTTGCATAATATAATATTCGATCATGATGTAGCTATCTAGCTTGTTAAGGATAGAATTTAAAGATTGTTTAGATCTAGCTTATAGATCAATTCAAGTCTTTTGGTGATGTAAGGTTAGTAATGGGTTCTAATTTCATTATTATATTGAAGATTAATTTGAATTGTGTTAATTATTTCTTTGTGATGTAATTAAGGTATGTAATTGCATAATTAGTTTAAGAATGTGTGCATCGCCCTACACAGTGCATAATATTTAACACAAAGTGTTACATGTGTAGCGTAGATGGATCGAAGTGGATGTCTGTGAGAACCGTCTGAGTCTTGAGTACCTTAATGGCGTCTCCACTTTCAAAAGAGCTGCGAGAGGAGGATATGTTTAATAAGGGGTGCAATTCATGTCATGTCCGTGCATTGATTGCAAAAATCTGAAGATGTTTGAAACTTCAGTAGATCGAAGCACACTTGATTCGAAGGGGTTTCAAAGGGGCTATACATGTTGGACCGGTCATGGCGAAGAGCATAATATCTGAGAAGCGACAAGTAGTGTTAATATAAATCGGCGATGTCAATGATATGTCGGATGATCATATCGATTGTGCTTCCGATGAGGACAGAGTTACGCGATGACAATTTGGATCGAGATGCTAGCGATCGAAGAAACCTTGATGACGAGGGAATATGGGCGGTTCGAGGGCTTAATGGAGGACTCGGAGAAACCTTTGTTCGCGGGGTGCAAGTTGAAATACACAAGGTTATCATCCGTGCTTCAACTACTCAAATTGAAGGCAAGCAGCGGTTGGTCCGACAAAAGAGTTTCACAATATTCGTCTATTGGCGGACATGCTTCGAGAGGAAATGAGTTGCCGACAAGCACCTACAAAGCCAAGCGGGTTCTTTGTCCTTGGGAATGGAAGTAGAAAGAATACATGCATGTCCAAGCATCGTATCTGTGCACATAAAAGAGTACACAAACTTGCATATATGTCGGTGTGCAGCGCATCCGGTACAAGCGTAAGTCATTCAGATGATGATGGCGAGAGCATTGAGGTGAAAAAAGGTCCTCTGCTAAGGTGGCATGGTATCTGCTGTAATTCCCGTTTGAAGCGTTTGTTTGCGAACCCAAAGGAGGCAAAAGCTGTTGCGTTGGCACTTTGAGGCGTAAGAATGATGGAATGCTAAGGCACCTGCTGATTCCATCGGTGGAGAAACATCGGCGAGGAGCTTTCAAGAATTCGGTGCGGATCAGAAATATAAGGTTTGGATTGAGTCTGGATGGAATGAATCCTTTCGGTAACATGAAGCGGCAGGCATAGCACTTGGCGTAAATCTCTGTATCTACAACCTTCCTCCTTGGTTGTGTATGAAGCGGAAGTACATTATGTTATGCATGCTTATCCAGGACCGAAACAACACAGGAGCGATATTGATGTGTACCTAGCTCCATTGGTGGAAGATCTAAAAACACTATGGGTTCTTAGGGGTACACGCGTATGGGATCGCGTACAAGCGAGAGAACTTTACTTTGCCTTTGCTTGTTGTTACGCACCATAAATGATTACCACCCCTTGCTAACTGTCGGGGCAGTACAAAAGGAACCAAAGCTCGCACTCCTTTGCTTAGATGATCTGAGAGTTTATGGTGAATCACTCCCTAAAACCGTGTACATGCGTCACCATAGGTTCCTTGGAGGAATCACCCATATCGCAAGATGAAGCAACTTTTGACGGAAGGAGCGAAAATGGTTCAGCTCAAAGGCGTTTGGCGGGAGAGATGTTCATGACATTGTTAAGGATTTGGATGTTGCGTATGGAAAGGGGCGTAAATCAAGTACCCGTGAAAAGAGCATGTGGAAGAAGAGATCAATATTGCAGGACCTACCTTCTTGGGAGCACCTAGAAGTTAGCCCTTTGCATCGATGTCATGCGTGAGAAGAATGTTTGTGACGCGTGATTGGTCTCTTACTCAACATTAAGGGTAAAACAAAGGATGGTATCAGCATGCGGCTTGACTTGGTCGATATGGGCATAAGACACGAGTTAGCACGAAAGAGGCGATAAAGGCGTGCGTGCTTGGAACACCTTGTTATACTCTGTCAAAGGCGAAAAAAGCTGAAGCGTGCGGTGCTTGCATGGTGTGAAAGTTCCGTCGGTTACTCCTCCAACATGAAGAGACTTGTTTAGTTGGAAGATTTGAAATTAACGGCATGAAGTCTCATGATTGTTATGTCTTGATGACACAGATGCTCCTATCGCAATTAGAAGTATTTTGCGGTCAAGGTCAGAGACAATCACTAGGTGTGTTATTTCTTTAACACAATCGCTCGAAGGTCATCGATCGAAGGACTAGATGCTCTGCAAGTGAGGTGGTGATGACTCTATGTAATCTTGAGATGTATTTCCCTCCATCATTTTTCGATATCATGGTCCATCTCATTGTTCACCTTGTGAGAGATAAAGATATGCGGGCGTGTTCCTCGTAGCATGTACCCGTTCGAGAGGTACATGGAATTCTCAAGTCTTCGTCTGGAATCGATCTCGTCGGAGGGTAGCATTGTCGAAGGTTATACAGCGAGAAGAGGCCGTCGAGTTCTGCGTCGATTACATGGCCCGGTCGAACCAATAGGTGTGCCTCGATCTCGCCATGAGGAGGCTCGAGTGTCGGGACCATCGGAAGAAAGCAATCACGCTGATTCGGTTGCGTATGCTCGAGCCCATTTCACGGTTTTGCAACACATGGCTGTAGTGTCGCCTATATCGTCGAGCACAAGCAATGGCTAAGGCAAGAAGAATCCGGCCTGGCGAGAGTCTTGGATCACGAGACAATATAACCTTCAATTCAACAAATGGTTGAAGGGCGACCTATCCTTTGGGAGCTCGTCGGATGACTCTGTTGACATGGTTGGCAAAAGGACCAACTTTACGGTTGTCACATGGAAAGGATATGACTTAAATGGGTACACATTTTACACGAGAGATCGGGACATGAAGAGCACAAACCGAACAGCGGTGTCGCATAGATGCATTCAATAATACATTTGGGTTGACGAGGAGCTCCTACTATGGGTTCATAGAGGAGATATGGGAGCTCGACTACGTGCTTTTCAAGATTCCCTATTTGGTGCCGTTGGGTCCACCTCCGGCACGTGAAGGTTGACAAGAATGGCATCACTCTTGTGGACCTCGAGCGTGTCGGATACCAAGATGAACCATTACGTACTCGCTAACCAAGTTGTTCAAGTCTTCTATGTAACCGACCCGTCCAACAAGAAGCGCCACGTAGTTCTTGGGGAAAAAGGAGAATTGTCGGAGTTGAGAATGTAGTAGATGAGGAAGAGTACAATCAATTTGATGAGTTGCCACCTATCGGAAATGACATCACGGTCCCAAAAGAACAACATGAGGAAGCAAGCTACACAGCGTCGATCATCATGAAGGGCTAATTTTCATACAAAAGAATAAGCATGTGGTGGCGTAGTTATGAGAAGGGTGCATTGTCATCATGCTTACTAATTTTCATGTGTAATAATATTACATTAATGCTATTGTAAAGATGATACGACCCATCATGCTTTGTACATATGATTGTGATGATCTTTGTAAGTAGCTTGTGAAGCATCTGAATTATGTATATAGGATTGTGATGATCTTTGTAAGTAGCTTGTGAAGCATCTGGATTGATGGAAAAGATGCAAGTATAAGAGCACGTATTTATTCCTTAATATCAATATGATTCCAAATACATGATTCAAAGATGGCCATTCAGACATAATTGATGACAAGAAATAAATTATGTAGACTATGGCGAACAAGAACATAATCATGTCTACTTTGGCAATATGGAAATAGTTGTATGTGATTGCTCTCAGATTTTAGGGTTTGAATTGAGGATTAGAATCTCCACTTCAACCACACTACGATCTATATTACATTAAAGACAACTTTCCCAGAAGATACAACAAAGTGGCACAGACAAGAGTCGACTGAACTGAACCGACAAGTGAATGTCAGTGAACAGTATATATCACAGACGGTTCTTTAACATAACAGTCTGTGATGTTATTTGTCACAGACGGTTATGTTACCTAACCATCTGTGATATCTCAACATCAGAGACGGTTATATTATATAACCGTCCGTGATGTCACCAACATTATAGAACCGTCTGTGATATCTAAACATCACAGACTGTTCTATTATAGAACCGTCTGTGATATCTCAACATCACAGACGGTTCTATTATAGAACCGTCTGTGATATCTCATCACAGACCGTTATATTATAGAACCGTCTGTGATGTGCTCTCCTCTATATATCTCCCGCGCGCAGAGCTCATTCACAGCGCGCCAAACCCTAACCATTTGAGACGTTTTGCCTCCCGCGGCGGCCTCCCCCTCGGCGTCCTCCCCCTCCCGGCGTCCTCCCCCTCGGCATCCTCCCCCGGCCTCGGCGTCCTCCCCTCGGCGTCCTCCCCTTCGGCGTCCTCCCCGGCATCGACGTGCTCCCCCTCGTCTTCCTCCCCTGCTGCGACGTGCTCCCCCTCGGCGTGCTCCCCCTCGGCTGTGTTCTTGTGCATCTCGGGCTTCAACCGTGAGTATTTCTGGGGGACTAGCCATCGAGCTAGAGGCCGTTTCTCGATCTGGAGGCACTGCCTGGCCATTTGCTCTATTTTTCGGTGTTGCTCTGCTAGTTAGTGAGTTACGGGACACTTTACGTGATTATTCTCGGTCTTGCAAAGGGCGGTCGTCTGCGGCTTAGGGACCTTGCGTGTGGGCTTAATGTTGATGATGATTTAGGGGATGGAATAGACTAATTGTGACAACAAATCTTAGCGATCAATTTCACTTTCATATATATATATTTGATTAGTGTGAGTTCGGCGATGATTGAGGTTCTTTGGAAGAGTGGTTGATCGAATCGAGTTTTGATGTTGGTTGAAAAGGTCTTTTCTTTGGTGATCAAGGATGATGTTTGTTTTACGGTTGTTTAGAGCCCGATGGCGATAACTAGTTAAAATGTCTTTGTTACGGTTGGCTAGGAGCGATGGTGTTGTGGTTGTTTTTGGTGCCCGATAATTAGTTTGGAGGGTGCCTTAGGTGGTGGTTTAGTGGAGTTTTGATTTACTGCTGGTTGTGCGGATCTTGATGGTGGCGGTAGCGCCTCGAATCGCTAGACTTTGTTGAAATCGTTTTATTCTGGAATAAAAGCAGAAACCTTTGATCTAAAAAATATATATATATATTTGATTAGCTCTATTGCAAACATGTCTTTATATGCTTAGTTAGTGAATATGCATATAAGATAACCAATTGAGTAGATTTATACTTAACTTTGTCAAGTATTAAATCATTATTGAGATAAAGTTGTCACAATCTAGTCTATTACTTGTCCATTGTGGCGAGGAGGGCCTTTAAAAGGCAACCCGAGATCTGAGAACATTCAAACAATCAATATGAGCTTTATGCTAATTGCTTTATTAAATATCTTGTACATGTTCATATGTGAGATCTGAGCTTCATTCTATTATTACATTAGCTGTCAAATGGTTGAATCCATATGTATTCTTACGCTTGCTGCTTGTGTGGATGTCCTAGTTTTAGGGGAGAGTCTTTGCGAAATTTTTATTAAGTTCGGCAACCTCCTAGTTAAACTTCTTTTGCTAAAAGGCTAATAACAAGCCATTTAGGCTAGTTCTTTTAAAAGGCTAATAACAAGCCATTTAGGCTAGTTCTTTTAAAAGGCTAATAACAAGCCATGGTATCCACAAACTCATTCACTCTAATGTGATTTTATTTGTTCTTCACTTTTAGTTACTTTGAAACTATTTTAACTTGTAAAGAAGATGTAGTCCTCTAATCCATAAATGCGAAGGACATGATGTGCCCTCAAAAGAAAAGAATCGACCCATGTTGCAAGAGGACCAAACAAAAGGCCAGAGACCGATATACCATTATAGAGATCGATCCAAATGATGGGACCCTAGAAAGCCAAAAAAGCGGCGAATGCATTTGAGTATGTGTGGGATAATGGCAGGAGCGGGTTCGATCACGCTATCTTCTGGAGGTTGGTGACTATTGAGGCTCGCAATGCCTTGCTAACGGAAATTCTTTCATCGTTCAACATTCGGAAGAATCCGCTCCCCTAGTGCGACGGTATGCCTTTGCTAGTGGCGAGAAAAGGCATGGAAGACCTTCAAGCATCGCTTTTAGTAGACTCGTCAAGAAGGATCTGGTTCCATACTCGAAGTATGGGTTCATTGATGAGGACACGTGGGGCGTTTTGTTGGGATGAAGACCACGAGGCGAATTAAATGCGTCCGATGAAACAAACAAGGCCTTGCAAGCAAGAACACTCACCCCCACAGACTTCGGCGCTGCGCTCTGGCGGGGAAGAAGGCGCAATGGGGCGGGGAGGGCGAGGAGGTATCGCGCCATTTCCGCCGATCCGCAGATCAACGTGCGAGAGGCGGCTAAGAAGCGAGCGAGTCGGATGCCACGTCCTCATAGCCGTCTCCTTTGTAAACCCAGCGGACGAGGAAATGCCTAGCGCTGTAATATATAATCGAACTACCAATTTTACGTAATTAGTCCATGACTTCATAAGTGAAATAACTTGTCGGATCTTGCGGTGGCGTTGAGTACACAATCGTGCGATGGCTCTTTTTCCCGAGAGAGAGAGAAAGATGCCTTGTCCATAGCCTTGGGAAACAAGAACACCACAGTCGTACAAGAGGCAAAGGGTTTTTGTTCCATGGAAAACTAGATTCCCAGACGACTTCCACATATACAAGTAAGAAGAACTAAAAGCGGCGTGAGTCAAATCTTATAAAGAATTTGGAGGACAAGTTGAGAGGAGAGTTGAGAGAAGAGTTGAGGGAGGCGAGAGAAGAATTTTATGAAAGGATCTGAATCCTCGAGGAAAGGCTCACCAATCAAGAAAGAAATCTTGCACAAGCCCGAGTATGTCATAAGTCAGCCCTTTGCCAGTAAAGCAGGTGTGCATCCGTTCCTCAAGTGACATAGATGAACATAAGCGGGACTTATCACATGTGACATTAAGGTGGCCACAGCGGTGCAATCTCCAAGTGAGAATTAGCAATGGCACCGTTCCTCGGCGGCTGCTTGGGGCATGGCGTATCCATCCCAAAGGGACCATGGTGCAGTACCATCATAGTGCGGGTTTCACCAAGGTCAATGTGGGCGGGGTATTTGATAGTTTCAAAATTGTCGATCTCTGAAGCCGTAAGCAGCGAGATCGTGAAACTTGGGGATGCCATTGGCACATTCATCCAATGGCCTAGCGGCGACATCTCCTGCTCGTCCCTTACGTCATGCAACAACCGCGGCGATCGATTAGCCTATTGTATCGCCGTCGTCGGTTGGCTACCAAATCGGCGATCGTAGAAGCGGACTCCACTTGATGTACATAATGTTGACCTCTTTCCTGCCCATTCCTCTCCGTGAAGGGTTCATACAAAACAAAAAGAAAGGCAAGGGCAAACAAAAGAAAGAAAGGCAAGAACAAGTCGACTATCCATCTGCTGAGTTGGCTAAACAATACAAGCTAGGAGAGCCGTTACTAACGAAAACAGCGTAACTTCATAGTATATCTTGCCAACAATTGCATAAGTGGTACACCCAAGAAATTTGGAAAGCGAGGCGTGAGCGTACAACAAGTATCGGCGTTATGTTCAAGTATGAACATCTATTCAACGACTTCGGCGGGGGCTTCTTCACGGTCGATTTTTGGACTTGTTCCATCTCTACAACCTCGGCGCCATCGGCGCGCACTCATAAGATCTTTGGACCTTGTAAGTGTGTGCTATCACGGTCTACATTAAATCTAATAGTGATAAATGTCCTCCAATATATATATAATTAGCCTTTGTATATATAGATACATGCAACTTGAGCGACACGGAAGAAACTATCGATCGGTTTCCTCGACCCACATATAGTCTCAAAGCAAACAATGGATGATGATATAAACATGGTGGGGAATAAATCCGCGAAGGCATTGCTAGCACAAAAGATAAAGAACTCATACTTATACCCCATAACCCGGGGTAAGTGCTACCACATGCTATACTTTAGTGCATCTTTGTGCACACAACTCTGTTTCATTCATTGTCCATTGTGATATACTGTGTAGGTTTCCTTTGGGTTCTAATTGTAATTGAACTAGCCACAAACGGGTTAAGTACCTTGATTCCGCCGTGGCGGAAACCACGACTTAGTACCTATCGCAAAATTACTCAGCGGTAATCACGTTTCCTCCGTACATGGTCGTGTAAGTTGTTCGAGTTTATATTGCTATTGGAATGGCTTAGGCTAACCTTTTGCAATCTTGTAGAAGCGTTCAAACCGTGAAAGATTGGACTAAACTACTGACATGATTTGAACTTTCGGTATCAGCTATACACAACAATTCTATTTCAAACCCCTAATAGTGACTCTAGAACTAAATGTAGGTTTTATTTGCGATGCCACCGGCAAGGTCGGGAAATAACCTATGTGGATTTTATGTTTGCCACAACATGCAAACCATAAATCGCTAAAAAAATAGCGATCGGTTAAAGCTGCGTTGAATCGAGTCGATTTGAGCAACATTAGAGGAAAGTTTGTTTCTTCCTGCTCACGGAAGTAATACATAAAAAGGTAGCGTTCCACGCGACGATAACTCTGGAGTTGTACAATTGTCAAATGGTATTCATTAATTAGGAAAATATGTCCAAAACTTGCGGTTATTCTTGTTTATGCGATTCATTGTATTGTCACATGATATTATCCTTAATACATATTTGCTCATCTTGAATGCAACAACTTAACAATGTCTTGCTTGTTGGAACTAGATGTTTTCCTACACCCTCGTGAGAACCTCCATTATTTATGGTTTGTTGTTGAAATTTCCATCTACTTAGGTATTCTGCATCAATATTCGAGACCGTCGATAATAGATGTTGTAATTGAATATCTGCACTTCCTATATGCATTGAGGCAGCAGTTTGTCCGATCGGGATAGACTTAAAATATAAACATTTGTAGCGCTTTTCTCCTTCTTATGATAATGTTGATGGAACTCGACTAATAAATCAACCAAGACCCGCCTTGACATGGCATGGCGGCGGCAACCACGGTCTTCTCCATCGAGCCGGACACACTAGAGTGTGTGATTTGCTTCATGCCATCTGAAGTGGCTTTGCTTGAGTCACCGTAGTGCCACGGTCTTGAAATGGCCGACGACATGCTCTTATCGGCGTCACCGTTGTGCCACGGTGGGAGAACATGGTACTTTGGTAAAATTGTAGATGTACTTGATAGATTACTCTAGGTAGGGTAATTAAAGATTGAACAAATGTGATTGCAAGTCGGGTCTTCCATGCGGAAGGACTTTGGAACACCCGACTTGAATGGAGAAAGAGGAGGCGGGAGGAAGCCGATGGGCGGTGGTATGCGGAAGAAGGCGACAACAAGGTGTTCCCCTTGGTTCTTGTCTTCTTCTTCTACTCTCCTCTGCTTACTTCTTCTTCCAATGGTCACCTATTCCTGATAGTCTGGTCGAGGCCGACCTATCGGTCTTGAAATGAAAGGCGGGAGGAAGCCGATGGGCGGTGAGTGCAGCGGAAGAAGAGCGACAACCAAGGAACACTCCTTGGTTCTTTGTCTTCTTCAGTGTTCAAGTCATCATGGAAATTTGAGACATGGTTCTTATGTGAAAAAAAGGTCATCCTGAGCGGTTCTTATTTGAAGCAAATGCGTGATAAGTTCATATCACGAGCGGTTCGATTTGAAACCGTGCAGTGAAATTTAATTATCACGAGCGGTTACGATTTGAAACCGTCGTGATATTAATTATCCTGAGCGGTTGTAATTTGAAATAAATGCATGATATTTAATTATCACGCAGACGTTTCAAATAAGAACCGCTCGTGATAATTAAATTTCACGAGCGGTTTATTAATACAACCGTCTCGATATATATTTTCTCGAGCGGTATAGAACCAAGTCTCGATGATCTCCTTCATCACAGACTTATTATTCTTGACGGTTCACAAAACCGTCTCGATGACGTTTGCGAACCGTCTGTGATGAAGTTTTCTGTAGTAGTGACACCGCAACAGTTTGCTAGAATTCAACCCTAGTGGACCAACAAGACATCAACTCCATCATCTCGCCCCACTAATCAGAATTTTCAAACACCAGCACGAGGAGGTAATGCACCGCCGAAGTCGGCGATCATTGTCAAGAAATGTTTCTCTTGCAATGAGCCAGGACATTTTGCCAATAAGTGTCCGAAGAAGGGAAATGTTACACCAGTTCACTTCAATCTGGGTACCACTCCAACGAAAGCCCCAGTGACAGGAGGAAATCAAGTACCAGTGCAGTCAGGAGCATCGCCTCAGACGACAATGCGAGGAAGGATTAATCATATTACTACAAATGGAGCTCAGGAAGCAACGGACGTCATACTGTGTAAGTTCTTGGTTAACTTAGTACCAGCTACAGTTTTATTTGATTCTGGAGCGTCGCATTCATTTGTTTCTCGGAGTTTTGCAATGAAGAATGGATTTGTTGTTAAGAATCTTAAGTGTGTGCTTTTAGTCCAAGCCCCAAGATCTGAATTTCGATCTAACCTTGGGTGTTTAGGAGTTAAATTGCTTATGAATGGGATAGAGTTCCTAGCAAATCTTATCCTATTGGATACCCAAACCTTGGATGTTATCTTAGGAATGGATTGGTTATCTAAGCATAAGGCTGTTTTGGATTGTGGACAAAGGATGGTATCCCTAGAAAGCCCTAGTGGCAAGAAAGTGGAAGTGCGTGCAACCGCAATTCGTGATGGTCAGTTAATGGTTAATAGTGTAAAGGTTGCTAATCTAGAAGATGTGCCAGTGGTAAGAGACTTTCCGGAAGTATTCCCTGAGGATTTACCAGGCATGCCGCCAGATCGGGATATTGAGTTTGTTATTGAGTTAGTACCTGGAACAGCACCAATAGCAAAGAGGCTGTATAGGATGCCGACCGATGAGTTAGTGGAAATGAAGAAGCAAATTGAAGAATTGCTTGAGAAAAGGTTCGTTCGACCAAGTTCTTCCCCGTGGGGAGCACCAGTTTTGTTCGTTAGGAAGAAAGATGAAAGTTTAAGGATGTGTATTGACTATCGTGCACTTAATGAAGTGACAATCAAGAATAAGTATCCTTTGCCTAGGATTGATGATTTGTTTGATCAGTTGAGAGGAGCAGGAGTTTTCTCCAAGATAGATCTCCGATCAGGGTATCATCAACTAAGGATTCGGGAGGAAGATATACCGAAGACTGCATTTTCTACTCGTTATGGACATTATGAGTTTACGGTCATGTCCTTTGGACTAACCAATGCCCCAGCATATTTCATGAATATGATGAATAAGGTATTCATGGAATATTTGGATAAATTTGTGGTTGTCTTCATAGACGATATCCTTGTATATTCCAAGACAAAAGAAGAGCACGCAGAACATTTGAGATTGGTTCTGGAGAAGTTGCGAGAACAACAGTTGTATGCTAAATTCAGTAAGTGTGATTTCTAGAAGGAGAAGGTGGAATTCCTTGGCCATGTAATGACTGCTAAAGGAGTTATCGTAGACCCAAGCAAAGTGGAAGCTGTGATGAATTGGGAGCCGCCAAAGACAGTTACCCAAATCCGTAGTTTCCTAGGAATGGCAGGATATTACCGTCGGTTTATAGAAGGATTTTCGATGATTGCGAGACCTCTTACACAATTGTTGAAGAAAGAAAGGAAGTTTGCATGGACGCCAGAGTGCGAAAAGAGTTTTGAGGAGTTAAAGAAATGATTAACATATGCACCTGTGTTAGTACTGCCAGATGTGCAGTGTGGCTTTGACATTTATTGCGATGCCTCAAGGCAAGGTCTTGGTTGCATCTTAATGCAGAATGGCAAGGTTGTAGCCTACACGTCTAGACAATTGAGGCCGCATGAAGGAAATTATCCGACGCATGATCTGGAGTTAGCAGCCGTAGTGCATGCTTTAAAGATATAGCGTCATTATCTCATCGGAAATAGATGTGAGATATATACGGACCATAAGAGCTTAAAGTACATATTTACCCAGTCAGATCTTAACATAAGGCAAAGAAGATGGCTGGAATTGATTAAGGATTATAATATCAGAATTCATTATCATCCGGGAAAAGCTAATGTGGTAGCTGATGCTTTAAGTCATAAAAGCCACAATGTGAATACAATAGAAGTTAGCAAACAACCGAAGTTGTGTGAAGAATTTCAGAAGTTGAGATTGGAAGTTGTGCCGCAAGGATTTGTAGCCGCTTTAGAAGTAAAACCAACCCTTGAGGATCAAATCAGGGAAAGGCAAAGTAAAGATGAGAAGATCAGCAGGATTAAGTCTAAGAAAGAAGAAGGATTAGCCGAAGATTTCACCATGGATAAACAAGGAACTCTGTGGTTTAAAGGTCCGATTTGTGTGCCAAATGAGAAGGAGCTTAAGCAATTGATTCTTGAGGAATCACATGATTCTAAGTATTCTATTCATCCTGGAAGTGCCAAGATGTACTAGGACCTCAAGAAGAAATTTTGGTGGCCAAGTATGAAGCGTGAAGTGGCAGAGTATGTTGCATTATGTGATGTATGTCAGAGAGTAAAAGCGATGCATCAAAAGCCCGTAGGACTATTGCAGCCATTAAAGATTCCAGAGTGGAAATGGGAGGATATTGGTATGGATTTTATCACTGGGTTGCCCAAAACTCAAAGGGGTTATGATTCCATATGGGTCACCATTGATCGGTTGACCAAAATTGCTCACTTCATTCCAGTAAAGACAACTTATTCAGGAGATCAATTGGTGGAATTATACATGTCAAGAATTGTATGTTTACATGGTGTGCCTAAGAAAATAGTATCGGATCGTGGTACCCAATTTACCTCAAGATTTTGGGATAAATTGCATGGAGCAATGGGAACTCGTCTGAATTTCAATACCACTTACCATCCACAGACAGATAGTCAGACATAAAGAGTTAATCAGATTTTAGAAGATATGCTGAGAGCTTGTGCGATATCGTACAGTACATCTTGGGATAAATGTTTGCCATATGCAGAGTTCAGTTATAACAATAGTTACCAGGCTAGTTTGCAAATGTCACCATTTGAAGCCTTATACGGTCGTACTTGTCGTACCCTGTTAAACTGGAATGAAATGGGGGAGCATTCGGTATTTGGGCCTAAGTTACTCAAAGAGGCTGAAGAGTAAGTTGCCATGATCAGGGAAAGATTGAGAACAGCACAGTCAAGGCAAAAGAGCTATGTTGACAATCGTCGACGAGAGTTGAGTTTCGAACCCAACGATTTTGTGTATCTCAAAGTCACTCCCCTGAAAGGTGTAAAAAGGTTCAACGTTAAAGGAAAGCTCGCACCTAGGTATGTTGGGCCATTTAGAATTCTGAGCCGCCGAGGAGAGGCCGCATATCAGTTGTAGTTGCCTCAGTCATTGGCAGGAGTCTATGATGTGTTCCATGTGTCGCAACTTAAGAAATGTCTCAGAATGCCAGCAGAACAAACACCATTAGAAGCTATCGAGCTGCAGGAGGATTTGACTTATAGAGAGCAGCCTATTAAGATTTTGGATGTAATGGAGCGTAGGACCAGAAATAAGTCCACTCGCTTTCATAGAGTTCAATAGAGTAATCATTCAAAAATGAAGCAACCTGGGAGTGTGAAGAAGATCTGAAGGCAGAATTTCTAAACCTATTCTCTAGTCAGCCCTGAATCTCGGGGTCGAGATTCCGTTAAGGGGGGAGGTTTTACATCCCAATTTTTGGCTTTTCAATTATTTAATATTAATTTATTGCAATTTATGATTTTTGTGAATTTTCTGGATTTATTTGGATTTTCTGAGATTTATTTGAATTATTTTGAATTTAAATATATCGCCTTTTGTTAAGAAATAATTATAAAAAGAAAAGTTTAAAATAAAGTTTTATCAAAAATATTTTATTAAAGTCCAGAATGTCTCAAAGTATTTTTGAGATTTTTCTTGAAATTTTTCTGATATTTTTATTGCCTTAAATAAATCAAATGAATTTCTCAGATTATTTTACATGGAAAAAACCTCGAAATTCTTGTGAACAGTAACGGGCCGAAGCTCATCACTGTGCGGACCGCCGGTAGAAACGGGAGGGTTAACGCCGACCGTCGGATTATAATCCAACGGCCATTAAGGAGCCACGTCATTTACGAAACCCTAACTCCTTCGCACCGTCGGATTCTAATCGCATGGCCATCCTCAGGCGATACCGATTCGGAAAGCCTGTTATATCCGGACCGTTGGATGAAGATCGTGTGGTGAATTAGGCTGTCGTCTCGAGCTAGACTCGGTAGCCTCTCTCCGAGAAGTCGTACACGCCGCCCAAACCTTCCTTGTTTTCCGCGCCTCGCCGGGTATTTAAGGCCCCGGGCAACCCTTCCGAGACTCACTGCAGCTTGCCGAAGCTTTTCCCTCACGCGCCGCCAACCGAGACACCCTAGAGCCCGTGCTAGACGTCGCCGGAGTTCCCGAAGACTTCGCGTCACGTTTCACCGTCGCCGGAGACTTCTTCCATCGTTCCGAGGGTAGATCCGAGTTCCTCACGTCGAGACGCGTCGGAGTCGCGACTTCTTCCTCGCCGGAGCACGCTGCAGCGCCGTCGGATTGGTCTTCGCCTTCAAGTCCGGCGAGATCGAGCCACCGCCTCGCCATCGTGTCGCTCGAAGTTTTCAGCCATTGGATCAGCATCGGGCCGCCGAGATCAAGCCGCGTCTCTTCGGTAAACAATGAACCGCTCGGGTAAGTATTCCCCGTCCGATCGTAGATGCAGGGCTATGATCAAGCCACGTCATTAAGTGCACAGTGAACTGCTCGGTTAAGTATTGGCCGTCGGATTTAAATCGGATGGATAGAAATGTGCCACGTCATCTAGGTCAACGGTAGATAACTCGGGAAGATGTTCATCGTCCGATTTAGATCGGATGGCTATGGTGTTGCCACATAGGTGTATAATCCGTGAGTCGTCCGATCGGTTTTAGATGGCTTAGATTGTGCCACGTGTCCGATGTACCAATCCGGTGCAGGGCTGACGTCAGCATGACGCATTAATTCGGATTTTTATTTATAAAAATAATTCTATTAAATCTAGAAATTCAATTTAATTTATTTTCAAACTTCTAAATGCTATAACTTTTGCATACGAACTCTGATTGAGGTGATTCAAATTCCTAAAAATTTGTAAAATTGAGATATATCCAATGGTGACTTTTATTTGAATTTTTGAGTTCAGTTGATCTTTGGTTTTGGTGTTTATTTGCTATTTCTTCTCGATTCGCGTAGACGTTGAATTGAGCGACGCTTCGGAGGAGGAATTTGCAACTCAGGAACAATCCTTAGACCAAGGCCAGGAGCTTAAGCAAGGCAAGTTGTGCTTTGATCATGTTGCACCCATGTTTGCAAAATTGCTATTTTGATTTACTTTAATGCATGGTATTTTATGTGTACAAATGATTTTAACTTAACTTTGGGATTAGTTAACGTACCCTTTGAGTTACACCCTACCTTGTTATTTGTATGCCATAATCCACTTGTCACCTTAGGTTGGTTCACTATAGTTGGTTAATACTGAAATCAACATGGATGGTTAGAACGGAATAGAATTGCTTAGCCATGCCACGTCATCATATGTACATGAAATGTTGATTATTAATTTTGACTAATGGAATATGGAACAAGGATGTTAATTGTGTGCCATGTGTGGTCACACAAAGAGATTGAGTTGTTGTGGCAGGGAGGTCACACAACGATGTTGATTTGTGAGTAGCACGTGGTGCTTGGTAACCAACTGGGGGTTAACCATTTTAAGATTGAAGCAAGTGGAAGGGGCAAGTGTGCCAGGGTGGGCTCAGTGGAGCTGAGGGTATGTGCATGTCTTGCTTTAATCAATCCTAAGGACTTAACCTTGCGAGCCTTTGACCTGAGTCAATCATGCAACCACATGTCTGTTTTGGGGCAGCCTAGCTGACTAATTTGCAAATGCTTAGCTTGAGTGCTATCGTGGTGGTGTGAGTCGGGTGTATGGAGAAAACTCACATGGCGCAAGAGGGGCCTGTTGTGGTGGTGTAACTCTTGATGTTGAAACCTCGGTGGGTAGCACTTGGGTTAAGAGGATGCATTGTAAAGGCTTTGTTATAATCATTCACCGTGTGGTGCATGGTTGTATCATGTGGGTAAAGTGCATAACCTCTGCGAGTGTACAAACTATTAGGATAGCGTGCTCACGGTATTGAGCAAAGCTCAGGAATTACAGTCAAGGGTTAGTTAATTAAAATGGATAACTGGATGGGATGGCAGGATGCCATGTGGATAATGGAACTTGGATTAGGATGGAAACTTGGTTTACTTGAGAATCACTGAATCTATTACTTGTTATTATTTGTTTTACTGTCTTTTCAATCTATGTAATGTATGTGTTCTTAAATGTTGTTTTATTGCAAATGAACCTTTAGCCTTTCCTTTGGAATGAGCCTTGCATATAGCTATGGTAGAATTGCATTCTGTGCACAACTTGTTGAGTACGTGTTGGTGTACTCACTCTTGCTTAACAACCAACAACAGTGGAGGAATCATCGCCGTTATTAGAGGAGGACTTTCAGGTGGACGCGAGTCACTAGGCCGATCCTTGTTAGTCGCCTGTGGTGTGCTGATGGGACATCTACGTATTTTGCTATACTTTCCGCTGCATTTGTTCAAGTTATTTTCAGTCTAGCCCATGTGGCTGAATAATGTAAGTGATCATAAGATCATACACTAGTTATATTCAATAAATAAAGTCTTGTTATTCTTATCGTTGTGTATGATATGATGCTAACCGATGTTAAGCTGTGTGCACTAGCATTGATCCTAGGACTAGTGTGGTAAAACATAGTGGATTCGAATTGGTGAATTCGGGTCCTCACAGTGTGCCTAAGTCTTGTAGCGGTGGGAGGCTCGGGGCGGCATCGGCGCCACGCGGCGCGGTGGGGATGAAGCCTGGACCTCGAAGGGTCCCAGCCTTGCGAGCAAAAAGGTGCGGAGGCGTGAGGTGGCTGAGACCAAGCAAGTCCTGACCACTGAGCGCGAGCATAGGGACACCCGGCCGCGAGGGTGCGGCCATCGCGACCGGCGGGATGACCGTCGTGACCGGTGACATGATCGCCGCAGTCGGAGAAATGACCGCCGCGAGGAGAAGGAGGGCGGACCCTTCTGCCTGATCCGCAGGACCAACGCCCATGACCTGGCCAGTTGCCAGGTTGTGAGCAAGATGGTCGAGCAGTGGCTCAAGGAGCGCTGCCTCCACGACGACGACCAAGATGAAGAACCCGCCCCGCTGTCCTTCCAGTAGGTGGACCATGCCGTGGCGTACATTCATGGTGGCTCATCCACCTACCCCTCCAACACGACGTACAAGTGGCTAAGAAGGGAAGTCTGCGCCACGGCACCGAGCTCAGGGGTGAGTCGGATGCTGAAGTGGTCGGAGGAGCCGATCACTTTCAGTCGGGCCAACCACCCTGAAAGCACTGTCGGCCTAGGTCACCTTCCGATCATGGTTTCGCCCACGATCCGAAATGTGAAGCTCGGGCGGGTGCTAGTGGACGGAGAGTGCTCCATCAACCTCCTGTCCTCCCAGGCATTCCAGACGCTCCAGATATCACGACAGGAGTTGCGCCCGGTATTGCCCTTCTACGGCATTGCCCCAGGAGCTGGATCGGTCCCCCTAGGCTAGGTGCGCTTCCCCGTCACCTTCGGGGAGGAAAGCAACTACCATACGGAAATGGTCGACTTCGAAGTCGCCGATTTCGACCTCCCATACAACGCCCTGTTTGGCCGACCAGCGTTGGCCAAGTTCATGGCGGCGACCCACTATAGATACATGGTGGTGAAGATACTAGAGCCTGGTGGCCCTATAGTCATCCGGGTGGACAGGCCAGAAGCCTTGCATTGCCAAAAGCACACACTGGACCTGGCCAGTGCCACCTGCGTGAATCCGGCTGATGCCGTCTTTCCAGGAGCCCCTCAGGCAAAGACCTGTGCCTCGCCCGGCTCGGCCGGCGAGGTGAAGGTGGTCTCCTTGAGTGAGGGCGAGCTCGGAAAGACCATCAACATTAGCGCTAGCCTCAGTACCAAATAGGAAGACGCGCTCGTCACCTTCCTCCAGTCTAATTCCGACGTGTTCACCTAGCAATCGTCCGATATGATTTGGGGTCCCAGAGTGATCAAGCACCGGTAATGCTCGAGTCGCCTGGTCCGGCAAAAGGTTCGGGGCGGGCACGAGCGGCAAGATGCCATTCGCACCGCTTTGAGGTCGCCAAGACGAAGATGATGCCACTTGGCCCCGGAGTTTCATGCGGTGGTGGCCAGTAGTGGTTGGCGCCATGAATTTGACGGCGGGGCCTTGAGAGGATGGCGTTGTAGGGGAGGTCACCCTCGATCACCTCGAAGGTGATCAGCTCGGTGCGGAAGTTATCCGAGGCGCCGAAGGTGACGGGTAGAACCACCTGCCCCAGAGGTGTGGTTGAGCTCCCAGGAACGATCCCAAAGAACCGGATCGCGATGCTCTTGACCTTCGACCGGGGGATTTGCATCCGGTCGAGCGCCTAGCCGCCACAAATTGAGGAATCGCCACCGTCGACCATGACCCGCCCGACCATGGTGTTGCTGATGGTCGGGGTCACGACCAAGGTAGTCTTAAGATCCTTGGACATACCTTGGGGGGCATCCTCCGACGTGAAGGTGATCGTCGCCCCGGCCCATTTGCAAGGCTGGTCCGCGGGCTTCCCGGCGGTGGCCTGGTAGACCACGCGCGCGGCATCCTTGATCTCACGCTGGGACTGATATGCCGACGATCCGCCGAAGATAACGTCGATCCGACGGTCGCCTTGCTGGAAATCCAGGTCGAGGTCGGCCTGGTCCTCCCCCGCGTTTACCCTATCGGGTTGGTCTCCTTCCTTCGGGAGCGTTGGCATCTCTCCACACCCGTCGTAGAAGGCCTCGAGCTTGGCCTGCCAGGCCCTGCAGCCTCGCAGGTCGTGGCCCGGAGTCCTGTGAAACAGGAAGAATTTACCTTTGTCAAACCGAGGCCGCCCCTCAGAGCCTTGCGGGCGGCCATCGGCCTGCCGTGACCTGGACCGACAGTCCTCCTGCCAAGGTCGGCGCTGCGCCTGCTAGGACCGTGGTCGATTTTGCTGAGAATGGGGCCTCTCTTGAGCCGAGTCCTGAACTTCCACGACCTCGCGATGGCCGTCCGCCAAAACGGTCACCCGAGGCCGACCACCCTCACGCTTGCAGTCCCTCTTTCGCTTCTTGGCGGCCGAGCCTTGGTCGGTATTCTTGGCGTTGGAGGGGCCGGCCTCGCCCGAATTGACGCCATGCTTACCCTGGTCATAGTCGCGCTTCCAGCGGACCGCGTCGTCCGCATCCGTGTAGCGCTCCGCCATGCGAAAAAGCTTGCCGACGGTGAGCCTCGCCGTAATCTTCAGGTCTTCGGTAATGCGCCGATCACGAATGCCGAACTTGAAGGCCTTGATCACGGCCTCGTCGGATACACTAGGGATCAAATTCCCAGTGCGAATAAACCACCGCACGAAGTCGCGGAGGGGCTCGTTCTTTCCCTGGATCACCCGATCTAGGTCCTTCTCCCTGCCAGGCCGCTCGTAGCAGCTCTGGAAGTTCGAGCGGAGGGCACTCTGAATTTGGCACCACGAACGGAAAGTACCTGGTTTCTGGTTGAAGAGCCAGGTGCGGGCAGCACCGTCCAAGACGGTAGGGAGGTAGTTGGCCATCACATACTCGTCGCCTCCCGCGGCTAGGATGGCGGTGGTGTAAATTGAGAGGAATTCGTCAGGGTTCTTCGTCCCGTCAAACCGCTCGATCAGTGCGGGCTTGAAGCGAGCCGGCCATCGCACCCGCCGAAGGTCGTCGAGTCGCCGTCTTGGTTATCTTGGGGATAGGGCGCGCTAGGCGGTGCTTTCGTTCTTCTTTGAGTCGGATTCCCGATCTCCTTGGCGCTCCGCCCTACGACCTTGACGGCCGGGCGTGGGCGGCGTCGCCGGGAGGTCTGCGGCGTTCATGGACCTGGCGACGCCTTGGGGGGATGTCAGGAGAAAGGCCTGACGTGCCCTTTGTTGGAGCGAGATCGCCAGTAGGCGGTTGTCGCCAAGACTCTGTGCAAGTCGGACTCGGGGAGCGGCAATGGCGGTGTTTGGGATAGGTCTCGGGACTGCCGGCGCATGGGAGACCAGCGGGGGCGCTGACGCCTGCGTGAGGAGCTGCCGTCGCTCCTCAATGACCGGGACCGAAGGATGGCCTGTGTCTTTGTGTGCGCCGATTTGGTTGTGGCCTTGTCGAGCTTCGTCTGCGAGCTTCGGCCAAGACCCGACCTCAGACGGCGGGGTCGGTCATGACTCGAGGCGATCGCCGCAGGCGCTGCTTCGAGGAAGCTTGGAACGACTTCGATGGCGTTCCAACCTTCTCGCGTTACTTCGAGGGCTGTTATGGCCGTTGATGGTGACTGGGCCATCCGCGAGCATCTTGAGGTCTCGCTGCGCTCCCTTCCTCCTCGCGCGTCATGACTTGCGATCATGAGAATAAAGCTTGTCAACGGCGGAGAAGGGGAGAACAGGGACGTGGAGCTTCCATGCTTAGGAACCGCGTTTGAACCGAGCTACCGTCATTGCAGAAGACGCCATACCTCGAAAATCTGAAACTTCTTCCGGATGAGCGAAGCTTTCGGGCCCTACGGTGGGCGCCAGCTGTCGATGATCGGGATCGCCTGACCGCAAAAGTGAAAAGGGGATCGGTGTGAATGAGGGACCCAGAGAGCGCTTCACTCAACAATGGTGAGGGCGTGGGTCGGGCGGCGGCGTCGGAAAAGGAGAGACAAGAGATTATCTTGGTTCGAGCCCCACGAGGGTAACAACTCGTCGATCTTCTTCTAAGGCGGAGGAATTCACTAATTGTGAGTATAGGGAGTGGTTTACAGCTCGAGCTTGAGCGTCTTTGGTGTGTCTAGTGGTCTACTGCTGGTGTGCTGATGGCCTGTCTCGTCACTCTGCTTCAAGGGATTTTATACCCCAGCCGTTGCCAGGAACGACCAGGAGAGATTCCCGGGGACGTGCATGTCGAGCATTGAAGTCGTTCTGCAACCATCCAAGATTTGCCGCCCACGTCCGCATTAACTCCGAGATCCTTAGTCTGGGTAACCGCCGAGTAAACGCACGCCCTCCAGCCAAGGTCGAGGTCGTGCGGGGACGTAATCCCCCACTGCCTAAGCCCGAGGTCATGTGGGATTCAGCGTCACCTAGGTCGTGGTCGAGGCCCCTTACTGTATCGTCCCGAGCTAGGGACTGTTGATCATACGCTAACTTTGTCAAAGTTTACTCAGCCCCCGACAGTGGCAAACACGGGTTGGCTATTGCGTGGCAAGTTCCTGCCTGCCTGTTTTAAATCAAACGACCGAGGACAGCGATGAGACTCGGACACGCGGTGAACTGCAGGCGTTGCCACACGGCAAGATCCATACCTTACATAACATATTGGATGGCTAAGGGTGGCGATGCTAGGGTTACTGTGGGCTTGACACACAACGAGATCTTAACCGCCCACTCTAGATCTAATTGCCACAGTTAACTACAGCGGGCGAAACGACATGGCTTGTGTGGCCGCATCTAGTGCGTTGCTTACAGATTCGATGGTCACCGAGCTTTGACGATGGTGACCATGGCACAACAGCGATGGCTTACTAGCAGCGAAGATGAAGGCAATGAACACGGCGCACCAATGAACCTCCAGCGACGTTATCTGGTAGAACCGAAAGGTCTTGAGACGACGAACCTGGCGGTAACCTTGGCGGCGGCAGAGACTCGTTGGACGACGAGCAAATGGCAGGAAACGACAGCGTGGGCTTCGGCTACTCCGATGGGCTCGTCAGGGTGCAAGGCGGTAGATCGGGCGGTGAGTCCAGAGGCAAAAGATGCGGCGTTGAGTGGTGAATCCAACACGAGCGGTAGTGGCTTAAATAGAGGCCAAGGCGTCCGGGTTTGTTGCAAAAATGAGGCAGGATACACAGCAGTGGCAGAGTCCTAGTCAGATACGCGGCGGCGACACAGAGACAATCCAGACCATACGCGGGCGACGTGGTGCAAACATAGCCGGCGGATTGAATCCAACGGCTCGGACTATAGGGTTTCGGGCGGGCGTGGTGTGAGGTGCAGTGCAACTTAATTTGAAATTTGGCGGTGTGGGGGAGTTAGGTTGGGCCTAGCTAAGTCCTTCCCAACACTATTTGAAAAACTTTTTCGAACATTTTCGAAGAAAAATAATTCCAAAAATTTAATAAAGCCAAAAAATAGCAAAAATACCCAAAATCCTCAATCGATGTGGATGATTCAAATAAGTCTTGAAGTTTAATCCACATTGCATGAGCGCTTGAGAGGTTGCAAATGAGATTGAAAATATCTATGCTCACAACGCTAAATAAAACGTTAGTAGCTTGAGCATCGAGATGTAGACATTTCTCCTCTCCTTTAGTTGGAGCAATTTCATTTAGTGGAGAAGAAATGCCGACATCTACGATCCATCATATTTGTGGGCTTATGGATTTAAAATGATTAATCATAAATATTTTCCATGAAGCATAATTAGAACCATTTAGCATTTGTGGATCATGTGAGTGCACTAGACCGCTAGGTGCCATCCCTTTTACTCTCTAGACGGTTAAGCCTAAAATGAGAGTGACCGTGGCTCTGATACCACTTGTAGGGTCGAGGATGCGCCTAGAGGGGGGGTGAATAGGCGATTATAAAAATTCGATCGCTCACTAACAATTCGCTCTACTCCACCCCTATATCAAAACCTAATCAATTTATATATGCGGAAGCGATAAAAGGGTTTTGACAATTTAAAGCCTAAATCAACTAGGCTCACTAGTGCACTAGCTAAATTATGTCTCTATGTATGAATTGCTAAATTGATCAAATCAATAATACTAAGCAATTCTAATTCAAGCAATCAATAATATGCAAAAGATAAATACTTGAATGTAAAGAGACAAGGGACAACCGATATTTTTCCGTGGTGTTCGGAGACTTGCGGTCTCCCTAGTCCACGTTGAGGCAAGCCCACACTTGGACCGGCTCCGCTCGAGCACCGCCTCTTTCCACTAGTCGTGGTTTTCACGCTTGCGTAGGCTCAACCCGAACCTTCACAAACTTGCGGGCTTCTCACACCTTGAGAGCTCCAGCGCCGACGCCTCTCGCTGTCTAGGAGTCGGCAACCTCCAAGAGAATAGGCCGCTCCTCCGCTTGACCTTCACCGAGCACAACACATGCGCTCCGGCGATCACCAAGTGCAACACATGCACAAGAACCTCACTCAAGTGCAACACATGCACAAGAGCTCACTCAAACCACTCCTAATTGCAACACATGCAATTAGCTCACTCTTAAGCTCAAGAGGCAAAGGGAGAAAGAGCAACACATGCAAAACACTCCCACACACAGCCAACCATTACCCCAACACCCCCAAGGCCTCCTTTTATAGCCTCCATGCCAAAACTAGCCGTTAGGGCAAGATTCCAGAAAATCAGCGAAAACGCGGTCCGACCGGACCTCGGCCGGTCCGACCGGCCCTCACATGCCAACGGTCGGAAAACCGACCGTTACACGGCCGGTCGCACCGCACTTCTCCCGGTCGCACCGCGCGGCCGGTCACACCGGAGCCTGGCTGGTCCGACCGCCAGGCAAGAATCAGCAAAGCACTCGCTCGGGAAAAATCACACCGGGCTTCAACCGGTTGGACTGAGGGTCCGGTCGCACCGCACACACCAAACCGCAAACACAGCTTCTCTGGAAATATTGCACCGCAGTCAACCCGGTCCGACCGGAGGTCCGGTCTACACCGGCCTCCACCCGGTCGCACCGCCCAACAAAATCAGAAAAGCACTCCTCTGGCAAACTTGCACCGGAGAGGCGGCGGTTGCACCGCAGGCCCGGTCCGACCGGACCCTGGCCGGTCACACCGCCCAACCAGACTTCAGCTCCGGATTTACACAAACTTTTCTCCAGAAAACCAAATACTTTTTCTTTGAGCCAAATGATGATCAACACATGATCATACACATGTGCAAAACACATTTGCACCAATTTACCTCACGCTCAAAGAATTGCAACCAAATTGCGAAAACGCATTCCGCAACCAAAACAAAAACTATTTGCAAAACGTATTAAGCAAATCAAACTCGAGTTTATGAGATTAATCCCCCTAGCCATGTGAAGGTCAACACAAGACCCGGTCAACTTACCAACACCGTTGCAAGCCCCACTCACATGCTCTCGAATTCGGACTCATAAACCTCGGTTTATTCACACAACGAACTTGCAAATAACGCAATAAACACATTTCATGCTTGAGCACTACTCTTTGCAACACATGCAAAAGTCTAGCTCCAAGCAACATCAAATCAGGAGGCATGAACTCTCTAATTGCAACATATGCAATTCTCTAGTTCCATGCAACACCAAAACCAAACTTCAACTAAACCAAATCACACGTATGAGCTCTTTACTCGCAACACATGCAAACCTCTAGCTCCATACAAATACACAAACATCAAATCATGCTTGAGCTCTCTCCTTTTACAACACATGCAAAACTTAGCTCCAAGCAACCACACGGGTTTTATAAAGATAGTTTTGCGAACCAAAACGTGAAGCTTCAACTAATGCAACACATGCAAAAGTGAACTCCACGCAAAAGCCAACGTATTAGCTTATCCTATTTGCAACATATGCAAATCAAAGCATAATGCGAAAACCAAATGCATATACTCTTTCATCTTTGCAACACATGCAAATCAGAGCATAATGCAAAACAACCAAACATAGGCTTAACACTTTTGCAACACATGCTAAATGGTTAACCCATATGCAAAAACCGAATCAAATAAGATTTGAGCTTGAGTGAACGCGGATTGAGATCACCAACACATGATGAAGCTCAAGCTAGGGAACGACCCCTCTTAATAGCACGGCGATAAAACCTTAGACTCAAAGACTATAAAGTCCTTAGCCTATCTAATTATACCTTCGCCGCCGCACGCAAGCAATCCCCTTTGGGGTCTTTATGATCATCACTTTGATACTCCCCTGGGATCATCCCTCGATTCTTCTCTTTGTCTTCGGGATCTTCTCTTGACGCCCATCAACTCATGATGCCGTCCTTGTCCCGTTCTCATCCATCTTTGGACCTAACTCAAACATAACTCATGAAATTTGTTAGTCCAAGATGCATGGTTGTCTCAATTATCTCTTGCACTCCATTAACACATAATGGATGCCTCTAGATCAATTGAGCACAACCTAAATCAAATTAAATGATTGTATATATGTCTTAAGTACAATAATGCAACTCATGCTTTATTATACTAAAGAGCTATTCATTTGTCCTTAATTAATCAAGGAACACCATCAACACATGATGAAATGTTCTTTAATAATTAACAAGACAAATGAATTCAATTTAAATTATCATTTAAATTGATATGAGTATATGTTAACTACACAAGTTTTCATATACTCATGTTGATGAGAAGTAATGATCCATAATTTGTAGATTGTATAGAAATGATCATTACTCTAAATCATCAACTATAGAATACACTCCACATGTATATGTGCATAGACATGATTGACTTGGATATAATATGCACATATTCAATTTGATCATATTGGAGTATATCCTATATTACCATGAGTATACTTTAACTAGGCAATTCAAATATATACTCAAGGATTTAGTTTCTTTGTCTTGATCCTTATATGTGTCGATGACGAATAGATCAATACAATGACACTTATCAAGTTAAATTACAAACTCCCCTAAATATGTGCACCCATGTAATGTGTGGATTGGGAAACATGATGCACGTTTGTGGTTAATATAATGGGGACATTCATAATTTAACTTGACTCCAAAGTATGCAACTAATATAAAGATGAATACGCATACATACCTTGGGTTTTCCATTTTTCAATGTGATGAGACTAATCAAAGATATGCTAAATAAACAAGTTAGTCTCAATATAAGATTTGTCATTAATAATAAAATCACATCAAATGGATAATCTCAATATCAAATTTGTCATTAACACCAAAACCATAATTAATGAAGGTTGAACTTACAAACTACAATGCGTTTTTATAGTCGTACAGACACCCGACTCATGTGATCAAAATTTCACAACAGATCAGTGCGGTGAAGCTAGGGGACCAAAAAAAAAAGGTGTAAATCGAAACGGCTCAACCTACAATGCGTTTTTAAAGTTGTTTCTAGCTCCGTTGTTCTCTCAAATTGGTTGCGTCTTGCATGAGATTACGATTTCCATCTCTTAACTCGTTAACTATCCCTCCACATCAGTTTGTCCTATGTGACTCACCCTTTGAAACTGCTAAGAGCGCCGAGAGTGCCCTTAAGGTGTAATAAGTACCAACGCCATGACCTTTTTGCAAAAACGAGAATGAAACTGAACTTTCAGAAAAGGTGAGAGCGAAACTACATGTCCAATTACTCCAATGCAGTGTAGTTTCAGTCTAGTTTCTTAATCGCCTAACCAATTACATGGAATTAAAATGCATCTGATTTCTGAAAGCTGCAGACGTGCCAGGTTTCAGAAACACACGTGCCACATCACCGGGACAGAGGTATCAATCCAAACTAGTTCCAAAATGGTCCAGTAATTCAAGTGTCAAACCACGTAAGATTATTACACTACAAAGAACACAACTACAATTCCAATGAAGACATTAACTATTAGTCTATTACAGTACAGTTACCAGATCAGGGAAAAAAACAGCAGATGAAATGGGCTATTCAATCGTCACATGGACTGCCACATCCAAATCATATTGATAATATATATTGATCAAACATTGGAGAAATATAGACAAATGCATATTGATGTTTTTCACACACAGGCGTTGCTACCCACATTTAACAGGAATAGCATTTTTTTGAGACGAACAAGCAGCATCACATACAAGACAGATATAATGTTCCACCTTATCTGATGCAATTAGTATATCCCAAGGAATGCAAAACACCCTCTATCTTCAGTCAGCACACTTGACATCTGAAAGATACACCCGAGACTGTATGACACTAGTTCCAATCAAGAAACCAGGCATCACCATCAGGCCAACATTAGGCCTCTCTTCACTGTCATCTAGGACGACGTTCTTCAGAACACTTTCCATGTGAATCTCCGAGAAGTCGCTTCCCTTTTTCACTTGAAAGATCCTGACTTTCGGATCGAACGAGTACGCCAGCCTGTGCAACAACCATATGGACTTTGCTAGCTTGAGAAATGCCTGATAGAAAGGTGTCCTTGGATGGCCACCACTCACGACATAGTTCCTCTGATCCATGTTACCAAAGAAAGAACCTTCCATTTTTGGGTGCACAAGTAATAGGTATTTGCTTCTGCAGAACTTCCCAAAAATCGAATCAGGATTTTGGCTCAGGACATCCAAAGGATCCATGGCTCGTACTGCAAGGAACTGATGGAAGAAAGCCTCATAGGAAACAGTAACATTAGAAGCATTGATGGAAAAGCTCTCTTCTTGGAATCCACTGAACATTCTTTGGCAAATATAGGACTCAAACGCATACTTCTTGTGAGCCCTCCTTGTGTAAACAACATCAGGTTCAATTGCATTAGCAGCAGCATCAAGATCCCACCCTGCAGCTTTCATCATGTTGATCAAGGGCTTTGAAAAGTCATGTATTGATTGGTATGCATTATCAACAGCAGATATAAATAAACTTGGTGTCAACTCAATGGAAAAGTAATTCTCTTCTTCATCAGATTCTTCAGATTCCTTGTTAAGTAAGGCCCTTTGTTTTAGTTTCTTCTCCAGCTTTGATTTCCGATGTTTAGCCTCGTTGATTTGCTGCTGTAAATGGGTAACCTCAGTATCTCTGTTCTGGATCTGGGACTGGAACTTTTTTACCATGATTTCATAAGTCTTTAACAAGTTCTGCTGCTCTTGTATTTCAGAAAGCAAGCGCAAATCTTGGGGTGATGCTGCTACAGGCTTAGGATTTTTCTCTCTGTAAGTATGCTTGAGTTCTGAAAGCTTCGTGAGCTCCTCTATGACAAGCTTATCAGCAGCTTGGATTTTATCTGGGTCATATGGGGTGTGGGCTTCCTGCAGCTGAATGTATGCAGCCTTTAAAGATGATATGTTGTTGAATATTCTGCCGATCATGGTGTCCATTGGGTCCATGCTCTTATTCATATTTTCATCAATTGGTTGAGGATAAACTTTCTGGTTGTTGTTATCATAATTTTGTGATTCAGAGCCTGGCTGGATCATTACTTCTTGCTGTCAGGATCAACCAAGTAAGTTGTCTTCAAGCAACCAACCAATTGACATCCACCTGTAAAACAATTCGGAATACAACAGTTACCGAGTTTAGGTCATAATTTTACAACAACAGATAAGAATTGCATAGAACACAGTTGTAACCAGGCCAGATTAGGAATGGTTCAAACGTGACTTTATTTCAAAGTACATCGCATGCTAGCATAAGGGAAAAAAATTCAAATAAAGTAAAATACAGCAAGCTTTTGGTTTCTGAGGACAACACAACCACATATTTTCAGCATTCAACAACAGATTTTCCACAACATGACCACCACCCCAACCCAAAATAGAACAAGATAAGAAAATTATGGAGGTGGAGAGCTAACAGCAATCAAATGATCAGTCATTAGTCCAGGTTCTTCAAGATGAAAGAGATGAACCACATTTTACTTACTAGGGCCATATCTTGTAAAGATAAGTCACATTTCCAAAGCCAAGAGAGAATTCATTTCAAATCATATGGTCTGTGGAACTACAAGTACAAGAAACTCCAATGCAAGTAGCCTATAGATGAGAAACCAATGGCAACATAAGTGCCAATCATAAACTCATCACACCTATCATTTCTCTCCTTTACAGGTCGCTGACCCAGATTAACAAGCTTCATCATCACATATCCTACATGGATGGTATTGGTTGCTTTATAAGCAAGAACCATGTGAACCCTAATCATACCTTCTTTTCCTCCCAAGTGTTTGTATATAGAATGATAATTTGCAGGCCTAATCTTAAAAATCTTAAGATAAATGTATATGTGTTTTATTCTAAATTATTCTGTTAATGTTTCTCCATTTAACAGCTGTCTACAGCAAACTTCCTGCAATAAACATTTTCTTGAGTAAAGAAACACACATCACAAAAGAAAGAACTCGTATGACAGCACCCAATTCTTGAATCCAGAAGCGCAGATACCATATCACAATCACCTAGGCACGTAGCCAACCCAACCCAACCATGGACATAGGCACACAATAACTGATGGAATGGGAGAAGCTACTCGCGAACTAGGAGGGAAAAAAGCGGGATCTGTCGATTATTACCGGTAAATACTTGCCAAGATATCCTATCCCGTGCAGCCCTGGGGGAGATCAAACTCAGTAGGTGGCAAATTGAGGAGGGCGGCTTCATGGATTCCGCTGTGAGGAAGAAGTCGAACTGGTGGAGAGGAGAAAGATAGTATGTACATCAATGTTATTAAGCCGTCAACTAATCGTGGATTAGTCGTCCGGTCGGTGCATGGCTGATGACTAGGGTCCTCGACTCGATTGGAATGCCTAGTTAGAAGGCCAGACGACTAATCAATAACCAGAAATGACTAATCATGCATAGCTAGCCGTGCAACTTCATGGACCACTATCACTTAACCCTAGCAGATCGAGCCCAATACCTCCCCACGACTAGCGGCAATGGCAACGTAGGTGCCAGCGAGGCAAAGGAGCGGCGGTGACAGAGAGGCAAGGGCAATGGCAAAGATGAGAGGTAGAGAAACTGTGCCTTGCTTATGAGGCATGGTCTATTTGGCCCATCACCAAGGTTGTTACGTCACTCCGACAAGTCACGGTGAGCCTTGGGCACCAGGACACCTAGGCGCCCACCATGGTGATAGTTAGATGATGTGCTTTATCTAGTGAAAACAATGAAATACATGTGCTGGTATTATATAATACATGTTGTGCTGGTATAACACTGGTCAAAGAAGAGTGATGCCAAGAATCTTTCATGCACAAAACAAGAGAGTGATGCCAAGAAGAGCAAGAAGGCGCGGGGAAGAAAGAGGACAGCAGAGCAAGTGAGCAAATGAGATAAGCAGAGAGAAGTGCCGGATTGAGCTGCATCTAGCCTGATTGGAGTTATGGTGGCGGTGACTAGTGTTTTCCGCAGCTCCCCTCCCTCCCCACCCTAACCCCCTTGATTTTGACCTAGATCCAAAGTTCTAGAGTTGTCAGTCTAGGCGAATGACCATGGCATCCACTGCCGGCCGACTCGACGCCTTGTCGTCGAGTAGGCGATGCCATGATAACTATGCCCATCATTAATGACTAAAGGGTAGGGGAGAGCAGCTCTTAGGTCTATCCCCACCACACAGCCACTGCGCACAACTGGAGCAGCTAGAGTTCAGTACTAGTGCTGGGGGCTGCTGCTGCCCCAGTGTGCACTCTCTGCTGCCTCCTCTCACCTCTTCGCAGTCAGTAGCAGCAGCAGCAGGAGCACGAGAGGGAACTGCACAGGGCTGCCAACGGCAAAATGTGCCACCGATGGGGTTATTAATGGTGATGGCCCTTTGTCCTTGACTCCGGCTGCCGTCGGTAAGCGTGTTCGAGTGGTTAGACATGAAAAGCACAATTTACACTTGATTAAACAAAAAAGATTATAAACGTATTTTAGGTTGGCAAGTACACCTTAAGCTAATTTTAAGTAAAACTTGATGAAACCATAATTTTAATTACTTAAAATTAAAATGGAGGCTGAAAATGAGGAGCAGAGCCCTACCAAATAGTCCCATATAACTTCTCACACCAGAACTCCATCCCATTCATAATCACAGGCCCTTATATTCATTCATCAATGAAAAACTGCATAAAAAATTTATGAATAATATTGCTCCTGCACAAATATGACAAGTCCACGTATTCGTTATGCACTTAATGCGTCCCATGAGAGCATGAATCCACATCTAATACATCTCACAAGAATTATGGCCTTCTCTGCTGTTATTGTTTACCTGTTAGTTTCTCTCGAAGAATACAGCACCGTATTCTCGTTTGGAGTAGCTGTAGCCATGTCAACCGGTCTAGCACCAAAAAAAAAAAGAATTTGGAGCAAGGAAGATCTAGTTCATTTTTCTGGAGCAGGCATAGGTTACTCCCAGTACGGAGCTACATGTATAACCCCAAAATAAAATGGGCCATCGAGTTCAGGACTTACTTGGCACTCAACAACTGGTTCCACCCCCAATTTTCTCTCAAACCCTAGCAAGTGAACGCACAATGGAGGAGGCGACAACTGGCAAGTGTGACTCAGATTCGTCTCCTCCAGCCTTGGCAGCATCCTTCCGCGGCAACATCGGCCCCGACACACACATCAACTTCTCTCCCCGGTCCCTCGGCGACCTCCTCCCTAGGCTGTCTCCTCCCACAGCGATTTTGTCCCCTCGGCGACCTCATCTCACGGTGACCTTGTCCTCTCTTGAGACTGGGGCCTGAAAGTCAATTCCCGTGGTGAATTGAGCAAATGTCACCCAATGAGTAGATGTCAGTAGCTTCCGTGTACATTGATTATCTTATTTGTACATTTGATTGTGTGCTGTCAACTTTTGTGAATTATAACACTATCATGTCTATTTAGGTCATGTTCATATGGGGCTGTTAGTTCATAGTGATGCATATAGGACTGTTAAAACGTGCAGATGGCAGGTGCTTCCGATTGGAATGATGAGAATATTGTGATCGTTTGTGAGTTGTTTGCTGAACAAGATTTGGAATCGTCCACATACCCACTTGAGCAATTATGCTCAAGTAGAAAAAAGGCAATGTAAATGGGATAAATTAAAGACCGAAAATGGCCTTGTTGATGTCGGCTATCCGTTCCTAACCGGCTGGGGTACCTAGCCTATAGGGGGAAAGCCAATGGCAACATAAGATGCCAATCATAATCTCACAACACCTATTCGTATTCATTCTTCAGTTTATCCCATTAGTTCTTAAATTGTATCCTTCTGTACTGCAGGCCAGTCTTCCCAAATTTTGCAATTACAGCAGCATACTCAACCTGGTTCAAATGGGTGTTTGGGCGATTTCCAGCTCTCACTTGTTGTGCGAACAGCTCACAAACTATCCTAAGATTCACATCACTCCACACAGAGTTTCCATCTGAAATTTTTTTCTTTCCACTAATTCATATCAAGCTGGCAAGCTGCTAGGTAATTTTGGCATGTCCATTGACATGCACAACCAAAGACCCTTGTATACACTACTGGCACAGCAAAAGGCAAGTAGTAGTATGACATGCTATAATACATACAGCAGAAAGCATCCATTCATCGGTTCAATGGAAAAATTGCAGTTATTCAAGATGTAGGCAATCAGTGGCATTCTCATCAATAAAAAACAAATGCAAGCAATGAAAAAAATTGTCCATGAACCAACTGCCATTAATCACAATCACACATAGCCATGCAGGCATCAAGAAATTCCAGCAAATAATTGCTCAAACAATACTAGCTAATGTCTAATTGCTCAGTACAAAACCATGTTAGCATTCATTCCATATTCACATGAACAAGAAACAGATCAGATGACAAGTGACATTTTTGTACATCCAACAATTTGGGGGAGGCTCAGATCTGTGCAAATCCAAACTAGGGCCGAATCCTAACAAATCACAACCAAGATAGCTCACAATATCCTACACATTTTCCTCCAATTAGCAAAAGAGAAGGGAGGACAAGGAGCAAGCGCGGCGGCGAGCTCTTACCTCCACGGGTCCGAGGGAAGAAGCGGCGAGGGGGAACGGTCTGCCGGCGGGGAAAACCGGCGACGAGGCAGAGCGGGACCGGCGAGGGGGCGCGGGAATCGAGTACGCCGGCGAGAAGGAGTAGTGGGGACCGGCCGCGAAGGGCTCCCAGCCGCCGGTGCTGGCCTCCCGAAGCGGCGGCGGCTAGGGCATGGAGACCTCCATGGCTACGCGCGTGAGAAACAAGGGGTGAGAGCCGGGAGAAGTGAGGGATTTGTTTCTGTAACGGCAATGCGGGTAATTACGTGACTGGGGGTGGATTCTCGTGGGGACCGAGTGACCCAACCTCGTTACGACGGAATACACCTGCATTTTTGTCTAGAGCGGTGCTGACGCATATAAACCACCCCTACCACACGTGTGTGCGAAGCCGTCGAAAACCGCCATTTCGAGTAGGCTCGCAAATAAAAAAACGACAGGTGAACCACCACAGTTCAAGTTCAAAATCGAATTCAAAAAATTTAAAAAAATATATAAAAAATAGTATTACAACGTCTGAGATGAAAGTTTTAAAAAATCGAATTGCAGAGACTTTTCTAGAGACAAAATTGAGTGTGCAAAATTGAAAAGGAATAAAAAGAAAAACAGTGTAGCACAGTAATGCGGCCCATATGGCCCAACTCGGTCCACAAAGAAATGGGAATGGATAACAGGTTCCAACGGTTGCCTTCGACTGCATTATTGCGCACAGATACTGATTCCCCAAGTCCCTTTCCAACTCACAAGCGCAGGCGCTAGATGGCCAAAATCCAACGACTGAAGCTCGAAAATCGAGCGACAAGGGTTGATTTTCGACCGGCTTTCAAGGGGTTTCGACGGAGCCTGCTTCGTATTCAATTTATCGTATAAACCGAGCGGTTTACCGCTTAAACCAAACGGTTTTCGAGTTAAGCTGAGCAGATCTCGTTGAGGCAAGCTAGATGAATCATGTGTTAGCTCATTGTATATATGGATTGTTATGGTTGGTAGTTTTCTTTGGGATTGTTCATGGAGGTGGAATGGCAGATTATTGAGTAATGCTTTTAGGGTTTAGTATGTATGTTCATGGAGGTAGAAATCAGAATGGCAGATTATTGTTCATTGTATGTATGTTGAATATTGAATGTTATGTAATATCTCACATTCTCGCTCGTTGAAGAGTAAACATGTAGGCAGTGGGGAGTGGCTAGTCATTTTGATTTACTAGGATGCTAAGTATGCTATGCACATGATGACTTCAGTATGCTAAGTAGCTAATCAGTATGCTAAGCACATGATGACTTTATTATGCTAAGTAGGTGAGTTAAGTAGGTAACAACCAGTTGAGGTAAGTAGTTAACAGCCTAGGAGAATCTTTATGAGTGTAGTCATCAAAATGTGTAACTTGTTTTTTTGTGGGAATAATTGACATGTTGTTTTGTATTAGCAGATGGTACACTAGGGCGATATTGTATTAGCTCATTGTATGTATCGATTACTTCTCCTAGTATTTTCCTTATGTTATATTAAATATAATGACAGTCTCATATTTCCACATCGTAATTATTTTATCTTCGTTAAATTGCAGTACACTAGTGGGGTGTGTTTGGTTCAGACACACCCACGCTCCAACAGTTGGCTTAGCGCATCGTTTTGCATTGCGCTTCTTCTAGCAGATGTGAGCGTATTTGGAGCACGTTCGCATTCATCCACACCAAAGTTCTCAGCCATCTATCATACAAGAAGTTCCATAAGTTGGTATATGTGAACTATAAATTGCGGCTCAGAATCCAAGAATAAGAAAGTGACAAGGCCGCAGCCAAAGACAATCCATTCCAACGCCTTCTGGAGCTAACACTATACGACGCAGAAAATCCTATCCTACAGTGGATGGAGAGTGGAAGGTCCAATCCCAACCCCTTACTTGACGAGAACACAGAGAGTGACACCCTCTCCCATCACACCTTGTGATAGACTTAGCAGACACTAGTGCATTGTGAACGATAATTGGGGCTGCAAGCATCACCGAATAGGCAGAAACGATAGTGGGTGACACTTACATAGGAAAGAGAAAGCACCAAGCAGTGTCGATGAGGGAGCAAGCAAAAAGGAAAGTTCCCTCAAAAAAAGGGGAAGCATGCCATATAGCAGAAAGAGTATGTAGGGAGTGATGACTCAACTGATAGCACTCCCACGAATTGTCGGAGCCCGTCGTACCAAGAATCCAATGACAGTAGCTCCATGACAGACAGTGATGACAATTAGTCCCATGCTGATCCCTCCATCCCTCCCACTTCCCACTCAGAAACACAACTTCCCATACAATTTACAGGAGAGTCCCGATACACTCATGCAACACAGAATAAAGACCACAACACTCCTCAATCATAGAGGAAGACTACTGGGTGAAAGAGAAAGGACGCATCATAGGATAGCTGTAGCTCCTACAGTATTGCCGAGACGCAAGGGAGCTATGGCTCATATAGCAGCTACAATTATGCCATCCTCGATGCTCATACACAACCAACCACCCAATAGGTCTACGAGTGGCATGACCCCAAATTTTATGTCAAGTTGTATCAATAATGTCAAACAACAAGTATATAAATGGGCAAAGCTGGTATGATTACAAGGTGGATTTACTAGCTATACGAGGATTGGCCTTGATATTCAACGAGAAATATAACATGGCTAACTAAGTGTACACTCAGCAATACTACCAGTAATGTCAAAGGTAATGTTTCATTTCATTGCAATTTGATTTTTTACTAACATAGCGTTCAAGTCCAACACGGCACATGTGTGACAATGAAAGGACGATGAAGCTGTGCTAGGTGTGAACATTCATAATCGGTGAGAAAAATTGATTTGAAATGTCATATGCCATGCTATTGAAATGATTGTTACTGAAGTGTAGGTTTGTCGGATTGAGTTGTCAATGGTATTGAATAAAATGTTATTTCTTGATATATTATTGCTAAATGCCTACTTTACAACTTGAGATTATCTAAAATATAGCAAATGTCATGCCAAAATTTTTCACATTCTTCCATATTTGTGCTATTATTGCAAAATATGTACTTTACAACTTCACATTGTTCTAAAATATAGCAAAGGTCAAGCCAGAATTTCATCATAATTTTTCATTTTTTTATACATGTCTTACATTTTTGCTGGATTTTTGGGCATCCCTCAGCTTTTTGATAACAATTTTTTCACAATTTTTCCTTGCATTGTTCACTATTTTTCCTTCTATCCTCAATTTTCAGTTCATACTAGTCAGTTTTCGACTTTGTCGAGTAGTTTTCAAATTTTTTGAATGCGTTTGACAAGTCGATTTGACTTTTGCAAACCGTTCGGTTTTACCAAAATTTGGTCGAATTTCATGAAAAACCGGTGTCGACTAGATCTCAAATTTCGACTTGCAAACGAAAATGTTAACCCTACGTGTGAGTGTGTGTATATATACTACCCATACTATGAAACTAATTGAAAACTCCGTGACATTTACAGCAGGGGAACAAACTATTCCTTTTAACTTGCATGTATACCCATTTTTAATTGATGAGCACCAGCGTCGAGCCTAAGGTTTGAACATGGGTGGGCAGGAAGTTCGACGATGGTCCTGCTACACTGTTGGTTTCTAAGAAAATGTGGAGCTGAGGTGTCTGGGTGGACTTCAACTATTCTAGCTGAGTATTCTAGAGCACGAGCTCCATTGAATAGGATCTTAGCTTGATTATGATTGTCTGTTTGTAGGAGTTAGTCTAAAAGTTGTCAATGCATGGGGGCATTTCTCATTGAAACATGAAAAAATCCCATCTCACTTTGAAATATGTTGTTGCTTGACAAAAATAGAATTCTATAATTTTCTTTTTGAAGGCATTGTTTGATACGAGGTGATCTGATTTTATGATGACGATGATCATACAAACAACTATGATAACTTTAAGATAGAAACACAATCCAAAGATAAGGTAGCCTTGCATCAAGCACATGACCATAATAGTAGCAATTGCATCACAACCCTCACAATAATCTAATTCACACAATCAACACAGAGGCGAGTGCATGGAGTTGTTGACCATGACCGGTCAATCCAAGCAATCTCGAAGAAATTGTAAAAACAATGGAGACAAGAATACTCAGTTCTGAAAATAACGACAAAACAATCTACTATATCAATCTTAAAACATAAATTCATGGCCCCTTACATAGGCGTGCTACTGAAAGTGCATCTAGGCCCTTTAAGGATTTTGGTGAATAATGACAATAGGATTAAGTGACTAATGAGATTTGTAAGCTTTATGAACAGAATGTCGTATCCGATGATAAGTCCAAGAGCAAAGGAGCACCCTCAAAACAAAGAAGAGAAAGACGGTTTTTAGACTTGATACTGTGTTTTTCTTTATCTTTCTATTGAGTCTAAGGACAGCCGTACTATAAAGAGGGATTTGACGAGAAATAGCTATAAAATGACTCTATGTGCTCATTGATGGATCTTAGTCGGCAAAAGTGTCAAAATATCAAGTCTAGAAGCCTTTTACCCAATTGCATTCGGAGTATCCGAAATTCAACTCGGAATGTCCGAGTAGACCCCCTCTGTTTGAACTAGAAAATTTCCTTTTTTGCGCTAAGTCCTATTCGGACTATCCGAAGTTTCATTCGGAATATCCGAATACTTCGAACTATCCAAATAAAACTTCAGACTATCTGAACTGGGTCTCTCTGTTACCTCAACTTAACCTATTCGGAGTATCCAAATATAGGCTCGGACTATCCGAACTTACTCGGACCTGAGCAAAAACGGCTAGTTTTGGGAGACTTATAAATACCCATCTCCTCCCACCTAACAGCAATAACTCTCATTCTCAAACATTTATTGCAGTGTGTTCTTCCTCCTTCAGCCCTAGCTTCCTCCCCTTTGAGCTTTGTGATTTGATTCATTAGAGGGAAAGAGAGAAACAAGATTGAGAGCTTGAAGTGTCTTAGATCCATCTTGAGCACCGAATTTCATTCTCTTGCGGATTTCTTCCCGATCTACTACTCTTGGAGATTGAGGACTCCTAGACGGCTAGTAGTTGCCAGTGAGCTCTCAAGCTTTGTGTGGAGAGTCTCTGAAAGTTTGTGAAGGTTGAATCCACCCCCGCAAGAAAAGGATTCAAGAAAGAGAAATCAGTGAGTGCTTTGTGCAACACCAGGAGGATTAGGGTTGAAAGAGACCCCAGCTTAGTGCCGCCTCAACAGAGACGTAGAATCCCCTCAAGGATCCGAAATTCGGGTTAAAATCTTTGAGTCTTCGTCTTCGATTCTTAGATTTCTTTTTCACCCTTGTTGTCGTTGATTCAAATCTTGGCGATTCAAGTGGTGATTTAGTTTGTGTGAAGGATCTTGTTGGTTATTCATCTTCTGCAGGTATTCTAGGCTAACTAATTCTATTTGGTGCAATTAATGTCCTCTAAATAGCCTAGATTTACTTTTTGTGTTTTGTGCCCTGAAGCACTCGGACTATCCGAATAAACATCGGACTATCCGAACAATTCGGACAATCCGAAGTCTGATTCGGACACTCCGAAGATTTAGTTTCCGCTGTAGTTTAAATTTAAATTTTGTAATGCCTATTCACCCCTCGCCTCTAGGCGACATCCCGATCCTTTCAATTGGTATCAGAGCCAAATCTCCGTAGTTTTGTATTAACCGCTTGAAGAATTTGAGATGTCAGAAATATAGAAGGTTACCGAAAGTCGTGACCAAGCTAAGGCCACGGGTTCGGAAAAGGGTTGAGATTCCTTATGAATATCCCACCCTCGGAGTCTCAAGCTCTTCACCTTATGTCTCCGTGTCATCCGGTAGAGCACCTCACTTTGATAGTACTCATTATGCTGCATGGAAACATAAGATGAAGATGTACTTAAGATCGCTTCACCCTTGTATTTGGGAGATTGTTGAGACAGGTTTTAAAGCTACAAATCCAAACAAGCTCACTCTCGAAGAGAAGAAGGTTCAACACTTCAATGACTTGGCAGTCAATGCTTTGTTCAATGCATTAAGTGACACCGAGTTCAACCGAGTTGATGGATTTGAAGATGCTAAGGCCATTTGGGAACGACTTATGGTCACACATGAAGGCATATCAAGTGTCCGTGAATCCAAGATTGAGCTCATCATTGGCGAGCTAAGTCGATTCACCTTGGAAGATGGAGAGACCTACACGAAGTGTTCGATCGCTTGATGGTGTTGGTGAACCAAGCCAAGGGCCTTGGGTGTACCGACCTCACTGATAAGGCCGTAGTCAAGATTATTCTTCGAGTGATCACCCCCACCAACCGTAACTTGGTTCAACTTATTCGTGACCGGCCAAACTTTGACACACTTACACCCCATGATGTAATTGGGAGGTTAATGATGGATGAGATGATGATCAAAGAGGCGGAAGTGGTGGAAGAGCTCAAGTCCAGCAAGAAGAAGGGCATTGCCTTGAAAGCTGTCAAGGTTGTGCATGAAGTGGAGGTGAGTTCAAGTGACGAAGAAGAATCAAGTGGTCCGTTGACAAATGAGCACATGGCTTTGCTTGTGAGAAGATTCAACAAGTTTCTCAAGTAGAAGGGTTACAAGCCAGGGAGTCATTCCAAGAGTTATGGGAACAAGTCAAGAGGAAGGCATTCAATCCGAAGATGCTATGAATATGGGGAACCCGGTCATTTCATTACCGAGTGCCCACAAAGAGAGAAGAAGGAAGACAAGCCACACAAGAAAGACAAGTACAAGGGCAAGGACAAGGAAAAGAGTAAGAAATACAAGCACAAGGGTCATGCTCACATTGGAGAAGAGTGAGACTTCAATTCCAACTCCAATTCGGAGTCTGACTTCGACGAAGAAGGAGGAATTGCCTCTGTTGCCATCACCTTATCTCCTACACCAACAACGTCGAAGGGCCTCTTCGACAACTTAAGCGATGACGATGAAGATGCTCCAATGTGTCTTATGGCCAAGGAGCGCAAGGTATCAAATAAAGCATCAATCCCTTCCATTGTTGATTCATATCTTGATGATTGTGATGATGCTTGTGATGATGATGATGTGTTCAAGTCCATGAAGGACTTTGATGTTCAAAAGCTAGATTTGCTCTTAAAGGATATTGAAAAATTGGAGGAAACCGTTGAGCAAAAGAGGCCACACTCGAAGCTCAAGAGGACTCGCTTATCCTTGAAAAGGAGAGAAATCTTGAGCTAGAGGAGCCTAACTAGTGAAAGGAGGAAAAATGAGGAGTTGGTCAAAAATTCCAAATTGACTAAATCCGAAATAGCTAGTCTTGAGATCACCAACGCTTCACTCATAAAGGAACTTGCCAAAGCAAATGATGCTTGCAAGGCTCTTGAATTAAAGTTTGTTGATCTCTCGAATAGTACTCCTGTCTCCTCAACTGATAACTCCAAACCCTCATTACCTTCAACTAGCAATGGGTGTGCAAGATCCTATAATATTGATATTGATGCTTTTGCCACTAACCTTGAGACTCTGCAAGTATTAGCTTATGATAATGAGAAGCTCAAGGGAATGCTTCAAGATGGTCTCCAAAAGTCCTACAAGGCAAGCAAGTGACTAGAGGAGTTTCTCGGTAAGCGCCAAGGTAACTACAAGAAAGAAGGGCTTGGATATGTTCCACCCAAGGGCAAAAAGAGTCACATCGCGGTTGCTCCGTTGAATAAGCCCATACACTTCGTCAAAAGCAAAGAAACTTATACATACAAGGCTTATCCCACATTCTTTGCTTCTTATATGATTAAGAAAACTAACCTTGGTCGTGTAGTTGCTTATCATATCGGGTGTAAGCCCCAAAATGCTTCTTGTGTGCGATCTATTTGGGTTCCGATATCTCTTGTTACTAACGTTTGTGGACCAAACCAAGTTTGGGTACTAAAGAGCAAAATCTAAATTTTCTGTTGTAGGCCTATATCTCCGGTGGATCAAGTTAGATTTTGGATAGCGGATGCACACACCACATGACCGGAGAAAAGACAATGTTTGCGCACTTGGATACAAATGGGTCTAATAGTGAAAGCATTGTTTTTGGTGATAATGGGAAAGGTGAAGTGATAGGTTTAGGTAAGATTCATATCACAAATGATATTCATCTAAATAATGTTTTGCTTGTTGAATCACTAAGCTACAATTTATTATCCGTTGCTCAATTGTGTGAAGCGGGCTACAATTGTTTGTTTAGTGATAAGGTGTGGATGTCTTAAAGAGGGTTGATGGTTCAATAGTCCTCGAAGGTTGTTTGAAGGGTAGGCTATATCTCGTGGACTTTACTACAGATAGGTTTAATCTTGAAACGTACTACAGATGGCTAAATCTAGTATGGGATAGTTATGGCATCGCTGACTAGCTCATGTTGGTATGAGGAACCTTCACAAACTCGTCAAAGGCAATCACATCCTTAGATTAACGCATGTCAAGCCGGAAAGCAAGTTGGTGCTTCTCATCCCGCCAAGAATGTGATGACAACCTCAAGACCATTGGAGATGCTTCATATGGATTTGTTCGGTCCTATTGCATATATAAGTATTGGAGGCAATAAGTATGGTCTTGTGATTGTTAATGATTATTCTCGCTTTACGTGGGTATTTTTCTTGCGTGAAAAGAATGAAGCTCAAGAAACCCTAAAGAAATTCATGCGAAGGGCACAAAACGAGTTCAAAGTCAAGATCAAGAGAATCCGAAGTGATAATGGCACCGAATTCAAGAACACCGGCGTGGAGGAATACCTCGATGGGGAGGGCATCAAGCATGAGTTCTCAGCCCCCTACTCCCCTCAACAAAATGGGGTGGCCGAGAGAAAGAATCGTACTCTCATCGAGATGGCGCGCACGATGCTTGATGAATACAAGGTCTCCGAGATCTTTTGGGTGGAGGCTATCAACACCGCGTGCCATAGCACCAACCGTCTATACCTCCACAAGATTTTGAAGAAGACGGTGCACGAGTTGCTCACCGGCAAGAAACCAAATGTTCCTACTTCCGAGTCTTTAGAAGCAAATGCTACATCCTTAACAAATGAGCTAAGTCTTCCAAATTTGCTCCCAAAGTAGATGAAGGTTTCTTAGTTGGTTATGGGTCAAATGCTTACGCATACCGAATTTTCAACAACAACACCAGTGTGGTTGAGATCTCACGTGATGTGATATTTTACGAAACTAATGGTTCTCAAGTAGAACAAGTTGATCGTGTTGTGATTGACAGGGAAGAACCTCCTTGCGAAGCAATCAAAAATTGCCAATTGGGAAGGTGAAACCACAAGAGCAAGAAAAAATTCCGAGCACTCCAACCCAGAATGTCCGGGATGAGATCCAGAGTATCCAGACTAGCCCAAAGTCTCCGGATGCAACCTTGGATACTCCGGACTGTGATGCTCCGGGTGATATTCCCTTTTCATCCAGGCAAGTTCAAGTTGGCTCGAACGTCTCTCAAGATGATGAAGAGCCTATCCAAAGAATAAATGCAATTGTCCATCACCTAAGAGTACATCAAAGCGTACAACGAGATCACCCAGTTGTCGGGACCTGGATATGCAAATCCGAAACCCTCTGTGTATTCTGCACTAGTCCAGGATCACGCTAGTGCACACAGTGGAAATATAGATGACATATCATTCCATACATCGAAATAACTAAGAAGCAAAATATTACTGAGTAAAGCAAGCGACCTTATGGTCAAGGTTCATACATCAATGTCTCTTGGCTTAAGAAACGAATAAAACTGTTGCAGCGGAAATAAAATAACTTGGGCCATTCGACATGCCACAGGCAATCGTCTGGGGAACGCCTTCCTAGTCCACGTAGTCTTCATAGAACTCCTCCTCTTGATATTCATTACCTAGTTCTTCCTTAGCAACTGAACAACAGGGGCATAAAGCCGTGAGTACAAAACGTACTCAACAAGCCGTAGGGAAATGGTGCAATACATTCATGCACGGCTTGACAAAGGATGGTCATATGGTTCATTTGCAGAAAGCAATAACTTGAATTTAAATACAATAAGTAGATTGAAGGCAGATTAATAAAACAATAATAAATAACTGGTAAATCAATGGTAGACAACATGAACAGAATGACGAGGCATCACCCTACATCATTCGAAACAAGTATCAACCATACAATTCAACAGTATAGCTTGAGACAAAAAAACAATAGTGAACTCCCCGTTCACATCCCAACAATTCCACATTTCATGAAACACTCTATACCTCGTGTGAAATTCCCGGGCTTGTCCATGACCGCGGACACGGCTATTCGAATAGTTTTACACTCTGCAGAGATTGTACAGCTTTACCCACAAGACATGAACATCTCATAGTGCAATCGATATTAACACACTTCCTTTGGTGTGTCGCAGAGATATCATGACAACGCCTTTACAATGCACGTCCAAACTCGGTACTGCCCTATAAGGTTTCGCCCCTCAGGGCCCCCTCTTGAGCCATGTGAATCTACTCGTCCATCCCGGAATCCACACATCCAATTGGCAGCACTCAAGAGTAAACAATGCAGATTAATCAGCTAGGTCTGTCCCATACCAGACTTGTGGTTGCACGGTTAGGCCCAGTTCAATGGCGCACAAGATTAAGTCCTTAAATTGTCTCAGGCAAGACAGCCACATCCCAATGTGCTAGACAGCACCCCCTTTACCTCACGATCACTTGCCCGAGGGAAAACACTTTGTTCAACCAAGACCAATGGCATCCCCTGCTATGGTACAACATGTTTTACAACAGTGGTCAACAGCCACAATTCAATATCTCATTAAGTCATGATTAACATTAGTTCACAGATGATATGATTCCCATCGGACAACTAAGCATGGCTAAGCATAGCTACGATAACCCTATGTTGGTACTATGATTATGTCCAACTAATAATGTCTCAATCTAAGGTTAACAATGGGTATATGGCATTTCAATAATCAAGGTGGCATAATGTCAATCAGGTGAATAGCTATTCCCAAAACTAAGCATTGATACACAAATAGCATGCAATTGTATAAAACAAAGTACTTTTGCAAACATGGGTGCAATATGATCAAAGGCTACGACTTGCCTTGCTGTTCAAGTGCTGAGTCTTGGTCTTCGAAGTCTACGTTCGCTCCTTCGAGATTCGCGTCTACTGGAAAAGAAAGCAATAAAACCAAATAAATACAAAACAGAGACACAAACAAGCTCAAATCTGAAAATAAATGGTTCTAGAATGTAGAGATTGATTTTACAAAAATTTAGAAATTTGAATCGGCTCAATCGGAGCTCGGACGAAGGAGAACGGGCTCTCGGAAGTTTTAATTCAGAGAAAATTCCATGGGGGTGACATGTGTCGGCGTGTGATTGGATGAGATTTTCAGATTTTTGGAAAATCAGAAAAAGGAAAAAGATTTCCCGCTGACACCGGGGACCCACTTGTCAGCGAGATGGTCTACGGTAGACCGAGACCACCGAGAGGAAATCGGGTGACGTGGTAGACCGGCTGGGGTGGCGTACCACGCGGGCTCCTAGGGCTGACGGGGCGGTGACGTGGCGGCTGACCGAGCGACCATGCGGTGGCTGACAAGGCAGGGGCATGCGTCCAGCATCCGACGGCTCCACCCGATCGGACGGCCAAGGGGTAAGGAAGCGGGCGGTGATGACGCGGCCAGATCTGGAGCACCTGATCTTGATCGGACGAACAAGGGACAAGGCGGGGGCAGCAGAGACGTGGCGCAATCCGAGGCGCACGATTCTGATCGGATGGCCAAGATCTCGCGACGGAGTTCAACGACGAGGGGCAACAGAGCACTCACCGGACTTGAAGAAGACGACGAGGAATACGGCGAACGGGCGGCGGATCGGCCGAAAGACAAAGCGGATCCGGAAGAGGGCTTCGAGGTGAGTCTATTCGTGCAACCAGTGGCGGCGGAGGAGGACCAACGGCGAAGAAAACCACGGCAGAGGATGCTCGGGTGACAAAGAACTACGGCGAGCTTGTTGCGGCAGCAGGAGGGGTCTCCGGCGACGAGGAAGGAGGTGGCGGACTCAGCGCGAAGCGGGGAACATGGCACGATGCAGCTCGGGACCCTAAATAGCCTAGGAGGTGTCTTGGCCTTGAAGAAGGAGTAGCCTTGGTGGGGAATCGGGCAGGCGGCGGTGCGGCGCAAGGTGACGCGGCTCCTTCCAGGCCGAACACGTGGCGGCGATCCAACGATTCGCAACATGCGGCGACGCGGATGAATCGAGGCCGCGCGATCAAAATCCAACGGCTGAGGACAAGCTTAATTAGGGTTTCGGCGGGGACAACGGGTTGGGCCGGGGAATGAATGGGCCGACGCGGGAAAAAAATGCCGGGCTGAAGGAGGAATAGGATCGGGCTACGCGGAAAAATCAGCTCACGCGGAAAAGGGAAAAGAAAACATTTTCGAATTTAGAAAATACTAGAAATTCAAATAAAATCCAATAAATTTGAATAAATAGCAATTAAATTAAAAAAATTCTCCAAAAATACAGAAAAATTCCTTGAAGCACAAGGAACCCAATAAAAGCTAGAAACCTTTGATTTGAAGCATAGATTAATCAAATTAAATATTTTTATTATTAGAAAATTCATATTAAGCTTCAATTAATTCCAAGAAAATGTAAATGGTTCAATTTGATTTTTAAACATTTCAAAACTCAAATTTTGGGATGTTACACCAGTCAACAACATACTCAGAGACATTAACATGAGAGTTTCTACTAGATCTCGAGTTGCAAATTTTTGTGAATATTACTCTTTTGTCTCCTCTCTTGAACCTCTTAAGGTAGAAGAAGCACACCAAGATCCGGATTGGGTGATAGCTATGCAAGAGGAGTTAAACAATTTTAAGTGAAATCAAGTCTGGAAGCTTGTCGAGAGACCCAAGCAAAACGTGATTGGAACAAAATGGGTGTTTCGGAACAAGCAAGACGAACATAGAATAGTGACTAGAAACAGGGCTTGGTTGGTCGCTCAAGGCTTCACGCACATCGAAGGTTTGGACTTTGATGAGACATATGCTCCCATACTAGGGTTGAATCTATTAGAATATTACTTGCCTTTGCTACTTACCATGATTTCAAGCTATATCAAATGGACGTGAAAAGTGTTTTTTTGAATGGGTCACTCTCCAAGTTGGTCTATGTTGAGCAACCACCCGGCTTCAAAGATCCTGAGTTTCCAGACCATGTCTATTTCCTACACAAGACTCTATATGGACTCAAGCAAGCATCAAGAGCATGGTTCAAATGTCTTCGAGACTTTATTTTTAAGCAAGGTTTTGTAGTTAGAAAGGCCGACCCAACTCTCTTTACTAAGCAAATTGATAATGACTTATTTGTTTGTCAAATATATGTCGATGATATTATATTTGGGTCTACTAATGAACAATTATGTAAGGAGTTTAGTAAGATAATGACCAAAAGATTCGAGATGTCCATGATGAGTGAGTTGAAGTTCTTCCTCAGTTTTCAAGTCAAGCAACTCAAGGAATGAACTTTCATATGCCAGACAAAGTATATCAAGGACATGCTGAAGAAGTTCGGCATGGAGAACGCTAAGCCAATCAAGACGCCCATGCAAGCCAACAGACATCTAGACCTCGATAAAGAAGGTAAACCGGTTATTCAAAAGATATATCGTTCTATGATCGGCTCTCTTCTTTACCTTTGTGCATCTAGGCCCGATATCATGCTTAGTGTGTGCATGTGTGCACGGTTTCAAGCCGCTCGTAAGGAGTACCACATGGTGGCCATGAAAAGAATCTTAAGATATTTAGTGTACACTCCTCATTTTGGGCTATGGTATCCGAAAGGTTCATCCTTTGAATTAGTTGGCTACTTCGATGCGGATTATGCCGGATGCAAAGTGGATAAGAAGAGTACATCAGGGACTTGTCAATTTTTAGAAAGATCTCTTGTCTCTTGATCCTCCAAGAAACAAAATTTTGTAGCCTTATCCACCGCTGAAGCAGAGTATATTGCGGCCGGGAGTTGTTGTGCCCAGTTGCTTTGGATGAGACAAACCTTAAATGATTATGGCCTAACATACAATCATGTTCCACTTTTGTGTGACAATGAGAGTGCCATAAAAATTGTCAACAACTCCGTACAACATTCCCGTACAAAGCACATTGATATTCGCTACCATTTCCCAAGAGATCATTCTACTAAAGGCGATATAGATATCCAACATGTGAGCACGAATAATCAATTAGCCGATATTTTCACCAAACCTTTGATGAGAAGAGATTTTGTGAATTGAGAAGTGGGCTAAATATTTTAGATTCTCGTAACGTGGCTTGAGATAAACACATAATTGGTTGGTAATTGCAAAATGTTTTAGAAAAGCTTATTTGATTTTCTTCTCTAGTTTTTCCAGTGTTAATTGGTTCTTTGATCTTTTGATCTTGTTGATCATCTTGTGATCATGGTTTGCTTGATTGAATGATTGGCTGATCACCTGATGATTGGACACCTTAGGTCTTCTTTTCTTTTTCCCTAGTTCGGAGCAATTTCTTCCTTTGTATCTAGCCATCCAGAGAAGGGCAGCTTGGACTATCTGAGTTTTTGTTCGGACTATCCGAACTGGGTGTCTTAGGTTTTATAACCCAAAGAGGCCACCCTTCTTCTCTTTCCTTCCATTCATTCCCATACTCGTGTTCTCTCTCTTCCTCTCTTCCTTGTCTCAAGGATCTTCCAATACAACCTCAAATCTTGCGGATTGGAGGCTCCAAGGCATTCCCCAGGGGCAAGGGCTTCATCTTGTCCACGCCATTGCCATTGAATCATCTCGGATACTCCGTTGTTCATTCTCTAAGATGGATCCTTCTCATGGTGATAATCCATCTTCTCGCAACATCTCCATCACGATGGCCCATAAGAAGAAGTTGAAGCATGATCATCTGTAACGTCCCGAAATTTGACCCGATTTTAATTTTTGGAGTTATTTGGATTTTTGAGAATTAATTAAAAGTTTATTTTTTTTATTTGAATTTATCTGAATTTTTGGAGTTAATTGAATTTTTATGTATTTTTGAGGATTTATTGGATTTAAATAAAATTAAATTGAATTATTCTTCTCTTGATTAATCAATATCAGAAAAAGTATTTATCAAAAATAAATGAAAATATTTTATCTAGGCTCTAAATACCTTGAAATATTTTCTGGAATTTTTCTAGAATTTTTCGGGTATTTTTAGTGCCCTAAATAATTACTTTGAATTTCTGCATTTATTTTTTTTGGAAAAACCGAAAATCCGTAGCTACAGTGTTGGGCCGGCCCAACACTGTGCTCGCACGGAGGGAACCCTAATCGCCGCCGAATCTGGACCGTCGGATCGTGATCGAACGGTCGGATTTGACCGAAGCTTCTCGGGGCTGTCTTGCGATCGCCGCACCGCCGTCTCTGATGGCCCTTGCAATTTGCCGGGGATTTGCACGCGTTACGAGGCATCTCGACGACCGTGCGCTGGCTCATTAAATTGGTTTCTTCGCCCCGCTCATTTGTTCCATTCGGCCGTTAGCTCTCGTGCACTCTAGCTTCCCGCATAGCTCGCCGTAGTTGGCAATCACCTCCGCCTCGGTTTTCTTCACCTCCATGCCGTTCGCCACTCTCGCCGCTGTCGAGACCTCCATCGAGTTCACCAAGCCGAGCCGCGTCCTAGCTGGTTACTTCTTCCGACCGGAGAGCTTGAAACGCCGTCGACCGCGTTGTCTTCTTCAAGTCCGCGACCAGCCGCTTCTTCTTTGACTCTCGCGTGCAACCACGGTAGCGGATCGTCATCCAACGCTCGAGGTGAGGCCACGAGGCTCATTAACGATGTATCGCTTCGGTTAGACTTGCGCCGTCGATTCGTATCCAACGGTCGGAAAATCGTGCGTGCGTGGCTTGATGCTTTCTCCGGGTGTCGTCGTCGGGTTGGTCTAAACATCGTTCACCGGGCCCACTCATCGATGGGTGGACCACGGTCGTCTTGACGTCGGCATGACGTCATCCGCCCGCATGTCGATGTCCGTATCGACGTGAAGTCCTGGTGCCGACACGTGTCGCCGAGGAAAATAATCCGGATTTTCGAGAGGAAAATAAATAGAAAATCGGTTATATATTTATTTGAATTTCAAAAACTTGAAAATGCTATAACTTTTGCATTTTAACTTGGATTTGGGTGATTCCAGTGTCCAAAAATTTGTAAAAATGTAAGCTATTTAATGGTGATTTTTATTTTATTTTTGGTGATGATATTGCTGTCTGTTTTAGTGTATTTATTGTGTGCGCATTGTTCCGCTTAGACTCCGAGTTGCCGGAATTCGCCGAGGGAGAATTCGAAGACCCGTCGCAGACCTCGGACCAGAACCAACTGTTGTTTGAAGGTAAGTCATGCTTTGACCATTTTGCGCCTAGTTTTCAAAGTATATTTTGATTTCCATATCGCATGCTATGTTAAGTACAAATACTATTGTTTAAATTGGGAAATGGTAGTTAAAAGCCAAACTTGTTTATGCCACCTTGATTATAATGTTTATATGCCCTGAAATCTTTGTCCACCCTAAGATGTTTAATATGTTGGATGCTAATATGATGCCAACACGGGAGGCTAGACCGTGATTAGTCGCTTAGCCTGCTTATAAGCGTTGAATGTCTTTCAATTGTAAACAAATACTGAATAAACAATTATGGAACGCCTTTTGGAATAATGCGATGATGTCATGAAAGGGATTTGAGGGTAGCGACCTGTGTGGTTCTACTCGTGCAATGAAGTAGGCATTGGCATGTGTTGCAATAATGCAAAACCGGGTGGGAAATGTTTTGGACCGGGGCAAGTGACAAGAAGGCTTCGTGCCAAGTGGGCCTGTGTGGCAATGGGATGCGTGAAAGACTGTGAAGGCTGTGTGCTGAGATGTATAAAATGGATGTCTTGCCCGGGACAATTAAGGACTTAACCTTGCGAGCCTTTGAACTGAGTTCCGTGTACAACCACTTGTCCGAAATGGGACGGACCTAGTTCAGTAGGTTTCTAATATCTTTCCTTTGATACCTCGGGGTGACAGTTACTCCAAAATGTAGCCGTATGGGGGAGCGTACCTGTGCTGCGGCTTGGTACCCATCTAACGGTATTCGCCTGTCCTAAACTTTGGCTCTGTGTGAGGGAAGCGTTAGGAAGGCAATACTGGAGAGGATCACTGGCTAAGTGTTAGTCTCTGAAAGACTTTGTTGCAATCAATCACCTGTGTGGTGAGCGACTGTATCCTGTGGGTAAAGTGTACAGCCTCTGCAGAGTGTGTGTGTAAATCTATTCGAATAGCCGTGTCATGATCTTCGACATTGCTCGGTGATTACAAATCAAGGGTTAGATTTTCAAAATAAAAGATGAGGAATGGGTGGTCGTGTGCCAAAAGAATGATGAATGAAATTAGGGTCAGGTGCCAAACCCTTGGAAAAGAATTGAGAAATTAATTATTAATAATATTGGTTTTATCGCTTCTAATCTAATAGGATTACTGTTTAAAGAAATCTTTGCTAAGCAAAATAACCAATTAAGCCTTTCCTTGGATAAGCCATGCATGTAGTAATAGACCAAGATTGTGCATGACTTGTTGAGTATGTTGTATACTCACCCTTGCATCGACAAAAACCTCAGAAGAAGAAGCCGTGCGAGCTTGGGAGGAGGAGTTCATCGAAGGCCAAGAGGACTAAGGGGTTGAGCCGCACTCAGTAGCTTGTGGTTAAGAAGGGTTCATTGCTTTACTTTTGCTTCCGCTGATAAACTTGTGCCATTTTGCTATTTATCGCCCTGCGTGGTGAACTATTGTAAGGTGACCATAAGGTCATGTAACTCGACTATATTATGCTTGAAGTACTTTATTATTTATTTCCGCTGTGTATGATTATGGTACTTCAACCTGTTTATCTTGTGTGTACTAGCGTGATCCTGGACTAGTACAGAATACACAGAGTGTCCGAATCCATGAATTCGGGGCACGACAGGGATTCACGGATTGCAGGTGGGGTTGATCACCCACACTTTCCCGGACTTCCAAGAACTGGTAAACAAGGCACTCATACTGGAAGATAAGCGCAAGGAGCTTGACGATAATCACAAACGCCGCATGGGTCTGCAAGGAGGACGTTAGGGCCATCAGAAAACAAGAATGATACCCCAGCAGTTCACCAGATTTCGGCTAGGAAACAGTGTTAGTACGCCGCCACTAATGCCAAGACCAGCTGGACAAACCCCTCAGACCCCAGTCAAGATTGTTAACCAGAGCGGAGGAAATCAGCAGATGTCAGGAAGACGCTGCTACAATTGCAATGAGACCGGGCATTTTGCTAACATGTGTCCAAAGAAAGGAGTTGTGACGCCAGTGCGCTTCAATTTAGGGAACACCCCAGCTAAGACCCCTACCCAAGGAGGAAGCCGAGGACCTGCTCAAGCTGGAGCTACACCGCAGGCATTCACGCGAGGCGAATCAACCATATCTCCGCAGACGAAGTCCAGAATGCTACGGACGTCGTGCTCGGTAAGTTCCTAGTCAACTCAGTGCCAGCTACAGTATTATTTGATTCAGGAGCTTCACATTCGTTCGTTTCTCGAGATTTTGCCGTGACAAATGATCTGGATATTGTTAACCTTAAAAGTACACTTCTAGTTCAATCCCCTGGATCAGAACTCCGTTCTAAGGTCGGATGTTCTGGAGTCAAGCTACTAATAAAAGGAGTAGAGTTCCTAGCGAACCTTATCATATTAGATACCCAAACCCTGGATGCTATTCTGGGAATGGATTGGTTGACTAAGCATAAGGCTATATTAGACTGCGGACGAAGAGTCGTGTCTATCGAGGGCCATGAAGGTAGGAAAGTGGAATTTCAAGCAATGGCAGTTCGAGAAGGACAGATGTTGGTAAACAATTTGGAGACCGTCGATATAAGAGATGTACCAGTGGTCAGTGAATATCAGGATGTTTTTCCCGAAGAATTACCAGGAATGCCGCCAGACAGAGACATAGAGTTCGTAATTGACTTAGTGCCCGGAACCGCACCAATAGCAAAGAGACCATATCGGATGTCCACCGAAGAACTGGTTGAGATGAAGAAGCAGATCGAGGAATTATTGGAAAAAGGATTCATCAGGCCGAGCTCGTCACCTTGGGGAGCACCGGTTCTATTTGTTAAGAAGAAGGATGGGAGTTTTCGGATGTGTGTAGATTATCGTGCACTTAACGAAGTGACGATAAAGAACAAATACCCGTTACCCCGGATAGATAATCTTTTCGATCAACTAAGAGGAGCAGGAGTATTTTTCAAGATCGACCTTAGGTCAGGATACCACCAGTTGAAAATCAAAACAGAGGACATACCCAAGACTGCATTTTCTTCAAGATATGGACATTATGAGTTCACTGTTATGTCATTTGGATTGACAAATGCGCTAGCATACTTTATGAATCTAATGAATAAAGTATTTATGGAATACTTAGATAAATTTGTGGTCGTATTCATAGATGATATTCTGGTTTATTCAAGGACGGATGAAGAACATGCACAACATTTGAGATTAGTGCTGGAGAAACTAAGAGAAACACTTGATTGTATCTGAAATTGATGAAGTGCGATTTACGAAGAGTAAGGTAGATTTCTAGGGCATGTAATGACCATGGAGAATTGCAAAGGACCCAAGCAAGGTTGAGACAAGACTACATTGGGAATCACCAAAGACTGATTCTGTGAGTTCTGAGTTTTCTTGGAATGGCTGGTTATTACCGCCGATTTATAGAAGGATTCTCGACAATTGCCAGGCCAATTACGCAATTGCTAAAGAAAGAAAAGAAATTTGTTTGGACACCAGGCTGTGAGAGAAGTTTTCAGGAATTGAAGAAATGACTAACATCAGCACCGGTGTTAGTGCAACCAGATGTGCACCAGAGTTTCGATATCTACTGCGATGCATCACGCCAAGGACTTGGATGCATGTTAATGCAGAATGGAAAGGTAGTAGCCTATGCATCAAGGCAATTAAGGCTACATGAAGGGAATTACCCAACGCACGATCTAGAATTAGCAGCTGTAGTGCATGCCCTGAAGATATGGCGTCACTATCTTATCGGCAATAGATGTGAGGTGTATACGGACCATAAGAGCCTTAAATACATTTTCACCCAATCTGATCTAAACATGAGACAAAGGAGATGGCTGGAACTGATCAAGGATTACAACATGGGAATCCATTATCATCCCGGCAAGGCCAACGTAGTGGCCGATGCCTTGAGTCGGAAAAGTCATAATCTGAATATGATAGAAGGAGAAGGCCAGGGAGAACTGTGCAAGGATCTTCAGAGATTGAAATTGGAAGTTGTCCCAGAAGGATTCGTAGCTGCCTTAGAAGTAAAGCCTATCTTGGAAGACCGGATTAGAGAAGGTCAGAAGAATGATGAGAAGGTCAAGCGAATCAAAGCTAAGATGGAGGAAGGGCAAGCGAAAGACTTTAAGCTGGACGAACAAGGCACGTTATGGATGAAGGAGCGTATTGGTGTACCTAACGAAAAGGAGTCGATTATCTTCGAGGAAGCTCACGACTCCAAGTATTCGATTCACCCAGGAAGTGCAAAAATATATCAAGATTTAAAAGAAAGGTTCTGGTGGCCGAATATGAAGAGAGAGGTTGCTGAACACGTAGCACTATGTGATGTATGCGGTGAGTCAAAGCTATGCATCGAGACCAAATAGGTATTACAACCGTTAAAAATACCGAGTGGAAATGGGAAGAAATCGGAATAGATTTCATTCTTGGACCGCCAAGGACGCAAGGAGATTCTGACTCCATATGGGTCATCGTGGACCGATTGACAAAAGTCGCGCACTTCATACCGGTAAAGACAACCTATTCGGGAGATAGGCTAGCAGAGCTATACATGGCAAGGATCGTTTGCTTGCATGGAGTACCAAAGAAGATAGTATCGGACAGAGGTACCCAATTTACCTCAAGATTTTAGGATAAATTGCATACGGCAATGGGCACCGTTTGAACTTGATCTGACTTACCACCCATGACGGATGGGCGGTGAAAGAGTCAACCAGATATTAGAAGATATGTTGAGAGCCTGTGTGTTGGCCTATACATCGACTTGGGATAAATGTTTGCCATATCACGGAGTTTAGTTACAACAACACTATCGAGTTAGTCTTGAGATGTCACCTTCGAGCGTTGTATGGTCGACTCTGCGACGCCGTTAAATTGAATGAGGCGGAGAGCGTCGCGTCTTGGACCAGATATACTCCAAGAAGAAGAGCAAATAGCGATAAGGAAAGGTTGAAAATCGCATGATCAAGGCAAAAAAGTTCTGCAGACAACCGCCGCAGGATTTGAGCTTTGAGCACGAAGATTATGTGTATCTCGAGTTCGCCTCTTAAAGGAGTTCGAGATTTCACAAAAGGGAAAACTTAAGCCAAGATATGTAGGACCGTTCAAGATCATAAGTAGTAAAGGCGAGGTTGCCTATCAACCGAATTACCACAATCATTAGCGAGAGTACACGATGTTTTTCATGTATCACAACACAAGAAGTGTCTCCGAAAGTGCGAAGAACAAACATCACCGGAAGAAGTTGAACTACGTGAAGACTTGACTTACAAGGAACAAATTATAAAAATTCGGATATAATGGATCGGAAAAACAAGAAACAAGACAACCTGTTTCTGCAGAGTTCAGTGGGGCAACCACACAGAAAGCGAGCCACACAGGAGCGAGAGGAAGATCTGAAAAAGGAATTTCCAAACCTATTCTCTAGTTAAGCCTCGAATCTCGGGGCGAGATTACATTAAGAGGTAGGTTTGTAACGTCCCGAAATTTGACCCGATTTTAATTTTTGGAGTTATTTGGATTTTTGAGAATTAATTAAAAGTTTATTTCTTTTTATTTGAATTTATCTGAATTTTTGGACTAAATTGAATTTTTATGGATTTTTGAGGATTTATTGGATTTAAATAAAATTAAATTGAATTATTCTTCTCTTGATTAATCAATATCAGAAAAAGTATTTATCAAAAATAAATGAAAATATTTTATCTAGGCTCTAAATACCTTGAAATATTTTCTGGAATTTTTCTAGAATTTTTCGGGTATTTTTAGTGCCCTAAATAATTACTTTGAATTTCTGCATTTATTTTTTTTGGAAAAACCGGAAAATCCCGTAGCTAGGAAACCCTAATCGCCGCCGAATCTGGACCGTCGGATCGTGATCGAACGGTCGGATTTGACCGAAGCTTCTCGGGATCTGTCTTGTCGCTACATACCGCCATCTCTGTTGGCCATGATTTGTCGGGATTTGCCGCAGCGTTCTGAGGCATCTCGACGCATCGCCGTCTTGCCGCTCATTAAATTGGTCTCTTCGCCCCGCTCATTTGTTCCGTTCGGCCGTTAGCTCTCGTGCACTCTAGCTTCCCGCATAGCTCGCCGTAGTTGGCAATCACCTCCGCCTCGGTTTTCTTCACCTCCCGCCGCCGTTCGCCACTCTCCGCCGTTGCCGAGACCTCCACTGAGTTCACCAAGCCGAGCCGCGTCCAGCTGGTTACTTCTTCCGACCGGAGAGGCTTGGAAACGCCGTCGACCGCGTCGTCTTCTTCAAGTCCGGCGACCAGCGCCGCCGCTTCTTCTTCGACTCCTCGCGTGCAACCACAGCCGCCAGATCGTCATCCAACGCTCGAGGTGAGGCCACGTAGGCTCATTAACAGTGTATCGCTCGGTTAGACTTGCGCCGTCAGATTCGTATCCAACGGTCAGGCAAAATCGTGCGTGCGTGGCTTGATGCTTTCTCGCCGCGTGTCAGCGTCTGGTTGGTCTAGGCACTGTTCACCGGGCCCACTCGTCAGTGGGTGGACCGCCGGTCGTGCTGACGTCAGCATGACGTCATCCGGGCCCGCATGTCAGTGTCCGTACCGACGTGGAAGTCCCTGGTGCCGACACGTGTCGCCAAGGAAAATAATCCGGATTTTCGATAGGAAAATAAATAGAAATCGGTTATATATTTATTTGAATTTGACAAACTTGAAAATGCTATAACTTTTGCATTTTAACTCGGATTTGGGTGATTCGGTGCCCAAAATTTGTAAAAATGTAAGCTATTTAATGGTGATTTTTATTTTATTTTTGGTAATGATATTGATGTCTGTTTTAGTGTATTTATTGTGTGCGCATTGTTAAAGCAGACTCAGAGTTCTTCTAATTAAATCGAGGAGAATTCAAGACCGTCATGACCTCGGACCAGAACCAACTGTTGTTTGAAGGCAAGTCATGCTTTGACCATTTTGCGCCTAGTTTTCAAAGTATATTTTGATTTCCATATCGCATGCTATGTTAAGTACAAATACTATTGTTTAAATTGGGAAATGGTAGTTAAAAGCCAAACTTGTTTATGCCACCTTGATTATAATGTTTATATGCCCTCAAATCTTTGTCCACCCTAAGATGTTTAATATGTTGGATGCTAATATGATGCCAACACATTGGAGGCTAGACCGCATTTTCTTCAAGTGATTAGTCGCTTAGCCTAGCTTATAAGCGTTGAATGTCTTTCAATTGTAAACAAATACTGAATAAACAATTAGCCTGCTTAGCCTGCTTCGTGTGGAGAGTCTCCGGAAGTTTCTGAAGGTTGAATCCACCCCCGCAAGGAAAGGATTCAAGAAAGAGAAATTGGTGTGTGCTTTGTGCAACACCGGGAGGATTAGGGTTGAAAGAGACCCCGGCTTAGTGCCGCCTCAACGGAGATGTAGGATCCCCTCAAGAATCTGAACTTTGGGTTAAAATCTTTGTGTCTTCGTCTTCGATTCTTGGCTTTCTTCTTCATCCTTGTTGTAGTTGATTCAAATCTTGGCGATTCAAGTGGTGATTTAGTTTGTGTGAAGGATATTGTTGGTTATTCATCTTCTGCAGTTATTCTAGGCTAACTAATTCTATTCGGTGCAATTAATGTCCTCTAAATAGCCTAGATTTACTTTTTGTGTTTTGTGCCCTGAAGCACTCGGACTATCCGAATAAACATCAGACTGTCCGAACAACTCGGACAGTCTGAAGTCTGATTTGGACACTCCGAAGATTTAGTTTCCGCTGCAGTTTAAATTTAAATTTTGTAACGCCTATTCACCCCCCTCTAGGCGACATCCTGATTCTTTCAGCTACATTAGCTTATATAGCCCTCTTAAGATATCTAAAAATAGAATTGGACTTAGGAGATAGAAACAGATTACAACTTTAGACCAAATTTAGCCAACTAGGTGGTTGAACCTTGTCGGCCTGATTAAGGATAGAAGGAAGCAAAATTAGAACTTAGTGCAATAGAGAGATATGTAGTTAAATCTTCTCAGCTTTCAATAGAGTTTAAGAACATCACAATTTGAGTTCGTACAAGAAAATTATGATATTTTTAATTCCTACTGGTCTAACAATCCCATTTGAACTCTTTTGCTCTCTAAATCCAATTAAACCTTATCTTTTTCTTTCTTTTTGTCTTGGGCGAATTAGACTTGAACCATGCCTTCTTGCACCTTTATCAAGTGGGCTTCTCACTCAGGCCCCATGCGCCTCCCACCTTTAGGTGAGTGGGCTTAGCCCATCTTTTCTGCAGCATGGTGAGTATGGCCATTGTGCCTCCCCCTTTAGTCCTCTTTGGTCTAGCTGCATATGAGTGCTTGGCTTGGCCACATGGTATGGCTTCCTAGTGGCTCACATTGTCTTCTAATTCTTCTTTCTTGTGGCACCTTTCCTCCCACTCCACCTGTTGGATACCGTCTTCTCTTTTTAATCCTAGTAAACAATCAACATCTATGTGCTTAGCTATAAAGATGTCTGCATCATCCTCCCTCCCTTCAAGAAAAGCTGTCCTTGGCTTTAGATCATTGTTAAGCTCACCAAGTGATTGAGAAATTTGTTGTGTCTGTATCATTGTAAACAATACTTGAAAAAGATGGTAAAGTGTTAGTTGCCTCCTATCATCTACTTCGAAATTATGCATTCTTACTTATAGGGTAGATTTGGCTGTAGATTTTTCACCTTTTTTTGTGATTTTCTTTCTCATGTACATCATTAAGAGACATAGGAATTAAAGTGTATATTTTACCCTAAAGAGTACATGTATACTAATTTGCCTTACCATCATGAACTGAACCGCGATCATATTACCATGGTCATCCCAACAGCATGTGACACGTCTTTGTTGGTAGCAATGTGTTACATTAAGAATTCCACATTCATTCAACCATCGACTTGATAAGCCTTTGGTTTTGACTACTGCTATCATCAATAATAAAAGTACACATCCACTCTTAACCATGTTAAGACTAGCGAGATTTTGACTACTGCTATCATCAATAATAAAAGTACACATCCACTCTTAACCTTACCTTGAATATGAAAGATTTTATTTCTTTGACTTATTCCTAAGCACTCTTCATCTTCCTTGTGTACTCACTGAACATCGAGTGTTGGCCCTGGCTCGTAAGATAAGTCATCATAATCTGACTCACCATCACCATCAGATTTAGCTTCTTCTTTCTTTTCACCTTCTGAACAATGCTCGCACATTTCGTTAACAATCATAGTATGCTTATTAGGGCATTCACTCATATTATGACCTTTATCGTGACATTTAAAACACGTAATATTATTGTTCTTAATTGTAGAAACAGCACTACTATCAGTTGTACTCCTAGTTTTACTTACCGAACTTAGCATTTTAGAAGCATCTCTTTGGAAATGTTGTGCTAGTTTGGAAGATGCCACTAGTTTGAACGATGAATTAGCACAAACTTCTTGCTTATTTGGATGCTTCCAAGTTGTTGGAGATGAGTAGGAGCAGCCACCTTTGGATTTCCTTAGCACTTGTTGTTCATACTGCATGCACTAACTCTTGGAGACTACTACACGGGTGTATCTCAACACGGTCTTGAATATCTTCATTAAACCCCTCCCAAAAATGTGCTACATGAGCCTCCTCTTATTTCAATCGTTGTAGCTTAGTACGAATAGTTCGTGTGTTGTATGTTCGCACAATCTTTTTCGTATGATATTCTACATCGCAGCCCAAGTCATCCGTCTTCTACCTTCCCTATTCAATTGATCCCACCAAACCAAAGCATGTTCAGTGAATTCAATTGAAGCGGCATGTACCTTCTTTTCTTTAGAGTAGTTTTGACCATCATATATTTGGTTAACATGCATCACCCACTCTAGGTATTTCTCTAGGTCCGTTCTGCTTGTGAACTATGGCATAGAAATTTTGAGCTTTTCCAAACCATCATCCTCTTGGCCTCATCCACCGCCATTGTTAAGCCCAAGGATGACTCCGGCCATGCGACGAGCACCACAGTTATGGAGATTGAAACCACGCCGATGGCCATAATTGTTGTAATTCTCATCAAAAGCACCATCAGACATAATAACAAAGTTATAGTGTTGCAAATCATCACCAAAATTATTTTTTACCTATGGACGTAGTCGTGGAGGGAAAATGGGGGCAATAGTAGCTCTATATTCTGTTTGGAGGCCTTGGTCCCTCTCCAACCACCGTAGAGACTCCATAACAGCATTAAAGCGAATGGTAGTAGCATCCTCACGATGCTGGAACGCTTCCTCATGCCATGTGAAGCGAGCATTTAGATTGCCCTCCACCTCAGTAATACGATTTCCCATATTAGTCTAAAGATCTTGGATGTGTTGATCCAAAGTGTTGCATTTTCTTGGGAAAATGTTGATTCGATGCAACAAATTGCACACGAATGTTTGGAGGAAGATCAGCTCCATAGTGCATTTCCTCCACCTCTTCATCACATAGTTTTCATAGTTATGTGAAGTTCCTGGCATGGTTAGCAAAAATAAGAAAATAGCAATAAAACAATAAAATAAATGTGGTTTTCACTCATGACTACCCTCACCTTCCAAAGTTCTTACGCTTTCTCATGAGTTGCTCGTGTGTGCCATAGGGGTTCGTGTGTTGTATCAGTAGTGAGAGATTAATGGAGTGATTACCACCATAGAAATCAATGTATTAACACAAGTAATATGTGGAGCTTGGGTAGGCTAATCAAAGGAAGTAATCTGAGTTCTAGACTATTGTCAAGTTAAGTAATAACTCAAGATAGAAATCAATTGCCTATAGTTACCGATCTTAAATATACAAGCGAATAACAATCGGAAACACCAGCATAAAGATAATGGAACTTGATGCAACTAAGGATTGAGCTAATCAAAAGATATAAGCGATAATCAATTGCTCTATTGCGCGCGTGTGTGTGTGTTAATCTTACGCATTTATTTAAGCAAGATGAATTACAAACTTATTTCAAACTTAAATTAATATGAAATATTTTTGCATAAACAAGGGTTTTATGGTCCTAATGAAGCATAAGATTTGGTTTCACCAATATTTGAATTCATATGCTCAAGCTTCAACTATTTTAATTTTTATGCATTGAGAAACAATCTATTTTCAAATTTAAATCAAACTAGATTCAAATCTAAATATTTTTGCATATATGGAATACTGATCTCAAAAATATTATAAAATTTATTTCATGATTTAAGGTGTTATGGTTTGTATATTTGTAATAATACCATATTAGTGTTTGTTTTGAATTTTATACTCTAATAACTCAAACTAAGTTTGAAAATTAAATATTTTTGAACAATTGGGTTTATTATGGTCTCAGGAGCATATTCAAATTATTTCATATTTTTAGGAATTGTAGTTTTCTTATTTGCAATAGAGTCTATTTTAGGATTTATTCATATTTTAATTATAACAATTTAAACTATGGTAAAAATAAATATTTTTAAATATTCTAAATATAAAGGATTTTTGATGAATTTAGAAATTTATTTAATCAAATTTGGACTTAAAATGTGCAAGATATGAGCAAATGAATATACTAGGGTTTCATAAATGTTGATAATTAGGACATTTGCCAAAACAGGAAAGTACACCTTTGAACTGAGGTTACACTTTCCCGTTTTGGACTATGCCCAATCTGAGGTGCTAATCGGCTAGGCCCATATGGTAGTGAACCGATTCGGCTCCAAGAGACTGAATCTTGTCCCGCATGGCAGTGTTCCGGAGCAAATAAGGCGAAGCCAAAGCTCACTGCTGGAGAGGGAAGGCCAGAGCCAGTGAATCGGTTCCACGGTGAGATTTAGCGACCTCATGCGCACCTAGGGAAGTACTAGCAGTCACTGGAGACGGTCCGAATAGACGTGCCACCATGAGGGGGCGACAACGACCATGGCCGACTAGCACGGATGAAGAAAGAGGGTTCCCTGGTGCATATTTTCACCACCATTAGCATCAATGAGACTCAAGTACTCTATTCTGATACTTCAAAAAAATGAGCAAATGGTTTGGGTTCTCATCGTGCGTGCTAGGCAGCGCAAGAAGACGATTGGTGTGACGGCTTGCCGATGAAGAAGAGCTTCAATAAAAAGGTAAAATGGACTCTAGGGGCTACAAGGATGCTACTAGATAGGCCAATTGAGCTAAGGTTCACCGGATACAACTATTTGGGATTTTTCCCCTTTTCGGTCTGGAGCAAAAATATGGTTGGTTCTTTGTGGGAATAAGCTAAACTGAGGCAATGGATTGATGAGTATTGCAGATGAGTACTCAATCCTTTATAAAGGCACATGGAGGGGAGTTAACCAGTGTTTGAACACGGGTTCATATGGTGGCCCCGCACTTCCTATTCGATCTCAAAACAACCTGGATCCTCGCTGGTAAGACGATGGTAATTGGGTGTCAGAGGGGTGGCAATTACGTGGCTTGGGCTCAGGCTTCATGAGATTTGCTACGCGGGTGAGACAAAAATCAGAGGCAGTGGTTTTCTGTCAGCTCTGATACACGAGAGAATATAGAGAGGAGAGGAGGAAGAAGGATGGAGAGAGGCTACCACGTGGGGGCCAGTTGGCAATGAAAGGGAGAGAGGGAAGGAGAGAGTTCTGGCACCTAGGACCTAGCTAGCAGCTAGCACATGCATGGTAGTCGGTAGGGTCCACTTGTAAGCCATAAAGGCCATAACACCCTTACAGTTTTCTAGACATTCTAGGATAGATCCACTAGTTAGAGACATCAAATCAACTCAATAATTTTGTGAAAATTTATATATACGTTGGCAGGATAACTTTTTGTCGACGATCGGGATTGTCAACCGCGAGAAAAGAGGTAGGGGTCAGAGAGTTCATGGGACCCGAGCTGCGTTTTGCTCGAACGAAGGAAGAAAATCGATCGCGGTGATGGTCGGAGCAAGGCGACAACGAGCACGAGACAAGAGTTTATCTTGGTTCGAGCCTAATGAAGGTAATAGCTCTACTCGATCGCCTTGCGGCGGTGATTCTTATTATCTGGGTGTCAGGCGGTGTTTACAACTCAAGACAAGAATGGTGATTCCTAGCTCGATTGCTTTGTGTGTCTTTGTGGTTCGCCCTCTTTGGAGCTCATGCGCCCTTGGTCTTTATACTCCTCTCCTCAAGCCAGGTGCGATCCTTGAAATGGGCCTTCGTGCACCTTGAGGGTGGCAAGAATCGCCTCGAACTTGCCAAGACTCTTAGTCATCCCCGACCCGCTCTCCGAAGCGCCAACAAATGCTAGATCCGAAATCCTTGGGCGGACCAGGGCTTCAGATGAGACCCGCCCGAGCTAGAGGTCGTTCGGAGTCGAGCTCGGGCACACCGCGCTCGAGGTTGAGCGCCCCAGTGCGCACCCAGGTCGCGGTCGAGGCCTTCCGAGCTTGGGGATCCGTTGACCGCACGCCGGCCGGTCAAGGAGTTCCCAGCCCTCGTCAGCCAGCCCCCGAGGCTCTAGGTCGGAGGGAACCCTCAGGACGACCTCGAGCCTTATTCTTGGGACGGAAAAAACCTTCGTAGGTCTTGACTCCTTGGTCGAGGTCAGGCGGAGACCACAAGGCAAGTCCCTTGGCCTCGACACCTGGCAACCTTCGGACTTCTCGATGTTGGTACGGATGTGAACAGTTGTTGGGCACCTGGCGGCGTCTCGACTCCGTAGCCCAAGCCTTAATCGTGCCCGTCAAATCGCGGTTGGCACTCCTTTTGAGGCACCGTGGACCGGACTTTGCGGTTTATAAACCCAGTGCTACAGCGTTCATCGAAAAGCTCTTGCACTTGCGCCCTTCGCCTTTCAAGTCTTCTCGCCCGAGCAAGGTCCTCCTTCCCCCCTAAGACCAAACCAGCCTCAACCGCCATGTCCAAGTTAGGAAGGAGCACCCTGTCGCACTCGAGGATGAAGGAGCTCGAGTCCAGGGCTTCTAGACCCGTTTACATGGCGACTCTGGGCAACGAGATCGAGCCGCACCCAAGGACGACGAGATCGCTGCGCACCGAGCACTATGCCCTCTTTGGCTTATGGACCGGAGAGCGAGTTAAATCACGAAGGTCCTCTCCAAAGCGACAACGAGCTCATCAACTCAGTGTCAACTCCGTTCTTCTCCTCACCATCTTTTCCCATCCATGCGAGGGATTCCTAGGGATCCTCCCGACTCCTCGCTCTTCTTCCAAGATTTCTTGATCTCTTAGCTCCCGGAAGGACCCGTGGTCGGATGCCTCTACTTCCATCTGCGGTTAGGGCTCAAGTGGGCCTTCCTAAGTTCCACCGGATTCCCTCGGCGGAACGGAGCAGCCGGTTCTACCTAAAGAGGGCGAGGCCGACGCTGTGTCTGATGGGACCCCATCGCCAACCGCAAGAAGGAGACTCGAGTCGGACGACCTCGAGGTCGACGAGGAGGCCATCGCCCTCATCCATATCTCGCGCCATCTGCGCGACTCAACGGCAAAGCGATCGCTAACGATTTTCTGCGGAACTGTGTGTCCCCTCAAAGTGAGGGAGCACCCGTTCTTCGAGATCCAGGGGTCCGATGACACTACCCGCGAGGGCACGTCTAGTAAGTCTTCTTGTCCCAAGGTCTGGTTCGTGTACACCCTCCGACCTTCTCTTGACAGCCGCTTGTCTTTCAGTGCCGAAAGAATCCTGGGTCGCCGCCCGGATGGTCGAGATGTTTGGGAAGGTGGCGCACGAGTACGTCATCGGCAACCCCGTCCCGAAGAATGTACTCCGCCGAAAGGACGAGGTAAGTCTCCCGACCAAGCGCTCGAGTCTTTTGCTGCGAGCCCTTCTGAAGCTTCGCTTGCTCGCAGCCCACCAGAGTTGCTTTGACACGGCCAGAGGATGCTCCCACCGCTCAAGCGAGGCGAGAGCAAGAAAGGGAAGAAGCGACCTCCACCGGCGGATCAAGCCGATGGAGGCGGCGAAACGCCACGCCGAGTGGGGGACCGTGCCACAGTAAGGGCCCTTCCGACCGAGCCCCGAGCTTGTGTTTTCATGCCTTGCCGTCGACGAGTCTTCCCTAACGCAGCCAAGAAGCGCGGTTGCCGCCGCCAGTCTTGGGCACTCCGGCCCCAGGTCATGAAGCCCAACCTCATGCGTCTGGGCGAGCTCGGACCCCGAGGTCCTAGGCCGCGAGGACACGCAAGCGCAGCGCCCCCTCAACGTTGGGGCAACAAGACCTTCGACGACCCTCGACGAGGAGGAGATCGTGACCTGTAGGCCCCTCGCATCCCGGGTGCCGCCCGCCTTCAGATCTTCGCTTAGAGTATGCTTTTGATCGCAGACCTCGAGCACCCGAGCTCGAAACTTGCCCGCTTTGGACGATGGCGCATGTTGTCGGCGAGTCCGAGTCCGAGGAGGAGGACGCCGAGCAGTCCCGCGCCATGATCGTCGTGGGACACGACTTCGCAGCCTAGCCCTTGGTGGTGAGTTCTACCAAGGCTCGGCGACTCGTCCGGCACGAGCCCATGGTCAACAAGGACTTCGACACGGCGAGGCCCACGACACGAATCTTGTCGGCGACGGCCTCCCGGCCCCCGTGAGGAGGATACTCAGGCCTCGAGGCCCACGATTGAAGTGGCCTCCAAGACCCCACCACCCACGATCGCCTGGGCGTTGAGGCCGCGACCACGCCGGGTCACCGGGTGATCGGTCATGGAGGCTCCGCGACCTCCCGGCCACGATCGCTGCCGAAGGCCGAGGTCGCGGCACCCGAACCCATGAGGTCGTGAATGCCGAGGCGGATCCGGCCGCCATCCCTTGGCGCCGGAGACGCCAGCGACCCCGACCGTGGAGATCGGGGCTAGCACTGCCGCTATGTCCTCCCCCGTCGGCGGCCTTAACCCACTGGAGGAGGCAGCGGATAACCAAGCCGCCCCCGGGGCGGGGACTCAGAGTCCTGGCCCAAGTGCGCCATCGGTGGCCATGGTCGATCCCGGCACCGGCATGGCGGTTGACGAGGAGGAGGAGATCCCTCGCGATCGTATTGACGACCGTGAGGACTTCACCCGCACACGCCTGGAGGGGTGTCTCCGCGAGGTAAGGGTCTTCCCGCCAACTTCGTGGCTCGTGGTTTGACCTCCTTGTCCCATCTCATTTTGGGCCACCCTTTTAAATCGTGAAGGTGATCGACCATGCCTCTCGAGGGCTACAAGGCCTCTGAGAGCATGCCGTCGTCTTGAGGGTCTCCTCGGCCAAAGAGAGGCGCGGGAGGTTGAGCGCGATAGGCTCGCCCGCACCATTGAGGTCGAAAGCGGGGGAGCTCGGCGAAGGCCCAAGAGCTCGACGATCTCTGCCGGACGATGAGGGCGCAGGAGATAGTCCACGCGAAGAGCTCGGCAGAGCACGGGGCCTCGAACGTGACTTCGCTTTTAAGGTCAGGAGCAGAGCGCCGACGCTCACCCTGGCAGCCGAGGTGGCGGGCCAAGATCGAGGCTCGAGAAGGCTCCGGACTAAGGTCCCCTGCTCAAGAGAAGCTCGAGCCAGCTTAGCAACAAGAGTGCCTTCGCCCAAATTTAAAGACTTAACGACGCCGAGCCGTGGATGCTTCCCAAAGAAGCCCTCCACTCCTGTGGTGAGATCGCAACCTCAAGGCAAAAGTGGCCCAGCTCGAGTAGGAAAAGCTTGCCCGTGAGATGGCCGATTCAGAAGAAACATCAACAAGCAAGGAATGTACTAATGTAAGTGGTTTGTTTTTGGTGTACAAAGAAACCTCGCCCCTGTAAATCCGTAGCTTGAGATACTTGAAGTCTTTCTTGCTTTGCTTGTTAGCCGCTCCCTGCTTTCCGTGTCGCGGGCACGATAGGGTAGCCTTACTCACTTCGTGGGCCCGAGGTCGAGCGACGCAGGCCTCGTGCACAAGACTTAAATATGGACGAGAGGCCATGACCTCGCAAAGTGGAGGAACACCGCAAAGGTAGAAGGGGACGGCGACATCGTTAAGTAGGTTAGTGTTCAAACGGCTCGCGACCATGCATATCGCCGGTCAGCCTAAAGCGGCGAGGTTCTCACCGAGCCTGTGCACAGTGGAAGAGCTAGATTATGAAGAGGTTTGGCTTACGCTTAGCTCGTCACTGGGGTGAACGCCAAACTCAAGGCCACTTAGACTAGGAGCAATGCGCTAAGCACGAAGGTCGTGTTCAAAAAACAAACGAGGAACCGTTTAAAAAGAAATAGCAAAGAACATAAGTGGAAGCGCATATAAAAGAGGGCAAAAATGAAAGACCAAATTTTATTGAAATGTGAAGCATAGAGGTTACACATAAAATTTCCGGTTGATCTATGTTCCACGAGCTAGAGAGCTCTTCGCCATCGGCATCGCTAGCCAGAAGCCCTGCAAGCGATCTCGCTGAAACAACTCTATAGGGCCTCCCACCGCGGGATAACTTATTGGTGCCGGACGAGCTCAATCCGCCTCTGCATAGGGTCCCCAACAAGGAGCCGCCCAGGTCGCATCTCGAACGAGACGCATGTCTGCCAAGAGCTTTGGTGTAGTGCGTTGATCGTAGCAAAGACACTGCATCTTACTTCTTCGCGAGGGTGAGGTCGAGAGACCGCTCGCTCGGTTGACTTGGTCCACTGCCGACTCTCGGCAGAGCCTGGGCCAGGATTCCTGGAGGCGGTGCGGCTTGCTTTTGCATCAAACGAGCTAGAAGGGCGTGGACCTCGTGGCTCGGGCTTGTCGTGGTACTGAATAGACCATAGGACGGTGGAAGTTCATCCACCCAGCCTTGCCAGATCGGCCGAGCTCATCTCGCGACTCGCTTCTTGATGCCCGACGATTTGCCGCATGCGCTTCGCCTTGCCCGCTGTTCGGGTGAGCCACCGGGTTAAGCAGATTTGATGCCGAAGTTCCTCGCAAAACTCCCCGAACAACTCGGGCTGTAAACCGAAAGTACCGCTGTCGCGATAATTTTGCATGGAACCCCGTGACTCATGACCACGAACAAGCGGAAGAAATGAACAGCACCGCGCTATATGGTCAGACCGCCCAAATTTCTATCCACTTGGTGAAGGTGTCGACAACGACTTAACGTAAACTTCTTCCCCGGTTGCTTGAGGAAAAGGACCGAGGATGTCCAAATTTCTGTGTCGAGAAGGGCCATGCGAGCTGGATGGTCTCGAGCGCCGAGGGGGGTTGATGCGATTTCCGGCGTGGAATTAGCAGTGCTCGGCAAAGTGACGATATCACGAGCATCCCGGCTACCGAGGGCCAATAGTACCCCATGCGCGAAGGCCTTCCACCATTGTCCTCAGACGAAGAGTGTGCCCCACAGAGGCCCGAGTGAATGTCATGCAAAGATGTACTTACCTCCTCCGTGGAGATGCACCGTGTCGATGCCTAAACATTGCGCTCAGAAGCTCTCCTCGACAAGCTGCAGGTACTGCATCGCCTGGCGCTTGATCCGCTCTTCTCGGTGGTCGGTGTCGTCGCCCGAGCAATGAATTGTGGATGGCCTCGCCCGAGAGGGGTACCGACCACGGCAACCATGGCCCCTTGGTTGGAAATCAACGGGACCGAGAGCGCTCCGTGATGACGCTGGTGGGATGTCGCTGCCGGAGGAGCCGAGCTTGAGAGGAAGTCTCATACCGGAGTTGTCCCGCTGGGATGTGCTTGAGCCCAAGTTCTGGAACCATTTTCCATCTTGGCGCACTCGGCGAGGTATTTCGCCATTGAGTCTCCCGGCATTGGTAGTCCTTGTTGAACCGTTGATGACGAGCCGAGTCGCTTCTTCACGCATCAAAGCGGCGACACCCAAAGCCTTGCAAGCTCAGAAGCCGCCAGAGGGTTTCAGATTCCGCCATATTGTTGGTCGCTGGAAGCCAAAACGCATTACGACTCAATTTGTCGCCGCACGGGGTGAGGATAAGGATCCCACCTCGAAGCGCTGAAGGACCTCGAGCCGTCAAGAACATGACCCGTGGTTTTCCTTTTCGACCGGCTCGGAGCTGGTCATGACGCTCGCCACCACGGTCGGGCGAAGCACTTGCGATTTTATGGTCGCGGCGTATACGACCGGACGCCGAACGCCGCCAGCCCATGGCCCACTTGGCGATTCGTCCGCCACCCTCCGGTTCTCAGATGTCCTCGAGCGGAAGCTGCCGACGCACCACGGAGTGCACCGAAATAGTGCCGAGCTTGCGCTGGCCATGAGGAGAGTATATAACAGCTTCAGACTTCACGGTAGCGCCTTCCGTGCCGCAAGACCTCACGACATAATAAATGGGTGTCATTGAGACCGTTCGCCACCAGACGGCACTAATACTTTGGGGGCGGCCGAGATATAGCAAGAATTTCTCACCAAAGTTGCGGCGTTGTAAGGAGGGGGTGGGGACGACAGTACGCCTTCGATCGTCGGGATCGCGGGCCTCGAGTCCACTCGAAGCCCTCGCGCTTGCGCAAGGTTTGGAAGAATGGGAGCCCGCCGCCGAGCCTCGAGATGAACTCGCCGAGGGCGGCTATGCGCAGAGGAGGCTTTGCACCGCTTGATCAAGTCAAAAGCCATCCGCCGATCGCTTCGATCTTCTCCGGTTTGACCAACCCCGAGCCCCGATCATGTAGTCGAGCACCTACCGACGCCACCAACACGCACTTCTCGGGTTGAGCTTGATCTTGTGCTCGTTCAGTTGGCGAAGGTCTCGAGGTCGCGAACGTGGTCGCCTCGGCGGGCTTTTGACGATGATGTCGCCCACGAGACTCTCAAGGTTCCGCCCGACCGCGCTCGAAAGTCTTGGTCATCGCCATTGAAAGGTGGCCTCTGATTACGCAGACTCAAATGACATGGTCGATAGCAATAGGTGCCAAACGGCCGTGATGAAGGAAGTCTTGTTTCGCCCTCGACCGCCACTTGATCTCGTGGTATCTCGAGTAAGCATCCAAGAAGCTTAGCATCTTGGCATTCGCGGTGGAGTCGACGATCCGTCGATGCGCTGAAGCGGAAGTTGTCCTTCTGCAAGCCGAAGTTCAACCCCGTATGGTCGACGACATTCTCCACTTTCCTCCCTTCTTCTCGCAAGACGATGACCGGTTGGCCACCACTCTGAGTAGTTAATCTCACTAATGAAGCCTACCTTCAAGAGCTTGTCAAGGTTCTTCCTTGATGATCGCGACCTTCTCCGGGAGAAGCAACGCAGCTCTTCGCTGCATGTGTCGGAGCCGATCCCACTCGCAACTTGTGCTCGATCACCTCCCTCGACGCCAGTATGTCCGCTGGCTCCCAAGCAAATATGCCCTTGTTGGCGCTGGCGAAAGTGATTTGTGCTCGAGTTCTTATTTGAACTCAACTCGCCGAGACGGACGCATTCTAGCCGGGTCACTCTCATCGAAAGTGGCACGGTTTTCGTTGCACTCCATTGGTCGGACTATCGCCAACAAGCGTTCTTCGTCAGCCGCCTCCCGGACACATTGAGGAAAGATGCCGAGAGCTAAAAGTTTTGGTCTCTCGCTGACCCGGTTTGCAAATCGGACCTCTCGGTATTCAAAGACTAGTCCAGATCACGCTTAGTGCACACAGCCTCAACATTGGTATATATCACAAAGATAACCAAATAAATAAGGTAGTACTTCAATAAAATACTCAAACTAGTTGATTGACCTTATGGTCAAATTACAAAGATACGCCATCGCAGGTGAAGACTTACTAAAATATTCAAATGCAAATGAAATAAAATAAACTCGTGGCGCCAACCAATTTGCCACAGTAACCGACCGGCTCGCTCCTAGTTTGTCTGGCCTCCTCAAACTCCACCTCCCGAGTAGGGGTTGCTTCTTCTTCAACCGGTTGTGTTGTTGTGGGTGAGTACTTTGAGCACTCAAAGAAGTCATGCATGTAATGCAAATCTAATATTCTACATGCATGGCTTAGTACAAAGGATAGGCTATGGTTCATGAGCAGACAAGATTCAAGATAAAATAAAGAATAGATTGCAAAGTAGTAAAACAAAGAGTAGGAATAATAACTTTCACAAACATTTCAATCAGAATCATTTTTCCGTCCTAAGTCAAGTTCATCATCACCAACCCGAGCATTTTCCATAAACAAGTCATTTTCATGAAAATCTAACCCTTGATCAGAATCACCGAAGCGATGCTCAATACCGTGAGCACGGCTATTCAATAGGTTGTACACTCTGCAGAGGTTATACACTTTACCCACAAGATACAACCAAATACCACCAAGGCAAATAACCGTAATGAAGCCTTTCCAAAGTTCCATCTAAACTCAAGACGCCTCGCTAAGGTTTCAACACTAGAGGGACTGGTTACCACACCTGTGGCCCCTCTTGCGCCATGTGAGTTCTCTTTCCGCTTCTCCTGCCTCACACCACCACGACAAGACCAAAGAATAGATTTCCCACTTTACTCCGCCTAAGCCCGTCCCATTACTTGAGCTTGTGGTCAGTATGAGAGACTCACTTCAAATGCTCGCAAGGTTAAGTCCTTAGTTGACCGAGGCAAGACTAACCAAAAATGACCTTAAACATCCAAAACCAATAAAACCAAATGCGATCGCCAGCTTGCCACTCTTGGCCCACCGTAAACAATCTTGCCACATGCCTCGCCTAAATCATTTTCCCACCCCTGCTTCTTTACCATTGCACCACGTGCCATCATCAACTCAATAACACATGTCTTATTCACAAATCATGTTCCATATCTCATTAGGTCAATATTTACTTTGGTATTCCAAAATCATAAAATGTCCACGCATGTCAAGCTAAGCATACTACTTCGTCTACTCAACCCATGTTGGCAAATTATTAATGTCCAACTATTAGTCCATAACCTAGGGTGACAAATGATTCATGGCATACAATTATATACGACAAGGTGGCATACAAAGAACTAGGCATTTAACTAATCCCAAAAACTTATTCAAAGTCATTTCTATCAAATTAGCATGCAATAGTTTAAATCAAAGTAATTTGCTCTAATAGGTTCAACATGATCAAACACAACTTGCCTTCAAAAAGTGCTGGTTCGTTCTGAACTTGCTCTCGGTCGAACTTCCCCTAAACCTTCGCACTTCAACGCTCACGCAGAACGATACATAAAATAATAAAATAAATAAACAGTAGACAAACAGTACTCAAAAATTCAATTAAAATTCATAAACAGAAAGATCACAATTTTACAAATTTATAGAAATTGGAATCACTCAAATCGGAGTTAAAACGCAAAAGTTATGAGCATTTGAAGTTTCAAAATATATTTAAAATCAATATGCCGAATTAAATAAATATTTTCTTTTTCGAAAATTAATTATTGCGTCATCTCGTGACACGGTCGCCACCAGAGAGTGACACGCGGCCTTGCCGACGCCACCGACCGGCTCCGGCCGACGCCAAGATGACGCCATCGCGGACGCCAAGACGATTTTGGCTAACTCATCGACAGGGGTCCCACCGTGATGTCACCGACGTCCCCGGCTCCGAGGCGGCCGACATGCGGGCCCATTGTCGGTCGCCGACTTATGCGCGCAAAGGCATCGGGCGATCGACATGTGGGTCCGTGTTGTCGCTGGCCTCATGCACGAAGGAGGCGACGTGGCACTACGGCCGCCTTTAGATCTACATCTAACGGTGGAGAATTGAAGATGAAGTTTACTATTTCTAAGGCGACGGGCTCACCCGGCGTTGATCCGGATCGCGCGGTCGGTGAAGGTCGGGCTCGGCGGAGACGGCGGCGGCGCCGCTTCACCGAGCTGGGAAGACGACGATGCCGCGGGCGCCCGACGCTTCTCCCGGCGTGAAGAAGTAGCGCCCCGACGCGGGCGTGACGAGGTGAGTTCGAGGTGGCACGGCGATGGCGAGAGTGACCGGGCGATTTAAACGCGCCAAGAAGCGCCATGATGGTCTCGGGACTTCGCGAGCCTGGCGGCGAGGCGCGCGCTCAAAGCGATGGGAAGTGTACGGGCGGTGGCGCAAAACCGAGGAACACAGAGGGGTGGCGGCGATTAAATAGGGGCTTAAGCGCCCGTGTTGCTAAATTCATGAGGAGTCCGTGGCGCAATGAGTCCCATGAATAGGATCGGTGACGTGGCGCGACGAGGGCCATCTGATGAGGATCGAACGTCAAGCGCTAGGGTTTTTTCCGAGCGGGCCGCACAAGATTCGCCCAAGATTATTCATCCTGAGTTTTAATTTTTTTCGATTAAAAATAATTCCCAAATTCAAATAATTTATTTGGGGCATTAAAAATACTAGAAAAATTCTCGAAAAATTCTCATAAATATTTTAGGACATTTGTGACTCAAATAAAATATTTTCAGCAAAATTTTATTTTAACTTTTCTATTATTTAATTGATTTGATAAATGGTTTAATTCAAAATAAATCCAAATAATTCCAAATCCAAATAAATTCAAATAAACTCCAGAAATTCCCAAAATTCAAAATACCATTTAAATGCAAGAAAAGCAAAATTGGGGTGTTACAGCCTCGCAGCCCATGTGTCCGCTTAGGTCGCCGCACGGTGATGACACCGTGGGGACCAGTACTTCATGCACCGATGGCCATAATGGTTGGCTACCATGAACTTGACCAAGGTCGCCGCCGAGGATGGCATTGTACAAGAGGTCACCTCGACCACCTCAAAGGTGATCAACTCGCGCGAAGTTGTCGAGCCGTAAGGTGACGGTAAGACGACCGCCCAAGGGGTGGTCGAGCTCCCGGACTATCCCGAAGAATGGTATGGTGATGCTTTGACCTTCGACCGGGAATCGTGATCCGGCCGAGCGCCTCCCGCTCAAAGAAGTTAAGAGAGTCGCCGCCATCGACCATGACGCGACCGACCGTGGTGTTGCTAATGGTCGGGTCACGACCAAGGCGGTCTTCGTGTCTCGCCATACCGAGAGCGCCCTCTCGAGAGAAGGTGATGGTGGCCCCAACCCACTTGCGGTGGTCGCTCGACGGCTTCCCAGCATGCGACTGGTAGATGGTCCGCGGGCGGCCTTGACTCGGCTACCGTCCGTAGGCCGATGAGCCACCGAAGATGACGCCGATCCGGCCACCTTGCCGAACTCCAAATCGAGGTCGTCAGGTTCGCGCCAGCATTCACCCGGCCGGCCTGGTCGTCATCCTTCGGAGCACGGGCATCTCACCCCGCCCATCATAGAAAGCGCCCACTTATTCGCCAAGCCTGCAGTTCGCAGGTCGTGGCCGGCCGCCTGCGGAATAGGCGTAACTTGATTCGCTATATCCCGCTGCCCTTCGGCCCCTCATGGGGCATCGCCCGGCCGGGGCCGCAGACGCTGGCCCTCCCCTGGGCCGGTTCTTCGCCTGTGTAGCCTGGGTCGACCTTGGCGAGGCTTAGAGTCCTCCCGAGCTTGGCCTCGACCTCGAGGACCTCAAGCTGGCCATCCGCCGAGACGATCACCCGCGTAGCCTCCGCCACCTCTCGCGATCGCTTTCACTTCTTGGTGGTGGCGCCTTGGTCGGCGCCCGAGTTGGACTCGCCATCTGTTTGGTTTAGACCAAGCTTACCTTGGTCGAGTCGCTTCCAGAGACGGCATCGTCTGGGCGTCTGCAGCACCGCCCCGCCATGCGGAAAAGTTTGTTGACGCTGAAGTCTCGAGGTGATCTCCGTGTCTTCGTGAGACGCCGATCACGGACCCGATCTTGAAGGCCTTGATGATGGCCTCGCCGTAAATGCTCGATCGTGTTCCTTGTGCGGATGAATCGCCGCACAAAGTCGCACAGAGGCTCGTTTCTTCCCTCGATGACACGATCTGTGTCTTTCTCCTGCCCACCGCCAGAATAACTCGAAGTTGGAGCGGCGGGCTTCGATCCGGCGCCACGACCAAGGAGCCAGCTTCGATTAAAAGCCGTGTCCTAGCGCCTCGCCCGTAATAGCCGGAGGTAGTTTGCCATTACGAGCTCATCCTCCGCCGCCAGATAGCGGTCGAATAGATGGACAGAACTCGCCGTGGTTCTTGGTCCGCCGGTTACCGATCAGCGCTGGCTTGAACCGGCCGCCAACGACGCGACGAAGGCCGCTTGAGTACGCCATGCAACCAGAGGTCGACAGTACGCCGTCATGGTCATCGCCGACAAGATCCTCGCCGCCGCCAGACTCGAGTCGAGGTTTCGGCGTCTGACCTCCGCGGAACGACTATGGTGCCGAGCACGGAATCACCGGTTTGTAACGCAGCGGTCCCGACCTACGGCGCTGGGCGAACGCCCCGGAGAGGTCCGCAGACCGCCGCCACGACTCGAGCGGCTCGGCCAGCTCGGTCCTCGTTGGCGCGGTGCGTGGACGCCGCTCGTCTGCTGTCGAGCCTCGCCCCGAGCTCGTTGCTCGGGCTAACTCCTCGCAGAGGTGTCCGACGCGGTGACGGCGTGACGGTTATCGCATTTCTCTAGGAGCGGGTCCCGAGTGTTGACTTCTTGCCGCGGAGGTTCGACCTCTGTCGCAGCCCGATCGAGCTCTTCGCCAGGCTCGCCAAAGAGCTCCGACCGCCTTATCGGGGTCGGCCATGACCCGGCGATAGCGCGAGGTGCTCCCGAGAGAAGGGAGCTCGGGCGGCTCGGAAGACGGCTTGCCTTCTCTCGGCCTCCCACGGAGAGCGGTTATGGCTTGTTGATGGCAACTCGCACCATCCGGCGGGCGCTTCGGGTCTCGCGGATCACGGCCATCCGCATCTTCGGCGCTTTGACCGCTCGCCATCGTAACGGCCGCCGAGTGGCGCGGCGCGGCGTGAACAGGACACGAGTCGAGTCCGTGCTCGAGGAAAATCCATCGATGAAGGGCGCCATGCTCCCGTGATCTCGTGTCGCTCTCGCGAAGAGCAAACAATCGGCCCCACGGTGGCGCCAAATTGCCGACGATCGGGATCGCCAACCGCGAGAAAAGAGGTAGGGTTAGAGAGTTCATGGGACCCGAGCTGCGCTTTGCTCGAACGGCGAAGAAAATCGATCGCGGTGATGGTCGGAGCAAGGCGACAACGAGCACGAGACAAGAGTTTATACCGGTTCGAGCCTCGTGAAGGTAATAGCTTTACTCTGCTGCCTTTTGCGCGGTGATTCTTGTTATCCGGGTGTATGGTAAAGGTTTACAACTCAAGACAAGAATGGTGATTCCTAGCTCGAGTCAGCTTTGTGTATGCCGTGTTCGCCCTCTTTGGAGCTCATGCGCCTTGGTCTTTATATCCTCTCGCCAAGAATCTACCGGGTGCGATCCTTGAAAGGGGCCTTCGCACCTTGAGGGCTAGCAAAGAATCGCCTCGAACTTGCCACGACTCTTAGTCATCCCCACGACCCGCCTCCTAAACCGCCAACAAATGCTAGATCCAAAATCCTTGGGCGGACCAGGCTTCAGATGAGACCTCACCTCGAGCTAGAGGTCGTTCTCGAGTCGAGCTCGGGCACACCGGCCGAGGTCGAGCGCCCAAGGCGCACCTGTGTCGTGATCGAGGCCTTCCGAGCTTGGGGATCCGTTGACCGCACGCCGGCCGGTCAAGGAGTTCCCAGCCCTCGTCACTTTTGTTATCTAGTAAAAATTTTAGGGTAAAATTCACTGTATAAAATTTCACAAAATTCTGACAATGAGTATTGCCAGATTTTCCATTTTCTAATTTTTATTCAATTGAAGATTAATTTTGGGTCAATATTTGATTTAGATTTTTATGAAGATTTTAGATGACATTGTTTATCTTTTGTTAAATTTTCAAATTTTTATCTTTGATATTTTATTTCTAAAAATTCTGACATTGCTATTTGTTAGATTTATTTACTTTCTATTTTTGAATTTTTAAAAGCTATAAATATAAGTTTTAATTTTTCATATTTTTACTAGAGGTGGATAATAATTTGTGTCGACATGGCAAAAATATCAACTTCAGATAAGCCTCGAAGATTTCTACATAAAATTTGACAAGATCTAGATTAGATATCTTATCCCATGATTATTAAATCTTATCTTTAATTTATTGCATTCAGATAATCTCAAAATTTATCATTAGGGTTTTGGAGGATTCCATTATTTAAATATTATTTTTGAAAATTTTTATTGCTATTGTGTTTTTCCCTTTTTATTTTTAACATTTTACCATTTCAATATATATGGATTTTCTTTTAACACCAAAACTCAAGAGAAAAATAATTCCATAAAATTAAAAAAATTCAATTTCGAATTAAGAACATATTTCAAATTCATTTTTATAGTTTGTTTGCTTTGAAAGAAATAGTTTTAATATTAATATATTTCTTTTCTTAAGGTTAAAATGCAAGAAAAGATATTGTTTTAAATCAAAATCTTGATTCCAATTAAAATTTTTACCTAATTTCATTTTTAAATTTCAAAATTTTTATTTTTCTTATTTTTAAAATTTTTGGGATGTTACAATACCTTTCTTTAAGTAACTATCTACATATTGAGTATAATACAATTATAACCAATTAGTACTTCTCATCACAGAGAACAAATAAAACTACACTAAGGTAGATATAGAAAATAACCAGCTTCATTTCCCTCTTTACCAAGCTAGATCTTAAATATATTGCAAATTTGAATCAGTTACTACTTTACATCGTAGAGAACAAATGGATCTACACCAAGCTAGCTAGATCTAAAAACTAGCTTCATTTCTCTTTTTACCAAGCTAGATCTTAAATATAATGCAAATTTGAATAAATTACTAACCTTAGATGACCTAGAGCACAAGGACCTACAATTACATCTCCAAATCTAGGCTGTCTTTCCACCAAATCGCCTCTCAATCGCAGCCACCTCAAAAATAGCTTGGGAAACCCAAAAATTAGAGGAGGTTGAGGTTCTCTATTGTTATTTACTTAGAAATGGTCATCATAGATGTTTTTCACTAAAACTGTCTATGATGTACCCCTCATCATAGATGGTGTCGACGATCGGGATCGCCTGACCGCAAATGTGAGACGAGGTTAGTGTGAACGGGGACCCAAAACGAGCTACGCTCAACGGAAGAACGAATGTTGGTCGGGGTGAAGCGTCAACGAGTAAGAGACGGTGGATTATACTGGTTCAAGCCCCCGTGAGGGTAATAGCTCTACTCCAGTCTTCTCCTGAGGCAGAGGGCATCACTATTCTTTGTAGGATCGGATGGCTTCAATCAGAGGGGGGGTGAATGATTGAACGGAAGCTAAAATCAAATTTTTGCCTTTTGAAACACCCCAAACAAACTCAGATTGCTTAATTTGTATTCAACAAGAACCTTATTGCTTGCATCAAATTTGCACAAGTATGCCGGACCAAAACTTCTTTCTCGACAGAGAGTTGCACGCGTATGACGGACAAAATTTCTACTGTAGCAAAGGAGTTGTATGTGTATGACGGACAAAACTTCGTTTCTGATATGTGTAAGACGGATAAAATGAAAACAGCCTAACACACGTTTACTAAAACAATAATTCCCAAATATCCAACCGTTGGATTGATGTGAAATTTTAACTGCAGAAACTAGACTCTATTCCGAAGCTAACACAAAAAGAATCAACTCAATCGGACTTATGGATCTAAAGTTATATCCCTCGCAAGACAGACGAACCAAATCCCGATCTAATAGCGACAGACCAAATTCAGACTAGTGACGGACAAAACTTAAACAATAAGATTACCGGAGATTTAACCGTTAGATCGATATGAAATTTTAACTGTAGAAAGTAGATTAGTTGATGAATCAAACCCAATGAAAATCAACTCGATCGGATCTACAGATTAAAAGATATTACCTTCGCAAGATCACTGAATCTGATGATGACGGAATTTGATTTCAAAAGCTATGACGGACAAATCTTCGTAACTTCGATCTGAACTGCAGCTATCACGGACCAAACTTTAGAGAAAGAACCAACTATGACGGACAAAACTTCGTAACTTCAATCTGAAAGCAGCCAAGAGCAAACGCAAGAAAACTTTCTCGAAGATTGATTTTTATTTCATTGTCTAAAGTACTCCAACACAAGAGTACAAACCCTAATTCCTTGCACACGCCACGAGAATCAAAACTAGAAAACCTTAGTTCCGACGCTTGATCAAATAGGAGACACACCTCCTATTTATACAAAGCAAAAACAGAAGATTGAATACAACTCCACTTCCAACATGGAAAGAGTTCATATTCATCTCAATCTGCCCAACATGACAAAAACAACTCTTGCACGCATGCAAGAACAGAGAGATTGAATACAACTCCACTTCCAACATGGAAAGAGTTCAGATCTATCTCAACTTGGCCCAACATGGCGAAAACAATTCCTTGCACGCATGAACAGCCCACCAGCTGCAAATACGTGACTAACCAAACCTTCATGTGCATGTTCTCTAGCCCAACATCCCGCATGACATCCTTGACCACCAAGACCTCGATTCCTCCTCAACCTAGTCCCGAACCTCGCCCGTCCCACATCGACCACGCTCACCCTCGAGCAACACCTCGCACATGAATTAAACAAAACGAAGTCCGAGCACAAGTCCACGACTTAACTCAAAGTTAATTCATGCAACCACTACATGAGCGCATTGCATCAAACAAAAAATCCATCATGCTATCTCCAAAGATAATAATCATCTTAGCATAGCACATGCACAAGCACCATTCATGCTATAACCAAAAGCACTTTACAATGCCAATTTCACCATTCAACCAATTTTTCATTACATGATCTCACATTCTTGAGTAGGGAGAGTGGATTACAGCTCGAGCTTGAGCGTTCTGGTTGAGTCTATTGGCCTATTGCTTGTGTGCTGATGTCGTGTCCTTTGCCGTTCTGCTTCAAGGGATTTTATACCCCTCCCAGCCGTTACCAGAAACGGCCGGGAGAGATTCCCGGAGTAGTGCATGGTGCGCATTGAAGACGTGCTGCAACCATCCTGGATCTGACGTCCATGTCCGCCTTAACTCCGGGATTCCCGGTCTTGGTAACCGCCGAGTGAGCGCACACCTCCAAGCCAAGGTCGAGGTTGTGCGGAGTTGTATCCCCACTCCCCCAAACTCGAGGTCGTGCGGGGATTGGTGCGGCTTAGGTCGTGGTCGAAGTCCCATGCTGCTCATACAATACTGCAACGCCTCGCTCCAAATTTTTTTGACCTTCCGCCGGGAGTATTTTGGCCGTTCGGTAGGTATTCTCGGGGATGGTTGGCCCATTTAGGGGTGTTAGGATGGAAAATAGTCCTGTGTGGGAGGGGTTTTCTTGGAATTTCCCCTCCCCACCTACCTCTCCTCACCTTTTTCCCAAGTGTGGCTGAAATTTTGTGTGGGTGCCTTCTTCCCCAAAATATCCTAAGCGCCACTCCTGCTCCTTTTCCCTCCTGCATGCGCAGCCATTCTCCTCCTTGCGCCTGCTCTCCACTCCAGGCCGAGCTGTCTCCTGCCGATTCCCTGCCCTACCGACCCCAGTCGCCCCTCCCCTAGTCTTCCTCCTGGCTCGACAGAGAGGCAACAAGAAGACTAACCAAAGCTAAGAAGATCGGCGTCGCCCCCGCCGCCGCCTCCCTTCCCTCCCCGGGCTCCCTCCCCACGGAGCCTTTCCCGACTCAGCGCCCCTGAAGAAGAAGAAGAACCCAAATTAAGCAAAGAACGCAGCCAGAAGCAAAGAACTCCAAATTTTGCCTCCCCGCTTCCTCTTCTGGCTCGGCAAGAAGAAGTAAAGAGGTGGGCCAGCAGGAATACCTGAGCAAAGGCAAAGAAGAAGAAGCAGCCAGCCAGAAGCCCCTGGTTTCTCCTCCCGGTCGCCGCCTCCCCCTGCCTTCCTCCCGGCCACCTTTCCTCCCCACTGAAGTGCCTCCTCTTGCCCTTCTGTGGTGTGGACTCAAGCCTATATTTCATTGAAATGTTTGGTTTCTAGTATGCATGCCAGGTGTTTGATGAAATGCTTAGCTAGGTTTTCATGAGAAGGAAATGATTTTTTCACGCTTGTCTTTGGTCCTGTTGATTCAAGTGTTCATGATTACATGCTGAGTTTTTATATATGTATGCACTCAATCCATACTGGAAGTTGGTATGTATCCTAAAGCTCATGTGAGCTCTAGGGGTTGTGCTTGTGAGCTCTGAGGATTTGTGAAGGAAACCAGAAACTTGCTTGGGGATTTTCTTGTGCAGTTGATTTCTGAGGCTCATCTTAGAAAGTGTATATTGTACCTCACTGTGTTAAAACTTATTCGTTGCTGTGGTCTGATTTAGATTTCTTTATTACTGTTTTGCTCTGAGCATTTCTTAGCTAATTTGGTTGATAAATTAACTTGTGGCTGATCTGAACTTAGTTGTTTCTTGCTGGTAAGGGCTGATCTAGACACAACTGCTTTTCAATCATGTTAACAAAGGAGCTTGGCTCTATGTATACTTCGCTGTGCATGGCTTAGGAAGATCATATTTCAGGGCCTTATCTCCTTAGTTAACTAATTAGTTCAATTGTAATATTTTGACCCTTTTGGTGGAAGCTGAGGGCACTATTAATCAATTATTCCTTAATTTGATTCAGTAGACATGATTCATTGCGTAGTTGGCATAAATTTCATGATATGTTGTTATTCAGATGTGTTAGTATTTTGTTTAGCCAAGTATTTTTGGATTGATACATTTGCATATGAGATCATGTTTATTGTACCTTATTATCTCCCCGATCAACGCATTATGCTTAAGTTGGTGTATTATCCTAGGCAATGTTGAGTAAAGCAACCCATGGGGATTTAGATACTAAGGGTTCTGTGTTGTGATTGAGTGATTGATTGATTGATTGGTAGGTAATTTGTATCTGTGGTTGATTTTGGATTTCGTGAGGAGTGGCTCTCTTCTTCGCGCCAACTCCGCTTCTCCCGGTAAAAGGCAAGTACATCGAGTTGTGTGCTTAATTGAGTTATTCGTTGTTATTTATCGGTCCATGGCTAATTTCTATGGATTGTGGCAAGTGTTAGTTTTATTGGTGATCGTCCCTTCGAGGGCATGATTAGCTATTGGATTCGAGTGGTCACTAGTAAGCCTTAATCTCGGTGAGCTTATTGTACCTTTATTAATATTGCAGTGAGTAGCGAGTATGGGGTACGTGGATAATCGTGGTTGATTTACAAGAGTTGTACTTAACTGTGCCCCGTCTGGGGAATGGAATGGTGTATGTGTGCGAATCGATTAGATGATTATGAATGTAGTTTGAAATTAATTGCATTGATTGCATGACAGAATCGCTGTAATGTGTTGCCATGTCTGATTGTTGAATCTGATTAGATTAGTACCGCTGGCAACTTATGAATGTGAGAATCGGCTATGTTTATGTATGTGGTTATGTTAGTGTTGGCAATGAATGAAAGGTTGCATTTCATTCATGTAAATTGCACTGTGCATTCATTAAAGGAAGAGGCGACCCATTCTGATGCAGGCCTCTGTGTTCACACGTAGTGAACACGAAAGTCCTACCTCGTAGTCTCATTCATCGAGGTGAATGGGAGCGAGACAGTAAGAGTAGGCACCTTCCACGGGGATGGAAGGGACGTGAGGGTGCACACCGACGGGTGTGTACTCGGCAATACTGGTACGTGCATCGAGAAGAGCATTCATGTGCATTGCATCTTTAATAATGAGTTTTGTGGTAATGGTATGTCAGGGAAAATTGATTTGAATTTGATGAATGAGTGCATTCCATTGCCTTGCTAATTAGGTTATATGACTATCGTGGAGTGAAGTCGAGTTATGAACTCGACCTAAATTGATGAAAATGGTTTGGGTTGCAAAAAGGGGTGGTTGAGTCGGGAGACGTTGTGATTTATCGTTAAGTAACGGTTCATGGAAGTTGATTGGTTTTATTATCAAGATGATGGCTTGATTGCAGTAATTTTTGGTATGGTCAAGTTATTGCTTTAAATGGGTATAAATGCTTATTGTCCGGATATTGTTTTATTTGCATTACTTGCTCTCAGTTATTGCCTTAAATGGGTATAAATGCTTATTGTTTGGATATTGTTTTATTTGCATTACTTGCTCTCAGTTATTGCCTTAAATGGGTATAAATGCTTATTGTCCGATTATTGTTTTATTTGCATTACTTGCTCTTATGGTTAAGTTCTTGTTTTACTTACGATAAATTGGGTTTATTATTCTCGTACTTTGGCCGAGTTTGAACTCACGCTTGTTATTTAATGTTTGCGTGTATTGCAACCGCATGCGAGGATTGGGGTAGTAGCACCATCACGCTTGCATCAAACCATTTACTCGATTTGTAAAGCCCGTTGTAATGATTATGGTTGTAATATGTCGCTCGTCGTGGTGTAGTCACTAAATTCGCTGGATGTGTAATTGATTAACTAAGGACCCGCTAGAATGATATCATAACCGCAAATGCTTTCTCGTCTGCTGAGTGGATGTCCTCATCGTCTAGAGGTCATGCCGAAATTTTCTCAATTTCGTGACTTAGTTTTTAAGCTGGTTTAGAGAGTTTCAAGGTTGGTTTCAACCTTTTATTAGAGGTAAAAGGTTTAGTGACTCGCTCGCTTGAGTTCTTAGGTCAATTGAACTTCTTGTCGAAGTTTTTATTTTTCTTGGATCTTGTTGGGGTCACTCTGGACAAGAGTGGTTCCTGAATGTTGTAAGCGTCATTTAGAGCCTTTTGGTAGCATTCGTGGTGCGTTGGGCATCGGGTGTTACAACCAATCCGTAGTCGGGACCTCTGATGACGCTGACTCGACTGTCGAGATCCTCGCCCCGACATCTAGTCGGGCGCCATCGTGGGCTCAAAGCTTCACTTATCCGGAAGAAGTTCAAGACTTTCGAGGTATGGCGTCCTTCGCAACAGGACATTCTGTGAGCTCGGGTTCGAATGCGGTCCCCGAGCATGGAAGCTCCACGTCCCTGTTCTCCCCCTCTCCGCCGCTGCGTGACCAGCTTGTTCTCATGGCTGCTAGCCGTGACGCGAGCGTGGAGGAAGAGGAACGCAGCCCGAAGACCCCTGAAGACGCTCGTTGGATGGCCCAAGTCTCCATCAACCAGGCCATAACCGCCCTCCGGCGAGAGGACGTTCCAAGCTCCCTCAATTGGGCGAGCGCCTCCGTGCGATCGCCCGAGTCATGACCGATCCCGCCCGTTCGAGGTCAGGCCTTTTCGGTCTAGCTCTCGCAGACAAGCTCGATAAGGCCGCTACCGAAGTTGTGCCGACGCAGCACCAAGACCGCCCTTCCGGGTCCCGCTCCCTGAAGAGTGACGGCAGCTCGCTCGCAGCGCCAGCGTCTCGCTGGTCTCCGCCCGGCATCCCCCGAGATCTCGTCCCAGATTCGCCGCTGCTCCTCGAAAAGCGACCGGATGATGTACGGCGACATACCGCCTTACAAGAATTTCGCTCGGCAAAGAAGATGTCGGGCCTTTCCCCCGACGTTCCCCCAAGGTGTCGCCGGGTCCATGAGCGCTTGCAGTACCTCCCGGGCGATGCTCGGACCCATCGCCACAACCGACATGGTCATGGGTTGGGTCGCCGAGGCGCTCACAACTCCGGCTCCAGCAGCGGCGATCACCTCTCTAGGCGCGCCCCTGTCCTGGCTTACGGCTATGCGGCGTACTCCGACGACCTTTGGCTGGTGCACTGGCCGGCTCGTTTCAAGCCTGCCTTGATCGAGCGGTTTGATGGAATGAAGAACCCCGATGAGTTTCTTTTGATCTACACCACCACTATCTTGGCCGTGGGAGGAGACGAGTACGTGATGGCCAACTACCTCCCTACCGTCTTGGACGGTGCCGCCTGCACTTGGCTCTTCAACCAGAAGCCCGGCACCTTCCGCTCGTGGCATCAAATTTAGAGCGCCCTCCGTTCCAACTTCCAAAGCTGCTACGAGCGGCCCGACAGGGAGAAAGACCTGGACCGGGTTATCCAGGGGAAGAATGATCCTCCGCGACTTCGTGCGACGGTTCATCCACACCAGGAACCTGATCCCAAGTGTCTCCGACGAGGCCGTGATCAAGGACTTCAAGTTCGGTGTCCGCGACCGGCGCCTCACCGAAGACTTGGAGATTACGACAAGGCTTACCGTCGGCAAGCTATTTCGCATGGCAGAGCGCTACACGGACGCGGACGACGCGGTCCGCTGGAAGCGTGACTACGAACAAGGTAAGCTTGGCATCAACTCGGGCGAGGCTGGCCACTCCAACGCCAAGAGCGCCGACCTAGGCTCGACTGCTAAGAAGCGGAAGAGGGACCGTAAGCACGACGATGGCTGACCGCGGGTGGTCATTTCAGCAGACGGCCATCGCGAGGTCATGGAGGTGCGAGATTCGGTCCAAGAGGGGTCCCATCCCCAGCGAAATCAGACACAACCTCAGCAGGCGTTGCGCCGACCTCGGCAGGAGGATCGCTGGTCTGGGTCGTGGTAGGCTGACGGCCGCCCACAAGGTCTTGAGGGGCGACCTCGGTTCGACGAAGACAAATTTTGCTTGTTCCACCGGACTACGGGCCACGACCTGCGAGGTTGCAGGACTTGGCAGAACAAGCTGGAGGTTTTCTATGATGGGCGCGGAGAGATGCTCACGCTCCCGAAAAAGGGAGATCAGCCTGACAGGGTGAACACCGGAGAGGACCAGGGCGACCTCGACCTGGATTTTCAGCAGGGCAACCACCAGATCGATGTCATCTTTGGCGGCTCATCGGCATATCAATCCCGACGCGAGATCAAGGATGCCGCGCGCATGGTCTACCAGGCTACCGTTGGGAAGCCCTCGGACCAGCCCTACAAGTGGGCCGGGGCTACGATAACCTTCACGTGGGAGGATGCCCCCCAAGGTATGTCCAAAGATCTCAAGACTACGCTGGTTGCGACCCCGACCATCAGCAACACCATGGTCGGGCGAGTCATGGTCGATGGGGCGCCCTCAACCTACTCTCCTAAGAAGCGCCGATCCGATGCAAATTCCCCGGTCGAAGGTCAAGAATATCGCGATTCTGTTCTTCGGGATCGTCCCCGGAAGTTCGACCACTCCTCTGGGGCTGGTGGTCCTGCCCGTCACCTTCGGTGCCTCGGACAACTTCCGCACCGAGCTGATCACCTTTGAGGTGGTCGAAGGCGATCTTCCCTACAACGCCATCCTCGGGCGTCCGGCTTTGGTCAAGTTCATGGCGGCAAACCACTACGGCCACCGTTGCATGAAGCTCCCAGGGCCCAGCGGCATCATCACTATGCAGGGCAACCTCAAGGCGACACTGCCAGAGACCTGTGCCTTGGCCCTCGTCTTGCGTCGCCTCAGCAGGGCCTCGCATGCATCGCGAAGGTCACTCGCTAGAAGGCAGTCATCCAACCTGGCGGAGCGACAAAGGCTATGCCACTCGAAGAAGGCGATTCATCCAAGTGCATCCACCTCTCAGCCGTGCTGAGTTCTAAATAGGAACTCGAGCTCATCACCTTCCTCTGCGCCAATAGGGGCATATTTGCTTGGGAGCCGGTGGACATGCTGGGTGTCCCGAGGGAGGTGGTCGAGCACAACCGCAGTGCCCGGCGCCACTGCGGCGCCGGGTTACGGCGCTTTTCTCCCGAGAAGGTTGCCATAATCAAAGAAAATCTCGACAAGCTGCTGAAGGCCGGCTTCATTCGTGAGATCGACATTCAATGGTCGCCAATCCGGCTGCGTGCAAAAGAAAGGTGGGAAGTGGAGGATGTGCGTGGATCACACAGGGTTGAACTCGGCATGCCCGAAGGACAATTTCCCTCTCCCGCACATCGACCAGATCATCGACTTCACCGCAAATGCCAGGATGCTGAGTTTCCTGGACGCCTACTCTGGGTATCACCAGATCAAGCTGGCGATTGGCGATGAAAGCAAGACGTCGTTCATCACGCCATTCGGGACCTACTGCTACACGACCATGTCGTTTGCTCTCCGCAATGCCGGGGCGACCTTCCAATGCCTGATGACCAAGACTTTCGATCCTCAGATCGGCTGCAACCTCGAGGTCTACGTGGACGACATCATCGTCAAGAGCTCTTCTGAAGACAACCACGTTCAAGACCTTGAGGAGACCTTCGCCAACCTGAACAAGCACAGGATAAAGCTCAACCCGGAGAAGTGTGTGTTTGGCGCTGCTTCGGGGAAGGTACTTGGCTACATGATTGGGGGCTCGGGAGTTGGTCTGAACCTAGAGAAGATCGAGGCGATTGAGAGGATGGTGGCCCCGACCTCGGTTAAGTAGGTGTAATGCCTCACCAGCCGTATGGCCGCCCTCAGTAGGTTCATCTCGAGGCTCGGTGAGCGTGGGTTGCCGTTCTTCAAGGCCCTGCGCAAACAAGGGAGTTTCCAGTGGACGCCCGAAGCGAGCGGTCCTTCGATGATTTGAAGGTCTACTTATCAAACCCACCCTTGCTTACGACCCGCAGCCAAAGCGAAAATTGTCGCTTCTACCTCGCGCACACGTCTGCTTACCACTGCCCCGGTGGCCGAGCGAGATGCACAGTAGCACCCAATCTGCTACGTCAGTGAGGTTCTCCACGGGCCGAAGGAGCGCTACCCCTAGGTCCAGAAATTGTTGTATGCTCTCCTCATGGCTTCGCAAGAACTCCGGCATTATTTTTAGGCTCACTCCGTGGTCGTCCTGAGCAACTTTCCGCTCGGGGAGATCTTGAGGAACCCAGAGGCTGGAGGTCGTATCGCCAAGTGGGCCATGGAGCTGGCCGAGTTCGACCTCCAGTTCGTGGCGCGCACGGCCATCAAGTCGCAGGTACTTGCCGACTTTGTGGTCGAGCAGACGTCGTAGCCGGCTCCCGAGCTCGAGGTCGGGGAGGAGAGCTCATGTACTTCGATGGTTCAAGATCCTTCAACGCTTGGGGCCGATCTCATTCTCACCCCACAGTATGCTGTGCTAAGGTGTGTGGTTCGTTTCAGATTCCCAGCGACAAATAATGCAGCAGAGTACGAAGCTCTTCTAGCAGGACTCCGAGCTTGCAAGGCACTGGGTGTTCGTCGGTTGGTCGTCAAGGGCAATTCCCAGCTCGTCATCAACCAGTTCAACAAGGGCTATCAATGCTCGGAGGATTCTATGGCCAAATACCTCACCGAAGCGCGCAAGATGGAGAAGTGGTTTAAGAACCTAGAAATCATGCAAGTGCCAAGGAAGGACAATTCCAGCGCGGATTTCCTCCCCAAGCTCGGGTCATCCGACGATGAAATTCCTGTGGATGTAATCTTGGAAACCCTGGCGTCGCCTTCGATTTCCGACCAAGGGTCCTTGGTTGCTTTCGTCGAAGGTATTCCCTCGTGGGCCGAGCCAATTCATAACTTCTTGACACAGGGAGCGCTTCCGACTGATCCCGCGGAGAGGAGCTGGATCAAGCGCCGGGCAAGCTCGTACAGGCTCATGGACGGCAAACTTTACCATCGGAATGCTTCTGGAATCCTGACGATGTGTGTTACCACGGAGGAGGGTGGCACTGCTAAACGACATTCATTCAGTCTCGTGGGGCGATTCTTCTTTTCAGACCATGGTCGGAAAGCTTTCCGCATGGGGTTCTATTACAACAAATACCCAGACGCCGCGAACATCGTCTCGCTACTGTCGAGCCCGCCAATTCCATGCTCAAAAGTCACATCACCGCTTATGCACCTGCACCATACCACTCGCTTGGCCCTTCTCGACTGGGGCTAGACGCCTCGCCCCTTCCCACAAAGCACGGGGAAGAAGTTCTTGTTCGTCGCCATTGATACCTTTACCAAATGGATCGAGGCCGAACCTGTCTCGACCATCACGGCTCGTGCGGCGGACAGGTGTAGGATCGAGGATGCGCCTAGAGGGGGGTGAATAGGTGTTTTACAAAATTAATCGCTCACTAAATAATTCGCTCTAATCAACCCCTATGTCAAAACCTACACAACGATAATGCGGAAGAGATAAACTCGGTTTTGACAACTAAAGCCTAAATCAACTAGGCTTACTAGTGCACTAACTAAATTATGTCTCTATACAAGAATTGCTAAATTAAACAATCAAACTAAACTAAGCAATTCTAACACAATCAAGCAATCAATATTATATCAACAAATGTAAATGCTTGAATGTAAAAGAGACAAGAGACAACCGATATTTTTTCGTGGTGTTCGGAGACTTGCTTGCCTCCCTAGTCCACGCTTGAGGCTAGCCCAAACTTGGACCGGCTCCGCTTGAGCACCCGCCTCGATTTCACGAGATGTGGTTTTTCACGCTTGCGTGGCTCAACCCGAACCTCCACAAACTTCACCGGGGCGTCTCACAACCTTGAGAGCTCCCACGCACGACGCTCTACGCCGTCTAGGAGTCGGCAACCTCTAAGAATAACAAGCCGAGCCTCCCGTTTGAGCTTCACCAAGCACAACACATGCGCTTCCGGTAATTACCTAGTGCAACACATGCACCTAGGTCTCCCTCAAGTGCAACACATGCACAAGAGACTCACAATCCACTTCCTAATTGCAACACATGCAATTAGGCTCACTCTTTGCTCAAGAATCAACTTGAGGGGATGCAACACATGCAAACCACCTCCCAAATACTCACACAAGAGCCAAGAGACTTCACAAGCACAGCAACCCCTGCCCAAGCCCCCCATGGGGTCTATTTATAACCCCCCACAGAAAACTAGCCATTTGGGGGCAAAACGGGCAGAACAATAAACCCTAAGATTACTCGCCTTATAGGCTCCTAGTAGTACGGCCAGAGCCCCAACGGTCACCTAATCTGTCGAATCCCTACTACCGCCTCTAGGGCCCGGTAGTACCGACTTAGTGGCAAGACGCCTCGGCGAAGCCAGAGTGCTTGGTCGAAGACTCCGTAAAAACACCACGCTCGACAAAAGCTACCTAAGCTTATACATGCAAGAGTATCCGGCGGTGCGGCACTACCGCTCCCATAAGCGGAGTGCCATTTCCAAAGTGCTACCGCACACAACACCTCACACAGCCGGCGATTTGAAGAAACTCTGATTTTCAACACCAAAATCAATTCTCCAAAAACCAAACACTATTCTTTGAGCCAATAGATGATCAACACATGATCATGCACTTGTGCAAAACACTTTGCACCAACTTAGCTCATGCTCAAAGAATCTCAACCAAATTGCGAAAACACATTTCACAAATAAACCACGAAACTATGAGATCAACCCTCTAGCCATGTAAGGATCAACACATGACCCCGACACTTTGCAAAACACATTCGCAAATGCCAACACATGCTCTAGGATTGAAACACATAGCTTCTAAGATCATTTGCAAAACACATTTGCAAATAACAAATTCAACTTGCGAAAACACATTTCGCAATTAACTCAAGATCTATTTGCAAAACGTATTAAGCAAATCAAACCCGAGTCTATGAGATTAATTCCCCTAGCCATGTGAAGGTCAACACGAGACCTAGTCAACTCGCAAACACCTGTAGCAAGCCCTACTCACATGCTCTCGGAATTCCGGACTCATAGACCTCGGTTTATTTGCACAACGAACTTGCAAATAACACATTAAACATATTTCATGCTTGAGCACTACTCTTTGCAACACATGCAAAAGTCTAGCTCCAAGCCATACCAAATCAAGGTGCATGAACTCTCTAATTGCAACACATGTAATTCTCTAGTTCCATGCAACCACACTAAAACTAAATCAAACGAATGAGCTCTCTACTTGCAACACATGCAAGCCTCTAGCCCTATACAACCACATAAACACCAAATCATGCTTGAGCCCTCTCCTTTTACAACACATGCAAAACTTAACTCCAAACAACACTTTGATTTAAGAAATATTTGTTTTACAAATAAAAACAAAAACATGAAGCTTCAACAAATGCAACACATGCAAAAGTGAACTTCACGAAAAACCAACGCACTAGCTTATCCTATTTACAACACATGCAAATCCAAGCTTTATGCGAAAACCAAATGCACATGCTTTTCATCTTTGCAACACATGCAAATCAGAGCATAATGCAACAACAACCAAGCATAAGCTTAACACATTCGCAACACATGCCAAATGGTTAGCACTATGCAAAAACCAAATCCAAATAAGATTTGAGCTCGAGCGAACACGGGATTGAGATCATCAACACATGATGAAACTCAAGCTAGGACTCAACCCCTCTTAATAGTACGGCGATAAAAACTAGACTCAAAGACTAGAAAGTCCTTAGCCTATCTAGTTATACCTTGAGTCAAGACACAAGCAATCCCCTTTGGGGTCTTTATGATCTTCACTATTACGCTCCCCCAGGATCATCACTTCGCTCTTCTCTTAATCTCTACGGGATCTCCTCTTGACGTCCATCACCTCATAATGTCGTACTTGTCCCGTTTTCATCATCTCAATTATCTTTGGACTTAACCTAGTTCAAACACAACTTATGAAAATAGTTAGTCCAAGATGCATGGTTGTCTCAATTATCTCTTGCACTCCATTAACACATAATGGATGCCTTTAGATCAATTGAGCACAACCTTAATCAATTAGAATGATTTAAATGTGTCTTAAGTACAATAATGCAACACATGCTTTATTATACTTAAGAACTATTCATTCGTCCTTAATTAATCAGGGAACACCATCAACACATGATGAAGTGTTCTTTAATGATTAATAAGACAAATGAACTCAATTTAAAATTTCATTTAAATTGACTCTTCAAGTTAGAGTGTGAACTCCCCCTAAATATGTGCATCCATGTAATTATATGGATTGGGAAACAAGATGCACATTTTGTGGTTAATATAATGGGGACATTCATACTTTAACTTGAATCCTAAGTATGCAATAAGATAATAGAAATGAATATAAGTGCATACCTTGGGTTTTCCATTTTCCATCCAAATTTGAGACTAATAAGAACGTAGCTCAATAAACATGTTAGTCTCATATTGATTAGATTTGTCATTAAACAATGATTAAACATTAATATTAAATCAATCGCCAAAACCAATGGAGCTTGAACTTACATCAGGTTCTTCCGCTTGTTCGTGGTCACCAGGTATGGGGTTCCATGCAGGATTATCACTGACAATGGGACACAATTTACCAGTGAACTGTTCCAGGAGTATTGCGAGGACATCGGTACCAAAGTATGCTATGCTTCGGTGGCCCATCCGCAAAGCAATGGAGCAGTGGAACACGCCAACGGACAGATCGTCCAAGGCGTCAAAAAGCGAGTATCAGATGAGCTCGAATGACACGGCCAGACCTAGGTGGATGAACTTCCCACCGTCTTATGGTCTATTCGTACCACAGTTAGCCGAGCAACAGGGTCCACACCCTTCCGGCTTGTGTTCGGTACCAAAGCCGTCCTGCCTCCAGAGGTCACGCTAGGCTCTGCCAGGGTCAGCTTGGTCGACAAAATTGACTTCGAGCAAGAACAGTCCCTTGACCTTACCCTGGCGGAAGAAGTAAGATGCCGTGCACTGCTACGATCGGCGCACTACCTGCAAGCTCTTTGCAGACATGCGTCTCGATCGGTACGACCTAGGGAGCTCCTTGTTGGGGACCTGGCCCTGAGACGGATTCAAGCCCCGTCCAGCACCAACAAGTTATTGTAACATCCCAAATTTTTGACTTTTCAATTATTAAATACTATTTTATTGCAATTTACGATTTCTGTGAATTTTCTGGATTTATTTGGATTTTTTGAGATTTATTTGAATTATTTTGAATTTAAATATATTGCCTTCTGTTAAGAAATAATTATGAAAATAAATATTTAAAATAAAGTTTTACCAAAAATATTTTATTTAAGTCCAGAATGCCTCAAAGTATTTTTGAGATTTTTCTTGGAATTTTTAGAAGTATTTTACTACACTAAATAAATCAAATGAATTTTATTAATTATTTTAAATGGAAAATCTGAAAATTCTCCATCAATAGTAACGGGCCGCGGCCCAATTACTGTGCGGACTGAACGGTGAAATGGGAGGATTAATATTGACCGTTGGATCGGGATCTAAAGGCCTACATCGCGCCACGTCACTTATGAAGTCCTAGCGTTTCGTAGCCGTTTGATTTCTATCGTGCGGTCATCGTTAGATCTCACCGATTTGGGAAACCCTAAGCCGTCCGACCGTCGGATCGTGATCGTGCGGCTGTCGTTCATCGTCTCCAATCCGAACTCTTGCGCCGCCGTCTCCGAGTTGGACTCGACGCCGCCGCCAAACTTTCCTTGTTTTCTGCATCACCGCCGGTATTTAAGGTCCGGTACCTCCCGAGATTCCCCACAAGCCGCGCGCTGCTTCCTTTGCCTGCCGCTGCAGAGGAGCATCGAGGGTGTCGATTTCGCCAAGTTTCGAAGGAGTTGCGAAGAGTTCGCCGCCGCTGAGAGTGTCTTCCGCCGCCCGAGGGTAGATTCAATTAAATCACGCCGAGGTGAAGCTGCGTGCTTTTTTCTTCGTCACGAACAAGCCGAGCGTTGTCGGAGTGTCTTCATCCCCAAGTCCGGCTGGTTTGCATAGCCGCGTTTCATCGCCGGGTTCGAGGTTTTCAACCGTTGATCGTCATCGCACGGCCGGAGATCGTCCACGTCGCCTTTGCACACAGTGGATAGCTCGGGTAAGCTTTACACCGTTGGATCAAAATCGGGTGGTTGGGAATAAGCCGCGTCGGTTTAGGTCAACAGTGAATGGCACGGGTAAGCCTTAGCCGTTGGATTAAGATCGTAGGGTCACGGACAGAGACCCCAGATTTACCATCCGTAATCTCTCGTATTTCACTAGTCCCGCATCGCTTGCTAGTACACACGGTGAAGCGAAGATAATCATAACCGTAACAAAACGAAGAAATAATATAAATATAAAGTACCGTACCACTTGGCTATTTATTACATCACCGGTCACATGACCCGAGTTCACAGCAATGAAACAAATAACAAAATGATAAAACCCATAAAACACCACAGCAAACGATCGGGTACGCCCTAGAAGATCGAGTCCTCATCCTCATCATAGTCCTCTCCACAGATGTTGAACGGCGGTTCGCAGTTCTTGGGCAGCCGCTTCTCCCATCATCCGCTTTATGGAATAAGCACCCCGCAATGAAACGCGAGGGTGAGTATGCAACATACCGCAAGTCTCTAAACTTAATGCAAGTATCTATATGCATGGCTTGAACAAAGGAAGCATATAGGGTTCTTTTTGCATAAAGCTAAGTTTTATCAAACCATACATAATAATAATTTTCACAATGCACATTTTAAACAATTATTTAACAATTGAATTATTTAATATTCTAGTGAAGGTTCTAGCCACCAATCACTAGTATACATGTGCTCTATCCGCCACATTTCAAAAAGATTACAGTAAACCAACTCATGACTCTATCTGTCATGATCAAAATAGTTTCAACTACCGACCGCTCTAGCCGCCAGAGGCACATCCGAGAGTCCTAACCACTCCGAACCCCAAAGTTCATTTTCAAAACAAAACCAAAAGACTACCAATATGCAAAGCATTCTTTTGTCTGCCTTGACCAGAGTAGGGTACGGCTATTCTAATAGTTTATTTACTCTGCAGAGTTTGTACACTTTACCCACAAGACATGATATTCTCTTGATGCCAAGCTATTAACACACTTCCTTAGGTGTGCCTACAGAGATATCATGACAAGGCCTTTACAATGTATACGCCTAACCCGACTCAATTCACTGAGGTTTCACCGCTATTAGGGTTCTATCTCACCAAGATATAAGCCCCTCTGCGCTGCGGTGGGAAATACGACTTGCCTCTCTCTCGGCACCCACATTCCACCATCCGGTGAGTCTAAATTAGGTTTCTACAAATTATTCAGCCAGTCGAGCCCATTTAACATGTGGTTGTATTTGTTGTGCTAAGAATGGACAATCATAAGAGTCGGTCCTTAATTTGATTAGGGCGGCTTCCACAAGCCAAGACCAGTGCTCTGTCTGCACCCGCCCGACAAACCATTCCGCCCCAATCTAAACCATTTTTATTTTATTTTATTTTGCAATCACAGCAGCAAGAACTTTGCTACAATTCTCAAATCATACTTTAAATAATACTTTTGATATAATCCCACCGTAGGTCATTTAATCAATTTTTGTACTAAGCAAAACTACTGTTCTAACCATCAAATGTCACAATAAATTAGGCATGACATAGCAAAGTGTCCTAAGGTTACAATTGAACATGGATATCAACAATCAAGGAGATGATCGCAATTGAATAACTAATAATCTATATTTGACATACGGTTATAAAGATAGCAATGCATGTTTACAAAACTTTGTAAAACATTTGCAAACATGGGATCAATGTAGCCAAGGAGACTTGCCTTCGCCGATGAGATGCGATGCGCTGCACTGAAGCTCTTCTCCTTTGTCGGCGATTACTACGCAGGCTTCGACTACACGCAAAACGGTGCACGAAAAGAATAAAATAAATTAAACAGAAACTAAAAATTATAATAAAAATACTGGCAGATAGAGGATGAATTTAGATGAATTTAGCAATTGAAATCACTCGATTCGGAGTTACGATGGAGGAGAAACAATTGTTCGAATTCTCAAAATCCTGAAAATTGGAAAACCGAGGAATATTCTTTGGAATCTTTTCTTTTTCCTGGATTTCCTGATTTCTTAAGTCACTTACGTGCTGGTCCCACTCGTCATTGGCACAGGGCTTCTTCTCCAAATGTTCTGTACAGAGCAAATGCCATGGAGAGAACGCAAGAAGTGAGCAGCCAAAGGAGAGAGGGGAGGGGGCTTCGCCGGCGCATGGGAGGGGCTCGCCGGAGGCGGCTCGCCGGTGGGGCTCCGGCCGACTGAGGGCGGCGGCAGGGTGACGCCAGGGCGCAGCCAGGGCACTGGGCGGTGGCGCCATGTGCAGGCGCGGGAAGATGCACAGACGGCGGCGCACGGCAGCGGGAGGAGGCCGGCCGAGGGGCGGAAAGGGTGCGGCGAGGTGCGGCGAACGCAGGGCGCATGAAGGCCGGTAGCAAGAAGGCCCGAGACAGCGGCTACGGCGACGAACCACGACGCCGAAAAACGGGCCGGTGGCATGACGTTCAAATCCGCACAAAAACTCGAAATTTCGCGAAACGAAAGAGAGCATCGCGTAGAGAATGACAAGATGATTCTACGGCTAAAAGGAATTGCGTTAGAAGTTACCGGATTGGAAGGAATCGACGACGAACGGAGAGACGGTCGACGACGAACAAGCTCGAAATCCGGGGTCAAACTGCAACGAAAATCAAATCCGCTTGATTGGTTGTGTTCCTGGAAGCAAAAGGCACAAAGTGACGTAATTGGTTTGCCGGGAAACTCACCGGAGCAAGAGATGGCTCGCCGGTGTCTTTGGAGGACGTCGGGCGTACTGTTTTCTCGCGTTTTGGGATGGCAAACGACATAGGAACAATGGGGCAAGGTGAGCACGGGGTGGAGAACGTCGATACGCACGTTTGAGAAGTGGAAGCTCGTCGTTTCGTTGAGAAACGGCCGAGTTATTGAAGTTTTAGTGCAAAACGGTTTCTAGTCAATTAATCAAACTCCGGTGGGTTAGAAGATGAATGGTCATGGAAAATGGGTTCTCCTCGTCTTCCTCTTCGCAACGGATCCGGCCATGCATGATTTGGTGGAGGAAATGAGGAGTTACGGTGATTTGAATTTGAAGGGCCATGAACTGAAGAAAAGAATCGTGCTGGTTGGCCGGAGGTAGAAGAAGGTGAACAGTACTCGCCACGTGTCGCTGTATTATTGGTTGGAAGAAATGAAGAGACAAAAGCGCGAGGAATAAAATAGCAAAAATGATCTAAAAATCCTGGAAAATTTAATAAAAATATTAGAGATTATTTGTAACCCAATAAAATTGGTTTCACTGAATTTTGATAAATTTTGGAATTTAGATTATTCCGGAACGAATAAACTGGATTTGATGAAAGACCGAGAGAGATAAAATACCAGAGAGATTCTAAAAATCTTGGAACAATTCCCAAAATCATTTTATAATATTTGGAACCTAACGCAATAGGTTTTGAGATTTTTAGAGTATTTTGGAACTCGGGTGAAATTTCGAATTAGAATCGGAATTGAGAATTTTGACTTTGTGGACGATAGAGGATTGAAATCCGAATTTTGGAAGGATATAGATGCCAGGTTAATTAGAACACCAAGAGAAATCCAAATTTTGAAATTAATTAATTTTAAATTAGTTTTTAGCAGAAACCCAAAATTGAGGATGTTACACGGATGGGCCACGTCATTTATGAGCACAGTGCACCGTAAGGGTAAGCGTGGGTCGTCGGATTTGGATCGTACGGTTGATACTAAGCCATGTTGTAGATTTAACCGGAGCCGTTAGATTGATAATCAAGGGTCCAGATTTTGCCACGTCTTGTCCGTACGTTGGGGCGGGAAAATTCATATTTTTATTTATAAAAATAATTCGATTAATTCGGATTTTATGATTTTAGAGATTTTTCAGGAATTTAAAACTTCAAAGTGCTATAACTTTTGCATACAAACTCCGATTAAGGTGATTCAAATTCCTAAAAATTTGTAAAATTGAGATCTTTCTAATGGTGGCTTTCATTTGAATTTTTGAGTTCATTTGTTCTTTGTTTTTGGTGTTTATTTGCTATTTCTTCTCGATTTGCGTAGACGTTGAATTGTGCGAGGCTTCGGAGGAAGAATTTGCAACTCAAGAATTATATTCAGACCAAGACCAGGAGCTTAAGCAAGGCAAGTTGTGCTTTGATCATGTTGCACCCATGTTTGCAAAATTGCTATTTTGATTTACTTTATTGCATGATATTTTATGAGTACAAATGATTTCAACTTAACTTTGGGATTAGTTAATGTACCCTTTTGAATTACACCCTACCTTGTTATTTGTATGCCATAATCCACTTGTCACCTTAGGTTGGTTCATTATAGTTGGTTAATACTGAAATCAACATGGATGGTTAGAACGGTATAGAATTGCTTGGCCATGCCACGTCATCACTTGTACATGAAATGTTGAGTATTAATTTTGACTAATAGAATATGGAACAATGATGTTAATTGTGTGTCATGTATGGTCACACAAAGAGACACAACGATGTTGATTTGTGAGAGGCACGTGGTGCTTGGTAACCAACCGGGTGGTAATCACTTTATGAATGAAGCAAGTGGAAGGGGCAAGTGTGCCAGGGTGGGCTCAGAGGAGCTGAGGGTATGTGTATGTCTTGCTTTAATCAATCCTAAGGACTTAACCTTGCGAGCCTTTGACCTGAGTCTATCATGCAACGACATGTCTGTTTTGGGGCAGCCTAGCTAACTAATTTGCAAATGCTTAACTTGAGTGCTATCGTGGTGGCGTGAGACCCGGTGGTGGTAACCACCCATGCTTGGGGTGGCTCACATGGCGCAAGAGGGGGCCTGTTGTGGTGGTGTAACCTTCGTGTTGAAACCTTAGCATGTAGCACCGGGTTAAGAGGATGCATTGTAAAGGCTTTGTTATAATCGTTCACCTGTGTGGTGCATGGTTGTATCATGTGGGTAAAGTGCATAACCTCTGCAGAGTGTACAAACTATTCGGATAGCCATGCTCACGGTATTGAGCAATGCTCGGGGATTACAGTCAAGGGGTAGTTAATTAAAATGAACAACTGTTATGGGATGGCAGGATGCCATGTGGATAATGGAACTTGATTTAGGATGGAAAACTTGGGTTTATTTGAGAATCACTGAATCTATTTACTTGTTATCATTTGTTTTACTGTCTTTCAATCTATGTACTTTATGTGTTCTTAAATGCTGCTTTATTGCAAATGAACCCTTAGCCTTTCCTTTGAAATAAGCCTGCATATAGCTATGATAGCATTGCATTCTGTGCACAACTTATTGAGTACGTGTTGGTGTACTCACCCTTGCTTAACAACCAACAACAGTGGAGGAATCATCGTCGTTATTGGAGAAGGACTTTCGGTGGACACGCGTCACTAGGCCAATCCTTGTCGACGCTGGTGTGGTGTGTTGATGGGACATCTACATCTTCTAACGCTCTTTCCGCTGATTTGTCTCATTGGTCTTACTATTGCCTTGTGAGGTCAACAATTGTAAGTGATCATAAGATCGCACACTAGTTATATTCAATAAATAAAGTCTTATTATTATTATCGCGTGTATGATATGATGCTTACCAATGTTAAGCTGTGTGCACTAGCGATTGATCCTAGGACTAGTGCGGTAAAACACAGTGGATTCGAATTGGTGAATTCGGGTCCTTACAGTTATCCCTGCGGTGGGAGGGCCCCTATAGAGTTGTTTCAACAGATCGCACGGGGGCTTATCGGCTAGCACTGCCCAATGGCAGAGAGCTCTCTAGCTAGTGGAACATTGACCAGCTTTGAAAATTTTATGTGTAATACCTTTTACCTCAAATTTTAATAAAGCTGTTGTTCAATTGTCATGTTGGTCTTTGCGCTTCTTCTTCATTCCATGTTTTGTGTTGGTTCAAGTTCGGGGCTCTTTTGAGTCCGACTCAATTTCAAGCGCTGCTTGCTCTTAGCCCAGGCGTCGGGGGCTTAAAACTCACCCCTAGTGGTCGAGCTACTTGTAAGCCGAATCTCTTCGCATCAACGCTCCCCCTGTGCTAGGGTTCGAACCAAGCCCGCGGCTGGGCCCAACGAGCAAGGCGCAAATCGTTGTCAGGATTCGAGAAGCTTGACCTAGAAATGATCCTAACACTCTAGAGCCTAAGTCTTTCCTCGTGCATTTGTGTTGTGCTCCCTGTGGGTTTTTCTTGATCTTGCAGGTCATGGTCTTTGCAGGTTTCTAACTTGCACCCAAGGCCGGCGTTGCTCGACCTTGAGCCCAACGGGGGTTGGACGGGATATACTACGAGCAGAAAGGCTAAGTGCATGATTAAGAAAAAAAATCTCTTGATCGAAAAATCATAAGCAGATCGAGACATTAACTATTTCTGCCAAAACAATGTCATTCCATTAAACTTTTGCCTTACAAAGGTTTTGATTATAGGCAACAAAGTATAAGCCTATCTACAGGTCGGCCATCTCGCACGTGAGCTTCTCTTGCTCGAGCTCGGCGACCTTGGCCCTCGTGGTCGACACCGCCTCGAGTCGAGGGCTTCAGCCGAAGCTTGGTAGCTCGGCTGGCGCGCTCTTCTTGAAGTTGGGCCAAGGCGCTTTTTGTCGTCTTGCTCGCCCGACCCAGCTTCTCCTCGAGCTCCTGAACCTTGGCTTTGAGCTCGGGGGAGGCATTCACCATGGCGGCTACTTGGTCTGCAGTGGCCTTCTTTAGCTCCTCGATCTTGGCTCGCTCGGCCTCGAGCGCCTTGGCCGACCTCGCACGTTCCTCCTCGACGGCCTTGTACGCATGGTCGCGCTCGGAGGCAATGGCCCGCTCAAGCTCGGACTTGTGGGAGGCCTTGAGCATCTTCACCACCTTGCGGAGGCCGGCGATCTCATTGGAGTCAATTGCCGCCTTTCGTGCAGCCTCCTCCCGCTCGACCTCCAAGGCCTCCATAAGCCTGAAGCGATGCGTCTCCCGCTCCTCCACCACGTCGAGGAAGACCTTTAGTGCATCAGCATGCGTCTAAAGACCTTGCAGCCCTTGGGCGACTAAGTCGATGGCCTGCGGGGTTCGGAGGATCAACACGGCACTCACTAGAAGAAAGAAAAAAGGGAGACTCGAGCTAAAGTTCGACAGTGGGGTGAAGAGATTCAAATACTTGGATAAGTCGGCCCTCGAAGCTTGCGCGGGAGTACTCGGTGGGTCTGCTGCCCGATGTCCCTGGTGCGGTATTGCTCGTTGCTGCCGCTGGGTCATTAGGACAGGGACCTTTGGGCACTCCATCGGGGGCGACTTCGCTTCGGGCCTCCTCCCTAGGGGGGCTTGGCCTGCCCCCGAGCTCGGTCCCAGCTGCTGCATCGGCCTTGTCTTTCGCGATTGGGGCGTCATCTGTCCCCTCTCCCATAGAGGCCTTGGCCTGATCCTCAGCCCGATCTCCTGTGTTGGCTCCGGCCAAGGCATGATTGACCTCGGCAGGTGAGGCTCAGGCGGCCTCGGCTGCCATGGTCGGGCATCCCCGGCGCCATCTCCCGCTACGGCCTCCGGTGGGTCGGCGCTATCCTCAGCGCCCACAGAGCCGGCGGCATCGTCTTCACTGGCTGCGGGCAAGACATCGTCTTCGACCAGGTCGTCGACCCCCTGGTCGAACTAGTCGACTGCGGCCCAGCCTTGGGGGTTGGAAGGGGTGTGCCCCCAGCTCGAGGGCCGGTGGGGCTCCAGCCGGTAGGAGGTTTCCTCCTCCTCTTCAGACTCGGACTCGCCCTGGACAACAGGCATTGTCAAGACGGGCAAGCATTGAGCTTGAGCGCTCAAGGTCTGCGATAAAGGAAGGCTACTAAACTAAAAAGATAGAGAAGAAACTAGGCAAATGAAAAGTTGACGAAGTACCTGAGTCGAGAGCCTCCGCTTCGCGAGGGGCTGGCGAGGCCCTTGGTGCCCCGAGGGTGAAGAGGTGTCCCTTCCTCGGGAGCCTCGAGCCTGGGACCTTGGGGCCCGTGGTGGGTCGAGGTCCTGGCTATGTTCGCAGCGCTCTGTTGCTGCGAGGAGAAATGTATGTCAGAAGGCGAAAGAGCACGAGCAAAGTGCTTGGAGGCTCGACCAAGGAAACTCACCATCGTGCGGTCGCCCCACTCGACGTGCTACTTTTTCGGGCCTTTGCCGCCTACTTCATCTAGTGCCGGCCTCTTGCTCGCTTTCTTGCCCTTGCTCACCCCGGGCAGCGGCATTATCTTCCTTGCCGTCTCAAAAAACTCTTGCTTGTCCTGCGGGCGCACTGAAGAATCAAAGAGGGCCCTAGGCGTATGCTAGCTAAGAAACTTGGCCCAGGGCGGCTTACCTCGGCTTTTTGGTGCAGCACGTTCCTCGGAACGGGCTCGTCGAGGGTGTAGTCATGCGCCGCCTTCCCGAACATCTCGTTCGATCCAGGACTCCTTCGGCGCTGCTAAAGAGACAAGTTCATCAAAGAAGCCCAAGGATCAAAACTCGAGTGAACTTCAGAGCAGAAATACTTACCAGACGTCCCTTCACGGGTAAGGTTGTCGCAACCTTTGATCTCGAAGAACGAGTGCATCCTCTTCCGCAGAGGGAACACCCTGTTCCTCAAGAAGTCGTTGGCGATGGCCTGCCCGGTGAGGCCACGCGAAGCGCAAATGTGGATGGCGGCGATGGCCTCCTGGTCGATCTCTAGGTCGTCTGCCTTTGGGGGCTACTTCTTCCCACTGATGGGGGTTCCTTCAAACGCCAGCACGCCGTCTTTGCCCCTCTTCAGGTAGAACCACCGCTCGATCCATGGACTGAGGGAGTCCCGAGGTCGGATTTGGGGGAAGGACCAAGGGAGCCCCGCCCGCAGCTGAAAGTAGAAGCATCCGACCACGGGGTCCTTCCCGGTGCGGAAGATGGAGAAGAAGCGGAAGAAAAGCGAGGGGTGGGAAGGATTCCAAGGAACCCCTCGCATAGATGAGAGAAGATGGAAAGGAGGAGAATGGAATTGGGTACTAGATTGATGAGCTCGATCTCGCATTGGGCGATAACTGCTGCAAAGAAGTTAGTCTCCGGCGTCCGCAAGCCGAAGAGCATGTAATGCTCCGTGCTGACGAGTTCGTTGTCCCGTGGTTGCGGCTCGGTCTCTCCGCCTGGCAGCCACCGCATCGCTGGGTCCAACAGTCCCAGGCTTTCGAGCTCTTTCATCCTCGCCGCCGACAGGGAACTCTTTCCGAGCTTGGCTATGGCAGTTAAGGGGGTGTTTGGTCAATAGACGAAGAAGGGCTCAGGTGAGGAGTTAGGAGAAAGAGACTGCAAGAAGGTCGAGAGTTCTTCGAGGTTGCAATAGGCTCGAGTTTTATATGCCCAGATTGTTGATGGCCGGAGGTTAAGGCATCTCAAAAGCGCGCCGTCAGGCGATTCGACAGGTGCAGTTAAGGGCTGAGCGGCGGGATCGAAGCGTTGCGAACGGTTCCGCTGCTCGATCGTGGCCGTACCGGAAGTCTGAAGATCAAGGGGCGTCAGGTGTAACGACACTAAAACCCGTTAGTAGGTCTCCGTCCAACCTCGACTTCGGGTTCGAAATTTCCAGAAGGCCGTCCCCTCTGTCCATACGAGAGAGGCTCGAGGTCGATCCAAGTACTTGCCACGACCTTGAGCCTCGGGGGCTAGCTATCGGGGACTAAGGGATCTCTGATAGGTCAACGCGCAGTCAATAGGGTCCCCACTCGGATCGAGCGCAAATGGGACTTAGACCACAACCTAAGTCAAGACCAATCCTCGCACGACCTCGAGCTTGGCTTGGAGGTGTGCGCTTACTCTCTACAAGTTATCAAGATCGAATCTCGAGTTAAGGCGACGTATGCCGGATCCGGACGGTTGCAGCACGTCTTCAATGCGCACCATGCACTACTCCAGGAATCTCTCCCGGCCATGTCTGGTAACGGCTAAGAGGGGTATAAAATCCCTTGAAGCAGAATGGCAAAGGACACGACATCAGCACACAAGCAATAGGCCAATAGACTCAACCAGAACGCTCAACCTTGTAACATTCCAATTTTTGACTTTTCAATTAATTAATATTATTTTAATACAAAATATGATTTTTGTGAATTTTCTGGATTTAATTGGATTTTCTGAGATTTATTTGAATTATTTTGAATTAAAATAAATTACCTTTCGTCAAGAAATAATTATAAAAAGAAATTTGCAAAATAAAGTTTTGCCAAAAATATTTTATTTAATTCCAGAATGTCTCAAAATATTTTTGAGATTTTTTGGGAATTTTTAGAGTATTTTACTACCCTAAGTAAATGATTTATTTTCTCAAATTATTTTTAAATGGAAAAGTCTGGAAAATCGCTTGGAATGAAGAAGAGTCATGCTCATTTATCGTCGGATCGGTAGGGTTAGCGTGCTCCGTCGGATGGAAATCGGACGATCAATAGCCATCGTGTCCGAGTAGGATTGCGCCGCCGCCGTCTCCGAGTCCAACACGACCCCACCGCCGTTCCTTCCTCGGTTTCCGCGCTACACCGGGTATTTAAGGACTTCGGAGTAGTTCCCGAGACTCACCTTGAGCCGCCAAGGTCTTTCCCAAGGCGTCGCCGAGAGACACCGGTTGCCGCCGAGCTCGCCGAAGTTGCCGAGAAGATTTCACCGAGATTCGTCGCCGCCGGGGACTTCTTCTGTCGAGCCGAGCACGGATTCGAGTTCCTCGGGTCACGGCGCGTCCGAATCGCTAACTCATCCTCGCTGGGAAGCGCCGAAACACCGCCGGACTCGTCATCGTCTCCAGCTCCGGTGACTTTGCGCCGCCGCCAACCATCGCCGACTCGAGCCCAGGTCAGTTGGATTGCCATCGGATGATCAGAAGTGAGCCACGTCGCCTTGGTGAACAGTAAAGCGCACGGGTAAGTCTCGGCCGTTTGATTCGAATCGGGTGGTCCAGGTTTCGCCACACGTCGTCTCAGATAAAGTAGGAGGAAATTCATATTTTCCTAATAAAAATAATTCACTTAATTCGGAATTTATGAATTTAGGGATTTTTCAGAATTTAAAACTTCAAAGTGCTATAACTTTTGAATACGAACTCCGATTGAGGTGATTCAAATTCCTAAAAATTTGTAAAATTGAGATCTTTCTAATGGTGGCTTTTATTTGAAATTTTGAGTTCAATTGTTCTTTGGTTTTGGTGTTTATTTGCTATTTCTTCTCGATTCGCGTAGACGTTGAGTTGAGCGAGGTTACGAAGGAGGAATTAACAAATCAAGAGTAATCTTCGGAGCAATACCAGGAGCTTAAGCAAGGCAAGTTGTGCTTTGATCATGTTGCACCCATGTTTGCAAAATTGCTATTTTAATTTACTTTATTGCATGATATTTGATGAGTACAAATGATTTCAACTTAACTTTGGGATTAGTTAATGTACCCTTTTGAATTACACCCTACCTTGTTATTTGTATGCCATGATCCACTTGTCACCTTAGGTTGGTTCATTATAGTTGGTTAATACTGAAATCAACATGGATGATTAGACCGGAATAGAAATGCTTAGCCATGCCACGTCATCACATGTACATGAAATGTTGAGTATAAATTTTGACTAATGGAATATGGAACAATGATGATAACTTGTGTGTCATGTGTGGTCACACAAAGAGATTGGGTTGTCGTGGCGGGGAGGTCACACAACGATGTTGATTTGTGAGGAGCACGTGGTGCTTGGTAACCAACCGGGTGGTAATCACTTTATGAATGAAGCAAGTGGAAGGGGCAAGTGTGCCAGGGTGGGCTCAGAGGAGCTGAGGGTATGTGTATGTCTTGCTTTAATCAATCCTAAGGACTTAACCTTGCGAGCCTTTGACCTGAGTCTATCATGCAACGACATGTCTGTTTTGGGGCAGCCTAGCTAACTAATTTGCAAATGCTTAACTTGAGTGCTATCGTGGTGGCGTGAGACCCGGGTGGTGGTAACCAGTCCATGCTTGGGGTGGCTCACATGGCGCAAGAGGGGGCCCTGTTGTGGTGGTGTAACCTTCAAGTTGAAACCTTAACAGTAGCAATCGGATTAAGAGGATGCATTGTAAAGGCTTTGTTATAATCGCTCACCGTGTGGTGCATGGTTGTATCATGTGAGTAAAGTGCATAACCTCTGCAGAGTGTACAAACTATTCGGATAGCCGTGTTCACAGATTGAGCAATGCTCGGGATTACAAATCAAGGGTAGTTAATTAAAATGGATAACCGTTATGGGATGGCAGGATGCCATGTGGTTAATGGAACTTGATTTAGGATGGAAAACTTGGGTTTATTTGAGAATCACTGAATTTATTTACTTGTTATTATTTATTTTACTATCTTTTAACCTATGTATCGTATGTGTTCTTAAATGCTGCTTTATTGCAAATGAACCCTTAGCCTTTCCTTTGGAAAAAGCCTGCATATAGCTATGATAGAATTGCATCTTGTGCACAACTTGTTGAGTATGTGTTGGTGTACTCACCCTTGCTTAACAACCTACAACAGTGGAGGAATTGTCGTCATTATTGGAGGAGGACTTTCAGGTGGACGCGTGTCACTAGGCTAATCTTTGTCAGACGCCTGTGGTGTGCTGATGGGACATCTACGTTTTCTACTACTTTCCGCTGCATTTGTCTCATTGGTCTTACTATTGCCTCGTGTGGCTGAATATTGTAAGTGATCAAAAGATCATACACTAGTTATATTCAATAAATAAAGTCTTATTGTTCTTATCGTTGTGTATGATATGATGCTTACCGATGTTAAGCTGTGTGCACTAGCGATTGATCCTGGGACTAGTGTGGTAAAACACAGTGGATTCGAATTGGTGAATTCGGGTCCTTACAGAGGTGGTATCAGAGCATACTGACTGTAGGACTTGGCCCTAGTTGGTGGAGTGTCCAAAACTATTTTCTAAAAGAAAAATCACAATTTGATTAATACAACATTCTCAACTCATCTTATTCTCTACTCCTTACCTTTGCTAAAGTCTACCTTAAATTTTTCGGAGAGGCCATTCGAAGTTGAAGACTTATCTATTTTTCTTTTAAATAGATGAGGAGGACGCAGTCATACGTAGAGTGCGAGGGAGGCTACGCGACAGAGCTTTGGAGGGTACTCCAAGTTTTGGGAGGTTTCACCAAACCGACGTATCAAGGCTGAGATTGGATCGTCAACGGAACCACAAGAGGAATGGTGTGCAAGTTGTTAATTTACGCCAGAAATGGTGAGAGAGCAAGCCAACCTATCAGTATCACGGTGAGGAGAGCCACTTGGGAGATTGGTATCCAGGAGGCATCACGACTCGCTCTACGGAGGATCTGCTACGACTACTACCATGAGCTGGAAGACACGGTATTCAGACTTCACCCCATGGTTCGAGACTCATGGCGTTCATACGTCACACAAAAGGAGGATGCTACTACAGTACACTTAGCACGATTTACAGCTGTTCAAGAAGCTCATGCCCATGACACCGACACGGAATTAAGAACGGTCTATGAAGCACTCAGAGTTGCGGAGAAGGAACTACATGAGACCCGAGTAGCTTACGAGGAGAGAATCATGGAGCTCGAGGAGGCATTACAAGAGAGAGGTCGTGCTACACCACCATCATCCGAGGAGATGAAGTCCGAGTTCGAGGAGCCGGAAGCGTCACCAGCTATGGGCACCGAGATCGGGCTTTGCCAACACAACTTATCCGCCAAGATATCCACCAGGAAGTTCTTGTGGAGGATGGCTCGAGGAGTGAGAGTTTTAGTTTAAGTTGAGACTCGAGTATTGAGTTGCGTCAAATAGAATAGTCTTACCCAAATGTAATAGACGTTAAGGTTGAGTGTTTAGTTTGGATTTTAATGCTTCTTTGAAAAGCGAGATGCGCTGCAAAGCTTTTAGGCTTTTGTAAGCAACCATACCAAATTAATTAATGAAGATATGAAGTTTTGGGTTTAACCTATTCCCCAAGATTAGAATTCTTACATCTTACCTATGCTAATTCTATCTTTCCTAACCTAAAACAAATCAAGCGGAGATGGTGAACACTCATGTAACAATGGAGCGTCAGAAGTGGCCTTCGTTTAATGATGAGTTCAATGATGGAATGCCAACGCAGCCATCACCACCAGTAGATGTGTAGAATTTGGGAGCTTTTAAAGCCACACAAACTCAACTTATGCAAACCATGATGCAACAAATGCAGAATATGACTAATCAAGCCGTAGGCAACACCAATATACACCAAGGCAACAATGGGCCCCGTTCTCATTCTAAATTGTCAGATTTCATGAGAACCCGTCCTCCAACCTTCTCAGGCAATGCTAATCCTTTGGAAGCCGACGATTGGTTAAGAACCATTGAGAGAAAGTTGCATATCACGCAGTGTGAGGGCAACGAGAAGGTGTTGTATGGTTCGCACCAGCTAGAAGGGACTGCCGCGGAATGGTGGGAGAACTATTGCGCCGCACATGAAGCACCACAGGAGATTACTTGGGAGGAGTTTTCAGCTGCTTTCCGTCAGTATCATGTCCCGGAAGGAATGATGGATCTTAAGAGGGAAGAGTTTAGGGCTCTGAAGCAAGGAGGCCAGTCAGTGGCAGAATACTTGAACAAGTTTACGCAGTTAGCACGATACGCGCCAGAAGATGTGGCCACAGATAAGGCTAGACAGTCTCGTTTCTTGAAAGGTTTAACTTCTGGACTACAGGTTGGACTGATCACCCACAATTTCCTCGATTTTCAGGAGTTAGTCAATAAGGCTTTGATCCTTGAGGATAAGCGTAAAGAATTGGGTGAAGATCGTAAGCGTAGGATGGTTAGTCAGGCAGGACGACCTAACCAGCTTAGGTTAAGGATGACACCGCAACAGTTTGCCAGTATTCAACCCTAGTGGACCAACAAGACATCAGCGCCATCATCTCGCCCCACTAACTAGAATTTTCAAACACCAGCACCAGGAAATAATGCACCAGTAGGAAGCCAGCAAACCGCTGTCAAGAAATGTTTCTCTTGTAACGAACCAGGACATTTCGCTAATAAATACCCGAAGAAAGGAAATGTTACTCCAGTTCACTTCAACTTAGGTACTACCCCAGCTCAAGCCCCAGTGATAGGAAGTAATCTAGTACCAGTACGGCCCGGAGTATCGCCACAGACATCGGTGCATGGAAGGATTAACCATATCACCGCAGAGGAAGCTCAAGGAGCAACAAAGCGTTATCTTGGGTAAGTTTTGGTTAACTCAAGCACCACTCTACGCTTTATTTGATTACGAGCGTCGCATTCGTTCGTTTCTCGAAGTTTTGCAACGAAGAATGGATTTGCTGTCAAGAATCTTAAGTGTGTGCTTTTAGTTCAAGCCCTAGGATCTGAATTTCGATCTAGCCTTGGGTGTTTGGGGGTTAAGTTACTTATGAATGGAATAGAGTTTCTAGCAAATCTCATGCTACTAGATACCCAAACCTTGGATGTTATTCTGGGAATGGATTGGTTGTCCAAGCATAATGCTATTTTGGATTGTGGACAAAGGATGGTAACCCTAGAAAGCCCTAGTGGCAAGAAAGTGGAAGTGCGTGCAGCCGCGGTTCGTGAAGGACAGTTAACGATTAATAGTTTGAAGGTTGCTAATCTGGAAGATGTGCTAGTGGTTAGAGATTTTCCGGAAGTGTTCCCTGATGATCTACCAGGAATGCCGCCAGATAGGGATATTGAGTTTGTCATTGAGTTAGCACCGGGAACAGCACCGATAGCAAAGAGGCCGTATAGAATGCCAACTGATGAGTTAGTAGAAATGAAGAAACAGATTGAGGAATTGCTCGAGAAAGGTTTCATTCGACCTAGTTCTTCCCCATGAGGAGTGCCAGTTTTATTCGTTAGAAAGAAAGATGGGAGTTTAAGGATGTGCATTGATTATCGTGCACTCAATGAGGTGACGATTAAGAACAAATACCCTTTGCCTCGGATTGATGATTTGTTTGATCAGTTGAGAGGAGCGGGAGTTTTCTCCAATATAGATCTTCGCTCAGGATATCATCAATTGAGAATTCGAGAGGAAGATATACCAAAGACAGCATTCTCTACTCGTTATGGACATTATGAGTTTACAGTCATATCCTTTGGACTAACTAATGCCCCTGCATACTTCATGAACATGATGAATAAGGTATTCATGGAGTATTTGGATAAATTCGTGGTTGTCTTTATAGACGATATCCTTGTGTACTCCAAGTCAGAAGAAGAGCATGCGGAACACCTGAGATTGGTTCTGGAAAAGTTGCGAGGACAGCAGTTGTATGCTAAATTCAGTAAGTGTGATTTCTGGAAGGAGAAAATGGAATTCCTTGGCCATGTAATGACCGCTCAAGGAGTTGCGGTGGACCCAAGTAAAGTGGAAGCTGTTATGAATTGGGAGTCACCGAAGACCGTTACCCAAATCCGTAGTTTTCTGGGAATGGCGGGATATTACCGTAGATTCATAGAAGGATTTTCGACGATTGCGAGACTCCTTACGCAATTGTTGAAGAAAGAAAAGAAGTTTGCATGAACGTCAGAGTGTGAAAAGAGTTTTGAGGAATTAAAGAAGCGATTAACATCTGCACCGGTGTTAGTATTGCCAGATGTGCAGTGTGGCTTTGACATCTATTGTGATGCATCAAGGCAAGGACTTGGTTGCGTTTTAATGCAGAAGGGCAAGGTTGTAGCCTATGCGTCAAGACAATTGAGGCCGCATGAAGGGAATTATCCGACGCATGATCTGGAGTTAGCAGCTGTAGTGCATGCTTTAAAGATATGGCGTCATTATCTCATGGGAAATAGATGCGAGATATACACGGACCATAAGAGCCTAAAGTATATATTTACCCAAGCAGACCTTAACATGAGACAAAGAAGATGGTTCGAACTAATTAAGGATTACAATGTCGGGATCCATTACCATCCTGGAAAAGCTAATGTGGTAGCCGATGCTTTAAGCCGTAAAAACCACAGCGTGACTACGTTGGTAGCAAGCGATCAACCGGAGTTATGTGAGGAATTTCTGAAGCTGAGATTAGAGGTTGTGCCACAAGGATTTGTAGCTGCGTTAGAAGTAAAGCCAAACCTTGAGGATCAAATTAAGGAAAGGCAAAGTAATGATGAGAAGATCAGTAGGATCAAGGCTAAGAAGGAAGAGGGTTTAGCCGAAGATTTCTCGATAGATGAGCAAGGAACCCTAAGGTTTAAAGGTCAAATTTGTGTACCAAATGAGAAAGAGCTTAAATAAGTAATTCTCGAGGAAGCACACGATTCTAAGTATTCCATTCATCTTGGAAGTGCCAAGATGTATCAGGATCTTAAGAAGAGATTTTGGTGGCCGAGTATGAAGCGTGAGGTTGCAGAACACGTTGCATTATGTGATGTGTGCCAGAGGGTAAAGGCAATGCATCAAAAGCCTGCAGGACTTTTGCAGCCATTAAAGATTCCTGAATGGAAATGGGAGGAGATTGGTATGGATTTTATCACCAGATTGCCCAAAATGCAAAGAGGTTATGATTCTATATGGGTCATCATTGACCGGTTGACCAAAGTAGCCCACTTTATTCCTGTGAAGACAACTTATTCAGGGGATCAATTGGCAGAACTATACATGTCAAGAATTGTATGCTTACATGGTGTGCCTAAGAAAATTGTATTGGATCGAGGTACCCAGTTCACCTCAAGATTTTGGGATAAATTGCATGAAGCAATGGGAACTCGTCTGAATTTCAGTACTGCTTATCATCCACAGACAGATGGTCAGACGGAAAGAGTTAATCAGATTTTAGAAGATATGCTGAGAGCATGTGCGATATCTTATAGTACATCTTGGGATAAATATTTGCCATATGCCGAGTTCAATTATAACAATAGCTATCAGGCTAGTTTGCAAATTTCACCATTTGAAGCCTTATATGGTCGTGCTTGTCGTACCCCGTTAAATTGGAATGAAACGGAGAGCGCTAGATGTTTGGGCCTGAGATGCTTAGAGAGGCCGAGGAACAAGTCGCCATGATCAGAGAAAGACTGAGAACAGCACAGTCGAGGCAAAAGAGCTATACTGATAATCGTCGTCGAGAATTGAGTTTTGAACCTAATGATTTCGTGTATCTTAAGGTTACACCTTTGAAAGGAGTAAAAAGGTTCAACGTTAAAGGAAAACTCGCACCTAGATATGTAGGACCATTTAAGATCTTGAGCCGCAAAGGAGAGGTTGCGTATCAGTTGGAGTTGCCCCAGTCATTAGCAGGAGTTCATGATGTGTTCCATGTGTCGCAACTTAAGAAATGTCTCAGAGTGCCAGCGGAACAAACGCCGTTAGAAGAGATCGAGTTACAGGAGGATCTGACTTATAAAGAGCAGCCCATTAAGATTCTGGATGTAATGGAGCGTAGAACCAGAAATAAGTCCACTCATTTTTGTAGAGTTCAATGGAGTAATCACTCAGAAAATGAAGCAACCTGGGAGTGTGAAGAAGATCTGAAAGCAGAATTCCCAAACCTATTCTCTAGTTACCCGTAATCTCGGCCTTCGATTCTACGTTGGGGGAGGTTTGTAATATCCCAATTTTGACTTTTCAATTAATTAATATTATTTCAATACAAAATATGATTTTTGTGAATTTTCTGGATTTAATTGGATTTTCTGAGATTTATTTGAATTATTTTGAATTAAAATAAATTACCTTTCATCAAGAAATAATTATAAAAAGAAATTTGCAAAATAAAGTTTTGCTAAAAATATTTTTTTAAGTCCAGAATGTCTCAAAATATTTTTGAGATTTTTCTGGGAATTTTTAGAGTATTTTTACTACCCTAAGTAAATAGATTTATTTTCTCGAATTATTTTTAAATGGAAAAGTCTGGAAAATCACCGAGAACAGTAACAGGCCGCGGCTCATTTATTGTGCGGATCGGTAGGGTTAGCGTGCTCCGTCGGATGGAAATCGGACAGTCGATAGCCATCGTGTCCGAGTAGGATTGCGCCGCCGCCGTCTCCGAGTCCAACACGACGCCGCCACCGTTCCTTCCTCGGTTTCCGCGCTACACCGGGTATTTAAGGACTCCGGAGTAGTTCCCGAGACTCACCTTGAGCCGCCGCGTTTTTCCCCATAAGCGTCATCGCCAGAGACACCGAAGCCGCCGCGAGAGCTCGCCGAAGTTGCCGAGAAGATTTCGCCGAGATTCGTCGCCGTTGGGGACTTCTTCTGTCGAGCCGAGCACGGATTCGAGTTCCTCGGGTCACGGCGCGTCCGAATCGCTAACTCATTGTCGCCGGGAAGCGCCGAAACGCCGCCGGACTCGTCATCGTCTCCAGCTCCGGTGACTTTGCGCCGCCACCAGCCATCGCCGGACTCGAGCTTCGTGGGCCGTCGGATTGCCATCGGATGATCGAGATGAGCCACGCCGCCTTGGTGAACAAGAAAGCTCACGTAAGTCTCGGAAGCGCAATGCCTTGTGGTTTGCCCATCCAATCCGCAGAACAATGACCGACTGCATAACTCCTTAGAAAAGATCGGTTCAAAAAGAATCCTTAACTCACATTTGAAAAGAGACTGAAGCTCGCTAACTCAACTACCTACAATATAATTAGGCAAGGTGAGTATTTTACATACTCAGCCAAGACTTGGAGCAAAACCTACAATACATGAGTGTCATTTCAAAGGAGGCTTCTACACAGGTTAATTTGCATAAAGCGAATTTGCGGCTTGTAAATCAAGTTATTTACCAAGCGAATTTAAAAAGAGCAAGATTAATTGATAGCAAATAAGTAAGCATAAATAACACTCACCGTCCTCCATAGCGTGAGCGGCAGAATCAATCATTTCAATACATGGCACATATCCAGCTTCTTTGTCCACCACGAGGCACTGTGGTGATTCAATACTTGCCCACACAGGTATAGCATTGGGTCATCACGTAGGGAGTAAACTAACTTATAAAATAAACCCTTTTGAAAATCAAAGCTAACATTGGAATGACTTCACCGAAAGTGCTCATGACCTTGAAAGCACAGCTAATTAATTAGATTTAAACTCGCCGAGGAGGTGTACAATTGTACCCACAAGGAATGATCAACCTTTGGCCAGAAACACTTCCTTGGTTATGTCGTCGGGAAAAAACCATACATAGCCATTAAATTCCTAGACAAGGCTTTACACCACCGGACGTTAACCCTGGGCCAGTAGAACTAGAAACACACACCCAAGCCGTGGATCCACTTTCACACACAACACAGCGTTTCTAAACACGGTAGGTGATACTCACAGCATAAGTGAAGTAGAAACCGTCACGTCGAGCGGACAAGCGGGAATCTGTGCAAGCTCCCGCCACCAATGAGCAAAGCCATGTCTAAACAATTTAATAGGCTAAGGCTAACCCATCCTCACCCTCGTGGTTTGTACGGAAATCTCGGGATCAATAGCGTCCCATTGCTCGGTCCTTAAGCCCACACGCAGGCGATACTTCACCCTACACTACGTGCGTTATTTACGCTGTGCGGCTATTGCCAAATAATCGCGCGTGATCAAAGCATAGTTTTCTTTTTGGGTTTTTAATCAAAGTACCCACAACCAATGAGAACCATTTTCAATGTTTTCAGAAACAATTCTTGGTTTGATCATTTGCATAATTGATTCTAAAGCATGGCTAAGCATGAATAATATGAGCGTATATACCCATGATGACATTAAGTTAAGTAGTGCCTAACCTCAATCTATGGTTATCAAGGTTCACATGTTCATAAAGCATCAAAGGAGATTCACAAGACAATAGGTATAACTACCAATCCACAAGATAGCGAGCTTACACAAAGTAATCGTGATGCATAAAACAATTTGATGCACAAAGGAATATAAAATATTGGGATCAATATGGTCAAAGGATGCTTGCCTGCTTAATTGTGAATCTGATTTAATACGAGGATTTGCGGACGGCGGCAATGATTTACGTAATCAACAACGTCGAACAAGCGAGAATTTGTAAAGCAATATACTTCAATAAAATGAAAGGAAATAGAAAGCAAGAACAAATAAACTCTTTACAAGAAACAAGGATTGCTCTTTGCGAATTTATTAGTCTTATTTCACGATTTCCGTATGCAAGGATTGGTTGGATTAATAGAATTAAGCATTAGTTGCAAGTTCATTGTTTTACTATTCATGATATGAGTTTCTGCGAATTCTTATTATATCTGAGGCTTTGCTCTAAGAGGATTTAGATGGCTCGCTTTACGGGTTAGTGAATGAAGCTTAAATGATCACATTAGAGTATGAATGATTCATTCTTTATCTTTGATTGATTTAAGCTTAGAATTAGTTTTACGCAAATTAGATCTATTGATTAGGCTATAGATAACATTTCCAGCATATATGAGAAGGTTACTGTGATAAAATATCTTAATTATAGACTCCTTCACTTCTCTACGATTCATATATTATAAAGTTCAAGAACTTAACACTTAAGGTTATTTGGCTATTTGGATTAGTATGCAAAACATGATGAAATATGGTTATTTCTTCATACTAAGATGATTTATACTTTGTATAACAATCCTAAGCTAATTCCATAAATTTTAGGCTTTGGCTGATATATTATATTCGTTGTTGAAAAGGCTTAAGTGGCATTGCAAAGTTGACACTATTCGGAAACGGCCAAAAGGTGAATCAAAAGGGTTAACACTTAAGGGTTTTGATCTGATGAGATTAATATGAAAACCTTAATGGAATATGATTCTTTTTATAGATCATGGTAGTATGAACTTTGTAGAGTGTTACTAAACTGATTTTACTGATTTTAGTATTTGGATGAGTTATTTTATCTATCGTTGAAATAGACTAAATGACCACATTTGCAAACCTTAAATCGGCCAAGTTTAAATCTTAATTTCCAACTAACCTATACATGATTCTTGATTGATCTTTCAGGTATTAGTAGAGTATCATCCTAGAAATGTTTTAAAGCTAATTTCGCATTATTTTAGCTTTAATTGCAATAGATTACATATTTACTTATTGTTATCATTTACATTTCCTTTCATCAAGAGAATGGAATTTGAGTTTGGTTCTAAGTAGTTATGCATACATGGGTTCTTCTGTTTCCAGGACCTATTCAATGTGTTGTTACCCTTTTATGAGCTATCATGCTATTATTTTGCTAATAGCCATTATAAGGTTCATTAAAGATGGCATAGCAAACAATATGAATTTAATTCAACAATCTAGCATTTTCACATGTTTGAGTTTATTATGATTCAGAACACTTCTAAATTTATTTAATGACTTTTGGAATTACATTTCTTTGAACACAACATCATCCCTACAAATGCTTATTCCCAACTTTAATTTCTTTAATTGTTTTGTGACTCAAGAATTAAGTATTTTTGTATATTTGAATACAACCTGAATTCTAAAACCTCATGAATATTGATTTCATCCCTCATTACTTGTTATGCACAAATTCTCATTAAAACCCATATTAGTATCAAAAATCAAGGTTTAAATTAAATAATTACACGCGATTCAAAAATTAAATATTTTTATATATTGAGATTCTTTCTCATTTTAGATGATTATACAAATTTATTCCTTTCGGTTTCTAACCAACACTTTGAAGTTATCAATAATTGGATGCTAAAAGGAGAATACGCTTTGTAAGAAATAAAACGCCTTTTGGCTCAAGCTTCTTCTTCCTCGTTTCGTGGCTCCAGCCAAGCATAGGAAAAGCGACAGATACGCCTAGGGCTCGGCGATGAGGGTACTCCCACATTCTTCCCATGAATGCGAGGGCATGGATAGCATCACTCGGCAGGGGAACTTCTGGCGGCGCATCTGGGTCGGTAGGAGAAGGAGTGGCTGCATGCTTGACGTGAGTTAGGCACGAGCAACAATGGCGGAAAGTGGAGGAAGAACAACGACGTTAGAGATTGAATCCAGAGCGCTTTTAAGCTTCACGAGTAGCAAGGAGTTGATTTCACCTGCTAATGGGTTAGAGATGGACTGGAGCGGCTCCATACTTGCGGCCGGACTTAGGGAAGAAGGCGCGCAGATTTAGCAAAGTAATTTCGCAACTAAGGTTCGAGAATTCTTGAGGGTTTTGATCAATGGTGTATGAGGATGCTTCTGCTCAACTCCCGATTCGAAAATGGTTGTCTCTCTATGCGTAGATTTCCCTCGGCGCTCAAGCAACGGGGCCTCGGCAATGGCGGATTTGGGGGATGCTTCTTGCGCTTTGGCTTGAAGAGAACGAAGGAGAAGCTGAGTGGATGAGGAGGTGCCTTCTGACCTTTGGGTGTGGTTTATAGCCGGGGAGGAGGCAAATGAATTGAGTGGGATTCATGGCAATGATCGAGAGTGCCTCGGTTGTTCTACGCTCGATGGAAGGAGCGGCTTGGGAATGTTCTTGGGTGGAGCAAACGGAGGTCGAGAGAGAAGATGGAGTCAGCGAGCAGTGGGTCGAGGGTCCATTTTCGCTGACTACAAGCTTCTCCATGGCGCCAATGAGCATGGACGGAAGGAATTGGCCCTACACGCTTATGACTAACCAATTTCCTCGTTTCAATTCTAATTTTGATTGAGATCAATTGAAGCATATTATTTTTTCAAACTTTGTTTTTCAAAAGTATTTGACTCTCGAATACTTCTATAAAATTTTAAACTTCATTTGTGATTCCATTATTTTATGTGAATTCGACAACATATTATTTTGGATTTAAACGCTTGATTCAATAGGGTGGTCCAGGTTTCGCCACACGTCGTCTGGACAAACCGGGCGGGAAATTCATATTTTCCTAATAAAAATAATTCACTTAATTCGGAATTTATGAATTTAGGGATTTTTCAGGAATTTAAAACTTCAAAGTGCTATAACTTTTGCATACGAACTCCGATTGAGGTGATTCAAATTCCTAAAAATTTGTAAAATTGAGATCTTTCTAATAGTGGCTTTTATTTGAATTTTTGAGTTTATTTGTTCTTTGGTTTTGCTGTTTATTTGCTATTTCTTCTCGATTCGCGTAGACATTGAGTTGAGCGAGGTTACGAAGGAGGAATTAACAAATCAAGAGTAATCTTCGGAGCAATACCAGGAGCTTAAGCAAGGCAAGTTGTGCTTTGATCATGTTGCACCCATGTTTGCAAAATTGCTATTTTAATTTACTTTATTGCATGATATTTGATGAGTACAAATGATTTCAACTTAACTTTGGGATTAGTTAATGTACCCTTTTGAATTACACCCTACCTTGTTATTTGTATGCCATGATCCACTTGTCACCTTAGGTTGGTTCATTATAGTTGGTTAATACTGAAATCAACATGGATGATTAGACCGGAATAGAAATGCTTAGCCATGCCACGTCATCACATGTACATGAAATGTTGAGTATAAATTTTGACTAATGGAATATGGAACAATGATGATAACTTGTGTGTCATGTGTGGTCACACAAAGAGATTGGGTTGTCGTGGCGGGGAGGTCACACAACGATGTTGATTTGTGAGGAGCACGTGGTGCTTGGTAACCAACCTGTGGTAATCACTTTATGATTGAAGCAAGTGGAAGGGCAAGTGTGCGTGGTGGGCTCAGAGGAGCCGAGGGTATGTGTATGTCTTGCTTTAATCAATCCTAAGGACTTAACCTTGCGAGCCTTTGACTGAGTCTATCATGCAACCACATGTTCTGTTGGGGCGACTTAGTGACTAATTTGCAAATGCATAACTTGAGTACTATCGTGGTGGCGTGAGACCCGGGTGGTGGTAACCAGTCCATGCTTGGGGTGGCTCACATGGCGTAAGAGGGGGGCCCTGTTGTGGTGGTGTAACCCTTCAGTGGTGAAACCTTAGCAGGTAGCACTTGGTTAAGAGGATGCATTGTCAAGGCTTTGTTATAATCGTTCACCTGTGTGGTGCATGGTTGTATCATGTGAGTAAAGTGCATAACCTCTGCAGAGTGTACAAACTATTCAGATAACCGTGCTCACGGTATTGAGCAATGCTCGGGGATTACAGTCAAGGGGTAGTTAATTAAAATGGATAACCGTTATGGGATGGCAGGATGCCATGTGGTTAATGGAACTTGATTTAGGATGGAAAACTTGGGTTTATTTGAGAATCACTGAATTTATTTACTTGTTATTATTTGTTTTACTGTCTTTTAACCTATGTATCGTATGTGTTCTTAAATGCTGCTTTATTGCAAATGAACCCTTAGCCTTTCCTTTGGAAAAAGCCTGCATATAGCTATGATAGAATTGCATCTTGTGCACAACTTGTTGAGTACGTGTTGGTGTACTCACCCTTGCTTAACAACCAACAACAGTGGAGGAATTGTCGTCATTATTGGAGGAGGAATTTCAGGTGGACGCGTGTCACTAGGCCAATCCTTATCAGACGCCTGTGGTGTGCTGATGGGACATCTACGTTTTCTACTACTTTCTGCTGCATTTGTCTCATTGGTCTTACTATTGCCTCGTGAGGCTGAATATTGTAAGTGATTATAAGATCATACACTAGTTATATTCAATAAATAAAGTCTTATTGTTCTTATCGTTGTGTATGATATGATGCTTACCGATGTTAAGCTGTATGCACTAGCGATTGATCATGGGACTAGTGCGGTAAAACACAGTGGATTCGAATTGGTGAATTCGGGTCCTTACAAAGCTCGAGCTGTAATCCACTCTTTGTATTCAAGAATAGTGAAGCCCTTCGCCTCAGGAGAAGACTGGAGTAGAGCTATTACCCTCACAGAGGCTCGAACCAGTATAATCCGCCGTATCTTGCTCGTTGACGCTTCACCCCGACCAACATTCGTTCTTCCGTTGAGCGTAGCTCGTTTTGGGTCCCCCGTTCACACTAACCCCGTCTCACATTTGCGATCAGGCGATCCCGATCGTCGACAGACGGCATGGATGATTTTTAACTAAAACCGTCTATGATGAGGGGCACATCACAAATGGTTTTAGCCAAAAACCGTCTGTGATGTTGTCCCCCTCATCACAAATAGCTTTTGGCTAAAACCATCTATGATGTGCCCTTCTTCACAGATGGTTTTAGCCAAAAACCATCTGTGATATGCCCGAGCTCATTACAGATGGTTTTTATAAGAAACTATCAGTGATGACTTATCTAATATAACCCCCTTTGTAGTAGTGACACAAGAACTTATCGCAACTGAAGTACGTTCATAAATTTCTAGTATCTTCTAGTATGCAATAATCCTATATCACACTTCGTAATAATACCTTTAGAACTAACTAATTCTATTTTAGCAGTGCCTCCAGCAGCAAATAGCACTAAACAATATGGATTCTACGCTTGTCACAACATGCAACTCCTCACGGATAAAAAGACTACTAATAACCTAGAGGTTTGTCAATCTTGCAATACTTGTTTTTTACTTATCAATTTATATATATGCAAGACGTTAGTCTTTCCATCGACAGGCTTGGAAATACATTACAACTGCGTTGGAACAGGCTGATCTATTAGGAATTCGAGGACAACTATGTGCCTTCTTGCTACGTGAGGTCATAAATCCAGAAGGCGTTGTGCAACTCAGTTTGACCTGATGAGTTGTGAATTTGTTATTAGTTACCATTTGAGTTAATTTGTGAACCTTGTACTGTGATGAGTTGTGAATTTGTTATTAGTTACCATTTGAGTTAATTTGTGAACTTTGTACTATGAATTTGTGAATTGTAGTTACGCATTCTATTGGTTAACATATCTGAGTTGATTTCTGAAATAGTTATGTTGTACACGTTGTGTAATATGTAATCTGAGTTGATTACTGAAATGTATGTCACAATATGCTTATGATGTAAATTCTATAATATATTTTGTTTCAGAGGGTATGGCTAGTATTTCATGAGGCTAGCTAGTAAATAGAAAAGCATAATAGTAAAAAAAATAATATCACAGATGACTCTTCTTTAGAATCGTCTGAAATGACATAGACATCATTGACGGTTCCACATTATAACTGTCTGTGACCTACATAGACATCACAAATGGTTCCACTTTAGAACCATCTGTGATGTCCATTTTTTCTGACAGTTCAAAAACCATCTGTAATGTGTCCTTATATAACTAACACTTTGTTACTGATGCTTCACAAAACTGTCTGAGATGACGATTTTGGATCATCTGTGATGAGATTTTCTGTTAGTAGTGTCAAATTGTAGAGAATAGGTAGCCCATGCTGATGCACACGTTGACAAGTAGTTAACCAAAAAAGTGGGGAATAGGAAGCTGCTTGTACATATACATATATGTGTATATGTATATATATGTATGTGTGTGTCTCTTACACACTCTCTCTGTATATAGTGTTCGTGTACCTTTTGTATATCGTTAAAATTAGGGGTGAAAAGGGTCGGATTTTATCTATCCAATCCAAATCCGATCGGGATTGGATTCGGGATGAATTTTAGATATCTGATCGGATCTGGATCGGGATTCGGATACGGATCGAATTTGAAGTATGAAGTATGGAAATATGGATCGAGATCCTAATATCAGATATATGACCATTTAGATATCCGTTTTTATCTAGTCCATCCGGATTCCGGTGTGTGGTTACCATAGACGAGCACGCATAGTTATCTTCGGTTCGAACCCGAATAACTCCCGCACGCACGGACGAAGGCAAGGTCGGCACCACATCGCCGGTGGCGACCCAACCATGCCGGCACGGGACCGCGAGACGGATGTAGCGCTCGCGCGCGCTGCCGCGGCGCTGGACGGGGTAGTTCTCGGCCTCAGCACGGCGCGCGGCGCTCGCCGTCGCGTCGTGGGTCAAGTACGTCTCTGCCTCCAGGGCTCTACGGCGCATCGTCACCGCATTGGAGGTCACCATCCCTGACCTCCGCTCCCTTCTCACAAGTGAAGACGGAGAATCGCGCCTCGCAGCAGTGTGGGGCCTCGTCTGCGCAGCCCCCCGAGGCAAGTTCCTCCTCCCCCAGGATCCGGCGAGCACTGCGTCGTCGCCAAGCACACCCAGATGGTGAGTCACGCCGTCTCACGCTGAAGATTCATCTCTTATATCCCTCCCTCAGAGCTAGGTTTTATGCTAGGGCCATAAGGTTGCTTAGGTATGGATATAATTTTTAACCTTAAACTCTTAAGGGTTGGGTGCTTAATGACGGTTCTCATGCTGGTGGGATAATGTGCGAATGTTTTAAGGTTCCGATAAAGCAGTAGCTATAAGGCAGGTGACAAGTTTGAGCATTGGAGTGGCTGTGGAACTTTTTATGTAGTTTTATGCGCTACTGTGCTAATTAGATACATGTCTCAAATTGTTGTAGAAATCTTAGAGAATCTCCATACTTAATGCTATTCTGTTAGCTATGATTTAATTTTAGCTGTAGTTTCTAGGAGTAGGAAGAGGCAAACAGTATCGAGTCCTACGATTTCCTTAATTATGCAGAATTGGCTAGTTTGGGAAAGTAGAAACTAATTTTGAGGGTTTCTAATCAGGTTCCTCTTGCGTTCAAATTTCTGAGGTTTGAAGATTGTTGTGTAAGCTTTGAGAATATTGATTCTTAATATATGTGAAATAGCTTTGGGCTTATATCGCATATGGAATTAGATGGTTAATGCTGATGGTTGAATTCTCCAGTTGCAAGAGATTTACAAGCTGCAAAAACAGCCTTCAGTAACCCTGTTATGTTTATATCGCATTTGGAATTCTGCATGCTCTCTTTTTTAAATCATTGAAAGAGCAAATTACAATATCATTTAGATGGGTATACTATCTATACTTCTTACACTATGTCATTGTCAGAATCATTTGTCACTACGACACGTCAGGCTTCCGATAGCGCCTATAAATGCCTTTAAAACCTTATAAATGCCTTAAAAAGATTTTAGATGGCGTTTACATGGTGTCAAGAAAAATGGTGTCAGGAAAAGTAATTCGCGGCGCTTAATTATCCACTGCGTTTCTATATGCCGTTATTTCCCTATTCCATACGGTGGCGTTTATAAGCGCGGGATCCTGTATTCATGGCGTTTATAAGCGTTACGAGTTCCTCTATTCACGGCGTTTATAAGCACCGGAGTTTCAAGCTGGCATGGCGCTTATATGTGTCGATTCCCCTATTCATGGCGCTTACTAGCACCGAGGATCCTCTATTCATGGCGTTTGAAATCGTGGGGTTTCTCTTTGGCGTGGCACTTATAAGCGCCTATGTATCTCTTCCAAGGCGAATACAAATTAATATCACATCTAATTACATCACAAGCCAAATTACATTTCAGTACAAATGCATTCTTACCAGGCCAAATTTCACATCTTAAAGCAAACTCTAAGAAACCATCAACTCCGAAATCTTTTCTAGACCGTCATTCAGAAAAGATAACTACTAGTCAATAAGTACAACCATGCATTTTTCCCCTGACGCAATCACTCATAAAACATACACAACATAACTAGTGACAAACTGAAAACATCAAAACAACATGCAACAAAAATGATTAGATAAAGAGGGCTGCTAATTAACCATATATCCACTTCCTGTAAACATCACAGCATTCCTAGTGCAAAACAAGTTTCCGAAGTACTACTGATTAGTTGAAAAGTGCTGCATGCAATACAACATAACAAGTTTATTCAACTACTTTTTGAATGTTGTATTGCAAAACAGCTTTCATAGTGCTGCTTCGACCCAAAACAGCTTTCATAGTGCAAAACTACTTTTGACTAACTTCTTCTTTGAGCATCATGTTATTTTGTTCATTGTAGCTGCATGTGTAAAAAAAAAAAATTAAAGCGAGATTTTGCCGACGCAGCGAGGTTTGAAGCTCGCAATCCGTTGATCTCTTCCAGTCACGAGGTCGTTGATGTCATATGTGCCCTCGTGCGAGAAAATCGGCTCGAGATCACGTGAATGCCCGCAAAAATAGGGGTATTTGTAGCCTTCAAATAATCGTAAGGATACTTTAATTTTCTAATCCAATCATCATGTCGAGGAGATCAAAGTGAGAAATATCAAGAATTGTCCTTTTACCTTTGCTACCGAAAATCAACCAAAATTCCATTGCCACCCAATAGCTCTCGACAAGAGAAACCACCTCCCTAGCCTTCCCGGACGCCCATGCCTAAATTCAATTGTAGTCAAGAAACGATAAGAAGCCAATATTGAACCAAACACCACATGATTCAAAAGAAGAGACCATCTCAGAGCTAAGTTATGATTTAGACAAACCTTGCCTAAACTAGGAGTCCAATTTTGTTTTCAATTTTGTGGCTTTCAAACCAGAGCTCCTTCTTCACAATAAATCTGGAGGAAATGTATCACTCATTATCACGAAAGCAGGATATTCAATGCATTGATCACTAATTAACATAGCAATAACTTCATATTGACATGTACAGAACATAAAAACAATAATCTTTTTGGGAAAAAATGCTAGCTTTACCGATTGTGGGAATTACGCCTTCTCCCAAAGATCTTTGGAGAACCAAAATGATAGGGTTTATAACAATGTCGTGCAATATTATGCACAACAAATAGCCCGAGGAAGAGCAAACATGAAACATCCAAATATCACAAGAGAAAGCTAATCGCATTATCTACTACAAGGTTTCTACACAAAGACATGTTTTATTGTAAAACTACTCCAGTTTTGTATTTCTCCGAGAACATGAGGGGTTGGAAAATGTCTGCAGAAAGAACATACTTCGTCATAATGGGCGCGATTTCTTTCTCCATAATAGCACGACTTTCTTCCTAAGCGCCTCCTCTTCATCGGTCGTAAAATCATCAAACCGGTAGTCGTCCGACATCGCAAGCAAGAAGCAATGAACTTACAAGCAGATAATGTGTAGTGTAGTGCATAATTCACATGATGTGGATTAATATGTAGAAATCCACGCTTACAAGGAACACTATACAATATTGAATAATCTAATCGCCAATCAAATTAATGTATGCATGAAGCCTAAAAGCAACCGGAAAATTGAGAAATAAGAGGACTTTACAACAATAATATAAGAAAAGTAAAACAACAAGTCTATCTCAGGTTTGTGGTGTAATGCAAGTTGTGCAAGTAAACCACCCGCTTATTATCCAATCGGTAGTACTTATAAAGAAAGGAACGTGCAGGGCTAAATGGCTTATGGCTAGTTAATTGTACCTGTGAAAGCAACCCATCCAGAGATCCTGAATAACACATGTACTGCTTATCATGGAAGTGGTTCATAAAAAGGCATTTATATTACCAACACAAGAGAGTAGTGGAAAGCATTACCTTCACTGCATACCATGAAGTGTGAATAGCAGCACCATCAGCATACTTTACAGAGCTATCAATCACAATGTGAAAAAAAAATAGCTTCATGTTTTCATCTATTTGGGTATCTCACAGTAGCACCGAAGTATGAGATTCAGATTTGAGCAACTAATGAATGCTTCACCACGAATGGTCTGTAATACATCAATTTAAATAGCAAGAAATACAACAATGTTCCTTACTACGAGATGTCGCTAGAACAGTTCAATGAAATGGATCTAGCATTGGCTACAAACATGTGGTGTGAATTTTCCTTTCATGATAACTTACATGCTTCAAAGTTGCATACCTCCGCACTTGAGAGAAACATATAACAACCCGACTAGCCAATTGTTATCCCATCAGTCTTCTTGGATGGTCGTCTCTTGCCGTGTGTTAGATTGTTTTACGCTACCATAAATAACTGGTTTCCTCATTAAACACCATGTATTCAAAGAAGTATTTTCTAAAACTGAGTACATAAAAAAACATGCCATCAAACACTCGCATAGCATCAGCTATCAACCATCAAGGAGACAAACTTTCTAATGTTAAAATGCTCACATAATTCGGAGCTCCTCTTGCAAAAGCTTTATCACCGATCATCCGTTGGAGTACGATGACCGGACAAAGCACCGAATTCAACAAATTTGTACTCCATTTCATTCTTTTCGCGAAAACACCGACCAAGATTATAAAATGTAAATCAGTGTAGCTATTGTACCAAAATGTAAAGCTAATTGACACAAGCTTGAGCATATGGTGAGAGATCCCATTCTCAGCAGGAAAGGAGTGGGAAGCGTTCACGCATATAATAATTATGCAGACTAATATAAAAGTCGACCTCGCCTAGTTGCCTTTTCAAGTTCTCCATGCTGCTCATTTAACATCTTTGCTTCACTCTCGAAGTTTTGAGCCACGAGTCTCATTCTGTCAAGCTATCCCCACACATGTTCAAATAGATAAGATCGATAACATGCAAAGGACAAATTCAGTCATAGCTCGGAAAAACAACATTTCCCATGTTTTCCAACTACTAATTCAGTCATAGGATTGCCAAACCAATCCTATTTTAGCTTATCTTCTTCTCGGATTTGACCAACCAACATAACACTTAACTACAAACACTAATTAGGGGCATACCGCATTTAGCCATGCACTCTAAAAGCGAGCTCATCTCGGTGGTATTATACCAAAGATACCACACCACAATTCTCCTTTACTCAATCTAATACTCCAATTGCAGCTTGTCAAGAGAAAATCTGGATGCAATACGATAATCTTCACGCTTTTCTTCTCCAAGAACACAAGAGAGTAGTGGAAAGCATTACCTTCATCGCATATAGCTTCCCATCTTTCATGCTTCTATATAAAACCTTTTTCAGCAGCAAGAAAAAAGGATTTAGCCATCAACCATGGGAAGTTAATTAATAGCATGCTTAAGCTATCTTACCACTTTGCCATAGCTTCCAAAGACCAATCTTGCCGAGGTGGACATATTGATTGACCATCTTACGCCATTTTCATCCTAAACATGCCAAAAGGAGAAAGTTATTATAGTGTTAAATACAAATCGTAAGTGCTCTCGTAAATCTTTAACCTACTAGACATGCAAACTTGCAAAGGCCATGGCATAGCTATCGAAGTTTGCTATCCGAAGTCGCTATATACTTGTGACCAAATATGCTCCAGATTTGTGACTCGAAATGAGCCATGGATAGGCACTTTAAGGATCTAATATAGTCCTCGGATAGTACATCTTCTACCTTATTGTTTCATCTAATTCAAAAATAAGATGGAGAGCTTACCAAATCTAATTGATGCTGAATTTGATGCAAATATCCAAGGTGTCAATGCCAATCACATAGGAGAGGGAAAATGTTAGAATTTAACTGAGCAAAGTAAAGATAAATATTCCAATCTGTGTAGACCTTGAACCATCCTAAGACAAGCACAAGACATGCATGAAGTGTAGTTATATCCCAATTTGCTTTTGGGTCAACAAAAGAGATATAAAAACACATACCAAGTTGCCAACATAGGTCATCACAGTTTTACATTTGCATAAATACATGGGCCTTTGTAGTTTCCCACTAGCAAAAGCACATAGGTCTTTGTATTTTGAGTAGTTTCCCACTAGCAAAAGTACATGGGTCTTTGTATTTTGAGTAGTTTCCCACTAGCAAAAGTACATGGGTCTTTGTATTTTGAGTAGTTTCCCACTAGCAAAAGTATATCAAAAGGCTAGTTAGTAATATGTCACTTCATATTGCACATGCATCCAAAGAACCAAGCTTCATGTCCTTTATGAGATCTCAAATTATGAAACAAAGTTATAATGCATAGTTTCATGAATAGACAAGTACTCTAGTAGAAAATTGACAATTAAATACCTAATATAAAAAATATGAAAACTGTGATCGATGATAAATATTGTGATTATAAACCTCCATAAAAATATAAATAAAATAAAGACAAGCAACAAAAGGTATCAGCAACAAGCAGCCTCTCTGTTCTTTGTTCTCATATGGCTCCACATCTAGAGTAATTAGAATTTGTAGCTTCAGTTAGCATTCCTAACCACCATGGAATTAGCTTAAATAAGTTCTGACCCCATTATATTACATTACATGTATACTCATACATATGTATAAAAAAAAGTAATCTCATTAATTCACATTCAACTCTCATGGAATGGTTGCTGATGAGGTGGGGAAGTGAAGTTTACCTAATGATCGTTTGGTCAGATTTAGAATTGAACGTGCATTTAGAAGTGAGCCATCACGTTCCATTACCTACATATTCAAAAGTTCAATTCATTGTCTTCAATATTCAATCTGAACACAAGAAAATGAATATAAAAATATGGAGCTAAATTTCATACATTGTGAAGTGGCCAAGGGATACACAAGCCAATAGCAGAACCTAACTTCGTGACTCTGTGTTGTGGACGAGGGAGTATGACATTGTTGTCAAGAACGACATCAACTAGAACCTCGTAGTATTCTCCCAACGGCAATCCATCTACACATATGAATGTCGCATCCGTGCGTTGAAGTCTTCCGTGTGCCACTATTTTGGAACCGCCAATAGAACATAAAGAAACTTCTTTTCCACCCTATAGAAAAATATGACTTCATATTCATAAAAGAATTTACAAATCATAATTCTAAATTGGAAGTATATCATACCACAAATGATTGTGTTCTTGGTAGAACTTTATGTTTTTGTGGAAGATTCTCCTTCCGTGGAACTTGAACCTTCATTTGTGAAACTTTCTCCTTCAGGAACCTTCTCCTTCAGGAACCTTCTCATGTGAAACTTTCTCCTTCGTGGAACCTTCTCTTCTCGTGGAACCTTCTCCTTCTCTTGAACATTATGAACTTTTGTTGGGACAATGTTATTTATTCTACTTTCAGAACAAGATTCTTGTGGTTGCTCATTTTCCATACCATCCACCTAAGAATGGCTCAATTAATACAATTGATGGTTTCATGCAAAAATTACTTTAAAGGCTCATGACTCAGCATGCAAAATAATTAATTAAACATGAGATGCTAACCTGTAAGTTGTTTTGGATTGGTTCCCTACCATTTTGTTGTCCAGTACGAATGCTTCCTTCAAGGCTCAACAATAAGCTCCTAAGTTCTTGGTATCGTTGTTCAGACTTATCCCTATATGCTGCAAACTCTGTTTTAAGTTGTGCATTTTCTTCTTCAACATTCTTTAACGCGGTGATGTTTTTGCAATAGTTACTGACTTGCACCCTCCTAACAACCCCAAGCCACGCACTCTACCTTTCCTTTCTTCTGGATATATTTCACCATACAAGTCATCACCATCATCAATTGATTTCAAGCGTAGGTTTTCATCTTCTGCGAGCCGCCTTTCAATCACATCCTAATGAACAAAATGAAATCACTAAATGTAGAAAAGAATATGATAAGCACAAATAATAAGAATATGTCAAATCTGAACTTACTATCTTTTCTTTGCTAGCAAAGACTAATAGCTTCCCCATTTTTCCTCTTGTTTACAACAAGGTATGTCTCACTCTACATGGTTCACGCCCAAGTTGTTCTTCCTAACAACACAAAAATATTAATGCATAGCGATTGAATTAAACCTATTTAATTTCTATGTTGCTTACCAATATATTGTTAATTACAAGATAGCTTCTTGATCCGAGGTATGAACAAGATTTGTTTGATTTGAACGGATTTCCTTGTTCTTTCTTGCTCTAACCTAAATGAGGAAACTTAAGTGTCTTAATAGTGTAGATACCAATGTAAACATAGACCATGCAAAGAAAATTTGCATACATTTGATTCTTCTTTACTCCAATGCTCTACAAGCCACTCCCACTCATCATCAGGAATTCTTCCCTTACATCCATTAGCAATATTCTCCTCCCTTGACAGATTTTCATCATAGTACGTCTTCTTCAAAGTGCACTTAAAGTCACGCCATTTCTTCCCAAAGAGATCTCAACACCCAATCTTCACATATTGGATTGATGTGAAAAATTTTTGCACAACAAATGAAATGTGAAATGTAAAAGAGGATTACATCAATAAGATAGAAGAAGAAAATTACACCAAAATGAGTAGAATAGAAGATTACAAAGACATTGTCCCATATCCTATGTTTGCCTTCCACCAATCTCCAATCTGATCTCTTCAATGTTAAGTGTCCCCTTAACTAGACTAGCAATGAAGTTAGTGAAATTGCAAGTTCTCACTCCACATGGTGACCATATCTATTGACCTTAACATCAATCTTGACACCTTTATTCCCTTCCCAGATAGATAGCATTCTTGTTGGGCCTCTACCTTTCTTTTTCTTGGCTGAATGATACAATGTATAGTTAGGATATAAATGCAACATGCGGCTGATGTGATAGTATATATTAAAAAGAAATGAGCATACGTGAATGTATATTTGGCACAGGTGATAAACCTCTACATCATCATTACCGCCATCACCCACATCATCATAGTCATTGCCATAGTCATCGAGTCACCATTTCTTTCATCTTCATCATCCATTGCATAGTCGATCTTCTAATCCATCAACATCCGCTTCATCAAGTGTGGTTCTCTATATGTAGCAACTAGTTAGCATGACACATTTTGGAATGTTGAAAATGCATGCACCATGCTCCATAAAATCCAAGGCAACTAATATATAAAGATCAATATACAAAGATCAATTTCAAATGCAAGCTATCTATATGTATGCGGCAAGATACAAGCAATAAAAAATGAATTCAAGACAAATTCAATACAATACCTTTCTTTTCTTGTTTTGCTTCTCGTGGACATTAGTTGATAATGGTATAGACGAAGGCTAAGCTTCTTAAGTAGTTCATTGTTACGCTCAATCCGTTTTTTAAGCATAATGTCATATGGAACTTCGTCACCTCCGCCTTTTCTCGCCATTTTGACTTCGCAAGAAGACAAGAAACCGTTATAATAAGAATAATATTAGAACTAGGATTAGAAAAGGAATTTTAGACAAACATATGTATACAATACAGTTAGGAAAATAGAACTAGAAAATTTTACCGTTTAGACTTTGTTGCTTTATGTAGAGATTCATCAACTGTCACACCATTTATATCAATCCTAACATAAGTGTTATCATCACAAACTCTAGCAAGCAATTCATCATTTACTGGTTCAATAGGCTCCCTGAACGCATTTGTATTCTCATGTTCTTCCTCATCTCTAGATTCCAAGTCATAAACACCTCTTTGCTTAGAAAATACCACAGCATGCCACTCTTTGTCGATAGGATCTTGCACGTAATAAACTTGCGTAGCTTGACTTGCAAAAATCAATGGCTCATGACAAAGCCTATCTCCAGTATTTAGTAGGTGATTGAAATTCACAAGTGTTATTCCATACTTATCTTTCTGAATACCTCTACCTTGAACAGTATCAACCCAATCACATCTGAATAGCACTATTGAACCTTTGTTATAGTAGTTTAATTCGATGATTTCTTTGATGATGCCATAATATGTTACATCACCTACAGTTGGATTCTTGTCCTTTGCACTAGAGAAGCTAGACGTTCTTGCAACCATGGTTACTCCAAAATTTTGTGTGGTTTTCCCATTGCCATAGCTCGTTTCAAATTTGTACCCATTTATATAATAACTATTGTACTTTGACACAATCTTGTGTGGCTTGCTAGCCAACACTTCTATTTCCTTAGAAACTTCATTTCTTGCTGCTAGTAAGGTCCGAACCTAACATTGGAATGCATTGGTCAGTTGGTAACTCTATAGATATTTAAATACATAGGTGAGTTGGTTACTCTATAAAAATTTGCTATAAGACATAGTAATCCTTTCTACAGACTTACATGATCCTCAAACCATATGTGAAAAGTCTCATGATGAATGCGTTCCACGTCCCTTTTTCGTAGACGTTTTTCCATAGAAAGTAATTGACAATGTTTTCTACACATGTTTGGGTACCATTAGTGACATAGTCAACTTGAAAAACATGAAATTGAAATTATGTTTTTTAGAACATACTGAGTATAAGGTGCAATTCCGTCATAATTGACCAGCACATATCGATGAGCTTGAATCCAAGAAATATGGTCCAATTCAACAATGCAATGGCCCATCAATGGACGCCCAACTCTTCTCAAGTATTTCATTTCACTAGAATATGTCATATTATCGCCATTTTGTTCCCCACGAGTGAATCTAGTTTGACAACCATGCAAATAACGTGAGCAAAAAGTAATACTTTCATCAAGGATATATCCTTCAGCTATTGATCCTTCAGGATGACTTCTAGTACGAACCATAGATTTTAATTTTGACCAATACCTCTCAATAGAATACATATTTCTAAATTGAGAAGGTCCAGCAAGTCTAGCCTCTGTTGGAAGATGAACACACAAATGAACCATCACGTCAAAAAGGTCAAGGAAAATCTTTTCCAATAGGCAAAGAACTTCAAAGAATCTCATATTCTAACTTTTGCATGTCACTAACAGTAAATAACGGGGAGAAAATTTGCTTGAAAAAATTGCTCAAGCGAACCAAGGTCACGCAAACCTTTTCGTAAAGTTCTTCTTGCGCCTAGAGGAGCAATTGCATAATGACATGACAATCATGGGTCTTAAGACCAACTAGCCTTCTCGATCAACTAGAACCTTTTTTCCAAGTTAGATGCATAGCCATCTGGAAACTTGACTTGTTGTAACGCTTTGACAAAAAGTTTTTCTCTGTTGTGCTCATCGTAAAATTGTTGGAGGTAGAACGGTCTTGCCACCTTTGTCTACAGGATGAAGCTCTGGCCTTATTCCCATTTCTTTAAGATCAAGACGAGCATTCAGGTTGTCCTTGGTTTTATCTTTAATACCTAGTAATGTGTTCGCTATATTAGCAAATACATTGTTCTCAATATGCATTGGATCTAAATTGTATGCATTAGAAGTGTTTCCCAATAAGGTAATTGAAAGAAACAACTCCGCTTTCTTCCACTTAGGCTCCATCTTTATTTCCTCAAGGCTCTTCTTCTTTCTAGGTTCCTTTTCTAGCGCATTTCCAAAAGTGATATGCAAATCTTTTGTTTGGTTTGATGCATCATATCCAGCTAGAGGAATAGGTGCATCTCTCACCAACAAAGACCATCAAATAGATGTGGTTCAAACCAAACTTATGCTCCTTCTCTAGAAATCTACGATGTCCCATGTAGCATGTTTTGTGGCCATGCTTCAAATACAATGAAATGGTTTCAAGAAAGCAATTAGCACAACCAACTTCCCCATTTGTTTTTCTTCCGACAAATATGCATGACCGGTAGTCACTAATTGTCCGTAAAAGTGCAGACGAATCGAAACCACTCGCACGAGATGCATCATAAGTTCAACACCTTCATGCCAAAATTCTAAAAGGTCATCTATAGTCAATCAGTAAATACACATCAATATTATTTCCGGGAGAATATGGATCGGGATAAGTACAGAGAGAATGAAATTTGATTGTTGCATGCACTGTGGGACATTATATGGTATCAAAACAACAGCCATATGCTTGTGAGAGACGATTAATGTACGAAATGGATCTGAAGCCATCGATTGCTAAAGCAAGCCTAATATTGCGATAATCTGAATCAAATCTGAAATCTAAAGTCAAAGTTCTTCCATGCGGTAGAATCACCGATGCCGATTAACCCATCCTCAATTCGACATTCACTATGCCATTTGTGGTTGATCATTGCTTTTCAAGACATGTATCGTCTTTGCAATCTTCTTTAAGAGGGAAATGACGAACAACTTTTACAGAACTCTATGAATGCGCTTCCCATCACCGCCACTTTCTCGATTTCCACCTAGGAGCTTTACAAGTTGGGCAAGAAGTACATTGGCATATTCTTTCCTATACAATATGCAATCATTTATGCATGCATCGATGTTCTCATAACCAATTCCGACATCTCTAACAAACTTTCTAGCACCATGATAATTTTTAGGCAAATTTTCACCTTTAGGCAATGCTTTTTCAAAAGTAAGAGAAGCTCATCAAAGCAAGCATTACTCACATTCCATAAATTCTTAATATTCAAGAGTCTCATAATGAATTGAAGTCTAGAAAACCTTTGACACTGGGTATAATTCTTGGCTATCTTCATTAGCTAATCTATAGTATGTTTCTAATCCACATCCTTTTCTTGCTCATCGTCGCTATAGGTCACATCTATGTTGGCATCAAAAAACCAAGCCCTCTCTCAACATGGGATCTATTTCATCAAGATGTTCATTGTGAATATGTGGAGTTTCATTGTGGGCTATCGAGAAGACCAATCCTCACCATGATAAATCCATGTAGTGTATCCAGATATAAAACCATCACAAGTTAAATGATCATGGACAATATTTTTCTAACCGTAACCGATTCACACATTTTTTACATGGATGAGAGAATTTTATCTCCCTTGTCAATTGCAAAAAGCAAACTCGATAAAATTCTTAAGACCATTTTGGTAATCATCTGTACCTATATTACAAGATACAATTAATTACATCTGCATCTAACATTTTAGAATTAAATAATTTTAGACCATGAGTTTCGAGCTAATTACCTAAGAGAATGCATCCACGCTTTCTCCATGATTGCTAATCGGCTAATCACCGAACTCGAATTCTCACCTTGAAGATGGGGTTTTCCAAAACCGAAATAATTATGCTTTAACCACCAGATTTAGTTGGGTGAGTGAGCAAATTCAATCATTGGTCGCTTAACATTGCAAAAGTTTGGTTTTTCAATTGGTGATAAATAAGGTAATAGCCAAGACCTTAGAATGTATATTGACTTAATTTCACGGTAGCTACTAACAGCTTTCAGTTGGCTACTGCTTAGGAAGTAGTCTAGAACTAGATGGTTCAAACATTAGGACTAATGTAGAGACTATGGTCGATACTCGATCGAAAGGATTACCATTAAAACATGACGATTTAACGGCAAATTAGTTGTAATTGCTCACAATTTGAACTTACTATCGTGTTTTTATTTCTTTGACCAAAGAAGATTTGGAATACAACATGATCCTGCCAGAGTTTGTTAGTTCTAAACAAAAAATTGTAAAGCCCTGACTATTGGCTTCAGAGAATGATCAATGCTTATGGCTTTCAAGAACAAGTGAAATCATGTAACAATTGTTTAGCTATCATACAATGATGCCACCGGAAGAGTTAGTAACCGCATGAAACTTAACATGGTGTCCTCGAGTCCCAATTTCTAATACCTATCTAGAGCATTTTGAGAGGAAATAAATAATTGTGGTAAGGGTTGAAGGGTCCCAAGGGGTACTTGAGGGGCCCAATAGTGAGATCAGAGGGTCCCAAGGGTAGACAAGATCCTTTCCAATAATGCAAATGTGGTACTTTTAAGGAAATTAACAACCACCACCACTTATACAAACAAACTTCTCAAAGCATTAGAAATTGCAAGTAAGCAACTAGAGATGGAAAATGCAAAGATGAAAATCGCTTAGGTCTCAACTCTCAATTGTATGCAAAATATGTGAACAAGGAAGGAACGCACCTTAAGATGATCAAACACCTTCTCACAAATGTATTTACCGATTGTAGCACCCCTTTGTTGTAATTTATCCAATGGACACAAAGTGTTGCCTCTCGTATGTTTTCTTGACAATCGCAGAGTAATGAGATCTGTGAGAGGAACTCGATCGCCACCACCGCTCTAAACCAAGGATCTGCCCGTAAGAAAAAGGTTTACATGACTTGACTAATGTGTAGTGTAATTCATCAACGGTAATTAAAATTCAACATGACTACTTAAAATGAAACAATGCGTATGACTTCCATCGAAGATTTTCCTCCAAGCATGCTAAAGCCGGCCGATTTAATGCTAAGTCCGGTATTTCTTGGTGAGCTCGGCTTGAAGGGGACTTCAACTTTCTTTTACTAAATAAACTAATACAGATAATATTTTTATGGTGTTTGGCTATAGGTGCCCAATACTAATCTATACTAGTATGGTCAGCTTGACAAGATTCTATGGGCAAATAGTAGCATAAAGAACACACCATGATATCAAAAAATATATATTAATAGCACATATCAATAAGTTTATAATACAAATCAAAACATAAACATCCAAACCCAAATGCTGGGTTACAACTTACAAAAACCCAAAAGGAATTTGAAAATGCACCAAGCAAGACAAATTTCACTACACATAAGCAAGAAAAACCAGAAGCATATCTTATTGATTCAAGAGAATGAAAGAATGAAAGATGATCCCACAAACCCTAGTCTTGCCAAGACAAGAGTCAAGGTCAACCTCATAGTCCCTATGCTTCAAAGGTTGTCTTTGCACAGAGGGCCCTTGTCTCAAATTCATAGTTGAAAAGAATTACATTTTACAAGAACAAAAAATTCTACGGCTACAAATTTAATGAATTAGCTTATACTAGCAAGACATACCCTTGCTTTTCGGGCTTCCTCCTACGCCACCCTTAATGTACAGGAGCAAAGGCGGCTTGGGGCCGAGAGCCCGGGCGAGAGGCGGTGTGGGGACTTGGGGCGATGGCTCGGGCGACGGCCGACGGTGGTGGCGGCGTGGCGAGATCGACGAGGGCGGCGGAGTATCGAGCGGCGCGCCGCTAGCCACTGGCTGCTATCGCCGAAGATCCGCCATGACGCTAACCGACCGCCGAGGAAGGAGATGCGTGGGAGATCGACGATTAGGGCAGCGGCAGAGGTCGGGGCCGTGGCGATCGTGGCGGTAGGGCGCGGCAGAGGCAATCGATCGTCGAGGGCGTGTGAGGCGACCGACCCGGCTAGGTTTTAGATGGAGGAGAAATGGGGAATTTTTCGAGGGTGTTATCTTTGGCCGCGTGTGGTATAGGACTGTCTGCGCGCTGTTTTCCATCTTCGCGCGTTTTTTCATCGAAACACTAGATAAGCGCCGCAATTGTAAGAGTTTTCCACGACGCTTATTTATGCCTTAGTAAGGATACCACGACGCTTGTAAGTGCCGTAATATCTAACTTTTGAGTCATTAACAAACGCCAGAATAAAGTCTACCACGGTGCTTATAAATGCCGTATAGAGTGGAATTCTCCGTTTATAAGCGCCGTGAGAAGACTCTAACCCGCATTTATAAACGCCGGTATAAAATGGAATTCACTGGCATTTATAAGCGCTGTGTAGACTCTAACCGGCGTTTATAAATGCCGAAATTAAATGCCTCGAATGATAAAAACGGCTTTTAGTTTTATTAAGGCGCTTAGATTAAACGCCGGAGTAAAATAAACGCCGGGAAATCCAGGTTATCTTGTAGTGTGTACCCTAAACTTTTGCTATACTTTTCCTTTTTCAAGGTTCCATTTGTTCTTGTGGATTCTGGGTCCGGTAACTCAACTGGAATGGGGGAAATTTGGCTGTGTGACACCCAATTCGACGGCAATTCACATATTGACACTCCAATTCACGCTGTTCATAAAATTGACACGAATCGATTTAATTTTTTGGCTCGATGACACTCTCGTATTTTCCCATTTTTCAAGATTTTCAAATAATTTCCATCGTATAATACCGAGATATACGAGGAAAAGCAGTATACACGGGAAATTATTTCAAGATTTTCGAATAATTTCCACCGTATAATATCAAATAATAATCCACGATGGAAATTATTTCAAGATTTTCAAATAATTTTGAAATTATTTCAAGTTTTCAAATAATTTCCACTGCAGATAATACGAAATAATAATCCACAAGGAAAAGCGGTATACATAGTGGAAATTATTTCAAGATTTTGAAATAATTTCCATCGTATAATATCGAAATAATAATCCACAAGGAAATTATTTCAAGATTTTCAAATAATTTTCAAATTTTTTCAAGTTTTTCAAATAATTTCCATCAGATAATACCGAAATAATAATCCACAAAGGAAAACGGACGATACACAAAGGAAATTATTTCAAAATCTTGAAAAGCCGAAAATACCGAGAGTGTCATTGAGCCAAAAATTGCCGGATTCGTGTCAATTTTATGAACCGCACGAATTGAAGTGTCAATCTGAATTGCCATCGAATTGGGTGTCACATGCCCAAATTCCCCGAATGGTACATGTGAAACTAGATGGGGCAACTCAACCATTGCCTTTACAACTGTGTATCATATACTTGTCCCAGTTGGGTCAAATCCTTACACATTGTTTCAGACTATTATTGGCAACGGCTACCCAGTAAGTTTTTGGTTTCTATGTTTAATTAGATATTTATTCTATGCAATAATCAACACAGGGATATCTTTCTTGAGCTATTTGACTTATTTGTAGATTGCGTTATTGGATGAGGAAAAGATACTTCCTACTGGAAAGGAGATTACAGCAGTAGGATTGTGTCGAGAAAATAAAGGAAGTGTTGAGATCAGTTCATGCCCAGAGATCCCCTTTTTCTTGTAAGAGTATTATTGACCATATAATTTCCATATCCTTTCTTTTTTACCAATGCCAGGCACCACGACTGTAGAACATCCATAGTTTATAGTGAAGTACTTAACATCCATGTCCATGTTAGTTGTTTTCCTGCTTTTGTCAATAATCAGGTGAATTGTCAAAAACTGGATATCCTCTTGTTAGGTCTTCTTGAATTCTCTATGCTCCAATTCATGCAGTGAATTACGCTCTGAGTTACGATGTATCGATGATATTATTACTATGAAATCTTTCTAGCTTACCTAGTTTCAAGTGGTTGAATGTTTGTTTGTTATTACTGTTCTCTTATCTGTAACTACTACAGGAAAACGTGGTTGATTCATCGGCCAAACCTAATTTAAATCGAGCCTTTGACGGTCGAAAATATGTTTATAAATTAAATACGGCCAAATTAAGTCCGTCGAAAATAGCTAGCTAATTTCATTGGCTAACCAATAGACCGTCGAAGATAAGTTTTAATTTCGGCTAATTAAGCCGTCGAATACTAAGTAAATTAAATCACCACCAGAGGTCGTCGAAAATATTACGTAAATTCGTCGGCTTTAGGGAGGCCATCGAAAATAAGACGTAAATTCGTCGGCCCAAGTGAGCCGTCGAAAATCATTGGAGACCTAATACTCGTGGCCAGCCAAAAACCCCACTCACAAAGCAGACATCTCCGCCCGCTCCTTGCGCCGCCACCCCCACCCCCATGCGCCGCCGCCGCCTTGTAGCACATTGCCACGCCTGCGTTTTTGCCTAGGTTCGCCTCGCAGTATCATCCAAGTATTCGGTCATCATCGATTCTTGACACTATTCTTTCATTATAGTAGCAATTCAGACGGTTGAACTGGGTGATTACTATTCTTTCATTATAGTAGCAATTCAGTCTTGTCGCTTTCATGAACTATTGAAGTGTTGCACCATTATGTGCTGGTGCTACGTGTTTTTAATTCATATTGTCGCACATGGATTCGATGGGTGAGCTTATGCTTTTGAGATATTGTATCAAGAGTCCAAGACCATTTTGTCATGGTACATTGTAAGTTGTAACAGCAATGTGCTAGAGATATTTAACTAGAAAATCAGGTATCGTCACAGATCATTTTCTCTGGAAAGCACAAGTCGGAGTCATAGTTTCTCATGAGACAATGTTGATTTTTCAATCTAATGGTTTAGTGCACATGCAGCTGCTCATGTGGTGGTTAAGCTACTTTGATTGACCCCATTTCCTACTGGAAATGGAACTGTGAATGTTGCTGATAGTTTTATGATTTCATGATTGTGGTTGTTCTGTGATTGTAGGTTTAAATCTCTATGGTCATTCTTAAGTCAATGCATGTAAGAATGTTTCATAGCTTCGAGTTTGCTTCATGCTGCATCGTATGTCACCTATCCTATACGTCACCCTTTCGGGAGCGACATGGCTCACATTAGGTTGTGAATTGTGCCGCTCTGGAATTGTCCACGCATTTGGACAGCCTTGGAATGGACGACTACGCATGGTTTGTATGAGATGTCGTAGAATCCCAACGAAGTTTCGGCAGCATAACCTTGTTGTTCTTCGATGCACAAAGAACCGGACGTGCACTCGGGAACAATAAGTTATCTTTGCCAAATTTAGTCGGGATTCTACGACACGTCATAGAAACCATGCGTAGCCGTCCTTTCCTGGGTGGGTTTAGGACCTATCATTGCCTAGAATTCCTTATAGTATTTATGTAACCCACTTGCACCATCATCCATGTAGTGTTAGCAGCATAAAAAATGGCAGACAACCGAAGATGGATGTACGATAGATGGAAAAACACCGGGATGCACACACGAGAGTGGATGGTGAACACACAGACTTTTGTGGATTTTGTTTTCTCTTCCTCTCCTTCTGGTGGGTTGGGGAAGTTCCCTTGTCGTAGGTGTCAGAATTTTAATTGGTAGTACAAAATAGATATGGAGCGTCACCTTTGCAAATGGGGTTTCATGCCAGATTATCTAACCTGGTATGAGCATGATGAGCCACGTTCTAGGGAAACATCCAATCCGAACGAGTGTGAGCTAGCTGATGATCCTATTGATGCATTGGATGATATGATGCATGATTTTGTTCAGCAGTTTGAGGATGTGCCCGGACCAGAGGTAGATAGATTCTTTTGTCTTCTGAAAGTTTCTGAAGATCCTTTGCATGAGTCCACAAGCGTGACACAACTTGCGACTGTGACACGATTGATGGCTATAAGGTCGAAGTATAACTTCTCAGTGGACTGTTTCAATGATCTAGTTGATTTGATATCTGATATTTTATCAAAACCTCACAAGTTGCCGAAAGATTTCTATTATTCAAAGAAATCGCTAACCGCCTAGGGATGCCATATCGGAAGATTGATGTGTGTGAACAATTGTATTTTGTTCGAAGGAGCACGAGAAGTTGGATCGTTGTCCATGCTGCAAGAAATCTAGATATGCAGAATTAGTCAACAAAGATGGGATTATGCAGAAAACAAGCATTCCCCTGAAGCTGCTAAGATATCTGCCTCTCACAGCACGGCTCCAACGGTCGTACCTCTCTAAGACGATTGCGAAGCATATGAGGTGGCACAAGGAAGGCATCCGTACAAATGAGGGGTACATGGGCTATCCATCTGACGGTGAGGCTTGGAAGGCACTGGATCGGTATGACCAAGATTTTGCTAGCGATCCTCGGAATGTACGTATTGGATTGGCGACCGATGGTTTCACCCCTTTCAACACAAATGCGGCGACATTTTTATGTTGGCCCGTTTTTGTAATTCCATACAATCTTCCACCCTCTTTGTGCATGAAAGATCAGTATGTGTTCCTGACTATTATCATACCAGGGCCTGATCATCTTGGAAAGCACTTAGACATGTTTATGCAGCCGTTGATCGATGAGCTAAAAGAATTGTGGATCGGTGTCAGGACATATGACAATAGTAGAAAGGAGTATTTCAACATGCGTGCAGCATTCCTTTGGTCTATCTATTATTTTCCTGCATATGGCATGTTCTCGGGATGGAGCACGCATGGTCGGTTATGTTGTCCAATATGCATGGATGACACTGATGCATTTCGCCTGAAGAACGGATGTAAATTCTGCTTCTTCGATTGTCATCGACGCTTCACACCATTCAATCACCTATTTAGGACCCAACGAAATGCATTTCGTAAAGATACGATCATTAGTAAAGGTCCACCGAAGCGTTTGACCAGATCAGAGATTGTTGCTTGGCATGATCTGTTAGAAGCCACAGAGAATGGTTACGAAGGGTTCAAAGAGGAACATAATTGGACTCACATATCTTCCATCTGGAATCTTCCTTATGTTAAATGTCTAATCTTATGGCACAATATCGACGTGATGCATCAAGAACGGAATGTTGCTGAAAGTATCATCAGCACCGTTTTTGACTTAAAGGACAAAACAAAAGATAATATGAAAGCTCGTAGAGATATGACTGACATATGTGACCGGCCTACCTTTGAGGTCAGAACCAATCAAGCTGGACGTATGGGTAAGCCACATGCTCCATACTATCTAAAGCCTTCAGAAAAAAGGGAGGGGCTTGCGTGGCTCAAGAATCTTAAATTTCCCGATGGTTACGCGTCAAACCTAAAGGACGCGGTGAACATCGTAAGTGGCAAGATAAATGGTTTGAAGAGCCATGACTACCATATTATTATGGAGAGGCTACTTCCTGTAATGTTTCGTGGATATCTAAAAGAAGAAGTTTGGATAATGTTAGCAGAGCTTTCTTATTTCTATAGGCAATTGTGCACAAAGGAAATTAAGAAAACAACAATGAGGAAACTCGGTAAGAAAATACCGGTGTTGATATGTAAGATGGAGAAAGTGTTCCCACGGGTTTTATGAACGTAATGCAACATCTATTGGTGCTTTTGCCTTATGATGCACGAGGTTGGTGGGCTGCAAGATGTCGATGGATGTATCCTATAGAACGGAACTTAAAAAGATTAGAAACAATCTGGGTAACAAAGCACGAGTTGAAGGATGCATCGTGCAAGCATTTTATCTGAAAGAAATATCATACTATACGAGCACATATTTCATAGAAGAACACAACATCAATACTCATATACCAAGATACCACACCTCTGATGATGCACCAGCTAGTAATCTCAAGATATTTCAAAGGAAAGGTAAGGTTTGTTGGTGGAAGTTGATTGCATGAGGTATCTGAGAAGAATGGAATGCTGCAATGTTGTATATGTACACCAACATCGAGGAGATGAATGATTACTTCGAGTAAGTACTTAACCTAATTTCCGTTTTATTTTGATTGTGTTGATACTATGTGTATGCGTCGTTTATTTTGATTGTGTTGATAGTGAAATGGATAAGATATGGATATTTTATGATATGATTGATGATCGTTATGCTTTGCATGTGATGATATCATTGCTGAAAATATTTATATGATTTTTTTATTTTTTTTTAAATTAAAATATTATTTTTGTCGGCCAGGCCACGAACCGGAACTGTTGCTACTATTAGTCCCGGTTCGTGGCTAATCGGGACTGATGGGTCGGTATGAAAAGTCGTTTCTCTAGTAGTGAGTGAACATAGATCATTATTTAATTTTATAGCTTATATATACGGATGTCTCAGGATAAAATGTAACAATGGAGCATTCGGCTTCAAACATCCGTATATCTCTATCCGTGTCGATCCGAATCCGTTATATATCCGATCTCAGATCAGATCCCAAATTATTCAGATTCATATTTGGATCCGGCTAGCTCAGATCCGGTTCGAATCCGGGAAAAAAATATAAATTAGGATACGGAAAGAGCAATATCCACTCGTATCTGATCTGTAACTTAAGATCGCCATGTGGCAATTGAAAACGTTACGGATGAAATATTTGGTAAGTTCCATAAGCAGACAAAATTAGGAAGGGAAATTATTGCCCTTGAGATGTAGAACGACAGCGCTAATTTGATAATTTGGCATGTGTGAGAACCGTAACGTGATAGAGAATTAGAGATAGACGCGATACATTGGACGAAATAATTTCGAGGAACATTGGATATAGAAAATAAATAACAGTTATAAATAGAAGCTAGCGTATGTGACAAATCGCAGTACAGCTCACACGATATATATACGGTACCTGACACCTGCAGCCATATATATATTGGGAAGAACTAGCGTTCGGACGTCCGATACTATTTATTCCATCGGACACTCTTGCAATATTTTTTTTCAATGTTTAAAACATTTTTTTTCAACGCGTGCAACATTTTTTTCAACGCTTGCAATATCCGTTTACTGTGTCGCATTTTACTGTTTGTCGAAGAAAAATGTTGCACGCGTTGGCAAAAAATGCTACACACATAGAAAAAAATATTGTAATGCGTCTGAAAAATTCAAACGTCCGAACTATAGCAATTCCGTATATATATAATTATACTCATGAAGTAGAGGACACGAACGCTCGCCACCATAGTGTGCGTACGTACGTAGAATCATATATACCATGCATGGATCGGTGAGAAGTAACTCAGGCGCCGAAGCTGATGGGGTAGACCCTGTCGGTGCTGGGGTAGAAGAGCCCCCAGTTCTGCTCCACGCCGGACTCCTTGAGGTTCTCGTTGAACATGGCGAATACGTACGTCTCGATCGTCCCCGGCTGCCGCGGCGTGCCCTTCGACACGTGGTTCACCAGGTTCTGGTTGAACGTCCTCGCGTTTTCGACCGACGCCGCCGGGCCGCCCGCCGACGGCCACCCGGTCTCCGACACCACGACCGGCACGTTCCACCCCCCGAGCTTCTTCACCGCCGTGTACAAAGCGTCCACCGTCACATCGAACATGTTCCGGTATCCGTATTGCCCGTCCTGCACCACGATCCCCGACGCCGTGAAAAGCGCGAAGCTAATATCCATGGAGCCGGTGTTGAAGGTGTAGACGAAGTAAGGGTACAGGTTGGCGAGGAGAGGGGCGCCGGTCCGTTCAAGGAACGGCACCACGAACCGCATGAACGACTTCGCCTCGTCCGTGAACTCGCCGGCCGACGGCGGGATGTGGACGCCGATGGTGCCCTGAGATATGGACGTCGTCACCTTAATGTGTCCCAGGCCGGCCGCGGCGAGCGCGCTGTGGACGTTCTCCATGGCGGGGACGAGGACCTCCGTCTCGCTGCCGGCGACCTCGTTACCGACGACGAGGTACCGGAAGGCGACGCTCGGGTGGGCCTGGATGTTCTCGCGGACCCACGCGGCCGCGGCCGACTCACTGGAGGCCAGGGTGGGGAGGATGTCGTTGGGCGCGCCGACGACGACGCTGATGCCGCTGCCCGCGAGGGCACCGAGCGCGGCGCTCTCTGGCGAGTAGACGCGCACCGAGGTGAAGCCGTTGGCGCGGAGCATGCCGACGACGGTGCTCGGGGACGGCAGGTTGTTGCCGCTCATGCCATAGCACACGCCAACCGACGCCGCTCCTGCAGTGAATCCCATCGACCCAGACATGCAAAAGCTATGTATAAATTAATCGTACGCAGTGTACTGATTGTAATATGTGTTAAATTAAAATTAAGATCGATCTCTCTAAAAAAAATAGAGGTCAATATACACGTGGTTTTCTTCAGCGTGCTTATAGATTAATCGTTCCTCCATTTATACTAACCCAAACCGTATGCATGTACGCAAAAGAAACTTACGCGCGTATGAAGCTTGCAAAGATGGAACAACAAATAGAATCAATGAAGAAACAATTAATCATACGTACTCCGTACGTCATCGGCATGCGTCGAAGGATCAATCGATTTTGAGTGTTAGTTATCATATTGTTGTCCACAATTATAGTGCTGCTGTACGGTAACCAAATCATTGCACTAGCTAGCTATACTTTGTCCACGAATAAATATATTAGCCATATCTTGATTTAAATATATATATATAAAAATTATACTTAGCTAGGTATATATACATAGTACATAGAAATTAAACGACCACAACAATAAAATTAATGAATTAAGAGGGCGTTGCTACAATAAAATGAATCAAAGATTATGTTCCAACGTCTGGAGCACTTGCACGTGTTCCAACGTCCTTCTCTCATGACCATCTCGATCGCGCGCGCGTGTATATATATATATATATATATGAAAATGATTCTATACTCTTGGGTATACGTACTTCACCTTGATATACCATTTAAATGATGTTGTTATACCTCTTTATCCTTTTGAGTATACTCTAATACTAATTATAAGATCTTGTAAAGTGAATTCCACGAAAAATTTCATTAAAGTCCACCCTTTATAGCAATATTTGTTTATATATTCCTTTACATATGTAAAGGATATGTAGTAAAAAAATAAAAGGGTTCTTGTGAAATTTTTCAACTATGTTGCATTGGAGTATCTTAGAATCATTATTGGAGTATCTTTGAAAGTGATAAACGAGTATAAAGCGTTCATTTAAGTGGTATATTAGAGTAGGGAGTATGTACTCCTAGGAGTACCGAAAAGGCTTCTATATATATATATATATATATATATATATATATATATATATATATAGGAACATATCTAGTGCTAATGGATTAGTGGGTGCTAAAGTGCTAACTCTGTCATCACCATCGGATGGAGAATCAATAGCCCTAATTGATTAAGGTGGAAATCTCCTTTACCACTTAAACCATTTTACACATAACCCCTCAATTTTTTCCCCGTCTCATCCTCCCACCAAGTGTTCGTTTTCCTGGAAACCCGATCGCTGCAACTCCCCACGTCCGGGTCCCCTTTCCACGAGACGAACGGCGCACCGCCTCCTCCCCACGCCGGCGCGGCTCCTCACCTCCTCCCCACGGCCGACGCGGCTCCCCACCTCCGCCTCCTTCCCACTGCTGGCGCGGCATCCGCCTCCTCCCCATGTCCGGCGCGGCTCCCCGTCTCATCCCCACATCCGGCGCGGCGTCCGGTGCGGCGTCTTCCCCCCCACAGCCGGCACGGCTCCCCGCCTCCTCCCCACGGCCGAGCTGGGATTGAGATAGGAGAGTAATGTTTGGAGCTTTTCTAATGGCAGCTTACTGAAATGGAGATGTGTAGAGAGATAAGTAACATGCTAAGGCAGCAGAAATATCCTGATGAAACTGTTCTAGTTGAACTTGTGCTTGTCTGTAGTATGTTCTTCCTTTAGTATATTTTGTCTGTTCTAGTAACCTAGTTGACATTGTGCTTGTCTGTATTATATTCTTGCTTATGAATGGTAGTTGATCCTTGTTGCCTGTGCTGATCAGTTGGCAGGATTCTGTCGGAGATGGAAAATTGATCGGATAGCGTTCTTTCAAGAAGAACGAGAAGAATCGATCCTCTTGATGGCCTAAGAAGGTACGAGGGAGGATACAATATCACAAACAAGCATTACTGGAGTGTAAGTTCTCTGCTTCTCTGAATGAAGTTTGCAGAGTCGTCCGAATACTGGAGTGTACATGATTGATAGATTAGTAGTATTGGGATACCCATTAATTCTTATGGGAACTGACACAGCTATAAATTTCCAGAGAAGTTGTGACCATTTTAACTGTGACACTGAATCTTGTCGCGGTTCTTGCATTGCTGGGTAAGTGAACATAATGCAATCTTTCTGAATATGCAAATGTATCTTAGTTACACCTGAAACTTAAATTAACACGTTGGTTTTTTGTTGCAGTGGGAAGACCTCTAAGGCTACAGAAACTGTACTACTTGTGAGTATCCTTTAGCCACCCATCTGAAGCCACAAAACCTATGAATTTCAGTACTTATGGCATTGTAATCACAAGAAACTATCTGCAATAGGTGCATAGCCTTCTGCTGGATACTGACAGCCCTCTTCTGGATGTACTTCGGCCTGTACTACTTCCTCGACAAGTTCGCCGGCGACACGTGCGTCGCCCTCGACGAGTACCAGCTGAACCCCCAGAACAGCACGCTGGGCACCATCTTACCATGCAGCGAGAAGTTCTCCGGCAACGTGATCCTGCACGACGTTGGTGCAGGCATCCATGACATCATAGAGCAGGTGACAAACAAACACACTCCTGCACCATGGACAGCAGCGCTCTGATGATCCTGCTGCTACTGCAATGCACTAGTCAGAGAAGATGAAGTTCTTGGTCTGCTGCTGGAGCTAGTGATCAAATGTTTGCAGCACCATGTACTTAATTCATCAATTTGTATGAACAAATGTGTAAATCTAAATGGATATATGAATGTCAAATCACAGATTCATTTCACACATGTCAAAATTACAGCCGGCCGTGGGGAGGAGGCGGACGCCGCGCCGGCCGTGGGAAGGAGGCGGAGGTGGGGAGCCGCGCCGGCCGTGGGGAGGAGGTGAGGAGCCACGCCGGCGTGGGAAGGAGGCGGTGCGCCGTTCGCCTCGTGGAAAGGGGACCCGGACGTGGGGAGTTGCAGCGATCGGGTTTCCAGGAAAACGAACAGACTTGGTGGGAGGATGAGACGGGGAAAAAAATTGAGGGGTTATGGGTAAAATAGTTTAAGTGGTAAAAGGGATTTCCACCTTAATCAATTAGGGCTATTGATTCTCCATCCGATGGCTGATGACAGGAGTTAGCACTTTAGCACCCACTAGTCTATTAGCCTGGATATGTTCCCATATATATATATATATATATATATATATATATATATATATATATATATAGGAAGCCTTTTCCGTACTCCTAGGAGTACATACTCCCACCTCTAATATATAACTTAAATGAACACTTTATACTTCTTTATCACTTTTAGTATACTCTAATAATAATTCTAAGATACTCTAATGCAACATGGTTGAAAAAATTTCATCAGAACCCTTTTTTTTTACTACATACCTTTTTTCATGTGTAAAAGGAATATATAAACAAATATTGCTATAAAGGGTGGATTTTAATGAAATTTTTCGTGTAACTCACTTTAAAATATCTTATAATTAGGATTAGAGTATGCTCAAAAGGATAAAGAGGTATAACAATATCATTTAAATGGTATACTGAAGGTGGGAGTACGTACACCCAAGAGTATGAAATCATTTTCCTATATATATATATATAGGAAGCCTTTTCCGTACTCTAGGGAGTACATACTCATATTCAATATACCACTTAAACAAATATTTTATACTCCTTTATCACTTTCGGTATACTCCAATAATAATTCTAAGATACTCCAATGCGACATGTTTTAAAAAAAATCATCGGAGCCCTTCATTTTTTGCTATATACCTGTTTTCATATTAAAAGGAATATATGCACAAATTATGCTATAAAAGGGGGGATTTTTTTTGTGGAGCTCACCTTGAAGTATCTTATAATCAGTATTAGAGTATACTCAAAAGGATAAAGAGGTATAACAATATCGTTTAAGTGGTATACTAGAGGTGGAGATACGTACACTTTTCGAGAGTATAGAACCATTTTCATATATATATATATATATATATATATATATATATATATATATATATAAAGAAGCCTTTTTCTACTCTCGGGAGTAGTTACTCCCTATGCCGTATCTCACAATGTAGGGAGCATCTCGCACAACGGAGGGTATACACGTGTAGTATACAAGTATATAAGACTAGTTAGGTGGTATTTATATTTTTTCAGAGGTGGTATGTACATTTTTTAGACATACTCCTTTTTATGTTCATATATAAAGGTATTTGCAAAATATGCTTAAAAACTATGTACTCCTTTGCAATTTTTTCATGTGGTCCATCTTGGAATATCTTCTATTTAGTATATGAGTATAGCCAAAGTGATAAAGGAATATATTTCAAGTTTGTTTAGGTGGTATTTCAAAGTTGGGAGTAACTGTACCCGGGAGTAAAAGATATTTTTCTATATATATATATAAGCTATAATCTATCTAATCTATGCACCAGTTGAAATCACAGAGCCTGCTCGCTTTATATGATGATGCTTCGTGTGTTGTTCCCTTGTAACGTGCCAACCGAACTAATAAATATATTATTCCCTTGTATGTACATGAATCTTTTTTGTTGTTTTAGTCATAATTTTTTTGGTAGCTCTGATTCACGAACGGTTTTCATCGTTGGCTTAATGACGACGAGATCTACATATTGATATGTCTCAACATAGAAATTAGATTTTACTATCGATATACATAGATTTTACTGCCATACGGTAGTAAAATATTACAGAACATTTGGTAAATCGGTAGTAAAAACTCATTCGTGCAATGCTTATTAGCGAGACTTATACCATTATGTTTTTCTCGTCGTCAATAAACTACTGATGAAAACTATTCGTTAATTGGAGCTATGAATAAAAAGTTATGGCTAAAATAAAGTAAAAACCGAATCATATACAAACTAACAAATGTGCTTACTAGTTGTTTCTGCCAACCTTACTGCTTCACTAGTTACTTTATTTTCTAGTTTGTATATATGTCTATTCTTTCTTTATTTTAGTTATAACTTTTATTCGATGCTCCAATTCACGAACAAATTTTACCAAATGATTCATCGATGACTAGAGAAACAACATGATATAAGTTTCGCTAATAAATGTTGCATGAATCAAATTTTACTAATAAAATGAACATCGATTTACTATTGTATGATAGCAAAACATTATATATATATATATCGATAGTAAAATCTATATAAATGGATAGTAAATTTTGTTACCAAAGAAGAAAAATTAATATTTATTAATGAGACTTACATATTTTACTATCTATATATATATATAGATTTTACTATCATCTTGTAGTAAAATCTTACAGTACATTCAGTAAATTGGTAGTAAAAACTCATTCATACGGTGTTTATTAGTAAGACTTATATCATTATATTTCTCTTGTCGTCAGTAAGTTACTGGTAAAAACCGTTCTTTAATTGGAGCTAAGAATAAAAAAGTTATGGCTAAAATAAAGTAATAACAGAATCATATACAAACTAATAAATGCACTTACTAGTTGTTTCGACCACCCTAACTGCTTCACTAGTTACTTCATTTTCTAGTTTGTATACAAGTTTGTTCTTTCTTTATTTTAGTTATAACTTTTTACTTGATGCTCCGATTCACGAACAAATTTCACTAGTAGATTGCTGATGACGAGAGGAAAAATATGATATAAGTTTCGCTAATAAACATTGCATGAATCAAATTATACTACTAAAACTAATATCAATTTACTCTTTGTATGATAGTAAAACACACACACACACATATATATATATATATCGATAGTAAAATTTATATATAAGAATAGTAAAATTTGTTGCCAACTAGAAAAATTAATGTTTATTAATGAGACTTATATATTTTCTTGCCTTTTACTCAAAGTATTACTATACATGTATAGCACTCTTATTCAGTAAAAAGCAACGTATCTAGTGTTTTCTAAACTTTATGAAAAATATATGTACATATTTTCAAAAAATTACCATATGTAAAGGAGATAAGATTCTACAAACATATGAAATTTGAAGATCAAAATCAATCACGTTTGAAAGTTATGGCTAAATAAAAAAAAGATAAATTCATGTGCAAGCACTAAGTAGTATTTATTAGTTATTTATGTACAAATACACTTAGTCAACTAGACAGTCACGTGGGCTTGGTTATTAAAGCAAATCTGGATATATATATATATATACACTAGCCATGTGCCCCGTGCGATGCAACGAAAACTCAATTTGCGATAAAAATTATTTGCAAAGAGCACTAACCTTATCTGAATAATAATTTTCACTCTGAATGTGTATTGGTTAAATGTTTAAATCAATTCATCGAAGTATACAAATTCCAAGCACCTGTTTACAAATTCGAGCTTAAAATTATCTTTAATTTCACAAACTTAATAACATCACAACAATTGGAATTGTAAATTTGTAACGCTATAATTCGAGATCGATTGATCGACCGAAAGAGGCATCACCTACTGCCACATGGACGCAAAGGCATTGAAAAGGCATGCGTAATCCGTATGTGGCTGCCACCATCAGCGGCGTGCGTGGCTCGTATGCCTTGATCCAGCCATACCATAGCCCTACCCCATCAACCAGCTCCACCGCCTCCTTGCCTCCCCCCGCGAGCGCCTCTCTCAACATATTGACATCATCCACCGCGGTGAGTTCTCGCAGCACCGCCAGCCTATCTCGCCGCCCACCACGGCAACCTGCCCCTACACCGCATCGACGAGATCAGGAAGGTCACCCATTACCTCCGCTCAACAGATAAACTCAACACATCTGCAGGAGAGATAAGAAGCGGTGGGGTTATATAGATTTAGCAATCGAGAAGATATCTATGAAATCCAGATTAAAAAATCGTCGAATAAGGAATGCAACAAAAAGGAATGATACGAGAAGAGACCCAACTCCATAAATAGGAGCTCTGTTTTCTTCGGAAGAGAATCAATCAATTTAATCTAAAAAGCACCGGGAGCAATTGCCGCCGATTCGAATGCCAGATTAATGTGAGAAAGGAAATCAATAAATGAGTCATGCATATTCATTTACCTCCCACGACGGGATAATCCAATCCAATTTACCAGGGTGGCTATTGCCTGCTTCCCACTCAGCCACGCAGGTACGCACACGTGTCGAGGTGAGGGTGGAAAACGGACGTACCACCACCAACTCCTAATTAGAATATATATATATACACACTATATATATATATATATATATATATATATATATATATATATATATATATATATATATATATATATATATATATACACACTATATATATATATATATACACACACACACACGTTCGATCAGTGCAAACGAAAGCCAAATAATTAAGATACCTTGTATGCACACAAACCTCCAATTCCTGTCTTATCAGCAAAAAAATTAATCATTTAACTCATGCTGGTACGTGGTACCTTTGGATCAACACCCAAAGAGACGGTACACGTACCCAGAATCTAGTGTTGGCACACTATCACGCATCATGAAACTAAGTTAACGACGTTACTGCAATTAATTGATTCTACAGAATCTAGCAAGTGGTACGTACAAGCTAGCTTTGAACCCAGTAAGATGGACACTATCAGTCTATCACACAAAGGGTCATCTCTCTGACATCTTATTTCTAACGGTTTTAGCATTTGCATAAAAATCCATGTGCGAAGGCCTAGAAAAATTATAGACGATTAGTTTTAACCATTCACGAATTGTCTATAGCCCTATAATATGTCAATTTATATCACACGTGGTTTCTTTTAAAAAAGCAATCATAAACAATTGTGAAAACAAACTGTACGTCTGTGAAAGAAAACTTATCACAGATGATTTTATGTTAAAACCTGATGAGGATATCACTCCTACTAATACAACCAATACATCCGTCCAATCAAGCGAGCATATGCAAGTCAATTGAATTATCATGTAACTTTATTTTTAGGAGCGAATTCTATTTCTAATGAGAATATGATACTACTTGATGCGTGTGATTTATTTATCCTTAGAAATTGTGAAGAGGACTACAATGGGTCAGAATGCGAGAAGGAAGGCTACATGACAAAGGGCCATAAGGAGGATTCGAAGCCTGGCCTAGGCTGATGGATTCAACTCCCTTTCCGGATGGCCGCCATTTCCATAAGCCCACCAAGTAGGCCCAACTGCATTTGGAAGCCTTCCTAATATGGTGTTGCACCTCCTTGCCAATTGGGCTTCGATCCGTCACTACTACAGGATTGTACATTAGAATCGTTTCTCTTTTGTCATTACAGTCGGTACTAGTGACGATACAAAGTCTTTATATAGTGATGAGGAGGCGCTATCACAGTCGGTTTTGGCCCGATTGTGATAAAATCTCATCACAATCAGTTCTTTTCATAAATCGATTGTGATAATATGGTCATCAGAATCGGTTGTTATGTGGAACCGATTGTGATGATATTGTCATCAGAATCGATTGTTATGTGAAACCGATGGTTCTACATAGGAACCAATTCTAATGAGGGATCATGACAATCGGTTCTTACATGAAACTAATTCTGATGACCATATCATCGGAAACGGTTCTTACATGGAACCGATTCCGATGATAGGGTCATGGGAATCGGTTCCATGTAAGAACCGATTCCGATGATATGGTTATCAGAATCGGTTCTATGTAAGAACCAATTTTGATGATGGGATCATCAGTGTCGGTTCCATGTAAGAACCGATTCGGATGATAGAGGATCATCAGAATCGGTTCCACAAAAGAACCGATTCTGATGGCCCTATCATCAGAATCGGTTCCACATAAGAACCGATTGTGATGACTGTTGGTGTTATGCACTTGAGGCAGTCATATAGATGATTGTAACATGACTATGCTTATGAATAATAATATGATTATTGGTCCAATGAATGTATATCATTATATTGATCAGCAAGTATGTGACTTGCTTATGAAACTCTCTACTTATTGATATAATTCTGTAAGTATCTCTGATCGGGTATCATCGTATAGGACAATGATGAATAGATCAACACATGTATTGATCGATGATTATGTTTCATAGATCATAGAATATAGAGATATCATCAATACATTGTGAACTCATGATGAAGAACATGGGTTAGATAGACCATAGCGGGACAACTGCGAGAATGTTACATTCTTTTGTGTCATCGATGTATCTCATACATAGTGGATGTATGATCCTTAGACTGAGATTGTCACATTCCTACATGTGTAATAGTTTACCTTGGGGCCACGAACGCTATTTTCTAACCGGATAGTTATAAAGGTAGCTTTCATGTTTGCTATGAAACATGCGAGAGGAAGTGAGTAGTCAAGATGGAATTTGCCACTCGATTATAACAGAGATATATGTCTAGGCCACTCGTGTGATATGATTAAGGAAGTGCATGGCCATGCCGTGATTGAGAAGTCAATCACAACTTATAAATATATCACGAATACGAGATGGATTGAACTGTCAAAGGATAACATACTTCTCGCCTTGAGTTCGATCTTCATATAGTTTGGCAAAGGATTATTACATGAGTACTTTTAAAGGTTATATCTGATTTGATCATATCGTTTGGGAGTTGGCATGCTCGCAAGGAACCGCTACCGACTATTGGATTGGAAAAGGGTTTTTCGAATCTATGTCCAAATGTACATGAACCTCTGAGGTCACACATAATCGGTGGGGCGCATTAATTCGGATTGGATCTGTAATTAATAGACCTCGTGGGCTTAACTTGCGATGGGCCTGGTTTAAGGTTTAGTTGCATGGCTATATAAGGAGAGGAGAAAGGTGGGCGTGCATGATGTTGTTCACGTCCGAACCTAGCCTCCACCTCTCATTGCCCTTCCCGAAGCGACACGGTGCTTGCCGCGCCGCGCACGCGTTCCATCCGGGGCGTGTGGACTGGCTTGTGGTGATCTTTCTTTGCTCTTTGCGGCGTGGTGAGGACGAACCGCAGCGAGAATGAACAGCGGCGAGGACGATCGCGGCGAGGGCGATCCACGGCGAGGACGATCCACTACACCAACACGCGAAGGATTCATAAGCTGGCGTCTAGTGGTAATCAATCGTGATCCCTTTCTTGCGAGTAGCTTTTACGGTTATGCGGTAGAAATTTTAATTTGTGCTAGCGTAGCATACCGCGTTCCCCAACCGGTGGTATCGAGCCATCTCGCGTAGATTTGTGATCTGGATGTTACATATGCGATATGTAAGGATAGTAGATTAGATCTATTACATGTTCTGCCGGTTCATATGATGAATTGGTGGAGGCAGCAATCGATGAGATCGATCGGTTTAGGGTTTGAGGGAAGTGCAGGACCGATTCAATCTTGATTTAGGTGAGTCCGTTCATGGTACAACGTTGCCCTTACCGGTCGGGTTACCGTCATCAGGGTTTACGAATTGCGACCATATGGGACCAAGCCAATCAGATTGAATCAGATTGGTTCAATTTGATTGATCTATGGAAATTTTGAGGACCGATTCAATCCTGATTTGGGTGAGTCCATTCATGGTACGACGTTGCCCTTACCGGTCGGGTTACCGCCACCAGGGTTTACGGATTGCGACCATATGGGACAAAGCCAATCAGATTGAATTAGATTGGGGCAATTTGATTGATCTGTGGAAATTTTGAGGACGTTTTCCTTTGGCAGAAGACATGTCTCTTAAAAAAATTTCCAAGGGTGCTGCCCCTTGGACCCCGCCTTGGGCGCTGCCCCTGGACCCCATCAGTGGCGTTGCCCCTTGGAACCACGACACCGTAGAATTGCCTTGTTTAACTCTTTTTGTAGGATGTTATGTGAAATAGTATGGCCTATGTGAATGTGATACGTGTAATTTTACATGGTTGCATGCCGTGTCAAGCTATAAGGCTATTTTATTATCAAAGTTGTATAACGGCCTGTGTGTCGACTTGTGATGTTTGAAACCTTCATGTAAATTTCATTATCAAAGCTGTAAGGAGTTGCATCTACAATGATGAAGATGATGGCAATCAAGCATCATGGCTAGGTGAACAAAAAGGCAAGATGGCCAATTGAACCAACAAGCATGATGATGAAGATCCTAATGCTAAAGGTCATACTATTTCACAGCTTAATCTTGATTTTCTGTGGATGTGTGTTTAATCTTTGCTATTTTCTTTATGCTCATTACATGTGATGCCATGTTCATAATAGATATTGTTCATCCCCATAATTAAACAAATTTTAAATCAAATATGTCCACCCTATTGTTGCACCTATCAAGAATTTAGATCATTATTGATATGCATGCCAAAGTAGTATATCAATGACTATCTTAATAGATGATAGGGACATGTTGGACACATCACGCATAACAATGGTAGATTTAATCAAGCTATCAAAACAGTTTTGGGCTTGAGGACATAAGTGGTTGAGTTTTGATTTTAGTAATGAAGGAACAAATATAAGACAATTGGTGTCTAGGAAAACACACATGAGGCTAGGTTTTTTAATTAGCACTCGAAATCGGGAAGTGCTCCCTCCCTCATGTGAGCCCTAGGGGCAGGTTGACCTGGCCATGAGTCGAGTTGACGGAGGCATTCATTACTTGTTTTCATGCTCAACCAACAAGAGTTACATAAGATGTAATTAGCAAAGATGTTGCTTACCTATGTCATTAAATCTCTAGCAGTGATGCCAAAACTCACTAGTGTTTGATGAATATGGATCTTGAATACTCACTATGTGTCCATAAAGGGGGCACATGATAGGAGTGTCTTTTATTAAAATATTTAATGAAAATTTTACATAAACATAGTGCTTAGAAACTTTGCATGTTTTTGTTGTAGTTCAATGGCACTGCTACTCCTTCATTGGACTGGTTTTGCTTTGAGATCGATTTTGGAAAAGGAAAAACTTAATGGGATAAATTTTGTGGATTGGTATCGTAACCTGAGAATTGTTCTCAAGCATGAAAAGAAAGAATATGTTATAGAGAATCCAATTCCTGATGAACCAGTAGAAAATGCTTCTCGCAATGATAAGGCTGAGTATGAAAAACATGTTAATGCCTCTGTAGAGGTCAGTTGTCTCATGTTTGTCACCATGGACTCTGAGCTTCAAAAGCAATATGAGGATCAGGATGCTCACAATATGATTGTGGGCTTAAAGGACATGTTTGGGAACCAAGCAAGAGCTGAGAGGTATGGTATCTCCAAGCTTTTGTTTACTTGCAAGCTGGCTGAAGGAAGTCCGGTCAGCCCTCATGTAATCAATATGATTGGTTACATTGGGAGATTGGAAAAGCTCGATTTTCCCCTTAGCCTAGGTTTGGTTACGGATGTGATTCTCCAGTCTCTGCCTTAGAGTTTTGAGCCGTTCATTATGAATTTTCATATGAATAGTATGGAGAAAAGCCTGACCGAACTACATGGGATGCTCAAGTCTGCTGAGGAAAGCATAAAGAAAAAACCTAATCATGTGATGATGGTTGAGAAAACCACTTGCCTTCAAGAAGAAGGCTAAAGTGAAACAAAGGAAAGGGCAAGGGCAAGGTTGAGATCGCGAGTCTCAAATCTAAGTTTGAGAAGCTTAAGATTGGCCCTAAACACGATACCAGTCTTCTATTGCAAGAAGTTAGGACATTGGAAGCAGAAACTGCGAAGTACAGGCGGATAAGAAGAATGAAAGTGTGACTTCCACTTGGTATTCATGTTGTAGAAATTAATCTAGCTACCTCTAATCTTGCCTCTTGGGTATATGATACGGATCGGTTGCTCACATTTGCAATTCGATCGAGGGCTGATAAAGTAGAGACTTGGTAAAAGGAGAAGTGGATCTTGGCGTGGGGAATAAAGCAAGAGTTGCGGGTCTTGCCATTGGCACCTACCCATTGCATTTGCCTTCTGGATTAATTTTAGAACTCAATAATTGTTATTTTGTTCCATCTTTGAGTAGAAACATTATTTCATCTTCTTGTTTGGAACATGAAGGTTATGATTTCAGAATAAAGGACTTTGTTTATTCGATATTTTTTAATGATATGTATTATGGCCGATGCACCATGGTAGATGGGTTGTACGTGCTTGAACTCGAAGAAAAACATGTCTACAACATTAATGTGAAAAGGCTTCGGCCCAATGATGTGAATCCTACCTTTTTATGGCATTGTCACTTAGGCCATATAAATGAGAAGCGCATGAAGAAGCTCCATGCTGATGGACTTCTAACCTCATTTGATTTTGAATCATTTGAAACATGTGAGTCTTGTTTACTTGGCAAGATGACAAAAGCCCCTTTCACAGGTTTTGGTGAAAGGGCAAATGAGTTGTTGGCCCTAGTACATACGGATGTATGTGGGCCAATGAGCTCTAGTGCCAGAGGTGGGTTTCAGTACTTTGCAACTTTTACCGATGACTTTAGTAGATATGGATATATCTACTTAATGAGGCATAAATCTGAAACATTTGAAAAATTCAAAGAGTTTCAGAATGAAGTACAACATCAACTTGGCAAATCAATAAAACATTTACGATCAGATCGTGGTGGCGAATATTTGAGCCAAGAGTTTGGTGATCATCTAAAGCAATGTGGAATCGTTCCGCAACTTACTCCGCCAAGAACGCCTCAATGGAATGGCGTATCCGAGCAGCGAACCGAACTTTGTTAGACATGGTTCGGTCAATGATAAGCCAAACAGATCTGCCATTGTCCTTCGGGGTATGCTCTAGAAAGCAGTGCGTTCACTTTAAGCGAGGTTCCATCAAAAGCCGTTGAAAACTTCATATGAGATGTGGATGGGAAGCGTCTCTCATTGTCATTTCTCAAGATATGGGGTTGTGAGGCTTATGTAAAAGCGTTTGCAATCGGATAAACTTGCACCTAAATCGAAAAAATGCTTCTTTGTGGGGTATCCTAAAGAAACAAAAGGATATTACTTTTACAAAGGGATGAAAACAAAGTGTTTGTTGCTCAAAGCAGTGTCTTTCTAGAGAAAGAGTTTCTTTCAAAAGGAGTTAGTGGGAGCAAGGTGCGACTTGAAGAAATTCGAGAACCATCAGAAAATGTTTCAACTCCCATTGAACCTTCACTTGATGTACAAGATGTTGTACAACATGTGGAAGAGACACCAGCCCCACGTAGGTCAGGGATGCCGCGTCATGAACCCATGAGATATGGACATGACATATTATTATTAGATAATGATGAGCCTATGACTTATAAAGAAGCGATGATGGACTCAAACTCCGAAAAATGGCTTGGAGCCATGAGATCCGAAATTCAGTCCATGCATGATAATCAAGTTTGGAACTTGGTTGATCCTCCTCATGGTGTAAAAACCATTGAGTGCAAATGGATTTTCAAGAAGAAAATAGACATGGATGGAAATGTTCAGATATATAAGGCACGGTTGGTGGCAAAAGGTTTCAAACAAGTTCAAGGAGTTGACTATGATGAAACTTTCTCACGGTAGCCATGCTTAAGTCTGTCAGGATCATTTTAGCTATTCTTTGCATATTTCGATTATGAAATATGGCAGATGGATGTCAAAACAGCTTTCCTTAATGGGAATCTATTTGAGGATGTATACATGATACAACCTGAAGGTTTTGTTGATCCTAAATATGCTAATAAGGTATGCAAGCTTCAAAGATCCATTTATGGGTTGAAGCAAGCATCTCAGAGTTGGAACATTCGTTTTGATGAAGTAGTCAAAGGATTTGACTTCATAAAAAATAAAGAAGAGCCTTGTGTTTACAAAAAGGCCAATGGGAGCGCACTTGTATTTCTGTTCTTATATGTGGATGACATATTATTGATCGGGAATAATATTCCTATGCTTGAAGGCGTTAAGACTTTGTTGAAAAGAGTTTCTCAATGAAGGACTTGGGAGAAGCATGTTATATCTTGGGCATAAAGATCTACAGGGATAGATCAAAAAGGTTGATTGGATTAAGCCAAGAAATGTACATTGACAAGGTATTGAAGAGGTTCTGAAAGTGCATCTAGGCCCCTTAATGATTTTGGTGATTAATGACAACAAGATTAAGTGACTAATGAGCTTTATGAGTATTATGGACAGATGAATACGCTCATGGGAAAGTAAAGCAGGAAAGAGGTCCTCAAATTCGAGAAGAAAAGGCGTTGGTTAAACTCAACGGTTGTGCATGGTTTTTAAATTTTATTTGAGTTTAAGGATTGCCGTACTATTAAGAGGGATTTGGCAAGAAGTAGTTTTAGGATGATCCAATGTGCTCAATGATGAATCCTAGTCTAAATATGGGTCAATGTGTAAAGTCTTGGGGGCAAAGTGTTCAATTTGGTTCGGAGTATCCGAACATATGTTCGAATGTCATTTGGGGCCCTCAGTACTTTCGAGCAAAATTTGGTTCGGAATGTCCGAAACTTGGTTCGGAGTATCCGAGCTAACCCTCTCTGTTGGTCGAGCCCATTTTGGTTCGGAATGTCCGAACATAGGTTCGGAGTATCCGAGTGGACCCCCTCGGTTAGGGCTAAGTCATTTTGGTTCGGACTATCCGAAGTGTCGTTCGGACTGTCCGAACAGTGCGTTCTGTTGCCCTAATCCCTTTTGGTTCGGACTATCCGAAGGGTGGTTCGGACTATCCGAACCGTGTGTTCAGTAGCCCTATGTCAATTGGTTCGGACTATCCGAAGGGACGTTCGGACTGTCCGAACTGAGTGTTCCTTTGCCTTAGTTTCTAATGGTTCGGACTATCCGAACAAGGGTTCGGACTATCCGAACAGTCTCGGGCTGAAGTGAAAAACGGCTAGTTTTGGGAGGCTTTAAATACCTCCCCAACTCCCACCTACCAAAGCATCAGTGCATTCAATACATTTTTAAGAGCTCTCTCACTCTCTCAAGTCTAAGTGTTTTTCCTCCCTCAAATCCTTGATTCTTGAATCTTTAGAGGGAGGTCAAGTGGAGAGATTGGTAGATCTAGTGATTGTGGTTCATCTTGAGCACGTGGTTCATCCTCAAGCGGATTTCTTGCGAGATTCTTTACTCTTGGAGGTTGAGGACTCCTAGGCGGCTAGGAGTCACCGGTGAGCCCCAATCTTCGTGTGGAGCGCCGGGAGTTTGTGAAGGTTGAATCCACCTCCGCAAGGAAGGATTCAAAAGTTAACGGGTGAGTGCTTGGTGCAACACCTAGAGGACAAGGGTTGAAAGAGACCCGGCCCGTGCGCCTCAGCGAGAGGCGTGGGATCCCTCAAGGATCCGAACTTCGGGAAAAATCGGTTTGTGTTCTTGGCTCTTGAATCTCTCACTTACTCACATTGTGCTTAGTTAAATCTTTGGGGATTCAAGGGTTTAATAGATTCTTGAAGTAGATCTTGGTGGAATTTCACTACCTGCTAGTAATCTTAGTCTAGATACTTCATTTGAACCTAGATTCATACTCTAGATTTGCTAGATTCATTTTCTAGGGTTCTTGTGCTCGAACCAGTTCGGAATATCCGAAATTAGGTTCGGACTATCCGAACCACTCGGACAGTCCGAAGATAATTTGAGTATCCAGTTTAAATTTCATTGCGATTTAAAATTTGTAGCGCCTATTCACCCCTCTAGGCGACATATCGGTCCTTTCAATTGGTATCGAGCCAAATCTCCTTAGTTTGGCTTAACCGCTGGAGAATCAATATGTCGCAAAGCAGAGATAAGAATACGAAGCCCATGACCAAGATAAGGGCACGGGCTCCGTATTGGGGTTGCAATTCCATTTGATTATCGTTCCTCGGTGTCTCAAGCTCTTCCTCATATGTCTCCGTGCCCTCGATTGGCGCCTCATTTTGATGGCACTCACTATGCGGCATGGAAACATAAGATGAAGATGCACTTGAGATCGCTTCACCCTTCTATTTGGAAGATTGTGCAAACAGGTTTCAAGCCTAATGATCCCGAGAATCTTACTCCCGAAGAAGATAAAGATCAACACTTCAATGATTTGGCAGTCAATGCCTTATTCAATGCTTTGAGTGATTCCGAGTTCAACCGAGTCGATGGACTCGAGGAAGCAAAGGCTATTTGGGATAGACTTCTAGTCAGTCATGAAGGAGTGTCAAGCGTCCAAGAATCTAAGATAGAGCTCATTATTGGTGAGCTAAGCCGGTTCACCCTGGAAGATGGTGAATCATACACTAAGATGTTTGACCGCCTGATGGTGCTCGTAAATCAAGCAAAAGGTCTTGGGTGCACTGATCTTTCTGACAAGGCCGTGGTAAAGATAATACTTCGCGTGATCACTCCAACCAACCGCAACCTTGTTCAATTGATCCGAGACCGGCCCAACTTCGAAACTTTGACACCTCATGATGTGATTGGCCGGCTCATGATGGACGAGATGATGGTGAAGGAAGCTGAGGTTGTTGAAGAACTCAAGTCTGGCAAAAAGAAAGGCATTGCCCTCAAGGCCGTCAAGGTAGTGCGCCAAGCGAAAGAGAACTCAAGTGAAGATGACGAGTCTAGTGGTCCGTTGACGAATGAGGATATGGCCCTATTTGTGCGAAGGTTCAACAAGTTCTTCAAGAAGAAGAATTTCAAACAAGGAGGTCATTCAAAGAACTATGGAAGAAAATCAAAGGAGAGACATTCCACAAGAAGATGCTATGAATGCGGCAAAACCGGACATTTTATTGCCGAGTGTCCGCATAAGGAAGGTAAAGATGAGAAGCCGCACAAGAAAGACAAGTATCGGGGCAAGGACAAGGAGAAGAAGAAGAGCAAGAAGTACAAAGGCAAGGGCCGTGCCTACATTGGAAAGGAGTGGAACTCCGACACCGACTCCAACTCCGACTCCGACTCCGAGTCAAATTCCGATGAGGAAGGAGGAATTGCCTCCGTCGCCATCGCCGTGCCTACCACCTCAACAATGTCGAAGAGCCTCTTCGACAACTTGAGCGATGACGACGACAACACTCCAATGTGCCTTATGGCAAAGGGGCACAAGGTATCATCAATTGCCTCCACTCCCTCTATCGCAAATGATTGCCTAGATGAGCACGATAGTGATAGTGATGATGATGACATTAACACTGTGCTTAAGTTTGTGAAAAACATTGATATTCATAAGTTAAATTTGCTCTTAAAAGATATTGAAAAATTGGAGGAAGTTGTAGAACAAAAGGAAGCTATTCTCGAGGCTCAAGAGGATTTGCTCATCCTCGAAAAAGAGAAAAATCGTGAGCTAGAGAAGAGCTTATCTTTTGAAAAAGAGAAAAATGAGGATTTGGTTAAGAATTCCAAATTGACAAAATCTGAGGTGACTAGTCTCGAGATCACCAACGCTTCACTTAAAGAGGAACTTGCTAAGGCGAAGGACGCTTGCAAGGCTCTTGAGTTGAAGCTTGTTGATCTCAAGAATAGCCCTTCGATTACCTCGGCTATTAACTCCAATTCTTTGTTACCTTCTACGAGCAATGGATGCGCTAGATGCTACAACGTTAATATTGATACTTATGCCACTAACCTTGAGACATTGCAAGTGTTAGCATTTGAAAATGAGAAGCTCAAGGGGATGCTCAACGTTAATATTGATACTTATGCCACAGCCTAAGCATGAGGAGCACACAAGGTCTATTGGTATTAGATGCTTAATTGACTGACTCAAGTGCAAGTGGGAGATTGTTGGTGTTATGCCCTTGAGGCAGTCATATAGATGATTGTAACATGACTATGCTTATGAATAATAATATGATTATTGGTCCAATGAATGTATATCATTATGTTGATCAACAAGTATGTGACTTGCTTATGAAACTCTCTACTTATTGATATAATTCTGTAAGTATCTCTGATCGGGTATCATCGTATAGGACAACGATGAATAGATCAGCACATGTATTGATCGATGATTATGTTTCATAGATCATAGGATATGGAGATATCATCAATACATTGTGAACTCATGATGAAGAACATGGGTTAGATAGACCGCAATGGGACAACTGCGAGAATGTTACATTCTTATGTGTCATCGATTGTATCTCATACATAGTGGATGTATGATCCTTATACTTGAGATTGTCACATTCCCTACATGTGTAATAGTTTACCTTGGGGCCACCGCTATTTTCTAACCAGATAGTTATAAAGGTAGCTTTCATGTTTGCTATGAAACATGCAGAGGGAAGTGGCGATCAAGATGGAATTTGCCACTCGATTAACGGAGATATATGTTCTGGGCCACTCGTGTGATATGATTAAGGAAGTGCATGGCTATGCCGTGATTGAGAAGTCAATCACAACTTATTAATATATCACGAATATGAGAGATGGATTGAACTATCAAAGGATGACATACTTCTCGCCTTGAGTTCGATCTTCATATAGTTTGGCAAAGGATTATTACATGAGTACTTTTAAAGGTTCTATCTGATTTGATCATATGCGTTTGAGAGTTGGCATGCTCTGCAAGGAACGCTACGGCTATTGGATTGGAAAAGGGTTTTCGAATCTATGTCCAAATATACATGAACCTCTGGTCACACATAGCGTGGGGCGCATTAATTCGGATTGGATTCGTAATTAATGGACCTTGTGGGCTTAACGCTACCGATGGGACTGGCTTAGGGTTTCGTCGGCGTGGCTATATAAGGAGAGGAGAAAGGTGGGCGTGCATGATGTTGTTCACGTCCGAACCTAACCTCCACCTCTCATTGCCCTTATTTGCGACACGGTGCTTGCCGCCGGCGCCGCGACATTCCATCCCGAGCGTGTGGACTGCGTGGTGGCGCTGTTGTTGCTCTGCGGCGTGGTGAGGACGAACCACGCGAGGGCGATCCGCGGCAGGGCGATCCACTACACCAGCGAAGGATTTAAATGCTGCATGTCTAGTGGTAATCAATCTGTGATCCCTTTCTTGCGAGTAGCTTTTTGGGTTATCGCTCGAGCTCGATGTCTTGTCCCTCGGGTTGTGCACCCTTAGCCTTATATCCTCCCTGCATAGCAGACGGAGGTATTCGAGTAATGGTCTTCATCGCGTGAGGGTTGGCGATAACTCATTCGGACTTGTCGCGTGCGCTTCACTCCCCACGATCCACGTCTTGGTAACCGCCAAGGAGCGCGACGTTCGGAATCAAGGAACTCCGACGAACGAGATCGACCCGAGCTCAAGGTCGTGCAAAGCCGTGCACGGGGTCATTCGCACTCTAGGTCAAGCGCCTCGGCATACACCCAGGTCGTGGTCAGGGCCTCCCGAGCTCGGGGGCCCGCTGACCGGTCAAGGGACGCCCAGCCCTCGTCACATGCTTAACAATCTGTACAACATAAGCATGCTTAACAATCAGTAACAATATACAACATAAGCATACTTAATAATCAGTCGTAATTAATATTGTTTACATATGGACTAGTATGATGCTTCAGGATCTCTAAACATGCTGTCCTTCGATATAACTTCTAACCAGTACCACTGGCATAAGTGATCCGTATGGCATTCAGTGCTTTGTTGTCTAAGCTCTTCTAGGGGATATTGATCTGCTGCAAAACAGCATGTAGTATAGTAATTTAAGTTTTAAAATTTGTATGTAAAAGGCTAAGTGTATTATTATGCATGTACATATACCTTAGGGAAAAGATGTGAGCTGTCGATCAGGAGCACCACGTGATGCATGACGTAGAAGCCGCATAGGTCATCGCTGCCCTGTTGATGACACTATGAAGAGAAAGAATTTAACACACGAATATTACATGTTAGAAAAAAATTAATTGTATATATGATAGGCACTTGTACTCTGAAGCGCTTATACTCCAACGTCTTGCCCTTTTCAGCAGCGTGTTTCCCTCCTCCATCGACGTAGGCCGAGAAACCCCTACATACATTGGAGAGATGCCATTGAGTCAAAAAAAATGAATGTAGTTAAATTCAAAAAGTGTTAGTTTACAGTAATATACTTACTGCTGCAAAGAAGGCTTGATCGCGTAGGTCATCGGTCCCTTCTCGATCGAGCTTAAAGTGTAGACCGCATGTTCACTTAGAACGAGGATGAGTAGAACCCAATGGTTGCTTATTAAATGGCATGTAGTGCGAAGAAATAAGTTCGCATACGGTGTAAGTGCGTACAAATAATTGAAGGGTAAAGTACTACTTACTCCTCATGGTACGGGAATAGAATGAAGTCCTTCTTCGACTCAGCATTCAAAGCCCCCTTGATGTAATCGGCAAGGAAGTCCGGTTGAAGCCGTGCCTCAGTTGCAGACATCAGCTCGAGGTTGATGAACCCAACTAGGTGTTGATGCGTCACGGCTCGCTGCCTCATTGCCCTGCAACTCGTGTTGAATGTTAGAAAGCATAACGCGAAATACTATGAAAGTCATCAAGTGTATGGTGCATTACTCACAGCATCCAAGATCGTAAAGTAGAAATATCGATGGCCATCGGTTGGTACACATGGAATAGATCCTCAAAACTGATTGGGAATGTTCCATCCTCGTTATGGTGGAAATATCCCTTTCTATACCTCACAGTGAAGTCGACTCGATGCTCGTCCTCTTTGACCTTATCAATGTATCATTCATGGAGCAAGCGACTAAATTTTCCTAGAGCATTCAATAGGTTGGATGCAATCAAGAGTTTTTCATGTACGTAGGTGTCGGCGTATTCCACCTGACAGGCCCGAGTCTACAGACCGGGTTTGGTTCAGTAGGAGGGCGTCTTTGCGGTTGGCAAACCATAACGAGTGAAAACCCTAACGACTCCCACACGAAGGATTCCGGAGCCTATGAACTAAGATGACACGAAGATTTTTACCCAAGTTTAGGCCCCCTCACCCCAGGTAATAGCCTTACGTCCTGCTAGATCTTTTATAGAGTGTTTGAAGCTAGTACAGAGCTCTCAGGTTACAAGTTCTTCCTTGAACTCTCCGGTTGATCTCCTCCTCTCCTCTCTCGACTGACTGACCCCCTTTCCCCATACACTAGGGTGCCCTTATATAGGCCAGGCCGACGTGGGTAGGTAAAAGGGGGGTCATCATGCTGATCTTCATACATTTATTACTCCTTCCCGTGTTGTCCCGTTCCTCTAGCCTCATTAAATGCCGACGCATGGCTTCGCCCGATCCGCCCGGTATGTGACCCCTTTGTGATGGGTAGGTGAGAGGCGTCAGAGGAATGGGCTTATAGCGAAATCCTCACGATCGATGGATCGACCAGGCTGCCTCGGCATAATCGATAGGGAAGGAAACTTGAGGTGAAGCCACCATGCCCCACCTTTTGCCTTGTGGCGGGCGGCGGGCGTCCTCGCCCACTGCCGCCCGAATGCCACGTGGGCCGGCACTGGCGGCGGGCGTGCTCGCCCACCCGCTGCCGGGCCGCCACGTGAAATTTGGCGCGGCAGTAGGGTGTCCTCACCCACTGCCGCCGACGCCACGTGGGCCGACACGACCGTGGGGCGTGCTCGCTCACCCGCTGCCAGGCCGCCCGCGTGGGGTGGGCGGCCGAGACAGCGAGCGTCCTCGCCCACTGCCGCCCGCCATACGTGGGTCGCTTTGTCGTCGGAGAGGGTACCCAGCGCCAAATCTGTTGATGCCGGGCCCGCCTTGGAATGCGCGCCAGAGCCTTTTGGGGCCTTCATTAAATGCCGGTGCGTTCTTGGGCGGGGCCACCACTCATGAGGATACGACCGCCTCGGTTCCCTCCCGTATCCGCCAATTTTTCTTGGGACCCAAAATGGCGCACGATCTTGCCTCTTCGCGAACCGTCGGTGGGGGGTGTATATATAGATACATCTGTACCAAGCGGTTTACGCCTTCTGCCTTCTTGCGCACTTCAACTTTCGCTCCTTCGTCTTCCTTGCTCAAAACCTTCAGCATCTTACTGCTTCCATGGTGCCCCACATTCCCGCTTCCACGATCGACACCACCAAAGTGGCATCACTCTCCATCATCGCGCCCGAGGGCGCCCTTCATGTCTGGGCTAGGATGCCCACGCCGCGCTACCTCTCCAACGAGATCGTCATCCACATCTGGGCGCTAATGGTGGGCCTGGTGCTGCCATTTTCTGATTTCTTCCTCACCGTCCTCCACTTTTACGAAGTCCATCACCTTCACCTCATCCCCAGTTCCATCGTTACCCTTTCCATCTTTGCACACCTCTGTGAGATGTTCATAGGGGTGATGCCGAATCTTCCGCTTTTTTGCTACTTCTTCCTTTGTCGCGGTTCCTCCGATGACGAAGTGGTGGGGAGTTGCTATTTCCGCCTCGGGGACGGATTGGCCTCCCGATACATTTCCTTCTAGCCCAAGTCCAACTGGAAGGCGTGGCGCAGCGACTGGTTGTACATTGGCGGCAACAATGAGTGGGCATACAGAGGTGCCGTCGGGAGGCGTGAGGCCTCAAAGCTAGAACTCGCCAGTCGAGGAGACGGTAGAGCTCTTTGCAATGGTGGCCCGCATCAATCGGTCAGCGGGGCGCCCGGTCCGACCGACGCGGTGGCACAGGACTTCGTGGCCCAGGATCGGCCCTCTTCGTCGGCCGCGCCCGCCCGCATGGCGAGATACAGGCGGCAGCGACATAACGCGTACGTACCCCGGCCGTAAGTCTTTATTTTTCCTTGGCTTTTTCCGCATGGGAGTTTCTTTTGTTAGCACCCTACCAACCAACAACTTGGCTTTTCGCTTTTGCCTTTGACGGGCGTGGGCAATTTGGAGAACAAGCCGTCGCGGAATGGCTTGCGGTTCTTCCGCCGATCCCAGGCTTGGATTTCCACGCTGCGGCGGCCAATCGCCGACTTAGTTCCGCGGGCGCCTGCGAATCGTCGGCGGCTCCCGCGATGGACTCTACTAGACCCGCGGTCTGCCGCCTTGTGTCCTCTGGTGACTGTGAGGCGGCCTCCGCCGGCGATCGGACGCGAGTGCAGCGGCCACTCATTCCGGATGCCTCGGGTCCCGATCACAAGAAGGCCCGCACCATGGGCCAGACCTCTGGCGCCGCCAGTTCCAGGGTGGCGGCGCCTTTGCAAGGGGTGGCGGCACAGGCCGCCCCAACCACAACGCCGGCTCCGTCGGCTCCATCTTCTGCGCGCCAGCGCCACCACCATTGGCGCCGGCGCACCCTTCTCCGGTCTCGTCTCCTCCTCCATCGCCTGCACCGTCGCCGTCTCCAGTGCCCCCTCCGGCGCCAGCTCCTTCAACCACGGGAGTCCGCACCACCGCTCAACTGGGCGGGCTTGCACTCCCGAAGACCGCCTTCAGCTGGAGGGCACCGGTGGGGCGCCATCATCTTCCGCGATCGCCGGAACGGCTGAAGCCCCCGTCCCGTCGCCGCCAACCACCGCCACCAAAGGGGCCGAGGTGGGCGGCCCCAGTGCTAGCGCCCCTGGCCATCTCGCCCCCCGCGTCGCCATTGCACCTGCAGCCCGCTTCATGGAGCTCTTCACAGAGCTGGGTAAAGCGCATGCAGTGTTGGGCACCATCCTCTCCATGGCCGCCCGAACCGCAGGCTCGAGCGGCCCGACAATTTGGCGACAACGGCGGCAGTGGTGCAAGTCGTGGCGGTGGAGAACGGAGATGGCGCGAGAGAGGGCAGCGTGGCCGCCTGCAACAATGGCGGAGAGGGTCGAGGCGGCGCTAAGGCACTTGGAGTCTGAGTCCTTCCACTTGTGGCACAACCTCGCTTCCATACTCCAGAAGAACTTCCGCCGCATGAAGAGGTACATGGAGCCTCTAGGGGTGAACCTCCGTGATCCGTGGAGGACTACTGCCTGCGATGCGCTCCGCGTGACCAACCAGGTCGTAGAGGCGCCGGGCTGCCCATCGCCACAGCCCGCTCCACGAGAGAGGGCGGAAGTCGCGATCATGACCATGGCGCGACGTGCTTCATGCTACACCGGCCGCGATGCATGCCGATCAATGGATGCTTCTTTTTTAGCGTTACCTATGTGTTTATCTATCTTGCGTGATCGAATTCACTTGATCGAACCACTGGGTGGCCAGTTTTTAACCTGGCCGGAACGCTTGACAAATACCTAGGTTAGGGCAGCGTCCCAGAATCCCGCCAGTAGTCCTATGTGGTCGCTGCGAACATAGGCATAGATCATGCAAGTCATACAGGACTTAGGCTAGGATGACCTTAAGTCCAACAGGATATGCAAAACGTAGTCCAGTCTTAGCATTAGGTTTTTATGCAAGATTGTCGCTGGTTCGAATCCCTTCGGAACTTAGATCCCAATGATCTCCTGGAATTGCGCTGCAGTGCAGCGCGGCGAGGCAACAGGTTTCCGGGAGTGTTTTTAGGCCAGCAATACTCGACGGTGATAACCAGCGGTGCTTCAAGGAGCCAACCCGAGGCGTGCGAGCCGTGTTCAAGTACTGTGCCCAACCCGCACTCCGGTCACTTGCCCTTGCTGGATGCTAACACTTAGCACTTTTCCTTTTATCACCAAGGGGGCGTTGGTTTCCGATGCCCGCGACAATCACGCATAGCTTGATCCATCTTAGTGCATGCACATAAGGAAGTAGCCAAAAATGCGGCACGAAGCACTTATCTTGCTTATATCTTTGTGACGACCGACCTCAAGCACAGGCGACCACTCTAGCGCAAGGCGACGGCCCCCAAGCGCCTGGGCGACCAGCTCTGAGCGCCGGGCGACCAACCCCCAAGCATTCGGGCGACACGTGGAGATGCTTGAGCTTTTCATAAAGTAGGCCGACACTTCTACGCCTGGCCTGCGTGCATACATAACTACCAAAAGGATGAGTAGACGCTACGCAGGGCATATGCAAGGTAGACCTAAATAATGTAAGTCCCCGCATGGGATAGTCCTGGTCCGCTCTCTTTGGTTTCTAAGTCCTTGTGACCCTTCCGAAAATCGAACCACGGCGCTGTGTGTCAAAGCAGCGGGCTCCCAGGAGGGGTACCAGGCCAGCGGTGCTCGCGGTGACGACCAGCGGTGCTTCAGGGAGCCAACCCGAGGCGTGCAAGCCGCGTTTGAGCACCGCGCCCAACTCGCCCCCTAGTCGCCCGTCTTTGTCGGACACAAACACTGGGCGCTGCCACGGATCACCAAGGAATTAGCAAACATACGGGACCAGCAACATTCATGCGAAAGATTTCCTCTCAGGGCACAGAAAGGGACAAAAAATGGCAAAGCAAAAGCCTTCTAGGCAACAACTTTACTAACCACCAGTAACCGCCGATCAGCTGGGGGAAAGACTTACCTCGAGGCTGACCAAAGCGAACTACTGGGTACTTACAATTTTTTCACGGATAGAACTTCATAACAACTCTATATTGTAGGAATTCGATTCTTGGCCGTCCTCGGTGGCCAAGCCCAGACCGCCGGGTCGAGATCTTGAAACCACCTTAAAGGGCCTTCCCACCGGACGGTTTATTAGCAACCCAAAGATCGTCTGAATTCTGCGCAAGACCAGGTCGCCCACTGCCAGTGTTCTCTCGGAGGCCCGGGTGGCATGGTACCGCCTGAGGCTTTGCTGATACTGGGCGGCGCGCAAGGCGGCCCGATCATGCACCTCCTCTAGGAGATTGACTTCTTCTCGCCGAAGATCTTCTTGGCCCTCCTCGCAGAACTCCAAAACGCGTGGCGAGCCGAGCAATAGCTCGGAGGGGAGGACAGCTTTCGCCCCGTACACCAGGAAGAAGCGGTCTCTACTTTGGTCTGACTAGGCGTGGTCTTGAAGCAACGAGCATAGCTAGGAGTTCTTCCGTCCACCGTGCCCCCCGCTTATGAAGCCGGTCAAACGCCCTTGTTTTGAGGCCCCTCAACACCAGCGCATTGGCGCGTTCTGCTTGACCATTACTCTTAGGGTGGGCCACCGAAGCAAAACATACCTTGGTGCCCATTTCGTCACAGAACTCCAGAAAGGCGCTGGTGAATTGGGTCCCGTTGTCGGTGATGATGCGGTTGGTGACTCCAAAGCGGGGTGAAGATCTCGTGCATGAATTTGATAGCAGCGGAAGCCGTAATGGCATGTACTGCTTCGGCTTCGACCCACTTAGTGAACTTGTCTATGGCGACGAAGAGATGGGTGAAGCCCCTGTGGCTCGCGAGGCGGGCGGGATATCGACCCTAGACATAAGCGGCCAAGAAAGCGGGATGGTTTGCAGAGCTTGGGCTGGTCGGTGGATCTGCCTGGCGAAGAACTGATAAACCGCATTTCCTCACCGACTTCATAAGCATCTGGAGGCGATAGGCCAATAAAATCCTTGGCGAACGCCTTGCCGACTAGCGTTAATTTGGACATATGGCTCCCACACGCCTCCATGGATATCGAGAGAGCGGTGCTCCCTCTTCCCGAGTGATGCACTTCAGTAGAACTCCGTTTTTGCTATGGCGGTATAGGTCCCCACCTACCAGAGTATAGCACTTGGCCTTGTGTGCAATCTTCTCAGCTAAGGCGTCATCGTCGGGGACCACTCGGTCTCGCAGGAAGGCTAGGATAGGATCCATCCTTGACCTTCGGCCAAGTGTGGCGAGCACCACGGTGCTCGCCTCGAACTCTCTTGGTCCGAGCATTTCCCAGGTGCGCATCGGCGCACCGCCTTCCCTCCTAGATGTAGGGGCTGAGGCGTGCGTGCTGCCTTCCCTCCCTGAACTGGAGGCCGCAGCAGCAACGTCGCCTTCCCCACCTGAGTTGGAGGCCGCAATGGCCGCGCCGTCGTCCCCACCTGAACCGGGGGCTGCGACAGCGGCACCACCGTCCCCACCTGAACAGGTACTGCAATGAGCAGTCGCGATAGTCTTTCTTGAAGTCCCCAAGCGAGCGGAGACCTTTAAGGGCCTTGTTTGAAAGCCCGTCCGCGAAGGTGATTGTCATGGAGGATATGAATATACCCGATCCTTCAAAGTGGCGCTCCATTTTTCTGACCTCCGCCAGGTACGCCGCCATGGTGGGGTCGGAACACTGAAACTCCTTTTGCGCTTGGTTGATGACTAGCAGGGAATCGCCCTTAACTTGAGATGCGGATGCCCGTAGCTGAAGTGATCATAACCCCACCGGCGAGCCCTCGTATTCAGCTATGTTGTTTGTGGCCTTGAAGTCGAGGGCAACCACATACTGGAGGGTGTCACTGGTCGGGGAGACCAAGACAACCCTAGCCCCCGCGCCTTCCAGCCTGAATGAGCCATCGAAGAATAAGGTCCAGGGAGAAGGCGCGGGTGCTTCTTCGGCTTCAGGAGTGGTAGGAGTCCACTCGGCAACAAACTCCGCCAGCTTCTAGCTCTTGATGGCGGTGCGGGGTACAAATTTGAGGTTGAACTCCCCCAGTTCCACCGACCATTTATATCTGACATACCTTCCGCGGTTGTGGAGGATTTCTCGCAGAGGGTATGCCGTGACCACAGTGATCTCTCGCCCCTGAAAATAATTCCGCAGCTTCCTGGATGCCACCAAGATCGCATACAGCATTTTCTGAGCCTACGGGTATCGAGTTTCTGATTCATGCAACACCTTGCTGATGTAGAAGACCGGCTTCTGGACGCCTTCCCTCTCCGCAACCAGTACCGCGCTCACCACCTCAGGAGTGGCAGCAATGTACAAGAGCAATGGCTCACCCTGCGCAGGGGAGACCAGCACCGGGGGAGAGGTGAGGTATTGCTTCAAGTCTTCAAATGCCTTCTGTGCCTCATCCGTCCACTCAAAGTGGTTAGTCTTCAACAGCTTGAACAGAGGCAAGCTTCTCTCTCCCAATCGGGCAATAAACCGCCCTAGGGAGGCCAAGCGACCAGCCAGGCACTGGACCTGTTTGAGCCGCACTGGCGGTTTCATGTGCTCGATGGCCGCTATCTTGTCAGGATTGGCTTCAATACCCCGGTTGGACACCAGGAAACCTAGCAGCTTGCCGGAGGGCACACCAAACACACATTTTTCAGGGTTGAGCTTCAGGCAATTCTTCCGGAGGTTAGGAAAGGTTTCCTCCAGGTCTTGGATTAGTTCTTCGCTCTTTTTAATCTTCACAACTAAGTCGTCAACGTAGACCTCAAGATTTCACCCTATCTGCGGACGGAAAGTGATGTGCATGGCGCGTTGATAAGTAGAACCAGCATTCTTTAAACCAAAAGCCATTCTAACATAACAATAAACACCCGTAGGGGTTACAATGATCTTCTCTTCATCTCCTACCGCCATGCTAATCTGGTGGTACCCAGAGCGCGCTCCGAGAAAGCACTGGCTCGCACCCAGGCGTGGAGTCAACAATGAGGTCGACTTCGCGGCGGTAAGATCCTTCGGGCGAGGCCTTGTTGAGGTCGGTGAAGTCGACACACATGCGCCATCTCCTGTTGGACTTCTTGACAAGCACAGGGTTGGCAAGCCACTCGGGGTGAGAGACTTCCCTGACTATCCTGCACGCGGCAGCTTCTCTACCTCCTCCCGAATGGCATCTTGCCGCTCCGGTGCCTGCCTCCGGACCTTTTGCCGGACCGGGTGCACCTCGAAGAGCGTTGCCAATCGGTGCTCGATCACCTCCTTAGGGACCCCAGTCATGTCGGACGGTTGCCAGGCGAACACGTCGGAGTTAGACTGGAGGAAGGTGACAAGCGCGTCTTCTTATTTGGCGCTGAGGCTGGCGCCAATGTTGACAGTCTTCCGGGGCTCGCCCTCACTCAGGGAGACCACCTTAACCTCACCGGCATAGCCAGGTGAGGCGCGGGTCCGGGCCTGAGGGGCTCCCGAGCAGGCGTCATCGCCACGCCCGACGCAGGTGGCACCGGCCTGGTCCAACGCATACTTGTGATAGCGCAAGGCCTCTGACCTATCCACCTGAATCGTTATGGGGCCGCTGGGCCCTGGCATCTTCACTACCATGTAGGCATAGTGGGTTACCGCCATGAACTTGACCAACGCCGGTCGGCCAAGCAGGGCATTGTAGGGGAGGTCGAAATCAGCGACCTCGAAGTCCACCATCTCCGTGCGGTAATTGTCTTCCTCCCCGAAGGTGATGGGGGCGCTTTTGACCGAGGATTAAAACGACCTCGAGGCTATCCCAAAGAAAGGCAGAGCTGGACGCAGATCCTGTCGCGGGATCTGGAGTGCCAGGAATGCCGTTAAGGACAGGAGGTTGATGGAACTCCCCCATCCACCAGCACGCCCTAGCCGTACATTCCGGATTGTGGGCGACACCACGATCGGGAGATGTCCCAGGCCGGTGGTACTTTCAGGGTGGTCGGCCCGACTGAAAGTGATCGTCTCCTCCAACCATTTCAGCATTCGATCCGCCCTTAAGCTCGACGCTGCGGCGCACACTTCCCTCTTTAGCCGTTTGTATGCGGCGTTGGAGGAAAAGGTGGATGAACCACCATGGATGTACTCCTGGCGTGATCCGCTTTCTTTGGAAGGCGGTGAGGTAGGGTCTTCGTCTTGGTAAATCGTCGTCGGCGGCGCTCATAGCCATTGCTCCACCATTTTGCTCACGACCTGACAACCGTCCAGGTCATGAGTGTTGGTCCGGTGGATCGGGCAATAGAGTTCGCCCTCTTTTTGCTCGCGGCGGTCGTTCCTACTACCGCAACAATCATTGCGCCAGTCACGGCGGTCATCACGCTGGTCACGGTGGTCATTGCGCTGGTCACGGCGGTTGCGCTTCCGCGGCGCGGGGTCCTCGCGGTCACGTTCGGCGGCCAAGACCCGCCTGGTCTCTCCTACCTCATGCTTCCGTGCCTTCTTGCTTGCATGGCCGGGACCCTTCGAGGTTCCGGCTTCGTCCTTGCCTCGGCCACCCGTGGGGCCAGACGCATCCCCTTGCCTCCGAGGTCTGCAAGACACTTATGTGCGAGGAAAAAGAGCTCGGAGGTGGTACTGATGGTACAGGTAGTCATCTTCTCTCTCATCTTACGGTCTTGGACGCCTCTTCGAAAGGCGATGACGACCGATTGCTCTGAAATGTGGGGGATCGTATTGCGGTAGTGGCAAAACCGCCGGATGAAGTCGCGCAATGACTCCCCCTTCTCCTGCTCTAGGGCGTGGAGGTCGTCGTCCACACCTGGCTGCGCAAAAAAACTTTGAAAGTTGGCGACGAAGAGGCCGCACAACTCTACAAGTTCTGAATTTTAATTATACCTCTACAAGTTCTGAATTTTTAGCATTTCATGAAAAAGAGAAAAGGCCATAACTTTTTCATACAATGCTGAAATTATTAGAAATTTTGCAAAAACATACTTTAGGATACTGCAAAGCTTTTCAAAAAAGAATTTTTCCAAAAAGAGTCCTCATTCAAGAAATATGTCGAAATTCAATTCATAGGCATCATTCTTGCGTAAAGTGTACAAAAGTCAAACCTTCTTCAAATTACTCCTGAATTGTTCGAACATTTCCAGAAATGAACTTTTAACTATTTACGAGCTTTCCCAACTATAATTTCATGCAAAAGAATTTTCTTTCACAACATATGGCATAAAGTACTATTTATGCATAAAGAGATATTAAATTTCCATCAAAGCATAGAAAAGCAATTATTCAACTTGGATTTTTACACTGCAAACATTGCAAAATATTTTATAAATAGTACAATAGTCCATTTATTTACAATTGTATATTTATTTACAATACTGCCCTTCTTGATGATCTACTAGCACATAATTGGTTCCAGGTGTGTCGTCGTCAACCTCGCTAAGACAGGCCCTATTCGCAAATGGAGGTATTTCATCGAATTGGTCGTATTCTTCTTCAACTACAACATTTTTGACACCAACGATCCACCGCTTGCCATGAAGGATGACATGCAACCTTGGATTAGCGGGATTACGCACGTAGAAGACTTGATTTGCTTGCTTCGCAAGGATAAATGAGTCATCTTTGTAGTCGAGTCTATTTAGATCCATCAGAGTAAAACCTCTCTTGTCGACCTTCACTCCATGTGGATGTCACCCACTTACATCAGAACAGTGGAACTTGATATATTCCAAAATCGAGCTCCGAAATTTCTTTGATCGTCCTGTAGAGCAACTTCATTGCGGATGAGGATCCTCCTTTCGAGTGATGATCATCGGAGAAAATATCTATGCTTACACCACTGTTTTGAATTGTACTCTTAACATCCTGACTTTCAATGTAAAATATGTACCCATTGATATCATACCCCTGCCATGTCTGTACATTAAATCTAGATCCGTCAACCAACCATTTCACATTCTCACTGACGGAGACCTCCGCCTATTTTTTGAACCATGTGAGAAATCTGTCATTGTGTTCTCGCGTGATGGAAATCTCATTCATATGTGGATTCTCTTCCCGTAATACCAACTGGTTTGTAACATTCCAAAATCTGAGTTTTGAGTGTTTAAGTTTGAAAAGTGAACCATTTGCATTTTCTTGGAATTAATTAAAGCTTAATTTGAATTTTTCAATAATAAAAGGATTTAATTTGACTAATCTATCCATCAAACAAAAGATTTCTAGTTTTAGTTGGGTTTATTGTGCTTCAATGAATTTTTCTATATTTTTGAAGATTTTTCTGAATTTATTTGCTATTTATTTGGATTTATTGGCTTTTGTTTGAATTTATGGAATTTTCTAAAATCGGAAAATCTCTTCATTTCTCTCTCTTCCATGTGGGCTGCATTCCCCCACAACCCATTCTTGTTCCCGCCTTCGCCCGGCCTGTTCCTGCCTCTCCTTGGGCCGCCGCCTCACTTCTCGGCCCAGTCTGCTGCTCACTCTCCTGGTTTGCTTCATGCGGCCTAGTTCGCTCAGCCCGCGTCGCGCCACGCCTGCTGACGTGCAGTTCTCACTTGTTAGCCACCGTGGTGTCATCTCCGCGCCGCACTCTCGCCGCCCGAATCGCCCGCACCCGTCGCGCTGTATCCGGGCCGGACTCCTCGAGGATTTGCGCCTATTTAATGCGCCGCACCCACTCCTTTCACCCGTTTCGAGGATCGTTGCCCGTGCGCCGCAAAAACCCAAACCCTAGCCCCGAGTCGCACCACCGTGTTCCGAGCTTTTCTCCGCCATGTTTCGCCCTCTTTGGAGAGCCTCCGCCGTCGTCTTGGGTGCCATCGAGTTCCCGACATCGCCCGCGCCATGTTGCCCCTAGCCCGATTGCGCATTGTCTCAGTTTTGTCTGGGCCATCGCTGTCTTCTTCCTCTCCGGTGGGCGTGCAACCGTTGTGCTGTCATCGGACCTACCGTCGCCGCCCTGCCTCGTACCAACCGTTCGATCCACCTCGGCCCACTAGATGCGTGGCACATGGTTGGATCGGATCAAGCCGCGTTGGCCACCTCACCTCATCGGATGCGTCTGCATCACATCGCGACGTGTGGCACCACGTGCTAGCCACGTCCACGTCGTTCCGCTCCGCCAGTGCCATGTGTCGCCTCGTGGCTGCCGCGTCATTTCTTCGACTTGCCGCATCAGCGCCACTCCTGCTGCCACCTCAGCCCTATCAGCCGCGTGCCCTTCCATGTGGGCTAGTTTGCCGCGTCGCCCCTCAGTCGCCTCGGTGAACCCAATCTACCATGGACCAAGTCTCTGACTCATGGGTCCCACCTGTCAGTCAAAGGTCCTTTTCTTTTTTTGATTTTCCTAAAAAACCAAAAATTCCAGCCAATCACGTGTTGACACGAGTCACCCCTTCTGATTTTCCTGACTAGAGAGATTTCCAGGAGCCCGTTCTCCTTCGTCCGAGCTCCGATTCCAGTGATTCAAATTTCTAAATTCATGATCTATCTTTCAGTACCATTATTTTTAATTTTTTTGAATTTTTTTTATTTATTTGTTCTCGTTTCACCTATATACGACGCAGTCGAAACTCAAGCAAATTATCATGCAGATGTAGATCCAGTCGGAGTCAATGAAGGCAAGTTTTCCTTGAACATGTTGATCACAAATTTTATGAAAATATTATGTTGTTTTAAACTATGCATGCTTATTGTTTTGCGCAATGTACTTTAAATGTAGCATAAGGTTTAGCTAAATTCTAGTTGTGGTATACCCTTATTGACTTTAATCATGACAACCTTTGTCACCCTAGATGATATCTAGCTACTTTATCTGGTAATAACCAATAGTGTAGCATGGTTCGGTAGAATTGCTTAGTCTAGCTTAATTGTTTCGGTATTATGCTATTATGGAAAACTTTTCAAACATTGTTTAAACTTATTTGTGAGATTGTGGCAATTGGTATTGATGTTGTTATTTAATTGAAATAAAGTGAAAATGGATTAGACCGGGGAGGATGGATGTTTGGTGGGTGCTAGATGCACGAGATCTTGTAAAGTGAATGTTCTGCCCTAGTCAATTAAGGACCGAAGCATGTGTTACTATGGACCGAGTACTACCATACAACCACAAGTCTATATGGGTACGATCTGGCTAATTAATTTGTGCATCTCATTATTGGCTTCACCATTTGGTAGGATGTGGGTGCCGGATGTAGACACTCGCAAGGCGCAAGAGGGGGCTTCTGTACTGGGTGGCTAGAACCCTAACAGCAGTGAAATCTTAACGAGCGAAGTAAGTAGCGGGGTCGTGCATTGTAAAGGCCTTGTCATGATCTCTCTGCCAGCACACAAAAGGAAGTGTGTTAATTGCATGGCAACATAAGTCGATCATGTCTTGTGGGTAAAGTTGAACACACTCTGCAGAGTTAAAACTACTTAATTAGCCTTGTCCACGGTCAAGGGCAGGCAAGGTACACTAACACATTGTAGATCTTATGGTTTTGTTTTAAATGAAAATGATGGTTTGGGAATCCATGATTGGTTGGAACTCCTAGATTTTGGTTTGGCAGTTAGAGCGAGTCAGATAGTTGGAATCTGTTAAGTTCTTATATCAAATTCAATCATTTATTCAATTACACTTTGGGTAAATGATGCTTTGTGAAATTACTATTGGTATTTAAAGTTAAATTCTGCTTTATGCTAAAAGAGCCATATTGTAACACCCCAGCACCCCGTGCCCTGAATGTTACACCCTCACGAACCCAACAGATAGCACGAGGCACTAGAACAATTTAGCCATACAACTAAATTGTTTAGCAACATACTGAAATTATTAGAAATTTCGGCAGCACCTCCTCTAAATCTAGGACATCCACTCAGCAGACAGAAGATAGCATTTAACATAACAATATCTTAAGCAACTAAAGGAACCGACCAAGCACAAACATGGGTCATGGTATCAACCAACCCCCATGACCCCAAGCAAGCACAAAATAACTCCCACAAATTAATTATTACAAAACATGAGCTCATTAAGTTTGAAAGCACAAGGCTAAAATGAAACTATGGTGATAAGCCGTGACGTGCTACTACTCCCATCCCAGCATGCCGACTTCAGGGAACCTACACACATTTACAAAAAGAAATGTGAGTCGAAGACTCAGCAAGTACAACAAAGTAGCTATATCAATATCAATTAACATGTGTAAATCATAAACATATCCATATTTTGGAATACTAAATTAACACATATAACAAAAGAAGAAATCACTATTAGTTACCTCATTAGCTACATTGTTCACGAATTTCATATACCTCATTAGACAACATTGAACGAGTCCACGACCCGATCCATTCTTAACTTGTAATTTACCCTCAACTCAAAGGTCATCTGCTGCCATTCACCATTAGCTTTACCATGCAATGCATCCAACAAAACATATACAAGGAATTTGGCATGCAACTTATTTAAACAATTTTGAGGGAGTTACCTCCACACCTTACCATTCACCACAAGAGCCATTAAGTGCAACGCTATGCAATGCAAACATGATGGAATGCTCAAGTGCACCTTTCAATGCCTATACCGGTATGGTTGAGTGCACACCCGTCGGTGTGCACCCTCTCAATCCCCTCCATCCCATGGAGAGTGCCTACTCTTACTGACTCGCTCCCCTACCCCCATGGGTATGAGACTACGAGGTAGGACTTTCGTGTTCACTACGTGTGAACACAGAGGCCCGCATCGACATGGGTCACCTCTTCCTTTTATGAATGCTCAAGTGCAATTGTCATGAATAAAAATGCAACCTTCATTCATTTCCAATCATAGCATAGTCATATTTAACTGCAGAAACATCAACTAGTTCTCACATACATAACTTAATACTTACTTTCGTTTATTCAAACTCATGAGTAAATAAAAGAAAAGGGGTATAGCACAATAAGTTATACAAAGCGGACGAGACCACACAACGAGTAATCGTGCAGGATCACACAACATGCATCACAATCCACTTGCATCATCGTCACATATTTAACATTTTAGACCTATTGCCGATTATAATCATACTCCTTAGCACAATCAACACAATTGCTCTTACGTGCAGCATCAAGGTAAGGAAACTAATCACATGGTTAGAACGATTGGAACATACTCATGAACCAGACTCCGAAGCCTATACTAGTATACTCTCTTAATCAATGCACTGGCCAAAAGCCCCGTTCTCAACTAAAATTCCCTCTAATTACATAGAACAATAATTGAAATAGGAAGCAGCACGTGGTAACACACAATCTTCCTCATAACAAGACAATTTAACCGATAGCATTAGCACAGCGTATCAAAATAGGAATGATCACTTAAAGACATTGAGTAAAATATTGGGTGCTTTCAATATTAAATACCATCGATTCGCTTATTGTTCTACCATTCATTTTCCAAAAGCCCACTCTCAACCATAATTCATCTAAATTTGCAGAGCAATAAATGAAACAGGAAGCATCATTTATTATAAAATAGGAAGTATCACCTATTACTCACGCCCATATCCAACCCCACGATGTACTTGCCTTTAACATGGAAGAATGGGTAGCAAGAGGTTGCGCCACCCTCTGAGGTCATTGCCTCTTGTCTTCTTCTCCGGACAACTAGCGAGCCAAAAGGTGCAAGGCATTTTTCACCCTTTGACAAGCGAAATAGTAAGTGGAAGCTACACTTAGCATTTTTAGGTATGCAGATAGGAGTAATGGCAGCCACACTTATTGAATTAGTGCATACAAATGCTATATTGATCAAGGCTACTAATAATCTAAACATCTAACTTGGTTGGAAGAAAAGAAATAATTGAATAAGCAGGCTCATGAGCAAGCATTTCAACCATTGTACCTACAACATAAACACCAAGCTTATGATCAACAATCTACAAAATCAGATACTTTAGCACCCTCATTTGGGTTGACCATAACAAGTGGATCAGACTATATGCACAATATATATATATATATATAAATATATATATAATTTCATTCATCAATTGATTCAAGAAAATCTGAAAGGCATGGTGGGTCAAAGCATATTGACATCTATTCATGCATGTATTTCTTAGCAAATCACAAACACATCATATACTAAAGATTCCAATCTTTGATAACCAAGCATAAGGATCAATATCTCAAAGACTTAATCATGTACACTTGAATCATCGGGACCAAAGACAAGCATGCAAAATCATTTCATTCTCATGAAAACCTAGCTAGGCATTTCATCAAACACCATATAGGCAAGCTATTCCCCTCCCAAATTTATACCTCAAAGCTACTTCCACGGAGGAAGGAGGAGGAGGCTGCCGCTTGCTAGAGCTGCTTTGCTTGTTCTTCAGGCTCCTCTCTTCTTCTTCCATAGGCTAGAAGGGAGCCCAGGGCGCATGGCCAGGGAGAGGAGGACGACCGTATTTCTGCTTCTTAATTAGTCTTCTTTGCTCATTTGGGAGGAGCTGGCCATTGAATAGGAGACACCGGCTAGGGCTGGCAGAGGGCGACACCGGAGCAAGGAGAAGCAGTATGCTCATCATCGGTGGAGGCGGAGCGGTGCGGTCATTTGGGCCGGAGGCGTCGGCACCAGGAAGCAGCAACCAGCAAAAAGGGGAGGAAGAGCCTGGAGGCTGGGGGGCGCACGGGAGGAACTCGGGCTGGAGGGGCACTCGGCAGGAGGAGCTGGCTTGGGGAACAAAATATCTGGCCAAGGGAAGAATGGTAGCCACACACAAAAGAAAGGAGATGGGGTTAGGTGGAAAAGGTAGGTGAGGATGGGAAATTCCAGAAAAACCCCTCCCACTCCTAAAACCCTATCCCTAGCACTCCCAAATGGGCCAGCCACCCTTGAGATTACCTGCCAGACGAGCCCCAGATCACATGGTGGAAAGCCCAAAATTGGAGCGAGGTTTCGTGATATTACACATATTATGCCTTCAATTGTTTGGCTATGCATATAGTTATCATGCATTATGTTTCCAAAGCTTGCAGAGTACATTTTGTGCTAACCCTTGCAACTTCCCAACTTTCCACAGAGGAGTGCGCTGAAGCTGAAGCTGAAGGTGACTACGAGTTCTATGCTTGTGGTTATGATGAAGGCGATCTGGACTACTAGGATGCGCGTACTCCTGTCGATTGCCTGTTGGGCATATGGATTGGCTCATTCTGCTGCTGTTGATTTATTTTCACTGCTTCTTATTGAACTCAAGCCATGAGGCTGCTTATTTGTAATAATTTGACCATAAGGCTAATACTCTCTTTTCTTAATAAATATTATTTGCTTCATGATATGATTGTGTTATCATCATTGTTTTCACTGTGTGTGCTAGCTTTTCTTGGACTAGCACGGTTGTACACAGAGGGTTCAGATTTGGAAATCCGATCCCGACATGGTACTGCTTGACGTACCCTACAACTTCTGCGCTGTGCTGCAAGACTGTCAAATGCGCTTTGCAATACATAACAAACCGTGGCCTCATTAGTTTCAACCCAATGGTTCCTTTGCTAGCAAGTCTGCCCTCATGTCTAGATATAGTAACACCGATTGTCTGTCTTTTTCTGAGATAGTCCACACAGAACTCAATAACCTCTTCAGTCCATTAACCTTCAACAATACTACCCTCAGGCTTCGATCGATTCCTCACGTATGACTTTAATATACCCATATACCTCTCGAAAGGATACATGTAACGTAGGAATACAAGTCCACATATCTTAATCTCTCTAATAAGGTGTCCTACAAGGTGGACCATCACATCGAAGAAGGACAGGGGAAAAATGCATCTCAAGGTGACATAGAGTCTACACCACCTCACTCTGTAAGTTGTCCAACACATTAGTGTTGATAAGCTTGCAAGAGATCACATTGAAGAAATAACATAGCTTCATGATTGCGAATATGACATGCTCTAGCAGAATATTTCTAATTGCAACAGGAAGTATTTGGGTCATCAAGACATGGCAGTCGTGGGTCTTCATCCCAACCAACTTCAAATCATCCATAGACACGAACTTCTTAACATTTGCGGAGTAGCCTGATGGAACTTTAATACCTTGGAGACACTTGCAGAGGTATTCTTTCTCCTTCTTGGACAGGGTGTAGCATGCAGCGGGGATGTATGGACCTTTCCCATCCTCCTCTATCACTGTAAGCTTGGGCCTAATTCCCATGTAAACCATGTCGCGACGAGCATTCACACCATCCTTTGTCTTCCCAGGTATGTTCAGCAGGATGCCAACCAAATTGTCACAGACATTCTTCTCAATATGCATGACATCAATATAGTGTCGTATATCTATCTCCTTCTAGTATGGTAGTTCCCAAAATATCAACCTCTTCTTCCACATGCCTTTGGGACGAACAAATTTATGGCTCTTTCCATATTGGATATCGATATCCTCCACACGTGAATATACTTGCCTTCTAGTCATAGGCTGCGGTGCCGAACGAACTTTCCTCTTCCCATCAAATTTATCACCCATCTTACGGTATCGATGATTGCGAGAGAAACCTACGGTGACCCATATACATAGTTTTCTTTGAATTCGCTAGCCAACAGCTGTCAGTGTCCTCTTCACAAGTAGGACAGGCTTTGGCTCCTTTCGTACTGTAGCCCACCAAATTACCAAGGGCTGAAAAATCATTTATAGTGCAAAATACCATAGCCCATAGGGTGAAGTGCTCTCTTCTGTACGCATCCCACATGACGACCCCCTCGTTCCACAGTTTTACCAAATGCTAGATCAGTGGAGCAAGGTACACATCAATATCATTTCCTGGCTGTTTGGGTCCCGTGATTAGCAACGACATCTTGATATAATTCCGCTTCATGCACAGCCAAGGAGGTAGATTGTAGATACACAACAAAACTGGCAAAGTGTTGTAATGACTACTCATGTTACCAAACGGATTCTTTTCATCCGTACTCAAGCCAAATCTTATATTCCTCATTTCGGCACCGAACTTCTCATGTTTCCAATCGATGTTTCTCCATTGAGCTGAATCAGTAGGATGTCTCAACTTGCCATCTTCCTTTCAAGGCTCATAATGCCAACGCAACAATTTTGCCTTTCTAGGATTTGCAAACAACTACTCCAAATGGGGAATGATGGGCAAGTACCACAATACCTTGGCCGGTGCACCTTTAGTGACCTCTTCACTGTCACCACCCTAGTTCTTACGTTCTTGTCAGTATGCTTCTCCTTTTGTTTGTACCGGGGCACACCACAAACTAGACAAACGTGCAGCTCCTGATGTGCGTTACGGTACAATATGCAAATCATTCGGACATGCATGTATCCTTTCTATTTCCATTCTCATGAGACATAGTAGCTTCTTCGCTTTATAAATGTTTGTTGGCAACTCATTTTCCTCTAGAAGCAGATCCGATAGAAGAACTAGAAGTGCATTGAAACTTGTATCTGTCCAACGGTGTTTTGCCTTCAGTTCGAATAATGCAAGGACCGAACCTAACTTGGTGTATTCCGCTTTGCAACCCGAGAACAGTGGTTTGGCATCGTCTTTCATTAAGCTTTTAAACTTTTCAAACTCTCCTTCTGTGTAATTTCCCTCCACATCCCGTAACATTTGCTCCAAATTGGCCTCCTCAAACATATCACGCTGCAACTCATCATCGGGTTCCACCATGTCTTCGTTGCATACCGAAATGGTACTACTAGTCTCCCCATGATGGATCCAACACATGTAATTCTTCACGAAGCCACGTTGAATCAGGTGGTCCTCAATTTGAGTTGAGTTGTTAAATCTCCTAAGATTGGTGCAATCAATGCAAGGACAATAAATGAAGTTTACACCCCTCTTCACTATCTTTTTCTGCAATTTTTTTGAACTCCTAAACACCCCTCTAAAATTCATCACTCACACGGTTTTTCTGATAAATCCATTCGTCACAGTCTATCTACAATTACACTTCGCACAATAAATCTAGGAAATACTGGAGCGACAGCTAGCTAGCTATTTCAAATATTAAGACATCATTTCAATTAATATTACTGTTGCAAAATAACGGATGTGTTTCAAGATATATAAATGTACTCCCGAACAATAGGTAGCTTCTTCCCTAGTTAAGAGCTTCCAATTTCCCTAGTTAGGAGACATACATTGCAAATTTAAATAGTGATATTGAATAAACTAATTATATAGTGCAGTAGCTTGCAAATCTTTTTGACTTCAATGAAACAAAACAAGGGTACCATCGATAACTCCTAATCTCTAAATAGGTTAGGTCCTAATCTCATTCGAGGATATGTGCTTTGGACAAGTTCCTGATCAATTGTTGTACAACTCCAGAGAAAATTTCGGCAGCATCTCCCCGCTATTCTCCAAATACACGTCTCGACAACAGGTCAAGAGGGGTGAGTACCCGGAGAACACTATAGGGAGATGCTACCGAAATCTACTCTGGAGTTATACAACAGCTAATCGGGAACTTGTCCAAACCATATATCCTCAAACTGTCCAAAGAATGTGGACAATTTGAGACTGCTTCCTTATAAATATGCCATTTCGATCAGCATATTTATAAACAAGCACCCTCAAATGGGAGAGGTAGGTTCCACAGCCTAAACTCTTACATTCATCATGTGACAGCAACAATATAATTCCAGATTAACATGAGAGCACTACAAATTAAGATAATTAAATATACATGTGTGCTTGTCAAATAAAGGGTGTGAAATATGACATATAGGATATATACACAATACCAGTGCAACCTAAACTTTCTTCACGACATATCCAAATTATGTAGTGCAAAATTGAAGGGGTTTGAAGAAAAGCTCATATTTTGAAGAAAACTACAAATTCTGCAAAATAAGGGGAAATCTCCTTCAGCTAGGCTTCAAATTTACCCTCTTAACACCCACCCTTGAGGATTTCAATTTTTTCTCACCCAAATATTGCTTCCAACTACAGAATATGAGCTATTTTCTCAGGTGGCGGCAAAGAAATCTCCTTTGAAAAATAGAGGAGAGTTCAGCACGAGTGGTATAAATAACCTAGCGAGGCACATCAGAATCAGTTCTTAATTAAGGCCCTGTTTGGGAGAGCTCCAGATCCCAGCTCCAGCTCAGAGCTGAAACTTATAGGCTAAAATAAAGTGAATTAAGTTTATATTTTTAGTCTAAAATGTAAACAAGATGATCTAACTAAACACTCTCAATGTACCCACAGCTTCAGCTCCACAAATTTTTGGAGCTAGAAATACCCTGCTCCACCAACTCCACAGATTTTGGTGGAGCTGGAGCTGTCCCAAACACCCCCTAAGAAGCGATAGTGATGTTCATTCTCATCACTATTGGTTTCTAAATAAAAAGCGATAGTGATGTGATCATGCACATTATAATCGGTTCTTACGGGAGAAGTGATAGTGATGTGCATGAACATCACTACCGCTTCTTTATTAAGAACCGATTATGATGTGACCGTTCACATCACAATTGGTTCTTGTATAAAAAGTGATAATGATGATCACACACATCACAATCGTTTCTTACAAAAGAACCGATTGTGATGTAGCACATCACAATCGGTTCTTTTATAAGAAGCGATAGTGTTGTCTATGATCATCACTATCGCTTCTCACATAAGAACCGATTGTGATGTTCTTCTTGCTACACCACAATCATCTCTAGCCTTACAACCGATAGTGATTATTTTTACTACCCATCCTAAGTCATCTGTCACAATCGTTTTTCCTAAAAATTTAAGAATCGACCTAGATGAAGTGATAGTGATGTACCATTCTGTAGTAGTGTGTGTAATAGGAAGGCCTATAATGGATGTCTAAGAGGAGTCCATGTCCGTGTCCACCTCTTGGCCACACCCCCCTTAGATGCCTATTTATGTTAATTGACCTCCCTCATGAGACTTAGGTTTTGTTAGACTAGTTTTTCACATGAAACTTCTTTGTTCTTTGTTTGAGTTGGCTAGACCAACTGTAAAGACCGCTCTTAGAACTCCAACAATTGTCCTTAATCTATATTCGCAATTTCATTTTGCTTTTGCCTTTGTTCTTACTTGTTTTTTCGGTTGCTTACAGGAATTGATCTTCGTGATTAGGTCAATCAGGCTTTGGCATGGTTGATAATAACTCAGAGCTTGGTTCAGCGATTTCTTGGCATCGGTTGTGTTTCAATCGATAGCCTGGATCGTAAGGATCATCGCCAAAAATCAAGAGTGATCCATCTCACCGAAAGGTCGGGTCTCCATTAGCCTCACCAAAACCACCTGTAATAACTTGAGTAGTTGACAATTGGGAATCACACCGGTTGCTACAAGAACTTTATATGCTCTTCCGCTCCCCCATTGCCTCTTCATCTTCTTCTCAAACGTCGTATCCATTTCCGTTTGGGAATCGTTTAGGAGGATTCTGGAAGACATCGTAGGCAATCCAAGCTTCTTCGTTGTTTTTGCATCATCTCATTGCACCAATTCATTGCTCCTTTTCTTTGCTTTGTATTTCAGTCATTTGTAGTTCTTTTATGATTCGTTGATGTGCCTCACCATTTGTGTAATGGTGGGATTCATAGTTTTTTGCACCTACTACATCTTAGTGGAAGCTTTGCTTATTTGGTCATAAGATCCATATATACATTTGGTCACAATATCTATACACATTGTAAACTTTATTATTTTTTATTACATTGTAACTAGGTTATCATATTCTACTAGTATTTGTAACTATTATGTCATGTTGGAGTGCATCATAACCGAAATGAATTTTTTATGACTTTCTAAATCTTTTATGTATATAGGTTCAATTATCCCATTTTTTAAGTTCATTCATGTAGCTATGGATCAAACCTTGTTAATACTAACTATTTTTGAAATAAATTTAGTAGATGGCAGGATCATCATCCAATGATGTAGTTACAATGTCGAGTTGCACAGCCAAAATGCTAGATATCTAGTATGGTATGATGGATAATGTGCTCTTACTGACTATGGATGGTGGAGACTTTGATAAGGTATTCTTGGCCTTACATGTTATGCAAGCAAAGAACCATGAAGGGCCATTCAACATTTCTATTATCCATTATGATGGCCAGATTTTTGTCTTCTTGAAGGATCTTTCTCTTGTGAAGAATCTAGATGGTTGTAATGATAGATTTGTATGTGAAGATGTGATATTCAAACGTATCTATCAACTCATATTTCTTGAAGAGTCTAAAGACCTTGCCCACTCTAGTGCTATTAAGCCACAACCATCTGTTGCTATTTTTTAGAAGAGGCAGGATGTGTGAGTACTTTTGGTGGGTGATAGTTGGATTACTTTTGTTAACTATGAAATGTGTTGTACTATCTATTGTTAATTGAAACAAACTGTTAATTTTCACATGCATTTTGTTAATTGCCTCTTGCTAATTCACACGTGTTTTGTTAACTATCTATTGTTAACTATACACCACTACAGCACATCACATCATTGCCGGTTCCAAACTGGCATCACTGCCGGATATTGGAACTAACAGTGTGTAATCGGCAGTGATAGTCAAACTATCACTGTCGGTTCTAGAACCGGCAGTGATAGTCTGTATCACTACTAGTTCTAATTAGAACCGGCAATGATAGTATAAATCCAAAAATCACTCGACAAAATTTAAAAATAAATTTATTTGCACCTGGACTAATCTGTATTTACTACTATGCACGGTCGCACGTCGCAAGTTACAAGTCACGTGATTTTCGGACGAAATACGAGTGCGTGTGGTTGCTAGGATTCGAACCTCTAACCTACAGCTTCGCATAAACACCCCTTACCATCTCACCTAACACACACTTCTCAACTACTATTAGATATATATTCCTTTTATCCCTTCGTATCCAAAAGTTTCAACGATTATTTGGACATCTAAATGACTTTAAATAAAAAAAGTTGTCAACTACAAAGTTGTAGATCTCATCGATAGCTACAATTTTCATATAAATTTTGTCTCCATCCGACTCCGCATGCAAAAGTTATGGTTTTTTCAAAAAATATTATCGCTGTCGGATTGATTCCAAACCGACAGTATACTATTATCACTGCCGATTCTTGTTGAGAATCGGCAGTGATAATAGTCTCACCGACGGTTCAGATTCCGAATAGACGTGATAATATTTAAAAAATCATAACTTTTACATACGAAGTCGGATGGAGATAAAATTTTTATTTGAAGTCATTTAGATGTCCAAATAACCGTTGACAACTTTTATCCCTTCATATCCGAAAGTTTCAACGATTATTTGGGTGACTAAATGACTTCAAATAAAAAAGTTGTCAACTACAAAGTTGTAGATCTTATCGAGAGCTACAAGTTTCATATAAATGTTGTCGACATCCGACTCTGTATGCAAAAGTTATGAGTTTTTCAAAAAATATTATCACTGTCGGTTCGATTCCAAACCGGCAGTGATACTGATAGTCTCACTGATGGTTCGGATTCCGAACAGACACTAATAATATTTTAAAAAATCATAACTTTTACATACGGAGTCGAATGGAGACAAAATATATATAAAAATTGTATCTCTTGATGAGATCTACAACTTTGTAGTTGACAATTTTTTTATTTGAAGTCATTTAGACGTCCAAATAATCATTGACAACTTTTATCCGTTCATATCCGAGAGTTTCAACAATTATTTGGATGTCTAAATGACTTCAAATAAAAAAGTTGTCAACCACAAAGTTGTAGATCTCATCAAGAGCTGCAATTTTTATATAAATTTTGTCTCCATCTGACTCCGTATGCAAAAGTTATGATTTTTTCAAAAAATATTTTCACTGCCAATTCGATTTCGAACCGCCAGTGATACTTCCTCCATTATCATTGCCGGCTATTGTTGAGAACTGGCAGTGGTAATAACTTATCACTGCCGGTTCTTCTTAAGAACCGACAATAATAGTATCATTGCTGATTTAGTGTAACATCCCGAAATTTGCTTTAACTGTATTTACGTTATTTCAATTATTTAGGAATATCTGAAATTTATTTGGAATTAATTCGAATTTAAGCTTTATCGAATTAATCGATAAAATAAAGATCATTCGCTTTCACATGCACGCTAAAATTTAAAATTTAGTTTAAAATAAAAACAATTGGAAAATAAGAATGTTCCTTTTAAATGTTTTCAAAAACTTGATTATAAATTAAGTTTGTCGATTATATTAAAACCGCATAAGTGTCTCGATCCACTAAAAGAATTTTTGCAGAAAATCTATATATCGAAAAATCGTGAAACCAACTTCGTTAAGTTCCAAATATTCCATATTATTTTAGAAGATTTTTCCAGGATTTTTAGAGCTCTTTTGCTATTTTATCCTAAACGATCTTGCTCTAATACTATTCAAAATACGAGATTTGATCGGACGAGGACGCAAAAATGGAAGGAGTTTATTATGGCGCCATTTCCGTTTTCCATTCCCAGCCATCATGCAGCCGTTTCTCCACCTTCTTGATTCATCACAACTTGATTTCAGCCATTTCCTTCTTTCTTGCCCACAAGAATTAGTGCTGTGATCGTTCCACATGCAAAACGCACGAACATTTGTGTTCCAGCCATTCCTTATTTACTTGCATGCATGAGGTTCAGCCGTTCCTCATATTCTATCTAGCCAATTCCTTTCTTCACGACGTCATGCAAGCCCGTTTTAAGCTATTAGTCGTTTCCTATTGCCTGCACTAACCCGTGTAATGCATGAGTAAAGAGTTTCCAGCCGATTCCTCTCTACGCGTATCAAGCTTCCTTCATTCCAGCCGTTTCAATTTACTAGCCATTTCCTTTACCAGCGTGTCGTTTCCTTTCCACCGAACGCATGCATGCACGTTTTCACTACTAGCAACGTACGCATCAACACTTCATCCTTTCCAGCCATTTCCATTTCTACTCTTTCCAACACATTCTCATTTCTCTAGCAACACAGTCATCTCCATCTTCTACACTTGCGTAATCAGCAGCGCCGGCGACTCTCCGCCACGCTTCTTTCCGCGCCGTCGACCATGCCATGCTGTCACCGATCGTATTCGCCGTTCGACCGATCGACCACGCCGCCGTCTGTCGACGCCGCCGCTGGACATTTCTTCTCGTCGCCGCCGCTGCTACCGCCGATCGGTATTTCTTCTTTTCTTTTACGCTGCGCCGCCGTTTTCTTTTCATTGCTAGCCGTATTGGATAATCTTGACTGGAGGTTTGAGTCGAGTCTATGTATCTCACGGCTTGATTAGTTAAGTTAGATTAGATACTAATAAGAGTCCAGAGCTAACTATTGTCAGGATCTGACTTGGATACATTGGTTTCCTGAATATATTACTATTCCTTGTTCGGCATGGTTATTGTCTGAAATTGCTAATCAAATTTGTATTGCTAATCCTAGCTAAGGCAGTCCGGCTGCATGCTGGCCTAATGCAGTCTAACTCTTTCTTTTTCCGCGTGATAAGGAGCGGAGTAGACGGCAGTTCCTTCCGGTTTTCACAGAATCTTGTTTACCTTTGTGTTTTTGCCGTTCTCATCTTTGCCGATCGCTGCGGATGCCGCCGCCGCTGCCATCGACCGCCGACCACCTGCTTGCTTGCCTGGCCGAATGCACTCGCTGGATATATATGGTCGCTGCTGCTTACATCTTTATTTTTCATGTCCGAAGCCAGAACGGAAGAAAATCAAAGAAACAGAAGAATACGGATATATGGAATGAACAGTGCCATGCATTGGATAGCTAGTTAAAACTTGAACGTGAATTCGTTATCAAATTGTAGATTTTGTCTTTTTCACTACAAATTCGTTCTAAGTCCGATTAGTATGCACAAATTTTTTAATTAGTAAATATTAATACCTAGCCACAGTAATTTTTATGAAATTTTATAAATAAATTTATACTGTTAAAATATTCAAGAAATGTCCAAACTTATGAATTTTGTAGCTCTTAAACTATATGTTCAAAAATGCCGAAATAAATTTTATAAATCTTAGAAAATGCTAAACTAATTATCTGGAAGTTTTCATAAAGTTATGAATTAGTTTGATTTATCGTATTTTTTTTCGAATGTGTGTTTGTATGGTGTTTTGTGTGCTTACTGGTTCTTTATCTGTTACGCGTAGACGTTAAGCTGTGTGAGAACACGAAACTCGAGGACCAAGCTCCCGACCAAGACCCGCTGCTTTTCGAAGGCAAGTTATGATTTGACCATATTGCTCCTAAATTTTGAATATGTATTTTGTTTCAAACTATGCATGCTAATTCAACTAAAAATGGATTTAAAATAATTTGGGTGAATTAGCTAATCAACCTATTTGTTATTGTCACCTTCTTGTTAATATTTGTATGCCATGATTCCTTTGATAACCTAAGTTTGGTGATATTAGTTGGTTGATAATATTGTGCCAACACGGGAGGCTAGACCGTGAATAGTTGCTTAGCTTTGCATATATCGTGAATAATCTTTTAAAATACAAAGATCAATATTGATTAATGGAACATGCAATGTATTTTGAAATGGTGTGATGTGTTGTCATACGATGAAGTTGATATATGGAGGCTGTGTGGTTCCATATGGATGTTGAGTTGTTGTTGGCATGTGTTGCACAATAATCAACTTGGGATGGAAAATAATTTAGATCGGAGCAAGTGGTTGGAGCAAGTGTGGATCTGTGGGCCCGAGGGGCGAGGGTTTGTGCAAGTCTTGCTCGATCAACTCTAAGGACTTAACCTTGCGAGCCTTTGATCTCGAGTCATTCATACAACCACAAGTTCCTAGATGGGACGGACCTAGCCGAGTAAATTGTGAAATCTATTCCTCGACTGCTGTGGTGGAGTGAGGCCCAAGTGTTCGGTGGTAAAACTCATAGGCGCAAGAGGGGGCCCTCGATGTGGTAACCAGTCCCACCAGGTTGAAACCTTAGCGGGCAAGATGGTTTAGACGGACCTTTGGAAAGGCTTTGTTACAGTCGCTCGCCTTTGTGGTGTTTGACTGTATCTTGTGGGTAAAGTGTATAACCTCTGCAGAGTGTACAAACTATTTGAATAGCCGTGTTCACGGTATTGAACATTGCTCGGGGATTACAGTCAAGGGGTAGAGTTTTGAAAATAAAATGGGGTGGAAGGCCGTGAGCCAGGGTCAATGGTGAAATCTGATTAAGGATTGTGCGTCCAAAATTTTGTGGAAAACAGTTTGAGAAAGTTGTTATAATTATATGGTTTTGACGCTTTCTATCTAGATAAATAATAATTCAAAAATGTTGATGCAAATGCAAAATAGTCAGCTGAGCCATTCCTTTGTACCAAGCCATGCATGTAGTAAATAGATCTGCATTTTGTGCATAACTTGTTAAGTACGGTGTGTACTCACCCTTGCGGACAAACTTACCAGAAGAAGAGACTACGCCAGCATACGGAGAGGAGTATGTCGAAGAGCCGGAAAACTAGGGGCAAGCCTTCGCTCGAGCGATGTGGAGAAGATGGACATCACGACTTTTTATATTCCGCTCTGAACTTTGTTATTTGATTATTGTAAGCCTCATGTGGCATAATTATTGTAAGGATGACCATAAGGTCGTATACTCTGCTTATATAAATGTTTGAAGTACTTTATTTAATATTCCGCATGTATGATGTGATATTATACCTGCTTAGTCTCAGGTGCACTAGCGCGATCCTCGGACTAGTGCAGATACACAGAGTGTCCGGAATTGCAAATTCGGGCACGACGAGGTGGTATCGAGCATACCGACCGTAGGACTTGACCCTAGATAGATTGGCCGTTCTTTAGAACTTCAAAACTATTTTCTAAAGAAAATTTTAACTTGAAAAAAAAATGATAAGTTGTTGTCTTGTCTCATTCTTCTATTCTTTTCTCCTTGCTGAAAATTTCTATCTTTCCCCGTTGTTTTAAATGAAGATCTTATCTGAGTTGTTCTAAATAGTTATCATTGCTTCACACTTAAGAAGGAACTGGGTGTCGCCGCCAACCCCAAGATCGTGAAGATGTGAATCGCTTAACTCAAGAAAAGTGGATCGATGGAGTGTTCCGTGGCTAGAAGAACTATGCTTTCAGAGCGCTTGAGACTCACGTGTGAGAGTCGCGTCTGCCTAAGATAGAAGTGTTACCCGCTTAGACGGTAGTTTTTTTTGCGTGTCAGGTTAATTTGGTTTTCCTTGTTTGCCGAGTGTGCAAAGATGCGCTTGCGAGCTTTTAGGCTTGGATAAGCAACCATACCAAGTTAGTAATTGTTTGCTTAAGTTTTGGGTTAAACTTTATGCTACACTAGTTTTCTTGTGCACCGGGTCTCCTCTGTTCTTTCTTTTCCCTAAATCCTTTTGTTCTTCAGCTTGGTGAACACACGGCTAACAGTGGAGCCGGAGCAAGAACTCACAAAGAAGGGGCAGAATAACGACGCACCAAATCCTCAAGTCGCACCACCAGCTTGACATGGGCAATCTGGGAGCTTTCTTGATCGCCTGCACTCCAACTCATGCACTATGATGCAACAAATGCAACAGATGCAGAATCAGCAAAGAATAATATCAACAACTGTGCTATGCATCATGGGCATCACTCAGACTCGTCCGATTTTATGAGAACTCCGACCTCCAACATTCTCGTGAATGTTAACTCAATAGAGGCCGATGATTGGCTACGGACCATAGAAAGGAAGTTGCACATATCCCAAAGTGCACCCAATGAGAAGGTCCTCAGACGCCTCCCATCAACTTGAAGGACTGCAGCATGGAATGGTGGGAAAACTATTGTGCCTCCCACGAGAATCCCTGAGAGATCACCGGGAAGAGTTTATCGCATTTTCCGCCAGACTATGTACCTAAGGACTGATGGAACTTAAAAAGGAAGAGTTCCGATCTTCAAACAAGGAGGCCAATCAAGGGCCGATTATTTGAACAAATTCACTGGGCTGGCTCGTTATGCGCCAGAGGATGTGGCAACGAACAAAGCAAGACAACCTTGGTTCATGAAGGACTTAACTCCTCGACTTCAAAGTGGGATGATCACCCACAATTTTCTGTGACTTTCAAGAGTTGGTAAATAAGGCGCCGATCCTAGAGGACAAGCATAAAGAGATTGGATGACAATCGCAAGCGTCGCTTGGCACAGCAAGGAGGACGCCAGGGTCAGCAGAGACCGAGGGTGGTACCTCAACAGTTTACTAGGTTTCAGCCAGGGAGCAGTGCGAGAGCACCAATGCTCGCTGACAATGACTCCACCGTCGTAACCCACAAACACCTGCAAGAACCATCAGCCCAGTTGCAGGAAATCCAACAATGGCCGGAAGACGTTGCTACAACTGCAACGAGATGGGGCATTTTGTCAATACTTGTCCCAAGAAGGGCGGAGTCACACCTGTCCGTTTCAATTTGGGAAATACTCCCGCAAGAACACCTGTTCAAGGAGGAAGTCGAGGACCTACTCAAGCAGGAGCTGCACCACAATCAGTTGTACGGGGAAGAGTCAACCATGTCACCGCGGACGAAGTTCATAACGCGGCAGATGTAGTACTGGGTAAGTTTCTAGTTAACTCAGTACCAGCTACCATTTTGTTTGATTCTGGAGCTTCACATTCATTTGTTTCATGGGTTTTTGTTATGGAAAATGATTTGGATATGGTCAACCTTAAGAATACCCTTATAGTTCAAACCCCTGGATCAAAACTCCGAACTAAAGTAGGGTGTTCCGGGGTAAAACTATTAATAAATGGAATAGAGTTCCTAGCGAACCTGATCATATTGGAAACCCAAACCTTAGATGTTATTTTGGGAATGGACTGGTTATCCAAGCATAAGGCAGTGTTGGATTGTGGACGAAGGGTAGTAATAGTCGAGAGCCCAAGTGGCAAGAAGGTGGAAATCCAAGCAGTTGCTGTTCAGGATAGTCAATTAATGGTTAACAGCGTGAAAGCTGTGGAAATGAAAGATGTTTTGGTAGTTAAGGAATACCCTGATGTTTTTCCTGAAGATCTGCCCGGAATGCCGCCAGACAGAGACATAGAGTTTGTAATCGAGCTTGTGCCTGGAACAGCTCCAATAGCTAAGAGACCCTATAGGATGTCTACCGAGGAGTTGGTGGAGATGAAGAAACAAATTGAAGAATTAATGGAAAAAGGATTTATAAGACCAAGTTCGTCACCGTGGGGAGCACCAGTGCTATTCGTTAAGAAAAAGGACGGAAGTTTCAGAATGTGTATAGACTATCGTGCACTCAATGAAGTGACGATAAAGAACAAGTATCCATTGCCAAGGATAGATGATCTCTTTGATCAGTTAAGAGGAGCAGGAGTATTCTCTAAGATAGATCTTCGATCCGGATATCACCAGCTTAAAATTCGGACTGAGGACATACCAAAGACAGCCTTCTCGTCTAGGTATGGTCATTATGAATTTATGGTCATGTCTTTTGGATTAACCAACGCCCCAGCCTATTTCATGAACATGATGAACAAAGTGTTCATGGAATATTTGGATAAGTTCGTCGTCGTGTTTATCGACGATATTCTTGTTTATTCCAAGTCAGAGGAAGAGCATGCTGGACATTTAAGAATGGTTTTGGAAAAGCTGAGAGAAAACCAGTTATATGCGAAGTTTAGTAAATGTGACTTTTGGAAAAAGAAGGTCGAGTTTTTGGGTCATATAATGACAGCCGAAGGAGTAGCTGTCGATCCTAAGAAAGTAGAGGCAGTATTGCATTGGGAGCAACCAAAGTCGGTTACTCAGATCAGAAGTTTTCTTGGTATGGCGGGATACTATCGCCGATTCATTGAAGGATTTTCTTCAATTGCGAGACCTCTTACGCAATTGCTTAAGAAGGAGAAAAGTTCGCTTGGTCGCCCGAAAGTGCGAAAAAGAGTTTCAAGAGTCAAGAAGCGTTTGACTTCAAAGACTGCTTTGGTGTTGCCAAACACTAAAGACAATTTTGATATATACCGTGATGCTTCACGCAGTGATTAGGATGTGTTCGATGCGAATGGTAAAGTAGTAGCTATGCATCAAGGCGCTTGAGGCCACATGAACAGAATTACCCGACTCATGATTTAGAGCTAGTCAGAGTGCACGCCTAAAATATGGCGCCACTATCTTATGGGAAATCGATGTGAGATATACACCACCACAAAAGTCTCAAGTATATATTCACCCAATGGATCTCAACATGAGACAACGAAGGTGGTTAGAGTTAATCAAGGATTACAATATTGGAATTCACTACCATCTAGGAAAAGCAAATGTGGTGGCAGATGCTCTGAGTCGGAAAAGCTATAGCCTAAATTCAATATCAGCAGAAGATCAACCGGATTTATGCAAGGAACTTCAGAAGCTAAGACTAGAAGTTGTTCCGGAAGGATTTCTAGCTACCCTGGAGGTTAAGCCGACCCTTGAAGAGCAAATCAGGGAAGGTCAAAAAGATGATGAAAAGATTAATAGAATCAAATCCAAGATGGATGAGGATCTAGCCAAGGACTTCAGAGTAGATGAGCAGGGTACCTTGTGGATAAAGAACAGAATCTGCGTACTCCATAAACCGGAGTTGAAGCAGTTGATATTGGAAGAAGCACATGATTCCAAATATTCAATTCACCCCGGTAGTGCAAAAATGTACCAAGATCTCAAGGAAAGATTTTGGTGGCCGAACATGAAGAAAGAGGTAGCCGAGCATGTAGCACTATGTGACGTATGTCAAAGAGTCAAAGCAATGCATCGAGACCACCGGATCAAGGTAAACCCCTAAAGATACCAGAATGGAAATGGGAGGAAATCGGGATGGATTTCATCACCGGCTTTCCAAGGACTCAGAGTGGATATGACTCCATATGGGTCATAGTGGATCGCTTAACAAAGGTTGCGCATTTCATACCAGTAAAGACAACCTACTCAGGAGATAAGTTAGCCGAGCTATATATGACAAGAATTGTTTGCTTTCACGGTGTGCCTAAAAAGATAGTATCGGACAGAGGTACTCAATTTACCTCAAGGTTTTGGGATAAGCTGCATACAGCTATGGGTACCCGTCTGAATTTTAGTACGGCATACCATCCGCAGACAGATGGTCAGACTGAAAGGGTAAACCAGATTCTTGAAGATATGCTAAGAGCCTGTGCTTTATCGTACACCACATCGTGGGATAAATGTTTGCCGTACGCAGAGTTTAGCTACAATAATAGCTATCAAGCCAGCTTGAAAATGTCGCCTTTTGAAGCTTTATATGGTCGTTCATGTCGAACCCCTTTGAATTGGAATGAAATAGGAGAACGTCATGTCTTCGGACCAGATGTACTTTTAGATGTAGAAGAGAAGATCGCATTAATTCGAGAAAGATTGAAGACTGCACAATCCAGGCAGTAAGAGTTATGCGATAACCAAGGCCGTGATTTAAGTTTTGAGCCCGAGGATTATGTATATCTCAAGGTCACGCCACTAAAGGGAGTTAAAAGGTTTCATGCTAAAGGAAAACTTGCTCCGAGATATGTGGGACCATTCAAGATATTGAGCCGCAAAGGAGAAGTTGCGTATCAGCTAGAACTGCCGCAGTCTTTGACCGGGGTACACGATGTATTCCATGTGTCGCAACTGAAGAAATGTCTACGAGTACCGGAGGAGCAGGCGCCTATAGAAGCAATTGAATTGCAAGAGGATTTGACTTACAAAGAGCGCCCAAAGGAAGATTTTGGATATTATGGATCGAAGACCGTAAACAAGTCAACTCGCTTTTGCAGAGTTCAAGGAGCAACCACTCGAAAAGTGAAGCAACTTGGGAGCGCCAAGAAGATTTGAAGAAAGAATTTCTGAGTTATTTTCTAGTTAAATTTCAATCTCGGGTCGAGATTCCGTTAAGGGGAGGTTTGTAACATCCCGAAATTTGCTTTTAATCAGATTTACGTTATTTCAATTATTTAGGAATATCTGAAATTTATTTGGAATTAATTCAATTTAAGCTTTATCGAATTAATCGATAAAATAAAGATCATTCGTTTCATATAATGCTAAAATTTAAAATTTAGTTTAAAATAAAAACAATTGGAAAATAAGAATGTTCCTTTTAAATGTTTTCAAAAAACTTGATTATAAATTAAGTTTGTCAATTATATTAAAAACCGTACAAGTGTCTGATCCACTAAAAGAATTTTTTGCAGAAAATCTATATATCGAAAAATCGTGAAACCAACTTCGTTAAGTTCCAAATATTCCATATTATTTTAGAAGATTTTTCCAGGATTTTTAGAGCTCTTTTGCTATTTTATCCTAAATGCATCTTGCTCTAATACTATTCAAAATACGAGATTTGATCGGACGAGGACGTGCAGAAATGGAAGGAGTTTATTATGGCGTCATTTCCGTTTTCCATTCCCAGCCATCATGCAGCCGTTTCTCCACCTTCTTGATTCATCACAACTTGATTTCAGCCATTTCCTTCTTTCTTGCCCACAAGAATTAGTGCTGTGATCGTTCCACATGCAAAACGCACGAACATTTGTGTTCCAGCCATTCCTTATTTACTTGCATGCATGAGGTTCAGCCGTTCCTCATATTCTATCTAGCCAATTCCTTTCTTCACGACGTCATGCAAGCCCGTTTTAAGCTATTAGTCGTTTCCTATTGCCTGCACTAACCCGTGTAATGCATGAGTAAAGAGTTTCCAGCCGATTCTCTCTCTACGCGTATCAAGCTTCCTTCATTCCAGCCGTTTCAATTTACTAGCCATTTCCTTTACCAGCGTGTCGTTTCCTTTCCACCGAACGCATGCATGCACGTTTTCACTACTAGCAACGTACGCATCAACACTTCATCCTTTCCAGCCATTTCCATTTCTCTACTCTTTCCAACACATTCTCATTTCTCTAGCAACACAGTCATCTCCATCTTCTACACTTGCGTAAATCAGCAGCGCCGCGCACTCTCCGCCACGCTTTTTCCGCGCTTGTCGACCTGCTGCTTGTCGCCGATCGATTCGCGTTCGACCGATCGACCGCCGCTGCCGCCGACGCTGTCGCCTGGACATTTCTTCCTGCGCGCCATTGCCGCTGCTACCGCCGATCGGTATTTCTTCTTTTCTTTTACGCCGCGTCGCCGCCGTTTTCTTTCATTGCTAGCCGTATTGATAATCTTGACTGGAGGTTTGAGTCGAGTCTATGTATCTCACGGCTTGATTAGTTAAGTTAGATTAGATACTAATAAGAGTCCAGAGCTAACTATTGTCAGGATCTGACTTGGATACATTGGTTTCCTGAATATATTACTATTCCTTGTTCGGCATGGTTATTGTCTGAAATTGCTAATCAAATTTGTATTGCTAATCCTAGCTAAGGCAGTCCGGCTGCATGCTGGCCTAATGCAGTCTAACTCTTTCTTTTTCCGCGTGATAAGGAGCGGAGTAGACGGCAGTTCCTTCCGGTTTTCACAGAATCTTGTTTACCTTTGTGTTTTTGCCGTTCTCATCTTTGCCGATCGCTGCGGATGCCGCCGCCGCTGCCATCGACCGCCGACCACCTGCTTGCTTGCCTGGCCGAATGCACTCGCTGGATATATATGGTCGCTGCTGCTTACATCTTTATTTTTCATGTCCGAAGCCAGAACGGAAGAAAATCAAAGAAACAGAAGAATACGGATATATGGAATGAACAGTGCCATGCATTGGATAGCTAGTTAAAACTTGAACGTGAATTCGTTACCAAATTGTAGATTTTGTCTTTTTCACTACAAATTCGTTCTAAGTCCGATTAGTATGCGACAAATTTTTTTAATTAGTAAATATTAATACCTAGCCACAGTAATTTTTATGAAATTTTATAAATAAATTTATACTGTTAAAATATTCAAGAAATGTCCAAACTTATGAATTTTGTAGCTCTTAAACTATATGTTCAAAAATGCCGAAATAAATTTTATAAATCTTAGAAAATGCTAAACTAATTATCTGGAAGTTTTCATAAAGTTATGAATTAGTTTGATTTATCGTATTTTTTTTCGAATGTGTGTTTGTATGGTGTTTTGTGTGCTTACTGGTTCTTTATCTGTTACGCGTAGACGTTAAGCTGTGTGAGAACACGGAACTCGAGGACCAAGCTCCCGACCAAGACCCGCTGCTTTTCGAAGGCAAGTTATGCTTTGACCATATTGCTCCTAAATTTTGAAAATGTATTTTGTTTCAAACTATGCATGCTAATTCAACTAAAAATGGATTTAAAATAATTTGGGTGAATTAGCTAATCAACCTATTTGTTATTGTCACCTTCTTGTTAATATTTGTATGCCATGATTCCTTTGATAACCTAAGTTTGGTGATATTAGTTGGTTGATAATATTGTGCCAACACGGAGGCTAGACCGTGAATAGTTGCTTAGCTTTGCATATATCGTGAATAATCTTTTAAAATACAAAGATCAATATTGATTAATGGAACATGCAATGTATTTTGAAATGGTGTGATGTGTTGCCATACGATGAAGTTGATATATGGAGGCCTGTGTGGTTCCATATGGATGTTGAGTTGTTGTTGGCATGTGTTGCACAATAATCAACTTGGGATGGAAAATAATTTAGATCGGAGCAAGTGGTTGGAGCAAGTGTGATCGGGGGCCCGAGGGGCGGAGGGTTTGTGCAAGTCTTGCTCGATCAACTCTAAGGACTTAACCTTATGTAGCCTTTGACTGAGTCATTCATACAACCACAAGTTCCGTATGGGACGGACCTAGCCGAGTAAATTGTGAAATCTATTCTCGATCGCTGTGGTGGAGTGAGGCCCAAGTGTTCGGGTGGTAAAACTCATAGGCGCAAGAGGGGGCCCTGATGTGGTAACCACCCCACCAGTGTTGAAACCTTAGCGGCAAGATCTGGTTTAGACGGACCTTTGGAAAGGCTTTGTTACATGCCGTCGCTTTTGTGGTGTTTGATCTGTATCTTGTGGGTAAAGTGTATAACCTCCGCAGAGTGTACAAACTATTTGAATAGCCGTGTTCACGGTGATTGAACATTGCTCGGGATTACAAATAAGGGGTAGAGTTTTGAAAATAAAATGGGGTGGAAGGCCGTGAGCCGTGGTCAATGGTGAAATTGATTAAGGACTGTAGGCCCAAAATTTTGTGGAAAACAGTTTGAGAAAGTTGTTATAATTATATGGTTTTGACGCTTTCTATCTAGATAAATAATAATTCAAAAATGTTGATGCAAATGCAAAATAGTCACCGAGCCATTCCTTTGTACCAAGCCATGCATGTAGTAAATAGATCTGCATTTTGTGCATAACTTGTTGAGTACGTGTGTACTACCCTTGCGACAAACTTACTGTAAGAAGAGACTACGCCAAAGATACTGAGAGGAGTATGTCAAGAGCCGAAAACTAGGGGCAAGCCTTCGCCGGAGCGATCGTGGAGAAGATGGACATCACGACTTTTTATATTCCGCAGCTGAACTTTGTTATTTGATTATTGTAAGCTTCGTGTATAATTATTGTAAGGATGACCATAAGGTCGTACACTCGCTTATATAAATGTTTGAAGTACTTTATTTAATATTCCGCCGTATGATGTGATATTATACCTGCTTAGTCTGTGTGCACTAGCGATCCTCGACTAGTGTAGGATACACAGAGTGTCCGAATTGCAAATTCGGGGCACGACATTTGGCTTATGAACCGGTAGTAACAGTGTTATCACTACCGGTTCTAGCCGAACTGACAATGATAGACTGGTAAGAATGAGGTTTTTGTAGTAGTGATACTTTATTGTTGTACATGTTTTTTAACTATGAAATGTTGTTGTCTTATGTTATATCTATATAGAGGGCATGGCTAGCATGATTCCTAAAACTATCCATGAAATAAAAAATTATGTTAAAAAATATTCATATCACAGATGGATAGTACCATCTATGATGTGCACTATCACAAACGGTTCCTTTATCACAAATGTCTGTGATGATCAAATATTACCAATGGTTAATGCATTCCAAACATTTGTAATGACAAGCAAGCAACTATATCTATATAATTTTCCACCTGGTTGATTCAAATACACTTTTGTCCTCTCCGCACCACTCTATCGCCCTCATCATCGCGCTATTGTCATCCCTATCCTCTCCGCACCGTCTTGTCCCCTCTATGTCACTGTCACCCTCACCACCTATGTCGTCACCCAACCATAGCCATCCTCATCATCTCTACACCAGTCCGTCTCCCTTGGTATTCCACCTCCCTGTAATACCGCAAAATCGTTTTCCTGGGTTTTTGGCCAGAATTGTCTTCATTTTCTTGATTCAAGGATTTATTCGGGAGAAAAGTTTTGTCGCCTCGCAGTTTATTAAAGGTTTTGAGTTTTTCCTTGAAATACTTATCGGAATGGGTATTTTCTTCATGCCGTTTAGTTTGGCGGCAAATTTTGTTTTTCTTGTTAATTGTCGTTTCGCGCCAAGAATTGAAATTAGTTGATTCGCTTTAAGGGCTTAAAGTTGGACTTTGGTTTTTAGGAGGGGTTTTTAGGAATTTTCCCTCCCTCACCTAACCTCTCTCTCTCCTCCTTCTAATGTGTGGTTGAAAAACTTTGGGGGAGTCCTCTTTTTTCCAGCACTTGCCGACTCCCTATCCTTCTCTTCCTCCTGGCGCCAGCCCCTGCAGCCTCCCTGGCCTCCTCCTCCTCATCGCGCCACTCCCAGCCGGCTGCTGTCCCAGCCGTCCCTTGCAGCCTCTCCCAGCTCTGGCGCCTCCTCCTACTGCTCCCTCCTAGTGGCCGGCGCCTCCCCCTGCTGCCCTCTCCTCCATGGTCGGCAGCTCAAGCTCCAGCTCCGACTAGCTCTGGCGACCTCCTTCGGCAAAGAAATTCACCAAGAGCAAAGAAGACTGCACCTCTCCCCACCTCCCTTTCATCCATGTGTAAGATTTGAGGTAAAAATCCTAGGTCTTTGGGGGATTTTAAGGATTGCATGCAAGGTGTTTGTGCTATTGCTTAGCTAGGATTCATGATTTTGAGATGTTGGAGATTGGGGAATGGAGAGACTAGAGAGATTGGGGAAGTTTCTGTTCGGGCAGATTTCTATCCTCGGTTAGAACTGCCATTTGAAAATTTTGCAAGCTTTTCCTGGGGGGCTAGCTATTGCGAAAGTTGTAGATAATCGAATTACCTTTCAATATAGACTGAAATCATTAAGTTTCGTTCAGCCATTTAAAAGTTATGGCTATTTTACCGAGTGCTGTCCAATTCTTATCGCGATTGGTTCAATCTGTGTTCTTCTGCAGATTAGAGCATTGTAGAGGCCGAATTAGACTTTTTCTTTGCCTAGCAAAAAGTTAGGATTTTTCAGGTAGATTGAGAAAATATATTCGTTTATGTGATTTGGAGTTGTAGAACTCAAGTTATGCTCATTTTGGTGTTTGCTATCCAGAATGAGTTAAATTGCGTCTGTCTGCTGTTCGTCCCAAATCTGAAAATAATCGGTGCATTTCCTGATCGGTCGGCTGTAGAAAAAGTTGTAGATTTATCTCTTGCAATCGTTTATAGCCTGGGCTCATCCTTTTTGAATTAGCCGTTTGGAGGTTATGCCATTTTCGGTGCCGGCTGTACGAAATTTGATTAGTTGGAATTTGGACCGTTTTGGATTAAAGTACGGAGTGTTGTGCAATGTTGTTTTGAATCGACTTTTGATTGTTTCTTGTGCGCAACGTTGTTTTTCAGGGAGAGTGTCTTCGGAGGTGATCTCGACCCTGAGTTGCCTCGCGCGTCGGTAAAGGCAAGTGCAACCCGTATATCTCTTATAGGGTATTTAGTTAAATGCTTGTGTTATATATATGCTTACGCTATGGTTGCATTCGTGTTTATAAGCACGTCTAGTAAGGTAATTGTCTTTTGATGAAAAGGGTAAGTAATCTGATACAAGTGCATCGTTGTTTGAACGTGTTATGATTTGTTTGATAAACTTTATGTGCCTTGCCATCATGAAATTATGCTGCATCTCTGGATTGAATGTTATGTGCGTTGTTTAATGAATTTCGTCTAGATGCCGTGATGACATCTTGCTAAATTTTACTTTCATATTCATGTTCACTTGTTTGATAGGTTAGTGGGAATACTGAAAGTATGGGATTGGACTGCGAAAATGATTTGATTTATGATCAAGATAGATGGAATTAGTAATTACTCGAGTATTGGTGATGTGAGTATGAATATGAATGGTTGAGAATGTGATTATGAGTGTTGAGAATATGTATATGGAAGTTTAGAATTTGGATATGATGTTGAGAATGGCATTTACATATGTGCATTCATGAAAAGTGCATTGAGCCAGGGCGGTGAGAAAGTCATACGGAATGTATGACTAATCCGGTGTGCTCGGATTTCCTACTCAGAATCCCATCTAATCGGGCGTGGATGGGAGCGGTGTTAAGCGAGGACCCGCGACTAGGTAGCGGGCAAGTCCTGCTTTCGACAGTGCCCCTTCCACGGATGGTTATTTGAGGGCACGACGACAGATGGTGCTCGCAATACTGGTATGTGCTAAAGAAGAGATGAGATATGCATAATGCATCATGTACCATGAGATGTTATGTGAATGAAAGCATGGTTGCGTTGCATCATTTAGCATTTCATTGCACTGCATTGAAATTGTTAATTGTTGATTTATGTGAATGAAAGCATGGTTGCGTTGTATTATTTAGCATTTCATTGCACTGCATTGAAATTGTTAATTGTTGATTTATGTGAATGAAAGCATGGTTGCGCTGCATTATTTAGCATTTCATTGCACTGCATTGGATTTGTTAATTGTTGATTTATGTGAATGAAAGCATGGCTGCGTTGCATTATTTAGCATTTCATTGCACTACATTGAAATTGTAAATTGATGATTTTTGGGAATGGAAGTGACAAATGGAGGATTAAGTCGTGGACTCATCCAGAAAGGATTAACGAGGCATGGGTAATGTCTCCTTACGTTTTTCTTTTGAGTTGAGTTGGTAGTGGTAAGTGGAGGTAGGTACTGCTTCTTGTACTTGATTATTTCAATTAAGTATTGGCTATGGTAAATTCTAAAGTAAAGGTAATCCAGTTGAATGTATTTCGCTTTTATCAAGCACTTTGTCGAGTCTTGACTCACGCTTGTTTACTTCCTGTTTAGGTACCTTGAAGCTGATTCGTCGGGTTGGGAGTAGTAACACGTGCACGACTACAGTCTCCAACAAATTTATTTAACCAATTCATCAAATCTGGATGTAATTAATATGACTGTAATTTATTGTTCATCGTGATGAAATTTATTAATTTCTGTTGGGTGTGTGATTGATTAACTAAGGACCTGCTAGAATGATATCATACTTGCTGCTATTCTTTTGTCTGTTGAGTGGATGTCCTCTGTTCTAGAGAGGTCATGCCGAAATTTTGTAAATTTCGGTGGCTTAGTTTTAAGTCGGTTTTAAGCATTCATAGGTAGATTTCAGTCTTTCCGTAGAGTTGACATTAGTTATTTCGAGTTTTTGGTAGCATCCATGGCGCGTTGGGCGTCGGGGTGTTACACTCCCTATCCTCTCCCCACTATCGCCATCCTCTATATGCTATTGTCAGCCTCACACCACTACAGAAATGTACATCACAATCGGTTCTTGTCATTATAGTCGGTTTTGGTGGCGATACAAAGTCATTAGATAGTGATGAGGAGGTGCTATCATAGTCGATGTTCATCCAATTATGATAAAATGTCATCATAATCAGCTCTAGCTAAGGACATCACAATTGATTCTTTTCTACATACTCTCAAAAACAGCACAGATTACACACAGTATGCACCAAAAACAGTACAAATTACACATAGTATGCATATCACATTCACAATATATATAAAACATAAACACTTTACAATACACATCACATTTTTCACAATATAGAACATAAACATACTTAACAGTCAGCACACATATCATATTCACATGATATAATATTATTTACATGTGGACTAGTAGAAGCCTGTCAGGTCTCTAAACCTACCGTCCTTCATTATAACTTCTGTCTAGTACAACCGGCATATGTGGTCTCGTAATTTATTGAGATCTTTGTTGTGTAATCTCTTGAAGGGGATATCAATCTTCTACAAAATAGAAATGAGTGCACTAATTTTTAAGTTGTAAAATTTGTGATGTGTGTGGCTAAGTGTATTATGCATGTACATGTACCATAAGAAAATGGTGCGAGCCATCGACTAGAATCAGTATGTGATGCATGATGTAGAAGCTGCACAAGTTTTCACTCCCCTATTGATGACACTGTGAACAAAAAAAATCAAATTAAGAGACAAAGAATAGATATAAGAAAAAATTAATCCTATGCTAGGCACTTGTACCTTTAAGCACTTCTACTCTAGTTGGTCTCCTCGTTTATCATCGTGTCATCCTTCTTCGGCAACGTAAGACAAGAAACCCTTACATACATTGAAGAGATGCCATTGAGGGAAAAAATGAATGTAGTTAAATACAGAAAGTGTTGGGTTAGAGGAATGTACTTATTTCTACAAAACAGGCTTGATCGCATAGATCATCGGTCTCTTCTCAATCGAGTTAAAAAGTTTAGACTTTGTTTTCACTTGGGGCGAGCACGAGTAGAACCCAATAGTTGCTTATTACATGGTATGTAGTGAAAGAAAATAAATTCATATACGGTTTAAATGCGTACAAGTAATTGAAGGGTAAAGTAGTACTTACTCCTTGTAGTATGGGAACAGAATCAGGTCCTTTTTCACCTCAGCCTGCACTGCTTGCTTGACGTAGTTGACAAGAAACTCCAATTGAAGACTAGCCAAGGTCACAGACACCATCTTAGGGTCGACAAACCCAACTCGGTGTTGACCCATCACGGCTTGCTGCTTCATTATCCTGCAACTCGTGTCAAATATTAAAAACATAACACCAAATCCTATAATAGTCCTATCATGCCATATGGTGTGATACTACATCTAGGATCATTCAGTAGAAATATAGATAGCTTTCAGGCTATACAAATGGAATAGATCCTCAAAACTCATTGGGAATGTCCCATGCTCCTCGCGATGGAAATGTCCCCTCAATACCTCATATTGAAATCGACGTGACACTCGGCCTCATTCGCCTTTTTAATGTACCATCCGTAGAGCAAGCAATTGCACATGCCTAGAGCATTCAATTCATTGATAGGGATAAAAGGCTTTCCATGTACGTACCTATTATAATCTCAAGGGGGCTCTATGGCCTCTGTCAACTTTGTTTTTTGGACAGAATGAGTTTTTGAGGTTAGGACAAGGGGCTATCCATGTATTGGAGGGGACGTTGTAGTCTCTACCAACTTTTCCTTCTCGATAGAAGGAGTTCTCGAGATCTCCTATGGTTCTTTAGCTATCAAGCTAGTCCTTTTGCGTGCTAGCTCTGTACTCTGTGCAGGAGTCGACTTGGATAGAGGACTCATCATGGAGGTGGAAGTAGGAGCAGGAGCAAATGCAGGTATGATAGGAACCTACAAAGCATATGCATATGTAACATGTTGCACTATTAGAATGATCAAGAAGATGTGGGGGATTTTTACCTTGAGTAGTAAAACACCTGTTGTGGGTTGCTTGATGAACAACATCCGTGCATGCTCGATAGTGGTGATATCTTTGTTCGGGGGAACTCCAGCACATGTGATAGGAAGTCTTCGTGGATATAGTCCACCTGCACCCTCATATAGCACTTCCCCAAAGGGTTACCATGCATTATGTCAGCCTTCTTGTATGGAAATGCAACCACACGTCCAACCTAAACGGGAAATCCGTCTTCCATCATGATGAGTAGGAACTTGGTAAGCGTTTGCAAGAAGTGCGCAACTTGATCAGAAATATTGTTTTGCTTACACTCAAACCTTTAAGTCATAAACAATTATTAGTTCAGCTAGGGACCTACCTGATCATTTTTGTAAGCGCAACTGCTAGGGTGGGGCATAGGCCTTTCTACGAGAGGTGAGGCTATATGACTCTGACTCTAGGAGATCATCGCTATCATCTCAGCCCTTAGGCGCTCCTTAGGTGACATCATCTCCTCCTGTATCTCCTCCTTTAGCTTCTTCCTCAGTGTGTGTGTTTTGCCTCTAGATAGTGATGCTCTTCTTTCTCAGCTCCTCTGCCTTAGGCGTACTATTCATCCTTGTGAACTCCCAAACATCGAGAGTCACAAATGGATACCTCTTGAAGAGAGTATAGGCTTTCAGCACGTAGAAGATGAGGTGACAAATCGTAGTCGAAGGCGAAGGCCAACCAAATGTTGCTCGGACTGGATAAAGCACAAGCCGAAAGAGAAGTGCTCACTGTTACATAACACACATGGTGCCAGATATGGTGTTGTGACAACTAACTTAGCGGAGGTGTTCAACTGGGTAATGAGAGGGATAAGGTGTCCCCCGTTGGTAGGAATTGTTGAGGGTGTGCTGCAGGGCACAACTAAGTACTTTGTGGATAGACATCAAGCTACTGAAGTAGTAATGAGAGAAGAGAAGCTATTGTACTCTAGCATGATCACTAGATACATGGATGAGAAGAGTAAGAAGGCGGCCAAGTATAGAGCTATCAAAATAGGTGCACAAACACTACGCTTCGAAGTGATATGTAGGGATAAAGGACGGCGTGGAACTAACCAGAAGGTTATCACCCAAGAGTGAATCTTGTAGGCTGACTGCAAATGCTCCTATAACAAACTCCACCTTTTGCATAGGCCATATTCTCATGTGATAGCCGCATGTGCGTTATTTGGAATGTGACCCGGTACATATCTATCTGAATATTTTACGAAGGAAAGGGTGATGGCAACTTGGAGCGAGGAACTTTATGGTTATGGTGTTGTTGGTCCTTTCACCACAACTCCTATTGTCAATGAAAGACTCTGGGTTCCTGATTTTGATGCAAGAACATGGAAAGAAGGGCATCGAAAAACAAGGCGTATCAAAAATAATATGGATGAGTCTGAAGCTGGTAAGTGCATGAAGAAATGTTCATTATGCAAGCAAACAGGACATACATTCAAGAACTGCCAACCACAAAATGAAGAAGATGGAGGAGATGACAACCTGACAGTGGGGGAGGGATCGTCGTCTGCAAGGTGTGGTGGATGATGTCATCATACTACCAGAGAAGCAATTTGAGTTTATCATATGCTATATGTCAAATTCATATTTTATTGATGTACTGTGTGTTGTATGAACTCTGTTTTTTACCTAGTTGTAAGCAAGTTGCATGTAGTTGTGAGTGTTGTGGCTTGATAAATTATTGGAGTTTGTTTCAATATATTGTTATGATGCTTGTATAGATTTTCATACGCAGTTGTTTTAATATATTATTATGATACTTGTATAGATCTTTTGTACGCATTTGTTTCTATATATTGTGATGATACTTGTATAGTTTTTTGTACGTATTTATTTCTATATACATTTTAATTATAACTTTCATTTTTGCAATTTACAGGTATGGTTCTCTAAGATGGAGATAACAACTGGCCATTTGAGTTGCTATTATTTAATTTAGTATATTACCATATCTCCATAATTATATGAGTTACATGAAAGTTAGTTAATTAATTCGATCGTCGAGCAAAATATTATTTCCAATTTTCAGCCATTTTGCTAGAACTAATATGGTTCAAATGTCCATAACTTTTTCTAGGAAACTCCAAATATAGTGAAAAAAATTTCTAAATTTTTGTAAATCCATGTATATTCTAAATATGAAAAAATATTTTATTTTTGTCATTGTTCCGTAAAGGAGCTCAAATTTAAGCTATAGGCCTTGAATGTTTATTATGTAAAATTTTTAGAAATCAAATCCAAAAATGATGAAACTAATTTATATGTATTCGTAAGGCCATGAGACTTACAAATATGTATAAATATCCAGATTTGAGCTTAGTTTGTATTAAATGCATGTGTAGATGAATTTCAATACATTTAAAGTTCAAAAGCTCATGACTAGTGCAAATAAATCCCAAAAATTGTGAAACCTTTTGAAAATTCATGATAAATCATGCTATATGTTCTGTGTAAATTTTGTGCATTTTTTAGCATGTTTTGAACTGAGGTTTGTTGATATTTATTTGCGGCTTTATATTTATTCGCTTGGAAAACACTTCTTGAGAAACCATTGACGAGCAACATTGGAGGGAATTGTGTAGTTAGACATGCATGTTAAATTAGTTGGTCTTTTGTAGATCGTGGTACCTAGTAGGTGATACGGCTTGCTTAGAAAATGCATATCCTTTATAGTGGATGTTCTAGGAATTGTTGGATTGGCCCTCACATCATTCACATATGTATCATTCTCACATGCATCATTCTCATAAGCATTATTCTCATATACATGAACTTGTATAATACTTGTATGCATTGTATGCATGTTGTTCATACCAAGAATAGTAACTTCAGAATTGTTTGCTTGTATGTATATTGATGTTGGAGTGTACGCGCGAATCGTGGGACTATGTGAGAGGTTCTAGACTTGGAGACGTAATTGGTACTCCGGTCAACCAAAGTTACTCTTATCAACCAATGTAAGACCAATTGTTCAATAAGTAAGGCAAGCACCCTCCTTTTATCATATTGATCCTACTATTTTATGGAGTTTATGTTGTTTTATCAAATGTTATATACATGCGTGTATGTTATATTAAACTTGCTATGTTGTAGGTACCAGTAGATACTTCCCATTTGTATGCATCACCATTACCTTGCCACTTGTTTATTTGCTATTGTAACTTTAGCTTATGGTTCAGCCATTACTTAGTGTCACTATGAATAATGAATACAAAGTACTTTACACGTATGCTTAGCCATGCTCACTTAGTACGTCATTCAAATGTTGGGCTGCACTTTTATTTAGTCTTGTGCAATTTTTAATGGTACGGAGCTGAGTTATGGTCTTTGTCGATGGTTGTGACCGACAATAAAGAAGAGAGAATGGGGCAAGGCGGAAGATCTAGGTCTGATGGTAATGCAAGACACATAGCAATTTTTACCCAGGTTCGGGCTCTCCAATGGAGATGACACCCTAGTCCTGCATTCGTTGTTTCTAGTGTGTGTGTAAGTGTTCTTGTTTTACAAGCTCTCTAGTACAGATGATCCTCCCTTTTGTCTAGGGTTCCTTCTCTCTATATACACCGGCCGGGTGTCGCTTGGGCACGGCTGCAGAGGCAGTTGGGGGCAGCAGAGCAGCGGAGGCAGTTGGGGGGCAGCAGAGCAGCAGAGGCAGTTGGGAGCAGCAGAGAAGACCGTCCTGTAGCAGCCCGACCATGCATAGTAGCATGCAGGAGTAGCGCCGCCCGTTGCAGAGGTACCGGCGCAGCCTACCTACCCTTGTCGCTTGCGCCTCCCGATCTTCTTTCATCAGGCGCAGCTGAGACCTTCCGGAAGCTCCTCTTTTTTACATGGTTGGCCCGGCCCACCCCCACGGGCTGATCCAGTCGGCCTGTTAATCAGATACCCGGTCTCATAGCTTCCACAGTAGCCCCCGAGTGCTTCGTGACCGAGCCGTCCCTTTTAGGTCCGCCTTTTGCCCGCCGTGATGCTATCCCGCCATGTGTCACTCGGAGGGGAGGCCGTGAAGGACTCTATTACCTCGCACTAACTTTCCCGAGTGGTACGCAGCCCGGTTTGCCATGGCCTTGGGGATCGGTCTGCCCGTGGGGTGTGTCCCTGTCCATGCGTGGCAGTCGGCTTAGCCTGGCGAACACCTAGATTTGGTTTGAGGGCGCCCTTATCCGCTTATGTCAGAGCGTGGCGTGGCTCGCCATGGGGCACTCCATTATTTGGCTCTTGACCGAGTGGTACCCGTACATGTACGGCAGTCGGCTCATCATGGAGCGTACCTAGGATTGGTTTAATGATGCCTACACCCGATCTTGTCGAAGCGCAGCATGGCCCGTCATGGAGCGCACCATTACTTGGCTCTTGGCCGAGCGGTACCCGTACGTGTACGGCAGTCGGCTCATCATGGAGCGTACCTAGGATTGGTTTAATGATGCCTACACCCGATCTTGTCGGAGCGCAGCGTGGCCCATCATGGAGCGCACCATTACTTGGCTCTTGGTCGAGCGGTACCCGTACATGTACGGCAGTCGGTTCATCATGGAGCGTACCTAGGATTGGTTTAATGATGCCTACACCGATCTTATCGGAGCGTAGCGTAGCCCGTCATGGAGCGCACCATTACTTGGCTCTTGGCCGAGCGGTACCCGTACATGTACGGCAGTCGGCTCATCATGGAGCGTACCTAGGATTGGTTTAATGATGCCTACGCCCAATCTTGTCGGAGCGTAGCGTGGCCCGTCATGGAGCGCACCATCGTAATCCCTGAGTTGAGCCCCTCCGCGACGGCTGATTCCGTCTTGCGGCAACCAACGGGTGACCCGACGTGGGGCATATTGCGGGGGTGCGCTTCGATCTTTAGGTTCAGACAGCACCTAGGTTCCGCACGGAACGGCAACTTACGACCGACCCAGCACGGGGCGCACCATGCCCGTACCGGTTCTTGTTTCGGCAACGGCTGTCCGCCACGATCGTAGCATTCAGTTGGTCAGGTCAAGATGAGTCGTGCCTCGGTCAAACCCGGCAGCAACGGGCGTGCTGAGGCACGGTCCCCACCCCGAGCGGGATTTGTCGTCCTTTATAGTTTCTAGGAGCCGCGCGGGGCTAAGTCTTCCTCGCGCATCACGCCCCCGCTTCTTCATCTCCAAAAAAGCTCATCGCCCTCCCTGCGAGTTCCATTGCTAGGGGATGTCGACTCCGCCTTCCTCGGACTCCCCCGTGCTACCTCCGGCCCACGATTGGTCCCCTGACGCTGAAGGAGGCGCATTTGGACGCGATGGTCACCATGGGGGTCATGCCACCGGCGACCCTGGTCAGTGCCCGCCCGGCCTACGGTGAGTTTTATCCCACCCCTCGCTCCGAGGAGATCATCGTCTTCGAATCCTTCTTTCAGCGCGGGTTCGGGCTCCCGACCGGTGATTTCTTCCGCGGGTTACTTTCCTTCTACGGCATCGAACTGGTTCACTTGAATCCCAATTCCATTCTCCACATTGTTGTCTTCATTCACCTTTGCGAGGCGTTTCTCGGAATTCGCCCACATTTCAACCTCTTCCGCTACCTCTTCCTCCTCAAGCCCTTTCCGAGCAGGAGCTCGCCTAAGGCGGTTGGAGGCGCCGGCATCCAGCTGAGAGATGGGGCGATGAAGATTTACTTTGCCATCCCCTTCAGAACATCGAACAAGGGGTGGCACCGGGAATGGTTTTATTGCGCCAACCTCGATCCTTGCCTTCCATCCTTTTCCGGTGAGCCCCCGAGAGTTTCCCCTTCTTGGACCACGGTCCCTCCTGATCATGAAATGGAGAAAGTGAACGAGCTCCTGGCCCTGATCTGCGACTTGAAGGAGGCGGTCTGACTGTGTAGGAATTCTCTCCAACTTCATCGTTCGTCGGGTGCAGCCCATCAAGGAGCGGGTATTCTTGGGGTACGAGTAACGGAAGATGACCCAACACGGGAGGCCGCCGAAGCCATCGACCGAGAGACACTCATTATCCGGATGAGCGACCTCTTGGCCCCGGATGTCGCGATCCTCCCAGACCACACCCCGAAGGCCTTTTGCTTGGCGAATCCTCCTCCCGAGGCAAGTGCTACACCCTTTTCAATGTTCCGCCGCTGGCCCACCATCCGACTACTGACTGAGTCTGCTCTCATGGTTTCTCACAGGGTCGTGTGGCCTTTTCCTCGGATCCCCTGCTTCCTCGCGCCTCTTCCTGCCAGAGCGCTGCGGCAAAGCATCCTGCCGAGCCCGCAGCTATAGAGCCGAGCGCCAAGAGGAAAGAACTCGTCTCCGAGGAAGTCATCAAGCGGGGGCCGTCGCCGCAACGCCCCTCTGGGGGTCCGTCCATCCGGAAGCCCTCGGGGGCGTACGTCAAGAAGCCGGCTCCTCGATCGCCCAGGGTTCGAGCGGCCTCAGACCCCTCCCCGAGTGGTTTAGCCACTCGGAAAGGACCGAGAGAGAAGATAAGGAGGTCGGACAGGTTAGTTTCTCCATTGCTTCTTACCTTTGTTTTCCTAGCGTGCGCTCAACTTTCCCTTGATGATCAGGGTGCTGAGAGTAGGAGCGCTCCCGGAGGCCCCGTCCGTCGTGCCTTCGGGCGGTGCGGGCCAAGGTGAAGCGGTCTCGGCGCCGCACTCGGAGCCCAGCGGGGATGGCGCTGCGCCAGGGCGGGCCGTTGTCAGCCTGCCAGCAGCCACCGAGTCCGGCGATCCTGGGACGACTACTCCACCTCCTGCAGGGGCACCTGAGCCAGCTACCGCCGGCTCCTCGCCACCCTTGGAGGAGATCCTTCGACAACCCCCCACCCACGTCGGATCCAACCCTCAACCTTCCCCCCGGATCTTTTTCTGCCATGAGGATAAGTGAAAGGCCTTCGGTGAGGGGGATGAGAAGTTGAGGGAGGAGCTCTACCTAAACGCCATAAAGGGCGCTCAGCTGATCCAGGTGTGCTGTCTTCTCCTCCTTCTGTTTACGCCGAGTGGTACACATTCCTCACTCTCCTGGAATTCTTCCAGGCACTGGGAGAACGCTCCGAGGAGAGGGACGCCCTCCTCAAGGAAATACTTCCCAAGGTTAGGGAGCATGAGGAGTACGAGGCCAACTTGGAGCGCATCCGGCGTGAAGGCGAGGCTAAGCAGCTGGAGCTTTGGGCCAAAGTCCAAGCTCTGACTGAGGCGCTTCAAGGTGGGTGTCTTCTTGCCCTCTTGGTTGCCGACTTGGTTCTCATTATCTCCTGGCTTCGCCTATTGCTTAGGCTTCCGCGAGCAGATCCAGGCGCTGAAGGATTCCGAGTCTCGGACCCAGGCCGACAACTCCAGACTGGCGCGGGAGCTGGAGAGCATTCATCGTGAACAAATCCAGCCACTGAAGGATTCTGAGTCCCAGGCTCTAGCCAACAACGCCAAGCTGACGCAAGAGCTGGAAGGTATTTATCTCCTCACTCGGCGTTGCGTTCCTTGAGTCTGTAATGCTTTTAACGATGATCCTGGTGGTTTGTAGCAGTCAAGAGAGAGTCATAGGAGTAGGTCGATGCCCTTAATGGGAAGCTGAAGGCCGCTCATGAGCTTCACTACAGATTCCGTGACTCCATCAGAGAGATGACCAAGTTCCTGAGCCCCGGAGGAGCTAAGCCGAGCGGTGATGACGAGGCCCTTTCATTGCTGTCGGCGAGTCCTGAAAGGCTTAGGGCCCATGTCCAGGAGATGTCGACCACAAGCGCTAGCCAAGTGTTAGCCATCGTAAAGTCGCTCTATCCTGGGGTGGAAATAGAGGTCATATGAGGGCTTTGCCTGTCTGGTCGATTTATGATCAAGCCACTGCTCTTTTTGAAGAAGTCAGAAGCGTGGCCTCCTCCTTGGTGGAGAATTTAGAATTAGACCTCTTGTAAATGCTGACTTAGAATTGTAATTACCGCCTTCCTTTTAATGTCGCCATCAAGGATCATGAGTGGCTTCACCATGCCCAAGCCTCGTTCGATCTCTCATGCTAGTGGGTTTTAACACTACTCGGCGCTCATCAGAGGCGCTCTTCCCGTAGAAAGTCGAGCGTGGCCTCATGCTAGAATTTAGAATTAGGTAAATTTTGTAATTACGCCTTCCTTTTATGTCGTCTGATCATGAGTGGCTTCACCATGCGAGAGGCGCTCCAATGCTTCCGCGATCTCTCATGCTAGTGGGTTTTAACGCCGCCTCGCGCCCGTTCATCGAGGCGCTCGACTTCCGTAGAGGTACATATTTGCCTTATTTGTGTACATAAGGGCGTTACCGCTACCGAAGCGATCGCCTATTCTTCTCATTTTCGCAATTCCGTCTCTTCGCTTCTTCAGCGATCCTTTGATGGTGTCTTCATCGAGCTCCGTCGTTCCTGGTGCCGAAGCGGCTCCGGCCTCACCTCCGCCGTTGATCTTCAACTTCGGGGATGATGCTCCCGCCCCGGAGGTCACCGAGGAGGAGCTCTGGGCGGAGTACGATCTCGCCCTCGTGGAGTTGGCGGCGGAGGAGGAAGCTGCCGCCCACGACACTGCTGCCGTAGAGGTCTTCCTCAAGGTTATCCCGGCCCTCGCTGAGGTCATAGACGTCCTCGTCAAGGCCTTGGGCCGTGCTCGCCGCGCCGCGTAGGTTTGGTTGCTTTTAGAGGGTACTTATGTAAAAATATGCAATTGGACATAATGTTCAATCTATGATGATATATATATATATTATGGCTTTCTAGCTTTATCCGAATGTGCAATGTCTTTTTGTTTAAATGTTTCTCCCGACTGGCCTAGCCCCCGAGTGTATGGCTAATTCTTAGACACATACTCGGGTAGCCAGGCTTCATCGTACAGAGTTTGCACCTTAAAGTTAATAGTTTTAGGATTTAGCCATGATTGTTAAGGAAAAAGCAATGAGTTTCTTCGAAAATGAGGGGTAAATGTTTTGCATTCAGACACTGTCGGGTGGTTGGTAGCCCCCGACTTACTACTTAGTTGAGGATCAAGTGAGTAGTAAGTCAAGAACGGCTAAGATTACAACGATACAATGGAATGCGTATTTTAAGTGTAGAAGCGACGTAGCTGTTCTATGTTCCAGGTGTTGCCGAGTGTCATGCCGTCTTCGCGCTTGAGTCGGTAAGACCCCGGGCGCACCACTTCGTCGACGATATACGGACCTTCCCATCCTGGGGAGAGCTTATGCTCACTTTTCTGATTCTTTCTGAGAACCAGATCTCCTTTAGAGAAAGCTCGGCCCCGAATGTTTCGATCGTGGTAGCGCCGGAGACCTTGGAGGTATTTAGCCAACTGGATGGATGCGATGTCCCTGGCCTCCTCCAGTTTGTCGAGATCCTCCAGTCGGCCTTCTTCCAACTCGGCTTCTTTGTAGTTCCGAACCTGTTGGGACCCGAATGTCAGCTCGGTGGGTAGGACCGCCTCCAAACCATATACTAGGAAAAAGGTGATCGCCGGTAGAGTCTGCTGGGGTAGTTCTCACCCCAGAGTACCAAGGCAATTTTTTAACCATCGCGCTATACGGCTTGAGACGGTTGAATATTCGCTTTCGCACCTGCAAAGACCATGCCATTGGCTCGCTCGACCGCCTTGTTCGTGGATGACCCATGGAAGCGAAGCAGATCTTGATCCCGATGGCCTCGCACCAGTCTTGGAACTCTTCGCTTCTGAATTGGGCGCCATTATCGGTGATGATTCTGTTTGGCACGCCAAATCTGACGACAATCTCTTGAAAGAATTCTCTGGCTTTGACCGCAGTGATCATTGCGACCGGCTTGGCCTCAAATCCATTTGGTGAACTTGTCGATGGCGATGAAAAGGAAAGCAAACCCGCCCTGGGCCTTTTTGAGTGGTCCGACTATGTCAAGCCCCCAGACTGCGAACGACCAAGTAATCGGGATGGTCTGCAGCTCCTGCGCTGGTATATGGATCTGCCGGGCAAAAAACTGACAGCCTTCGCATGTGCGTACGATTTCCTCCGCATCCGTGACGGCGGTCGGCCAGAAGAATCCTTGCCGGTAGGCCTTGCCGACCAGAGTGCTTGACGCCGCGTGGTGTCCACAGATCCCCGAGTGAATTTCTTTGAGGAGATTCTTCCCTTCTTGCTCCGATATGCACCGCCTTAGGACCCCGGAGGCACTCTTCCGAAAAAGCTCCTCCCCGACCACCGCGTAGCTTTTGCTCCACCGCGCGATGCACTCGGCTTGTATGCGATCCTCAGGAAGCTCGTCCCTCAGGAGATAGTCCAGATAGGGCTTTGTCTAGTCGGGGTTGATGACCAGCACTTCTGCCTCGGCCGACTTCTCCCCTGATTTGCCCAATTCATTGGCCGGTACCGGTAGTCGGCTTAGAAGTTTTTCCACGAAGACTCGACCGGCAAATACCTACCGAGCCTATCCCGTGAGTTCGCTCACGCTTTGTTGTCTCGGTGAAGTACATGGGTGAGTTCCAGTCCGTCAAACTTGTCCTCCAGCTTGCGCACCTCCTGGCAATATGCAGCCATGCTGTCATTGACGCACGACCATTCTTTTTGTACTTGGTTGATTACCAGCTGGGAGTCCCCACGAACCGCCAATCGTTGGTTACCGAACGATACGACGATACGGAGTCCGTGTATGAGCGCCTCGTACTCGGCGGCATTGTTTGATGCCGGAAAATGGAGTTGAAGGACATATTTGAGCTTTTCCCCCGTCGGAGAGATCAGCACGACGCCAACCCCCGCGCCACTCAGCGTGAGAGAGCCATCAAAATACACTGTCCAGCACTCGAGGTCCTCCACAGCTGCGAGATCTTGCGTCTCAGTCCACTCGGCAATGAAGTCGGTGAGCGCTTGAGATTTGATGGCAGTTCGGGGCTTGAAGGAGATCTCGAATGCCCCAAGCTCGACTGCCCATTTGGCGATCCTCCCGGTGGACTCCTGATTGTGGAGTATATCCCCAATCGGAAAAGACGTTACCACCGAAATGGAATGTTCATGGAAGTAATGTTTGAGCTATGGAGGTAAGCAAGATCACAGATAGAAGTTTCTGCACCTGAGGGTATCGCCGCTTGGATTCACCCAATACTTCGCTGACGAAGTAAACCGGACGCTGAACTCATTGCAGGTGTCCCTCCTCCTCCCTCTCTACTACAATCGCAGCACTGACCACGTGAGTCGTTGCTGCTATGTAAAGCAGGAGGGGTTCTTCTGGCGCCGGCGTGACCAATACCGACGGTGTGGTCAGAAGCGCCTTCAGATCTTCGAAGGCCTACTGCGCTTGAGGAGTCCATCGGAAGTTGTCTTGCTTCTTCAAGAGTTTGAAGAACGGCATTCCCCGACTGCCCAGGCGAGAGATAAATCGGCTGAGTGCCACCATGCACCCCATGAGCTTCTGGACTTCCTTCTGGCAGGTCGGCGGCTTCATCTTGAGAATAGCATTGATTTTTTTGGGGTTCGCTTCGATGCCGTGGTATGACACGATAAATCCGAGTAGCTTCCCAGAGGGAGCCCCGAAGACGCACTTTTCGGGGTTGAGCTTCATCTTGAAGGCCCGTAAGCTCTCGAATGTCTTGGCTAGGTCGGAGGTGAGGTCTTCCTTTACCCGTGTTTTAACCACAACATCGTCTACGTATGCCTCCACGTTGCATCTGAGTTGAGTGTGAAAACACCGCTGAATAGCACGTTGGTAGGTCGCGCCAGCGTTTTTCAACCCGAATGGCATTGTGGTATAGCAATACGCGCCGAACGGTGTGATGAACGACGTCTTGATGCAGTCTTCTTCCTTTAACCGGATTTGGTGGTACCCTGAGTATGCGTCTAAGAAACTCAGGAGGTCACACCCGGCGGTGGAGTCTACCACCTGGTCGATGCGGGGCAACCCAAAGGGATCTTTTGGGCACGCCCTGTTGAGATTCGTGTAATCAACACACATGCGCCAACTTTTATTCTTTTTGCGTACGAGGACCGGATTTGCCAACCAGTCGGGATGATACACCTCTTTTATGAAATTAGCTGCTAGAAGCTTGGTGATCTCCTCCCTAATGGCGTCGCGGCGGTCTTGTGCAAAGCATCTGAGTCGCTGTTTGACGGGCTTAACTCTTGCGTCCACGTTGAGTGAATGCTCGATCACCTCCTTAGGGACACCGGGCATGTCGGATGGTCTCCAAGCGAAGATGTCCCGGTTTGCCCTAAGAAAAGTGACGAGCACCTCTTCCTATTTGGGGTCTAGCCCTATCCCAATCAAGGCGGTTTGGGCCGAGTTGGACGGGTCAAGAACCACCTGCTTGATTCCTTCATCGGGCTTCATGCTCGACCTGGCTTGCTTTGTAGTCGGGACATCGCCTTCCCCCCGTGGGAGGGTTGCCGCTTGCTTGATTTTCTCGGTCTCGGCCGACGCCACTAGCAGCTCGGCCAGGTCGCAACTTTCCTTTGCGACACGAAGGACTGCTTGACATCCCCTCGAACCGTGATGACGCCACCTGGCCCTGGCATCTTCAGTGAGAGATACGCGTAGTGAGGAACAGCCACGAATCTGGCCAAACCCGGCCTTCCCAAGATGGCATGGTATGCCGTCTCGAAATCAGCCACCTCGAAGTTTAGGTACTCTGTCTGGTAGTTTTCCTTGGTTCCGAACGTCACCGGGAGTGTGATTTGCCCGAGTGGCACCGTTGAAGTTCCGGGGATTACCCCATGGAATGGTGACGATCCACGCTTTAGCTCGGAGCGCGGAATCTTCATATCATCAAAGGTCTTGGAAAAAAGGACGTTGAGCCCGCTTCCTTCGTCGACCAGCACCCTCTTGAGCCTGACGCTGCATATGACAGGGTCCAGGACCAGAGGATATCTGCCTGGAAAGGGGATGCAGTCGGGGTGATCCGAGCAATCGAAAGTGATCGGAATCTCAGACCACCTCAGGTATTGGGGCGTTGCTGGCGTTACTGCGTTGACCTCCCGAGCAGTGAGCTTCTGCTTCCGCTTGGACTCATATGCAGCCGAGCCCCCAAATATATAGTTGAGCTCGCACTCGGTCACTTGGTAGTCGCCCCCGTCTTCCTCGGGTGGGTCTTGCTTCTTCGCCGCTTCGCTTGCTCTGTTTCGCCTCGCCGCTACTCGCAGCAAATCTCTTCAGTATAGCGCTCCTGGTCACTGGCCTCCCCGGGATGGAAAGGAAAATGGCATCCATTACCTCGTCAGAGCCGCCGCCCATGACTCGCGGACGAAGGCTGCCACCGCGACCAGCTCTCCGGGCCCACGCTTCTTGTCCCTCGGTTTGGAGGACTCGGCGTGATCCTTTTTGTCCTTCTGCCGCGGGTGGTCTTCCTGGCGCTCCACCAAGGCGTCTGAAGCCATGGCGTAGCGATCAGCCAAGGCGAACATCTCCTTGACCGTGGTCGGCGGACTCCGGGACATCTTCTTGATTAAGTCGGGGTCGTTGACGCCCTTCTGGAAGGCGGCTATGACGACCGCTTCCGAGACGTCCCGAACGGTATTCTTCTTCTACATGAAACGTCGGATGAATTATCGCAGGGACTCATTCTTTTTCTGATGGAGCTGGTATAGGTCCCATGCGGTCCTAGGCCTCTCGAAGGTGCCTTGGAAGTTTGAGATAAATTGCTCACAGAGATCGCCCCAGGAATCTATAGAACCCGCTGGGAGTCCCGTGAGCCAAGCTTGGGCTGAGGGGGCGAGTGTGACCAGCAGGTAGTTTGCCATCACATTCGTCACCCCTCGCTGCCTTAATCGCGAGGGCGACACTTGCGCCATGCCTCCAAATCTCTTTCGCCATCAAACTTAACGATGCCCCTAGGGTTGAAGCCGCCGCCATACCACTCTGGCGAAGCGGCGAAGGCGCTGACCCCATCAATTGGTTCGCAGCTTGCGCGCCAAGGCGATCGACGCTGGGGTCCCATCCCTGGTCTCCATCACACTCGCCCGCTATGGCCTTCGTGGTCAAGCGACCGACACGCCGCCATCGCGACGATCCGCCATCGAGTCGGCGTCAAGCACTCAGATTCGCCCTCACGCCGGGCGCTTCTCCCTTCTTCCCGATCACGGCGCTTAGCATTGAGATCCACGCGAGATCTCTTTGAGACTCCAGCGCGTCGCTCGACGGAGCTCCACCGATCGCTTTGGGTCGCTTTATGTAGTCCGATCGCCAAGATGGGTGGACGCGCGACGCGGAGTATGTCTTCGCGGGTGCTTTGGTTTTGCTGGATCACGCCGCTATCACCATGGCTTTAACCCGAGCCACGATCGGGTCATATTGCCAGGCCGAGAATCGCCCTGTGGTGTCGAAAGCGCCGCCTTGGAAGCGACAATATTCGCGCGGCGTGGAAGATCAGTTGGTCCCTTTCTTCACCCGTAAACTCCTCATTGATGTTGCTCCTCCTGCTCAAGGGACTTGGCATGTTTTTCGCGTGCCGCACGGCGCTGACGGTCCGCCCACCGTGTCCGCCGCTTCTGCCGGTGTAGAGTGTCGGTTCGATCATCCTCGATCGCGAAGACGCCGCGGAAGGGCCCTTGGGAGCGGGCCGCTGCAATGCCTCTCGATCCGGTGCGGAGCTCTAGTGAGGGAGCGATGAGATCCTCCCTGTGGAGGCCAAGCCTCGCCTCGAGAGAACAAGCTAACCGGTTGTCACGACGAAGTCCGTGCTTCCAAAACGGAAGGTCTGGCTGGGAGCGGCGAAGCGTGATCCCGCTTAGGTGACGCCCATCGACTCAAGGAGGATGATCTTCGCGATCGCCTTTACTCGGGCGCGCTAACCGCCGATGGTTGTGACCGATAATAAAGAAGAGAGAATGGGGCAAGGTGGAAGATCTAGGTCTGATGGTAATGCAAGACACAGAGCGAGTTTTACCCAGGTTCGGGCTCTCCAATGGAGATAACACCCTAGTCCTGCATTCGTTGTTTCTAGTGTGTGTGTAAGTGTTCTTGTTTTACAAGCTCTCTAGTACAGATGATCCTCCCTTTGTCTAGGGTTCTTCTTCTCTATATACACCGCCAGTATGCCGCCGGGCACTACACAGCAGAGGCGCTTGGGGCAGCAGAGCAATGAGGCAGCTTGGGGGGCAGCAGAGCAACAGAGGCGCTGGGAGCAAGCAGAGAAGACCGCCCCAGAATGCCCGACTGCACATGAGTATGCAGGAGCAGCACCGCCACAGAAAGGCACGCGCAGCCTTACCTACCCTTGTCGCTATGCCCCGATCTTCTTTCATCCAAATAAGAACTGAGGCCTTCCGGAAGCTCCTCTTTTTTACATGGTTGGCCCGACCCACCCCCACGGGCTGATCCAGTCGGCCTGTTAACCAGATACCCGGTCTCATAGCTTCCATAGTCTTCATGTATTTTGGTAAAAATTCAACCTGAAAACTTATGGTTTAGACGCAAACGAATTACTATTTAAACTTAAGGTCTGAGGGGGACCTTGCGTGTAGTTAGGGGGAGATTCTTGCCTGAGTCGGTTAAGGACCGAACTTGACGCTATCACCTAAATGAAATAGTGTAACCACATGTGCTAGTATGGGATAACCTTAGTCTAGTAGTTTAGATAAAGTTTAACCTTACATTTTGGTAGGCCGAAGTACTAAGGGCACTATGGGGTACGGTGTCGCTCGTAGATGCTCTCTTCACTGAGCTATTGGGGTTAAAGCATTCCAATACAATGGTGTATGCCTTGCTATGGGGGAAGGACGCGATGGACTATAAACCATATATGGTACTGTGTGTATGGGTCCGGATTTCTAGTGCCATGGCAAGGGTTTTTCATCACTTGACAAGTGAAAGGCTAGGCTTTAACTAGTTGAATGGTTTCATGATAATCTAGCAAATCGAGTATTGTAGGTATGTGTGGGGACCCGAATTTACCAATTTGGACCCTCTGTGTTTACCACACTAGTCTAGAATCACGCTAGTGCACACAGACTCAACATTGGTAAATATCACAATCATACAGAACGATAATAGTATAAAAGCTCCATTTATTAAATATAAGTAAGTTCACAACCTTATGGCCAACTTACATGATAAAACCTCGCATGGCTAAACTAATAATAATAAACTAAGACAATGGAATAGAATAAAAAGACGTAGACAACCCATTAGTTTACCATGGGCAACTTACAAGGCTTGAACCTTAAACACTCATGTTTGCTCGGTACTCCTCCAAAACAGGTAGACTCCTCCAAGGTTGATGTTGTTATTGGCAAGGGTGAGTACTTAAAGCACTAACAAGTTGTGCACAAATGCAATTCTAATATTTTATATGCAAGGCTTATTCCAAAGGAATGGCTAACTAGGCTATTTTGTAGTAAAGCAGCATCTGTAAATGAATACAGTAAATAGATTGAAAGACAGAAAAACAAATAACAATAATAAAAAAATTAGCATTTCTTAAGTAATCAAGATTTCCAATCCTAAGTCAAGTTTCCAACTTCCAATGGCAACCTACTATTCTAACCAAGTTTTCATTTGATAAAATCTAACCCTTGACTGTAATTCCTGAGCTATGCTTAATACCATGAGCACAACTATCCAAATAAATTTACACTCTGCAGAGGTTATGCACTTTACCCATATGATACAACCATACACCACAAAGGCGAGTGATCATAACAAAGCCTTTACAATATTCTGTCTTAACTCAGTACTACCTGCTAAGGTTTCAACCCTAAAGGGTTAAACCACCACAATAGGGCCCCCTCCTGTGCCATGTGAGTTAATCTGTGAACCCGGACTTACATCAACACTGATAGTACAAAAACTAAGACATTGCAAATTAATCAGCTAGGTTGTCCCATACCAGACATGTGGTTGCATGATTGACTTAGGTCAAAGGCTTGCATGGTTAAGTCCTTAAGATGATAAGGGCAAGACATACCCTCTGTCTTGCTGGCCCACCTTGGCATACTGCCCTTGCCACAATATAAATGATTACCACCCTAGTTGGTTACCAAGCACTACGTGCTATAAACAAGTCAACATTGTTGCGTGACATCCCTCGCCATGATAACTCAATATCATCGTGCGACAACACCTGACACACTAATTCATAACATGTTCTATATTCTATTAGTCAAGATTAAACATTGATGTTCCAAGTACATGTGATGATGTGGCATGGCTAAGCAAACTAACACGGTCTAACCAACCCATGTTGATATTCCTATTAACCAATAATTAAAGAACCAATCTAGGGTGACAAATAAATCATGGCGTAAAAATGACAAGGTAGGGTATAGACCAAATAGGTAGAGTAACTAAATCCCAATTTATTTTGAAACAGTTGTATACATGGAATAATATACATTAAGGTAAACACAAAGTAGCATATTTTATAAACTGTGTTCAACAAGATCAAAGCACAACTTGCCTTGAAAAAGGTCATCCTCTTGATTTGGAACCAGCTCTTGAGTCAACGGATTCTCCTCGATGCTTCGCACAACTCAACGTCTATACGAAACAAGAGAGAAAGTCAAATAAATAACAAAACATATTGTAAATAAACTCCAAAAATAAAATAAAATTCACCATTAAATATATCTCAATTTTAAATTTTTTTTAGAAATTTGAATTACCTCAATTGGAGCTCATTTGAGGAGAACAGGCCTTAGAAGATTCAAAAATCTAAAAATTCAAAAATTGGAAATCCAAATAATTTTCGAATTATATTTCAACTATAAATTCACTTTGTTGGATCATCATGATGTCAGGGTAATGTCGGCACTGGCTTGCACCAAACCAAAGCTACCACGTGGCGCCGATGTATGCACCTAGTCCACCACACTGCTAGCTCATGGTGGACCCAGTGCACACGGACATAGCACCGCCGACAAGCAAGCCCACGTGTCACACTAGACTCAGCCACCATCTGGACCACCACGCATGTGGACACGTCAACAAAATAAATCGATGTGGCAGCCACGTGAGCACAAGTGTTAATACCATAGCTCGGCCACATAAGCCAGCGAAGCACGTGACCCTAAGGTGTTCGGAGGTGAGAACGAAGGGGACCCCAAGATAGATATTGATCTTACGCACACAATGATGTTCTTACCTTGGTCTCTGATGCTCCAAAACGGTGGTTGCGGTGAATTAAACGGCAGCAGTTCTAGGGTTCTTTCAGTCGGTGAGTTCTAGCAATCTTCTGGTGACGAAAATGCGGGCACCAGATGTGGTAGACCACAGTGAACTTAGTGGTGTAGCCGATGTCCCAATCAGTCCACCACCAATGATAAATCAATGAAAATTTAGTCTCGACGGCGCACGATGAACATCATGAAATTCTAACGAACAACGACGATTCGCAATAAGTGAGCTTAGGGTTTTGGTTTGTGGCTTCAAGGCAAACTAGGGCATGCTTTTATAGCATCGGTATCCCTCTCCGATAGTGACTCAAAAATCAAGTTCACAGTAACCATGGCTCTGAGTCCGAACTGACCATGATTGGGGAAGATGACCCACACGACGACATGTGGAGATCCAATGGCTTACAATGATTCAGACGCTAACAATCTAGGCCACACATGTGTCAAGTCGCAACAACCTTGATTAAAAGAGTCCCGAACCGGTACACATAGATCTTGATCGTCTGATTAGAATCTAACAGTGAAGAATCAATACAACCTTTCTGGTTGAAAATGGCCCTCTGATCGAAATCCGATTTTTAACAGTGCTTCCACTAGTCGGGATGAAGATGGTCTCATGAGCATAATCCAATGGATGAGGCTCCCTTCACTTTCATGGCTAGATAAAGACCTTATGATAAGAATCTAACGGCTAACGCATTAACTACCGAAAACAGGTTGAGCGGTGGGCCGTATTGGGCCGATGGATGATAGCACAGTATTGGGGCTCGGCCCAAAATCTTTTTGGGGATTTTCTAGGATTTACTAATTAAAATAATTTAGTAAATTCAACTAATTAGTTTAAAGCAATTAAAATAGCAGGAAAAATCTCAAAAATATATTTTGAGACATTTTGAACTCAAATAAAATATTTTAGCCAAACTTTATTTATATTTTATTTATAATTAATTAGTTTTCACAAAAGTCCAATATACATAATTTGAAATAAATTCCAAAAATCCAATAAATTTAAGAAATCCATAAAATGTATAAATAGACAATAAATTAATAAAGAGCAGAAATTGGAATGTTATAGTATTGCGAGGCATGGTTGACATGATTGCTAGAATGTGTTATGTGGGTAAAGTGTACATTCTCTGCAAAGATTTATCTAATAAATTAGCTCTGCTCACGATCATGAGCAACTCATTGAAGTAATGTCAAGTATAGGTATTAGCTTCGGGAAATGTGTTGTAACGGGTTGGTATATTTGTGAGCCAAGGTTAGATGTGATTTACTCACTGTTCATGGCTATGGAGAGCTGTGAAATGATGGTATTGAGCTTTACTTGCTGTTATTAATTTCATATCAAGTGCTCTTTTCAATTCTGTTCCCTTTTGATTAATTACTCTCTTGCAAATAAAATCTACTTTATGCTGAAAATGAAACTTAGTGTAGTGGGTTGATATCCTTGGACTAACCTTGCATGTATTTTATTTCCATAAACTAAAGTCTTGCGACTACATACGTGTACTCAACCTTGCTTGTTGACATATATTCAGAGATTGAGAAAGAAAACTGTCGCTTGGATTGCTTTGCTTTCGGTAATGATGGCGTATAGGGTCTCGACCGCACTCAGGCCTTTCATATGGGTTCGTTTTCAATTGATGATTCATAATCTAAATTTTAGACCAGTGACCTACAATGTTCTTTTAATCTCATTTAATTGGCCATATTTACCTATTTAACATTTTTTTGCTGTCTTTTGTTGTTATAAGCAGGTGATACACAATCTCTGTCTGAAGCCGAATTCCTGGGCGGTTTTTGGGTCGTGACATGTACATTGTTTTCTTAGAATTCGGTAGCCACAAGTTCTCAGTCTCCTCTCCATCAAGCTTTTAAATTTTTCAAACTCTCTTTCCATGTAATTTCTCTCCACATCCTGGAACATTTGCTCTAAATTATCTTCCTCAAACATATCAGGGATGGTGACAAGGCGATGATGACAGGGCAGTGACGATTGTGATACTATAGAATGGTACAATACTATTGCTTCATCTGAGTCGGTTCCTAACTTTTTAGAAAAAATTGATGGTAATATATGATTCGGAGAGGGTGTTAATAATAATCACAATCGGTTCTCGGGTTAGAACCGATTGTGGTTTAGTATTGGGCGCATCACAATCGGTTCTTACATTAGAATTGATTGTGATGTGCATAGCACATCTCAATCAATTTCCAATATCAGTATCGATTTGTATTTGCACAAGTACATCACAATTGGTTCCCATGAAAGAACTGATTGTGATGCACGATGCACATAACAATTGGTTCTATCCTAAGAACAGATTAGGATGTACATGGGCACATACAATCAGTTCTGACATGAGAAACTAATTGTAACGTGCATATATACATCACAATTTATTCTAACATAAAAACTGATTGTGATGTGCATTGTGCATCACAATCGGTTCTTTTCTCAAAACCGACTGTGATGTGCCTCGCTAGGTTATTTATACCGTCAGGCTGAACTCTCCTCTATTGTTGTTCTAGAGGCAAAAAAGACACTACTACCCCCACAAAACAATGCATACTTTGGTTGGAAGCAATACTTGGGTGAGAAATTATGAAATCCTCGAGGATAGGTGTTGAGAGGGCAATGTTGAAGCCGTAGCTTGCAGAGATTTCCCCTCAAATTTTTCTCATTTGTGGTTTTCATCAAATAGTGAGCATTCCTTCCAACCTCTCCAATTTTGCACTAGGTAATTTGATGTGTCGCAAAGAGAATTTAGGTTGCTCTGGAATTGTGTGTGTCCTATTAGATTTCACACCCTTTATTTGACAAACACACATCCATTTATCTTTGTAGAACTCTCATGTTAATTTGGAATTTTTATTTCGTAATATGATGAATGTTATAGTTTAGGTTGCGTAACCTATGTCTCCTGTTCAAGGGTGCTTGTTTATAAATATGCTGAAATGACATATTTATAAGCAAGCACTTTTGAATTATCCACATTTTTTTGGACAGTTCGAGGATATATGGTTCGGACAAGTTCCTAAGCTGTTGTACAACTCTAGAGAAACTTTCGGCAGCATCTCCCTAATGTTCCCCAGATACACACCTCTCTTAACTTGTTGTCAAGACGTATATTTAGAGAACAGTGCAAAGATACTGCTAAAATTTTCTTTGGAGTTGTACAACAGCTTAGGAATTGCTCAAACTACATATACTCAAATGGGATTAGGACCAAACCTAATTAGAGATTAGGAGTCATTACTGGTACGTACTTAGTTGGTCAATAGATAGACTTTTCTTCAAGATCATTCTATTCCTTTACTTTGTTAAAGCTTCCACCCTTATTTTCTTTCAATGAAATCAAAAGAATTTCAAGCTTACTGTATTAGGTAATTTGATAGCATTGTTGATGTTTTGAATGTACATCTCCTACATAGGGAATTGAAAGCTCTTAAGTAGGGAAGAAGGTATCGGGAGTAAAATTATATATGTTGGAACCTGTTCTCTATTTTACAAAGGTAATTAAATAATGCCTCAATATTTGAAAGAGGTAGCTATCTCTCCAATTTTTTCTTAATTTATTATGTGTAGTTTAATTACAGATGGGCCATGAAGAATGCATTTGTTAGAAAAGTTGTATAAGTGCTAAATTTCCTAGGGGTGTTAAGGAGTTCAAAAAATTATAGAAGAAGATATAGTGAAGAGGTATGTAAACTTCATATATTGTCCTTACTTTGATTGCACCAATTTCAGAAGATGTAACAACTCCATTCAAATTGAAGACCATTTGATTCGATATGGCTTTGTGAGGAATTACATGTGTTGGATCCATCACAGGGAGACAAGTAGTACCCATCCAGTATGCAATAAAGACATGTTGGAACCTAATCTGATATGTTTGAAGAGGATAATTTAGAGCAAATGTTGCGGGACATGGAGAGAAATTACACGGAAAGAGAGTTTGAAAATTTTAAAATCTTGATGGAAGCGATAGTGACGATTGTCATCACCTGTACCATCACAATCATCACTGCCCTATCGCCGTCCCCATCCTCTCTACACCTCTCCGTCGCGCTTGGCACCATGGCATAACCTTCCTTGTCCTCTCTGCACCACGCTGTTACCTTCCTCCACCACCTTTTAGACACTTCCATAAGCTTAGAACTTCATTACATCAGTTAAGAGTGAAGATATGGTAAGGATACAATACTAGTAATAGAAATCTGTTGTTTATGAGAACGAAGACTAGGACTTGTCTAGTGGCCCAAGCATCTTGCTTGCACTTAGTATCAACCAAGTAGAGAAATTCTCTACTTATTCTTTCCCCGTGAGGATCTTGCAAAGGTTTGAGGAGCTCGTCGCCTTCTTTCAAGCTGATGTAATTCGACCAAAGGTGAGTTCAGTACCTCAGATAGTCTGTAAGTTATATAGTGGATTGTGCGTATTATTCAATTGTGAATTGTGTAAAGTGCGTGTAGATGTGTTTGAATTGTGAATTTTAAGTCATTTATTTTACTTGAATTTGTGTTATGTGTATATATCTCAACTATGAATTTTATATGTGTCTTATGCCTATTTGAATGTGTGTTGTGTGTATTTATCTCAATTATAAATTGTGCATATTATATCTATTTCAATATATGTTGTGTATCTATACAAAGGGTATGGCTAGCGTGATTCCTTAGGCTAGCCATAAAAATAAAATTATGTATTAAAAAATACATATCTCAGATCGTCTATTGTTTATCCTTATCGCAGACAGTTCATAATTGAAACATTTTGGTATTTATCATTATCACATACTATTTGTCCGTGGTGTGTAACTATCACATGAGGTTTTTTGTGGATAATTGATTAAACCGTCTATGACGACCGTACTAATCATCACTGACGGTTCCAAAACAATTTGTGCTAACTATACGTCTTTAACGGTATGTGATTTTTTTATGTGTGATAGTGGATGGTGGTTTAGGCTTTAATAATTGAAGTCATCAACCAAACGACGAACCAATGGAAAGAACAGAAAATCAACGAAGGCAAGGAATGTAAATTGAGGGAGACTTAAGAATTGCTTGCAAGAACAGGTAAAAATGGAAAACATTTGCTTGTATTGCATATTTGTGTTAATTTGTATGATGCTTACGTCGACGATACACATGCATGAACCGTTCTGTTTCTTATGGGATTATATCGATTTGATTATTGTGTCTTTAAATAAGCTTCTCACGTAACGTGTGCTATATACAAACCAGTACATCTAATCAACAAAATTAATTTATAGGCGCCGCTACATTACTTTCTAGGCAAACTAGGCCTTCGTACATGTAGGCGAACTACGCATGCCAACTCATCTGAGGTTCGTCAACACAATTCATATCGTAACAAAAGAAGGCAGGGTAGCAAAGCATTCTTGCGTTTTATGACACCACTACAGAACGGTAAATCATTATCGGCTTCAAAACGTCATCACAGCTAGTTATAAAAGCCGGCAGTGATACTCGAAATTATCACTGCCGGCTCAAGAATCGGGAATGATAAGAGCTATTACTGCCGGTTCGTTGTACAACTGGCAATGATATCAGACTATCATTGCCAGCTCAAACAAAAATCCGGCAGTGATAGGTCCATATCACTGCTGGTTCAAACTAACAACCGACAGTGATACATACATACATACATACATACACACACATATATATACATATATATACATACATATATATACATGTATACATACATATATATACATGTATGTATATATATATATATATATATATATATACGTATATATATACGTATATATATACACGTATATATATATATATATTTACGTATATATATACGTATATATATATATATATATATATATATATATATATATATATATATATACATATATATATATATATATATATATACATATATGCATATAATAATCACCGTGCATATAACTAATAAAAGTTTCAAAAATTCTGAAAAAAATCATGGATGTACATCTCATCTTAACCCATCTACATATAAAATTTCATGATCAAATTCGTCCTATGTTAAGAGTAATAAAAAAGACAAATTTCTGACAAACTTGAATAGTTCAAATGCATCCCAAATTTGTCTTTTTTGTAACTTCTAGCATAGGACGAATTTGATCATGAAATTTTATATGTAGATGGGGTAAGATGAGATGTACATCCATGATTTTTTTCAGAATTTTTTGAAACTTTTCTTAGTTGGATTGCACGGTGATTGCACCACTTCCTTGATTGCACTAGATATGTCCCCATATATAAATATATATATACATGTATATATGTATATATGTACATATGTATATACGTATATATGTACATATCTATATATGTATACATGTATATATGTACATATATATACGTATATATATATATGTGTGTGTGCATATACACACATATATATACATATATAACTGCCCGTTCTTGAACGAACCGGCAGTAACAAGCCATGCATCAAATGTTTTTATTGCATATTATTTCTGCATTATATATTTTATACAATATTTTTCTACAATATATTAATGTAAAGTATCGTTAAATCATAATTTGTTGTACCATATTAATATATTTGAATTATATATTAATATAAAGCATCGTTATATTAGTATGGTAGAATAATATAGTATATAAAGCATCGTTAAATCATAATTCAAATATATTAAAGCATCACAATATTTGGTTTTTACAATAGTCTATTTAAAAATATAGTGTGACTACATCTCATTCACTTTGGTTTTGCATTGACTCCAGTAGAAAGTTGCTCGCGGAACTCGCCATTTTGATTGATGACCTCATCATAAACGAATCCGGCAATCTGCTCTTGAATTGCTAAAATTTCAGTTAGTAGTAATTTATTGGTTCTCATCTTAGAGCACTGTTATTGAAGAAATGAGAAAGTTAATTAATGATGTTATATGTTAAATGAAAGAAAAGTAGGCATCAATGTGTAATTATATACCATGGCTTCGTTATAGCCAACACTCTCCATGACAATTGAATGTATATGTGTACATACATAGTATGCACATAAATGGTTTCCCAAGTCCTGCCTCATTAATGGAAAGTCGGTTGTTCTTTGAAAATCTTTCTTGTAGAGACGATACCGAACACTTTTCTTGCAATATTGTGCGAATGCCCTGTGAATGATTTTGAATAGTAATTACACTTAAATGCAATAGAATGGAATATTACTAGGGCAACAACGCAACGATCGAGTTTACCTGTTCAGCATGTCCCAAAAGTCTTGATACAGATTAGTTGGTTTTCTCCTAGAGTCCAAGACAAAAATCCTACTAGCATCTAACTCAATGACGAGGAGGACCTAATGAAACCTGCACATATATATCAACATAGCCCATTAGTCCCACATTGTGTTACGCAAAATTAGTTAAACGATATTAGAAGTAGAGAAATACGTACTTAAAGTTATAGGATAAAAGTATGAAGGTTTTGTATCGTAGCTTCAAGAAAGTATTAAATAAATAGTCTTTAAGATACTGTGGAGACTACTTCACAATTTTCTTGTTGGCAAACCCCAGATCGAGAAATGATAACTTGTCATTTCCATTTCTTCCACATGTCTGTATCTCCATTCTACACAAGAAAGAAGTTAGACGTGCAATTAAACAGTACAAGAATGTACAATAATATACATAGAGACTTACAAAGTCCACAGTCTGAGTATATTCACATCCAGGGCATCTTGTTGGTACAACATATATAATTCCTCGAAACCCACCCAGAAGATGTTATCCCCATTGTGAAAATCTGACTCTGTGTATCTGACTGGGAACGCCTCCGTACCATCATTGTACTGCTGCATGTACCACTGATGGACGCGCCGCGGTTGTGTTGTTAGGTGGTCCAAATGAGCTGGTTCAACCAGCAGTTTCCCCATGCTAGTACTTTCTTCACGTACCCACCTGTGCCTAGTGTGTGAGGGTAAACATTCTTATCCGCGTTAGCTTTATTCTTTTGACTCACTATTTGGGCTTCTTCAGAATTTTTACGCCACAAAGTCCTCCCAAAACTCCCTTATCTTTGGGTACGTGTCAAAATTTTGTGTTTCATTCTTCTTCACATAGTTCTTATTCAGTGTTATCTTCCAATTCTTTCACGCTATGCACATGATGCATAGTGCACGTTTCTTTGCAGCCAACTTGGTCCCTTGGGGGAACTGAAACACTTCTTTTAGCTTGTCGCATAGCATGTCCTTCAAGTCATTGGGAATCACCCACTGATCACCTCAGCGGCCGGTCCATGATCTATAGTTTATGAACACATAATCTCTAGCAAGAACCCCGCATGCTGTCCTGTACAGCCCTAACAATGACTCAGGTATAGCAGGTTCCCTAACTGCTGAGAGCTCTACTATATTGTAAAGTCCCTTAAGCATCATGCTTGGACCACGACCTGTGCACCGCCTCTGTTCACCATATGTCTGAGCCTGCAATTTGATTTTCTTATTAGTCGTCTGACTCTGCAATATTTTGGGAATCACAATCTATTAATTCTTTACCTTGCCTATGTTAGTGGTGTCAGGTTGGTCCATGGCAGTGGCGCTAGGTTACTCCATGTAGTTCAGGTAGTACGTTGGGCTGTGGTTCAGGCTACCCATTTGTCCTTCGTCCATATTTGAGGGCCCAACTGCACTTTTCCCTAATCAGAGGCAATTCCTAACAAGTTTATCAGAAATTTCATAGTAACAAAGTCATTTTTGAAAGACACGTATGCATCTTTCGAAAACATATACAGATACAATGTTAACGAAGAAAGACGTAAAGAGGAAATGAAGATAGACGTTGTTATATGGTAGTCTAACCTTGAAGGCATCATTTTATCTTTTGTCATGTTTGGTTTTTGGTGTTGGGTTATCTGTGAACACAATATGCGCTTGTGAATTTGTCAACTTAGTAAAGAAAGCCTTTGTCATACGATAATTCTACGTGTTAATTCTATAGAAGCTTCTTCAGGTTCCCACTGTTTCAAGCTGTATAGAAGTATGGGATTTTCTAAGTGTTGATTCACAGGTTTGTGTTTCTTAAATCTTACCACGCTCAACCCGCCTTTTAAAACTGGTATATAATAACTTGGTAGAATGTCCTAATTGCAGACATACATCTTCTCAGATACTCTCTTAGTTATCCAGACACTGTCAGGTGGGTAATCCCCTTCAAATTGAGTAGCTAGTTGCTCTTTATTAAAACCCTGTGCATTTTCGTGCTATTTAATGCCCACTTCCTGATATCATGCAGTCAATTTAGATGAAAGATCGAATGAGAAGGATGCAAAACCATTGAATTCTGCTGAACCTTGGAGTGGAAATTTGGTCTCTACAGGACAATCTTTACGTGGACGTGAAGATGATAACATGCAGAAGGATAGGGACTTCACTTCTATTGATGGTTTGAGATCGAGGAAAGGGAATGTGGAACAGAATCTAGGATATAATGTTAGCAACACAAGTGCCAATCTGGAAGTGATCCTGAACACTCTGGAAGTGATCCTGAACAGGATTATCACTCATTTTTGATAAAATCAGGAAATCCTAAAAAAACACTGTCAAATGAAACTAACTACACATCTCAAATTTTGGAATCTGATGGATACTCAATAACTCCCAATGAAGTAAGTTCTAAATATTTCTACAAAATTTTACTATTAATATATCATATTTTTTCAAGCTATATTTCTCATTTTTTGACACTCCTTTTTCTTCTCTCCTTTTCTTTTTGCTGTTTTGCTTTGATTGCATGTTATGCAGCAGCTGCCTGACTGATTACGTCAAACCTACTTTAATGCAGTGGATGGCCCCAAACCTACTAGTTTAGGCTGCATGTTTTTTATTTTCATCATCTACAGATACTCTGGCCAGATGGAATTTATTCATACAGATTGACCACTTAATACTCTATTTCTTTTAATCCATCTCACATCCAACTGGAATGCTATTAGAGCTAAGATTTCATAAAAGATACATGGTATTTGTACCAAAGTATGAGCTTCAAATTTTTTTTATTATGACAAACTAATAATTTAACCAATTCAAAAGTCCCAACAGAACACCCACATGTGCACTGAAGTATGTTTAACCAACATGATCAAAAAGTGCAAGTTTAAATGTTACAAAACAAATAAATACCTTCCATAGAAAATGAAGGGCCACATTCACAAGACTAAGAAGTAATAAATAAGTTATAGTTCCAGCTAACTTAGTGTGCAATTTAACTTTCAAGGGTATATCGCACCTTTGGTTTCTCTCCTTTTCATGTTCGCTCATTTCTACTGCCAAAACCAAGTATCACTAAGTTCTATGATGGTGGTCTTCTAGGGCAAAAAACTGACATTTTACATTTCTTTTATGCTGACATACAATGGGATCAAATTCCAGCATGCTAATTGCATGAAGACTAAAAAACAAATTACATTTTTACCTTCTAAAAGGTAGGGTTTAGAACAATCTGGGATAATCTAACAACTTGGATGTGAATGGCCTGCCATATAACACATAAACCATCTTTTTAAGTCAGTAATAGCATTATAATACCCAAATAGAACAAACTAATCCATGAATGCAAAAGGATTATTAGTTTAAACAATATGCTTCCAGAGAGATCCCTCATCTTTAGGAATGGAAAAAAATGCCCCGTGGCCACATATAATAGCAGTAGCAAATACATGATCATGATATTTACAATCAGTTTTCCATTTAGTCCATAGTGGCAATCATGCATCAGTTCTACCTTCAGCGCCAGCATGGTGGTCGGAGGTGGTGGGGCAACGGCGAGGATGGCCGAGGTGGTGGGGAGCCGAGGCGGTAGGGAGGTGGCGGGGCGACGGCGAGGATGGCTGTAACATCCCGAAAAATACATTAAAATAAAAATAAATATTTTGCATTTTAATATGATTATTTTTGAGTTTTTTTTGGCATTATTGGTTTTTATTTGGATTTCTTTGGATTTATCCTTTGTGTGAAACATCTAACAAATGGAATTAAAGAATGGATAATAGTAAAAAGATAAAAAGGTAAAAGTAAAAATTTGGAAAAATTACCATCTAAACCCTAAGACTACAGGAAAAGCATTTTTCCCACAAATAAAATTTTCGTGAACAGGAATGAGACTTAGTAATTCAAAAGACAATTGCTTTGACTAAAAACAGTGTAAGGTCAGATTTAATGTAAAATATGTAGACCTTAACTCATTCTAATAAAATTACCATAATACCCTCAATACAGTAGCTACACCTATTAAAAATATTAAGAATTAATAAAATCATTTGAAGATTTTAAAAATTCAAAAATAGAAGTATTGAAAATCTAAAAATTGGAATGTCAGAATTATTATAAAATAAATACATAATATTTTAACTTGAACATTTATAGTAGCACTATTTGATTATGATATAAAAATTTTAAAAAATAAATTGTGTCATTTGCACCTTTAAATAAATCGAAAACCGGATTAAGAATTCTGAGCAATACACAGTGTCAGAATTTTTATAAATTAACCAAAGGGTCTTTTGGTCCCAAATTTTTACTGGAAGTCAGTTCTTACCAAAAGACTTCAGTCAAAAGTTTTTACTAAAATATGGGTGGTGAATGTAACCAAATTAATGCAAACATTGGTCAAATGTCGCCAGCCAAAATATCTAAGCCTTTGCCTCTTCACCGACAGGTGGGCCCTAGCCCTGTTCTGGCCCATTTACTGGCGCGAAGTGACCAGAGCCTTGCTATCTCTCTAACAGTGGGCCGCGTCCCCACTAGTCAGCCTCAAATTTCTTCCCCAACCTCCTTCCACTACTACAGAAATCATCATCACAGACGGTTCGTAAACGTCATCAGAGACGGTTTTGTGAACCGTCAGTAACAATAAGTCTGTGAAGAAGGAGATCATCGAGACGGTTTTCCACCGTCTCGAGAAAATATATATCATGACGGTTCTATTAATAAACCGCTCGTGAGATTTATCACAGCGGTTCTCATTTGAAACCGCTCGTGATAACTAAATATCACAAACGGTTTCAAATCATAACCATCTCGTGATATGAACTTATCACTGCACGGTTTCAAATAAGAACCGCTCTGTGATGACCTTTTTTTCACCCAGAACCTCTATTATTTATGATGTTGTTGAAATTTCCATCAATATTTCTACTTGATATTTACAAAGCACAACCGATTAAAGATGTTGTAATTGAATATCGCACTTCCTATATGCATTGTGTAGCAGTTTGTCGATCGGGATAGACTTAAAATATAAACATTTGTAGCGCTTTTCTCCTTCTTATGATAATGTTGATGGAACTCGACTAATAAATCAACCAAGACCCATGACGGCATAGCGAGTCTCGGCAACCATAGTGTGCTTGATCGAACTGACACCTTTGGGTGTGTGATTTGCTTCATGCCATCTGAAGTGGCCTTCTTGAAGTCACCGTCGTGCCACGGTGCGAGTGCCGGATGACATGCTCTTGCGCGTCACGTCACGTCGTGCCACGGTGGGAGAAAATGGTATTTTGAAAAAATTTGTAGATGTACTTGATAGATTACTCTAGGTAGGGTAATTAAAGATTGAACAAATGTGATTGCAAGTCGGGTCTTCCATGGACATGGAAGACCGACTTCTCACATTGTTCAATATTCAATTACGAATCAACATCTAATTCAAGCCGTGTCTCATAAATATTGATGCGAGGAATACCTAAGTAGATGGAAATTTGAACAACAAACCATAAATAATGGAGGTTCTGAAATGAGGAAAAACATCTAGTTCAAACAAGCAAGACATTGTTAAGTTGTTGCATTCAAGATGAGCAAATATGTATTAAGGATAATATCATGTGACAATACAATGAATCGTACAAACAAGAATAACCGCAAGTTTTTGACATATTTTCGAATTAATGAATACCATTTGACAATTGTACAACTCGAGAAGTTATCGGGCTGCGTGGAGCAGCGCCTTTTTATGTATTACTTGATGGCGAGGAAGTAACAAACTCTCCCTCTAATGTTGCTCAAATGGGCCTCGATCAGCATTGAGTTTTAACCGTCTTGCTACTTTTTTAGCGACGATGGTTTGCATGTTGTAGCAAACATAAAATCCACATAGGTTATTTCCCTGACCTTGCTGGTGGCATTGCAAATAAAACCTATGGTTAGTTCTAGAGTCACTATTACGGGGTTTGATATAGGATTATTGTGTATAGCGGATACCGAAAAGTCCAAATCATGCTGTAGTTTAGTCCAATCTTTCACGTGTTTGAACGCTCTACAAGATTGCAAAAGGTTAGCCTAAGCCATTCCAATAGCAATATAAACACGGAACAACTTACACGACCATGTCGTTATATGCGGAGAAAGCGTGATTACATCTTTGAGTAATTTTGTGATAGGTACCAAGTCGTGGTTTCGGCACGTCCGGAATCAAGGTACTTAACCGGTTTGTGGCTGGTTCAATTACAATTAGAACCAGTGAAACCTACGGGTATATCACAATGGACAATGAAGCGAAACAAAGTTGTGTGCAGTCTGAGACCAAAGTATAGCATGTGGTAGCACTTACCACAGGTTATGGGGTATAAGTATGAATTTTTTATCTTTTGTGCTAGCAATGCCTCTATCACGTATTTCTCGACCATGTTTATATCCTCATCCATTGTTTGCTTTGAGACTATATGTGGGTTAGAAACCGATCGATAGTTTCTGCGTGTCGCTTCAAGTTGCATGTATCTATATATACAAAGGCGAATTATATATATATTGGAGGACATTTATCACTATTAGAGCGAATGTAGTGTGATAGCACACACTTACAAGGTCCAGCATCTTATGAGTCGGCGTCGAGGTTGTAGAGATGGAACAAGTCGGAAAATTGACGATGAAGAAGCCCCATTGAGTCGTTGAATAGATGTTCATACTTGAACTTAGCGCGATACTTGTTATGCGTTCACGCTTTGGCTTTCCAGCTTGTTGGGTGTACCAATTATGCAATTGTTGGCAAGCTATACTAAGTGAAGTTCGCTGCCTTTCGTTAATGGGCTCTCCTAGCTTGTATTTTTAGCCAACTCGGTAGATGGATAGTCGACTTGTTCTTGCTGTCTTTCTTCTGTTTGTCCTTGCCTTTCTTTGTTTTGTATGAACCCTTCACGGAGAGGAATGGGCAGGAAAGAGGTCAACATTATGTACATCAAGTGGAGTCTGCTCTCTGACTTGCTGATTTAGTAGCCAGCGATCGGGAGCGATACAATAGGCCAATCGGATCGTCGCGGTTGTTGCATGACGAAGGAGGCGACGAGGGAGATGTCATTGCTAGGCCATTGGATGAATGTGCCAATGGCATCCCCAAGTTTATGATCTCAAATGGTTTGGCGGCTACGTAGATCGACAATTTTGAAACTATCAAATACCCGTCCACATTGACCTTGGTGAAACCGCGCTATCATGGTACAGTGCACCATGGTCCCCTTAGTGGATGGATCGCCATGCCCCAAGTGGCCGTCGGAGAGCGGTGCCATTGTTAATTCTCACTTGGAGATTGCATGGCGTGGCCACCTTAATGTCACATCGGGATAAGTCCGCTATGTTCATCTATGTCACTTGGAGAGCAGACGCCAAGTTGCTCTTCTGGCGATGGGGGCTGACTTGCGGACATATACGGGGCTTGTACAGTATTTCTTTCTTGATTGGTGAGCCTTTCCTCGAGGATTCTTATCCTTTCATAAAATTCTTCTCTCAGTTCTCCCCTCAACTCTTCTCTCAACTCTCCTCTCAACTTGTCCTCCAAATTCTTTATAAGATTTGACTCGCGCTCGGCTTTAGTTCTCTTCTTACTTGGTATATGTGGAAGTAAATGCAGGAATCCAGTTTTCCATGGAACAAAAACCCCTTTGCCACTTGTACGACCAGGGTGTTCCTTGTTTCCCAAGGCCATGGACAGTGCATCTTTCTCCCTGTCTGGGAAAAAAGAGCCATCGCCCGATTGTGTACTCAACGCTACCTGCAAGATCCGGACAAGTTATTTCACTTATGAAGTCATGGACTAATTACGTAAAATTGGTAGTTCGATTTATATATTACCAGGCGTTGGCAGACTTCCTCGTCATGAGGTTTACAAAGAGGCGGTTCGCGGAGGGCGTGGCGGTGACCTCGCTCTTAGCGATCTCGCACGTTGATCTGTGATCGATGGAAATGACGCGATACCCTCCTCGTCCTCCTGTCCCATTCGCTCTCTTCCGCGTAGCTGGTCCGCGAGTCTGTGGGGTGAGTGTTCCTTACCTGCAAGGCCTTGTTTGCTTCACTTTGATGCACGAATTAAATGCTGTCGTCTTCATCTCAACAAAACACCCCCGTGTCCTCATCAATGAACCCATACTTAGAGTATGGAACCGGATCCTTCTTGGCGTAGTCTCTGGCGTATGTTTGAAGGTCTTCCATGCCTTTCTGCCGCTAGCGGTGCATACCGTCGCACTAGGGAGCGGATTCTTCGGAATGTTGAGCGATGAAAGAATTTCCGTCGACAAGGCATTGCGAGCCTCAATGGTATATCGATCCCGTTCCCATGTTGGCCTTTTGTTTGGTCCTCTTGCGGCGTGGGTCGATTCTTCTTTTGAGGGCACATCATGTCTTTCGAGGGCACGATGGATTAGGGGCGACATCTTCTTTACAAGTTAAAATAGTTTCAGGCGAACTAAAAGAGAAGAACAAATAAAATCACATTAGAGTGAATGAGTTTGTGGATACCATGGCTTGTTATTAAATAAAACAAAGACATGATATATTAAATATTAGTAGTTATATGACCTTATGGTCAACTTACTTAGCAATGCCTCACAAGGCTGAACAACAAATTGAGCTGCGCGGAATGAAGGCGTAGATAACCCTCGGTATACCACGAACTGGCCGAGATGCACAAAACAATGACAAGGCTACGCACCCTAAACATTCGTCCTTCATGGTACTCCTTCTTGACATGATGTATTATCTTGATGATTTTTGGACGGTGTAGGCAAGGGTGAGTACACCAACACGTACTCAACAAGTTGTGCACATAATGCAATTCTATCATAGCTATATGCAAGGCTTATTCTAAAGGAATGGCTAAGTGATTCTTAGCGATGGCGACATTTTCAAACATAAGCAATATGTAGATTGAAAAAGACAATAAAACAAATAAATAACAAGTAAATAGATTCCATTGTTTGCAAATCAACCCAAGTCTCAACCTAAATCAAATTCCATTATCCACATGGCATCCATGCCATCCCATAACGATTGTTCATTTTAATTAACTACCCCTTGATTGTAATTCGAGCATTGCTCAATCAAGTGAACACGGCTATCAGAATAGATTGTACACTCTGCTGAGGTTATGCACTTTACCCACATGATACAACCATGCACCACACGGTGAATGATCATGTGAAGCCTTTACAATGCATCCTCTTAACCCGATGCTACGCTAAGGTTTCAACAATGCTGAAGGGCTAAACCACCACAGCACGGTTCTCGAGGCCCCTCTTGCGCCATGTGAGTTTCCCGTGCAGGGACTCACACCACCAAGATAGCACTTAAGTTAAGCATTTGCAAATTAGTCGACTAATTGTCCCATTCGAGACATGTGGTTGCAAGTAAGACTGGGTCAAAGGCTCGCAAGGTTAAGTCCTTAGGATTGATTAAAGCAAGACTTACACATACCCTTTCTCGCCCATCAGACCCACCACAACACCCTTGCCCCTTCCACTTGCTTCAATCTAAAGTGATTATCTCGGTTGGTTACCAAGCACCACGTGCTCTTCACAAATCAACATCGTTCGTGACTCATTGCCACAACAACTCAATCTCTTTGTGCGACCACACATGGCCCACAAATTATCATCATTGTTCCATATTCCATTAGTCAAGATTATTAAGCAATATTCCATGAGCATGTGATGGCGTGGCACGGCTAAGCAATTCTATGTCGTTCTATCCATCCATATTGATTTTCTATTTACCAACTATAATTAACCAACCTAGGGTGACAAGTGGATCCTGGCATACAATTTAACAAGGTAGGGTGTAATTCAAGGGGTACAATAGCTAATCCCGAAGTTAAGTTGAAATCATTTATACACATAAAGTATAAGTAATAAAGTAAATCAAAATAGCATGCAATCTAATCTATGGGTGCAACATGATCAAAGCACAACTTGCCTTGGTTAAGCTCCGATCACAGTGCGGAAATAACTCTTGAGTTGTGAAATCCTTAAAGCCTCGCACAATTCAACGTCTCTGAATCGAGAGAAGGCAAATAAAAATCAAAACCAAATAGAAAATGAACTCGAAACTTCAAATAAAATCCACCATTAGAAAGATCTCAATTTTATGAATCTTTCGGAAATCGAATCACCCAAATCGGAGTTCATACGTGAAAGTTATAAGGTTTTGAAGTTTATAAATTCCTGAAAATAACCCTAATTCATAAATCCCGGATTCTTATATAGAAAAAAATCCGAATTTTACTTGGCTAAATATGTATCGTTAATCTTGTAATCGACGACTAGCATGGCGAGTTTACTTCCTATTCATTAAAATAGCATTGGCGACATTGGAACCCTACGGTCTAGATCTAACGATAGAAATCTTATCATATAGTTACTGTTTACCCGTGTGGCGTGGCCTTGTCGTGTTCGTTTATGGATGATCAGGAGGCTAGAAAAATCCCGAGTGGCAGCGAGCGAACAACGGCTGAATTCGGCGAGTTCTTCCCTCGAAATAGGCGGCGCGTGGTCTTGAAATTTTCCGTCGACCAGACTGACTCGGCCAGCGTGAATTCGCCGATCGGCAACCTGCGGCGCGATGACGATGGTGCGACTTTTCTTCGCTCGGAGCCTTTCCGTCGACAACACAACTCGTCCGTCCTCCCTCGAAGATCTTTGGTGACGGCGTAGCTCTCAATCGACACCGCGCCCGAGGTCTTCCGTCGTTTCTGGCGATGGTAGCGTAGTTTTCCTCGGCGTCGACCGCGCGACGACCGATCGGTTCCTAGCGATGGCGCGTCGACTCGGCGATGCGTCTAGCGCTTCGATGGGCGCTTCGATGCAAAGCCTCGACCACGGCGGCTTTATAGCCTCTGACCGCGAGGATAGAAGGCAAGCAATCCGTGGCGGGAGCGACTTCGGCAATGATTTGGAAATCAATCGCGCCTGATGAATCGAGCGATCGATCAACAATGTATGGCTACGGTTAGATTTGAAGCGATAACTCCAATCCGCTCTTTCCAAAAACCAAAGAACACGATCTAGTCTTTCCAAGAATAATTCGACAAGGGCTTGGCGGCTACAGTAGCGACCATATGCTTCAAGGGTTTCCTTAATCTAATTAATTAGAAATAAGTTGATTTATTTAAATAGTAAAATATGTGTTCGAACTTACATAGATTATTTAGGACAAAACTTTATTTTATCTTTATATACTTATAATTAAGCTTTGACGAAAGTACTATTCTTTAATCCACAAGAATTCCAATAACTTCGGAAAATCCGAATAAAATCCAGAAAAATCATAAAATCCATAATTAACAATAAAATAATATTTATTAATTGAGAAACTGAAATTTTGGGATGTTACAGTGAAACATGCAACAAAAAGAAAAGGTCATGACTTGTGGGTAAACTTGTACACCTCTGCAGAGTAAAAATCTAATTGATTAGTCGTACCGCGGTCATGGGGGTCTTGGTGAACTGATGCATGTTAGATGTTTTGTTATTTTCAAAAGGGCTTGGTTTCATTTGTTTCGCAACTGTTGCTTTATGTCAAAGGGCCGGCATTGTTGGATTCCATGAATTGGTTATTTTGTCACTCACGTCATGGAGGACTGTGAGTATTACTTATGCTTTACTAATTTATTATCAATCAAACTTACTCTTACAAATTCCGTTTACAAATGACAACTTGATTTATAAATTCAATTTCGCTTTATGCAAATTAACTATAGTAGCCTCCTTTGACTTGGCCTGCATTTATGCAATTGCAAATACCACCTTTAAGTCTTGTGGAGTACGAAAGTACTCACCCTTGCTTAATTTTTTGTTTTTAGGTGTAAAGCTAGCAAAGCTTCGAAGATTTATTTTGTCGCAAGTTGTGGGATCCTTATTGCTGTGATCTTTCTAGGGATTTATGCCTCGTCAGTTGCCTGCAAGATGGATGGGCACACTACAAGGCCTTGCTTCTTTTGCTGCTATATACTTTGAGTTCTAAGATTTATGTGTTTATTAGTTTCCACTTAATTAATATAATGTATGATTGTGATTTCAATTGTTGTAAATGTGCGTACTAGCTACTAATCCAAGGACTAGTACTGTGTACACATGAGATTTCCATTATTGCATTCTTTGCAAAAATGGGGGTCGTTACAATGGCTGAGGTGATGGGGAGCCGAGGCGTGGCGACATGGTGGGAGGTGGTGGCAATCGGAGGCAAGGCGAGGGAGACGGAGGTGGCAATGCAGTCGGAGGCGGCGGTGAACTTCGAGGCTAGGCGTGGCGGTTGGAGGTGGCGGCGGTCCAAGGGGACGAAGACGGAGATGGTGGTATGTGGCTAGGTTAGCGTAACTGAGAAGAGGGGGCACAGGCTTTGAATATATAGGGGTGGACTATCACTATCGTCTCGCCAAAACAACCGGCAGTGATAGAAATAGAGCCGGTCCAGAAATAGAGCCGGCAGTAATATAAGTTTCTATCACTGCCGATCCAGAAATAGAGCCGGCAGTAATATAAGTTATCACTGCCGGCTCACTCCACAAATCGGCAGTAATACTATGATATCACTCCCGGGTGGATCTCCAACTGGCAGTGATAGTAGAATAGCACTGCCTGCTTAATCTACCAACCGGCAGTAATACTATAATATCATTGCCGGGTAGAAATCTACCTGGAAGTGATAGTGCTTATCATTGCCGTTGATACTAGCAGCCGGCGGTAATAAGTACTTTTCACTGCTAGAAGAATGAGCAACCGGTAGTGATAAGCTAGTCTCTGGCCAATTAAGTGAAACTTTCAATTTGATCCAAATTTTCTAAAAATTTTGGAGGCATAATATAGGACATCTAATATTTTATTTAAATATTTCCCTAAATTTTGATCAAGTTCTAAAATTATAAAAATCCAGATTGCTAACTATTTTAATAGTTTTAATATTTCAAAAATCAAATAATGCTGAAAAATGAACACAAATGCAGACAAATTCATAAAAATCCAAATGCAGTTAAAGATTTGCACTTAAACCTTCGACCACACTTTTCTTCAAGCTGCCAAAGAACAGAGCGAACCAGTTCGGAGCATAACCTCAATTTCCATTATTCCATATATTACATCAATTGTTACATATGAGAAAATATCATTGTCGTTCGTACAAAAGAAAGCATACATTTTATTACTATAACTAAGCTACGATTCGACCTTCGTTATGATCACGGCGTATGTATGTAGCTTCGTCACTCTCTTCCATGATACTTAGGTCAACGTCCTCTCCGAAAGTGAGAAGCTCATCAAATTGGTTGTACTCTTCCTCGTCAACAATATTCTCAACTCCAATAATCCTTCTTTTTCCTTGAATAACCACGTGGCGCTCCTTGTTACTCGGGTCAGTTACAAAGAAGATTTGTGTAACAAAATTAGCAAGTACAAATGGTTCTTCTCTGTATCCGACGAGTTTGAGGTCCACGGTAGTAATCTGTACTTATCGATATTCTGACCCTAGAAGTCTAACCCATTGGCACCGAAAAGAGGGACCTTCAAAGGTCCATAGTCAAGCTCCCAAATCTCTTCTATGAATCCAGTAGTAGGTTTGCCTATTTCTATTCTTTGTCATAGGCATCTATCTGGGATACCGCTGTTTTGGTTGGTGCTCTTTTTATTTTGCGCTCTTGTATAAAATGTAAAACCGTTTATGTCGTATCCTTGGAATGTCTGAATTGTAGTTGACAGTCCCTGAGCCAACATTTTCAGCTGAGTGCAGTCTATCTCCATATGCATCATGTGTATATGGCACCAATCACCAAAGTTATCTCTGTGCTCTCTCAAAAGCCAAATCTCTGACCTCCCTAGGTTTGTTTTGGATAGCATGTTCTTGTGCATGTTGACATACGGGGCCACCACAACTAATTGTCCCAAAACTGTAAAATGTGCTTATATAAATGAAGCTAGATTGCTAGTACATAGTAATTTCTCGCCTAGTGTCCCTTTCCCCTATAGCCTCCCCTCATGTCGAGATACAGGCACACCAATCGGTTTGAGATCCATATAATAGATGTAGAACTCAATGACCTCCTTGGTTCCCCAGCCATCGACAATGCAGCCTTCCGGTCGTTGTCGGTTACAAACATATTTCTTTATAACCCCCATAAATCTCTCAAAAGGGTACATCTGATGTAGAAACACAGGACCAAGAATCCGTATCTCTTTCACAATGTAAACAAGGAGATGGACCATAATATCAAAAAAATGGAGGGAAACACATCTCAAGCCTGCACAAAGTGTGGACCACATCTTCCTGCAGCTTATCTAGTTTTAACGGATCCATGGTCTTCTGTGAAATTGTGTTGAAGAATGAACACAACTTTATAATTGAGTCTAGGACTTTCTCTGGCAGAATACCCCTAATTGCAATTGGAAGCATATGTGTCATCATCACGTGGCAATCGTGAGACTTCATACCAATTAATTTTAAGTCTTTCATTGAGACTAGTTTCTTTATGTTAGCAGAGTAACCAAATGGAACTTTGACTCCGTACAAGCATTTGCACACGCTAATTTTTTCTTTCTTGCTCAGAGTGTAGCAGGTTGCGGGAAGGTACTTTTTGCCTGTATCCATTTCTTCGTGATGCAGCTCCTTCTTGAGTTTCATATCTTTGAGGTCCATCTGTGCTTGGAGTGTGTCTTTCGTTTTGCCAGGTATGTCCAGTAAGATACCAAGCAAGCTGTCACACACGTTCTTTTCTATGTGCATGACGTCGATTGTGTGTCCAATTTTCAAGTGCTGCCAAAAAGGTAAGACCCAAAATACTGATCACTTTTTCCACAAAGGAGCCTTATCCCGAGAACTCGGGATAGATGTACCACCGGCTCTCTTTCCGTGAATAATTGTAAGATCTTTTATGGTCGCAAATATCTGTTTCCTATTGTGATTCTTTAGAGCTAAGGCAATCTCCTTTGTCCTATCAAAAGCTCTCTTATTATTGTGGTATGGATGATCCTTGCGGAGGAACCTACGATGCTGCATGTAAGCCATTTTTCGACAGTTCTTCAGCCACCAGCTAGATGTATCATCCAAGCACTGGACGCATCTATTAAAGCCTTTTGTCGTCTGGCCCGACAGGTTGCCAAGAGCAGGGTAATCATTGATAGTTATGAACAACAATGCCAGTAGGATAAAGTTCTCTCTTTTATACTCATCCTATACCTGTACATCGTCGTTCCACAATATTAAAAGATCTTTAACCAATGGTTTGAAGTACACATCGATATTGTTGCCAGGTTGCCTGGGCCTTTGGATCAGTAGTGGCATTATAATGTACTTTCGCTTCATACAGAACCAAGGAGGAAGATTGTAGATATATAAAGTCATCAGCCAAGTGCTATGACGACTACTCATGTTGCCGAAAGGATTCATCCCATTCGTACTCAACCCGAACCTTATATTCCTCATATCATATGCAAAGTGTTTCTTATATTTTCTATCCGTGTTCCTCCATTGCATAGAATTAGTAGGGTGTCTAAACATTCCATCCTTCTTACGCTCTTTGGTGTGCTATCGTAGCAATTAGGCATGCCTTTTGTTCACAAACAATCGCTTCAGATGGGGGATTATAGGGAAATACCACACCACCTTACGGGGAGACCTCTTCTTCTTACGCTTCACCCCGACATCATCGTTCTTGATATCATCATCGTTGCCTTTATACCGCTTTGCTTTGCAAACAGCATAGGCATCCAAGTCTCCAAACTCATTGCGATATAATATGTAATCGTTTGGACATTCGTGTATTCTTTGTACTTCCAGTCCCAACGGGCAAACAACCTGCTTGGCCTGGTACGTAGTTGCAGGCAACACGTTACCCTCTAGAAGCAAGTCCCCCAAGAGACATAACGGCTCAATAAAGCTCTTATCGGACCAACCATTGCTTGTCTTCAACTGTAGTAGTGAAAGCACAATATGCAGCTTTTTGTGCTCCTCCTTGTAGCCCGGGTACAATGGCGTTGTAGAGTCCCCTACCATACGCTAGAACTTTTGAAACTCTCTTTCACTTGTGAAGTCCCCATCCCCATCACGCAACATTTGATCTAGATCATCTTTGTGGCTATTAACGAACATATCTTCGACCGCCATCATATCATTGTCTCTGTCATCTTCATCAATGTGTTGCCCGTCATGTACAATCTCATCTTCACCATGCTCGGTCCTACAGGTATAGCCAGTCTTGAAACCCCTTAGAAGCAAGTGTGCACGTATCAACTCTGTGTTAAAAAACAGTTTCTCATTTTTGCAATCAACACATGGACAACACATATAGTCTGCCAGATTCTTCCACTTGTGTGCCATAGCCGGGCCGCGACGGTCCACCTTTGATCCATCTACAATTAATTATATCGAACTAAATTTCAGTATATCAATAAACGATACCAAAATAATTTATTCTTTACATTAGTCATGCAGTGCTAATTAATTAAATCAATAAACATATTATAAGCATATAATTGCAAACAACAATATAATTGTAAATGATTAGATTTAAAAATACATCTAGCAATTTTGACTATATTAAAATACATCAAACTTTTTCACTATTTAAATATCCATCTAGCATTTTTTAATTATTTAGAAGATTTATTCATTTCATTTTGTTATGCGATGCTATTAAATTAAATTAATATACATCAAATAAGCATATAATTGAATATAAGTATATATTTCTAAATAATTATTATCTTGCAATTTTCATTATTTGCAAATCCATCCACCATTTTTATTATTTAAATATTTATCTAGCAATTAGCACTATTTAAAATTCATCTAGCAATTTTCACTATTTAAAATTCCATATAACAATTTTTTATTATTTAAAATAATTACAATTAGCCATAATGGTCTATCTAGCAATTTTCATTACTTAAAAATCCACTACATCACTAAAATAGATAAAATTATAATTTATTCAATAATTTAGCTAGATTGAGCACTCTGACCTAAAATGTTCACACCATACAATCAATAATTATCAACATCTACAGCAATCTATAAAGTAAAATTTAACTACAAATATAACATAGATCAAGTCACTAACCTCGAAGAGAAATACGAGACAAATTTTAATACAATTTTTCAGCAGCAACTCACTAAGATAATAACTACCGAGCAAAAGCAGGCTCCTCTACATTACGCTTTCGATCGAAGAAAAATGTCGATTAATCGGTCAGCTATATAAAGAGCTTATCTCTGTATCTCTGCGCAGAACCGGAGTGATAAGGTCAGATTACGCGGGAAAATTCGATTACGTGGGAAAATACTTATCACTGCTGGTTCTAGAGTAAAGCCGGTAGTCAAAATTCCGATATCACTGCCAGTTTTTAGTAGAACCGGTAGTGATACTTCACTACCGGTTTTGGGTATAAACCGGTAGTGATATATATGTTATCACTGCCGGTTGTTTTCTGGAACCGGCAGTGATATGTTTCCCGCGTGGCCGAACTTTCAAACCGGCAGCGATATGTTATCACTAACGGTTTTAACCCAACCGGCAGTGATATGTCGGCAAGGATTGCCTGTTCTATAGTAGTATTAGACGATTGTTTAAAACTAACTATCTCTAATAGTTTTACCGTAATTTTTCCTAGGCCTTTATGGATAATTTTAACACAAACATCAAAACTGTGTAAGATGAGACGTAGAGATTACTCTTTACGTGACAGTGTCACCCTTGGCTCCCGGAAGGCGCTTCACCATCTAGATGCATGCAGTCAGGCCATGGAACTGCGCGCATGGGCAGTCATGTTGGTGCATCGCCGATCTGAGGCCTGGCAATAAAACGCCGTCAAAGAGCGGTGGTGGTGACGCGTTAAAAAAACTATTCATGTTAGTTGTTTGACCGGCCGGCCCTAGCTAGCTAGAGATTGTTGGGACGGTGGATCAAGGTCACAAGGTGTCGACGTTTTTCAAGTGTGGGTAGGAGAAAGAAGAAATCGGTGTGAGATTTTTTCAAAATAGAAACTCAAGGGCTTATCTACGCGAAAAATCACAATTACTGAGTGGGGTGGAAGAGCACATCCTAACCTTCCAAAACAATCCCAGTGGTCATTAGCCAGAAAATCTACTTAGTTAATTTATGTATATTTTAAGGTAGTTCTTACTGCTTTTTCGTTCGATGAAGTAGTTGTAACTTCCTTATATGTTCCCTTTCAACATCACATGCATGTACTGATCGATGTACCAACATGTACAGCTAGCAATCTTCTTCCAAAAGTGAAGTTGGGTCAGAGAAATCGTAAATGGCCGCGTAAGTCCCGCGCCGGCACTTCCGATACGCGTACTCCACGTACGCAGTACTATTCGAACAGTTCGTATTCTCCACTACAGCACAAAGCCTACGCACAACTCATCTCTCAGGATATAGGTAATCGAAGAAGAGCATTGATAAGATGCTAAAGCCGTTTGTTCATATCTGGGTGATCCACTATAGTTCATGTAAGCTTAATTAGGCTGTAATTAAACTTCAATCTTTTGCTAACTCTCTTAATGAATGTGCTCCTGCCTTTATTTAAAAAAAATACACTACTACAGAACGACACATCACTATCACTTTATACGTAGCCGGTTCTTAAGTTTTTGAAAAAGCGATTGTGATAAGTAACCCGGAAGGGTGTTAGTAATAATCACTATCGGTTACGAGATTATAAGTGATTGTGATGTGCGCCTGGAACATCGAATCGGTTCTCTACTAAAGCGTGATAGTGATGTGCACGGTCATCGAATCGGTTCTTTTCATAGAAGTGATAGTGATGATCACGTGCGTGCATCACTATCACTTCTATAAAAGAACCGATTCGATGACCGTTCACATCACTATCACTTTAAATGAAGAACGATTACGATGTGCACATAGTTATCACTATCATTCTTTTTATAGAAGCGATAGTGATGATCGTTCATATCACTATCACTTGTTGAAAAGAACCGATTACGATGTGCAGATTTCTTATGTCTAGATGGCCGTGAACATCGATATCGCTTTTGAAAAAACCGATTACGATGTGCCTCGCTAGGTTATATATACCACTACTTTGAACTCTTGATCATTTTTTGCTCGGAGGAGATTTCTCCGCCGCCACGAAAGCAGCTCATATTGTGTGGTTGGAAGCAATAGTTGGGTGAAAATTTGAAGTCCTCATGGGTGGGTATTAAGAGGCAAAATTGAAACCCTATATATCTTGAGAGATTCCCTCTTTTTGCCCTCTATTGCGGTTTTCTTCAAAATGTGTACGTGCTTTCAGATTCACACTCTTTATTTGACAAGCGCATATCTATTTAATTTTTGTAGTCGCGATCTCTGTTTATATATATGAAATTATTATTGCTATCATGTAGTAGCTTGTTATTAGAGTTTAGGCGTAACCTCGTCTCCGTTCGAGGTGCTTATTTATAAATATCTTTGAGCGAAAGGGCATATTTATAATGGCGATCTCGAATTGTCCGTTTTTGGACAATTCGAGGATATATGGTTCGAGCAAGTTCTGAGTGTGTTGTACAACTTGAGTAGATTTGATGGCGTCTCTCTGGTGTTCTCGGATACACCCTCTTGACTGTTGTCAAGGCGTGTATCTGGAAGACGGCGAAGATCTTGCATCTCTGAGTTATGCAACAAAAACTTGCAGCTCTATATCTCGAATGAGATGAGACCTAACCTATTTAGAGATTAGGAGTCATCGTTGGTACCCTTGATTTGTTTAGTTTGTAGTAGAAAGATTTGCAAGCTATTGCACTAGCTATATAATTAGATTATTTGATATCGTTGTTGATGTTAAAATTTATGTCTCTTATGTAGGGAATTGGAAGCTTTAAACCGGGGAAGAAGCTAGGTATCGATCGTGAGTACATTTATATATCTTGGAACACATCCACTATTTTGCAAAGGTAATATTAATTGAAATGATGTCTCAATATTTAAAATAGCTATAGCTAGTTGTCGCTCGATTTTTCCTTAATTTATTGTGCGAAATTTAATTGCAGATGGACCGTGAGGAATGGATGTATCGGAAAAGCCGTGTGAGTGCTGAATTTGGAGGGTGTTAAGGAGTTCAAAAAATTGCGAGAAGGCGACATGGTGAGGAGGGTGTAAACTTCATATATTGTCCTTGCATTGATTGCACCAATCGAGGAGATTTAACAACTCATCTCAAATTGAGGACCACGATTGGCGTGGCCGTGAGGAATTACATGTTGGATCCATCACGGGGAGGCGGTAGTACCCCTTACCAGCGAAGATCACGGTGGAACCGGATGGCGAGTTGCGACTGATATGTTTGAGGAGGATAATTTGGAGCAAATGTTGCGGGATGTGGAGGTAATTACGGAAAGAGAGTTTGAAAAGTTTAAAAGCTTGATGAAAGGCGATGCCAAACCGCTGTTCACAGGTTGCAAGCGGAATACACCGAGTTGGGTTCGGTCCTTGCATTGTTGAGCGAAGGCAAAACACCGTTGGGCGGATACAAGTTTCAATGCACTACTAGTTCTTCTATCGGATCTGCTTCGGAGAAGCGAGTTGCCAACAAGCATTTATGAAGCGAAGAAGCTACTATGTCCCATGGGAATGGAAATAGAAAGGATACATGCATGTCAGAATGATTGCATCTTGTCTGTAATTGCTTGTCGAGGGCTGCGCGTTTGTCCGGTTTGCGGTGTGCCCGGTACAAACAAAAGGAGAAGCGTAACGACAAGAAGCGTAGAGCGAGAACAGCAGACGGTGAAGAGGTCATCACTAAAGGTGCACCGGCCAGGTATTGTGGTACTTGCCCATCATTCCCGTCTGGGCGGTTGTTTGCAAATCCGAGAGAGGCAAAATTATTCGTTGGCATTACGAGTCTCGAAAGGAAGATGGGTGAGACACCTGCGATTCGGCTCAATGGAGAAACATCGATTGGAAACATGAGGAGTTTGGTGCGAAATGAGGAACATAAGATTTGGGTTGAGTCTAAGCGGAATGAATCCGTTTGGTAACATGGCGATCGTCCTGACACTGGCGATTCATTGTGTATCTACAACCTCCTCCTTGGCATGCATGAGCGGAAGTATATCATGATGTCATTACTAATCTCGGGACCCAAGCGGTAGGAAATGATATTGATGTGTACCTTGCACCATTGATCGAGGATTTGGTAAAATTGTGGAATGAGGGGGTAAATCGTGTGGGATGCGTACAAAGAGCATTTCACCCTACGGGCTATGGTATTTTACCATAAATGATTTCCGGCCCTTGGTAATTTGGCGATTCTGATCTGAAAAGAGCCAAGCGTGTCCTATTTGTGAAGAGGAGGCGAGAGTCTATGGTGCTGAATTCCAAGAAAAGCGTGTATATGGGTCACCGTGGGTTTCTACCTCGAAGTCATCGATAGTAAGATGGATGACAAATTTGATGGGAAGAGGAAGTCCGTTAAACACATGACCTATGAGTGGAAGCCAAGTATATTCACGTGTAGAGGATATCAATGTTGATCTGGAAAAAGTAGTAAATCTGTTAGATCCTAGGACCATTTGGAAGAAGAGGTCAATAATGCAGGACTTCACGTCTTTGGAAGGAGTTAGATGTCGGCATTGTATTGATGTCATGCATGTTGAGAAGAATGTCTGCGACAACTTGGTTGGCATCTGTTTGAACATACGAGGAAGACCAAAGATGGTGTCAATGCTCGTCGCGACATGGCCTACATAGGAATCGGGCCCGGACTTGCGGTGATAGAGGAGGATGGAAAAGGCCCGTACATCCTGCTGCATGCTACACCTGTCCAGAAGGAGAAAGAAGATCTCTGCAAATGTCTCCAAAGTATTAAAGTTCCATCGGCTACTCATGAACATTAAAGCTTGTGTCTATGGATGATTTGAAGTTGTTGGGCATGAAGTCCCATAGTTGCCATGTCTTGATGACCCAAATGCTCCCGGTTGCAATCGAAATATTCTCCCGAGAGGATGTCGGGTTGGCAATCACAAAGTTGTGTTATTTCTTCAATGCGATCTCTGCAAAGTTATTGACCCGATGTACTAGACAACTTACTGGTGAGGTGGTGCGACTCTGTGTCACCTTGAGATGCATTTTCCACGTCGTTCTTTGGCGTAATGGTCCACCTTGTTGTTCACCTTGTCGGAGAGATTAAGATATGTGGACCCGCTTTCCTCGTTACATGTATCCGTTAGAGAGGTACATGGGTATATTAAAGTCGTCGTGAGAATCGGTTGAAGCTTTGAGGTAGTATTGTTGAAGGTTATGGGGATGAAGAGGTTATTGAGTTTTGCGTGGACTACGGGTAAAGACAAGCAATCGGTGTTCTGTATCTCGTCATGAGGCGGACTTCTTTGGTAAAGGAACCGTTGGGTCCAAACTAATGAGTCAGGTTTGATATGTATTGCAAGGCGCATTTCACGATCTTGCGAGAATAGCCTGAAGTTCGACCATACATCGGCGGCATAAGTTGATATTACGGGAAGAGAATCCACAAATGGATGAGCTTTCCATCGCTGAAACACAATGATCGATTCCTCATGGTTCAAAAAAAGCGGAGGTCTCCTTCTTGAGAATGTAAAATGGTTGGTGACGGACCAAGATTTAATGTCTGAGACATGGCGAGAATGCGATATTAATGGTTACACCTTTTACCTTTGAGAGTCAAGATGCCAAAATCTTGTCCAAAAGCATGGTGTGAGTATAAATGCTTTCTCGATGATCATCACTCAGCAGCAGTCTCCCAACGCAATGAACTCCTACTATGGGATGATCGAAGAAATTTGGGAGCTCGATTACGGAATATACCAAGTTCCATTGTTCGATGTAAGTGGAGTGCGACTTCCACATGGAGTGAAGGTCGACAAGAGGCTTTACTATTGTGGATCTCGATGAGCTACGCCTACAAAGATGATCCGTTTGTCCTTGAAGCAAGCAACTCAAGTCTTTTATATGCGCGATCCGGCCAATCCAAGGTTGCCGTCGTTCTTCATGGCAAGAGGCGGATCGTAGGAGTTGAAGATGTTGTAGATGAAGAAGAGTATAACCAATTCGATGAGATACCTTCATTTGCGAGATGGGGCTTGTCTTAGCGGGGATGGCGACACACATGGAGCCAATTACATGCGAGTAGATCATCATGAAGGGCAATATTGTAAATAAATGGACTATTATAATGTATGTAAAATAGTATTGTAAATCCAAAGTGATTAATTGCTGTTTGGAGGCTTCGATGGAAATGCATGCAATTTCTCTTTATCTGCACTTTGTGCCATAATTTGTGAAAAAAATTCCATTTGTGAAATTATTGTTGGGAAAGCTTGTAAATAGTCAAAAGTTCATTTCGGAAATTTTGTACAATTCAGATTAATTTGAAAAAGTTTTGACTTTTCTCGCTACGCACAAATCATGTCTCTGAAATGAATTTTGGCATATTTCTTGAATGAGTCGCTTTTTCCAAAAATTATTTTATGAAAAGTTTTGCGGTATCTGAAATATGTTTACGCAAAATTTGTAATAATTTCAACAATGTATGACAAAGTTATGGCATTTTCTCTCTTTGTCGAAATGCTGAAAATTCAGAACTTGCGAGATGTCGAAAAGGAATAGTGCAATAAACTACATCGATGTCGGTTTTATTAAAAAAAGTAATCTTGATGACTAACTATCGATGTTCTATTAGAAAATTGTGATAAAGCATCGATATCGGTTTTATTAAAAAGTGATCTTGATAACTAACTATCGATGTTTTATTAGAAAAGTGATGATAAAGCATCGATATCGGTTTTATTAAAAAGTGATACTAATGATGAAGCTTGTCGATGTCGGTTTTCTTAAAAGAGTGATACTAATGTCGATGCATCGATGTCGGTTTTCTTAAAAAGTAATCTTGATAACTAACATCGTGTTTTATTAGAAAAGTGATGATAAAGCATCGATGTCGGTTTTATTAAAAAGTGATACTAATGGCTTATCGATGTCGGTTTTCTTAAAAGTGATACTAATGGCAAGCATCGATGTCGGTTTTCTTAAAAAGTGATACTAATGTATAAGCATCGATATCGGTTTTCTTAAAAAGTGATACTAATGATAGCATCGATGTCGGTTTTCTTAAAAGTGATACTAATGATAAGCGCAATCTATATTTTCTTAAACCCGGCTCCGCGCTTAACCCTAGCCATTTGCTTGTGACCACCTCCGCGCTCGTCGCCGCCTGCCGCCCCTTGGGTGCCTCGCCTCCCGCCCGGTGCCTCGCCTCGCCAGCCTCCCTCGCCCGGTGCCTCGCCCGACCCAAGCCGCGCCGCCCGCCTCCCAGCGCCCGGTGCCTCGCCTCGCCCGTCGCCGGTGCCTCGCCTCCCGCCCGTCGCCTCTAGCCGCCCGCCTCCCGGCGCCCGGTGCCTCGCCCGCCCAAACGCCGCCCGCCTGCCGCGTTCTTCGAACCTTGCCGCGCCCTTCAACGCCGTGAGTATCTTGATTTCGCACTTTGTTCTCTTTGGTGAGGTGTTGGTCTTTGCTCAATGATGAACTAGGGTTTATATATATGATCGAACATTTTCTTACTGTGTTTTAGGCCTTGAATTATAGACTTGAATGCTTAGAAGAATTGATCATTTGCTGTCGAGAATATACTCGTGTGATAACTTTGTTATTGCTTAGTTCATTCTCTGTCGATTTAGTTCAATTCACTAGTTTACGCTTACTTGTGTTACTAGAATCGGATCTCTGAATGCTTTGAACCATACTCGGTATTGATCGGTGCCTACTTGCATTCTTGATTAATCGATACTTGTTTGATTATTGATCTATTTTGATTGATCGTATATGAGTAATCTTAGCGATGTCTAAATTGATTTAGTTCATGCTAGTGGTATGAGTAAATCGATTACAATTCTTTAGTGTGCATTTTAAGGTGGTAAGAATTCAAGGCCTAATCCATTGAATAATTTGTTAGCCCATTTGTGATTGTGGTGAAGATTCTTATCTTCATCAAACCCTAATCTGAGAGCACTAATCATAAACCATATTGGGTCTTGTAGACATAGAGCAATTGACAACGGTCTTTTGAGTGTCTTCTTATCTTTGATTATCATTTTGTTAAATTCTAGCCGTATTACATTTGAAACACAAACCAAATAACAGAGATAGTACTATGGGGTTATTTGCAAAGTTGATTCTGATAAGTTCAATTTTGAAAACTACTTGGCGCCACGCTTTGCGAGTATAGTGCTTTTTCTTGTACTTGTATTTTTACACGTATGTTATTATTATTCTTGTAATATGATCTCGTTAGAGTTCAAAATCGTAACATCGTCTCCGTTAAAGTACTTGATTATGAATATGCCATTTCGCATATTCATAAGCAACGATCTCAGTATCCCATTTTTGGACGATTCGAGGATATGTGGTTCGAGCAAGTTCTGAGCTATGTTGTACAACCTGAGTTGATTTGATAGCGTTTCCTGGTGTTCTCCGGATACACACCTCTTGACTGTTGTCGAGGCGTGTATCGGAGAACGGCGAAGATCTTCTTGAAATTCTCTGGTTGTACTGAACTTTCGAAAACTTCTTCAAACTATATCGAATGAATAGGACCAAACCTATTTAGAGATTAGGGGTTATCGTTGAGTGCGTATTTAGTTGGTCAACAGATATTGCATGTTATGTAAACACTAACTTGACCTTCTTGTGTTGCTATTCTTGCATTAGTACATTAATGCTCAAATTCTCTGTTGATGTTGTGAAATCTGAAACTTGTTGGTGTAAGTAAACATCTGCTAGTGCTAAATTCACTTGTCATATGGAATGGGCTTTTGTTTTTTATCTAGCGAGGTTAGAGTTTAAGTTCGTAACCCACATGTCAAGTGCATATAGTAGCTTCAAATTGCTTTCTCTCATGTCACACATATGACCATATCGAGATAAGAAAACTCAAAATGTCGCAACTAGAGACATCGGCTCAAATGCTTGAACCAGTAGAAGAGTCTTTGCTCGGGGGCGAAACATGGTTCCAATTACTCAAGGGCGAGTAAGGTGAGAAGCCAGGGACCAAACAAAGGGGCTCTGAGGGAGAAGCGCGGAGTTCTCGCTTCAATGCCACGAAGTGCCTGCACGGGCCCTCCTAAGTACAAAGGCGATACGGTCATTCCTTGGCCAATTGGTGAGGAGAAGTGCCCATAACAATTAAGGATTGGAGAAAGGAAGTCGTGGCGAAGCGGAAGAATCGGTTGTGGGGCGAGGTTAGAGTAAATGGATTATAGAGGGAGACGATGAACCCAGCGTGAGGCAGTGCGCCTGAAGAGGATGGGTGTGGCCTTGAGGCACTTCAAGACCCTTATGCCTGCAGCGATGCGTGCGGAAGGCCGTACACCATTAAAGTATCCATTTGTGACCCTGATGTTTGGGCGGAGTTCACGAGGATGAAGAATGCGCGTGAAGCGAAGCGGTGAGAGAACACCGTGTCGGAGGCTTAACGCACCGCACCACCTCGGTATAAGCTGACTATGAGGGAAGAAAAGGCGAGTGGGCGCGACAAGCGAGTCGCTCACTCCGGAGACGATGCCTTACTCCCACATATCGAGGCAGAACGCATAGCCCAGGTATTAGCGAGGACAAAAACCCTGACGGGCAGCTTGTAGTTGCAAACCACACTCTGCTCAAGTCGTCTCTACCATCGTAAGACATCTAACTTAGTACAATAAATTGACCCAACTTGTTGTATTTCAAATCTAATTAAATACTAAGCTTATTACAGGAAGAGGTCGGCCCGAAAAGAGCAGGGGACCTTCTGAGCCAAGGTCGCGAGGACATCTGTCGTCTGCGATCGGAAATCCGACCATAAGGCGGGTGCTTGCCGTGAGGCGGGACACGAAGAGGTCCTACTTTCAACATGGCCTGCTGAGTCTTGTATCAAGGTCATGGCGAGCACGTGAGGCGCCTCAAGGACACACTAAGGGAAGCGGTGAGGAGGAGATTAAGGAGGAGATGAGGGAGATGACACGGCGTGAGGAGGAGATAAGAGGGAGATGATGGCGTGAGGATCGCTGAGGCGAGATGATGGCGATGATTTCCCAGTCGAGCGGATGCCTCGGCTCTCATAGAAAGTCTGTGCCCGACCTAGCAGTTGCGGTTCCAAAAATGATAAGACCGGTCCCGGTGAAGGTAATAATTAATTTTCTGAGTTAAAGCTACGAGTGTAACTCCGCAATGTTTTTCTCAAGTTGTACACTTCTTGCGGTGCTGCAGTGCCGGCTCACCATCATGACGGAGGATGGATTTCCGTCGGTTGCCTGTGAGGTTGCATTTCCATGCTTGAGGCCGACCTTGTGCATGGTCGAGCTGTGGGGAAGGGCTACATGAGGTGCGGGTGGACTCGTCCTGAGACTTCTTATCACATGTGCTCGATTTCCCCCAGCGAAGATATCACCACTCTCGGGCAACACGCATGTCATTCATCAAGTGGCCCACGACGGGTGTCGTCTTGGTCAAGGTAAAAAGTCCCTCCGTCTTCTCTACCATTCGATACTCTGCGATAAGTTAAATATATCTCGTGCTTGTAGGTTCCTCCTGCTTTGCTCACTGCACTGCGCGATCACCTCTCTGCTCCTCACTTTGCTCCTGCTCCTCCGCCTGATCCTGCTCTTGCTCCTGCTCCTGCGCTTGCGCCTCCTCCTCCTCCTGCTCCCATAGAACCACAGAAGGCCTCCGAGACTCCGTAGAACCACAAGAGGCCTCAGAGACTCCTTCGCCAAGAGGCAAAGGCGGCAGGAGGCCCTGGCGCCCTTAAGGTACAAAAGCCTCTTGCCCGACCTCGGAGACTCCTTGACCCGAGAAAAGAAGAGTCGGCCTGAGGCCACGAGGCACCTGTATGATTATAAGGCCTCTGAGCATGGAAAGCCCCTGATTGCATCGCCTACAGGCCGAATGATCTGGCAAGTGGACTCGCCTCCTCCATGGATGGTACCTTGATAAGGTGAAGGGGAAAAGCGTCGAGTCGACTTCAGCGTGAAGTATAAAATGGTACATTTTCACGTGAGAGAATGGAACATTCCCGTCGGTTTGAGGATCTATTCGTGTGTACCAAATGAAAGCCGTCGATATTTCTACTTCACGATCATGGGCGTTTGTGAGTATCACACCATATAGCTTACGCTCATGACTTTTATAGGATTTTGCATTATGTTTTCTCATTCAACACGAGTTGCGGGATAATGAGACAACGAGCCGTGTAGAATCTACGGCGTTGGGTTTCTCGACCCGAGCTTGTGTCTGCGATCATGGCTAGGCTTCAGCGGGGTTCGTTGCTAGCTACATCAAGGGGTATTGCAAAATTGAGTCGAAGAAGGACTTCATTGTATTGCCGTACCACGAGTAAGTAGTACTTTTGATTCAATTACTTATGCGCACTTAAAACCGTATGTGAACTTATTTCCTTGCACTACATTTTATTTAATAAGCAACCATTGGGTTCTACTCGTCCTCGTTCAGAGTGAAAACAGTCTACACATTTAACTTCGATCGAGAAGAGGCCGATGGCATCTGTGATCAAGCCTCCTTTGAATAAGCGCATTATTGAAACCTAACACATCGAGGAATTTAACTTCGTTTATTTTTTTGACTCAATGGTGCTCTCCAATGTATGTAGGGGTTTCTCGGACTATGTCGATGAAGGAGGGCATACGGACGACAAAAAGGGCAAGACAACTTTACTTGATATAAGCGATTTAAGGTACAAGTGCCTAGCATATATATGATTAATTTTTGACATCTAATCTTCGTGGGCTGAATTTCTTTTCTTTCTTGGCGATTGCCATCAGCAGAACCGTGGTGACCATTCTGCTTCTATGTCATGCAGTACATGCTCATCGTGATTGACAACTCACCATTTCCCTAAGGTATAATTTTCTATCTGATCAGTATTAGATTTATGAAATAATACAAAATAATTCTATTGGAACACTGCCATTATCTAAAAGCACTAGTATTAGTTAGCTCTACATGAAACACTAGTGTGGTCCAATCCAAAGCGTGAAGCTTCTAAAGCGGTGCTACATGACAGAATATTGTTCCATTTGAATTTTAGTAGAAAATTACATCACTATATTTTTGCTTGGCCTTAGGAGTATCTGTTTTAAAATATTTGTTATTTGAGAATCAAAGAGGCGTTATCGTAATGTTTCCTCTTGACCCTATTTAAATGCTTTAAAAGAGATTAAGTGGTTTACGATTGTGTTATTTATTATTAATTTTTTCTTAGATTTAGTACTTGTTGGTTTGTGTGTGTACTATGTGTTATGAGATTAGGACTCTAAACGAATTCATTTTAGACTCTATCTCTTTATGGTGTGGTCAAATCCGAACTCCTCTCTCATCTTGTTATATATATCGGGTGCTTCTAATTATAAAGATAGAATCAATAAAAAGCGAGAAATTTCACCTCTTACATTATGTGTCTATTGTTCTTGATCCATGATTGCGTCTATAATTTGTGATTGATCGTGGGCGTTAGACAACGTTTTACAAGCTATAGACAAATATAATGGCATGAAGGAGTAGCTTTTTACATTTGTCCTTTCAGCGCATTGAGGCATTACTCAATGTCTTTACTAGAATATTAGCTTCTCACATTTGGATTTTTTTCTGTTTGAATTAATCTTTTATAATCCAAATATTTTCTAAACACCTTTCGTAGTTCTGTCTATTTTTGTGATTGCCCCTAATACTTATCTATGTTTCCTAATTTTATGTACATGCATAATAATATACTTAGCCTTTTACATAGAAATTTTGAAACTGAAATTATCTGATCATTTACATTTTGCAGAAGATCAATATCCCCGAGAAGAGTTTAGGCGACAAAGCACTCAACAATTTCTGAGACCACTTATGCGATTAGTCTTGGTTAGAAGTTATATCGAGAGGATGGCGAGGTTTAGAGATCTGGGCGTCGTACTAGTCCATATGTACTAAACAATATTAATAATATATGTCAATGTGATATGTATCGAGAGGAAGTCCATGTCTTGATTGTCATGTTTGTGTTGTCTATTGTGATCGACTATGATATATATGTGTTGTAATTAAAGCGATTCTGTTCTGTGAATGTGATATATGCATCATGTCTTCTGTATTGTGAATGTGATGATATATATATTGTGCATATTGTTTTAATCTGTGCTTTTTTGGAGAAATTGCAAAATGGCACACCCAATGAGTCATCGAGAATCGGTTCTTTAAGGAAGTGATTGTGATGATACCATCATCAGAATCGGTTCTTTAAGGGAAGTGATTCTGATGACCACCTCATCAGAATCGGTTCTTTAAGAAAAGTGATTCTGATGACACACTCATCAGAATCGGTTCTTTTGCGGAACCGATTACGTGATATGTCATCGAAATCACTTTCTTAAACGATTGATCAATCTCATCGCCGCTACTTCGATTGATATCATCGATCACTTCATAAAACGATTCTGATCAACGTCATCCGATCGGGTCAAAACGATTCATAGCTCCACCTCATCACTATCTAAGGACATCGTATCGCTGTAGAACCGATTCTAATGCTAAAAAAGAACGATTACGTGTATGGATTACTGTAGTAGTGATAAAAAGCGTTACAACCTATCACGCTCAAAGACGTACGTACTCACGTACTAATTAACCTCTACACATGAATTGGCGATCCGTGCCATATATATACACAATTAATATTGAATACACACGCATACTTAGGACGGTACTCTAGTCCTTCTCATGCAAACTCAACAATCACCAGTAAATGCGATGATGCCGTGATAACTGTACAACGCTTGTGACTTGTCCTAAAGTGCATACATAGATCGATTCATACGCGCCAGTAGCAGCATGCATGTGAATGACAGTTTGCAGATTTCACGTATAAAGATCGATTCATGCATGCGTGCCTGTAGCAGTGCTCTTTCTTCTCGATCGATTTATCGATCGATCCATCTGCCAGTTTGTCCCATGTAAACCCTAATTACTCCTCCCCTCGTCTCTCCAACCACCCAACTGTGTGCTCCTTCATTACGCCACCGCCATGACTACCTCCCCACCACCACCCTTTCCCACATGGCCAATCTAGTGCACAGGTGAGAGGTGACCATTACTTAATGCTTCACTGCAGCTTTACAACACTGCAGTCATGTCCATATAAGGCACTGCACTGGGAAACGGTTGAGACCAAAACCAGAAGCTTCTTCTTCAGGAGTAGCCCGTAGCCAGCCAGCCATATTAAGGGGACACAGAAGGATGGGTGGCAAGGCAGTGGCGTTCGCTGTGCTGCTCTGTCTGAGCAGCGCGGCGGTGGGCGCGTGGGCTCGGCCAGTCGCTGCCGCCAAGGAAAACCATAGCAGTGACGAGAAGTTCCTCTGGCTGAAGAAGTACTTCGGCAAGGGACTTGGAGCGGGGTTCGGCAAGGGTGGCGGAATTGGCGGAGGGTATGGGAAAGGTGGAGGGTTCGGTGGCGGTGGTGGCGGCGGACTTGGTGGTGGAGGACTAGGCGGTGGAATTGGTCATGGTATCGGTGGTGGAATTGGTGGAGGTTATGGTAAAGGCGGCGGCCTTGGTGGTGGTTTTGGTAAAGGTGGAGGTCTTGGTGGCGGCATTAGCCATGACATCGGTGGTGGATATGGCAAAGGTGGTGGTCTTGAGGGCGGCATTGGCAAGGGAATCGGTGGTGGGTATGGCAGTGGTGGTGGTCTCGGTGGTGGTGTGGGACACGGCATCGGCGGTGGCTACGGAAAGGGCGGTGGACTTGGAGGTGGCGTTGGTCCTGGACTCGGTGGTGGCTTCGGCAAGGGTGGTGGGCTTGGTGGCGGCAGTGGATTAGGAGGAGGAGGTGGTGGAGGCAGTGGAGGTGGATTCGGTGGTGGTGGGGGCAGTGGCCTTGGTGGCGGCTTTGGCAACGGTGGTGGAGGAGGGATTGGTGATGGCCACTGATACGTCTATACGTGTGTCTTCACCTGTGTGTTCCTGAGCTCCATTTGGTCATAATACTTGGTTTGAGTGAGAGCTATATGACGGAGGTCGTAGTTGTGGAAGTTCTTACTTACTAGTACGCCTTGTGTTTGTCGGATCGGGATCATGGCCATCGTCTCCGGATAGTAAGCCAAAAGTCTATTCCTAAGTTTGAGTGAAAATCGGCCAAGGGCAAAACCAGTGGTGAAGAATGTCGGAAAATCACTCGGGTCTAAAGGTCACTAACTTATCTTATTGTTCTCAAGATTTTCGCGGCATCTTCGAATCGAAGATCGTGGTGATTCGATAGCGAAGGATCTGCGAATCTCTGCGAGGCAGAGCGTGCGTCAAGAAACCCGCACAAAGTCTCTCTAAGCCGGGGCACAATGTCAATGAAGACATTTTGCGGATAAGATGGAAACCAATCGGTTTTCATACTCCTCGCGAAATATCGTTGCATCAAAGCGCTCCTCAATACATTGGGGCCAATGCTTGGTTCCGACAGCCCGTCAGCGCCCGATCGTGGCCCAAGTCGAGCCATGGTGTGGCGGCCTATTTAAAACATCGGGAGGAATGTCGGGACCGAATATGCAAATCTGGACCCTCTGTGTATGCAGCACTAGTCCAGAATCATGCTAGTGTACACAGTCTCAATATAGGTGAAATATCATAATCATACACAACGGAATAATAAAAGTAATACAATTACATAACATAAAACCGTTGAACGACCTTAAGGTCAACCTTACACTTTAGAGGCCTTGATGGCTTTAACTCCAAATAGGTAAACAGCAGCGGAACGAAGAGCGTTGGTAAATCCCATCAATATGCCACAGGCAACTGACAAGGTTCAACTCCTAGATATTCGCCTCCTCGTGGAACTTCTCCTCCTTCGAAGTTGTAGTCATCTTCTCATCTGATGATTTTGGTTGTTTGCAAGGGGTGAGTACACACAGTACTCAGCAAGTCATGCACAAAATGCAGGTCTATTACTACATGCATGGCTTATTCCAAAGGAATGGCTGAATGGTTCTTATGCAATAAAGCAGCATTCACAAATAATCATAGTAGATTAAAAAGCAGTAAAATAAGTAATATCAATAATAAATTTCGCAATCATTCTCAAGTAAAGCATTTCTCATCCTTAACCAATTTCCATATCACATTGTCCACATTCCCAACTTCATTTTTATCAAAATCTAACCCTTAGTGTAATCCGAGCATTGTCGATCTGAAGTGGACATGGCTATTCGAATAGTTTTTACACTCTGTGAGGGTTATACACTTTAACCACAAGATATAATCAACTCACCACGTCGTATGAATAGCCATACAAGAGTATGTGAATGAGCGATCATAATAAAGCCTTTCCAAAGATCGGTCTAAACCCGTCTTTGCGCTAAGGTTTCAACTTGGAGGGTGGTTACCACACCAGGGCCCCTCTTGCGCCGTGTGAGTTTTCACCCGTACTCTCGGAACCCACACCACCACAGCAGTACAAAGAATAGATTTCGGTTTACTCAGCTAGGTCCGTCCCATTCCGAACTTGTGGTTGTATGAATGACTCGGTCAAATGCTCATAAAGGTTAAGTCCTTAGAGTTGATCAAAGCAAAACTTGCACATACCCTCCGCCCCAGGCCCACCCAGCACACTTGCCCTTGCCACTTGCCCGATCTAAATCATTTTCCCACCCCAATTCTTTACCATGCACCACGTGCCATTACCAACACTCCATAACACATGTCACATTCAACACGTTCCATATCTCATTAAGTCAATATTAACATTAATATTCCAAAATCATAACAATTCTACGTGGCAGGGCTAAGCACATTAATTATGGTCTAGTTAACCCATGTTGGCAAATTATTAATGTCCAACTATTAGTCCACAACCTAGGGTGACAAAGGATTCATGACCTACAATTATATACAACAAGGTGGCACCTGACAACTAGGCATTTAACTAATCCCAAATTATTCAAACCAATTCTATTAAATTAGCATGCAATAATTTGAATCAAAATAATTTGCTACGATAGGATCAACATGATCAAGCACAACTTGCCTGGCCCTTACGATTTTTACTGTTCTTTACTCTTTATCTTTGACTCTGGATCTTCGGTCTTCAATCTTTAATTCCTTGATCTTCAGCTCCTTGGAACGACTTCTGGACAACGCGTCTAACGATTAAGGAAGAAGCAGACACAAACCAACTCAAAAGATAAATCGAATAAACTCCAAATTGAGAATGGATAATATTGGATCGCAATGGCTTAGATGAATTTAGAAACTTGAATGGACTAGGTCGAAGATTAGACAAAAGAGGATGAGCTTTTGGAAGATACACCAGAAAGGAAAAGATTGATAACTGAGAAAGAAATAATAATATTCCAAAGAATATTTCTTCTGAAGTTGTGATCTTGATTAGACAGACAATGACATATGGGCTCTCGATCCATAGACCGGGTCCACAAAGATATGTTAGTTCACGATGAACTAAGATGATGCAAAAAGTTGACTTTTGTTGACTAAGTAGATACACAATCAAACAAAAGAAAGATAGGCTGATAGATTAGATATGGCACAAGGATATGACACATGGTCAATGGTCTATCGACCAGGTCCATGAATGATTTCCAGTCAAGGCGAGTAGATTTTCAAAGACAAGCCAAGGACAATTGGGGTCGACATCCACTGATTCGATATGGGGTTTAGTCATACATCAATGAAGAGACTTGGCGATAACAGTGATGACGATATGTAGTAAGACAGCACAAATATCTTACTACGATGGACACAGAGGAAACCTAATACCGGCAGCATGCTCACGATGAACTCGATCCATCGAACATGGGACCGAATTCACCAATTCGGACCCACCGTGTATGCCGCTATTCGGGATCAACGCTAGTGCACACGGCTTAACATTGGTAAGCATCATCATACTGCGATAATAACAATAAGACTTCATTTATTTAATATAACTAGTGTATGATCTTATGATCACTTACATTTATTGACCCATGGGGCAAGACTAAGAAAAAAGATAAGACAAATGCAGCGGAAAATCGTAGAAGACGTAGTGACTCATCAGTACACCACAGGCGACTGACAAGGCTTGGCCTAGTGACTCGCGTCCACCTGAAAGTCCTCCTCAAGCACAGGCGATGACTCCTCCACTGTTGTTGTTTTGTAAGCAAGGGTGAGTACACCAACACGTACTCAACAAGTTGTGCACAGAATGCAATTCTATCATAGCTATATGCAGACTTATTCCAAAGGAAGGCTTATGGTTCATAAGCAGTAAAGCAGCATTTTCAAACATAAACAATATGTAGATTGAAAAGACGGTAAAACAAATAATAACAAGTACATAGATTCCATTGTTTCTCAAATAAACCCAAGTTCTTCATCCTAAATCAAATTCCATTAACCACATGGCGTCCCCATCCCATCCATTGTTCATTTTAATTAACTACCCTTATTGTAATTCGAGCATTGCTCAATCTAGTGAAACGGCTATCCGAATAGATTGTACACTCTGCAGAGGTTATGCACTTTACCCACATGATACAACCATGCACCACACGGGCAAATGATCGTAATGTGAAGCCTTTACAATGCATCCTCTTAACCCGTGCTACCGCTAAGGTTTCAACATGAATGGCTATACCACCTAACAGGGCCCCCTCTTGCGCCATGAGTTTCCTCCGTGAACGGACCCACACCACCAGATAGCACTTAAGTTAAGCATTTGCAAATTAGTCGACTAAGCTGTCCCATTCGGACATGTGGTTGCAAGTTAGACTCGGGTCAAAGGCTCGCAAGGTTAAGTCCTTAGTTTTGGCCAAAGGCAAGACTAACCAAAAGTGATCTCAATAACCAAAACCAAATAAAACCAAATCGACGCCTAATTGCCACTCTTGGCCCACGAAAACAATCTTGCCACTTGCCCCGTCTAAATCATTTTTCCACCCAGTTGATTACCAAGCACCATGTGCTATACAAATCAATATCGTTGCGTGACATCCATCGCAACAACTCAATCTCATCGTGTGACCACACATGACACAAATTCTCATCATTGTTCCATATTCCATTAGTCAAGATTATTAAACCATAATTCACGAACATGTGATGACATGGCATGGCTAAGCAATTCTATTCCGTTCTAACCATCCATGTTGATTTTCTATTAACCAACTATAATTAACCAACCTAGGGTGACAATGAAGCATGGCATACAAATAACAAGGTAGGGTATAATCCAAAGGGTATGATAGCTAATCCCAAACTTAAGTTGAAAACATTTATGCATAAAATAACAAGTGATAATGTAAATCAAAATAGCATGCAATCTAATTTATGGGTGCAACATGATCAAAGCACAACTTGCCTTGCTTAAGCTCTGGTATTATTGCTCGAAGATTGCTTTTGAAATAATAATCCTTCTTCCGACACCTCGCTCAACTCAACGTCTCACGCGAATCGAGAGGAAAACAAATAAAAACCAAAACCAAATAGCAAATAAACACCAAGAACAAATAGCAAATGAACTCAAAAATTCAAATAAAAACCCCTTTAGATATATCTTGATTTTATAAATTTTAGGAGTTTGAAACACCCAAATCAAGTTCATATGCAAAAGTTATAACATCTAGAAATTTTGAAAATAAACTAAACTCGGAATTAGAAATTCTAAATCTTTCCGATTTATTTTATAAAGAAAATCAATTTTCCTGCTTCGACTTGTATGGACAAGCGTGGCAAAATCTGGTGATGAACTCCATCTACTGATTCTGAGTAAATCTACTCGTGGCCTAATATCAAGTGTCCGACCTAAATCCAATGGTTGGTATTTAGTATGGGACGCTTACCGATTCGGAAGTGACGTGGACGAATTCCGCACGCTCGATTAAGATCCAACGGCTGACGACGCTCCCGATCGGCGATGATTGGACAGCGTCGCGAAACTTCGCCGAACTTCGAAGAAGACGACGATCCCAACAGCGATCTCCTTCCTGGCGATGCTCCGGCAAAACTGGCGCCGGAATGCTTCTGCGGCAACTCTCGCTGCTCGGAAATCTCTGGCGGCGCCCGCTATCGCCGTGATTTTCCCGATGGCGCGACGCTCGGCTCCTGATTTTCTCGCCGCTCAATTCTTCCGACGACGCCTGCGCGCTGCTGTCCTCGCGAGAACTCGGCCGGCTTCAGCGCTCGCAATTCTTTTTGGTCGCTCGGTTCTTTCAACGATGCCTGGGCACAGTTTATATAGGACGAGGTGTCCTTCTCCGCCGGAACGGCTCCGCATCCTTGCCAATTTCGGCGCCAATCGCTGGAGTTCAAATCAGTTACGACTCCTTTTCCAAATCCTGGTGGTAACACGCGCGCCCTTCCTTTCCCACGCACCGACGGAGGATTCGAGCCCCAGCTGAATCGGCGCCACGCCAGCGAGACCGAGTCGTCCACGCGCCTGGAGGAAACGGAAAGAAGCTCTTCACGCGACCGGACTCCGTGTCCTCACCACATTCGGCCGCGCGCTGCTCCGTCCTTTTTCCCGCGCGCTTGACGGAAAGACTCGTCCGTGCCATCGAAGACTTGGCGCCAGCGCTACAGATTCGAATCGGCCGCGCGCTCACCCATCCGGATGACTCCCGAATCATCGAGACTTAGCGCCAGCGAGGATTTGAATCGGCCACGATGTGTTTTCTCCTGTGTGGAAAGACTTGAATCCTCTACTGAATTTGGCGCCAAAGCTAGAGTCCAACTCAGTATGTGCTAGAAAAACGGAAGGAGTTTCCGTATGCAGCAACTCTATTTCCAAATGCCCGGTCAGCAACCAATTTCCTACTTAGGTTCAATCTATCAAATTCCTATCGATTTAATCCCGGAAAAATTTCCCAAAAATACTTGAGACCTTCTATACTCAAAATAAAATATTTTTGGCAGACTTTATTTTAAATTTCCTTTTTATAAATATTTCAAAGACTAATTCGAAATGATTTAAATAAATCTCAAAAAATCCAATAAATTCCAGAAAATTCACAAAAATCATAAATTGCAATAAAATAATATTTAATAATTGGAAATCTAAAAATTGGGATGTTACAGAACCGGTCTTAAGTTAGGTTTTGGTCCGGCTTTGCAAATGGTAGAAAGATAAAGCCAGACTCACAAGGAATGGGGTTAGATCACGATTGGACGATAGGATGGATAATGACATCACGCTACGCTCTTGCTTGAATGCGCGCATGCGATGATAAGCGGCGAATCGCGTTAACGGCGGGCGTTAACGCGAAAGTTAACAATGGGCGTTAACGGTAGCGTTAACGATGAAGGTGAAGTGTTAGCGAACACTTATGAGATTACAAGGTGGCGACCATCGGTTGAAAGATAGGGCGTGAGGTCATGACATGGCTCAAGTTTGATTTGAGATCTGCGGGGTACACATATCGTGGCCTTAGCGACAAATTGAACCAAAGGTTAAGTCCGGGTTTAGCGAAGCGATTCAGGATGGATACACTTGACATAGGGTAGAACGGTAGGGTTGACTCTGCGATTAAAGGTTACCAAGGATGGCGAACGAAAGCGGCACCCGTCTGAAGGATTAGGCCAAAAAACGACGGTAGATTCTAGAACATAGCTTTGGCAACGAGGATCAAATGAACTTCAGATGGGCAAAAGCAGGGGATAATGATCTCTGGACATAATGACATGGTCACGACAAACCAAAATGGTTGGCGGCATAAGATGATCTTGTGGCGATGGCAAAAGCGGCGTCGACGAATAAAAAATTTCGAAGATACAACAGCAAGGGAAGTGTCATCGCCAGAGAACGCAGCGAGACGAACTCAATAGTATAGGCGGATTTAGCGGCGACCCAGGATTGATCACAAGCGGATGAGCGGCTCCTGGAGCTAATAGATCAAACTACCACAACTATTAAGGTACTGCATGAAACCTAACCAAATTTTACAGAGCGCTATCTGGGATCATTTGGCACAATATGATATGAACGGATTTGAGTTTTACATTACGGATCAAGGGAGAGCAGCGGCGAAGTTTTCTACCGTTGGGCACATGCCTTGGGGAAGATTGATTTTTCTGTGCAAATCCTGAGCAAAACCTTGAGTTAGGGTGAGCACCACATACAGGACATCAAGATGAGTCTACAAAAAATTTCACGGTCCAACTTCGCAAGAACAAAGGAGGCAGTAGAAACAAGATTTGAGATTGGAGCAGACCATAACTTTTGATTCGCGGATGAAAGCGCATCAAATTTGGAGAGGAGATGGTACCATGGGGCATGAGGTGGCAGTTGGATCTCGAAAAAATGCAGGCAGTGGAGTAACTTGAAGCCAAAATCAGTCGACATCTGTGGGCGCCGGAGGATGAGGTTGAATTCCTAGGGTTTGGATGATGTCTGGAGTTGCATATCGTGGGATAGGGTATAGGAAGACTACAAGGGCTTGGAAGTTGGGCGAGCAAGGAAACGAGAAAATCGAGATTGGACCAAAAACAGCGGATCAAACACTGGCGTAATGAACAGTAACAGGCGGCCAAGTACTGTTCATAGCCCTTTCAAATGATTTTCCAATAAAAATAATTTTAGCAATTCAATTAATTCATTTGAGGCAATAAAAATAGAAATATTCTAGAAATTCTAGAAAATATTTCAGGACATTTGGAACTCAAATAAAATATTTTCAGAAGAACTTCATTTACACTTTTGAAATATTTAATTACATTAAGTAAAAGGCTTAGTTTAAATTAATTCCAAATAATTCCAAATAAATTCCAACAATTCTAAAATTGTAGGATCGGATGGCGATAATCAGAGGGGGGGAGAATGATTGAGCGGAAGATAAAATCAAAATTTTCTTGATTCACAAAACCCCCTAAATTAATTATGAAATATTGCTCTCGGTTTCAACAAAAAACAGATTAATAGACGTTCACTAAAACTGTAATTACTGAAGATCCAACCGTCGGATTGATGTAAAATTTTAACTGTATAAACTAGATTCAAATCCAAAACTATCACAAGAAGAATCAATCCGATCGGAGCAACAGATCTAAAGATATTACCTTTGCAATTCGACTGATGCAACAAATGACGAGAATTGAAGCCGTGATGGACCGAATATGCAAGTAGCAACGCCAGATTAGAACTTGATCACAAATCAATCTCCAGAGGAAGCTTCAATTTCCACCTACAAACAAAACAAGAAGGCTCTCGCGCAAAACGAAACTTCAAGCCGTTAGAAACTTCATGCATCGTCGGGAGGCGTCTCGGCGAAGCATAAACCCCAAATTATCTAGTCGTTGCCCTTGTCACCAAGAATCATGCATGCATGCGCATGAAAAAATCTAGTCACCGAGACACTAGGAAAGCAACCGCCCGTTGCTTATCTGCAGAAAAAAAACAAGATGCTATCCGTTGCTGCCGAGAGCACAAAGAAAATCACGTGATGCTGACCGCCAGAGCAAGATCGCGCGCATGGCGCTGGCGCTTCTGCGTGTCGCTGAGACACCGCTTCTTCGATCGGATCTCTGTGCTGCTGCTCAACGCTAGAGACTCTCCGTGGCCGCAATGCTTTTTCTTGTCATCGACTTCTAATTGTGCATGCAGCGAAGAATGGAAAATAAATGAAAATCACAGAGATCCGGCTATTGTATCAATCCGAAGAACAACAGCAATTGAGATTACTGAAGCGCCCGAATACTGTGGCGAAAAACCTGCCTTATTTGAAAACCAGAATCAGCACAGGCTAATCACGGAAAAACAGAGGCGATTAGTATTTGCTGGAAGAAAACGAAGCTGGCAGGATAATCTTAGTAGAATAGAATCAAGAACAACACTCGGTTTTTCTTTTTGCTGCATGCATGTCGCCAAGACTCAAGCACTAAAGCTTACGGTTACCGTGTTTCTTGCGAAGGAACTCCGTATGCATCTTGGTGTATGGCCTGCTCCCGTCACCAACAAAGCTCTACGGGCCTTAGGGACCGTCGCTAGGAAAGCCGAGCGAGCCAAAACCACCGAGGCGTCAAGCACGGGAGAAGCAAGAAACAACGACGATAAAGCGGCCGTCACGGCCGCCCGGAAAGGTTAATTCATTGAACAGGTTTTGAAGTCCTTTATACAACTCACAATGTCCTCTTCGCAATTTTTTGAACTCCTTAACACCCCTCTCAAATTCAGCACTCAAACGACTTTTCTCGATACATCCATTCCTTACGGTCCATCTCAGAATTAAACTTCGACAATAAATATTGAGACACCTAGCTAGCTATTTGAAATATTGAGACATCATTTCAAGTAATATTACCTTTATGTAAATAGAGGACAGTTCCAAGATATATAAAATATGTATTCCCGATCGATATCTAGATTCTTCTCCTGCTTAGTGCTTTGAATTCCTTACATAGGAGACCTACATTTTAACATCAACAATGATATCAAATAATCTAATTATATAGCTACTGTAGTACTTGCAAATCTTTTGACTACAACAAAACAAAACAAGGGTACCAACGATGACTCCGATTAAGTAATTAAGTAGGTTGAATTTTGCCTACGTACATGATCCTAGCATTTAATTGTTCCGGGCAAATGAAACATCCCAAAAAATTCAAAAATAAATAAAATAAAATTTTAAAATTTTAAATAAAAATCTGAGTTTGAAATATGATTTATTTTGAAAATTCACCTTTTTTGATTTTTTCTTGAATTTTGTTCTTTAAGAAAATCATTTTTATTTGCTTAATCCCTATTTTCCCAATCTTCAAAATATAAAATCCTGTAAGAATAAAATCTGGAGAAAATATAATTAAATCTAAAGATCACTCTAGAGCCTCCCCAAAGAATTTCAGAAATGTTCGAAAGCATTTAATGTAGTTATAATATCAAATTACATTATTAAATTGCTTTTTTCTCAAAATGTGAAGGCTAAATTATATAAAGATAAAATCAAGAGAAAATCTATATAAATCCTAAACTGCCTCCAGAGTAACCCATAAAATTTTGAAAGGAGTTTGAAAAGTTTATTGCTAAAGTTAAATCAAAACAATATTCCACGACTAATAACAGTAACATTGTCAGATTTAATTAAATTTTATGAACAAGATAACCTTCTGAAAGTTTTATGACCTCATCTATCCAGAGTACACAAAACTTTTTAGAAAAATATAACCTTATCTGATGCAATTAGAAAATAAAAAACATAGAAGTTAAATAAGCTCATAGAACAACGTTAGAATTTTACAAAAATAAATAGGTTTAATCATCATCTGAAATTTTTATGGCGGCCCTGTGAACCATTAGGATTAGATAAGAAAAGTTTCATATAAAATAAAGTTCATTTGAAACTCCAGAAAAATAAAAGTTAGAAAAATGAAAATTAACACGATGTACTCACCACTACAGACTGGTTCATCCGCGACGCCCCATCACTGCTAGGCAGGCCCGAGCCGGCAGTGAAAATCTTATCACTATCGGTTCCAAATTCAACCGGCGGTGATAAGAATAATATATTTTTCCGGCGCGAATGGCAGCAATATCACTGCCGGATTTAGAGATAGAACCGACAGTGATGTATTACTGCCGGTTCAACACGATAACCGATAGTGATAACGCAATTTCCCGCACGAACGACAGTGATATCACTGCCGGATTTAGAGATAGAAGTAGCAGTGATATATTACTGCCGGTTCCTGAGCAAGAGCCGACAGTGATAATGTAGCACTATATATATCCCGACTTCTTTCCCCAACCTGTCCAGAATAGAGAGGAGCTCTGTTCTTGCTCTGTTGGGGTAGAGAGGGAGCAAATTTTTGCTCTCAAATTTGGTGGAATTAGTTTCTAATTCATGATCTAAGGTTCGTATCTTGATGTACATTTCATTGGTAGTTTATTTAGTTGGACATTATGTTCTATATTTGTTGTAGGTTGTGAGAATTATTGATTACATAGTGAACACAATTAGAGCTCTAATCTAGAGACTAGATTCCAAATTACCAACTTTTATATATATAGTGATTGGTGAGATTATGATGTAGGTTGAATTTAAGTATTTAGAGGACTAAATTAGTGATTGCATTTAATACGTAGATTGAATTTAAATGTGGTAGCACTTCATAATTAACTATTGTTTAATCTAATTACTTAAAATTATTTCTTTATTTCGTGTGTGTTAATTTAATACTTTTGTAAGTAATGCAAATTTGCTGGACGGACCATTATAACTAATAGCAATTATTTAATTGATTTTACAATCGAGATTTGGATATAGATTTATAATTAATGAAAATTTCTAGGTTAATTAGCACTACATAATAAATTAAAAGAATAAAACAATTTGTGACCACTTATTGATTTACTGAGATTTTATTTGTTATAAATATTTGTAGATGGACCGAAGATGGATGTATAAAGCAAACTGTCGCGATAGAGAGTACATCAATGGTGTAACTAGTTTTCTGAGTGCGGCTGCGGTATACAAGTCAAATAAGCTGATAGACTATATTTGTTGCCTGTGCGTCGATTGCAAGAATGAGAAGCAATTTTCTAACCTTAAGGTGATCCGTGCACACTTGCTTCGAAGGGGTTTCAAGCTTGCCTATACTTGTTGGACCGAGCACGGTGAAGATGAGATTGTACGTGAAGGGCATCTGATTGATGATGATGAAGACAACGACTCGACTGCGGTTTAAGATACGTTCGTCGACACCCATGAAGACACGTTCATTGATAACCATGAAGATGATCTAGAACAGATGTTGCATGATGTGGAGGAGGACCTCACGAGTGAAAAGGATTTTTAGAAGTTCCAGTGTATGGTAGAGGATTCTACAACACCTTTGTACCCAGGCTACAAGGAGGAACTCAAACAGCAGCATATTGTGCTTACGCTGCTGCAGTTGAAGGCAAACAATGGTTGGTTCGATAAGAGTTTCACAGAGCTGTTAGGTTTTTTCAGAGATGTCCTTCTAGAGAGTAACATGTTGCCAGTAACCACGTACCAAGCCAAGCAGGTTGTTTGCCAGTTAGGACTGGAAGTGCAGAAAATACACGCATGTCTAAACGATTGCATATTGTATCGCAATGAATTTGCAAATTTGGATGTGTGTCCCGTTTGCAAGGCATCTCAATATAAGTGCGGCGATGATGACATCAAGGCACAGTGTAAGAAGAAAAGACCCCCATCCATGGTGGTGTGGTATTTTCCTATAATCCCCCACCTGAAGAGTCTGTTTGCGAACAAAAAACATGCTCAATTGCTGCGATGGCACGCCGAAGAGCATAAGAAGGATGGAATACTTAGACACCCTACTGACTCTGCGCAATGGAGGAACATCAATAAAAATACAAGAAACACTTTGCATATGATATGAGGAATATAAGATTCGGGCTCAGAACGGATGGGATGAATCTTTTCGGCAATATGAGTAGTCGTCATAATGGTTGGCCGGTGACTTTAGGTACTACAAACTTCCTCCTTGGCTTTGTATGAAGAGCAAGTACATTATGATGTCGCTGCTGATCCAAGGACCGAGGCAACCTGGCAACGATATTGATGTGTACCTTAAACCACTGGTCGAAGATCTTCTGATATTGTGGAACGACGGTGTACGGGTATGGGATGAGTATAAAAGAGAGAACTTCATGCTACGCGCGTTGTTGTTCATAACCATCAATGATTACCCTGTTCTTGGTAATCTTTTGGGCTAGACTATTAAAATATTCAATAGATGCATCCATTGCATGGGTGATACATGTAGTCGGTGCCTGAAATACTGCCAAAAAATGTGCTACATACGGCATCGTAGGTTCCTTTGCATGCAAGGACCACCCATATCGCAACAACAAGAGAGTTTTTGACGGTACAAAGGAGACTACTTCTGCTCCGCAACATCGCAACAGCAAAGAGATATTTGTGGCCGTAAAGGATATTAAAATTATCCATGGAAAGGGAGCTGAAAGTACATCAGTCTCGAGTTCCGGTGATACAACTCCATTGTGGAAAAAGAGATCAGTATTTATGGACCTACCTTATTGGCAGCACCTAGATGTTCGATATGCGATCGATGTCATGCATATAGAGAAGAACATGTGTGACAACTTGCTTAGTATTTTACTAGATATACCTGGCAAAACAAAAGATACACTCAACACACGGATGGACCTGAAAGATATGAAACTCAGGAAGGAACTGCATCATGAAGACCTGGGTAAAGGCAAAAAGTACATTCCCATAGCTTGCTACACTCTTAGCAAGAATGAGAAAATTAGCGTGTGTGAGCACTTGCACGGAGTCAAAGTTCCGTCCGGTTATTCTACCAACATAAAGAGGCTAGTCTCAATGAAAGACTTGAAATTAATTGGCATGAAGTCTCATGATTGTCACGTGATGATGACACAGATGCTTCCTATTCCAATTAGGGGTGTTCTGCCAGAGAAAGTGCGAAACCCAATTATAAAGTTGTGTTCATTCTTCAACGCAATTTCACAAAAGGTCATCGATTCGTTGAAACTGGATAATCTGCAGCAAGACGTGATCCACACTCTATGCCAGCTTGAGATGTGCTTCCCTCCATCCTTCGATATTATGGTCCATCTCATTGTTCATATTGTGAAAGAGATACAGTTTCTTGGCCCTATGTTTCTACATCAGATGTACCCTTTCGAGAGGTTCATGGGGGTTGTAAAGAAATATGTTCGTAATCAACATCGGCCGAAAGGATGCATTGCCAAGATTGGGGAACCGAGGAGGTCATCGAGTTCTACATCGATTACATGGATCTCAAACCGATTGATGTGCCCATATCTCGCCATGAAGGCAGGCTACAAGGGAAAGGGACACTAGGTCAGAAATTGATCTGTACGAATGATCGTGCTTCCTTCACGCAAGCACATTTTACAGTTCTGCACCAATCAGTTGTAGCGGCCCCGTATGTCAACATATACAAGAACATGCTACGAAGAAAAAACCCATGTAAGTTTGAGGTTTGGATCATGAGAGAGCATAGAGATAACTTTGGAGATTGGTTGCTTAGACACATGATGCATACGCAGACAGAGTGTGCTCAATTGAGAGTGTTGGCTAAGGGACCTGTGGGATATATACACCACGGGTATCTGCAAGGCAGGCCTGCGAGGCCCAACTGAACAAGGCTGGGTCGGGCCAATTGCGGGGAAATAGAAGCTACCAGGATTGCGCCAAGCGTACGAAACAAGGAAGCCCTAGAGATAGCAACCGATCCGGATTAGATAGGATACGATTGTAATCCAAAGTCGTTACCAATTGGATAGGAGTAGGAGATATTATTCCCACTTTGTATCCGATTAAGACTCTCCTTTGTAACCGCCCTCCTTTGCTATATAAAGGGAGGGAAGGGTGAACATCGACATATAATCTCATCAACAAAATAGCTAATCATATATAATTCCAGGGCATAGAACTAGGGTATTATCTCCTCCACGAGAGCCCGAACCTGTATAATTCCCGTGTCTTGTGCAACCATCGAGTTTGGATTCAGCACCTAGCCCCCTTTTCATTATTGCCAACAATAAACGTCGACAGTTGGCGCGCCAGGTAGGGGCTGCGCTAAGATCAATCTCGGCAGGCTCGATGGCGAACCTCAGCAAGGTCATGGCCACCTTCGTTCCTGCCCAGGTGTTCCGTTTTGGAAGTCTAGATTTCATCGCAGACGATTTGGACAAACTCATCCTTTCGGATTAGGATCAGGACTAATCTAGAAGTGATCCTGTCGCTCTCCTTGCCGGGCAACCACTCGGATCGGGATCAGGCATGGCCATCTGTCTCCGGATAGTAAGCCAAAAGTCTATTCCTAAGTTTGAGTGAAAATCGGCCAAGGGCAAAACCCGAGTGGTGAAGAATGTCAGAAAATCACTCGGGTCTAAAGGTCAGCCCAACTTATCTTATGTTCTCAAGATTTTCGCGGCATCTTCGTAATCGAAGATCTGTGGACTGATTCCCAGTAGCAGAAGGATGCTGCGAATGCTGCAGAGGCAGAGCGCATTCGTCAAGAAACCCGCACAAAGTCTCTCTAAGCCCGGGGCCGCAATGTCAATGAAGACATTTTGCAGATAAGATGGGAAACCAATCGGTTTTTCATACTCCTCAGCAGAATATCGTTGCATCAAAGACGCTCCTCAATACATTGGGGCCAATGCTTGGTTCCGACAGCCCAGTCGCGCCGATCGTGGCCCAAGTCCAGGCCATGGTGACGGCAGCAGCTATTTAGCAGCATCAGGAGGAATGTCGGGACCCGAATATGCAAATCCGGACCCTCTGTGTATGCAGCACTAGTCCAGAATCATGCTAGTGTACACAGTCTCAATATAGGTGAAATATCATAATCATACACAACGGAATAATAAAAGTAATACAATTACATAACATAAAACCGTTGAACGACCTTAAGGTCAACCTTACACTTTAGAGGCCTTGATGGCTTTAACTCCAAATAGGTAAACAGCAGCGGAACGAAGAGCGTTGGTAAATCCCATCAATATGCCACAGGCAACTGACAAGGTTCAACTCCTAGATATTCGCCTCCTCGTGGAACTTCTCCTCCTTCGAAGTTGTAGTCATCTTCTCATCTGATGATTTTGGTTGTTTGCAAGGGGTGAGTACACACAGTACTCAGCAAGTCATGCACAAAATGCAGGTCTATTACTACATGCATGGCTTATTCCAAAGGAATGGCTGAATGGTTCTTATGCAATAAAGCAGCATTCACAAATAATCATAGTAGATTAAAAAGCAGTAAAATAAGTAATATCAATAATAAATTTCGTAATCATTCTCAAGTAAAGCATTTCTCATCCTTAACCAATTTCCATATCACATTGTCCACATTCCCAACTTCATTTTTATCAAAATCTAACCCTTGACTGTAATCCCCGAGCATTGTCCAGTACCGTGGACACGGCTATTCGAATAGTTTTTACACTCTGCAGAGGTTATACACTTTAACCACAAGATATAATCAACTCACCACGTCAGCCATGAATAGCCATACAAGAGTATGTGAATGAGCGATCATAACAAAGCCTTTCCAAAGATCAGTCTAAACCCAGTACTGCCCGCTAAGGTTTCAACACTGGAGGGACTGGTTACCACACCCAGGGCCCCCCTCTTGCGCCGTGTGAGTTTTCACCCGTACTCTCGGAACCCACACCACCACGACAGTACCAAAGAATAGATTTCACAGTTTACTCAGCTAGGTCCGTCCCATTCCGGAACTTGTGGTTGTATGAATGACTCAGGTCAAATGCTCGCAAGGTTAAGTTCTTAGAGTTGATCAAAGCAAAACTTGCACATACCCCTCCGCCCATCGGGCCCACCCAGGCACACTTGCCCTTGCCACTTGCCCCGATCTAAATCATTTTCCCACCCCAATTCTTTACCATGCACCACGTGCCATTACCAACTCCATAACACATGTCACATTCTGAAAAACATGTTCCATATCTCATTAAGTCAATATTAACATTAATATTCCAAAGTCATGACAATTCTACGTGGTAGGGCTAAGCACATTAATTACGGTCTAATTAACCTATGTTGGCAAATTATTAATGTCCAACTATTAGTCCACAACCTAGGGTGACAAAGGATTCATGACCTACAATTATATACAACAAGGTGGCATACAACAACTAGGCATTTAACTAATCCCAGAATTATTCAAAACCAATTCTATTAAATTAGCATGCAATAATTTGAATCAAAATAATTTGCTACGATAGGATCAACATGATCAAGCACAACTTGCCTAGCCCTTACGATTTTTACTGTTCTTTACTCTTTATCTTTGACTCTGGATCTTCGGTCTTCAATCTTTAATTCCTTGATCTTCAGCTCCTTGGAACGACTTCTGGACAACGCGTCTAACGATTAAGGAAGAAGCGGATACAAACCAACTCAAAAGATAAATCGAATAAACTCCAAATTGAGAATGGATAATATTGGATCGCAATGGCTTAGATGAATTTAGAAACTTGAATGGACTAGGTCGAAGATTAGACAAAAGAGGATGAGCTTTTGGAAGATACACCAGAAAGGAAAAGATTGATAACTGAGAAAGAAATAATAATATTCCAAAGAATATTTCTTCTGAAGTTGTGATCTTGATTAGACAGACAATGACATATGGGCTCTCGATCCATAGACCGGGTCCACAAAGATATGTTAGTTCACGATGAACTAAGATGATGCAAAAAGTTGACTTTTGTTGACTAAGTAAATACACAATCAAACAAAAGAAAGATAGGCTGATAGATTAGATATGGCACAAGGATATGACACATGGTCAATGGTCTATCGACCAGGTCCATGAATGATTTCCAGGTCAAGGCCAGAGTAGATTTTCAAAGACAAGCCAAGGACAATTAGGGTCGACATCCACTACGATTCGATATGGGGTTTAGTCATACATCAATGAAGAGACTTGACGATAACAGGGCGATGACGATATGTAGTAAGACAGAGCACAAATATCTTACTACAGTGGACACAACGAGGGAAACCGCAATACCGGCAATATGCTCACGATGAACTCGATCCATCGAACTCGTAAGGACCCGATTCACCAATTCGGACCCACCGTATATGCGCACTATTCCTGGGATCAACGCTAGTGCACACGGCTTAACATTGGTAAGCATCACATCATACACAACGATAATAACAATAAGACTTCATTTATTTAATATAACTAGTGTATGATCTTATGATCACTTACATTTATTCGGCCCCATGGGGCAAGACTAAGAAAAAAGATAAGACAAATGCAGCGGAAAATCGTAGAAGACGTAGTGACTCATCAGTACACCACAGGCGACTGACAAGGCTTGGCCTAGTGACTCGCGTCCACCTGAAAGTCCTCCTCAAGCACAGGCGATGACTCCTCCACTGTTGTTGTTTTGTAAGCAAGGGTGAGTACACCAACACGTACTCAACAAGTTGTGCACAGAATGCAATTCTATCATAGCTATATGCAGACTTATTCCAAAGGAAGGCTTATGGTTCATAAGCAGTAAAGCAGCATTTTCAAACATAAACAATATGTAGATTGAAAAGACGGTAAAACAAATAATAACAAGTACATAGATTCCATTGTTTCTCAAATAAACCCAAGTTCTTCATCCTAAATCAAATTCCATTAACCACATGGCATCCCGCCATCCCATCCAGTTGTTCATTTTAATTAACTACCCCTTGACTGTAATTCCCGAGCATTGCTCAATACCGTGAGCACGGCTATCCGAATAGATTGTACACTCTGCAGAGGTTATGCACTTTACCCACATGATACAACCATGCACCACACAGGCAAATGATCGTAACGAAGCCTTTACAATGCATCCTCTTAACCCAGTGCTACCCGCTAAGGTTTCAACACTGAATGGCTATACCACCACAACAGGGCCCCCCTCTTGCGCCATGTGAGTTTCCTCCGTGAACCCGGACCCACACCACCAAGATAGCACTTAAGTTAAGCATTTGCAAATTAGTCAGCTAAGCTGTCCCATTCCAGACATGTGGTTGCAAGTTAGACTCAGGTCAAAGGCTCGCAAGGTTAAGTCCTTAGTTTTGACCGAGGCAAGACTAACCAAAAGTGATCTCAATAACCAAAACCAAATAAAAACCAAATACGACTGCCCAATTGCCTCTCTTGGCCCACCAGAAACAATCTTGCCACTTGCCCCGCCTAAATCATTTTTCCACCCAGTTGATTACCAAGCACCATGTGCTATACACAAATCAATATCGTTGCGTGACATCCATCGCCACAACAACTCAATCTCATCGTGTGACCACACATGACACACAAATTCTCATCATTGTTCCATATTCCATTAGTCAAGATTATTAAACCATAATTCACGAACATGTGATGACATGGCATGGCTAAGCAATTCTATTCCGTTCTAACCATCCATGTTGATTTTCTATTAACCAACTATAATTAACCAACCTAGGGTGACAATGAAGCATGGCATACAAATAACAAGGTAGGGTATAATCCAAAGGGTATGATAGCTAATCCCAAACTTAAGTTGAAAACATTTGTACGCATAAAATAACAAGTGATAATGTAAATCAAAATAGCATGCAATCTAATTTATGGGTGCAACATGATCAAAGCACAACTTGCCTTGCTTAAGCTCCTGGTATTGCTCCGAAGATTGCTCTTGAAATAATAATCCTTCTTCCGACACCTCGCTCAACTCAACGTCTACGCGAATCGAGAGGGAAAACAAATAAAAACCAAAACCAAATAGCAAATAAACACCAAGAACAAATAGCAAATGAACTCAAAAATTCAAATAAAAACCCCCTTTAGATATATCTTGATTTTATAAATTTTTAGGAGTTTGAAACACCCAAATCGAAGTTCATATGCAAAAGTTATAACATCTAGAAATTTTGAAAATAAACTAAACTCTGGAATTAGAAATTCTAAATCTTTCCGATTTATTTTTATAAAGAAAATCCGAATTTTCCTGCCCCAGCTTGTATGGACAAAACGTGGCAAAATCTAGACTGATGAACTCCTTCTAACGGTTACAGGTAAATCTACTACGTGACCTAATATCAACTGTCCGACCTAAATCCAATGGTTGGTATTTAGTATGGGACGCTTACCGATTCCGAAGTGACGTGGACGAATTCCGCACGCTCGATTAAGATCCAACGGCTGACGACGCTCCCGATCGGCGATGACTGGACCGCGTGCGAAACTCGCCGAACTCGAAGAAGACGACGATCCCAACAGCGATCTCCTTCCTTGGCGATGCTCCGGCAGAACTACGGCGCACGGAATGCTTCTCGGCGGCAACTCGGCTGCGCGCTCGGAAATCTCCTGGCGGCGCCCGCTATTTTTCGTGATTTTTCCCGATGGCGCGACTCGCTCGACGCTCCTGATTTTCTCGCCGCTCAATTCTTCCGACGACGCCTGCGCGCTGCTGTCCTCGCGAGAACTCGGCCGGCTTCAGCGCTCGCAATTCTTTTTGGTCGCTCGGTTCTTTCAACGATGCCTGGGCACGGTTTATATAGGACGAGGTGTCCTTCTCCCGCCCGGAACGGCTCCGCATCCTTGCCAATTTCGGCGCCAATCGCTGGAGAGTTCAAATCAGTTACGACTCCCTTTTCCAAATCCTGGTGGTAACACGCGCGCCCTTCCTTTCCCACGCACCGACGGAGGATTCGAGCCCCAGCTGAATCGGCGCCACGCCAGCGAGACCGAGTCGTCCACGCGCCTGGAGGAAACGGAAAGAAGCTCTTCACGCGACCGGACTCCGTGTCCTCACCACATTCGGCCGCGCGCTGCTCCGTCCTTTTTCCCGCGCGCTTGACGGAAAGACTCGTCCGTGCCATCGAAGACTTGGCGCCAGCGCTACAGATTCGAATCGGCCACGCGCGCTCACCCATCCGGATGACTCCCGAATCATCGAGACTTAGCGCCAGCGAGGGATTTGAATCGGCCACGATGTGTTTTCTCCTGTGTGGAAAGACTTCGAATCCTCTACTGAATTTGGCGCCAAAGCTAGAGTCCAACTCGAGTATGTGCTAGAAAAACGGAAGGAGTTTCCGTATGCAGCAACTCTATTTCCAAATTGCCCGGTCAGCAACCAATTTTCCTACTTCGGTTCAATCTATCAAATTCCTATCCCGATTTAATCCCGGAAAGAATTTCCCAAAAATACTTCGAGACCTTCTATACTCAAAATAAAATATTTTTGGCAGACTTTATTTTAAATTTCCTTTTTATAAATATTTCAAAGACTAATTCGAAATGATTTAAATAAATCTCAAAAAATCCAATAAATTCCAGAAAATTCACAAAAATCATAAATTGCAATAAAATAATATTTAATAATTGGAAATCCAAAAATTGGGATGTTACAGAACCGGTCTTAAGTTAGGTTTTGATCCGGCTTTGCAAATGGTAGAAAGATAAAGCCAGACTCACAAGGAATGGGGTTAGATCACAATAGGACGATAGGATGGATAATGACATCACGCTACGCTCTTGCTTGAATGCGCGCATGCGATGATAGCGAAGCGAGAGTAAAGCGTTAACGGCGGAACGTTAACGACGAAAAGTTAACAATGGAACGTTAACGGCGAAACGTTAACGATGAAGGTGAAGTGTTAACAGAACACTTATGAGATTACAAGGTGGCGACCATCAGTTGAAAGATAGGGCAGTGAGGTCATGACATGGCTCAAGTTTGATTTGAGATCTGCGGGGTACACATATCGTGACGCAACGACAAATTGAACCAAAGGTTAAGTCCGGGTTTGAGCGAAACGATTCAAGGATGGATACACTTGACATAGGGTAGAACGGTAGGGTTGACTCTGCGATTAAAGGTTACCAAGGATGGCGAACCGAAACGCGCACCGATACGAAGGATTAGGCCAAAAAGACGACGGGTAGATTCTAGAACATAGCTTTGACGGCAACCAGGGATCAAATGAACTTCACCGATGGGCAAAACAGGGGATAATGATCTACTGGACATAATGACATGGTCACGACAAACCAAAATGGTTGGCAGCATAAGATGATGCGCGGCGATGGCAAAAGGCGGCGTCCGACGAATAAAAAGAATTTCGGAAGATACAACAGCAAAGGGGAAGTGTCCATCGCGTAGAACGCAACGAGACGAACTCAATAGTATAGGCGGATTTAGCGGCGACCCACCGGATTGATCACAAACAGCCGATGAACGGCTCCTGGAGCTAATAGATCAAACTACCACAACTATTAAGGTACTGCATGAAACCTAACCAAATTTTACAGAGCGCTATCTGGGATCATTTGGCACAATATGATATGAACGGATTTGAGTTTTACATTCTGGATCAACGGGGAACGCGCGACGAAGTTTTCTACCGCTGGGCAATATGCCGCTGGGGAAGATTGATTTTTCTGTGCAAATCCCACAGGCAAAACCTTGAGTTAGGGTGAGCACCACATACAGGACATCAAGATGAGTCTACAAAAAAATTTCACGGTCAAACTCGCAAGAACAAAGGAGAACGGGCAGAAACAAGATTTGAGATTGGAACAGCCATAACTTTTGATTCCGCGGATGAAACTGCATCAAATTTGGAGAGGAGACAGATGGTACCATGGGGCATGAGGTGACGCAGTTGGATCTCAGAAAAATGCACTGAGCCGGTGAGTAACGCGAAGCCAAAATCAGTCGACATACGGCGGCGCTTCGGAGGATGAGGGTTGAATTCCTAGGGTTTGGATGATGTCCTGGAGTTGCATATGCGTGGGATAGGGTATAGGGAAGACTACAAGGGCTTGGGAAGTTGGGCCGAGCAAGGAAACACAGAGAAAATCGAGATTGGACCAAAAACAGTACGGATCAAACACCTGGCGCGTAATGAACAGTAACAGGCCGGCCAAGTACTGTTCATAGCCCTTTTCCAGCGATTTTCCAATAAAAATAATTTTAGCAATTCAATTAATTCATTTGAGGCAATAAAAATACCAGAAATATTCTAGAGAAATTCTAGAAAATATTTCAGGACATTTTGGAACTCAAATAAAATATTTTCAGAAGAACTTCATTTACACTTTTGAAATATTTAATTACATTAAGTAAAAGGCTTAGTTTAAATTAATTCCAAATAATTCCAAATAAATTCCAACAATTCTAAAATTGTAGGATCGGATGGCGATAATCAGAGGGGGGGAGAATGATTGAGCGGAAGATAAAATCAAAATTTTCTTGATTCACAAAACCCCCTAAATTAATTATGAAATATTGCTCTCGGTTTCAACAAAAAACAGATTAATAGACGTTCACTAAAACTGTAATTACTGAAGATCCAACCGTCGGATTGATGTAAAATTTTAACTGTATAAACTAGATTCAAATCCAAAACTATCACAAGAAGAATCAATCCGATCGGAGCAACAGATCTAAAGATATTACCTTTGCAATTCGACTGATGCAACAAATGACGAGAATTGAAGCCGTGATGGACCGAATATGCAAAGAGTAGCAACGCCAGATTAGAACTTGATCACAAATCAATCTCCAGAGGAAGCTTCAATTTCCACCTACAAACAAAACAAGAAGGCTCTCGCTGCAAAGAACAGAAACTTCAAGCCGTTAGAAACTTCATGCATGCGTCAGGAGCGTCTCGGCCAGGAAACGCAAGCCCCAAATTATCTAGTCGTTGCCCTTGTCACCAAGAATCATGCATGCATGCGCATGAAAAATCTAGTCACCAGAGACACTAGGAAAGCAGCCGCCCGTTGCTTATCTGCAAGGAAAAAAAACAAGATGCTATCCGCTGGCTGCCGAGAGCACAAAGAAAATCACCGTGATGCATGTACCGCCAGAGCAAGATTCGCCGCATGGCGCCGACGCTTCAAGCAGCCGAGACACCGCTTCTTCGATCGGATCTCTGTCGCTGCTCAACGCTAGAGACTCTCCGTAGCATAATGCTTTTCTTGTCATCGACTTCTAATTGTGCATGCAAAGCGAAGAATGGAAAAATAAATGAAAATCCTCAGAGATCCGGCTATTGTATCAATCCAAGAACATCAGAGTAATTGAGATTATCAGAAGCGCCAACATCAGAAGCGATTTAAAAACTGCTTGCTGAAAACCTGAATGACAAAGACAAGCTAATCACGGAAAAACAGAGGCGATTAGTATTTGCTGGAAGAAGAACAGAATCACCTGGGATAATCTTCCGTAGAATAGAATCAAGAAGCAACACTCGGTTTTTCTTTTTGCTCGCATGCATGTACGCCAAGACTCAAGCACTAAAGCTTCGTTACCGTGTTTCTTGCCAAGGAACTCACGATATGCATGCGGTCAGATGGCCTGCTCCCCGTCACCAACAAGAAGCTCTTACGGGCGCTTAGGGACCGAGCACGCTAGGAAAGCCAACGCAGCCAAAACCACCAGGAGCGATCAAGCAGCCGGAGAAGCAAGAAACAACGACGCATAAAAACGGCCGTCACAGCCGCCAGAAAAAGGTTAATTCATTGAACAGGTTTTGAAGTCCTTTTATACAACTCAAAACCCTAACACATGTATGCATATCCACTTGGCCCAATACACATGGCCCAATATATGCATACAACCCAAAATTCACACATGCACGCGTCAGACGCTGCCGCCGCACTCACGTGGCTAACCAGCCTTCGTGTGCACCTTCTCTAGCCCGAACGTCCCCGCATGACATCCTCGACCACGAACCTCGATTCCTCCACGAACCTAGTTTCAACCTCGCCTCCATGAACCTAGTTCCGGTCCGTCATCGACCACGCTCACCCTTGAGCAACACCTCGCATACCTAATAAACAAACAATGCATCCGACCACAAGTCCACGACTTGACTCAAAGTCAATCCATGCTACCACTCACATGAGTGCATTGCATCAAACAAAATCATCAATCAATCATAATTATGCTCAATGGTCCGGCACTCTCGCCCTAGGCGGTAGCACTAGGAAAAGCGACCAACACTCAAATTGCTTCAATTTGAAGATCCAATTCAAATCAAACTCAATTTCAAATCAATCCAATCTCAAATCTTGTCAATTACTCATCACACACAAGGATAGACCTCCACATGGTCTTTCAATCTCCCCCTTGATGAGTATATTGACAAACACATGAAAAGGCATAAGTATTGAGTTTGAAAAAAGAGAAGAAAGCAATTTGAATGCAAAGCCAAACTTGATCAAAGAAATAGAAATGAAGAACATGACCAAATTGGCAGCTTATGATCTATGAACGATAGCAAAGATTAACAAAGATCATAAGAAAGAAGAATCAAGTGCAAAATGATGCCTTTTCTCGATTTCTCCCCTTTTGGCAATATAGGCATCAAGGTGACATTTTCTTTTCTCCCCTTTTTTGTTGTTTTTATGCAAGTAATGCAGCCTAAGGAGCTTTGAAGATTATCCATGTGATCAACAAGACAAGTTATGACACCAAGCTAAGTTATGGCAAAAATAGACTAAGCTAAGGCATGTCCAAGTGCAAATAATCATTTTGCTAGCAAGATTTAATTAAAACCATGTCATTTTTAGCATGATTGAACATGAGCAACACTTGTCATTAGTTTCAAAACTAGAAGCAAAGCCATTCAAATGATCAAATAGAAAACCTAGAGTTCAACCTACTCAACACTTTGGGGAATCTAGAAGTGCACACAAGGTCCTTCGAGCCTTTTTTTCATTGTATGCAAATTTTTCTTTGAATCTTTGAAAGATATAGTGGGGTGCAAATGTTTGACATTATTTGCATTCTTTACCCACATATGTTTTTTTTGTTGCATTTTTAAAGCAATTGACTCAAGCCATAATCGATCATCTCAAGAGGGACTCTTAAGAGAATGATCTTGGTCATACACAACACATTCCAAGTTCATCTCAAGTGCAATGAGAAGCCGCCTTGTGAATGTGAGGTGTTGAGTCTAATGCTTGCAAAAAAGAGTCAATTTTGCTTCACTTTCATTTTAGCATTTTCATGTTAAGCTAGTGAAGGACTCAAGTATGGATCAACCAAGATTCACCCAAGTTGCTATAGGGACTCTAAAGAATTCCAGAATTTCACAAATCATGGCAAATACACCTAGAGAAGAAACTTAGCAAGTAAACGCAACATGTTTTATCAAGTTTTTCTTTTAACGCGTATTTTTCAATTTTTGTAAGCTTAGCAAGATAAATGAACTTGGACATATCTAAGCAAGTAATTCTCTTCATAATATAGCATGGTGTATAAAATGAAACATGGATCATGTGCATAATAGACAAAGCTCATAAAATGAAAAATCAAGTCTATATGCAATGCATGAGATGATTTTAAACTCCCCTCAACATGTGATTTCATTTTAAGCACAAATCTGGTTCAAATTGAGTTATTAGCAAGATTAAGCTCAAGAAAGATCGAAAAGAACTCAATTAAAGCTAGAAACACAGAATGGAGGGAAGAAGTCAAGAAACTGCGAACTGGGTGGCTATAGAGTATAGAAAAGATGCTAGAGAACACTATGGCTCAGACTCGCTCTCATCTTCCCCAATGACTAACATAGGAAAGCTGCCTCTAGATCCCAAACTAAGGAGTGCACACAGACCCTGTCTACCCAGGGGGCCCAACACCTGCTAGACTTATAAGACTGTGAGGGAACTCAACCTAGAGAGAAGAGAGAACAGCTAATTAAGCATGATAGCAACCTAAAGCACAAGATGAGAGGTCCATGCAAAGCATGCCAGAAGTCTAAGTGATGTGAACTCATAACTCTAAGGAATAAAACCCATAAGCACCCAGAGCAATACAAAAGGAAAAAGTGAAATAAAATATAATACATAATATACAGATCGGCTCCCCTCACGTAAGGTCCGTAAGGGCACACAACTCCAAGCTCACTCCTCAAGGCAACAAACCTAGAGCTATCCAAAGGCTTGGTAAAGATATCGCCAACCGGTGGTCACTCTCCACAAACCAAGCACTATGTCTCCTTTCTCCACATGGTCTCTAAGGAAGTGATTTTTAATATCAATGTGACCAAGTCTCTTTGCCGAAGGAGAGATCACGGACTCGTATAATCAAACACGGAAGAGAGTCTCCAAAAGAAATGTAAAAATCAAGACGAAAGACCCTCCCAAATCTAGAAATCCCAAAACTAACTCTCCGATGAATCGAGGATTCTACAAGCATTGCTCTTAAAGCTTACCTCGAAAGAGTCATCGATAAGCCGAGAAACGGAAAGCAAATTATATTGCGGTTTACTCACTAAGGCAACGCCCTTAAGAATAAAATTTTCATTAATGCAGACGGTACCTTTAGCAATGACTCTACCTGAAGAAGCATCCCCAAAAGTGATCAACTCATCACCGGGGACTCGGACTAGGGAAGAGAACCAACGAGAGTCTCCGGTCATATGGCGAGAACAACCGGAGTCAATAATCCAAACATCTCCCTTCCCCATCCGATTTAACCCGATCAAGTCAAAGAGAGAGAGAAGACTCAAGATCGATAAAGTGAGGACACGGGAACCCAATATTGAATCACACGACGCCTCAAAGTACCAAACCACAGAGGAAGAAGATGGACTCTAGTGTCTCTCTGACGCTCGACTCTCACAAGATCAGAAGAAGCAACTCTAGTAGAAGATGTAGGAGCTGTCACTAGTTTGGCCCGCCATGGTGCAAAGGCCGGACCATCCCAACGAGACTGCCCAAATCTCCTACCCGAAAACACCTCACGCCGCTGATATCTACCTTGATGGGAAAAATGAGGAATATCAAGAGGACGGTGGAAAGACCGACCACGAGCAACTCGGGACTAAAACTCGATCAACAAAGATGAAAACCGAGTCCCGGACGCGCCCAAAAACAGTGACTCTCGACTGCCTAGTAGTAGTGCGCTTTAGGAGCACTCGAGTCTGGGATGACCCCAATACCCCTAAGAGTAGCAACACGCCACGCCCGGTGATCTTGGCACGCCTAAAACAGAAATCTACTAGGTGACCATCCTTCTTACAAAGGTGCATGAATACTTCGCCTTGCTAGAGGCGTATGACAGAGAAGCACCTTCGCTCGTCGAAGTCCCATGGACAACCCCAAAGAGACCTAAACACAAGGGTACTCACCCCGAGCTACCACTATCTTCTCCACTCTTGGAGGCACGACAACTCGAAGGCGGATGCGCCTGCGTGCTCAAGTAATCAAATCCTAGACCTTGATTGAATCTGCTAATTTTGGACCTGGTCTAGAATGAGATTGAGTTTCTTCTTGCCTCCAACAAATTTCTCAAGAGTGCTCATAAGATACCGACACTCTCGGAAAAGTGAGGCGATGAAGAGCAAAGGGAAGGAATAGAAGAAGAGCCAGAAGAAGAGGATCGAACAGCTGCGTGCATATTTTTCCCTATACACTACCGCCTCAAATTTGAGAGACTCACAGAAGCACAAGAAGCATCTCTAATTCTACCAACCTCGGTCTCTAAGTTCTTCCTAAGCTCAAGTGGACCTTATCTACGCCATCCTCAACCCCAATACACAAAGAAGCAACCATTATTTGACTTAACTAGTAAGTCCTTAGCAAGTTGATCACACTTGGCATTCAAAGCTTCATTATCAAGTTTTAGTTGCTTACAACCCTCACATGAGCCGACCGGTCCTTAGAAGCATGCAATTCAAGTTCATCATTTCTAGCGTAAAGCTTCCTAAGGTGACAACTCATGGCATCAATTTCAGCAAGTAGCTTAGGGCAATTTTCACAAGATGCAGTTGTGTGAGTATGAAGAAAACTAGCATCAATAGGAATAGGATCAATAAAACATGTGCTAGCATCCTTCGACCTAAGAGCCTCAAGATCAGAAACCACACTATCATGCAAGGTTCTTAGGTTCTCCAAATCCACAAGCAAAGCATCACAGAGAGTACAACTATCAGAGTCTCAGGAGGAACATGATTTAAGTGAAGCTAACTCCCGAGACAAGGTATCTACTTCCTTCTCTAACTCCGTAACCCTAGCTCTAGCTCTAGCATGAAATTTTCCTAATTTGCAAAAAGCTTCATTGAGCTGGTTATAGGAAGGTACCTCGTCCGAAAGGTTCAGAGAGAGCTGAGTCGCCGATGTCGTTGGTGTTTGCCATGAAGCACATGCCGGGAGAAGTCGTCGCCGCTTTTCTTCTCTTCACGGATCATCCTCGCCGCCGCTCCATGTCTCCGGTTTCGAGAGGCCGATGTCGCCGAGGGCGGCGAGGACGCCGTAGAAGAGCTTCTTGTTCTTCGAGAAGTTGCGGTACTTCTTCTCGCATGGCCGCCATGAACCGGAGGCTTCTTGTTGCGGTTCTTGTCGGTATAGTCGTTCTGCCGAATCGCGGAGTCGTTTTGCCCTTCTCCGCTTAGGACAATTCACTCGAATGTGGTTGGGGCCGCCACATTCAAGAAGGTGATCCCACCACCTCTTCTTCTCTCTCACCCTCTTGTAGGCGTGAGAAAACTTGCGAGCTAAAAGAGCAAGCTCGGTTCGAAACTTGTCCGCTTGGTCATCGCTAGCTCGCAGCGCAGAGAGGAAAACCAACAGAAGAATCAAGAGAAGATCCAATGGGATCGGTGACCAAGGCCATCGATCGTGATTTCGTCTTGCGAGAGACGACGCCGATCTCATGAGTCTTGAGTCGAGAATAAAGCCCGCCAAAAGTCAAGGTCGATAAGTCGGTAGTATCCTTGATGGTGGTCACTTTCATTTCCCAAACACGAAGATCGAAAAGCGGTCAAGAAGTGACGAGAATTATCCGAGTCGAGTATGTGCAACCAACGCCCGGAGATCGCTTCAAAATTTTAGTAAATCGACCAAAACACTCGCCAAGACTCTCACCACCGTTTGTTCAAACTTGTTGTACTCACGCTTGTGTTGATCCTCGCTCACGGTCTTGATTTGGGTAGTGCCTCATGGTATGCATCGAGGGTCACCCAAATCTCGTGAGCGGATCGCAGTGAGAGATCCGATCATACTCACTCGGGCCGAGTCCTCAGATGAGAATGTTCTCGCCTTAGCATTTGCCTCAACGTCGCCATATTGCCGGCCGGGACGTTCTCATCGGCAGAACCTCAAATGGGAGCTTCACCTTCGCCACATCGAAGCCCCGGCGGATGTATGACTCTATCCGGATTTCCAAAAAGGAAAATCAACGCCACAAAAAATTGGAGGCTTGGTGGAATACTTGTCTGTCGCCATGGCTCTCGAGACCGGTCAAGATCTATGGAAGAGCAAAACCGGCTCTGATACCACTTGTAGGATCGGATGGCGATAATCAGAGGGGGGGTGAATGATTGAGCGAAAGATAAAATCAAAATTTTCTTGACTCACAAAACCCCCTAAATTAATTATGAAATATTGCTCTCGGTTTCAACAAAAAACAGATTAATAGACGTTCACTAAAACTGTAATTACCAAAGATCCAACCGTCGGATTGATGTAAAATTTTAACTGTATAAACTAGATTCAAATCTGAAACTAACACAAGAAGAATAATCCGATCGGAGCAACAGATCTAAAGATATTACCTTTGCAATTCAACTGATGCAACAAATGACGAGAATTGAAGCAAAGGATGGACCGAATATGCAAAGAGTAGCAACGCCAGATTAGAACTTGATCACGATCAATCTCCAGAGGAAGCTTCAATTTCCACCTACAACAAAACAAGAAGGCTCTCGCTGCAAAGAACGTAAACTTCAAGCCGTTAGAAACTTCATGCATGCGCCAGAGCGCCTCGCCAGAAACGCAAGCCCCAAATTATCTAGTCGTTGCCCTTGTCACCAAGAATCATGCATGCATGCGCATGAAAAATCTAGTTGCTTATCTGCAAGGAAAAAAAACAAGATGCTATCCGCTGGCTACCGAGAGCACAAAGAAAATCACCGTGATGCACAGCCGCCAGGAGCAAGATCTCGCCGATGGCGCTCGACACTTCGCGTCGCCGAGACACCGCTTCGATCGCAGATTCAGGCCGCCGCCAACGGTAGAGACTTTCCAGAGCCGCACGCGTTTTCTTGTCATCGCTTCTAATTGTGCATGCAAAGCTAAGAATGGAAAAATAAATGAAAATCTCAGAGATTCGCCATCAGATCAATCCAAGAACACTCAGTAGCAATTGAGATTATCAGAAGGCCAACACCAGAAGCGACGGAAAACTCACAGGCTACTGAAAACCGTAATACAAAGACAAAGCTAATCACGGAAAACAGAGGCGATTAGTATTTGCGGAAGAAGAACAGAATCGCTGCCGATAATCTTCCGTAGAATAGAATAAAGAAGCAACACTCGGTTTTTTTTGCTCGCATGCATGTACGCCAAGACTCAAGCACTAAAGCTTCGTTACCGCGCTTTTGCCAAGGAACTCACGATGCATGCGGTCAGATGGCTCGCCCCCGTCACCAACAAGAAGCTCTTTCTCGACGCCAGGACCGACACGCCAGAAAGCCACCGCAGCCAAAACCACCAGAGCGATCAAGTCACGGAGAAGCAAGAAACAACGACGATAAAAACGGCCATTCTGTACCGCCGTAAAAAGGTTAATTCATTGAACAGTTTTAAAGTCCTTTATACAACTCAAAACCCTAACACATGTATGCATATCCACTTGGCCCAATACACATGGCCCAATATATGCATACAACCCAAAATTCGACATGCACGCCAGACGCTCCGCCGCCAGACTCACGTGACTAACCACCTTCGTGTGCACCTTCTTCTAGCCCAACGCCCCGCATGACATCCTCGACCACCGTAACCTCAATTCTCCTGAACCAAGTTCAAACCTCGCCTCCATGAACCTAGTTCCGGTCCCGCCATCGACCACGCTCGCCTCGAGCAACACCGCATACCTAATAAACAATAATGCATCCGAGCACAAGTCCACGACTTGACTCAAAGTCAATCCATGCAACCACTCACATGAGTGCATTGCATCAAACAAAATCATCAATCAATCATAATTATGATCAATGGTCCGGTGCTACTGCCCCTAAGCCGGTAGCACTAGGAAAAGCAACCAACACTCAAATTGCTTTAATTTGAAGATCCAATTCAAATCAAACTCAATTTCAAATCAATCCAATCTCAAATCTTGTCAATTACTCATCACACACAAGGATAGACCTCCACATGGTGTTTCAAAAACAAAATACAAAAAAAATCCTAGAAGCACAAGAAATCCAAATAAAATTGAATTTCTTTTAATTGAAGTTTATATTTGTCAAATTAAATTGTTTTGACTTTAGAAAATTCCAGTTTAAGCTTTATTTAAGCGAGAAAAACAGCGGGGATTTTTGGAAAGCTAATCTTCACAAAAGATTTTTGCAAACCCAAATTTTGGGATGTTACAAGGAACCAGGGGAGAAAGTGCACTCCAGACCAAGATAGTCACTCGGATCGCCAAGAGTAATATAATACCGCAATGGGCCATGCGTGGTCGACTAGAGCTTCGACGAGGAGAAGACTCCCGGCGAAGCATCAGCCGTGACCTCCGCGTGGACTTGAATGCCAGACGACGGGATCAGGAGGATGAAGAGCGCCGCAGACGCAAAGATGACTATGAACGTTTTGGCATCCGCCATGATGACCGAGACGACCACAGAAGCCATCATCGCCGCAACAAAGGTGATAGTGAGGACCGCCAAGTTAGATCACCTTCTCGACGCTCCCCACGCCGGCGCAGTGATGGGCCTATTGAGGGGATTCGAGCCTTCACTCCCCGGCTTCGCCGAGTGGTTTGGCCTGAAGGTTTTAACCCCAAGGGCATCACCAAGTTCGACGGAGAAAGAGATCCAGAAGCTTGGTTGCAAGTTTATTCCCTTACAATCATGGTAGCCGGGGCGATCACAACGTAATGGCCAACTATTTGCCGGTCACGCTTACCCCTTCGGCTCAAGCCTGGCTCACCGGACTTCCAGCGAACTCTATAGATTCCTAGGGAGATCTTTGTGAGCAGTTCATCACCAACTTCCAGGGCACTTATGAGTGACCTGGGACTCAATGGGATCTATACCAGCTTCACCAGAGAAGGAGCGAAACACTTCGAGAGTTTATCCGGCGCTTCATGCAGAAGAAGAATACGATTAGGGATATCTCGGAAGCTGCAGTCATTGCGGCATTCCAGAAGGGTGCCAACGACCCCAACTTGATTAAGAAGATGTTCCGGAAGTCACCGACTACGGTGAGGGAGATGTTTGAATTGGCGGACCGCTACGCAACAGCCTCGGATGCTTTGGTCAAGCGTCAAGACGATCGCCCACGGCATAAAGACAAGAAGGACCACGCCGAGTCCTCCAGGCAGCGGGATAAGAAGCAGAAGCCCGAAGAACTAGTGGCGGCTACCGAGCGAGGCCGGCATCGCGCGCCACGGACGAACGATTATGACGCAGTGATGGATGCAACCTGTCCTGTCCATCCCAAGGGAAAACACACTGCGAAGGATTGCTTCACTCTGAGAAGGTTCGACAAGGAGTCCAGAAAGCGACCAGCCAAGGGTGAAGCAAAAGACAAAGAAAAGAAAAAAACAAGATTCCCCTGAAGATGACGAGGGCGAGTACCAGAAGACGGAACGTGAGCTCAACTACATAATTGGGGGCTCGGCTGCTTATGAGTCCAAGCGAAAGCAAAAGCTTACCGCTTGGGACATCAATGCGGTTATGCTAACAACTCCCCAATACCTCAGATGGTCCGAAGTCCCGATTGCCTTTAACCGCTCGGATCATCCAGATCACATCCCATATCCAGGTAGATATCCTCTTGTTTTGGACCCTGTGATTCACAACGTTAAACTCAAGAGGGTGTTGGTTGACTGTAACATCCCAAAATTTGACCATTTTAAATTTCATAAGTTATTTTGAATTTTTGAGAATTTTTGGAATTTATTTGGATTTAATTGGAATTTCTGGAATTTAAACTTCTTTGGAAACTAATTAAAAAATGAATAAGTTTCTGCAAAATATAAATAAAAATATTTTATTTGAGTCCAAAATGTTCTAAAATATTTTCTGGAATTTTTCTAGAATTCTTCTGATATTTTAAATACTTCAAAAGATTTAATTGAATTACTAGAATTGTTTTTATTCGAAAATCCGAGAAAAACCAATGAATAGTGTTGGGCCGAGTCCACATCGGCGCCGCCGTCATCAAACCGACGGAACCCTAAACGACATCACGTATTCACCGTCCGATTTTGATCGGACGGCTCAGGGAAAGCCGCATGTGTGCGCGAATGTGGGCCGTTGATGCCGTGACACGTGTGCGGCCGAGATGGGACGCCGAAATGCCACCGGCTGTTTCTGAAGAATCTGCCGTCGCGCCATTACCGCCATGGTAACGCTCGCCATTAACGCGCCCTCGAGCTCCCTTCTTAACCGTGAGGCAGTGCGCTGAGTAGGTTTTCCCCTTCCGCTCCTTTTGCACCATTTCACACTCGTCGAGATGCACCGTAGCGCCCACGCGAGCTCGCCGAAGTCCCGAGACCCTTCCGCCGTGTTTGCACCGCCGCCGTTCACTCCCCGCTGCGTTGGAGGTTGTCGCCGAGTTCCTCGCACCGAGTCGCGTCGACTCATATACTTCTTGTCATCGGAGAAGCCCCGCGTCACCGTAGCCCATGTCGTCTTCCTCATCTCCGGCAAGAACCACGCCGCCGAGTCATCGCCGCTTCCTCGAGCTTCGCCTTCCGTCAGATCTTCGTTCAACACTCCAGATTCGTCCACGTCGTCACGAGCACAGTAAATCTCATCTTCATTTCTCAGCCGTTAGATCTTGATTGTGTGGTTCTTGTTTTGCCGTGTAGCATCGTTAACCGTAGACGTTGGATTTGTGTTGATAGCGTAGGATTGAATTAATCTAGACCATTAGATCTTAGTTGTGCGGTGCGGATGCATCCATGTGTCGCGCATCAAGGTAGCCGCGTAGCAGATCGTGATGCATAAATTAGATTCAATCTGGGCCATCGGATTTTGAATGGATGGTTCTGATTGCGCCGCATGTCGACCAGTTCTACGCTGACGCTTGTCGCACGAAAATCGAAGAGTCAGCGCTGTTGTCTTGGGTGACATCACCCGATTAAATTTTAACCGTCCGATTGGGATCCAGTGGCCGCGGTGAAGCCACGTGTCAGCTCCTGGGTAAACCAGAGCCAAATCGTCGCATAGATCTCAACCGTTCGTTTTGAATCGGACGGACGAGATTGAATCAAGTTTTCGGTTGATAGTTTTGCGCCGCGTGTCGCATCCAGATCGTACACGGTCATGCCGACGTTAGCAATGACATCATCGGGGACCCACATGTCGGCCGTGGTATCAGGATGCCGACGCCATCCATGACGCCATCAAGGGGCCCATGTGTCACGTGAGGTAATGTTCGCCGACCGAGTTTACTGTGAGACTAAGTTCAACGGTAGAGACCGAGTCCATGGACCGGCCGACGCTATGCTTGCTAATAATTCCATTTTCTTTTAGAAAAATAATTTGGTGGAAATTCAATTCAGTGATGACGTCATGCTGACGTCATATTTTCGAATTATCCGTATAAAAATAAATAAAGAAATTTGGTTTATTCTTTTTAATTGATTTTTAAACTTCAAATGACTATAACTTTTGCGTTTTAACTCAGATTTGAGTGATTCCAATTTCTAAAAATTTGTAAAATCAAGATCTATTTATTGGTGAATTTTGTGGAATTTTTAGAGTTAAGTTTACTCTCTTTAAATTGTATTTATTGTGTGTATATTTATTTCGAGTAGACGTTGATTTGCCGGAGAGCTTTGAGGGGAAATTTCTAGCGCAAGACCAAGCTCCAGATCAGGATCAGCCACTGTTCGAAGGCAAGTTATGCATTGATCATTTTTCTCCTAAGTTTTGAAAATGTATTTTGATTCAAACTATGCATGCTAATTTAACTAAAAATGGATTTAATTAATTTGGGTGAATTAGTTAATCAACCTATTTGTTAATGCCACCTTGTCACTAATATTTGTATGCCATGATTCATTTGTTGCCCTAAGTTTGGTAATATTAGTTGGTTATTATGTAAGGACCCGAATTCACCAATTCGATTCCACTGTGTTTTACCGCACTATTCCCAGGATCAACGCTAGTGCACACAGCTTAACATCGGTAAGCATCATATCATACACAACGATAAGAATAATAAGACCTCATTTATTTAATATAACTAGTGTATGATCTTATGATCACTTACATTATTCTGCCACATGGGCGAGACTGAAGTAGACTTAAACAAATGCAGCGAAAAAGTAGCAAAAGACGAGATGTCCCAAAGAAGACACCACAAAGCGATCGACAAGGCTTGGCCTAGTGACTCGTGTCCACCCGAAAGTCCTCCTCCAATAACGGCGATGATTCCTTCATCGTTGTTGGTTGTTACAAGGGTGAGTACAACAACACGACTCAACAAGTTGTGCATGTAATGCATCTCTACCATAACTATATGCAAGGCTTATTCCAAAGGAATGGCTAAGTGTTATATTTGCAATAAAACAGCATTTGTAAACACATACAATACATAGATTGAAAAGATAGTAAAACAAATAATATCAATAAATAGATTCAATGATTCTCAAGTAAATCAAGTTTCCATCCTAAGTCAAGTTCCATTATCCACATGGCATCCTACCATCCCATTCAGTTGTTCATTTTAAGTAACTACCCCTTGACTGTAATTCCCGATCATTGCTCAATACCATGAGCACGGCTATCCGAATAGTTTATACATTCTGCAGAGGTTATGCACTTTACCCACATGATACAACCATGCACCACACAGGCGAATGATTATAACAAAGCCTTTACAATGCATCACCTTAACCCAGTGCTACCCACCGAGGTTTCAACATCAAGGGTTACACCACCACAACAGGCCCCCTCTTGCGCCATGTGAGTTTCTCCAGACACCTGCACTCACACCACCACGATAGCACTCAAGCTAAGTCTTTGCAAATTAGTCACTAGGCTGCCCCATAATGCATATGTGGTTGCATGATTGACTCAGTCAAAGGCTCGCAAGGTTAAGTCCTTAGGATTGATTAAAGCAAGACTTGCACATACCCTCACTTCCATCGAGCCCACCCAGCACACTTGCCCTTCCACTTGCTTCAATCTAAAATGATTACCTCTCGGTTGGTTACTAAGCACTCACGTGCTACTCACAAATCAACATCGTTGTGTGACCTCCCCGCCACGACAACTCACACTACTACAGAAATCATCATCACAGACGGTTCGTAAACGTCATCAGAGACGGTTTTGTGAACCGTCAGTAACAATAAGTCTGTGATGACGGAGATCATCAGAGACGGTTTTCCACCCGTCTGAGAAAATATATATCACAGACGGTTCTATTAATAAACCGTCTGTGATATTTAGTTATCACAGACGGTTTCAAATGAGAACCGCTCAGGATAACTAAATATCATGCATTTATTTCAAACCATAACCGCTCAGGATATGCATTTTATCACGCACGGTTTCGTATAAGAACCGCCTCGTGATGACCTTTTTCCCACACCCCAAAGCAGAACCTCCATTATTTATGGTGTTGTTCAAATTTCCATCAATATTTCTACAACGATATTTACAAGGCACAATCAGATGTTGTATTCAAGATTTACATATTATAGATGTTTTAAAATTTGTAGATGTATTGATAGATTATAGGTAATGTTGAATGAATGTGATTGCAAGTCAGTTTTCCATGACATGGAAGACCGACTTGCAATCACATTTGTTCAATCTTTAATTAGCCTAACTAGAGTAATCTATGAAATACATCTACAAATTTTTCAAGTACCATTTTCTCCCACCGTGGCACGACGGTGACGTGCAAGCAAGAGCATGCCGTCTGCACTCGCACCGTGGCACGACGGTGACTTCACAAGAAGGCCACTTCATATGGCATGAAGCAAATCACACACTCCAAAGGTGTCGTTCGATCAAGCACTCTATGGTTGTCGCCACCGCCATGTCAAGTATGGTCTTGTTGATTTATTAGTCGAGTTCCATCAACATTATCATAAGAAGAGAGAAAAGCGCTACAAATGTTTATATTTTAAGTCTATCCTCGACGGACAAATCAAGTTCTTCAATGCATATAGGAAGCAACAGCCAACAGGGAGAAGATCCGACAGGCAGCCGCACATCAGCAAGATGAAGGAGAAGTCTCAGCCAAGAAACAAGCCAAGACAAGCATGAGGCCTGACGAGGGGACCAAGAAGGTAATCCTCAACCCCTCCAACTCAGCTCAAACGGCTTTGATCGGGACAGAACTTAACCCCAAATAGGAAGACGCACTCATCACCTTTCTTCGGGCCAACCGGAACATTTTTGCATGGAAACCTTCCGACATGCTCGGTGTTCCTAGGGAGGTGATCGAGCATTCTCTCAATATCGACGAGAAGGCCAAGCCGATCAAGCAGCGGCTCCGACGATTTGCCCAAGATCGCCGAGAGGCCATCAGGGAAGAAATCACTAAGCTTTTAGCAGCAGGCTTTATAAAAGAAGTGTATCATCCCAACTGGTTAGCGAACCCAGTTCTTGTTCGCTAAAAGAATAAAAGCTGGCGCATGTGTGTTAATTATACCGATCTTAACAAAGCATGCCCGAAAGACCCGTTCGGGCTACCCCGCATCGACCAGGTGGTAGATTCAACTGCAGGCTGCGAACTCTTGAGCTTTCTAGATGCCTACTCAAGGTATCACCAAATTAGGCTGAAAGAAGAAGACTGCATCAAAACTTCGTTCATCACTCCGTTCGGGGCATTTTGCTATGTCACAATGATGTTCGGTTTAAAAAACGCTGGTGCAACCTATCAGCGCACAATACAGCAGTGTTTTCACACCTAAATCGGACGCAACGTGGAAGCATATGTTGATGATATCGTTGTCAAATCTCGTGCGAAGGAGGACCTCATATCCGACTTGGCCGAGACATTTGAAAGCCTAAGGGCCTACAAGATGAAGCTTAACCCCGAAAAGTGCGTCTTTGGAGTTCCCTCAGGAAAACTGCTAGGATTCATTGTGTCGCAACAGGGCATCGAGGCAAATCCGGAGAAGATCAATGCAATTTTGAAGATGAAACTTCCGACTAGCCAGAAAGACATCCAGAAGCTCACAGGCTGCATGGTGGCACTCGGCAGGTTCATTTCTCGCCTGGGATCGCGGGGAATGCCTTTTTTCAAACTTCTGAAGAAGCAGGGCAACTTTCAGTGGACGGCCGAGGCACAGCAAGCGTTTGAAGAGCTCAAGGCATTCTTGACATCACCGCCGGTACTCGTCTCGCCAATGCCCAAAGAACCCCTTTTGCTCTACATTGCTGCAACGACTCATGTAGTCGAGTACACAATTGTCGAGAGCGGAGGAAGCGAGCACCTCCAAGGTCCAATGGGCGCTTTACTTCATCAGCGAGGTGTTAGGAGAATCTAAGCCACAGTATCAGCAGGTACAAAAACTATTGTTTGCCGTATTACTTACCTCTCGCAAACTCAAACACTACTTTCAAGAGCATTCAGTTTCGGTGGTCACCTCCTTTCCGATTGGGGATATACTTCACAATCGGGAAGCCACCGGGAGAATTGCAAAATGAGCGGTCGAGCTTGGAGCTTTCGAAATCTCCTTCAGGCCACGAACAGCAGTAAAGTCCCAAGTACTTGCCGACTTCACTACTGAGTGGGTGGAATTGCAAACCCCCACGACTACTGAAGACCTTGAATATTGGACAATGTATTTTGACGGTTCCCTCATGCTCAGCAGCGTGGGGGCTGGTGTGGTGCTCATCTCTCTAACAGGTGAGCGCTTGAAATATGTCCATCAGCTCCATTTCCCAGCGTCAAACAATGCCGCCGAGTATGAGGCACTCATCCACGGACTCAGTATCGCGGTATCCCTCAGCGTTCGACAGCTGACAATCCGTGGCAACTCCATGTTGGCGATCAACCAAGTGCAGAAAGACTGGTCGTGCATCGGAGACAACATGGCTGCATATTGCCAAGAAGTGAGAAAACTCGACCACAAGTTCGACGGGCTAGAACTCATCCACGTGCTCCGCCGCGACAATGAAGCAGCAGATGAGCTTGCAAGGCTAGGCTCCAGTCGGGCAATAGTACTGGCTAGAGTATTTGTCGAAGAGCTCCACAAACCTTCAATAAGCCAACGGCAGGAGCCAGGTAAATCAGAGGAAACACCGGCCGAGGAGGAAGTCTTTGTCATCAATCCCGACTAGACAGCTCCATTCCTAAATTATTTATTAAAGGACAAGCTCCCCAAGGACCGTGTAGAGGCAGAGCGCGTCGCACGCCGATGCAAGAGCTACGTGGTAGTCGGCGAGGAACTCTTCCGAAATAGCGCCTCCGGAGTCCTAAGACTCTGCAAATCGGAGCAAGATGGGAAAAATCTCCTCAGAGAAATCCACTCAGGAATTTGTGGGCATCACGCTGCATCAAGTACCCTGGTGGGCAAAGCTTATCGTCAAGGTTTCTTCTGGCCGACTGCCGTATCCGACCCAGAGGACATTGTTCACACTTGTGAGGGTTGCCAATTCTTTGCCCGTCAAATACACATGCCGGCGCAGGAATTGCAAACCATCCCTATCACCTGGCCATTCGCAGTCTAGGGGCTCGACATGGTCGGTCCTTTGAAGAAGGCTCAAGGTGGTTTCACTCATCTCTTCATCGCCATTGACAAATTCACCAAGTGGATAGAAGCAAAGCCCGTCACCACGATCACGGTGGCTAAGGCTAAGGAGTTCTTCCAAGAAATTGTGGTAAGGTTCGGCGTTCCCAACAGGATCATCACGAACAACGGAACACAATTCCGTGGGAGGAATTTCAAAACTGGTGCGATGAACTCGGCATCAAGATTTGTTTCACCTCCGTAGCTCATCCAAAGAGCAATGGCCAAGTGGAGCGGGCGAACGGCATGGTGCTACAAGAGCTAAAAGCAAGGATTTTTGATCGTCTCAAGCCATACGCTACACGATGGGTAAAAGAATTGCCTTCGGTGCTCTGGGGGTTGAGAACTACTCCCAGCAGGACTACCGGGCAGTCACCTTTTTTCCTAGTATACGGCTCAGAGGCGGTCTTACCAACTGAGTTGGCGTTTAGATGCCCTCGGGTTCGAAGCTATAAGGAGGCCGAGTCCGAGGAGAACCGGATAGAAGACATTGACCGATTGGAGGAGGCTAGGGAAGTTGCAGCGATCCAGTCGGCCAAGTACCTCCAAGGCCTGCGCCGCTACCACGACCGGAATGTTCGGGGCCGTGCTTTCTCCAAAGGAGATCTGGTCCTAATAAGGAATCAAAAGAGTGAGCACAAGCTCTCTCCAAGCTGGAAGGCCCCTATATCGTCGATGAGGTGACACGCTCGGGGGCTTACAGACTTAAGCGGGAAGATGGCGTTGTCATCAACAACTCATGGAATATAGAGCAGCTACATCGTTTTTACTCTTAAAATATTGTACATTAGCTATGCTGTTCATGAATAAAGTTTTTTCTTCTTGACTTGCTACTTAATTGATGCTCAATTAAGCAGTAAGTTGGGGGCTACACCTAATAGTGTTGCACATGCGCAACCCTTCTTATGAGTTATTTTTTATCTTCTTTCCCTGTTGACTGCGAATAAGCCCGAGTGTGTTACTATCCGAATCGTGAAACTCTAAAACGACGAACTCTAGTCCCTCAAAAGCGCGTGCTTGGAAAAAATGGCCATGAGCCGACTTCCAGCGCCTGGGGGCTAGAGCAGTTGGGCAGAGTGCTTAAACGAAAATGGAAAAGAAACCACTCATGCAAAGATTTAAAATCAATGAGGAAGGATCGAACAAACACCAAGATTTCATTAGGCGCATTTGGGTATGGATACATCAATGCATTACACAGGAAGTGACCAGGAGTCTAAAACCTAAGCGCGGCATGCGCGTCCTATTGCCTCGAGAAGAGCGTCCCTCACCCCGACAAGCTTCGGGACGGCTTCAATCAGCGCGTCGACGGCAGCCGCGTCGCAGCCAGTAGCTTCTTCTTCCGCAAGCTCGGCTAACGCGAGGTCGTAATCGGCCTAGAGCATGGCCAGAAAGGCTTCCTCTGCATCTGGCGCCAGTGGAGCCTCATCTTCAAAATCAAAGATTAGCTCCTCCGCTGGGGGGAGATGGTGGAGCCTCATCACTAGACAAAGAAGATTGGGACGAAGAGGCCATCGGCGATTCAAAGAAGAATGTTGGTGGTCGAGGAGAAGGGTTTAGGGAGGGATGATCGCTCAAGTAGCAGAGACATCCCTATATACCCGAAGCATGGAAGCCGAACGGTCTAGAGTAAATGCTAGTGTAGGAAGCCGAAGCAGCTCCGAAAAATGTGCTGGTATTGAAACTCGAAACGACCAAGAAGATGTATGGATGCAGGACATCAAACCAGACGTAGTGCATGCAGAACATTAAAAGAGGAAGACTTACAGGACGTAATGAAGCAGTAAAAGGCAAAACGCGGCTTAAATCACAGAACGTTTCGACTAAGGATCAAAATAATGATTACAGAACAAAAGTCCCAGGAGTGCGACAATCACATCGGACCCAACTCCAAGTTTTCGACTAAGACGGGGGCCGAATCCCTAACCTCGTCAATCAGGGCGAGGGCTTGATCATCATCGACGGTGCAGGCAAAACCCTCTTTGATGGCTTCGAGCTCCACTCGAGGATACAGGGACTTCACGATGGCCAATGCTTGGCAGGCGCTCGTGGTCGCTATTTCCTTCAAGTGTGCTACCAGTTTTATGGGCCCCTCCTCCAGCTGTTGGATCGTGGCGTCCGCATCATATGGAATACCACTGGGCCCAGCTTCGTCAGGACTCAGAATTTGCAGCATTCTTTCGGAGCCCTCCTGGAGTTTGTCAACTCGCACCTCAGTAGATTTAATCTTCTCGTTAAGAACATGACACTGAGCCTGCGAGTTGACTCGGTGCACTGCAAAACCAGTCGGGTCAGCCCGAGGACGCTAAAAGGCACAAAAAGGAACAAAGGACGAGTCGGGAGTAAACCTTCCAACTCTTTCTTCATCTTGTCCGTCTTGGTTTCGGCATCCTTCTTGGACTTCTTCAGCTTCTCAACTTGCTCATTGGCGGACTCAAGTTTTCCCCGAAGATCTACAGCAGCGAAGACCGAAGTCAAGACAGGGAGGGAGAGTTAAGAGGCAGAAGACTAAAATGTGATTCAAAGCAGTCGGATAAAGGAGTTACCACTAAGGGAGCTCGTCAGATTCAGTTTCTCCACCTCGAAGGCCAGGACCTGAGCCTGAAGCTTCTCCAGCTCCTCTCGGTTCTCCACCTGGACTCGGCCGAGTTCCTCCTGCAGCTCGACGTGGACTTGCTGGACCTCAGCCTCATAGTCCTTCCTCATCTTGGTCTTCGGGAGTATCTCCCGGAGAAGGTCGTTCCTGTCCTGGGCGCACTCCGCCAGACACTGAAGGCGACAAAGCGAACGATGAGGCTATACTGTGCATCGAAGACAATAAAAAGAGGACTTCTAAGACAACTCGGCACAAGCAACTTACATGACCAAGCCGAAAACAGTTGTAAGCAGCATCGCAGAATGACTCCCACTCCTTAGCTTCGCCTTCGTGGTCATAGCATATCCCGTCGCCATGTTTGTCGAAGAATGTGACCCGCACCAGAGAATTCGGGCGGGGCAGTGGGGGGAGTTCTTCTAGGGGAGGCGAATGGCGAGGAGGCTAGGGCGGTTCTTCCGACAGAAGTGAAGGGCAAGCGGCAGGAGCAGAGGGCACAACTTGACCAGTCGGCTCGGAAGAAATCTGCGGCCGGGGGCTGCTCGGATTCGAGTTGCCTTTGGTGTTTTGGGTCGCGGAGGCGGTCGGGAGAGTTGTTGCCGCTGGCTCCGGAATTACATCAGGGGCGATGGGCGTGGCATCAGCCGACGCTTTAGTCCCCGGCTCGCTTGAAGCATCTTTAGCAATAGCCCCCTGGGGCTCCTGATGTGGCGCGTCCACATGAACATTATCGGCAGGCTTTCTGGAGAAAGAAGCAGTCAGGGCATGACCCAGAAGAATAAATAAGAGTAAACAAGGAAACCATCCTGCCGAATCGCGTTATTTTTATCCCTGAGCCCTTCCGCACAGAAGGACCGCCGGCAAAGGAACCACTCTGTGCACCCGGTGCGGGGGATAGAGGGTCTCGGATCGGGTGCGAGGGTGGAGGCACGCTACCGGCCGAGTGCCGGGTTTGAAGCTCAGGGGCCTCGGGGTCCACAGACTGGCTTGAAGATGAAGAAGTCGCTGGAGGAGCGTATACGGCTGCCGAGTCCTGAACCTTTGGGCCTCCAGTCGGGCGCACGTTGGTCGCTAATTGCCTCTTCTTCTCCTTGGTTTTGTGGACGACTGGACACTTACCCTTTCCCAAGGGGTCTTCAGCTTCACTTGCCTTGCTCTTTTTGGCACTCGGAGCCGGGGGCGAGGTGTGAGCAGGGTGTTTCCACTTGGTGCCCTTATGTTGAGGAAATTCAGGCAACGGCGCAATGGAGAAAAAAGCGTCGTGACCCTGCAATCCTAGGTATCAAACATATGATTAAATGTATCTACTCAAGAGCCAGAAAAATTGGTCGGGGAAGATGAAACAACATCTTACTGGAGGTGGAGGATTCGTCTTGTTGAAGGGCTAAGGGCACCCAGTATTGGTGATGTGAATGCCCGGGATGAAGAGATCACTCAGGCGCTTGAGGAGAGCGTCCCTGGGGACTAGTTCAGAGGCTTCCCGGGTGGTGTCGCGTTCTCCCGCATAGTCAAACCCCAGATGATCTCATTCCTTGAGGGGCTGCACCTGACGAAGGCTAAAATGGAGGACGATCGCAACACCAGTCAGACCGCCTTCCTTCAATCTGGTGATCATCCCCATGAGCTCGTCCACCTGGTCCGCCCCGCTGTTCAAAGGGAGTGAAGTCCAGTCCAGTAAAGGTTTGGGCGAGACTCGAAAAGGAAGGAAGTGAAGGCTTGGGGTTGGCGCAATAAAACCATTCTTGGTGCCAGCCCTTGTTTGACGTTTTGAAAGGAATAGCAAAATAAGCTTTCTTCAAGCCGTCCCTCAGCTGGAATCCGGCGCCTCCGACTGCTTTGGGGGAATTCTTGTTCGGGAAAGGCTTGAGGAGGAAGAGATGGCGAAAAAGATCAAAATACGGGCGAATGCCGAGGAAGGCCTAGTAGAGGTGAACGAAGACATCAATTTGAAGGATGGAATTGGGATTGAGATGGGTCAATTCAATTTCATAAAAATGAAGAAGACCGCGAAAAAAAGCGCAAGCGGGAAGGCCAAATCCACATTGGAAAAAGGACTAAAAATCGACCACTTCTTCAGTGTGGGGCATGGGGCAAGACTCACCCGTTGCAAGACGAGCAGAAAGCATCACCAATGGGGAAAAATGCCGGTGGAGACCAATTCCTCCAATCGCTTCTCCGTCGTCACAGAAGTGGCCCAATCCTTGGCCAAGGCGGATGAAGGAGTGTTTGTGGGGGAAGGAGAAGACATTTTTTGGCAAAAGAAACTTGCGATTGTGTTGGATTAGGGAGGCAAGAGATGTTAACCCTAGCGGCGGAAGTTGTAAGACAAGTGCTGAAAATGCGGAGACGAAGGGGCAAATGAGAATAGTGCGCAGAAAGCCGTTTCATTCGCACCTAGTCTCATATTTATAGGGAGCGATGCTAACTTTCGCCTTGAGCGGAAAACGCTTCGCCTTCCACCTATCTTGGGGTTGCCCTAGGGCACGCTTCAAGATGGGCCTGTGGCCATGTGCAGTGAACCACTGTACAGGGGCACAATTGGGCCAAAACTAATTTAGGAAACGGTATGCCCCATGATGGGCCAAAGGCCAATGACCGCATTAAACGGGATTTGGGTACCTTTCAAATTAGAACATCCTCTTATGATATGCCTCATGTCAGGACGCATGCTGGATACCGTTCGAAACGGGATCAGATATCATAAAGATAGTTCAAAATGAATATTCCAAAGGTACGCCTCATGACAGGCCAAAAGTTGTGTGCTCTGGCGCACAGGTACCACTTGGCTAAAAGCCAGCCTGAATGGAGATATTCTCCATGCCGAGTCGTGTGCTGACCCAAGAAAATGGGTCGGGAACCACTCCGAATAATTACACGTGGAGCTCTATCAAGTCCTTCACGACCTTCTTGCCTACTGCGAAGCACTCGGCTGCATAGCAAACCAGTCGGGAAGTTTTAAACAACAAGAAGGCAATCCGATCGCAAAGCACTCGGGGGCTACTGTGGGATATATACACCACAGGTATCTGCAAAGGCGAACTGCGAGGCCCAGCGAACAACAAGGCTGGTCAGACCAAGCAGGAAATAGAAGCTACCAGGATTGCGCCAAGCATACGAAACAAGGAAGCCCTGGAGATAGCAACCGATCTGGATTAGGTAGGATACGATTGTAATCCAAAGTCGTTACCAATTGGATAGGAGTAGGAGATATTATTCTCACTTTGTATCCGATTAGGACTCTCCTTTGTAACCGCCCTCCTCTGCTATATAAAAGGAGGGAAGGGTGAACATCGACATACAATCTCATCAGCAAAATAGCTAGCCATATATAATTCCAGAGCACAGGACTAGGGTATTATCTCCTCCGCGAGAGCCCGAACCTGTATAATTCCCATGTCTTGTGCAACCATCTAGTTTGGATCCACACCTAGCCCCCTTTTCATTATTGCCAACAACAAACGTCGACAGGACCGTCATATACAATTTTGATATTTGAAGGATATGACATCAATGGATATACATTTTATACGAGAACACAAGATAACAAGAGTACCAACTAGAATAGCGGGGTCCGTATAGATGCCTATGACAGCAATGGCAATATGCAGACGTACTACAGATTCATAGAAGAGATTTGGGAGCTTGATTATGGACCTTTGAAGGTCCCTCTCTTTCAGTGCCAGTGGGTCAGGCTACCTAGGGGCGTGAATATTGACAACTACGGTATCACTACCGTAGACTTCAAACACATCGGATACAGAGAAGAACCATTCGTACTTGCTAATGCCGTTACACAAATTTTCTTTGTAAGGGATCCGGCTGACAAGGAACGCCACATGGTTCTTCAAGGAAAAATAAGGATTGTCGGAGTTGAGAATGTAGTCGACGAGGAAGACTATAACCAATTTAATGAGCTTCCTCCTTTCGGTGAGAACATCGACCTAGGTCTCATGGAAGACATAGAGGAAGCTACATATATACGTCGCGATCATAACGAAGGTCGGATCGTAACTCAGTTGTATAATTAACGATATGCTTTATTTTGTATGAAGGTCAAGCTTCAATTTGTAATGTAAACATTTTGTACGAAGAACATGCTTCAATTTGTAATGTATGGAGTATTGATTATTACTATACTATAGATATTTAACAAACAATATTAATATAAATATTTTGTACAAAGGTCACAGGGGCGTAGCTAGTAGTTGGCACAGTTGTGCCATGGCACGACCAATGCTCCAGCCCATCGTGTATTTTTTAGCCCACGTACACGCAGTCAGTAGGAAGATAGAACGTCGCAGACTCGCAGTCACTACTGGTTCGTTCAATACTTCAACTGTTCTTCGTTGTTGAGCAGAACCTCTGCCCATGTGCTTATGCATCAGGCAATTGGATTTGGATCATACCTTGTGCTTGTGCAATAGAAAATTGAATTTGGATTCTAGATCACGACAGGCCGTAGGGGCATTTTGTGCTTATGTGGTTGTATTTTCTTTCTTAGTTGAACCAACCTTGTCTAAAATTCTGGGTACGCATCGAATGACAAGTAGTCATTTGTCATTTCTATCGATCCTTGCCGTGGCAGAAATCCTTGCCGCGGCAGCATTTTCCACCGCCACTTCTGCCACAACAGCACTTAGCATGCACCGGGGGGGGGGGGGGTTGGCAGGGACTATCATTACCGATTCCATAGTAACACAACACAGATGGTGAACATCAGTGCCGCTTGACGTACGACAACCAGCACTAATATAACACATCAGTGCGTCGTACCCCCCACCCAGCACTGATAGTAACAACACCACTACCGGTTCTTATTCAAACCGGCAGTGATATAGTTACATCACTGCCAAGTCATATTTGACCCAACACTGATAGTTTCTATCACTGCCTGGTGAGATTTGACCCAACACTGATAGTTTTATCACTGCCGGTTCTAACCTAACCCAACACTGATAGTTCCCATCAGTGCCAGTTGTTTTGTTGAACTGACAGTAATGCTCATTTCTATGTAAATATGGCCTCTTCCCCGCACTTAGACATTTTTGCCTGTTTTGAACTGCTAAGCAATTTCATCTGTGCGCCGACCCTCCCCGCGTCGACCCTCCCGCGCTGGCCATCCCCACGCCACCCCTCCCCACACCGACCATCCCCTCACCACCCCTCCCTCGTCGGCCCCTCCCCGTGCCGGCCCTCCCTCGTCGACCCTCCCTGAGCTGGCCCTCCCCGTGTCGACCGTCCCCACGCACCCCTCCCCGTGACGTAAGCATCCTCGGATCCTCCTGGTTTTGATCGATTTCTAGTGTAGAGCTTGGTTACATTGGGGATGTGGGTTTGAAGTTAGTGATCCTGTATGCTAGAGATGGTTTATGCACAAACTGTTTATCTGTGTAACCTATGTATTAATCTGTGTAACGCTTTTATGTTTCTATGTGTTTATGCAATATGAGGAGTTAGGAGGAAATAGATTAGGTTTCTATGTTTTTATGTTTCTATGTGTTTATGCAATCTAAAATGGCATTAGGAGCAAACAGATTAGGTTTCTATGTTTGAATGTTTCTATGTGTTTATACAATCTGAAATGGCGTTAGGAGGAAACAGATTAGGTTTTTGACCTAGTGTTTATGCAATATGTTAGGATGTAAGTGGGATGCATTGTGGGTTGGCTTCACATTGCCCACATATGCCACCGAACTCGACACTGTCGCACTAACGAGTAGTCATTTGCTAGTCGCTAAATTGGCACTGTCGCACTAACGAGTAGTCATTTGCTAGTCGTGAAGCCTTCTAGCGCCGCTATAGAATGTCTTCTTGACTAGAATGGGAATTAGACTGGGATGTGAGCTATATGTGGGCTACATGGGTCGTTGCTTAACTCCACTTAAATGAGAAAATATCCCACAGAAACCCAATCTGCAGTCAACTAATGCAACTGCTTCTTTTACTCCAATGGACCTATGTTTGTATTGCAATTTGATTACCTTTGTATAGTCAGGTGATTACGCCTTATATATGCAAAACGTTGATATTAGCAACTCTAACGCATGACAAAATAGTGATTACGCCTTATATATGCAAAACATTGATATTAGCAACTCTAACGCATGACAAAATGGTGATTACGCCTTATATATGCAAAACATTGATATTAGCAACTCTAGCGCACGACAAAATGGTCATTCAAGTTGTGTCAAGATTCATCTCATGACTTTGTTAATTTAAAATTTCAGATAAACTTCCTATACATGGCCTCTAACCAGGGACAAGTGTCGGATGGCGTTGAGCCCTTGAGCCAAAGCCCGGAGCAAAGCCTGACAAGGTTCCTCAACCTAGAGCAACCCGAGGCAATAAATGTACACGAGGTAATTCTTTAGTAGGATGTGCTTCCCGATGAAATTCTTCACGTAGATGGGCTAATTTTCTAGCAGGGCCAAACGACTAATGAAATGGTTAAAATGCAAGGTCAGACATCTGGTGAATGAAGGCAGCCTCGTGGCCGAGGTCCTAGCAAGATGCGCACAAGTGAACGAAAGGTGATCGTGGAGCTTAATGTAGTCGAAGAACCAACTATACCCGCATCATTGCTTGGGCCATATCGGACAGCATGCGGGGTCCTGGCTAGAGATACTGTGCCCATCATCTACAAATAGGGATGAAAACGGATATCCAATTTCGAACAAATTCGACATTTTAAATAGATATATAACGATTTTGGTTTTCATTTTTAACACTTTAGCAAGCTCATTATAAAAATAATATTATAAAATTAGATAAAAAATTACGCATTATTTGCTTCCCATAAATAAAAAGGTGAAAAATATCCTAATCCGTGATCCCATTGATATCCAATTTTGTTTCTATCATTTAAATAAATATATAATGAATTTGAGGTTCATTTTTATGAATTTGAATAAGCTCAACACCACAAACAAGAATATGAATTCGATAGAAAATTCTATATCCTATTTGTTTCCCATTGAAGAACAAAGACAAAAAATTGATATCCGAATTACTATCCGCTTTTCATCCCTATCTACAAATCATGGACATGCCGTGGTGATTGCCCGTTGTATGTTTCCAATGACATCAAGGAAACATTGTGGATAGAGTTGACAGCCAAGTTTCAGTTTTTTGAAGATCAGTTGGAGCTTGCCAAGAAACGTGCACCTAGAGGCAATAGGCGCGGTCGTAGCCGAAAATCTAGAGAAGCTCACCGTCGACATGAAGCTTTTAGGGTCCCTCAAAGGACCAGGGATGTCACCTAGAGGGGGGTGACCAGGGATGTGTGCTCGTTTTCAAGCTTCTCCCAAAGAATGTCATTTGGTTGCCATAAAGAGAATTCTAAGATATTTAAGACATTCCTCAAATATAGGGTTATGGTATCCTAAAGGTGCTAAATTTGATTTAATTGGATATTCGGATTTGGATTATATATGCGGGTTGCAAAGTGGATAGAAAAAGCACATCCGGAAGTTGTCAATTGCTAGGTAGATCTCTAGTTTCATGGTTCTCCAAAAAGCAAAATTCCGTAGCTCTATCCATTGCCGAAGCCGAATATATATTCGCCGGTAGTTGTTGCGCTCAATTATTATGGATGAGGTAAACTTTGATGGATTATGGAATAAATTTCAAAAGGGTGCCTCTGTTGTGTGATAATTAAAGCGCGGTTAAAATAGCTAACAACCCGGTCCAACATTCAAGAACTAAGCACATAGATATCCGCCATCACTTCTTGAGAGATCATATTAGTAAGGTGATATTGTGATAAATCATATTAGAACGGATGATCAATTAGCGGACATTCTCACAAAACCTTTGGATGAGGCTAGATTTTGCAAATTGAGAAATGAATTGAATGTCATAGACATCTCAAATGTGACCTAAATGTTGTTCTCTTTTGGATATTTATTGGTTTTATTCGATGTTTGCTCTTTTAGTTGTGTCTCACATCAAGGGGGAGTAATATGCATATGCATATCTTATCCCCTAAATATGAAAAATCGAAATAGTACTATTAATCTTCAAAAGTTAAAACTAAGCCCCCATAGGTCAAATTATTTGAAAATAATTATTTTGGCTTAATAAAGAGAAAAGTTTCTCAAAAACGTCATTTACTATGTATCATTATATAAATCTTATCTTTTGAGACTAGTATCGTATTACATCTTCCCTATGTCAATAATAAAAATAATTTTTTTTTCTGAAAAATTTATCAAGGTCAAAATCTTGATCTATATTGATCTAACTAAAGCACAAATTGAGTCATGCCAATGGAACTAGAATTGAAAATATCTCTAGTTCCCTAAATGGTGCCTTTTGACTCGAAAAAGGTCAAACATGAATGATTATTTGTTTCCTTCTTTGAGATTTCATTTCTTGGTTTGTCTCTTGGGTGGAAATGCTCAAATAGGAGTTATATCCAAAATACCTCCAAAAATGAGCAATAACAACCTTTTTGGTGATTTTTCTGTGCTTTGGTCTGTCAGGAGCGGTATAACTGCACCCCCTGGCGGTAGTACCGCAGGGCGGTATGACCGGGCCTAAGGGCGGTCATACCGGCCAAGTCGAAGGGTTGGGGGGGAGCCTGCTCAGTTTGCGGTGCAACCGCACCCTCTCCTCTATTCCTCTCCAGTCACACCCCTCTCCTTTCCTTTTCTATTCCTCTCTCTCTCCTCTCAAGAACTTAAGAACTCCTCCCCTTCCAAAACTCCCAAATCGTGAATCCTTTGATTCGAGGCTTCCCTCTCAAATCCCTTCCTCTCCTCACGCACACCGGATTCAAGGTATTAATTCCTGTTCTCCTGTTCCCTTTTTCTTTGAAATCTCATGCCTTAGGACCTCCCTTTTTCAATCTAGGGTTAGATGCATAATGTGGCAAAAATATGCGAAATATTTGGGAATCTTTATGAGAAATAGGTAGATGAATGTGTTCTAATGATTATATGCATTTTTATTGGTCCGATCTACCTACATCACTAGCTTGTGCAAATTTCCTGGAAAATCGACCTATGGCGGTCATATATCATAAGTGCTCATAGAGATACAAGATGAGCGGTAGTATCAAGACCTCCATCTTGATAGTACCAAGACATGTCCAAGATCTTCCATTCCACGAATCGTATAACCATGAATAACAAATACAAAATCCACTTTTCGCATACTCTTGCCACATTTAGTGTCTTCAACCTATCTTAGGGCATTCTAACTTCCTTTCTCACTTCTTTCATTCCTTGACATCTCAGTCATCATGCCAAGGACCAAGAATGTTCCCTCTCGCGGCGGCGGTATGGTTCATAAATCCACTCATGGTCGAGGCATTCCCAATCCTCATGACAGTGACAGTGAAGACTCACAAATTCGAAGGGCAAGAGACCTAGATATCCGAAAGAAAGTGAGGAAAGAACTTGGTGGATCCTCTCATGGAGGAAGAGGCAAGAAGAAAGTTGCCTCGGAATCAAGCGAAGAGGATGATAGCATGGATGTTGACTTTGAAGGAGGAGATGGGAGTGACAATGAGAGTTCAGCACATGAAGAAGAAAATTTTGATGATTTTCAACCAACAATGGACTTGAGGAAGATCAAGGGGGAGCAATACTTTTCCTTCCGCCAAGCAAATCAATACATGCTCCCTTGGACTGCAACCCTCGACAAATTCAGGACTATCTTCCAACAAAAGGTATATCATGAGATCTATTTAAACAAGGATTTTGCTGAACACAAGTGGGTTAGCTGGGAGCACATAAGGAAGATACCTCTATTTGTTGGAGTGCCAGAATTATTTCATGGGGCAGACGTGGCATCATTTGTGAGTATGAAGTGTGATTACAATGACGACATGATTCGCCAATTCTATGCTACTGTCCACATTTCTGATGCTTTTGATGAGATCACATGGATGACTGACTCTGCAGTTATACGGTGACTAAAGTGGAGATTGAGCAAGCTTGGGGTGTTTATCATAGTGGTCAGCCCAAGATTCACAGTGCTTCCATTCTATCCTTGTTTGAGCAGCTTTCCTTCTATGACCCCACTGCTCGCATCAGGAGGCCTGGTAAGATGGAAAATCTTCTCCCCACAGCTAGCCTTATTAACAAAATTGTGAGAGTTACAATTCACCCCAAGAGTGGTAACTTTGACGTGATTAGAGGCTTTGCTTGGAACATCATGGATAAAATCATGAAGAGAGAGCGATTTGATGTAGTAGATTTTATTCTTCGTGAGATTTATTCCTCTGCTGGAGACCGAGGCAAGAGGATCTACTTCACACCATATATTATGATGATCATCAAGAGGGCAACTAGGTACCGAGGCGGCTGTGGGAGTGCCCACAAGCCTTATAAGCCAAGGGAGTTTGGTCCACTTAGTCAGCGAGGTCAGTCATCTCAGCAGCAACCTCCTTCAGCTGTTGGAGAAGGTCAAGAAGAGGCTCTAGCTTATCAGTATACTGGCATGGCTCATGATAGTTTTGAAGCTCTGCACAATGCCATGATGAGTGGTTTTGCAAATCTGAGAGTTGACATGATGGGGAACTTTGCCCGAGTGGATGAGTATCAATCCCAGACCCGTTAGGCTGTCGAGGAGGTTCGTGGTCGCTTGGATTCTATCGATTCTTCTATTGGCGAGCTCCGTTCATCTTTTGAGGAGTACCGCACTCAGCAGGCTGCTAAGACCTTCCATCGTTATGGGACTCGTCGTTCTCCACCGCCTCCTCCTCCCTCCTCGTTGTGAGCTTCGGCGACTTCTCCTTTTTGGTACTTGATGCCAAAGGGGGAGAAGAAATGAAGATGAAGATTAGCTTGTGTGTGTCTACAAGTCTACAAGGATAGCTTATGAATTTTAATGTGTCTTTTTCTGTAAGCTATTAACCTTGTCTGTTGGATGGTGTCTTGCTACGGTTTTTTTGGATGGTGCTTTGTTGGTTGGTTGGTTTTTATTATTGCTCTCGTTATGTGTTCTCTTAAAATGCTTATTGAACTCCTAATGTTTGATTATTGCTTACAATTGCTTATTGTGCATATCCTCGGTTTCAATATTCTAAGGGAAACTCTACTCAAATTTTCAACATTTCCTTTTGTGCAAATTATCAATTCACTACCCTTATGCACATATGTAGGGGGAGTTTCAAATTTAAAAGAATCTGTTTTAATGATTTTATGCTCTTACAGTTCTTCTTTTATTGAGGCAAAATATCATTAAAATAAATTCTTTTGAGTCTACAACTTGTTTCCTCAAGTTGCAAACTCAAAATTTCATCCTAACTCAAACAACATGAAAGGATTGTCATCAATTACCAAAAAGGGGGAAATTGAAAACATCTAGGCTCCCAATTTCCGGTTAGCTTTTGGAAATTGATAACAATAGAGTTTTAAAGTACTAATATCCTTGAATTGAGTGTGTTTGAGTACAGGTTGGCTCAAAACAAAATGGACAAGAGAACATCGACGCAAAAATAGAAGATCTGTGCAGCAAGGCTAAATGACTCAGTTATAATGTATAAGGACCTTTTCATAGTTTTACCAATCTCGATGGTTGAAGAGAAAAGATCGGATTATTAAAATAGGTGCCGTACTATTAAGAGGGGCCATTGTCGCAAGTTTGACGTCGAGAAAAAGTGTCAAGGCTCAAATCACATTATATTATACATCTCAGGGGTCAATGGTTGAAAAATGAAATCAAAAGAGATTAAAATTGCATCTTTGTCTTACATGGGCGGTACGACCGCATGTCCTTGCGGTAAGACCAGCCTGAGGTGCTACCGCACCCCCTCGCGGTGTGTTTTTTCCAGAACGCATGTATTTTGGCTCAGAACGTGCGGTATGACCGCAAGTGCATGCGGTACTACCGGCGAGCGGTAGTACCGCACCCTCTACGGTAGCATCGGCCAAGTGACCATTGGTCACTGACCAGGCATTAATTGCCCGCCAATGACCGTTGGTCATAGAGGTGTGGTAGTACCGGCCATGGGTGTGGTAGTAGCGCCCTATCAGCACGTTTTTAAGCTACTTTTAAGCAACGGCTACATTTGGTTGGTGAGGGTTATAAATACCCCCTCACCTGCATTCAAGGGTACTTCTTGAACCTCATTGAATACACTTGAGCCCTTGTTAGTCTCCCACACTTTTTGAGCTTAAAATTCACACATTAAGAGAGCTAAGGGAAAATTGAGTGGAGCATTAAGTGATTGAGTCTTAGACACTCAAATTCGACTTCAAACAAGCGTCAATACTCATTACTCTTAGAGGTTGCCGCCTCCTAGACGGCTTGGAGGCGTGGAGTTTCGGTGATCTTCACAAGAAGTTTGTGTGAAGGATCGAAAGGTTGTGAAGTGAAAGGACCGGTGATGTCGCCTAGAGGGGGGTGAATAGGCGGATTACAAAAATTGCAAATAAATAAAATCACCCGAGGGACTAAACCCGGAGTGTCCGGGGATTTTATCCGGATACTCCGGACTGTCCGGACTATCCGGGGTATTTAGTCCGGATACTCCGGACTGAGGATCTCGAAATGGGGATTTTAAATCTGAGCAATTTTTCAACAATCTAAATGAATACAAACACTCTAAATGATGTCAGGTATCTGATAGAGGTGAAGATCTAGAGCCAAATACAACAATAGAATAGATCGGGGCTCCGAAAGATTCAAGAACTACAAACCCTAGCACGAGCAAATGAAGAACAAGAAGACAACGATTTTTACCCGAAGTTCGGATTCTTGAAGGGAATCCTACGTCTCCGTTGAGGAGGCACAAAGCCCGGGTCCCTCTTGACCACTTTCCTCCCAGTGTTGCACAAAGCAGTCGCCGGTCTTCTTCTTGCCTCTTTCCTTTCGGAGGCGAGACTTGCCTTCACAAACTTCCGGGGCTCTCCACACCAAGTCTTGGAGGCTCCCGGTGACTCCTTGCCGTCTAGGAGCCCTTCAAACACCAAGAGTAACAAATACGCCGCTAAATCGCCTTGGAGGATGAAACTTGTTCTCAAGAATCAAAATGCAAGCTCAAAGCACTTAAATCCCTTCCTTTCTCCCCCAAAGGTTCAAATCAAATCAAGGATTCAAGTGGGGGAAGGAAGCTAGGGCTTGAGAGAGAGAGAGTAAGAGCTTGAGTGTTAAATACAGCAATGAATGAAGTGCCAACGGTTAGATTTGGAGGAGGGCTTAAATAGGCATCCCAAAATCCAACCGTTACATGTGAGCTGCGCAAACCCCGGACTATCCGGACATTTAGTCCGGAGTGTCCGGACTCAAGTTGGTTTGCCTTGAACCGAGAAGGTGAGCCCGGAGTGTCCGGACTTAATCCCCGGATACTCCGGACCTATTAACCCCGGAGTGTCCGGACTTACCAGAGAATGCAACCGAGGGCCCCAGCCCGGAGTGTCCGGACTAAATGTCTGGATACTCCGGCCCGACCCACTCGGCCAGAAGTACCCTTTGATAGGAAATGCAATGTTTTAAAAATCTTTTGAGATGCAATTTTCATTCTATGATCACAAGCATATCCTAGAAGCGATTTTCCGTCATATCCCCCTTAATAGTACGGCTATCCTTAGACTCAATAAAATAAAAGATTTACGACTAAAGTCTTGATGCCGCTTTTTCAAATTTTGAATATGGTGGGGATCTCCAATCACTTTCCAATGATGATATCTTCTCGATCACTGCATAGAATCTCACTTGCAATCAGTAGAGAGAATTGTGTTGCCATAAATCACCAAAACTCTTTGAGGGCCTAGATGCACTTTCAATCTCCCCCTTTTTGGTGAATTGATGACAACACAATTGGATTTAGATAAAATTTGAGATGAGATAGTATTTGGAAAGCCAAATATACGGAGAAGCTCCCCCTAAACATGTGCATTGGAAGAATTTGAGTTGAATATCAAATGCACATATTTACGGGAAATTTTTTTGAGAGCTCCCCCTAAATGTTTTCTTTCAAGAGAATATGACATGATATACAGCAGATATACAGCAGATAATTTGCACAAATAAGTATGACATGATATCACGCAAATTCATTACTAAAGGGAAATTAACATTAATCAAAAGATCAACATCCAGATCATCAACCAACTAACACAATCACAAGCACAAAGATCAACGATAAGCAATAAATAAGTGACCAAAGCAAGCACTACCAAAAGCATCAAGATAACACTAGACTCTCTCCCCCTTTGGCATCAAGACACCAAAAAGGAAGAGGCTACGGCAGAAGATCACTCGTCGTCGCCTGAAGGCTGATAGTCATCCTCCTTGCTGTCCTCGCCGCTGCCACTGACGTAACCTTGAGGTGCAGAAGGCTGAAGTCCGAAAAGCTGCTGAGTGGCGGAATCCACTGTAGGCGCATCAGAATACTCCTCGGACTCGCTGCTGGCGGGAATATCCTCACCCTGCTGGCGGCGGTAGGCACGGAACTCACGACGGTGCTCACGCAGCTCTCGACGGGTCTCCTTGACTTGAGTAGACACATCTTGGCACAAACAGAATAGGCACTTAAGCATTCTCTTGATGGTATCTCTGCTGGTGCTAGGAGAGCCTGGAGGAGGGACAGAGCCGCCGTCCAAGCCGGAGCCGAGGAGGAGCAAAAGACCGGTCCTGTGAGGACGACCTCGACGCTTTCTCAGAGCCGCAGGAGCTGACGAGGCTGAAGGTGGACGAACCTTGTATGACAAATGCTCCGCATCCTTCACGAAGTCGAGACCCATGACATAATCAATGAGAGCCATGATGAAAGGTGCGTACCCGCAGCTGCTGGAATTGCTCAAAGAGTTGTTGCGGATGGCCTCCCAAATGAAATCCACAATGTCAAAGCCATGAGTGCGTTCAACCAAATGAAACAGCAAGTTCCGACCATAAGAGCTAATGGCTGACGCATCCCCCTCCTTGGGCCAAAGAGTGACCCGAAGCATTCTGAGAAGAACAGCGGGCACAGGCTTTAGGCCCTTTATGGTGCCCACTACAAAGTCTTGAGAAGGATTATATAGGGCTTCTAGCTGCTCAGGAGTCAATGCCTTCTTATCATGCAATTTTGCATCACCATCAACTGACCTCAGTCGCAAAACTCTAGCGAAGGTCCTTTTGGTGGCCACATACCATAATTTATCAGACATCCACCATATGGCATCCTGCTTCTTGTCAAAGTATAGAGTGGCGTAGAATTGCATAATGAGCTCATCATTCCAAGGGTAAAGAAAACTCATAATATCCTTTACCTTATGACGCTCACAAATTTGGATGACTTCATCAAATACCGGATTGTGAGCCTCAGACATATAGAGCCAGTCAATTCTTTTCATTTTCATCACAGGGCGCTCCATGGGAAGAAGAACTGTCTCATAATAATCAGATTGAAATCTGTTCCAGAACCTCTTGTAGACATATTGATCTTGGTGGAATTCAAGCGGATCCTTGTTCCTTTGTGCTACAATTGCTTTGCCCTTTCCAGAACCCACTCGATAATCAACCACTTGAAGGGGCATCATCTGGCCAGGGTATCTCCACAAGGGCTGGCACTTCTCAAACGGACCAATGGCTTCACGAGATGCTTGATGATGCTTCTTCTTTTGCTCACGAAGCCTCGCATGAGCGTCCGCAGGATGCTCTTCGGCTGGATGCTCTTCGGGATCAACTTGAGCAGGAGATGGAGCAGCGGGAGGAGCGGTAAGCAAGTTGGCACGGCCCTGGCTGACCTTCCTTACAGCTTGTCTTTTCTTCTTGGAAGCGTCGGAAATAGGAAGTAGACATCTGATAGGGAACAAGATATGGAATGAAAAAGGGTTTGCAAGAAAGTAAATTTTACAATTTAGAATTTTGGGCCGAGAGGTATAGCCCGGATACTCCGGGGATTTAGTCCGGAATGTCCAGACAATTAATCTGGATACTCCGGGGAATTTGATCCAGAGTGTCCGGATACTCCGGATAAAATGTCCGGAGAGTCTGGATATGCCTGATTTCAGTCCAAAACCCTCATTTGCAAACAATCTACAATCTCTCGGAGTACATTTGAGGGAATAAACAAGGAAGTGAATGTACTCTAGCAATGCAGCCTATTTCTAGACTTTTCACGGATCAAAGGGGTTTGGGTAAAGAGAGGACTTACCGCAAAGAGGAACAACCAAAGGATGGAATGCCAAGTGGAGATCTCTTCCCAAGCCCGCCAAGAATGATCCGGAGACTTCGGTGAGGGAGGAGCACACCGGGAATGGAGGAGATGCCACGGGCGGCGGCTAGGGCACCCAAATGGAGTAGATGCGGTTGGGAGAAAAGAGGGAAGAGAGAGAAATAACCTCCCCCGCAAGGGTTTTATAGGCAGACCCCTCAACCCGGATACTCCGGACAATTAGTCCGGATACTCCGGACTATCCGGACAATTAGTCCGGACTGTCCGGGTTGACAACTCGGGATCCAACAAGGATTTTGCAAGGAATGAAAAGGATGATTGGCTTGAAGCATAAAGAAAAGAGGTCCTAAAGGTCCTTTGCACAATGTGACTAGCGACCATATAATCAAACAATCCATAGTCACACGGCATTGGGCTTGATCCGAAGATCAAAGATTTCGATCAACACGAAAAGGATCAAAGAAAAGGACCAAATAAACTTTCTAAAAACATTTTCCAAACATCAATCAATGACATGCACTTTTCAAGCCAAATTGCGAGAATCAAGAATATTTAGCCCACTTCTCAAATCGCAAAATCTCTTCTCATCATTTGTGCTCACATGTTGGATATCGATATCGCCTTTAGTGGAATGGTCTCTTAGGAAATGATGGCGGATATCGATATGCTTTGTACGGGAATGTTGGACGGGATTGTTGGCAATTTTTATGGCGCTCTCATTGTCACACAAGAGTGGAACATGGTTATAGGTTAGGCCATAGTCATTTAGGGTTTGCCTCATCCAAAGCAATTGCGCACAACAACTCTCGGCGGCTATGTATTCGGCTTCGGCTGTGGATAGGGCTACGAATTTTATTTCTTAGAGGACCAAGAGACAAGGGATCTACCTAAGAATTGACAGGTTCCCGAGGTACTCTTCCTATCCACCTTACATCCGGCATAATCCGCATCGGAATACCCAACTAATTCAAAAGATGACCCTTTTGGATACCAAAGCCCAAAATGAGGAGTGTGCACTAAATATCTCAAGATTCTTTTTACGGCCACCATATGGCACTCTTTGGGAGCGGCTTGAAAACGTGCACACATGCATACACTAAGCATGATATCGGGCCTAGATGCACAAAGATAAAGTAGAGAACCGATCATCGAGCGATATACCTTTTGGACGACCGGTTTACCTTCTTTGTCGAGGTCTAGATGCCCGTTGGCTTGCATTGGTGTCTTGATTGGCTTGGCGTTCTCCATACCGAACTTCTTGAGCATGTCCTTGATGTACTTCGTTTGGCATATGAATGTTCCTTCCTTTAGTTGCTTGACTTGAAAACCGAGAAAGAACTTCAACTCGCCCATCATGGACATCTCGAATCTCTTAGTCATAATCCTGCTAAATTCCTTGCACAAATGTTCATTAGTAGATCCGAATATAATGTCATCAACATAGATTTGACAAACAAATAAATCATCATCAATATGTTTAGTAAAGAGAGTGGGGTCGGCCTTTCCGACTACGAAACCCTGTTCGAGGAGAAAATAGCGAAGACACTCGAACCACGCTCTCGGTGCTTGCTTAAGCCCATAGAGAGCCTTGTGTAAGAAGTAGACGTGGTCCGATGATTTGGGTCTTCGAAACCGGGTGGTTGCTCAACGTAGACCATTTCGGAGAGTGGTCCATTCAAGAAGGCGCTTTTCACGTCCATTTGATACAACTTAAAATCATGGTGAATAGCAAAGGCAAGTAATATTCTAATAGATTCAAGCCTAGCTACGGGAGCATATGTTTCATCGAAATCCAAACCTTCGATTTGCGTGAAGCCTTGAACAACTAATCGGGCTTTATTTCTCGTCACTATTCCATTCTCGTCTTACTTGTTCCGGAATACCCATTTGGTTCCAATCACATTTTGCTTGGGCCTTTCGACAAGTTTCCACACTTGGTTCCGTTCGAAGTTATTTAACTCCTCTTGCATAGCCATCACCCAATCCGGATCTTGGAGTGCTTCTTCTACCTTAAGCGGTTCAAGAGAAGAAACAAAAGAGTAAAATTCACAAAAATTTGCTACTCGAGATCTAGTGGATACTCCCTTGTTAATGTCTCCAAGGATGTTGTCGACGGGATGATCTCGTTGCACGCTTTGATGCACTCTTGGATGAGGAACCGTCACATTTAAACGTTGAATAGGGCCTTTATCATCTTGAGAGGTGTTCGAGCCATCTTGAGCTTGTATGGATGAGGAAAGAGTACCATTTGGAGCATTGCAGTCCGGAATATCCGGGGTTAAGTCCGGACACTCCGGAGATTTAGTCCGGATACTCCGGACATTATCCCGGACACTTCGGGTTGGGGTGCTCGGGATCGCATCCTGCTCCACCGGTTTTACCTCCCCAATGGCCAATATCTTAATTGTTTCGCATGGAGGTTCTTCCCTATCAATTACATCACAATCAACTTATTCTATTTGAGAACCGTTAGTTTCATCAAATGTCACATCACGCGAAATTTCAACCACACCGGTGGTGTTGTTGAAAACTCGGTATGCATAAGCATTTGATCCATAACCAAGCAAGAAACCTTCATCTACTTTAGGAGCAAATTTAGATGACTTAGCTTTCTTATTAAGGATGTAGCATTTGCTTCCAAAGACTCGGAAGTAGGATACATTGGGTTTCTTCCTGGTGAGTAGCTCATACGCCGTCTTCTCTAAAATCTTGTGAAGATATAGCCGGTTGGAGCTGTGGCACGCGGTGTTGATGGCCTCTGCCTGAATATGTCGAGACCTTGTACTGCAAGCATCGTCGGCGCCATCTCGATGAGGGTTCGATTCTTCCTCTCGGCTACCTCATTCGCTGAGGGAATAGGGAGCCGAGAACTCGTGTTTGATGCCTTCTTCATCGAGATACTCCTCAACGCTGGTATTCTTGAACTCAGTACCGTTGTCGCTCCGAATTCTCTTGATCTTCACTTCAAACTCATTTTGAACCCTTCTCATGAATTTCTTCAAGCTTCCTTGAGCTTCACTTTTATCATGCAAGAAAAATACCCAAGTAAAGCGAGAAAAGTCATCGACAATAACTAGACCATACTTGTTTCCTCCAATGCTTATGTAGGTGATGGGGCCGAATAGATCCATGTGAAGCATCTCCAATGGTCTTGTAGTAGTCATCACGTTTTTGGCAGGATGAGAAGCTCCAACTTGCTTCCCGGCTTGACATGCGCTACAAACCCTATCTTTCTCAAATACAATATTTGTTAGTCCAAGAATGTGATTGCCTTTAATGAGTTTGTGAAGGTTCCTCATACCAACATGGGCAAGCCGGCGATGCCATAGCCAACCCATGCTAGATTTAGCCATTAAGCACGTTTCAAGGTTAATTCTATCCGTAGAGAAGTCTATGAGATAGAGATTTCCCTTTAAACGACCCTTAACTGTTGTCGAACCATCATCCCTTTTAATGACATCCACACCCTTATCACTAAACACACAATTATAGCCCGCTTCACACAATTGAGCAACGGACAACAAGTTATAGCTTAGTGATTCGACAAGTAAAACATTGTTTATATGAAAATTATTTGTAATGAGAATCTTACCTAAACCTACCACTTCACCTTTTCCATTATCGCCAAAAATGATGCTTTCACTATTCGATCCATTGGCTTCCAAATGTGCGAACATTGCCCTTTCTCCGGTCATATGATGCGTACATCCGCTATCCAAAATCCAACTTGATCCACCGGAGATGTAGGCCTACAAAATGAAATTTAGTTTTTGCTCTTTGGTACCCAAACTTGTTTAGGTCCGTGCACGTTAGTGATAAGTGATTTGGGAACCCAAATAGATCGCACATTAGAGGCACTTTTGGACTTACCCCCAATGTGACAAGCAACTACACGGCCACAGTTAGTTCTCTTAAGTACATAGGATGCAAAAAATGTAGAGTGGGTTTTGTACTTAGAGTTTTCCTTGCTCTTAACAAATTGGATGGGCTTGCTTAAAGGAGCAACCATAATGTTGCTCTTTTTCCCTTTGGGTGGAATATATCCAAGCCCATGCTTCATAGTGTTACCTTGTCGCTTACCTAGGAACTCCTCTAGTCCCTTACTTGCCTTGTAGGACTTTTGAAGTCCATCTTCAAGCATTCCCTTGAGCTTCTCATTTTTATATGCTAACACTTTCAATGTCTCAAGGTTAGTGGCATAAGTATCAATATTAACGTTGTAGCATCTAGCGCACCTATTGCTAGTAGAAGGTAATGAAGAATTGGAGCTAATGGTTGAGGTAATCGGAGGGCTATTCTTAAGATCAACAAGTTTCAACTCAAGAGCCTTGCAAGCATCCTTTGCCTTAGCAAGTTCCTCTTTAAGTGAAGCGTTGGTGATCTCAAGACTAGACACCTCGGATTTGGTCAATTTTGAGTTCTTAACCAATTCCTCATTTTTCTCTTTTTCAAAAGATAAGCTCTTCTCTAGCTCACGATTTTTCTCCTTTTCGAGGATGAGCAAATCCTCTTGAGCCTCGAGAGTAGCTTCCTTTTGTTCTACTACTTCCTCCAATTTTTCAATATCTTTTAGAAGCAAATCTAATTTTTGAATGTCAAAGTCCTTAATTGACTTGATTACACAATCATCATCACTATCGTTATCACTATCATCCATACATGAGTCAACAATAGAAGAGGATGAAGTTTTGATTGATACCTTGCGCCCCTTAGCCATAAGGCACATTGGAGCGTTTTCGTCGTCATCGCTCAAATTGTCGAAGAGGCCCTTCGACGTTGTCGGAGTTGAGGATACGGCGATGGCGACGGAAGCGATTCCTCCTTCATCGGAGTCGGAGCTTGAGTCGGAGTCGGAGTTTAAATCCCACTCTTCTCCAATGTGTGCTTGCCCCTTATTCTTGTAATGCTTGAACTTTTTGCTTCTTTCCTTGTCCTTGCCCCTACTTTATCCTTCTTATATGGCTTGTCTTCTTTCTTCTCTCGCTAGGACATTCGGCGATGAAATGACCGGCTCTCCACACTCATAGCATTTCCTCGTTGAGTGTCGTCCTCTTGACTTACTCCATTGATTCTTGGAGTGACTTCCCGGTTTGTAGCCTTTCTTTTTAAGAAATTTATTGAATCTTCTCACGAGCAAGACCATGTCTTCATTGGTTAGGGGACCACTTGGCTCGTCATCTTCACTTGTACTTTCTTCAACTTCCCTCACGGTCTTTATGGCCTTTAGGGCAATACCTTTCTTCTTGCCCGACTTGAGTTCTTCAACGACTTCGACTTCCTTTATCATCATCTCGTCCATCATAAGCCGGCCGATGACATCATGAGGTGTCAAAGTGTCGAAGTTGGGCCAGTCTCGGATTAACTAAACAAGGTTGCGGTTGGTAGGAGTGATCACACGAAGAATTATCTTCACCACGGCCTTGTCCATAAGATCAGTGCACCCAAGACCCTTAGCTTGATTCACAAGTACCATCAAGCGGTCAAACATTTTGGTGTAGGATTCTCCCTGTTCCAAAGTGAACCAGCTTAGCTCACCAATAATGAGCTTTATCTTCGATTCGCGGACACTTGAAACCCCTTCATGACTGACCATGAGCCTATCCCAAATTGCCTTAGCTTCCTCGAGTCCATCGACTCGGTTGAACTCAGAATCACTCAAAGCATTGAACAAGGCATTGACGGCCAAGTCATTGAAATGTTGATCTTTATCTTCTACGGGAGTAAGGTTGTTCGGATCAACGGGCTTGAAACCTGTTTGCATAATCTTCCAAATAGAAGGGTGAAGCGATCTCAAGTGCATCTTCATCTTATGTTTCCATGCGGCATAGTGAGTGCCATCGAAATAAGGCGCTCAACCGGAGGGCACGGAGACATAAGATGAGGAGCTTGAGACACCAAGAGAGGTGTAATCAAATGGAATAGCAACCCCAATACCGGAGCCCGTGCCCTTGTCTTGGTCACGGCCTTCGGTATTCTTCTGTGTATCTGACATCTTAGATTCTCCAAGCGGTTAAGCCAAACTACGGAGATTTGGCTCTGATACCAATTCAAAGGACAGGTGATGTCGCCTAGAGGGGGGGTGAATAGGCGGATTACAAAAATTGCAAATAAATAAAATCACCCGAGGGCCTAAACCCGGAGTGTCCGGGGTTTTTATCCGGATACTCCGGATTGTCCTGACTATCCGGGGTATTTAGTCCGGATATTCCGGACTGAGGATCTCGAAATGGGGATTTTAAATCTGAGCAATTTTTCAACAATCTAAATGAATACAAACACTCTAAATGATGTCAGGTATCTGATAGAGGTGAAGATCTAGAGCCAAATACAACAATAGAATAGATCGGGGCTCCGAAAGATTCAAGAACTGCAAACCCTAGCACGAGCAAATGAAGAACAAGAAGACAACGATTTTACCAAAGTTCGGATTCTTGAAGGAATCCTACGCTCGCTGAGGAGGCACAAAGCCCGGGTCCCTCTTGACCACTTTCCTCCCGGTGTTGCACAAAGCACTCGCCGGTCTTCTTCTTGCCTCTTTCCTTTCGGAGGCGAGACTTGCCTTCACAAACTTTCGGGGCTCTCCACACCAAGTCTTGGAGGCTCCCGGTGACTCCTTGCCGTCTAGAAGCCCTTTAAACTCCAAGAGTAACAAATACGCCGCTAAATCGCCTTGGAGGATGAAACTTGTGCTCAAGAATCAAAATGCAAGCTCAAAGCACTTAAATCCCTTCCTTTCTCCCCAAAGATTCAAATCAAATCAAGGATTCAAGTGGGGGAAGGAAGCTAGGGCTTGAGAGAGAGAGAGAGAGAGTGAGAGCTTGAGTGTTAAATGCAGCAATGAATGAAGTGCCAATGGTTAGATTTGGAGGAGGGCTTAAATAGGCATCCCAAAATCCAACCGTTACATGTGAGCTGCGCAAACCCCGGACTATCCGGACATTTAGTCCGGAGTGTCCGGACTCAAGTTGGTTTGCCTTGAACCGAGAAGGTGAGCCCGGAGTGTCCGGACTTAATCCCCGGATACTCCGGACTTACCAGATACTCCGGACCTATTAACCCCGGAGTGTCCGGACTAAATGTCCGGATACTCCGGACTTACCAGAGAATGCAACCGAGGGCCCCAGCCCGGAGTGTCCGGACTAAATGTCCGGATACTCCGGCCTAACCCACTCGGCCAGAAGTACCCTTTGATAGGAAATGCAATGTTTTAAAAATCTTTCGAGATGCAATTTTCATTCTATGAGCACAAGCATATCCTAGAAGCGATTTTTGGTCGTATCCCCCTTAATAGTACGGCTATTCTTAGACTCAATAAAATAAAAGATTTACGACTAAAGTCTTGATGCCGCTTTTTCAAATTTTGAATATGGTGGGGATCTCCAATCACTTTTCAATGATGATATCTTCTCGATCACTGCATAGAATCTCACTTGCACCGTTAGTATATGGAATTGTGTTGCCATAAATCACCAAAACTCTTTGAGGGGCCTAGATGCACTTTCATGAAGGCAAGGAGCTCGCCTACCCGAGCGGGGAAGAGCTACCACGAGTGATCGAGGAAGGCTCAAGCAAGTGGAGCCGGTTTGAATAAGTTCAATCCACCTCAACGTGGAGTAGGAGAGACCGGCAAGTCACCGAGACCATGGGATAAAAATTCGTGTGTTCTTCAATTGTGGTTTGCTTTGTTCACTCTCTTGTATTAATTCTAGCTAATTGATCATATCGGTGCAATATTTGATTAGCTATTAAAGTATTCGAGTAGTGAGAATTACTTGGTAATCACTAGAATTGCTAGATATTAAAAGTGCTAGAATTGCCATTCATGCTTAGTAGTTACTAAACTTGATTTTAGTGTAGAAAATTTAAAAACCTCCTATTCACCCCCCCTCTAATCGGTATCCTTGATCCTACAATACCTCTTTGCAATGTGTCACCTATATGTACCTTTTAATTCTTGATAATGCCAAATGCAAGTTAGATGACACTTCAAAATAATTTAGGATTAGAGGATACCTCTTGAAAGATACCAATTGAAAGATACAACACCATTTAGAATGAGACAATTGAGCATAATGGTGTGCAAAGACATTATTGAATATAGTCAAAAAGAAATATGCCCATTTGTTAGTTCTTGTCCACCGTATGTTCGAATTGGTCATGATCAACTCGCACGGCCTTAGATCCCTTGGACTATGGAGCTCCTCTCCTTTTCCTTCATCCCACCGTCGAAGATGACCCCTTTTCCAATACCTTGAACATCAATAGACAAGCACATGATTTCCGGGAACAAATATTTTTCAATTTGACCCAACTTAGTTTGATAATATCTAGGTATAATATGCACGATATAGATGATAAACAAGATAATACCATTTGGACTTAATTTGAAAAAGTTTTGACTTTTCTCCTCTTTGACTAAAAAATCATGCCTACAAAGCAAAATTTGGTATATCTTTTGATTGGAGACTCCTTTTTGAAAAACTCTTACCGGCACCACCAACACCACTCTCTCTAAGTTTCACAAGGATGGATCACTTGAGCACTTACACATCTAAAAGTCATTCGACGTTGCATCCCTCTTAATAGTACGGCAATCCTTAAACTCAAATTAAATCAAAGATAATACAAGTCTAGAAATAGTCACTTGCCGTCTTCTTTCTTAATGCCGGTGCATGAAAACCTTCAATGACATCTTCACCTTGTCCAACTTGACTCGATTCACCTCATGAGACTCTCGTCCTATCAACCTTGACTTTATCATCCTCTCTGATGATCTCCACGTCAAGTCGATCTTGACCTAGTCCTCAACTCTTGGTGACACCGCCGTCTTGTTGACCTTGGCAAGCACGGATGTCATTCATCAAGTGACCCACGACGGATGTCGTACTACACAAGGAAAAAATCCCTCACGTCTTCTCAATATTTCCAGTACTGCAACACATGTACCAACATACATATGCATGTGCTTTGTATGTTCCTATGCCAATCGTAACTTACAATTCTTTTTCCCACAAGAAAATAGCAAGCACATCTAACTCATCAAATTGATGCGTTACATCAAGCAAATAAGGAAGGGAAGGAAGAACAACAACTAGCGCCCAACACAACTACTATGGACCACTACATGGGAGCAGAGTGCGACAGTGTAGGTATTGCTAGAGGATCGACGATACGACCTTGACTCGATGCCACATACTTGGAGTGGTACGTGCCACGTACTTGTAATCGACTTGCTAGACCGGCTCCCATGTGACCTGTGGGGTCACACATGCCTACATGTTTGGCCTTGGCTAGGATCAGCATCGCCCAACATGACAAGATGACATGGTACGACCTTAAATTACATTGGAATTAATCTTTCCCTAATTAAACAATTTTTCATGTTTTCTCTATAGTACGAGCTTGCACATCGTATCGCCACAGAGGCTTCCACTGCATTGCGGCACGGGAAGCATAACACTATCTCAAACCTACTAGGGCACTACGTATTGTCTTCGATAATGCCAAGGGCATTATCAAGATAGTTACTTGTGATCGTCCTAATGACATCATCATTCAAGGTGCTGACCGAGGCCACCATTCTCCATCTCCTAGGTCCTTGCGTCCAAGTGCAAGACGTATCGATCCAGCTTCGCTCACTCATCATATGCAACGTACCTTAATTTATTGAATTTTATAATTTTGAGCCACACTAGCCTCTTTTCACTTCCTCTTTTCACTTCTTTTGTCCCATCACAACACAGGCGCGCTAATCAATCTCTCCTTCCGTCTTTGTCCAAGCGTCAACAATAAACACCTGCTCCATCGCTGACATGTACAGTTGCCGAAGACAGTTCAGATACGGTCATGGACTCACCCGATCATGACTTGGCAGCGGCAAGTATGGCTTGGGGTACATTCGTGCCGACATGCTTGCCGCAGCAACTACAGCGGGACAGTTGGTTCGGTCAGACGTACACCCCATACATCATCCACGACTACAGCGCAGGCTCATCATCTTGACAGCCACCACAAGAGGTATGTATTGTCCAACTGAAGTTCTTCACCTCATTGAACTGAACTAACACTACGTGTGCACAAGTTTCGACGGAGGAGTTTAGCCAATGGGCTCAGCATTCCATGACCCCGCAACCTGTATGGTACATGCTCCATGCACTTTCATGTTCTTATTACGTTCTTTTTTCCTACACTACTGATGGAAATTTGCAATGCAATCTCACATGTGGGTGGACGACATGTTCAGCGAGTAGCACCTCGGGCCTAGCCAACTTGATGAGGCCCCTCCTGCAACACAAGACACCCAATATGATTTGCGCCACACCACGCACATACCTAACCGGTTCACGTTCCCACAATATCACCTTCACTGTGCATGGAAGCGGCGAACAGATCAAAGTTAACAATATCCGATATGGATCGCAAAAGATGTATAGGTATTTTACCTTCATTTTATGTTCATGTTTCATCTGTATCATCACTTGTATCGAATCGACTTCGTGAGCTTCATGTGTACACAATCATATCATATTGCAGCTTCAACTCTATGTACCAGTTGAATTTTATGTCGTAAGTATAAATTTGTGCCAGCTGAAGAGATTTATTGCAGCTTGTATAATAAATAATATATAAAAAATGCCTAGCCACCCAAGGTTAACGCTGCAAGGGCCAACAAGCTGCCGCACCACCCTACCGTGGCAACCGCTACCACGTTTGCCTGCTACGGCAGGATCGAACTTGCCTCTCGCGCCCACCCCTGGCTACCACTCTCTGGCCCCCCCCCCATGGTAGCAGCCGGCTACCTCATTCTACTATAGCTGCAGGGGACACATGTGCGACGCTGGCTTCTTCACGCAGAACAACAGGGCCACTTTTGCAAATAATGTCCCACCGGAGCTAGATTTGCAAAATATCAAGTCCACTCATGTCTTACCTGCTTGCTAATTATTGAAATCATGTCACTTTCTCTCTTGCTTTATTATAAATGGTCTCACTCTATGTCATCGTAGCAATTTTACCATATAAATAGATGTATTATTCGTGATATGGTCAGTCTGCTGTTCTTGTTCTTTCCTTGAGCTTGCATGTTTGCAGCCTTCTTGCTGTATATCGATCGACCATTAGGGCGCAACACGTCTGAGAACATGCAACCGTACAGGGCGAGCTGTGATACCTATGTACGTAGTTGTTCCTAGTGGAAGGGATTTTTTTTGACTGCCCTCGCGTACGTGCGTTGCTATGGACAAAAAAAATTGTCATATTATCCTAGCATGTTGACTCTCCGTTGCCAAGCTAGCCCTGCACGCTCTTTCTCGATACATTTTGAGCTCCGCCGGTAGCTCAGTTTACCTTTTGTCCTTGGCTGCACCGCGTAGGGGTGTAAACGGAACGGATAATTTTCGATCGATTTGAGTTCGAATTGTTTAAAATCCAATTTGAATATAAAAAATGATATCCGGTTATATCCGGATTCGATCCGGATTCGAATCCGCTTATTCGAAAAAAATATGGGTTAAAATATGAGAAGATAAGTGAGTTGAAACAAACCGCAATAATTATGAAGATTGTATCGGCCACGGTCAGTGGTGAGCTTCCGCGCCATGCCGTCCGCCGAATGCCACAGTAGTAGCGCCTTGCGCTCGCCGCTGCCACAAGCATCCTTCTTCGAGCCCTCCACCGCGAGGCCTTCCACACCACCCCCTCCTCTTTCTTCTCCTCTCTCTCCCCCAGATCTTGTTTTTTGGTTTTGCTCTCTTAGATCTTAGCCAGTGTAGCGACCAAAAGAAGGCACCGTTGGTTCGTGCTACGTTGCGAAGGTATGTGTTGTGGCCGGAGGTGTTCACGACGATGGCGGAGCTTGCAGGGCTTCACCGTTGGAGTCCCTCCTCCAGATCTGCGCGAAATGCTTTGGGTAAAGAGGAAAATCATGTAATACCATAGAAGGTTCAACTATTGTGCGGTTGGTTAACAAGCACTCATAACAGTTTCGAATGCTCCGAAACTCAACTTCCCCAAGGTTTGGCTGGAATTGCACACGATGAATGATGTACTTACGACATTCATTCAATGCTAAGTTAAACCTATAAATATTTCTGTTCCTCACAATAGCTTCTATTTTGGAACCCTTATAAGTTTACAATAAATCATGTTAGTTAGCGACAAATATGAATTTTTAAGGGGTTGAATTACCGTTGGACTTGCAGTGTCATCCATTAAGATAAATCGAAGCAAATCACCATTATCTTCAATAGGAAATTTGACATCTACCAAGACACAAATGCTCTAAGACATGTATATATCCCCGTATTCAATGTTGTCGAACTCTTTAAATCTTAAAAAAAATAGCACATTTAATCATTTGGTATATTTTTAATTAGATGAAAGAGATAGTGAAGTAAAACTCACGTAGGCACCACAGGACTTTCAGCAAACAACGCGTACGTTCTCTTTTGTGTCCTATAATTGATAAGGAGTAATTGTACACTGTTTATCCAAATTCCAATCCCTTATGCAATGCCAACTAAACTTCAGTACAACAGTTTACCACAACCAAAAATCACATCCTACTGGACAATCAGGTTCGATCTCTTGCCACAGCCGAAACATGAACAAATCTATAGCGATTGCACAGAGAGAGAGACGCCTCACCTTGTAACTCAGCTGCTAAAGTGGAAAGAGGTTTCTGCATGATTGCGAAGGTACCAGTCATGTAAATTAATTGATAGACACAACAGTTATTAATATGAAAGGCAAAATAAAAGCAGGTCAACAAAGTTACAGATTAATCTAAAATGACTCTACAAACATACAGATAATCATAACGGTATTCTTGTTTTGCACCATTAAAATATGCTTAAAATTCACCAGTACCAACAAATACCTTAGAGATATCCAACTAATTGAGCTAAATAATAGATCAATATCGAAGCTTTAGGATGTAGCTCTCCAACTCCTCAGATAGATTAATATCCGTTGAGAACCAGTCAATGTTCAACGCTTTCAAGAAAATATAGTGTAAATTATTATATTTTATTTGATCACAAACTCGAAATACTATCCCAGAAACATCCGCCATTTGGAACCCCGCTTGCAAGTCACAACAGAGCACAAAAATTTGACACTGAAACTACTCTGCCTCAGCATGGACTGAACAAACGGCGAATACTAAACTTCCCACTCTACAACCACGACCACATCCGAACTAACTACTCGGAGATACAAAATCAAACAAAAATTACGAAATGTTACATGAGCAAATGCAACCAAACAAGCAACCATGGTAAGATCAAATGATACCTCTTCGGCCACGACGTCTAGTCTCGTAACCACTTCTCCAATCTGCAGCCTCTGCAAAAACCGAAACTGAATCAACAATCGGAAGAACACAACACATAAGAAACGAAATGAAGAGAAATGGGATTGAATTTGAATCGAAAACAGAATCACTCACTTCCCCAAAGCACTTCGCCAACTTGAGTCTCCAAAGCACCGAAAGACTTGGTCCTCCATACAGTCTCCTTTTAACCAGAACGACATACAAGTAAAGTGTAACATGCAAGGAAATAACAAAAATCAGAAATAACAGTAACAGATATTCCTTTATTAATTAAGGAAGGCATCCTAATAACATATATTCTTTTCTTAATTAAGGAAGGCATCCTGCAGAAAAGGAATGTGTCACAAAAGACTTACCCGTAGCTGCTGGGGTTGGCGGGGAGGGGCGGTGGGCCATGACGGTGCAGAAGAGGGGAGGCCGAGGCGTTGGAGGCCGCGGAAGGCTGTGAGGAAGGAGGGGAAGTCGTCGGAGAAGCGGATGGCGCCGAGGTCAAGGACACGGAGGTGGTCGCGAGCGGTGTTGTGCCCCGCCCGCGAGAGCGTTGCCATGGAGGCGGAGGTCAGAGAGGCGGTCGCAGAGGATCCAGATGGAGGGTGGGAGTACGCCGGAGAGAGTGTTGGCGGCGAGATCGAGGTCGGAGAGCGCGGGCGCGTTGCTGAGCTCGAGGGTGGAGAAGGCACCCAGATCTGGCGGGAGGCGGCCGCGGGGAGGCGGATGGAGGTGAGTGTTGGGCCGCAGGGTAGGAATGTACACGCGCGGGAAATGGGCCGCAGGGTAGGAATGCACGATTCATCGAGATAAGGGGATCCAAAGAGTTGGTGGTAGAGAACGGATCACCACCAACTTAAAATTAGAAGTAGTAAAGAATATATTAATAGACGATCTAGAGGGTTCGGAAGGAGACTGGACCGGACTCTGCACCGAATTCCAAGAGTCCATCTATCGTCCAAGTCCAAGAATGATGACAAAACGAAAAGCGTGCACCTGTGAAATCCCGAGGACACCCCTTAAAACCCGCACTCGGAAGTCGGAACAGCGGAAAACCACCTGCTCTGCTCCGCCACCACCGCTTCCCCCGCCGCGACCACGACCACCGACCAAAAATGGCCGGCCCGAAACCCCACTTCTCGCCGCACGCCGCCTTCGCCTCCGCCCCCGACCTCACCGCAGACTCCGACGCCGAAGTCGTCATCTTCCGCCTCCTCCTGCCCCGGGCCTTCTCCGACGCCGACGCCATCCGCCTCTACGCCGCCATCGCCCCGCTCCGCCGCAGCACTGCCGCGCTGCAGGTCCGAGTCGATGTCCTCGACGCCTCCGACGCGGACGGGGGCCGCGTCGCCGTCGTCCTCGGCCCCGCTTCCCCCACCCGCTGCGTCGAGGCCTCATCCTCCTCCGGCAAGCCCCTCGTGCTCTCGCCCGCGCAGGAGGCCCTCATCGCCGTGCTCGACAGCGGGGTCCTGCACTGCAACGAGCGGCGGGGGCCCGAGGTAGTGACGTGCCTGGTCCTGGTCGAGGCCCCGCAGCTCGAGGCGGCCTTCGGGAGGGGGATCCTGGGCGCGATCGCTAGGGAGGCCGGCGCTGAGGTGTGCGTCGCGCCGTGGGAGGAGGACGCGCGGCCGCCCGAGGAGATCATCGAGGTATAACAACTCTCTGCTATCTGGTGGTAGTACGTAGCAGCCTTGATGCTTGGATTGCAAATTGGACGTGCGGTCAGTGGCCAAAGGAAATTAAATAATGATCGGGCGTGTTTGTTTACGTCAAATTGGACGTGCGGTCAGTGGCCAAAGCAACTTGTTCTACAGGAGTAGTTCTTGCTTCCGTTTGAAGAAGAGGGGGGGATGGCATTTAGTTAAGAGAGTACGCACAGTTGCATGCTGTGGAGCCATGCAAATGATCTCTCTGTAATGTGTAGTGTTCTGATACCGAGCATAAATGTTACAAACCATGAACTGCTTCTTTCTAACTATATTCTGGCTATACCATTCACATGCCTTCCATTGTGCTTTTTGAGCGGTAAGCACGTTCCGGACGTACGTAGCAAGAATTGACATGTGCCTGTGTAGGGCCGGCATGTTCCACTTCTCCAACATTCCATCTACACAAGCATTTTTCATTATTTTTTTTAGTCCATCCTTGCTGCCTTGAATTTAATATGTCGTCTTAAATTCAATATATATTTGTTCTTTAGGTAATGTTTTATAATATGACACGTACTCCATAATTTGTTGTATTTTTGAGTGGTGCATGTCTTTCCTTCTGGAACGTAAAGGGCTAGAGTCCTTTTTTTTTTTGTTATGAATCTTATGCGTCAGAAACCTGCTCATCCTTGTTTCACCAGAAAATCACTTTAGCAATGAGTTAATCGAAGTGGTTTCTGATTCTCTATTGCTGAGTAATGAAATAGAATATAAAATGGTTAACGTACAATTACCAGGGGTTTCCAATTTGAATATAAGATATGGAAGACCTTACTTTGTTGTCAACTTTGACCATGCTCGAATTGGGTGTACTAAAATCTTGTCATGTGACGTCGTGGAAAATTCGATTAGTTTCCCAATGGTAAGACTGGACCTGGAGATGCTCAAGAGGAAATGAAAAGCTTAAGTGGGTATTAAGCGTCTCGGTCCTTGTCCTGTGCATTTATTTTACAAAATCAGATGAGTTTTTTTAAATAGTTCATGTCTTCTTTTTTCAATTTCCAGATAACTGGACATAGAACCGCTGTAAGGAAAGCTATCGTTGCTGTGTCTAGCTGTCTTCAAGGTGATTTACCACATGGCAAATCAACAACTTCTGTTAAGACAGCAAGCCCAATGCTCCCGTGGACATCTTCAGAACTGCCTGAGCCTAATATTGGAGCTTTGCACACAGAGGTATCAACTGAGTGTGCAAATAGCAATATCCTTCAGATTGATTGTCCACAAGGTGTTACAGGAGATGTTAAAACTAAAAATCTCCAGCAGATCTCATTTAGACTACTCTGTCATGTCAATCTTGCTGGAGGTTTGATTGGCAAGAAGGGCTCAGTTATCAAAGGGTTTGAAGATGAAACCGGTGCTTCTATTGACGTTAGTGCTCCCATCAGTGGGTGCATGGAGCGTGTGATAACAATTTCAGCCTTAGAGGTTTGAACATTAAAAGTACCATTTTCCCTTCATGTATATATGCACCACATTTTAACTGCTTGTAGATAAAATAAAATTGTAGTTTTTGCAATAATGTGATGGCTGTTCTATATCTCTCCGTGAACCTAGGAACTTTTGCTTGTAGTTTGGTTCTGGTGAATTATATTGTGCAGTTCATTCATTATATTTTTGGTTTCTGTTCCCTCATGTAGAGTCCAGAACCTCGGTTCTCCATGGTGCAGGGTGCACTCCTTCGCATCTTTGACAGAATGGAGGAGATAGCAAGCAATGGGCGTTTGATGTTAGACAAGCCATCTCAATGCTTAGTCAGGATACTTGTGCTCAAAAGCCAATCAGGTTGTTTACTTGGTTTAGATGGTGCTAAGGAAATGGTGAACTCAAGAGGAGCAAGAATTCAGATTTTGTCTGAGACAGACTTACCAGCCTGTGCCTCACACTATGAACAAGTTCTACAGGCAAGCTTTTTTCTGGAACAACAGCATTGCAAACTACACAATTTGGTGGTACTTGTTTCTGCTTTTATGCATATTTCAATGAGTTTTGAAGATATAGCAGCCAGTGTTAACCTGATCCATGTGAACTTATACTTTTGATTCTCTGATGTGCTTGTTTGTTATTTTCTGCCATGTTGCTTGCAAACCAAAGCTAGTGGCAAGTTTTGAATTGCACTAAAGCTTCTTCCCCCTTCATTTACTATTCACCTCATAGTGGTTACTCTGTGTTGCTAAGGAATGTTGCTTAGAAGCCATTTCTTATGTTTTGCATTCCATTAGCTACCAAATGCTTTGCAGCTCATGTAATAATTCTCCTTCTCATGATGACCATGGAATCTTCTTTTAGATTTCAAGAACAATATTAGTGCAGTGGTTCTGGATTAGTGTTGTTGTTTGATTTTTAGAAGATCTAGGTTTGCAAGAGTACTTGATGCATACTTTGCTCCATATTTTCACTTTTAGTTCTTTTGACTCGTGATCTTAGTTGATTTCTGATCATGCCATTCTCCTGCTTTGTTTTGGACAGATCCATACTAATTTAGATTAATCTTTTTTCTCTACAGATCACTGGGGAGCTAGTGAATGTCAGAGATGCTTTATGTCTTGTTAGCCAGAAACTTCGTAATCACGCTTTCTCTTCTAAGAGAACCAACTACAACGATGGTTATGTTCCCTCTTCAGATATTGCTCAATCAACTGCCAGCAGCCAAGTCAACATTTCTTCAACAGGCTACTATTCAACTGACAATATCCCAAGGTTTGATCATGGGCCCTCTCTCAATGAAATGGACTCAGTGAAGAATTCATTCCGTGCCTTACACTTGGGATCTCCTGGTTCTTCAGGACTTGAGGTTATGTATTAGAAAATTTGTTATATTGTGCTTGTGTGTTTATCTGATGCTTTACTTTTGCACCATATACAGATCTTCCTTCCTTTCTGAATTTGTTGGAGACAATATATGTCTATTGATATTCCTATTGAAGAAAATAACTTAAATACGAAATGAGAAAATTAATTTAGTGGAATAAAATATGAAATGGTGTATTAAATTTTACAGCGGCACTATATATAGGAAGGTAATTTAGTGGAATGATGTATTTGGTAAAATTGCAAGGATCATCATATTTCAATTGGTAAACTTGCAAGGGTTAATTTAATTTAATCAGCATGGGATGCCCATGAACTAGTCTATTTCTTACTTTGGTTGAACCCTGATATTGGCATACATATTTATATAATTTTGTAACATCTTTGCTGCAAAATTAGCAAGAAAAGTCAAGAGTGAAAGATGTCCTCAAAATTGGAGTTCTATTATGCCTGTATTTTTGGTGCAAGCGCCAACCAAGTCCAAACCTAGGTGTCACATTAAAATTGTCCTTGTCGCTGAACTTTCACTTGGTTCTTAATACTGAAATACTTACAACATTTTCTTTAGTTGTGTCTTGCCCATGAATCTAGAGGGGGTGTTTGAAATTTCAGTTTTATTCAATTCTAAACAGATAAGATTCCACTTTTATGTAAATTCATATGAAGTAATCACTGTTTATTGCTCGGTAAGAAGCGTCGAAATTTCTGCTGAATTATGTACCAAGTAAAAACCATCTGTTTCGTTAATTCTTTTGGAGTGCACATAATCAAATTGCAGCCTTATGTTCTGATGAACTGTATAGTTTTTGTGGAACTACTAAACAAGTATATGGATGCAGAAACCTACTAATGGGAATGACGTTGGAATCAACAATGCAAATCATGAGATGCAGAAACCTGCTAATAGGAATTGCATTGGAATCAACAATTCAAATAATTGCGTGCAGAAACCTGCTAACGGGAATGGCAATGAAATCAACACTTCAGATCATGGAATTACATCTCCGGAGGAAAACAAACATGCGAGGTGATAGTCTTACCTGTTTGTCACTACCCAGTGGCATACTTTTTCCTTTATAATTTGGTCTCTGTAAGGAAAGGTATGACTATTTTATGACAGATGCTGTATATGGTACCTCAATTTTGCTTATAAATCAAGAGTATTGGATTGCATCAAATGGTGTTCTTGTTAGTTGTTAGTAACTGTTATCTGTGTTATCTAGCTGCCTCCCGACACTCTCCAGCATATTAAAACCTAGAGCAGTGTCTAATTGGTCTTTTCCAATATTTCATAGTTCTCTTATTTGTGTTATATTAGTAATCTGTGCTATTTCATCGCTCCTTGTTTTGTGCACAATTAATCTTGTTGGTGTTCTGGTAACCTCATGGTGGTGATCGAACTTTAGCATTTGAGCGTGTTATATATGAGTCAAGCGAGTGTTCTTGTTTAATTCTACCAGTAAGATGTGTAATATTGTACATTTTTATAAAACTGTGTTCTCGATGCAGTGAATCATGAGCAGCTTTGCTTATCCTCGATCCTTTTCAACTGTAGCATACATACTTTAGTTAATATTCAGAAGTGATTAACGAACTACTAATTGCATCAACTTTCAAACATATCTCCATCCTTTGGTTCTTTTTGCAGTGCACTTTGTGCATTTCATCAACGTGCACGAATTAACTATTTGACTACTGGTTAAATTGTCGTAACTTCTGCTTCTAGTTGCAGGGGAATCAATACTGCCACCATAGTTCGAAGCACATATGAGATTGTTGTTTGTGGGAGCACTTTATATCTTATCTATGGAGATAATGGAAACAATCTGGCCCAGCTTAGAGAGGTCTTGCTGCTGAACTCTGTAACCTTGTATGTTATTAGAGTAAATTTCAGAAAACTATGAGTTTTTGTAAAAATTATTAGAAAACTTCATGTTTTAGCTCCTATTTCACAAAACTACAGATTTTAAAAGAACTTGTGTCATAAAACTATAGGCTTTGCAATTGACTGTTTCCTTGTAACAGGTCTATCAGTGTGGACTCACATGGTAGCCTCATATGCTCTCGTTTCACTCATGCGTGAGGCTGCGATATGTCAATTCTAAAATATATAGTTTTGTGATACAAGTTCTCCTAAAATCTGTAATTCTATGAAATAGAGCTAAAATATGTAGTTTTCTGATTGTTTGTACAAGAAAACTGTAGTTTTATGAAATTTGCTCATCTTATTATATCTGCATTAGATTCAATTCATCAATTTAGTTTTAAATCTTCTGGTGTTCGTGAATTGTTTCTTTAATTAACAACTGAATGCTTTCCAGGATTACGAAAAAGATAATTCAAAAGTCATGTTTGAAATTCAAAATTGACCGTGCTGATCATGGTTATTTTTCAGAAACTGTTGTGGTCTTTGATTTGCTAAATCTTATCCAGAATAGATAGGAAATAAAATAGTATAACTGTTGTTAGAAGTTAAGGACTACTGCTGTCACAATTATTTAGTCTATTCTATTAGGAAAATGTTAGAAATACTGCAGTTAGCCTTTCCTATTATTAAATATTTTTTCTTCTGTTTCTGTCCCGCCTATTAATTTTACGGTTTCTTCATGCTGTCTTGTAAGTTATAAAACTACTGGATTCTATAGTTTATAATTGATACGAAACTTTACAGACATTTACTACATGCAAAAAATATTGATTTGTGTATCTCATAACATTGTATTCTGTGAATATTCAGATCTCTGGCGCAGACATCACCATTTACGATCCGCCTCCAGAGACCAGTGACTGTAAGATCATGATATCTGGCACGCCTGATCAGACGCAATCAGCTCTGGCCATGCTCATTGATTTGATCCAAGCGTAAGAGCTTCCTGACGAATCCAAAAAAATTTTAAGAACGAATCCGCTAACTCTGTGTGGACACTAGTAGATGTTCCCAACGTAAACTTCCTACATTTGATGTGTAACTATGATTTGATCTCAACAATCACAACATACAGTGCTCCTAATATGCTTCATGTTAACGATGTTGCCGCTCCTCAGAAAACGGTGCAAGTAGTTATAAAAAATTACAAAAAAAACTTTGCATAGATAGAGTACGATATAACCTATGATGCTGCAAATTTCAATTTTAAATTTGATCTACAAATTGATAAACAAAAAAAGATAAATTTTGCTGACAAGGAAATCCAAAATTAAAACGAAAAGGATTAAAGCATGGTAGCCTCATAGTAATCATGACAGTTAATCCCTGTCATCCTCGTAGTTATCATGGTAGCCCATCCGTACTATAACCTTCTTCCCCCAGTAACGCATATACCGCATATACCGTTGTATCGATAGGCATTATTCCCAATATTTCGGTGTGGGTAACTTTTCGAGCAAACCTTTCTAGATTATTTGTACTAATGCGGCCTTCCCATATGCAAAGTTAGACCTAATTAACTTAATTGGCTAAAGCAACCCCACCATAATAACACTTTGCTCGTATTGATTATCTTAGATTATACAACATTACGTTCGGTTCTTAATCCAGCCTAGGTGTGAACACTCTCTCTACACTACGTGCAAGTCCATCCCTCGCACATTCGGCTATCATCACATCTCACACACGCAAACTATAGTTTTTACTTTTATTTTTATACCAAAATATCAGTAACTTTCACTACTACAGAATGGTACAATACTATCGTTTTATTTGCGTCGGTTCCTAAATTTTTTAAAAAACTAATTGTGATAGATAATTCGACAAGTGTGTTAATAATTGGTGGGGAATCATCACAATCGGTTCTTAGGTTAAAATCGATTGTGATGTGCCTAATGCTAGATAACAATCGGTTCTAACATTAGAATCGATTGTAATGTCACATCACAATAGGTTCTAATTTTAAAACCGATTATGATGTGTATGCACAATCGGTTCTAATAATAAAACCGATTGTGATGTGCATAGCATATCACAATCAGTTCTTATGTTAGAACCAATTGTGATGTGTCTCGTTAGATTTATATACCCTCGGGCTAAACTCTCATCTATTGTTGTTCTAGAGGCCATCGTCGCCCCAAAAAACACAACATACTCTGGTTGGAACCAATACTTGAGTGAGAAATTACAAAATCCCTGAGAATGGATGTTAAGGGGGCAAAGTTGAAGCCCTAGCTTGAGGAGATTATTCCCCTCAATTTTTCCCTCATTTGTTGTTTTCTTCAAAATATGAGTATTCCTTTAAATCTCTTCAATTTTGTACTACGTAATTCGATATATTGCAAAGATAGTTTAGGTTACACTGAAATTGTGTATATCCTATCAGATTTGACACCCTTTATTTGATAAGCTCATATCTATTTATATGCTTTTTAGTACGGTTGTGTTAATCTGAGATTATTTTTGTTATAATATGATGAATGTTAGAGTTTAGATTGCATAACATACGTCTCCCGTTCGAGGATACTTGTTTATAAATATACTGAAATGGCCTATTTATAAAAAAAGCACTCTTGATTTGTTCATATTTTTTCACAGTTCAAGGATATGTGATTCGAGTAAGTTCCTAATTAAGCTGTTGTATAACTGCAGAGAAAATTAATTTTGGCAGCATCTTCCTAGTGTTCTCCAAATACACATTCTCTTGACTTGTTATCGAGACATGTATTTGGAGAACAGCAGAGAGATGCTGCCAAAATTTTCTCTGAAGTTGTACAACAGCCTAGAAAAATGTCCAAACCACATATACTTGAATGGGATTAGGATATAACCTAATTAAAGATTTGGAGCTATCGTTGGTTCTTAGTTGGTCAACAGATAGACATTTCTTTAAGATCATTCAATTCTTCAACTTTATTAATTCTTCCACCCTTATTTTATTTCATTGAAGTCAAAAGAATTGTAAGCCTACTGTATTAGTTAATTCAATATCATTATTGATATTTTAATTGTATGTCTCCTAACTAGATAATTGAAACCTCCTAACTAGGTGTTGGCGCCAAAAACGTGAAGAGGGTTTCTGGATGCAACACACCGGACGAACACCGGGTTCAAGTGTCCGCGAGCGTGCCAATCGATTTAACCCTGCAATCGATAAGAAAATAGTTGTAAAATTCAATCAAGCCGATCCTCGGGACGAATCGGCTAAACATCACGAATCAGCCAGAAAGCCGATTAGAAGGGTAAATAGACTAGTCGATTAAGACTAAATCTGAGGGTAAAAGGTAGATCGATTCTGAAAAGGCGATGCGCAACAAGACGAGAATAAATCAAACTGAAAAAAAGCCAATGACGATCAAACAATCGGCGATACGCAACTTTATTTGATCTATGTCGACTTACAGAGGAAAGATTACAATGCTAAAAAGGCTAAGAACTACGGAAAGTAGAAACTGGAAGATGTGTTGATTGTTGTTCTTCTTCATGCAACCTTGGTGCGCCTTATATACTCATCTAGCCGATCCGAGTCCTGATCCAACACGACAACGTAGTCCGAGTCGGCTTCGTAGTTTCCTATCTGGTCTCTAATTTCCAATTATCTGCACGTTATGTGTTTATTCGAACTCCCGCAGATATTTTCGTATCTTATCCAAACTCATACTTTTTTGCCGATTCTTTCTAGAAATTTCCAAAAATTGGTGCAAACATATGCCCCCCATTTTTGGAAGATAACTTGTTATCTTTCAAAAATATGTATCGGCTTTTGGCTTCACTGCCCATCGGCTTTGCTTACTACTGATTTAGAGAAGGCGTAGCCGATGGCTCGTCGCGTAGTAAAAATCTTAGTGCGGTTTTAATGCCAGGTGTCGTCTCGAATTCACTTCCCGCCTTTTCACCTTTTCACCGTGCTATATATATATGGGACCCCTCTCATCATTTCACGCCTTCGACTTTCGTAACTCCTGCAATCGGCTTTCTTTCTTCAATCGGCTTCTCCTGTGGTCTTCACCGCACTGACAATCAATCCTTCTCTTCTTCAATCGGTTGAATGGATCCTTCAGTCTTGATCCTAATTCTGAAAGCGAAGATCAATACTATCTAGGCAGATAGGAAATTCCACCTTGATTCGAGTTATTACTAAGGAAATTCCTAGACTCCTTTATCGGCCAAAGAATATAACATATACGATTTGGGGAAAAAGCTTTAGAGCTTGGCCAACAAATAACAAAAATTTGGAGAAGTTGGTTCATCGAGTGTCGGCCCGAAAGAAGTCCGAATGGGAAAACATGGGTATAGCAGAGTGTCTTCCACTAAGCCTTGCAAACCCGAAGCCAATGAGCCCTTGGTGGCCACGGCCGCTATTTTGGTGGATACTCTTAATGCTTTCCTTTTGGAGATGGTCCTATCATTAACTCTCCTAGATATAGCGAGCTTTCTTTGCTTTAGGCGAGCGGAATCCAGATATCGACCTTGATGGTAAACCAAGGCATAGGCTAATCCGATCAAAGGGCGAGGTTGGTCCAAGTACATCAAACACAATAACAAGATAAATGGCTTAGTATCGGATGAAGAACACATAGCCTTTTTAAATCTGTGGCTGGATCAATTCCTCATTTGCGGGGCTTCTCTGGGTCCGACGCAAGTTTTTAGGTTAAATGGCGAGCAAGCGGTTGAAGGTCGTCGACTTGCACTTGGCAAAATGCTTCTGGGGGCCGTCTATCAAATGATGCACGTCATCAGAAGTCGGCTTTTTTCTGGATTTGGTCAATATGTCGTGGGTAATGTTGGAGGCCCTTTATGGTTTATTCAACTATGGCTTTACAAAGATTTTTAGCGATCACTAATTCCTCCGAGTATCGGAAGGTTCAGCTTTTCCTCGTGAGGATTACCCCGAAGGTACTACTCCTCAATATAGAGCCACCGATCGCATGGAGAAAGACTTGTGATGTGTACCAGTGGTGATGTCAAAGTTACTCCGGCCGATTTCAAGAAATATTTGTTGTTTTTCCTCAATTTGGACAACACAGTCTTCAACCAACAAGATTTCTTCCCCTATACAAACGAAGCCGACTTCCAGTGGCCTTCATTCCTTCATCTGGATGCAGATAGTTCTTTGATGCCAGAGGCAACCTTGGATTTGTATCGGGTTTTTATTTCTCCTTGCATACTCTTCGTCGGCTTAAATTCCATGCTTATCGACTTTTCACCGTCGTATGAGTTTTACCATCCCTCCGTCTATGCCCGCCAATTGGGTTTTGGCCAAGTAATTCCTAGTCTTCCTCTCCTGGATCGTCTTCAGCCAAGATCCAAAGTAAAAAATGCCAAATCAGTCCCGGCCAAGGTTGTCTCCATGAGGGATCAATCGGCCAAGGTTGTTTCGATCCCGGAAATGCCAAAGGTGACGAAGATCGGTGTATGGCATCACCAAACATTAGCTAAAGTCCGCTGCTGACATTATCGATCTAGGCGCTAGACTTCTGGGTCGAACTGTGATCTTGCCGATTTGTTAAAAGCAGCGTTTTACGCTTGTGATGTAGCGTCGTATCTTGAAACAATGTTGCTTTTTGCGCTCGTTGTGATACTTTTAATCGGTTGTGTAACCGATTACACCTATTCTGTTTAATCGGCTGTCTTTAATCGATTCATTTTTCAATGTTCTTTGCGCAACTTTAGTCATGCACCGATCCAAATGCTAGGTAGTACCGCTTTAGATATTTTTCGTTGATTGCCTTCGCAATACCAACCCTTCAAGTGTTTGAGTATATATGCGTTTCCACCAACAAGCGATTTATTTTATACGGTCCTTCCCAAGTAAGCGACCATTTACGAATCGGTTATCCTTAGAACCAATCGGCAATATCGTTTTCCAAACTAAATCGGTTTCACTAAAGTTCTTGATTGACAACTTGTTTATTATATGCTCTTGCAATTCTTTCTTTATTCCTTTTAAGCGATTTAAAGTAACCAAATTAGATCGCTTAAGTCATCCAAATTGTACAAAGATCAATTCCTTGTACTCATCGGCCGATAGATTATTCCTTTGCTACTACGCATCGATTCAACGTTTATTTCTCGAACAACACCGCCTCTTGACCATATACCAAGCGATCACGGTGACAACTTAGTCGATCCGTGAAATGCTAGCCGATAAGCCCATAGAGACTCGAGCGATGTAGTATGCCAAGTTAGAGGCTTTTCATCAATTTTCTTTTGATCAATTTGATCAAAGTCTTATTAGATGATTCGAACGTCCATTAGCTTGAGCATAATATGGCGACGAGTTAAGCAATCTGATGCCCAGATTTTCTGCAAAACTTTTAAAATCGCTAGACATGAACACAGTTCCTTGATCGGTTGTGATGGTCTGAGGAATGCCGAATCGATGGATAATGTGCTCCTTAACAAAGCCAATTGCTTCTATCTTGGTGACTTTCTTGAGTGGGCAACCGACCCATTTTGAAAAAATAGTGCAGGTCGCAAGGATAAACTTATGGCCTTTGCTTGATCTTTGGGAATATTTGGCGATTCGTCTATCCCCATCCTCTGAGCGGCCATGGTTTAATAATCGGATGTAGAGCCGATTTGGTGCAAGCTGCACATTCCCAAATTTTGACAACTTTGGCACCCTTTGTAGTACTTGAAGCAATCTTCTAACATAAATCGGCCAAAAGTATCTGTCCTCCTTAATATCCATTTCATCTTGTAAGCGATTGATGTGCACCACAAATTCCCTCATGGACCTCACCCATAGCCACTTTTGCTTCTTCATCGCCTAGACACATGAAGCAATCCTTCGATGTCCGATAATACTGCTCATTTTCCATCAAGACATATTTCAATGCTTCTTTGTCGAACCTTCCGTGCGGTAGAGTGCGGATGGATCCATCGTAAGCTTTTATACATTCTCCAATCGGCGATGTTGACACACGATCTTGTTTTGTCGATTGAGTCTAATATTTCACATCGGCTATCTTCTCTATAGCGAGATCTTTGCTTAGGCTAACGTATTGGCTCTATTGTTCGATTCTCGGGGCACATGGTGATAGAAAATCGATAAATGTTTCTATAGTTTTATAGCAATGTTCCAAATATTTGCATAATACTTAAATCGTTGCATCGGAACTCCCTTTTACTTGTTGAACAATTAACAATGAATCTCCGAATGCTTCTACATCGCTTACTCGATACTCTCTAATAATCTAAGCCCTTGAGTAATGCTTCATATTGACTTGGTTATTGGAGCATCGGCTAATAAGCCGATATGCAAATTCGATGCTATACCCTTTTGGTGAAATCAGCACAACACCTATTCCACTCCTTCTTGGCAAAGCGACCCATCGAAATATAGCGCTAAGGGCCACATCGACCACTCTGCCGTGGTATCATGTTCTGTAATGAAATCGCTCTTGCTTGGCCCTAAAACTTTAGCGATTCATATTGTAGATCGAACTTCGGTCAAAGCGTCGCCCACTTCCCAAGTCGTCCTCTCAAAATTGGCGCGAGACAAGATATATTTGATGACATCGGTTTTGCATACTATTATACAAGTTGATGCCAAGATGTAATGTCTTAATTTGGTGCGAGCGAAATACAATGATAAACATAGCTTTTCTATATAAAATACCGATTTGAGTTCCAACGATCGTCGGTGAGATAAAATATTACGCTCTTTGCCATCGATTTCTGCCAACACACTCCGATAGTTTCCTTTTCAGCCGACACGTATAATTTGAAGGAATCATACGTAGTGCGGCAGGGGTGGTGGTGATGCCAAGTATTTCTTGATTTCATCAAAAGCTTTTTCTTGTCGGCTCCCCACACGAACTCGATGATCTTTCAACTTCAATAATGGCGTAAAAGCTTGGATCCTACGGGAATGATTCGAAATAAATCGTCGTAAGTAGTTAATTTTGCCGATCAATTTTGCGGTTCATTCTTGCGTTGGCGGTTTGGTGTTTGCTATGGCATTGACCCTTATCTGGTGACTTCGATACCTCTCGATGCACCATGAAACCAAAAGCTGACCAACCGACACGCCAAATCGCGCTTCAAGGATTCATCTTTAACCCATGAGCTCTTGTGTTTTGAAATACTTTTTCTAAATCGGCTAAGTGTTGCCAGTCCTCCTTGGATTTGACAACCACGTCATCGATGTAAATTTCAACGATATGTCCGATTAGATTGTGAAAAATTAAATTCATGGCACGTTGATAAGTGGCGCCTGCATTCTTCAAGCCGAATGTCATTACGGGCCACTCATATAACCCTAACGCGCCGGGGCATCTGAAGGCCGTTTTGGGGACATCGGCTTCTGCCATGAATATCTGGTTATATCCAGCGTTCCCATCAAGAAAGCTAATGATTTTGTTACCCGAGGCAGCATCGATAAGCATATCGGCTATAGGCATCGGATATTCATCCTTTGGCGTGGCTTTATTCAAATCCTAAAATCTCGCTTTTACGAAGCTTGCCATTTTTCTTCATGAGAGGAACAATGTTGGACACCCATTCTAAGCATATCGGCAAGGCCTTATAAACTTGGCCTCCGACAACCTTTCAATTTCTTCCTTTATTACATTATACAACTCTGGATTAAAAAAGCGAGGAGGTTGCTTATATGGTCGATACCACGGCTTAATAGGCGGTAGATGTTCAACTAGTTGTCGACAACCTGGGCATCTCATAGTACTCCCAAGCAAAACAATCCTGTATTTTCTAAGTATTTTGACCAACTTATCTTTATATTCTAGGCCTAAACTTGCGCTTATAAAAGTTGGTCTCTTCCTATCACCTTCTCCTATATCAACTCCTTCAAGCATATAAATTTGAAGTGAAGCCTGCCCCAATTTTTCGTTTTGAAAGTCTTCAATAGCTTCACACAAGTTTATAAACTGTCGATAGCTTCTTGCTTTGTCTTGTAGAATTTGAATCATTTTGACCCCATCTTCTCAAGATTTGTTTGCCCGATCAAAGGTGCACAGTGCGACAACGATCGGCGTAAAGCTTTGTCTTTCAATCTTGATGAAATCACGATTCGTCTAGTGCCTTGCACGATATGCATTCTGCTTCTTCATGTGGCCAATTTGCATCGGGTGGCCATAGCAATATGAGCGATGTATCGGTGAGGCGATTCGACTTCATCTCCGTTCCATTGGATAAGCAATTGGTGCATGGTTGAGGTATCTGGCGGTTAGCGTGTATCAATCTCGTCCTAGGAGCACCTTGTAGTTCCTTTTGCTTCAACCACAAAGAAGCGGTCGGCGGGGTTTTGTTGCCGACCGGTCGATTCGATTACCATCACTCCTTTGGCTTCGGTGGGGTCACACAAGTCATTTAATACCATGTTCGTTTTGATCAAGTCTTCATCGGTCTTTCCCAACTTTACGCATGTATTGAGTGGCATCAAGTTCACGGTAGCCCTCTCGTCCACAAGCATCCTTGATATCGGCTTCCCATTGATGTAACCCTTCAAATACAATGGCTTTAGATGCGATCTGGATCTTGTGGTTTCTCAAACTCTTGCATCTTGTGCCCCGGACACATTTGAGCAAATCGTCTTTAGCGGTCGGTTTTAATTCTGAATTCAGCTGGTAGAGTGAACACCATATTGATATCCATAGGAGTGCCATCTCGAATTATTGGTGACATTAAATCGTCTGAAGAATCCGACTCATCATCGGCTTGTTGTTTTCTCTTCCACTCCTTTGTGACCAGCCTCACAGGTCGCAATTCATTGAAAACCTGGTCTCTCTGTTTTTCTTCTTCTACTTCTCTCATTTCTTGCGTTCTTAGGCGTTGGAGCCGCCTGCGTTGTGATCGGCTAAGCCCAGTCGGGCACCATCTAGGTTTAGGTTCAACTGGTTTGCGGATTCTACCAACCAAGTTCTCGGCAGGCTCTTCCTTGTCCTGGTTTAGCGCCCCTAGCCTCTCTTTTATCGGCTTCTTATGCCTGGACTCGTCTTGATCTGGTGCTGGCTGATATAGACGCTCTCTTACCGACTGCCTTGGCCAGCTTCTTTGTGGGTAGTGCTCCATGGGGCATGCTTTTGAAGATGGCAGCATCATACCTCTCTCCCAACAGAATTGCCAAAAAGGACATCTTTCATGAGCTCATTCTGCGTTGTTGGCGATCTGATTATCTGGTCGAAATGCATTGTTTGGTCGTCTACGGTTGGCGAGGCTTCTATTTTGCGGTGGCTCACCCTCTCATATTTCTCAAGCAATTGTGAGAAAGTTGGCCTAGAGTTTGAATCTTTGGTTTTTGGTGGAGATTTCTCGCTCAATACCACCGCCAACTTGCAACTCTCCTTGGCTTAACTGTTCTTGAATTCTTCCCATCTTTGCTCGCTTCAATTTGAAGCGAGCCGATTGTTATTTTCAGTGTCTCCCTTTTGAACTAGATTCTATATCGACTTGCAGCGTTGCACTAGGCTTCAAATGCGACAATCCGCTTCCTTTCTTTGGAGCATTGGATCATGTTAATTGGGAAAGGGTTGACATCGACTTCCATGGCGGCTCCTCTGCGAACTTGAGCCGACCGTCTTCGATGGTTTGCTGTGTCTGCTTGTCGAAAGATGTTGCGATCGTTAGTGTTATGAGAAAAGGAATGGTGCCACTTACGTCTGCCGCTTCTTAATTTAAATAATTTGAAGGTATGGTATGTCCTTGGTAGTCGTGTCGACTTTTCTTGTAATAACATGTCAAATATGCGACGCGCATTTGGACACATCAAAAGCGTATTTTACTTCCGACTTATTCCTAGTCGGCTTAAGCCATGAAACAGACGAGTGGTTTTTAGAACCCTTTATCCATTCGGCTATATTTACGTCTGCTTCATCTTGAGTTTTCGCGAACTATATTCAACCATGTTTACTTTAGCCTTTTCTTTGCCATTGTTTAATCTGAGTTTATCTTTGAATTCTTTATTTAAATATCGGCTTTCTTGTCTTTGATACAGGATGAAGTAGGTGACTTAAGTCGATAAACTCTTGCCCGATAAGTTTTTCTTTAAGCGAAATTAACCCTGGAAGGCTAAATCGGCTAGTTGGTTATCTGGTAATACCACCTTTGAAGCGGCGATTTAGTACTTCTCTAAACCTTCTAATATACTCGGTGATTCACCAAATTTACGTCGGACAACACTTAGATCTGAAATCCTTAACTCGGTTTGCCGGAGAAAAAAGTATTCGTGGAATCGGCCTTCTAAATCGTTCCAAAAGTGGACCGAATTTGGAGGCAGATTCGTGAACCAAGTGAAAGCAGTTCCTGATAAAGATAAAGGAAAAAGTCTAATCTTTAATCCATCGAATTGGGCTGCTTCACCACACTGAGCGATAAATCGCCCAATGTGTTCCAGAGTAGTGACCGAATCATCCCCCGAAAATTTTGCAAAATCGGGAATCCTGAAGTTATGGGGATACGGCATTCGATCAATATAGTCTGGGTACGGCTTTCTATAGCCGATCGTTTTCCCTTTGGGCTGTAGGCCAAACTGGTCCCTCAGGACTGTAGAAATTTGGTCGGCCCAATTGATGTTGTTGGCCGATGGAACACTAGGGTTTGGCCAATTGTGCTCACCAGTATCGTGCCCCCCGAGTGCAAATTCGGCCGGTCGGATTGTCCTAGCCGATGGTCTTTGTTGTTGCCACAGTTACGTACCCATTGGCCCAGGGAGCCAGTACCTCGGGCAATGGACCAAAGCTGCTACGGGTATGTAACTACTTTATCTGAATCGGTTCCCTAACTTGGAATGGTCCTTGGGGCTTGCAATTCCTATCTAATTCAATCTACCGAGAAGCCATTGGGCATAGGAAGTTGTCGTCTTGATGGATCTATTTTTGCCGCATCGATATATGCATGGTAATGAGCAAGCGGGTTTGGGCGAGGATTTGGTGTTAACACGGTGGGTTGGGTCGGCATTAGCGGCGGTGCGGTGCCGGCGCTTTGATCGTGCTAGTGTTTGGTGCTCTGAGTATCTGGATATGTTGGGAGTGGTCATGCGGATCCATCAATCCTCCGGATGTCGCCCGACTCTTGTGCAATCGTTTTCGCTATTCTCTATCGCCGGCTTTAAGGTCGTAACCAAAGCCGATGATTGATTAATCAATGCATGATGCATGATTGCTCAACCATAGCGGATAGTTAAACGTGTCTTGGGAGATATCGGCTTCACGGATTGTGACGACATCTGTCTGCTTGAAGGGGTTCAATGTTGGCAACGCCATCTTTTGTGTGACCCCTCGTCGGGTTTTCTGATAACAACCCAGCATTAATTCTTCCAAGGCAGCCTTTCGGTCTTCAATCTCCTTGCGCTGCTCTGGAGTTAAATCGTCCAAGGTAGGGACGATTATGGCATCAGTGCTCACATCGGCTGGTGCGGTGGATTTGCCTGCAGTCATCTTGTCGATTTGGTGGTCCCACCGGGCGTGCCAAGAATGTGTTGGCGCCAAAAACGTGAAGAGGGTTTCTGGATGCAACACACCGGACGAACACCGGGTTCAAGTGTGCGCGAGCGTGCCAATTGATTTAACCCTGCAATCGATAAGGAAATAGTTGTAAAATTCAATCAAGCCGATCCTCGGGACGAATCGGCTAAAAATCACGAATCAGCCAGAAAGCCGATTAGAAGGGTAAATAGACTAGTCGATTAAGACTAAATCTGAGGGTAAAAGGTAGATCGATTACGAAAAGGCGATAAAGCAACAAGGCGAGAATAAATCAAACTGAAAAAAAGCCAATGACGATCAAACAATCGGCGATCGCAACTTTATTTGATCTATGTCGACTTATAGAGGAAAGATTACAATACTAGGGAAGAAGGTATTAGAAGTAAAATTATATATCTTGGAACCCGTTCTCTATTTTGCAAAGGTAATTAAATGATATCTCAATATTTGAAATAGCTAGCTAGCTATCACTCAAGTTTTTTTGCTAATTTAGTGAGTATAGTTTAATTACAAATGGACCATAATGAATGGATATATCAGAAAAGCCGTGTAAGTGCTGAATTTCAGAGAGGTGATAAGGAGTTTGGCCGTTCTTTAGGAACTTCAAAATTATTTTCTAAAGAGAAAATTTAACTTGAAGAATAACAAGTTCTTGACTTATCTTATTCTTCTGTTCTTTTTCCCTTTGCTGAAATTTCTATCTTTTCCCGCCGATTTAAGTTGAAAATCTTACCTCAGTTGTCTTGAATAGATAACGATATTTCACACTTTAGGAGAAAGCATTGAGTGCCGTTGCTGAACCTTAAGATCGTGAAGATAGGAATTGTCGAGCTCAAGGAAAGAGTGCCGATGAAGTGTTCCAGAAGGTAGAAGAACCAGTGCCGATGAAGTGTTCAAAGAAATTCGAAGAATCAGTGCTTGAGTAGCCGTTGAGACTCATGTGTGAGAGTCGCGTCTGTTTAAGTTAGGAGTGTTACCCTTTCTAGACGTTAGACTTGTGTGCTTAGGTTAATTTGGTTTTCTGTTTGCTGAGTTTGCAGTATGTGTTGCATGGCCCTTAGGCTTTTGTGAGCAACCATACCAAGTTGTAAATAATGATTGTGTAAATTGAGGTTTTGGATTAAACCTAATCCCCGTAATAGTTCTTGAATACTTACTTATGCTTTTCCTTCTTGCCTAATAACCATGGTCAGTCAACAGATGGAGAAATTATCTAGTATCAACCTTGGTAGTATTCCTGAAGCAGTCCAAATTAGTTCAGATGTTGCCGCTAGTATCAGTATTAGAGCAAATGTTGACCAAAAGCAATTTTCAGTTTCACCGGTTGAAAATTCAACAGTGCGTTCTCAGTGCAAGTTTGCAAAGTTTATAGAACTAGGCAAACCAGAGGATCGTGCATGTACCCGTTGTGGAGTCATAGGACATACCTCGGACGAGCATCATATCAATTGTTCCAGTTGTGAAGGGAATCATCCTCTTGGAGAATGTCCGAATAATAAAATTTCATGTTTTCTTTGTGAAGGCCAAGATCATTGCCCAAGCCAGTGTGCTATGTATTCAGTATTGACCTCTGCAATGCAATGTAAACGAGAAAATTTCCGAGCCATTATGGTTCAGGAGTTAGCAAAGAAAGGTATGTTGTCATCTACCCATGCCTTGTCACAGGAGCAATTAAAAGAGAAATACCAAGAATCTAGCAAGCTACCACAGAAAAGAAGCAAGTCAATGACACCAGGAAGTTGTTTCCTTTGTGGTAAACAAGGTCACCATGCCAGACGATGTCCCCAGAAGCATCAAGCATTTCCTTTACCTTCAGTCATCCCAGAAGTCAGTTCGGTTCAAAGCATAACACCAAGATCGCAAGGTGCAGCATCAAAGAATCGATTATGCTATGCCTGCCGTAAAAGAGGTCACTTTGCCAAGCAATGCCCATTCAAATATGAAGTACCTTGTGGAATTGAAATTGTTCCTGAAGTTACCTCAATTGAGCTCAGATACCAAGTATGCATGAAGCAACAACAGAAGCCGATTGTTCCAAGAAGCAGTTGAAGAAAAGATGGTTGACTGATGAAGCTACCAATAAGTTTCAGAAGCCGTGATGCCATACTCTAGTCTATAAGAGTAATGTCAAGGAATTCTCTTAGTAATTCCTATTTGCGGAATAAATGTACCCAGAATTCTAAATCAAAAGTATTAAGGGCAATAAAGGATTTGATATGTCTTTGAGCATTCACTTTACCAGATAATGTTCATGTGTATATTGGCCATAGAGCCTGAGTTCTCAGTAATGTGATGTAGAGACAAAAATTTGTTGATTTAGCATATTGAAGACCAAAGACCTTTACTTCAAAGGGTAATTGAAGCATTAAATTACTATGGAAAGAATATCTAGCTGATATAGAATTTCCAGTCACTACTCGAGAACCAAACCGACAAAGATAGTATCAGACCAACAGATTAACAAAGATGTTATTTTTACCCATGCTTTCGAAAAGTCAATAAAGATAAAATTAATTCAGAATCTCCAGGATTCCAGGACTCAGTCATGATGTTAAGAGTTGCCAGATTCATTTTGATCAATGTCTCTTATCTTGAAGATCATTGGTAGTGAAGTTGCAAGGATCAAGGAATCGTTCAAGACTTTGAAATGCCGTGAAGCAATTATCAATCAGCTTGAGTTCCTCAGATCAAGAGCTGTTCTCAAGAACCAACTCAACAGAAATAATGTTCAATCTTTGATCAAGACCGCACAATAGCAAGTCGTTTTCGCCGTCAGGAGTAGCTTGTCCAGTTTCCAAAAGAAACAAAGAATCAAGTGTCAGTGGATAATAAAAGGTTGCTTAACAATGGAAGTTGTCAGCGTTGTTAGGAAGAGTGCAGATTGTCTTTTAAGGGCCTCAGTGGAAGAAGTGTTCCATATGCCAGAAAGTAGATCCAGTTGAAGCCAATTAAGTTTGCAAAAGGATCTTGCCTGCAAGGAGCAACCTATCAGAATCTGCATTGTTCATCATCTTCAACCTCCAGCCAGCACTGTTCATGTCCAGCCCCTTTTGCAAGCCAATCTTCAAATGCTCATATCTTTTGCAATTCTCAACGAAATCAAGTGAGATCAGTTGCAAAATGACCGTGTCATCAAGGACATCAATTCTCCTGCAATTACCCCCTCTGAAATCAAATAAAATGGTCGCTGCAATCAATTCTTTGCCGTTTCTTGTTTTAGCCATAACTCTTCCGTTTCTTCACTTCACCGGATGTGTGGGTATTCAAAAGTTGCGTATTGACGTCCTCTACCTGTGCTTACCTTGCCCCATTACTCATGTACCATCCCCTTCTCCAAACTCGCGAAAACCGATGCCCGGCGTTCTCCAAAGACACCAGCGAGCCATCTTTTGCTCCGGTGAGTTTCTAGGTAAACCAACTACGTCACTTTGTGCCTTTTGCTTCTGTGATCACAACCATTTAATCGGATTTGATTTTCGTTGCAGTTTGATCCCGAATTTTGCGTTTGTTCATCGCCGGTCGAAGTTCGTTCGTCGACCATTTCCCCCACCTCGGTAACTTCTAGCGCAATTCCTTTTAACCGTAGAATCGTCTCATCGTGCTCTACGTGATGCTTCCTTTGGATTCATGAAATTTCGCATTTTAGTGTGGATTTAACAGCGATGCCTTCGCCGCCGTTTTGGTCTCGCGGGCTCGTCGCCACCGTCGCCGTTCCCGGCCACTCCGCCGCTGGCCGGTGAGCGCATCACCTCCGCCTCGCCTCCCCGGTGCTATCCCGCCCCTCGCCGACTGCCGAGCCCCACTCTACTATGCTCACCAGTCGCCCATGGCACGACCAGAGCTCGTGCGCGCCACCTCCCCACTGTTCCCGCCCTAGCCGACCACACCATCGGCCACGCCCCACCGCCCCTTGCACCTCTCGCTGAGTCGCCATGCTCGAGTCGCCAGCGCTATCGTAGCCCGACGATCGCCGTTCCAAGCACCGCCGTTGCCTCCGGCCACCGTTTGTCGCACCGTCACTTGCCCCGGCACCATGTCGTCGCCCTCTTTCCATTCCACCCCTCGCCGGCTTCCGCCGTGCCCCCTAACTCCGGCACCATGGATGGGACTTTTGTTCTGTGCGTGAGGTAGATGAAGTACTGTAGCGATGCTACAGTGCAATTTCTCAATTTCGTGATTTTATTTCCTGTCAAACTTCCTTTGACCCGTTCTCCTCCATCCGAACTCTGAATTGAGTGATTCAAATTGCTAAATTCATCTAAATTCATCCTCTATCTTCCAGTATTTTTATTATAATTTTTAGTTTCTGTTTATTTTATTTTATTCTTTTGTGTCACTCCGTTTTGCGCGTAGCCGAAGATGTTGCCGTCGCCACCAAGGACGATCTCCATTTCCAGACCGACGTCCCGCTGTCCCGCTACGAAGGCAAGTCTTCCTTGACGCATTTTGTACCCAGTTTTGTAAATGCTTTTGTAACTGCTTCTTTAAACATGCATTGCTATTTACATAAAAGAATGATGTTAACGTTAGATTGTTAGCTATACCTGTTGTTTATACCTCCTTGATATTGTATCCATGAACCTTTGTCGCCTTAGAACAAGTAATCCACCATAGTAATTATTCTTGATTAAATAATCCTTGATTAGAATGGAAATTGGAGCTAGAACCCAGTTTTTATTGGAGATTACATGAATATTAGTGTTGATGGGGATTAATAATTATTATAGTGATCTAGGAATGTTGATGATTGAAATATTGTGAAGTTGGATTGTTAATATTTGTGGGAAGTTATTATTGAGGAGCTGATTAAGAAAATAAATACTGGTTGAAATATGGATGGTGATAATCATATGTGAATTGGTTGGTTAATATGGAATATGCGTGATTGGTTAAGATTAATTGGTTATGATCATAAGAACTACCATTGTCAATGGATTAAATTAGATGGTTTTGAGAGTAATATTTGGGTGGTTTAGTAAATAATATTATGAAGCATTCTCGGTGCACTTAATACATAATAGTGAGAATCATACTTATGGATTAAATAGATAACGTTGGGAATCATACTCAGTGAATTTAACAAGCATTCTTGGTGGTTTAGTAGATGATTATGTGAAGTATTCTCGGTGAATTAATGTAGATGATGTTGTGAATCATACTTGATGGATTTAGTGAATGATATTATGAAGTATTTTTCGTGGATTAAGTGGATGATAAGATTGATCAATACAAGAATGATGGATAAATCAATAATGTAATTTATAGTTCTAGGAAGATACTTCATATTCAGTGATAATTGTAGCTTAATATGATTTTGGAGTCATGATTACTCTTGATATAGACTTCACTTGTTGGAATATCATACTGGGTTGGATTATGCAAAAGCCATAATAATAATGTGAGATCTTGGTGACTTCATGATTTTAGGAGACTACATAATTGATTATAATAATTTTTTTATCAACACTGAGAATTGAAGTTTATTAAATAAACTATTGGTGGAATAGAGTAGTTCGGTAGAAATGCTTATGCTTGCAAACGGTCAGTATACACCTATGGGTGGGGATTCTTTATAAACCCTTGCAAACTTGTGTTGGAAAATATAGGCAAAAGGTATTGCCGTTTGTTTGTAAAATAAAAATAAAAAGGAAAATGGTTTAGATTGGGGTGGAATGGTTTGTCGGGCGGGTGCAGACAGAGCACTGGTCTTGGTTTGTGGAAGCTGCCCTAGTCAAATTAAGGACCGACTCTTATGATTGTCCATTCTTAGTACAAAGTACAACCACATGTCAAATGGGCTCTGACCTGGCTGAATAATTTGTAGAAACCTAACTTAGACTCACCAGATGGTGGAATGTGGGTGCCAGATGGAGGCAAGTCGTATTTTCCCACACGGCGCAAAAGGGGGCTTCTATACTGGGCACATGGAACCCTAATAGCGGTGAAACCTCAGCGGGTGAGTCGGGTTAGATGTATACATTGTAAAGGCCTTGTCATGATCTCTCTGCCGACTCACCAAAGGAAGTGTGTTAATTGCATGGCACCAAGAGTCGATTATGTCTTATGGGTAAAGTGTACAACCTCTGCAGAGGGTTAAAACTATTCGAATAGCCGTGCCTACGGTCAAGGGCGGGCAAAGAATGCTTTGCATATTGGTAGTCTTTTGGGTTTTTTTTCAAAAATGAACTTTGAGATTTGGGAGTGGTTAGAACTCTCGGATGTGCCTTTGGCGGCTAGAGCCAGTCAGGTAGTTGAACCTGTTTTGTAATCTTTAGCGGAAAGAGCCAATGGGCGGATTGAACCCTGATCTTTTTGAAATGTGGTGGATAGAGCCTGTATACTAGTGATTGGTGGCTAGAACCTTCACTAGAGATATAATTATTTCAATAGATACAAATAATTGATAAATCTGCTTTACAAAAATTTATTACAAGTAAAGTTTATTGAAAATGTGGCTTTATGCAAAAGAACCATAATAAGCCTTCTTTGATATAGCCTTCATCATGCATTTTTACCAAGACTTGCGGAGTACTTTATGTACTCACATGCTACACTCAAATCATCTCTCAGAAGGTTGAAGCTGTCGAAGGAGATCACCTAGACTAGGACGCACTCCCCACTCGATTGCCTATGGGCATATGGTTGGGTCATCACTTGGAGTTTTCGTCTTCCGCTGTAGTTATTCAAGTTATTCAGCCTGTTAAGGCGGTTTTGGTAAACCTCGACCATAAGGTTATTGTTCTTATTTGATGTTATTTATTACTTCAATATATAATCCTGATATGGTCATTGATTTACCACTGTTTTGACTGTGTGTACTAGCTTTGATCTGGGACTAGTACAGTAATACACAGGAGATTCCGGATCGTCAATCTGGGGTCTCACAGAACCCAATCACAAGTTAAGCGTAATGTATTTGAAAAGAACAATTTAGACAAAATATTAGAGAACAATTTAAACCAAATATTATGGGATATAGAGAGAAATTATACAGAAAGAGAGTTTGAAAAGTTTAAAAACTTGATGGAAGACGATGCCAAACCATTGTTCTTAGGTTGTAAAGCGGAATACACCAAGTTGGTTTTGATCCTTGCATTGTTTGAACTGAAGGCAAAACACTATTGGACAGATACAAGTTTCAATGTACTTTTAGTTTTTCTATCGGATGTGCATCCGAAGAAAAACGAGTTTCCAACAAATATTTATGAAGCGAAGAAGCTACTATATCACATGAGAATGGAAATAAAAAGTATACATGCGTGTCTGAATGATTACATCTTGTGTCATACGTGCATAAGGAATTACACATTTATCCAGTCTATGATGTACCCTAGTACAAATAAAAGGAAAAACATAAGAGCCAAGGCGATGATGGTGAAGAGATTAATAAAGGGGCACTGACTAAGATATTTTGGTACTTGCCCATTATTTCTCGTTTGGAGCGGTTGTTTGTAAATCCCAAAAAGGCAAAATTGTTGTGTTGGCATTATGAATCTTGAAAGGAAGATGGCAAGCTAAGACCCCCGCTAATTCACCTTAATGAAGAAACATTAATTGGAAATATAAAGAGTTTGGTATCGAGATAAGGAACATAAGATTCAGATTGAGTATCAAAGGATTGAATCCATTTGATAATATGAGCAATTCTCACAGTACTTGGCCAGTTCTGTTGTGTATCTACAATATCTCTCCTTGGTTGTGCATGAAGTAAAAGTATATCATGATGTTGTTACTAATCTCAGGACCCAAACAGTAGAGAAATGATATTGATATGTACCTAGCACCACTGATTAAGGATTTGGTAAAATTGTGTAAAGAGGCGGACACGGTGTAGGATGCATATAAAAGAGAGAACTTCACTTTACGGGCTATGATATTCTGCACTATAAATGATTTCCTAGCTCTTGGTAATTTAGCATGCTATAGTACGAAGAGAGCCAAAGCTTGTCCTATTTGTGAAGGGGAGACTGAGAGTTTGTGGCAGCTGAATTCCAAGAAAACTGTATACATGGGGTCACCGTAGGTTTATATCTCAAAGTCATTGGTACTGTAGGATGGATGACAAATTTGATGGAATGATGGAAGTTCATTCAGCCCCGCAGCCTATTTGTGGAAAGCAAGTTATTCACGTATGGATGATATCAATGTTCAGTATAGAAAGAGCTGTAAATCCGTTCGTCCTAGGACTATTTGGAAGAAGAGGTCGATATTTTGGGACTTACCATACTGGAAGGAGATAAATGTCCAGCATTGTATTGATGTTATGCATTGTATTCATGTCCGGCATTGTATTCATGTCTAGCATTGTATTGATGTCCGGCATTGTATTGATGTTCATAGCATTTGATCCAGATTGTTATCGTGCAACCTATCCTTATCGGAAGCACAATTGATATCATCCGGCATATCGTTGACTTCATCGGTGATGTAATGCTACCTTCCTTTATAATTCGCTCTTCACCGTGACTAGTCCAACATGTATCCATCTTTTGAAATATCTTAGAATCAAGTGTGCTTCAATCTGCACTAAGTTTTGAAATATTCTCAAATTTTCACAGTCAATGCATGGATAGGACATAAATTGCACACCTTATTAAATATATCATCCTCAACAGCTCTTCTAAAAGTAAAGACGCCATTAATACACTCGGTACTCGCATGGTTCTTAGTGTACATCCAGTTTCGATCCATTTACTCTATGTATATACTCTCTCCAGTTTACAAAAACTTGTCAGTTTGGGATATGTGTAGTCAAACTTTTGAAACTTGAGCTATGGATATCTTTTTAAATATTTTAGATTGGATGCATGAAAATCGTATGTGTAGATTCATCTCATAATGTAATTTTATAATATTATAATTTTATAAATTTTTTAAATATATTATAATAGAAATTATTGGTCAAAGTTAAGTTTTGGGGACCGTATCGATGTCCAAAATGACAACTATTTGTGACCAGAGGGAGTAACAATTATTGTAAGTAGCTAGATTTAAACCAATCATCTTCAATTCTCTCATTACCATGTTAGCTACATCTCAAATATAATGCAATTAGAACCAATTACTACCTTATATCTCAAAGAACAAACAGGGCCGGTCGTGAGTTTTTGGGGGCCCGAGGTGAAATTATAAACGAAAGCCCCCCTAACAAAAGCATCAAAATATTTTTATACTATCATATATCAACTAAAAAGATAATATTCAGTGTATTATAGAAATTGTTAATGATAAATAAATGAAAGTACAAAAGTGAGATTATTTACCTCAAACATTTTGTAGAGATCATCTTAGGAAATATCTTCTAACATTTCTAGATGCAAAATCATCAATTATGGCCTCAACATTAATGTCATCCAATAACTTCTTCTCAATACATAAAGTTGCCAGACCATTTAACATTTATTGAGACATTGTCGACCTTAAATAATTCTTCAATAATTTCAACTTTGAAAAGCTTCATTCAGCTGATACCACAATTACCAGCACAGTAAATAAGATCCGATAAGCAATAGAAATATTAGCATAACAATCCACTTCCCCTAATAAACTCAAAAATCTCCATAGCAGACATTGGTCTATCTGGCAAAGTTATTTGCAATATTCTTAACTCAGAAATCAGATTATTTAACTCAAAATCAGATGAATCATCAACAGAGAAAGTTTTTTCCAACTTAGTACAATAATCTTTAAGTTCAATATGATCCAATGACTTCAAAGTTGTTGAGCTCAGAAAACGCCCAAATATACTATTGAATACTTGGAGTTCTTCAAATCTATTTTTCAATGAACTGTTTGCCATATCAACCATAACCAAAAAGTAATTAACTTCAAAATCTTTCTCACCTTGTAGAATTGCTTCACTACTGCAATCATTTTCATCAAACTATTAAAGATTACTTCGATTTCAACAAAAAACAGATTGATATACGTTTACTAAAATATTAATTCCTAAAGACCCCACCATTGGATTGATGTGCAATTTGGATTGTAGAAACTAGATTCAATTTTAAAACTAACCCAATAAGAATTAGCTCAATCAGATCTATGGATCTAGAGTTATGACCTTTGTAAGTTGACTGTGCCATAGATGACGGGGGCCCCGGTAATTTGGGAGCCCGAGGCGGCCGCCCCGCCCGCCTTGCCATAGGGCCAGGCCTGAGAACAAATTGATCTACACAAGCTAGATCTAATCCATCTTCAATTCTCTCTTTACTAAGCTAGACCTTGAATATAATACAAGTAGAATGAATTACTATCCTTATATCACCAAAAACAGATAGATCTACAATCTTTCTTCCAAATTTATGGTCCCCTTTCACCAAATCACCTCACAGTCGCCGCCACATCAAAGGCAAATCTAGAAACCCTAAAAACCATAAGTGGGTTGAGGCTCTGTATTATATATTAGCAGAAAATGTGATATGTAGTCATATCATAGACGATTCATGGAATGAACCGTCTGTGTATCAATTTATCACAGGCGGTTCTATGATACTTCATAGACGGTTCATGAGATGTACCATCTGTAATATCAGCTTATCATAGACGGTTCTTAACATATCCTATAACTTAGATGATTGCGCTAGCAAAACCCTCTGTGATTAGCTTTAACACAGATGATTTCTGAAAATCGTCTGTGATAAGACGTCTAATATAGACCTTTCTAAAGTAGTGGTTAGGGTTCGGGTTTAATCCCCAACTATATAGGTAGGGGGCAGTGCAGAGTGGTAATGGGCAGCTATGGTGGTAGAGCGGCAAGCCGGGTGATGATGTCTCCGTGGAATCTTGGCCAGTGAGGCGGTGGGACAGGGAATCTTTGCCATTTAGCATAACCATATTTGACATGTGGTGGGGCCCTCCCTTTCTCTTGCTCAATGCTTTATCTTTTCATATTTACTTAATCCCATTCAATTCAAACATATTTGATAGGTGATTTTTATGTGTCAATGAAAATGCCAGTGGGTTTTCTCCTCATGTAACACCCCAATTTTTGCTTTTCTTGCATTTTAATGGTATTTTGAATTTTTGGGGAATTTCTGGAATTTATTTGGATTTATTTGGATTTATTTGAAATTATTTGAATTTATTTTGAATTAAGCCATTTAACAAATTAATTAAATAATGGAAAAGTTAAAATAAATTTTTGCTGAAAATATTTTATTTGAGTCACAAATGTCTTAAAATATTTTTGAGAATTTTTCGAAATTTTTCGATATTTTTAATGCCCCAAATAAATTATTTGAATTTCGGGAATTATTTTAAATCGAAAAGGATTAAAATCGATGAACAGTGTTGGGCGAACATCATGCGGCCCGTCCGGAAAACCCTAACGCGCCACCGCTCGATCTCCATCAAGCGGCTCTCGTTGCGCCCACGCCGATCAGCCCGGAGTCGCCGCCGACTCGCCGCCGCCGTGGGCCTCGGTCTCCGCGCTTTTCCGAAGCCGAGGGCACTATTTATCTTGCCGCCGCCGCACCGTGATCCCCACCTGCCGCACCCGTACAGACACCGCCGCCGCCAGAGCCGCCGCCTCGCCGCAAGACCTCGCCGAAGTTCCCGGCCACCGCGCATTCTTTGAGCCGTTCATGCGCCCGGTGATTCTCCGCCGTCGCCGCGCCACCATCGGACTCACCTTGCCGCTGCGTCGGAGCGTTACCTGACGTCGCCGGAGGTCCACGGAACGCCGCGCCGCCGCCGTCGTCGTCCTCGTCTCCGGTCGAACCGCGCCGCCGCGTCGCCGCCGGTTTCATGAAGCCGCCAACGGACGATCATCATCCGGCCGTGAGGTGAGCCCACGTCGCCTTAGGAACAATGAACCCCATCTTCTAATTTCGCCGTTAGATGCAAATCCGAGGGCCACCGTCGTGCCACGCCGCCGTTCATCGCGTGCACGGACGCCGACACGGCGGACCCACGTCGCCGCCGCACCGCACCACGCCCAATCACGCGCGACGCTGCACATCGAACCGCCAATACACAGGTGAGTCGCCGATGCAGACCCACTGTCGGTCACACCGCACGCACTGCGCACAGAGACGCCGGCAAGGGCCCACTCGTCGACCGCACACACTGTCGGCGTGGCGTCGCCATCACGTCATCTTGGCGACGCAGTGGGACCCACTGTCGATGAGATAAGCCGAGCCGTCTTGACGTCATCACGGAGCCGGTCGTATCGGCGTCGGCAGAACCACGTCACTCTCTGGCGCTGACCGTGTCATCGATGATGCAATAATTAATTTCGAAAAAGAAAATATTTATTTAATTCGGTTTATTAATTTTAAAATGTAATTTAAAACTTCAAACGCTTATAACTTTTGCGTTTTAACTCCGATTTGAGTGATTCCAATTTCTATAAATTTGTAAAATCAAGATCTTTCTGTTTATGAATTTTATTTGAATTTTTGAGCACTGTATGTCTACTGTTTATTTATTTTATTGTTTTGTATATCGTTCTGCCGTGAGGCGTTGAAGTGCCCGGTTTCGAGGAGAGGTTCTGACCGAGAGCAAGCTCAGGAGCCGAATCGAGTACTTTTTGAAGGCAAGTTGTGTTTGATCATGTTGAACCTATTAGAAAAATTATTTTGATTTAATTTATTGCATGCTAATTTAGTAGAAATTTGATTGAATACATTTTGGGATTAGCTAAATGCCTAGTTGTTTGTATGCCACCTTGTAAGTAAATAATTGTAGGCCATGAATCATTTGTCACCCTAGGTTGTGGATTAATAGTTGGACATTATTTAATTGCCAACATGGGTTGAGTAGACCAAGTAGTATGCTTAGCCCCGCCACGTGGACAATTCATGATTTTGGAAGTACCAAAGTAAAATATTGACTTAATGAGATATGGAACATGTTTTGTGAATGAGACATGTGTTATTGAGTTGATGATGTACGTGGTGCAATGGTAAAGAACCGGGTGGGAAATGATTTAGGCCGAGGCATGTGGCAAGATTGTTTATGGTGGGCCAAGAGTGGCAATCAGGCGGTCGAATTTGGTTTTATTGGTTTTGATATGGAGATCACACTTGGTTAGTCTTGCCTCGGTCAACTAAGGACTTAACCTTGCGAGCATTTGAACTGAGTCTCTCATACAACCACAAGCTCCGTAATGGGGCGGGCTTAGTGAGTAAACCGGGAAATCTATTCTTGATCTTGTCGTGGTGGTGTGAGGCCTTGAGAAGCGGAATGAGAACTCACATGGCGCAAGAGGGGGCCCCAGGTGTGGTAACCATCCCTCCAAAGGTTGAAACCTTAGCGAGCGAGATTGAGTTTAGATGGAACTTTGGAAAGGCTTCGTTACGGTTATTTGCCTTGGTGGTATTTGATCGTATCTTGTGGGTAAAGTGTATAACCTCTGCAGAGTGTACAACCTATTGAATAGCCGTGCTCACGGTATTGAGCATCGCTTCGGTGATTACTGATCAAGGGTTAGATTTTCATAAAAAATGACTTGTTGATGGAAAATGCTTGGGTTGGTGATGATGAACATGACTTAGGATGGAAAAGTGATTTACTGATTGAAATGTTTGTGAAAGCTACTATTCCTACTCTTCGTTTCTTGCTTTGCAATCTATTACTGTTTATCTTGAATCTTTGTCATCTCATGAACCATAGCCTATCCTTTGTACTAAGCCATGCATGTAGAATATTAGATTTGCATTACATGCATGACTTCTTTGAGTGCTCAAAGTACTCACCCACAACAACACAACTTCAGTTGAAGAAGAAGCAACCCTGCTCAGAGGAGGAGTATCGAGGAGGCCGATTTAACTAGGAGCGAGCCCGATCGATTACTCGTGGCAAATTGGTTGGCGCCACGAGTTTATTTTATTTCATTGCATTTGAATATTTTAATAAGTCTTAAGCCTGAATCGATCTTTGTAACTTGACCATAAGGTCAATCAACTAGTTTGAGTATTTAATTAAAGTACTTATTATTTAGTTGGTTATGACTGTGATATGTACCAATGTTGAGGCTGTGTGCACTAAGCGCGATCTGGACTAGTGCTGAATACACGAGGGTCGGATTTGCACATTCGGGTCCCGACAGAGGTGGTATCGAGCCATCTTGACCGTAGGATCGCCCTTAGTTAGAATGGTCGTAGTGAGGATAAAATTATTTTCTAAAGAGTTAAAATGTGCCAAGATGATAATGCAATCTCGACTTACCCTTCTCTCTCTCACACCCTTGCTGAATTTATCACGTCTTTGCTTTGTTTTAAAATATGTGAGTTTCACGTGAGTGTCCTTTGGCGATGAGGATGATCCACTCTTTTGGTGGCGCGATCGAGAGGTGCGCCATGAGCTTTGGCGTATGATGCATTCTTGGGAGGATATGACAGCCGATCTCCGGGGACTCTCAGAGATCGGCGGGGCTGGATATTGCAGGATGTCACTATCACGGTTCACGCTTCGGGATAGGGCGAGGCGAGTCGTCCCATCCGCATCACCGCCGGAGGTCATCATTTGTGCTGGGATCCGGGAGACATCGCGTCTGGCGATGAGGCGATTGCTCGTACCTACCCTGTGGAGTTGGATGGCACAGTGTTCCGTCACCACCCACGCAGAGACGCTTCTACTGGCGGGAGCCCATAGAGGAGGAGGATGCCACGATCACCCACGGCGGATATGTCATCGCTCAAGAGGATGCTATCGGCGAGACGGTTCAGAGCTGCAGAGGTCACGTGACGAGTTCACGCAGGTGAGGGCTCATCTGTTGCGGACTTGTGAGTACTTGGCCCACTCTATCCAGAGGATTGGGGAGCTGAGAAACACATTTGTGCGGACGAGCGGAGCGATCTTTGCTGCTACGACCAGACCGGAGGAGCCCCAGCGGAGGTGCAGCCAGCAGAGCCGAGCAGTGGAAGTGAAGCGAGCTGTGGAGGTTGAGCCGAGGCGAGGCCCAACCACCAAGGATCGTTGGGATAGGTTTGTACCGCACCAAGACACCGCGGTGTATCCACCAGAAGTTCGGTGGGGTTGGCTCGAGGAGTGGCGTTAGGATTAGCGGCTGAGACTCTGAGTTGAGTCGCGTCTTGGAATAAGAGTCACCCTTAGAGCGTTTGACTCGAGTGTTAGTTCGATTTGCTTCTTTCATGCTTGTGAGTGATTGGTATGTGTTGCAAGGCCCTTAGGCATTGTGAGCAACCATACCCAGCTTATTAATAAAGTAATAAAGTTGGATTTTGTGTTACACCTTTGACCCCGCATAAGTATTCTACTACTTGTCTATTCTTATTTCCTCTCGTCTCTAAACCATGGAGCAATCGACGGATGGTGAACACCGTGGAAACCAGGAGGAAATGGAAGTGGTTCACGCTTTCACCGAAACATCAATGATGAAGGACAAGGCACTCAACCAAGACCGCCAGCTTGATATGCGTAACTTTGGAGCCTTCCTTGCTGCCTGACTCGGTTAATGCATGCCATGATGCAGCGAAAAGCAGAGTCCTTGCCCAAGCCGCCGCCGCTCAAGTCAACCAGCCAACCCGGTCACGCAGAGGCCACACTCGAGGTCCGCGAAATTCATGAGGACTAGGCCGCCAGCGTTCTCTGAAGCGCCAATCCATTGGAGGCGATGATTGGTGAGGGCGATAGAGAAAGTTGCACATTACCCGGTGTGAAGGAAATGAGAGGTACTCTATGCCTCTCATCGCCTTGAAGGAACCGCAATGAATGGTGGGAGAACTCTTCATGTTGCTCATGAGCACCCACAGGACATCGGTGGGAGGAGTTCACGGTTGCTTTCGGCGATATCATGTGCGAAGGCATAATGGAGCTGAAAAAGGAGGAGTTTAGAACCTCAAGCAAGGCAATCAACCGGTGTCGAATATCTGAACAAGTTCACGCAGACTAGCACGCTTCGCACCGAGGACGTAACAACGGACAAGGCCAGCAGTCCGTTTCATGAAAGGACTGACCAGATTGCAGTGGGACTCATAACCCACACCTTCCGGATTTTCAAGAGCTAGTGAACAAGGCGCCGATATTGGAGGACAAGCGCAAGGAACCGGAGGACAACCTGAAGCTTGAGATGGCACAAACAGGGAGCACGTCAGGGAGCGCAGCGTTTGAGGGTTGCGCCAAACCAGTTCTTCAGATTTCAGCCAAGGAATGTGATGACGCCGCCGCCACCAGTACCAAGACCTGGCGGACAAAATTTTCAGACACCAGCACAAGTTGGGAACACAGCCACAGGAAGCCAGCAGTCGGTAGTCAAGCGTTGTTTCATTTGCAACGAGCCAGGGCACTTTGCCAATTATTGTCCCAAGAAGGGAGGAGGAGTGACACCAGTTCGCTTCAATCTCGGGACTACTCCAACAAAGACACCCGCGCCAGACTAAGCCGTGGAGCTACGCATCTGAGCCGCCACACGATCGTGGTAAGAGGCGAGTCAATCATGTCACCGCCGATCAAAGGTGAACACATCGGACGTCGTCTTGGGTAAGTTACTTGTCAACTCGAACACCTGCAGCAGCTTTATTTGATTACGGAGCTTCACATTCGTTTATATCTCGGATTTTCTTTAACAATGGGTTGAAAATGGTGAACCTTAGGCATGTATTGCTAGTACAATCCCGGGATCGTAACTCCGATCGATGTAGGATGTTCGGGGTAAAGTTGCTTATAGATGGAGCAGAGTTCCTAGCAAACTTAGTGGTGTTAGATACCTGCACCTAGATGTTATTTTGGGAATGGATGGTTATCTAAACACAAGGTTGTATTAGACGTGGACGAAGAGTCATATCGATCGAGAGTCCTTGTGGGAGGAAAATAGAGTTTCAGAACGCTGCTCAGAGGGACAGCTTGATGGTCAACAGTGTGAAGGCCGTCAAGATAGAAGATGTACTAGTTGTCGAGAATACCCTGATGTATTTCCAGAGGATTTACAGGATGCCACCGACGCATGTGACATAGAGTTTGTAATTGAGTTAGTACCGAACGGCCCGATAGCTAAGAGACCTTATCGGATGTCAACCGATGAGCTAGTGGAAATGAAGAAGCAGATTGAGGAATTGATGGATAAAGGATTTATTAGACCAAGTTCTTCACCATGGGGAGCACCGGTTACATTTGTCAAGAAGAAGGACGGAGTTATCGGATGTGTGTGGATTATCGGCGTTAAATGAAGTCACTATAAAGAATAAGTATCCGCTACCCGGGATCGATGACCTATTTGATCGGTTGAGAGGAGCCGAGTTTTCTCCAAAATTGATCTCGATCGAGGATATCACCAAATGAAGATTAGATCGGAGGATGTGCGAAGACCGCATTTTCGTCAAGATATGGACACTCTGAGTTTGATTATGTCTTTTGGTTTGACAAATGCACTGCATATTTCATGAACATGATGAACAAGGTTTTCATGGAATATCTGGACAAGTTCGTTGTTGTGTTCATAGATGATATCTTAGTCTACTCCAAGGCGAGAAAAGAGCATGCCGAACATTTGAAGCTAGTCTGGAGAAGTTAAGAGAACGACAACTTTTGCTAAGTTTAGTAAGTGTGATTTTTGGAAGAACAAGGTGGAATTCCTTGGACATGTAGTAACCGCCGCCGAAGTCGCAGTTGATCAAAGTAAGGTGGAAGCGGTGTTGCATTGGGAGCCACCCAAAGCGGTGACCCAAATCCGTAGTTTCCTAGGAATGGCGGTTATTACCGCCGATTTATTGAAGGATTCTCAGCGATTGCGAGGCCTCTTACGCAATTGTTGAAAAAGGAGAAGAAGTTTGCATGGGCCGGAATGCGGCGTAGTTTTCGGGAGTTGAAGAAACGACAACAACACCGATGTTAGTTCTACGGATTTAAGCGAGCTTTGATATATATTGTGATGCATCGCGCCAAGGACTCGGTTGCGTATTAATGCAAAAGCGTAAGGTCGTTGCATATGCATCTAGGCGATTGAGGCCGCATGAAGAGAACTATCCGACGCATGATTTGGAATTAGCGGTAGTGGTACCGCCTTGAAGTTATGGCGACACTATTTAATTGGGAGCAGATGTGAGGTGTACACCACCATAAGAGTCTTAAATATATATTTACACAATGGACTGAACATGAGACAGAGGAGATGGTTGGAGTTAATTAAGGATTACAATCTGGGAATTCATTATCACCCCGGAAAAGCCAATGTAGTGGCAGATGCTTTAAGTCGAAAGAGCCACACAGTGAACATGTTGATGGGAGAAAACCAGCCGAGTTATGCAAGGAATTTGAAGTTGAAGTGGAAGTTGTGCCTAAGGGATTCTTAGCGCTCTAGAGGTGAAGCCTACCTGGAAGATCAGATTCGTGAAGACGGAAGGGCGATGTCAAGATTCAGAGAATTAAGTCCAAAATGGGGAAAGCAAAGGCGAAGGATTTCAAAATTTGGATGAGCGAGGTACATTGTGGATCAAGAATCGCATTTGTGTACTGACAGAAGGAGTGAAGCGGTGATTTTGGAGGAGGCCCATGATTCCAAGTACTCAATTCATCAGGAAGCGCTAAGATGTACCAAGACACGAAGGAAAGATTTTGGTGGCCAAGCATGAAGCGTGAAGTTGCGAGCATGTTGCGTTGTCGACATATGCCAAAGAGTCAAAGCAATGCATCAAAGGCGGCCAGGATTTGCTACAACCATCAAGATACTCGAGTGGAAATGGGAAGAAATTGGAATGGATTTCATTACGGTTTACCAGGACGCAGACGGTATGATTCTATATGGGTTATAGTGGACCGTTTGACAAAGGTTGCTCACTTCATACCAGTAAAGACTACATACTCAGGGGACCGCTTAGCAGATTTATATATGTCAAGAATTGTATGTCTACACGGAGTTCCGAAGAGAATTGTATCGGACAGAGGTACCGAGTTTACCTCAAGATTTTGGGATAAGCTGCATGAGGCTTTAGGGACTCGTTTGAACTTCAGTACTGCATATCACCCACAGACAGATGGGCAAACGGAAAGAGTTAATCAGATACTGGAGGACATGTTGAGGGCATGTGCATTGGCTTACACAACATCGTGGGACAAGTGCTTGCCGTCGCCGAGAGTTCACTACAACAACGTTACTGAGCAAGTCTGCGAGATGTCGCCATTGAAGCACTATATGGCGAGACCACGCCGAACGCCGTTGAATTGGAATGAGACCGAGAACGTCATATGTTTGGGCGGATATTCTTGAGAAGCCGAGGAGCAGATAGCCATGATCGAGAAAGGTTGAAAATTGCACAATCAAGGCGTAAGAGTTCTGGCGATAATCGCCCGCAGGATCGAGCTTTGAGCTGAAGATTTTGTGTATCTCGAGTTACCCCACTCAAAGGAGTTAAGAGGTTCCACACCAAAGGGAAGTTAGCACCAAGATATGTTGGTCCATTCAAGATCCTAAGTCGTGAGGTGAAGTGGCGTGTCATTTGGAGTTACTGCAGCCCTTAGCAGTGTGTGCATGATGTGTTCCATGTGTCACAATTAAAGAAATGCCTCCGAGTGCGGAAGAGCAGATCTTGAGTTAGAGTCGGTCGAGTCTGCGGAGGATTTGACTTATAGAGAGTACCCGTGAAGATCTTGGACACAATGGATCGGGAGGCGAAATAAATCAACCCGCTTCTGCAGAGTTCATTAGAGTAACCATTAGAGAGTGAAGCAACTGGGAGCGTGAAGAAGACTCAAGAGGGAATTCCAACCTATTCCTAGTCGACCACAATCTCGGTCGAGATTCCGTTAAGGGAGGTTTGTAACACCCCAATTTTTGCTTTTCTTGCATTTTAATGGTATTTTGAATTTTTGGGAATTTCTGGAATTTATTTGGATTTATTTGGATTTATTTGAAATTATTTGAATTTATTTTGAATTAAGCCATTTAACAAATTAATTAAATAATGGAAAAGTTAAAATAAATTTTTGCTGAAAATATTTTATTTGAGTCACAAATGTCTTAAAATATTTTTGAGAATTTTTCCAGAATTTTTCGATATTTTTAATGCCCCAAATAAATTATTTGAATTTAGGAATTATTTTAAATCGAAAAAGGATTAAAATCCCGATGAATGATGTTGGGCGAACATCATGCGGCCCGTTCGAGAAAACCCTAACGCGCAAATTGTTCGATCTCCATCCGACGGCTCTCGTTGCGCCACGTCGACCAGTCCGAGTCGCCGCCGGACTCGCCCGCCGCCGTGTGGGCCTCGGTCTCCGCGCTTTTCCGCGGCCGAGGGCACTATTTAATCTTGCCACCGCCCCGTGATCCCCACCGCGCACCGCCCTACAACAGCCACCCGCCCGATCGCAGCCGCCTCGCCGCAAGACCTCGCCGAAAGTTCCCAAGCCACCGCCGCATTCTTTGAGCCGTTCGCCGCCGCCGGTGATTCTCCGCCGTCGCCGCGCCACCATCGGACTCACCTTGCCGCCCCGCGTCGGCGCGTTCAGCCGTCGCCGGAGGTCCACGGAACGCGCCGCGCCGCCGCGTCGTCCTCGTCTCGGTCGAACAGCGCCGCCGCGCCGCCGGTTTCGCGAAGCCGCCCGGCGGACGATCATCATCCGATCGTGAGGTGAGCCGCGTCGCCTTAGGAACAGTGAACCCCATCTTCTAATTTCCGCCGTTAGATGCAAATCCGAGGGCCACCGTCGTGCCGCGCCGCCGTTCATCGTGCACGTGTGCCGACACAGCGGACCCACGCGTCGATCGCCGCACTACGACCAATCACGCGCGACGCGTGGCACCGAGCCGCGCATACAGCGTGGTCGGCCGACAGCCGGACCACACTGTCGGTCACCGCACTGCATCGCATGCACAAGAGACGCCGGCAGCGGGCCCACTCGTCGGCCGCACACCTTGCGCTGCGGACGTCACCGCCGACGTCATCTTGGCGTCACGGTGGGACCCACTGCCGATGAGATAAGCCGAGCCGTCGGCGTCATGATGGCGTCATCTTGGCGTCATCACGGAGCCGGTCGGTGGCGTCGGCAAGGCCACGGTCACTCTCTGGCGCTGACACGTGTCACGATGATGCAATAATTAATTTCCCGAAAAAGAAAATATTTATTTAATTCGGTTTATTAATTTTAAAATGTAATTTAAAACTTCAAACGCTTATAACTTTTATGTTTTAACTCCGATTTGAGTGATTCCAATTTCTATAAATTTGTAAAATCAAGATCTTTCTGTTTATGAATTTTATTTGAATTTTTGAGCACTGTATGTCTACTGTTTATTTATTTTATTGTTTTGTATATCGTTCTGGCGTGAGCGTTGAAGTGCCCGAAGGTTTCGAGGAGAGGTTCGACCGAGAAGCAAGCTCGAGAGCCGAATCGAGACTTTTGAAGGCAAGTTGTGTTTGATCATGTTGAACCTATTAGAAAAATTATTTTGATTTAATTTATTGCATGCTAATTTAGTAGAAATTTGATTGAATACATTTTGGGATTAGCTAAATGCCTAGTTCTTGTATGCCACCTTGTCGTAAATAATTGTAGGCCATGAATCATTTGTCACCCTAGGTTGTGGATTAATAGTTGGACATTATTTAATTGCCAACATGGGTTGAGTAGACCAAGTAGTATGCTTAGCCCCGCCACGTGGACAATTCATGATTTTGGAAGTACCAAAGTAAAATATTGACTTAATGAGATATGGAACATGTTTTGTGAATGAGACATGTGTTATTGAGTTGATGATGGCACGTGGTGCAATGGTAAGAAACCGGTGGGAAATGATTTAGGCGAGGCATGTGGCAAGATTGTTTATGGTGGGCCAAGAGTGGCAAGGCGGTCGAATTTGGTTTTATTGGTTTTGATATGGAGATCACACTTGGTTAGTCTTGCCTCGGTCAACTAAGGACTTAACCTTGCGAGCATTTGAACCGAGTCTCTCATACAACAACAAGCTCCGTAATGGGGCGGGCTTAGCTGAGTAAACCGGGAAATCTATTCTTGATCTTGTCGTGGTGGTGTGAGGCCCGAGAAGCGGAATGAGAACTCACATGGCGCAAGAGGGGCCCTGGGTGTGGTAACCAGTCCCTCGGTGTTGAAACCTTAGCGAGCGATCTTGAGTTTAGATGGAACTTTGGAAAGGCTTCGTTACGGTTATTTGCCTTGGTGGTATTTGACTGTATCTTGTGGGTAAAGTGTATAACCTCTGCGAGTGTACAACCTATTGAATAGCCGTGCTCACGGTATTGAGCATCGCTTCGGTGATTCTGATCAAGGGTTAGATTTTCATAAAAATGACTTGTTGATGGAAAATGCTTGGGTTGGTGATGATGAACATGACTTAGGATGGAAAAGTGATTTACGATTGAAATGTTTGTGAAAGCTACTATTCCTACTCTTTGTTTCTTGCTTTGCAATCTATTCTTTTTATCTTGAATCTTTGTCGCTCATGAACCATAGCCTATCCTTTGTACTAAGCCATGCATGTAGAATATTAGATTTGCATTACATGCATGACTTCTTTGAGTGCTCAAAGTACTCACCCCACAACAACACAACTTCAGTTGAAGAAGAAGCAACCCACGCCAGAGGAGGAGTATCGGAGGAGCCGATTTAACTAGGGAGCGAGCCCGATCGGTTACTGTGGCAAATTGGTTGGCGCCACGAGTTTATTTTATTTCATTGCATTTGAATATTTTAATAAGTCTTAAGCCTGCGAGGCGTATCTTTGTAACTTGACCATAAGGTCAATCAACTAGTTTGAGTATTTAATTAAAGTACTTATTATTTAGTTGGTTATGACCGTGATATGTACCAATGTTGAGACTGTGTGCACTAGCGCGATCCTGGACTAGTGCTGAATACACAGAGGGTCCGGATTTGCACATTCGGGTCCCGACACTCATGTCTCTTCTTCGCAATTGGAAATGATCACTATTCTAGCCTCTTTTACTATCAAAATTGCAAAGCTAGCCTCCTTCTCACCGGATTTGCAAATCTAACTCCCTCCACCGTGCTCCCGCACTCCCCTATCGTGGAAGCCGTGCACGCCTGAAGCGTGGGAGGCGGGCAAGTCTTGACTCAAGATGTAGCAGCGCGGGTGCAAGAGCAACGACTGAGCACAGGAGGCAGACGTAGGAGGCCGATGAGCGCTGTGAAGGCAGCTTGCTACAGCAACAAGGCATGGGAGGCGGGTTTGGAGGGCTAAGATTTGTAATTTAAATGATAAAAAAGACTATAATAATGATCATTTCTCACAATTGTTAGTCTACATCGCTTCTACTGTAACATCCCAATTTTTTCCTTCTTGATTTAGTTAATAGTGTTTTATTTCTATTTGTGAGTTTTGTGAATTTTCTAGATTTATTAGATTTTTCTGGGATTTATTTGAGTTATTTTAAATTAAGTATATTAACCTTTTGTGGAAAACTAATTATATGTAGATAAAGTTTAAATAAAGGTTTGCCAAAAATATTTTATTTGAGTCCAGAATGTCTCAAAGTATTTCTAAGATTTTTCTTGGAATTTTCCTAGTGTTTTTATTACCTCAAATAAATCAAAACTATTTTCTGTATTTATTTTAAAAGAAAAATCGGAGAAATTCACCATGAACAATACTGGACCGAAGCCCAACACTGTGCGCGCTCAGCCCGTGCGCTGTGCAACCCGCATGGCCCAGTTTCTAGAAGCCTCACTCGCAGCTGTTGATCTTGTATCGGACGACTGGGAAGCAGCCATGTTGCGACGGAAACCCTAACGCCTCTGCGTCGTCATATCAGCATCGAACGATCACCGTTCGTCGTATGGAATCAGAACCCTAATCATTCGTGGCCGTTGGATGAGGTGTGCGGATGAGATCGTATCAAGATTGGAGCGTTGCATGGCCATCCGATCGGAATCGAGCGGTGGTCGTGCATCATCTCTAAGAAGGATTCGGACGCCGCCGCCATAACGAATCTAGACACCGCCGCCGTGTCGGCTGGGATTCCTAGGCCGGTACACGACCCCCGAGGGGTATTTAAGGCGCTGGACCCCCTCTCGAGGTTCACCAGAGCCTGCCGCGCCAGTCCCCCGAAGCGCCGTCGCCCGAGGAGCTCTAGAGCATGCGCAAGACCTCACCGAAGTTGAAGATGAGCACTGCTGCGGTTTTTGGTCAATCACGTCACCGATCCACCGACTTCCACCGCATCGGTTCCGATTTGGGTTGCTCGCTTCAAGCCGCACCTGCGCCCCCATCTCTTGGTCACCTGAGTTCCCCGAAGCGCCGTACCGAAGTCTTCGTCTCTGAGTCCAGTGACCTTTCGCGTTGCCGCATCGCCATCACTGAGCGCAAGTACCATCAGCCGTCCGATCTTCCGTGAACGCCCCAGATCCACCCACGTCACGTGGGTAAGAAGCGCAAGCGTCGGGTGATCACCGCCATCCAACAAGAGGCGAACAATCAGGATTGAGCCACGTCTTCTCGCCAATAGTGAAGTCCATCGGTAAGCCATGACCGTTAGATTGGATCGGAGGGCTATTTCTTTGCCGCGTGGCCAAGATCCGTAGCCGTTGGATTCAATCTAAACGGTGTGGATCCGATCGTGTTCCGAGCTGTTGGATCCATGCCGAGCGAACCAGATCGCGCCTTGAGCCGAACCAATCAGGAGTCTACGTGTGTCGCCTGACGTCATCTCGATATCGGCCAAGTGCGGACGCGATGTCGTGGGTCTCTGGTGGACCCATCCTCGGCACCGCAGTCCACGGCCTGTTGTCGTGGGTCTACGGTGGACCCATCCTACGGTGCACCGAGTCCACAGCATAGTGCCATGGGCCACGTGTTAGCGTTTGGTTGGCTCTGGTTTGATGCTGACGTCAGCGTGACGTCATGATGACGCAATAAATCAGATTTTCCAATATAAAAATAATTCGGGTTATTAATTGATTTCTCAATTTTCTGATTTTTATGATTTTTGAATCTTCCAAGAGCTCGTTCTCCCTCATACGAACTTCGATTGAGGTGATTCAAATTTCTAAAAATTTGTAAAATTGAGCTCTATATAATGGTGGCTTTTTTATTTTTGAATTTCATTTTCTCTCTATTTTGGGTATTTATTTGCTTTTCCTTTCCGATTCGTGTAGACGTTGAACTATGTGAAGCTTTGGAGGAGGATTTGACACCTCAAGACCAAATTCCAGATCAAGGCTCATGTTTATAAAATTGCTATTTTGATTTATGATATTGCATATTATTTCATGTGTATAAATGTTTTCAATCTAAATTGGGACTTAGATATCATACCCTTTGAATTATACCCTACCTTGTCAATTGTATGCTATAATCCACTTGTCACCTTAGATTGGTTTTTATAGTTGGTTAATAATGAAATCAACATGGGATGGTTAGTTCGCAGTAGGTTGCTTAGCCATGCCACGTCATCACATATACTTGAATCATTGATAATTAATCTTGACTAATGGATTATTATGGAACACTGATGTAAACTTGTGTGTCATGTGTGGTCACACAAAGAGATTGAGTTGTGGCGAGGAGGTCACGCAACAATGTTGATTTGTGGATAACACGTGGTGCTTGGTAATCAACTGGGTTGGTAATCACTTAGATTGAAGCAAGTGGCAAGGGCATGTGTACCAGGGTGGGCCCGATGGGCAGAGGATCTATGCTAATCTTGCTTTGATCACCCCAAAGACTTAACCTTGTAAGCCTTTGACCTGAGTCAATCATGCAACCACATATCTATTATGGGGCAGCCTAGTTGACTAATTTGTAATGTCTTAGCTTTAGTACTGCTTTGGTAGTGTGAGTCCGGGTTCACGGATGAACTCACATGGCACAAGAGTAGGGTCCTGTTGTGGTGGTTCAGCTCATCAATATTGAAACCTCAGCGGGTAGTACTGGGTTAAGGCAGGGCATTGTAAAGGCTTTGTTATGATTATTCGCCTGTGTGGTACATGGTTGTATCGTGTGGGTAAAGTGCATAACCTCTGCAGAGTGTAAATCTATTCGGATAGCTGTGCTCACAGTACTGAGCATAGCTCGGGAATTACAATCAAGGGTTAGTTAATAATCTTGAAAAACTGAATGGGATGGCAAGTTGCCATGTGGATGATGAAATTTGACTTAGGGTTGGAAACTTGGTTTACTTGAGAAACGTTGAATCTAAATATTACTGTTATTTATTTTACTGTCTTTTCAATCTATGTATTGTATGTGTTCATAAATGCTGCTTTAGTGCAAATAAATCACATAGCCTTTCCATTGGAATAAGCCTTTCATATAGTTATGGTAGAAATGTATTCTGTGCACAACTTGTTGAGTGCTTTTGTACTCATCCTTACCATCACCAACAAATCAATAGTTCAGGAATCATCGCCTTTGCTGGAGGAGGAATTCTAGGAGGATACGAGTCACTAGGCCTAAGCCTTGTCAGTCGCATGTGGTGTACTGATGAGTCACCAACGTCTTTTGCTATTTCTACTACATTTATCTTAGTTTAATTTCAGTCTAGCCCTGCGTGGCTGAATAATGTAGGTGATCATAAGATCATACACTAGTTATACTAATAAATTAAGTTTTATTATTCTTATCGTTGTGTATGATGTGATGCTTACCGATGTTAAGCTGTGTGCACTAGCGTTGATCCTAGGACTAGTGCGGTAAAACACAGTGGGTTCGAATTGGTGAATTCGGATCCCAACATCTACCCTCCCTCGTCAACTTCTATATATCTCCACCTCGACCTAGTGGCTCGTGAATTAATGAATTATTAATCAAACAGAGCAAGACTCTAGAGCACACACTACGAAACCGGAGAGTGCGCACTGTTTTTTTTTCCTGACCACTTTCCACGTGGCTAGGCTTCTTTTGGTTTTTGAGCTTAAAGTTTGGGTCTTCTAAGCATCGTGCAACATGCAGCTTAAGCCTTTGTTAAAGTATGATCCGAATTTGTTTCAATTTCGTCTCCTACTCTAATGCAGAGTTCTACTTCCATATAGAGTCATTTATGTCCCAATATAAGAAAAAATCTTTATTATAAATATCTCTTTATATAGTGTTATTTGCCTTTGTGTGTTCTTGATTTTTTTTTCTAAAATAGTTTTTCACATAAAATCCATGTCTTCCGTTCTTTGATCCTCTATTTTTGCCATGCATTTTGTAACACCTTCTTTTGTTACTTCTCTTCCTTTTGAACCTTTTGACTTTGGCATAATTCAGTTAGTTTTTGCCACTCTATGGAGTAGGTTTTAAGTATTTGCCAGTGTATAGATTGTAATCAATAATTTACCACTCTATGGGATGGTCCAGATGAAACACCCCAAAATTTCAAAAATTTTGTTTCCTTTATTTATTTGGTTTTATTTGGATTTATTTGAATTTTCCCGGTTCTATTTGAATTTATTTTGAGCTGTTTTCGTCTCCCTTCCGTTTCGGGAAAAAATTTCTGTTTTTGGCCTCTTTCCCGTTTCAGCCATAGCCTTTTTCAGCCTGACCATTTCCCGCAGCCCAATTTCCCCGGACCGAATCCTTTCCCTTCCAGACAGCTTGCTTTCCCGCGGCCCAATTTCCTCAGCCTGTTCCTTTTCCCCCACCCGATCCAAGTCCCCTTCTGGCCTTTGGCCCAACTCCTCCTACCCACTCCTTGGTAAGCCTTTTTTCCTTTTCTTCCCACGCCAAGACGTTTTCCCTTGCCCAACCAGCCAAATTTCCCGTCTTCTTCCTTCCTTTCTTCTTCCTCACGCCAGCCAATCGCCCGGTCCCTCGCCGTTTCCTCCTTGCGCCCAGTCCAAGCTCTGTAGCGCGTCTCGTCGTCCTCGGCGCCAAACTTTTCAACGCCTCGGCTGCCCCGCTCGCCCGGTCACCTCCACCACCAACCCTGCTCGCGCCAGCGCTTTCTCTTTTCCCCTTTTTTTCTTCCGTCCGTTGGTCCGAGTGCAGCTCCCGCGCACGAATCCTGCCTCGCCATCGCCGCCCTCGCCCCGTCCCGTCGCCCACCTGCCCACCGCGATGCCCGCGCCTGCCCCGTCCCCTCCGCTCAGCTCACCCATGCCGTCCTCGCCGTCCCCCGTTGAAAATCGCGGCCACCTTCTCTCCTCCGTCGCCGCTCGCTTTTTCCCCCTCCGGCCCTATAAATAGCACCCTCGAGCTCGTTTTCTCCTCGCCCCGAGCACCGCAGTGAGCCTCGCCTCTTCCCTGTGTGCTCCCTTCCCCCCCCCGGTGCCCCTATTCGCCGCCCATAGCTCCTTCTCTGCTCGGTCTTTGCTCATTGCCGCCTCCGCTCAATCCCCCGCTCATTCTCATCCACCACTGAGATCGCCGAGAGCCATTCTCCCTCCCCCGCAAGCCCATTTTTCCCCTCACCCCGTCAATCGCCGAAGTTCGCCAAGATTCTTCACCTCAGGTCACCCCTCGCCTCGCCGCCCTCCCCGACGACCGGTGGTCCCCACCGTCGAGCCTCTCTCCTCTCTCATCGCCACCCGTCCGCTGTCAAGACCTGTGCGTCCTCTCGCCGACAACGGGTCCCACCCGTCGACACCCGCCAAGACCTTTGCTTTTGCTCGTGGGCTGATCTGTCACCAGCATGGCTTCCTCGCCTCGCGCTGGGCCGGCCAGCGATCATGGGCCGTCGCCTCTCGCCCACTCACCCATGCGTCAGTCGATGCTCACACGCTGTGGCTGCATCGCTTGGGCTGCTTATCATTGTCTTGCCCGAGCCAAATTTCTTTTCCAATTTCTTTTGCTTTTCGGATTTTTGAGTTAATAAAAAAATCCAAAAAATCATTTTAAATTCCAGAAAATTCCCCAAAAATCCCCAAAATTCCCAAAAATCCAAAAATAGCCAAAATATATATTCTTGATCAGTTCGAGCCACTGAGTCCAAAAATGATCTCCATTTCGTCATATCAAGTCCAGAAAATTCCAGAAATACCCCTGAGCTCCATTCCGGCCATTTTCTCTCTTGTTCTTTTTCGGTTTTTCTTTCTTTTGTTGTTTTTGTTCGTTTATTTATCGATTGCGTTTTCTCGCGCTAGATTCGATGTCGAAGCAACCATTGACACGAATCTTGGAGCAGGAGCAGTACTCGGAGCTGACGCAAGAGCAGGAGCCGTTCGAGACCAGACACGACATCGATCGTCTCTCATTAGGCGAACCTCTAACTCCGCAAGGCAAGCCACACTCCTTGAACATGTTTGATCCCATTATTCTGTATAATTACTGTATGTATGTAGTTATTGCATTTGTTTGTAAATAGAGTAGAAATCTAAAAAGGAGCTATTTTGGATGGACTTGATTAGTTAAAACCCACGTCCTTATTAAGACCATGTTGATTATGCCATATTCGATTTTAACCCTAGGTTATCATTAATGAACCACTGTAGGCTAGTTATAATAAATCATTACTTTTAATTACTGTTCAAAACTCGTCTTCAAAACCTGCTACGGTTTGGGGGACAGTATTGGGTGGACCACGGAATGTGGATGCTAGCCCAATCCCCAAACCGATGACAAGCCTAGTGTGGTGTGGAAAGGGTACAGGAGGTACCGGTGGTGCGGTGTGCGTCGGGCTTGTCTTCGGCAATTAAGGATCAACCCCTGGGCAAAGTAAATAACTCAGTCCCCTCTCAACCACAAGTTGGGTCGGTCAGCTCTGTTGGCTTGATCCACATAGCCCGGTATATTGTCTTTCCCTTTGGAATGCCTACAGGTGGACCGCCATTCTTTGTAGGTGGAATGGGTAGCGATGTGGTTGGGGGTGAAACGGAATGGTGCGGCCATTCGACGATTTTCACAACAGTAGGATTCCTCAGTTGGTTAGCTCGCGCTAGTCCACTTTGGCCAATGGGCCCCTGGAAACTGGGGATTTGCACCGCCTACTGGGTAGGAGCTAAAGAGGGGGAATTCAATGAAAGGTTATGTTGATCTCGGTCCAGCCGCATGCATAAAAGTTGCATGTTGATCTATAGTGGCACTAACGCCCGTAGATATCTTGTGGGTAAAGTTGAGTAGCTCTGCAGAGTGATCTAAGTGGTATTCGAATACGCTGTGCTTCTGGTTAATGAAGTTGGGTTAATTTCGGGTGATTCCGGTAACTGAGATTGAGTAGTTTTAATAATAAACTTGCCGTAACCTGGATTTTGTTAATGAATCAGTGGTGGTGTTGTGATAATGATGTTGATTGATTGATTTATATTTCTTTTATACTATACGTAATCCTAGCTCGTGCATCCACCAAATAATTAAACTAATGCCAATTCTTTGAAATTCCGTGCATGTAGTATTCAGAATTTTCGTGTGGTTTATTGAGTACGATTGTGTACTCACCCTTGCTCCTAATCCCTCTTTTAGATTTCAATAAAGATGGCGAGTTCTGGAGGAACGTAGATAGCGTCGATGCTTGGTTTTGAAGGCCTTGATCTATCTGCTCAAGCATTTCCTGTGGTTGTTTTGGTAATGTATCTGGTGCCAGTCGCACCTTTTGTAAACTCCGACCGTTAGGCCCTTAATTTATCTATCAAATATTCGCATTTGCTTTTATGTCTGGCAATGTGCACTTGGTTACCTACAACTAAACTCCTGGGTAGCTGTGAGGGTATTTATACGCACCCCCCCAAAAAGGGCGGTCCGTTACAAGTGGTATCAGAGCCCGGCTTGACCAATAGATCAAGACCTTAAGGTGGTTTAGAAATCTTTTTCAAAAAGTTATTTGAAACTTAAGCAAAACTGATTACAAAAATATATAAGCATATTAGCTGTCTTCCTCTTCCTCTCATCTCCTTCTGCCTTACCTAAATCTCTGTTTCCAAAAAGTGATTTGAGTTTTCTATTCTCAATTGACTTCAAAACTCCCGTATTAGCAGATAACGCATAGGTTTTCCTCATCCCTAGAAGTTCTCAGTAGCCGCTTTTAGGTGGTGGACCTAGCCCAGCTCGACGACGACAAGGAATTTTTGCCGTAATAGATCGCTAGATTTAGATCACACCACTTTTATAATAGGTTTTCTGGTGATGTAACATGGGTCATACCGGACCTTAAGATGGTACTGAGTATGACTCCATAAACATATGAAAAACTTTGTTCCTTTATTTCTGATATTTTGTGTTGCCCTAAAATATCTGTATAGCCTTACCAAACTCAAAAAGCTCTTTCCATTCGTCTGAGCCTCTCATCTATTCATTCTACTCTTACCCCAAACTCTAAATCTTACTTACCTTCTGCTTGCCCAAAACCTGCTGCAGAACCGAGTAAGAATTAGCGAAAGCAAGATGGTTGGATCACCCCTCAACCTAAGCGAGGAAGCAGAATCAACCGGAAACCCAACCAACCTAGCTTAGGTGCTGGCCATGATGGAAAGGAATAGGCATCAGGCAGAGATACGCCAGACACAACTGATGAAAAGGATGTTAGACCAGCTCGCCGCCAGACCACATGGACATCCTCACAGTGATTATTATGCGTCAAATGGGAATATTGGAGGATCAAGATAGACTGATTTCAAAAGACAAGACCACCCCTCTTTTCAAGTGCAACAGAACCACTCGCAGCGGATGATTGGATCAGTGACATTCAACGGAAACTCGACACCGTTCAGTGCTCAGACAGAGAGCGAGTGTTATACGCCTCGCACCAGCTACAAGGACAAGCCGCCGCCTGGTGGATGAACTTCCAGGCGCAGAAATCCGTACAAGAAACCACATGGTCAAAATTTGAGGAAGCATTCAGAAAAGCCCACATCCCTAAAGGTTTAATGGCAACTAAAAGGAGAGAATTTTTGGCTCTCCATCAAGGTGGGAGATCAGTTTTGGAATACCTTCACCAATTTAACCAGCTAGCCTGATATACCCCCAGAGAAGTGGATACAGAAGCCAAGAAGATGGAGAGATTCTACGAAGGTCTGCAGAAAAGTTTAAAGTTCCATGTTGCAGCGCTTGACTTCGAGGACTTGACAACAATGATAGACAAGTTAATAATTATCGAGGAGACCCGGAACGACTTAGAAGATGCTCGGAAAAGGAAGGCACAACAACCGAGGATACAGAACCCAAGATCGCTACGGATACTAATGCCAGATTTTTCTCCCAATTTCCCTGCTAAAAGACCGGCTGTAGGAGAACAGATGTCGGTACCTACTATACCTCAACTCAGGAAAGGGAAGTGCTTCAATTGCAAGGGAAGTCATTGTACAAATGATTGCCCCCATAAGAACATTCGCTGTTTTCACTGCGGACAGATGGGACATTTTTGGTATTGCTGCCGTAGGAAGCATTTACCATCCAATGTGGCCAAGGCTCAGGCATCCAACTTTAGCTCGACAGACCGACAGATTGTGCCAGATCAGCCACCGAGACAACAGCAAGAGTTGCAACAAGGAAGGGCACCATTCGAGACCGAACTAAACCCCAATGCCCCGAGAAGCTTGATAGATCATATGTCCACCGAAGAAGCTGTAGAAGCCGCAAATGTTATAATCGGTAAATTTCAAGTTCAGTCTTAGCCCGCATTGATTCTTTTAACCCAATGCAGTTTCACTCTTCAGCTTTGTTGGATCTTGCTTGCAAAGATGGTTTAGCCTATTTTCCCTTCCCCTACCTTTCCTTCTCCAAACACCTGAGAAATTGTTAGCAACTTAGTTCAAGTATGAAGATCCTAGAGATTGATCATTCAAGAAGTTAAAGACATGATCAGGTTTATGATGATATAAAAAGTGGAAGGTCTAAAGGTCATTCTAAGAATGGATTATTAACTAGACATGAGACAGTATTAAATCATCAAGAGCATTCGTCGCCCTCACAAATGGCCAGGGACAGTGAGTCCGCATGCAGATAAACTCAGGGTTAACAGAAAGGAAATGAATCAGTATCCTCACCTCAGAAATATCTAAGATACCAATCATTTCAAGAGTAGCCAGACAAATTGACGAGGAAGTGACTTAACCCACCATGAAGAATCAGTCAGAAATGGAAAAGAAGCCTTGACCTACAAAAGTAGCAAATCCATACACTTAATTGGGATCCCACCAGACTGTTGGATCAAGTCAAGACAGCCTAACAAGAAGATGGAGAAATTCAACAGTGTAGAATGAGACTGACAGAATACCAACCCCTCAAGAGCTTCCGCCGAACAAACAAAGGATATTGCGGCCCTATGACTATATATGTAATAACAAAAATATAAGAGGATTGATTTTGACAAAGAACGTAGCCAAGAATGTCCTATACAGTAACATGTGTTGGAAAGTTGAGAATGACCCTCAGAAGCCTGGAAAGTTGAGAATGACCCTCGGGAGACTGCTAGTCTACTACAGCTCTCCTTCTCCCAGATAGGAAATGAGATGACAGCAGAATGTACTTCTTCACAAGGATGTTCAAGGACACGACAGGGATTCAAGAATATTGAATGACAACTGACAGATTGACCAAGATAGCTCACTTCATTCCAGCCAAGTAAGCTTTCAGCTAGGAAAAGATTAGTAGGAATATACTCGACACAGATGATAAGGTCACATGGAATTCCGAGGAAAATGTTCCAGAACAAGAAACCCAAATTGCACCCAAGTTTGGAAATCTACATGAAACAATGTGGACAGAATTGTCAGTTAGTACCGATTACCACCCGCAGACTGATAGACAGACAGAAAAGATCCACTAGATACTAAAGGACATGCCAAGGATGCAAGCGTTGACCTACGAAGTCTCTTAGACCACATGCCTACCATTTGCAGGACTCTCAGACAATAACAACTATCAGGATAGTTGTGAGTGCCCCTTTTTAAGCTCTTAGGGAAGAAAGTGCAGAACTTGATTGGGATTGTATAGAGGAAAGCTATGTAGACGAAGAGCAGAAGAATGTCAGTCACCAAAATGAAGACCTCGTCTACTTAAAAGTGATGCCCTCCGAGCCAATGCACAGATTTCAGAATTAAGAAAGAATTATATCCAGCTATGTTGGACCCCATCAAGCCTCAAGAAAATTTAAAGAATGGCCTACAAGACAGCGTAGCCAAGCTTAGATCAGAGGCGCCATATATGCCAGGTACCCCAACAAAAGGAAAGCCTTCGACAACCGACAGACCAACCACAGCAAAAGGAAATTGACTTGAAAAACGACCTAAGTTATTACAAGTGGAATCTCCGGATCATTGGGACAACCAAAAGACAACTCAGAGACAAGGATGTCAGAAGGTGCAGAGTATTGCCAAAGATCATTCTGGATGAACCCACCATGGAAAAAAAAGAATCGGGACCGCAGCAGAATTTCCCAACCCATTCCCCTAGGATGAGTAAATCTTAGGGACGAGATTTATTTTAAGGGGGGTAGGTTGAAACACCCCAAAATTTCAAAAATTTTGTTTCCTTTATTTATTTTCTTTTATTTGGATTTATTTGAATTTTCCCGGTTCTATTTCAATTTATTTTGAACTATTTTCATCTCCCTTCCGTTTCGGGAAAAAATTTCCGTTTTTGGCCTCTTTCCCGTTTCAGCCATAGCCTTTTTTCTACCGACCATTTCCTTGACCCAATTTCCCGGCCAATCCTTTCCTCCTACCGCTTGCTTTCCCGGCCCAATTTCCAAATTCCTTTTCCCCACAGATCCAAGTCCCCTTCTGGCCTTCGGTCCAATTCCCTCCGGCCCACTCCTTCGGCCGGCCTTTTTCCTTTTCTTCCCACGCGCAAATTTTCCCGCACCAGCCCAACCCGCGCCAGCCCCCGTCTTCTTCCTTCCTTTCTTCTTCCTCGCGCCAGCCAATCGCCCGGTCCCTCGCCATTTCCTCCTCGCGCCCGGTCCAAGCTCTGCAGCGTGTCTCGTCATCCTCGGTCGCCCCGCTCGCCCGGTCACCTCCGCCACCAACCACCTTTCGCGCTTTTTTTCTTTTTTTTTTTCTTCCGTCTGTCCGTCAAGCGCAGCTCCCGCGCACGAATCCTGCCTCGCCATCGCCGCCCCCGCCCCGTCCCGTCGCCCACTTGCCCGCCGCGATGCCAAGGCCCCGTCCCCTCTGCCCTCCGGCTCGCCCATGCCGTCCTCGCCGTACTCCATTGAAAATCGCGGCCACCTTCTCTCCTCCATCGCCACTCACTTTTTCCCCCTCCAGTCCTATAAATAGCACCCTCGAGCTCGTTTTCTCCTCGCCCCGAGCACCGCAGTGAGCCTCGCCTCTTCCCTGTGTGCTCCCTCCCCCCCCCGTGCCCCCATTCGCCCTCATGAGCTCCTTCTCGCTCGGTCAGCCGCCTCACGCCAGTTTGCTCCTCTCACTCCTCCGCTCATTCTCATCCACCACCGAGATCGCCGAGAGCCATTCTCCCTACCCCGCAAGCCCATTTTTCCCCTCACCCTGTCAATTGCCGAGTTCGCCAGTATCTTCTTCACCTCCAGTCACCCCTCGCCTCGCCGCTCCCATCCCCCGCAGACCGGTGGTCCCCACCCATTAGGCCTCTCTCCCTCTCTCACTGCCACCCGGGTCCGCTCGTCAGCACGCCGCGTCCTCTCGCTGACACCGGGTCCCACCTCGTCCCGTCCGCCCGCTCGATCTCGCTCATGGGCCTGTCTGTCGTAAGATGGCTTCCTCGCCTCACGCCTGGGCTGGCCAACGATCATGGGTCGTGCGCCACTCGGTCCACTCGCCCGTGCGGGCCGCATGCTCGCGCTTGTGGGCCAGGCGTCGCTTGGGCCGTGCTTATCGCTATGCGGCCCGAGCCAAATTTTTTTTCCAATTTCTTTTGCTTTTCGGATTTTTGAGTTAATAAAAAAATCCGAAAAATCATTTTAAATTCCAGAAAATTCCCCAAAAATCCCCAAAACTCCCAAAAATACAAAAATAGCCAAAATATATATTCTTGATCAGTTCGAGCCACTGAGTCCAAAAATGATCTCCATTTCGCCATATCAAGTCCAGAAAATTCCAGAAATACCCCTGAGCTCCATTCCGGCCATTTTCTCTCTTGTTCTTTTTCGGTTTTTCTTTCTTTTGTTGTTTTTGTTCGTTTATTTATCGATTGCGTTTTCTCACGCTAGATTCGACGTCGAAGCAACCGTTGACACGAATCTCGAGCAGGAGCAGTACTCGGAGCCGACGCAAGAGCAGGAGCCGTTCGAGACCAGACACGACATCGACCGTCTCTCGTTAGGCGAACCTCTAACTCCGCAAGGCAAGCCACACTCCTTGAACATGTTTGATCCCATTATTCTGTATAATTACTGTATTATATAGTTATTGCATTTGTTTGTAAATAGAGTAGAAATCTAAAAAGGAGCTATTTTGGATGGACTTGATTAGTTAAAACCGACATCCTTGTTAAGACCATGTTGATTATGCCATATTCGATTGTAACCCTAGGTTATCATTAATGAACCACCGTAGGCTAGTTATAATAAATCATTACTTTTAATTACTGTTCAAAACTTGTCTTCAAAACTTGCTACGGTTTGGGGGACAGTATTGAGTGGACCACGGAAGGTCGATGCTAGCCCAATCCCCAAACCGATGACAAGCCCAGTGTGGTGTGGAAAGGTATAGGAGGTACCGGTGGTGCGGTGTGCGTCGGGCTTGTCTTCGGCAATTAAGGATCAACCCCTGGGCAAAGTAAATAACTCAGTCCCCTCTCAACCACAAGTTGGGTCGGTCAGCTCTGTTGGCTTGATCCGCATAGCCCGGTATATTTTCTTTCCCCTTGGAATGCCTACAGGTGGACCCCCATTCTTTATAGGTGGAATGGGTAGTGATGTGGTTGGGGTGAAACGGAATGGTGCGGCCATTCGGCGGTTTTCACAATAGTAGGATTCCTCAGTTGGTTAGCTCATGCTGGTCTACTTTGGCTAGTGAGCCCTTGGAAACTGAGGATTTGCACCGCCTACTGGGTAGGAGCTAAAGACAGGGAATTCAGTGAAAGGTTATGTTAATCTCGGTCCGATCGCATGCATAAAAGTTGCATGTTGATCTATAGTGTCACTAACGACCGTAGATATCTTGTGGGTAAAGTTGAGTAGCTCTGCAGAGTGATCTAAATGGTATTCAATCTGCCGTGCTTCCTTAATGAAGTCGGGTTAATTTCGGTGATTCCGATGGCGAGCTTGAGTAGCTTTAATAATAAACTTGCCGTAACCTGGATTTTGTTAATGAATCAGTGGTGGTGTTGTGATAATGATGTTGATTGATTGATTTATATTTCTTTTATACTATACGTAATTCTAACTCATGCATCCACCAAATAATTAAACTAATGCCAATTCTTTGAAATTCCGTGCATGTAGTATTCAGAATTTTCGTGTGGTTTGTTGAGTACGGTTGTGTATTCACCCTTGCTCCTAATCCCTCTTTTAGATTTCAATAAAGATGGCGTGTTCCGGAGGAACGTAGATAGCGTCGATGCTTGGTTTTGAAGGCCTTGATCTATCTGCTCAAGCCTTTCCTGTGATTGTTTTGGTAATGTATCTGGTTCCAGTCGCACCTTTTGTAAACTCCAGCCATTAGACCCTTAATTTATCTATCAAATATTCGCATTTGCTTTTATGTCTGGCAATGTGCACTTGGTTACCTACATCTAAACTCCTGGGTAGCTGTGAGGGTATTTATACGCACCCCCAAAAAGGGCGGTCCGTTACACCAGACCTTTTTATGCGATAATTTGCCATTTTATAGAGTGCAATCAATATTTTTATGCATTTTGGCATTTCGGAAATAAAAATTCTTGTGCAACATCCGATCTTTAATGCAACTCTTGCATCAGCTGGGCAACGAGGACGTACATGAGCATGGTGCAGGTAGGTGACTTGGCAAGCACGAACGAGCGACTGGAGCTCACAGGAAACTATTTAGGAGTAAATAAAACAGAAACAGAATGAATGGATGAACTCATAATTTGCATTGATCAATGTATGTATTTATACATGAGAAGAGCTGCAATGAACAGATGCCTAATCCTAAGAGGCACCTGTTTATGCATTCATAATCAAAGGACACACCCTTTAATTACAAAATTAACTGCCTAATCTTTGTCTTGATAAGATCACTTGAAGAGGTGTCTTTATGAGAAGATATTGGTTCACAACACAAACCTCATGCGCAAGGCTAAGGCCCTATTTATTTGGGGTTTTTCATCGATTTAAAAATTAAAAAGTTACAGTCTAAATAAATGAGTAGATTTTTATCTGAGCTTTTTAAAAACTATAAACCTCAATATAACTAAATACCAAAAACCACTGGAGATAGGTTTTTTTGGCTTATTGATGATTGATTTTAGACTAATAATATTAAAATTAAGTAAAATTATCCACCTCTATCACGTACAAAAGCCGTTATCTTTTAAACTGTTTAAGCCAAAAAGCTATCTTTAAGCTATAAGTCAAAAAGTCTAAGTCTAACTTAAAGCCAACTTTTTGGTTTAAACAGCTTAAAAGCTAACGGCTTTTATACACGATAGAGGTAGTAATTTTATCTAACTTTAGTGTTATTAGTATAAAACCAAACATCAATAAGTTAAAAAAGTCTCTCTACAGTGGTTTTTGGTTTTTAGTTATATGGCGGTTTATAACTTTTGAAAAAACCAGATAAAAAACTACTTGTTTGTTTAGACTTTAACTTTTTTTTAGCTTTTAATCTGATTAAAAAACCAAAATAAACAGGGCCTAATTACTCAATCACCGCGACGCTCTGCCAGTGCAACCGGCTTGAGCATGTGTCAGTCATTAAGGCTCATATTGCCGGGTTCAACAAAGACCGAGATCGACTGGGGAGGTGTAACACCCCAATTTTTGCTTTCCTTGCATTTAAATGGTATTTTGAATTTTTGGGAATTTCTGGGATTTATTTGAATTAAACCATTTAACAAATTAATTAAATAATAGAAAAGTTAAAATAAAATTTTGCTGAAAATATTTTAGTTGAGTCACAAATGTCCTAAAATATTTATGAGAATTTTTCCGAATTTTTCTCGATATTTTTAATGCCCCAAATAAATTATTTGAATTTGAAATTATTTTTAATCGAAAAAATTAAAAACCCGATGAACAAGATCGGGGGAGTATCTTTGCGGCCCGCTCGGAAAAACCCTAGCGCCAAATTGCTCGATCTTCATCCGACGGCTCTCATCGCGCCACGTCACCCAAACCCGAATCCTCATGGATTCCGCCGCCGCCGTGAGGGCCTCGGCTTCGCGATTTTCACGGGCCGAGGGCACTATTTAATGCGCCGCCACCGTGTTGGGATCCTCACCTCGCGCCGCACCTCCGACACTTCACGCCGCCCGAGACGCCGCCGATCGCCGCGACGACTCGCCAAGTTTCCGGCCAACCGCCGAAGTTCTTCGCGTTGTTTAAATGCGCCGCCGGTGATTCTCCGCCGTCGCCGTGCCACCGTCGGACTCACCTCGTCAAGCCGCGTCGGAGGGTCACTTCTTCACGCCGGAGGACCACGGAACGCCGTCGGCTACGTCTTCGTCTCGTCTCCGGCCGAATCTAAGGCCACAGATCGTCGCCGGGTTTCACGAAGCCGCCACCGCCGACGATCCAGATCCGACCGCGAGGTGAGCCCACGTCGCCTTAGAAATAGTGAACTTCATCTTCAATTCTCCACCGTTAGATGCAAATCCGAGGTCGCCAGTATTACCGCGCCGCCGTCATTGCGTGCGAGACGCCGACAACACGGACCCACTGTCGATGCTGGCACCGCACCGCCATCGACATGAGACGCCGACAAGGTGGACCCACATGTCACCAGACTGCGTAATCGATCGCATGAGTCGCTGACAGCACGGGCCCACTCGTCAGCCGCACGCACCGTGCGTGTGATGTCACCGCTGACGTCATGCTGACGTCACGGTGGGACCCACTTGTCAGCGAGATAGCCGGGTCGTGCTGACGTCACGATGACGTCATGCTGACGTCATCACGGGAGCCGGTCAGGGCTGACGTCAGCAAGGCCACGTGTCACTCTCTAGTGGCGACACGTGTCACAGATGACGCAATAATTAATTTTCCGAAAAAGAAGAATATTTATTTGATTCGGTATATTGATTTTAAATATATTTTGAAACTTCAAATGCTTATAACTTTTGCGTTTTAACTCCGATTTGAGTGATTCCAATTTCTATAAATTTGTAAAATTGTGATCTTTCTGTTTATGAATTTTAATTGAATTTTTGAGTACTGTTTGTCTACTGTTTATTTATTTATTGGTGTTTAATTGCGATACGCGTAGACGTTGAAGTGCCCGACGGTTTCGAGGGAGAAGTTCTAACCCAGGAGCAAGTTCAGGACCCAGAACCAGCACTTTTTGAAGGCAAGTTGTGTTTGATCATGTTGAACCTATTAGAGCAAATTATTTTGATTCAAACTATTGCATGCTAATTTGATAGAAATGACTTTGAATAAGTTTGGGATTAGCTAAATGCCTAGTTGTTGTATGCCACCTTGTCATATATAATTGTAGGCCATGAATCTTTTGTCACCCTAGGTTATGAATTAATAGTTGGACATTAATAATTTGCCAACATGGGTTGAGTAGACCGAAGTAGTGTGCTTAACCCTGCCACGTGGACAATTCATGATTTTGGAATACCAAAGTAAATATTGACTTAATGAGATATGGAACATGTTTTGTGAATGAGACATGTGTTATTGAGTTGATGATGGCACGTGGTGCAATGGTAAAGAACCGGGTGGGAAAATGATTTAGACTGGGGCAAATGGCAAGATTGTTTCGGTGGGCCAAGAGTGGCAATCAAGCGGTCGATTGGTTTTATTGGATATGGATATTTGAGTTACACTTGGTTAGTCTTGCCTCGGTCAACTAAGGACTTAACCTTGCGAGCATTTGAACTGAGTCTCTCATACTGACCACAAGCTCCGTAATGGGACGGGATTAGCTGAGTAAACCGAAAATCTATTCTTTGGTATGCTGTCGTGGTGGTGTGAGGCCCGAGAAGCGGAATGAGAACTCACATGGCGCAAGAGGGGGCCCTGGTGTGGTAACCATCCCTCCAAAGTTGAAACCTTAGCGGGCGATCTTGGGTTTAGATGGAACTTTGGAAAGGCTTCGTTACGGTTATTTGCCTTGGTGGTATTTGACTGTATCTTGTGGGTAAAGTGTATAACCTCTGCAGAGTGTACAACCTATTCGAATAGCCGTGCTCACGGTATTGAGCATCGCTCGGTGATTACGGTCAAGGGTTAGATTTTCATAAAAATGAGTTGTTTATGGAAAATGCTCGGGTTGGTGATGATGAACTTGACTTAGGACGGAAAAATGATTTATGATTGAAATGTTTGTGAAAGTTATTATTCCTACTACTGTTTTACTGCTTTGCAATCTATTTCTGTTTATCTTGAATGTTTGTCAGCTCATGAACCATAGCCTATCCTTTGTACTAAGCCATGCATGTAGAGTATTAGATTTGCATTCTGTGCATGACTTGCTGAGTGCTCAAAGTACTCACCCCACAACAACACAACTTCAGTTGAAGAAGAAGCAACCCTCGTCAGAGGAGGAGTATCGGAGGAGCCGACGAACTAGGAGCGAGCCCGGTCGGTTACTGTGGCAAATTGGTTGGCGCCACGAGTTTATTCTATTTCCGCTGCATTTGAATACTTTAATAATTCTTCGCCCTGCGAGGCGTATCTTTGTAACTCGACCATAAGGTCAATCAACTAGTTTGAGTATTCAATTAAAGTACTTCATTATTTCGCTGGTTATGACTGTGATATATACCAATGTTGAGACTGTGTGCTCTAGCGTGATCCTGGACTAGTGCTGAATACACAGAGGGTCCGGATTTGCAAACCCGGGTCCCGACAGAGGTGGTATCAGAGCCATACTGACTGTAGGACTGGCCCTTAGTTAGAATGGTCGTAGTGAGGATAAAACTATTTTCTAAAAGTTAAAATATGCCAAGATGATAATACAATCTCGACTTACCCCTTCTTTCTTTTCATACCCCTTGCTGAATTTATCACGTATTTGCTTGTTTAAAAATTTCTGAGTTTCACGTGAGTGTCCTTTGGCAGATGAGGATGATCCACTCTTTTGGTGAGCGCACTGGAGGGTACGCCGCGGAGCTTTGGCGTATGATGCAGCTACTTGGAGGTTATGACAGGCCGATCTACTGGGGACTCTTGTCAGAGATCGGGCAGATCGATATTGCACGATGTCACCATCACGCTTCACGCCGGATAGGGCGAGGGCGAGTCGTCCCATCCGCATCACTGCCAGGAGGCTGTCATTTGATGCTGGGATCCAGGAGACATCACGTCTGGCGATGAGGCAGATTGCTCGTACCTACCCCAGGGAGTTGGATGGCACAGTGTTTCGTCACCACCCACGCAGAGACACTCGCTACAATCGGAGCCCATCGAGGAGGAGGATGCCACGATCACCCACCTGGCCAGATATGTTATCGCTCAAGAGGATGTTATCGACGAGACGGTTCAGGAGCTGCAGAGGTCTCGTGACGAGTTCACGCAGGTGAGGGCTCATCTGTTGCAGACTTGTGAGTACTTGGCCCACTCCATTCAGAGGATTGGGGAGCTGGAGACAGCGCTGTACGGACCAGAGCCGGAGCCAGTGCTGGAGCTACACGACCCAAACCCGGAGGAGCCACAGCAGGAGCCGCAGCCAGAGCCGCAGCCAGAGCCAGTGGAAGTGAAGCCAGAGCCAGAGCCGGTGGAGGTTAAGCCAGAGCCGGTGGAGGTCAAGCTAGAGCCAGTGGAGGTTGAGGCCGCACAGGAGGAGCGGGAGGCGCCTCCAGCTGAGGATCGTTGGGATAGGTTTGTACCCGCACCAGCACACCCGCCGGTGTATCCACCAGGGAGTTCCGGTGGGGGTTGGCTCGAGGAGTAGCGTTAGGGTTAGCAGTTGAGACTCCTGCGTTGAGTCGCGTCTTGGAATAAGAGTCACCCTTAGAGGCGTTTGACTCCGGAGTGTTAGTTCGGTTTGCTTCTTTTATGCTTGTGAGTGATCGGTATGTGTTGCAAGGCCCTTAGGCATTGTGAGCAACCATACCCAGGTATTAATAAAGTAATAAAGTTAGATTTTGTGTTACACTTTGACCCCGCATAAGTATTCCATTACTTGTCTATTCTTATTTCCCTCTCGTCTCTAAACCATGGGGCAATCGGCAGATGGTGAACACTGTGGAAACCAGGAGGAAATGGGAGTGGTTCACGCCACCGAAACATCGATGGTGAAGGACAAGGACCCCAACCAAGACCACCAGTTGACATGCGAACCTTGGAGCCTTCATTCTTTGCCTGAGACTCGCTTGATGCATACCATGATGCGCAGAGATGCAAGAAGTCATTGCCCAAGCCACCGCCGCTCAAGTTAACTGTGTCAACCCAAAGGCAGAGGCCACACTCGAGGTCGCGAATTCATGAGGACACGACCGCCTACATTTTCGGGAATGCCAATCCATTGGAGGCGATGATTGGTGAGGACGATAGAGAGAAAGTTGCACATTACCCAAAGTGAAGGAAATGAGAGGGTACTCTATGCCTCTCATCGACTTGAAGGAACCGCCGCCAATGGTGGGAAAACTATCATACGCTCATGAACACCCACAAGACATCAGCTGGGAGGAGTTCACGATTGCTTTTCGGCGGATCATGTGCCCGAAGGCATCATGGAGCTGAAGAAGGAGGAGTTTAGGGCACTGAAGCGGGAAATCAATCAGTGTCCGAGTATCTGAATAAGTTCACGCAGCTGGCACGCTATGCACCTGAGGATGTAGCAACGGATAAGGCCAGGCAGTCTCGATTCATGAAGGGACTGAATTCAGGACTGCAGGAGGGACTCATAACCCACACTTTTCCTGACTTTCAGGAGCTAGTGAACAAGGCGCTGATATTGGAGGACAAGCGCAAGGAGCTAGAGGACAACCGAAGCGCAGGATGGCACAAAGAGGAGCACGCCAGGCGGCGCTTGAGGGTTGCACCAAACCAGTTCTTCAGATTCCAGCCAAGGAATGTGATGACGACGCCACCGCCAGTACCAAGACCTGCCGGACAGAACTTTCAGACACCAACACCAGTTGGGAACGCAGCCGCAGGAAGCCGCAAGAATGTGTGGGCGTTGTTTCATCTGCAAGAACGAGCCAGGCATTTTGCCAATTATTGTCCTAAGAAGGAGGAGGAGTGACACCAGCCGCTTCAACCTTGGGACTACTCCAACGAAGACACCTGCGCCAGGAGCAAGTCGTGGAGTTACACAATCTGGAGCTGCCACGCAGACTGTGGTAAGAGGCAGAGTCAACCATGTCACCGCCGATGCAAAGGTGTAATACATCGGACGTCAGATTGGGTAAGTTACTTGTCAACTCGATTACCGCAATAGCTTTTATTTGATTCTCGAGCTTCAGATTCGCTTATATCTCGGATTTTTGCTGTGAACAATGGGTTGAAAATGGTGAACCTTAGGCATGTGTTGCTAGTACAATCCCCGGGATCAGAACTCCGATCTGATGTAGGATGTTCTGGGGTAAAATTGCTTATAGATGGAACTGAGTTCTTAGCAAACTTAGTGGTGTTAGATACCCAGACCCTAGATGTTATTTTGGGAATGGACTGGTTGTCTAAACACAAGGTTGTATTAGACTGTGGACGAAGAGTCATATCAGTCGAGAGTCCTTGCGGGAAGAAAATAGAGTTTCAGGCAACTGCCGCTCGGGATGGACAGTTGATGGTTAATAGTGTGAAGGCCGTCAGCATAGAAGATGTACCAGTTGTCAGAGAATATCCGGATGTATTTCCAGAGGATTTACCTGGGATGCCACCAGACAGGGACATAGAGTTTGTAATTGAGTTAGTACCGGGAACAGCCCCGATAGCTAAAAGACCTTATCGGATGTCAACCGATGAGTTGGTGGAAATGAAGAAGCAGATTGAGGAGTTAATGGATAAGGGATTTATCAGACCAAGTTCGTCACCATGGGGAGCACCGGTTCTGTTTGTCAAGAAGAAGGACGGAAGTTACCGGATGTGTGTGGATTACCGAGGTTTGAATGAAGTCACTATAAAGAATAAATACCCACTACCCAGGATCGATGACCTATTTGATCAGTTGAGAGGAGCCGGAGTTTTCTCCAAAATTGATCTACAATCAGGATATCACCAGCTGAAGATTAGATCGGAGGATGTGCCGAAGACCGCTTTTTCATCAAGATATGGGCACTACGAGTTTACAGTTATGTCTTTTGGTTTGACAAATGCACCTGCGTATTTCATGAATATGATGAACAAGGTTTTCATGGAATACCTGGACAAGTTCGTTGTTGTGTTCATAGATGACATTCTGGTCTACTCCAAGACGAGAGAAGAGCATGCCGAACGTTTGAAGCTAGTTCTGGAAAAGTTAAGAGAGCAGCAACTTTTCGCTAAGTTTAGCAAGTGTGAGTTCTGGAAGAACAAGGTGGAATTCCTTGGACATGTGGTGACCGCCGAAGGAGTCGCAGTTGATCCAAGTAAGGTGGAAGCAGTGTTGCATTGGGAGCCACCCAAGACGGTGACTCAAATCCGTAGTTTCCTTGGAATGGCCGGTTATTACCGCCGATTTATTGAAGGATTCTCAACGATTGCGAGACCTCTTACGCAATTGTTGAAGAAGGAGAAGAAGTTTGCATGGACGCCGGAATGTGAGCGGAGTTTTCAGGAATTGAAGAAACGATTGACATCGGCACCAGTGTTAGTTTTACCGGATTTAAGCCAGAGTTTTGATATATACTGTGATGCATCGCGCCAAGGACTAGGATGCGTGTTAATGCAGAACAGAAAGGTCGTTGCATACGCATCAAGGCAGTTGAGGCCGCATGAGGAGAACTATCCGACGCATGATCTGGAATTAGCAGCCGTGGTACATGCCTTGAAGTTATGGCGACACTATCTAATTGGGAACAGATGTGAGGTGTACACGGACCATAAGAGTCTTAAATATATATTTACTCAATCGGACCTGAACATGAGGCAGAGGAGATGGTTGGAACTAATTAAGGATTACAATCTGGGGATTCATTATCACCCTGGGAAAGCCAATGTGATGGCGGATGCTTTAAGCCGAAAGAGTCATTCTGTGAACATGTTGGTGGGAGAAAACCAGGACGAGTTATGCAAGGAATTTCAGAAGCTAAAGCTGGAAGTTGTACCTAAGGGATTCTTAGCCGCTCTAGAGGTGAAGCCTACCCTGGAAGATCATATTCGTGAAGGACAGAAGAATGATGCTAAGATTCAGAGGATTAAGTCTAAAATGGAGGAAGGCAAGGCGAAGGATTTCAAGCTGGATGAGCAAGGTACATTATGGATCAAGAATCGCATTTGCGCATCGCACAAGAAAGAACTCAAACAAATGATTCGGAGGAAGCTCATGACTCAAGTACTCTATCCATCCGGAAGCGCTAAGATGTACCAAGACCGAAGGAAAGATTTTGGTGGCCAAGCATGAAGCATGAAGTTGCAGAGCATGTTGCGTTGTGCGACATATGCCAAAGAGTCAAAGCAATGCATCAAAGGCGGCGGGGTTGCTACACCATCAAGATACCGAATGGAAATGGGAAGAAATCGAATGGACTTCATTACGGTTTATCGAGGACCCGCACAGGTATGACTCTATATGGGTTATAGTGGACCGCTTGACAAAGGTCGCCCACTTCATACCAAGAAGACTACGTACTCGGGACCGCTTAGCGTAATTGTATATGTCAAGAATTGTATGTCTACATGGAGTTCAAGAAAATTGTATCAGACGAGGTACTCGCTTCACCTCAAGATTTTGGGATAAGCTGCATGAGGCCCTAGGGACCCGTCTGAACTTCAGTACTGCATATCACCCACAGACAGATGGGCAAACGGAAAGAGTTAACCAGATACTGGAGGACATGTTGAGGGCATGTGCATTGGCTTATACAACTTCGTGGGATAAGTGTTTGCCATATGCCGAGTTTAGCTATAATAACAGTTACCAGGCAAGTTTGCAGATGTCACCGTTCGAAGCGCTATATGGAAGACCCTGTCGAACGCCGCTGAATTGGAATGAGACCGGGGAACGTCATATGTTTGGGCCGGATATTCTTCGAGAAGCTGAAGAGCAGATAGCCATGATCAGGGAAAGGTTGAAAATAGCACAATCAAGACAGAAGAGTTACGCTGATAATCGCCGCAGGGATTTGAGCTTTGAGCCCGAAGATTTTGTGTATCTCAGAGTTACCCCACTCAAAGGAGTTAAGAGGTTTCACACTAAAGGGAAGTTAGCGCCAAGATATGTTGGCCCATTTAAGATATTAAGCCGTAGAGGTGAAGTAGTGTATCAGCTGGAGTTACCGCAGTCTCTAGCAGGTGTGCATGATGTGTTCCATGTGTCACAATTAAAGAAATGTCTCCGAGTGCCAGAAGAGCAGATGCCATTAGAGTCGGCCGAGTCACAGGAGGATTTGACTTATAAGGAGTACCCGTGAAAATCTTGGACGCCAGAGATCGAGAAACGAGAATAAATCGACCCGCTTCGCAGAGTTCAATTGGAGTAATCATTCCGAGAGCGAAGCAACTTTGGGAGCGTGAAGAAGACCTGAAGAAGGAATTTCCCAACCTATTCTTTAGTCAGCCTTAAATCTCGGGGTCGAGATTCCGTTAAGGGGGGGAGGTTTGTAACACCCCAATTTTTGCTTTCCTTGCATTTAAATGGTATTTTGAATTTTTGGGAATTTCTGGAATTTATTTGGATTTATTTGGATTTATTTGAATTAAACCATTTAACAAATTAATTAAATAATAGAAAAGTTAAAATAAAATTTTGCTGAAAATATTTTAGTTGAGTCACAAATGTCCTAAAATATTTATGAGAATTTTTCCAAATTTTTCGATATTTTTAATGCCCCAAATAAATTATTTGAATTTAAAATTATTTTTAATCGAAAAAGAATTAAAACCCGATGAACAATCTTGGGCGAAAATCTTGTCGCCCGCTTCGAAAAACCCTAGCGCCAGCCGCTCGATCTTCATCCGACGGCTCTCATCGCCACGTCACCTAAACCCGAATCTCGCCGGATTCCGCCGCCGCCGTGTGGGCCTCGGTTTCGCGATTTTCACGAAGCCGAGGGCACTATTTAATGCGCCGCCACCGTGTTGGGATCCTCACCTCGCACCGCACCCTCCGTACACTTCACGCCGCCGAGACGCCGCGCAGACGCCGCGACGACTCGCCGTTTTCCGGCCAACCGCCGAAGTTCTTCGCGTTGTTTAAATGCCGCCGGTGATTCTCCGCCGTCGCCCGTGCCGTCGGACTCACCTCGTCAAGCCGCGTCGGAGGGTCACTTCTTCACGCCGGAGGACCACGGAAACACCGTCGGCTCGTCTTCGCCTCGTCTCCGGTCGAATCGCGCCACGTCGTCGCCGGGTTTCACGAAGCCCCACCAAGACGATCCAGATCCGACCGCTGAGGTGAGCCCACGTCGCCTTAGAAATAGTGAACTTCATCTTCAATTCTCCACCGTTAGATGCAAATCCGAGGGTCGCCGTATTGCCACGTCGCCGTTCGCTGTGCACGAGACGCCGACAACACGGACCCACCTGTCAGTGGCACCGCACCGCTCACTGTGCATGAGACGCTGACAAGGTGGACCCACATGTCAGCCGCACTGTGCACTGATCGCATGAGTCGCTGACAGCACGGGCCCACTCGTCAGCCGCACGCACCGTGCGTGTGATGTCACCGCTGACGTCATGCTGACGTCACGGTGGGACCCACTTGTCGGCCGAGATAGCGGGTCGTCGACGTCCACGATGACGTCATCTTGACGCCATCACGGAGCGGTCGGGGCGACGTCGGCAAAGGCCACGTGTCACTCTCTAGTGGCGACACGTGTCACAGATGACGCAATAATTAATTTTCGAAAAAGAAGAATATTTATTTGATTCGGTATATTGATTTTAAATATATTTTGAAACTTCAAATGCTTATAACTTTTGCGTTTTAACTCCGATTTGAGTGATTCCAATTTCTATAAATTTGTAAAATTGTGATCTTTCTGTTTATGAATTTTAATTGAATTTTTGAGTACTGTTTGTCTACTGTTTATTTATTTATTGGTGTTTAATTGCGTCTGGCGTAGAGACGTTGAAGTGCCCGACGGTTTTGAGGGAGAAGTTCTGATCCAGGAGCAAGTTCAGGACCCAGAACCAGCACTTTTTGAAGGCAAGTTGTGTTTGATCATGTTGAACCTATTAGAGCAAATTATTTTGATTCAAACTATTGCATGCTAATTTGATAGAAATGACTTTGAATAAGTTTGGGATTAGCTAAATGCCTAGTTGTTGTATGCCACCTTGTCATATATAATTGTAGGCCATGAATCTTTTGTCACCCTAGGTTATGAATTAATAGTTGGACATTAATAATTTGCCAACATGGGTTGAGTAGACCGAAGTAGTGTGCTTAACCCTGCCACGTGGACAATTCATGATTTTGGAATACCAAAGTAAATATTGACTTAATGAGATATGGAACATGTTTTGTGAATGAGACATGTGTTATTGAGTTGATGATGGCACGTGGTGCAATGGTAAAGAACCGGGGTGGGAAAATGATTTAGACTGGGGCAAATGGCAAGATTGTTTCTGGTGGGCCAAGAGTGGCAACTGGGCGGTCGTATTTGGTGTTTATTGGATATGGATATTTGAGTTACACTTGGTTAGTCTTGCCTCGGTCAACTAAGGACTTAACCTTGCGAGCATTTGAACTGAGTCTCTCATACAGCCACAAGCTCCGTAATGGGACGGGATTAGCTGAGTAAACTGGAAAATCTATTCTTTGGTACTGTCGTGGTGGTGTGAGGCCCGGAGAAGCGGAATGAGAACTCACATGGCGCAAGAGGGGGGCCCTGGGTGTGGTAACCAGTCCCTCCAAAGTTGAAACCTTAGCGGCGATCTTGGGTTTAGATGGAACTTTGGAAAGGCTTCGTTCACGGTTATTTGCCTTGGTGGTATTTGATAGATCTTGTGGGTAAAGTGTATAACCTCTGCAGAGTGTACAACCTATTGAATAGCCGTGCTCACGGTATTGAGCATCGCTTCGGTGATTACTGGTCAAGGGTTAGATTTTCATAAAATGAGTTGTTTATGGAAAATGCTCGGGTTGGTGATGATGAACTTGACTTAGGACGGAAAAATGATTTACGATTGAAATGTTTGTGAAAGTTATTATTCCTACTCTTGCTTTCTTGCTTTGCAATCTATTTCGCTTATCTTGAATCTTTGTCAGCTCATGAACCATAGCCTATCCTTTGTACTAAGCCATGCATGTAGAGTATTAGATTTGCATTACATGCATGACTTGTCGAGTGCTCAAAGTACTCACCCCACAACAACACAACTTCGCTTGAAGAAGAAGCAACCCCGTCGAGGAGGAGTATCGGGAGGAGCCGACGAACTAGGGAGCGAGCCCGGCCGGTTACTGTGGCAAATTGGTTGGCGCCACGAGTTTATTCTATTTCCGCTGCATTTGAATACTTTAATAATTCTTCGCCCTGCGAGGCGTGTCTTTGTAACTCGACCATAATGTCAATCAACTAGTTTGAGTATTCAATTAAAGTACTTCATTATTTCGCTGGTTATGACTGTGATATATACCAATGTTGAGACTGTGTGCTCTAGCGTGATCCTGGACTAGTGCTGAATACACAGAGGGTCCGGATTTGCAAACCCGGGTCCCGACAGGAGGCCGAGGAGGGACGCGGTGCAGCGATCGATTTCCCTTGGAGTATTCTAAAGCTTTAATATGAAACCCAAAAGTACCTGTGAAATATTCTAACTATGGTCGAGCAACTAATTAATAAACTACAATTAAATAATAGTGAGAGGTAGTAGTTAGGATGAACAATAAAATTAAAAGACTAATAATAAAAGCTAGGACTAATGCTATTGCTATATATGAGACGGTTGTGCTACGGATGAGTTTACGGCCAGACTATGGTATTCCGTTCACTGTGTAACATCTCAAGTTTTCATGTCTCAAATAAAAAATTTCAAAATAATGTTTTTGAATTCTATGAATTAATAAGGTTTTTCTTAATTTTCTGAAGTTAAATCTTTTTAAGGTAAAATAAAAACCAAATTTAAGTTGAAAAATACCTTTCCTAAGTTCAAAATGGTCTTAACAATTCCCGTGATTGTTTATAATATTCTTTAATATTCTTTGGGTTTTTTCCTGGGCATATGATAATTCTCTATGATTTAGAAAATTCCAAAATCAATTTAAAACCCCCAAATCAATTTCATGTTGAAATCCTTTCTCTCGGCCCGTCTTTCTAGGTTCTTTTCTCTTTTTTCCCCCTGTGGCCGAGCCGATCCATTCAGCCCATCTACACGCGCCGACCGCCTTGCCTTCTCCTCCTTCCCTCAAGCCGACAGTTGGGACCCACATGTCAGCTTTGTCCCCGCACTGTGGAGCTCATCAATGTAGCCGTTTCTTCTCGCGCTTTCGTGCGCAATCCACACCATTGAGGACCTCATACACCACCCCACCCCCACAAAAAAACCTCGATTGATTTTAGCCATCACAACTCGGAATCCACCCGGTGGAGTTTGATCCAGCACTCTATTAGAGGATCGATCATTCCCCGACGAGAGAGCATTCAGACGACAATGGTATTTCAAATTTAGCAACAGAGATCCTATTGGGAAGCATTCATGGAATCTAGATAGATATACGATGAGAGATCCTCCTATTAGGAAGTACGACCTACAAGCAATTAAGGGAAATAAAATAGGGACGTATTTATCTAAGCTGCTTCTCTTGCATGCTTTTTTTTACATTACAGGAAGATGCCTACCCACACCACCATACCATATACTCATATGTCTCCTCATTACATAAAGATACGTACACACACCACCACACAAACACGAGCAAGTTTCCTTAGCACATACATGGAATGACAGTGCCCGGGGATAAATCCACGACCTCGTCTTTTTCGTCGAAGGGGTCTATCCTGTGGCAGCAGCTATCATCGACGAAGATCGACGGCAATGGGGAACGAGAAAAGGCCTCGTTGGCTCCGATCATCCGGGTGCTGAAGACATGAGGCGACAGATCCGCGGTTCGACGATCAGCACTCATGGTGATTGCCAGCGTCAATTCTGGTGCCTGGCGTTCACTAATAAGATTCGCTCCTTTGCAGATACTCTTCAGCAAAGTAGTAAATAAAGGTGATGGACCCTTGAATCTTGATCATGTTTGGTACCATAACATAACAAACACACCATGTGTTAAATATTATAGTAAATCCTTGAATTTGTTCATCATCAAATGCCTAACAGATGCTAATGAGTTCCTACAAGGGAAGAAAGCAAGAAATCAAACCGCCTGACAAACAGCCATCAGTGCGAATTTGCTAGTGCTGCCTTCTGAAAACCTAGATCATCCACAAAGCACGGAATCGTCGCTGCAGTGATTGTGGGTACTGTACAACTAACGCCTAGTCATATGCGCTGGAACAGGCTTTGCTAAGTTGTTCATAGTAATATTAGTCTGTTCCCACTGAAAGGACAGAAACGACTTGATTTATGTTTTGGCAAAGCCCAGCCATACCGTCGAGCCCATTTCATGCCAGTCGGGTTTGCATCTTGAGACCCTCGTTACATATTCATTAGCTGTCACCTGATTCTGAAACGAAAAGCCACAACCATCAGTAATCTCTAACCTCATCACCGTAAGACGGGTATCACCAACATGCGCAATCCTTTCATTGATGTTCATACCTGCTCGCTTGGTTATTCCATTTTGAGTGTTCTCTGGAACATCCTTCACAGCAGAAGATTCTGGAGGATCAGATGATAACTTTGATCCTTCTTCTGAGGTCGAAGCATCCAGCACCTTGTCTGTCCCAGGTATGCATTGCTGCTCGATCATCTTCTGAAGGCACTTCCCTTGCTCCTCAATTCTTAGCTGCAAACTTCGTTGAATCTGCAGTGCAAACAAGGATGGACCAAAGTAAGGGCAAAAGTGAGGAAAGATTCAACGCATTGCAGTCTAGGTCCAAAGAATCAGTTTCAGGGAATATGCAAGGACAGTAGACCGGCAAGCAGGTTCCCGACTGGGATATAATCAGATTGTTTAGTAGCTCAAATTTGAATTCAGAAGCTGTTTATCAGTGGGTTACCACCAGGAACCATAGGTAAAATTTAAATTACACATTTTTTTTCAGGAAGAACTTTAGATTAAATAGAAATCTGGACAATTCTGTAAATCCCGGTACCCACCCGGTTTTCCAGGAACCACAGGTAACTAGCCAGTTCCCAGTGGAATTTGAAATAATTTACTCAGCTGAACACAACGCAATGCAAGAATGGGAGTGACCATAAGTTGCCAAACTCGTGAATAGCATAGGCACCACCACTGAAGACAAGTTCCCAAAACCAAAGCCTTAAAGAAAAAAAAAAACCCACCACAGACACACACTTCAGTCCGCACGCACGGAGACACTTTACAGGATTTTGGTTCTTAAAATACTGAGAGCTCGCTATTTTTATGCACCTCATGTACTAAACCTGGCCTATTTCTGTCTTAGAGGCATTTCTTAATTTCTGGCTGATGGAATTGAAAAGATAAAAGAACCAGATGAAAATTTTACAAAAGATGGGATATATGGAGAACATTACTAATAAACAGTAAAACCCAAATAAGCTTACAAATGTGGGAAAATGTGATATAAAGTCTCAGCCAACAAAGTATTTTTTCCCTAAGAGTTACACTTCCTTATTTCATGTATCTGCTGAGCACCTTGCATTCTGTGATTAAAATAGTAACAGCAAAAGCAGAAACACTGTCCAGTAACTAAGAAATTGTGGATCGCCCCATTAAAAAAATCGGGGATCAGGTATATGGGTAATCAATTTAGCTACTTAAAACTAAAAATGTGACAAGCTGCTAGCATCTGGTGCTTAAGTTCTTTCACCCAGTGAACCAACTATCTTATCTTGGCAAGTTCTTATAACAAATCTGCCCAGCAAAAAGCCCTCTGTTTATATATAAAAAATGTTGTTAAATTTTGTTGCCACTGTAACATGTTAGTGAATATATGTACTACAATGAATCGGCTAAGTTGCATTTTACTGCATTAATATTTAGCTAAACAGAAGTTAACATTTTTTTAGGATGATATTACTATTAGTTCAAAACGAAAGGAAGTGACTGTTTGGTAGAGCTCCAGATCCTAGTTTCACCTGAGATCTGAAACTTATAGGCTAAAATAAAGTGAATTAAGTTTAATGTAAACAAGATGATCTATCTAAATACTTTTAATGTACTCACGGGCTCCAGCTCCATGGATCTGGTGGAGCTAGAAATACCCAGCTCCACCAAATTCACGGATCTGATGGAGCTGGAGCTCTACCAAACACACCCGAAATTCAAATTGTAAACAGACTAACAGGAGAAGTTTTGAACATTAAAAAAGTAAGTCAAAGTTAGGCATTTCTGATTTCTGAATATAAGACAAGTTCAAGTTGCAAAGCAAAAGAAAAAAATAACAATGATAAAACAAAATAATAACTGCATTGAGCACCACCTCATAATTATACCACTTCTGGTCCAAAATATAAACTGTTTCAGAAAGTTGGTTTTGGTTCGCATATACTTGTCGTTTTGGTTTTCTTTCAAGGTAACCTTGTTTTACCAAATTGCCCTATTGATTGCTTATTAAAAGTGATGTTACAGATATGGGTCTACAACTAATAGTATGTCAAAGGCCTTGTGCATGGACCTCAAATGACAAGTAGTACAACTGGAGGTAGTATTATATGGTTGCTTGCTTATTTTATCTTGTGCCAAAGTGGAACTAAATACAAACACATCATATATCAAAGAATTACAAAAGCATCTGCACCCACCCTCCCTCCCTAGCATCAAATAGCAATTGGTTACAATGTTACATACCTCAAGCTGTTCATGAAGCCGCTTTTGAAGTTCCAACTGGAGACGCAATGCTTCAGTGAGATCAAAACTCCTACAATAGAATACAAAAACCTCAGAACCCCATAACAAATAAGTAATTTGAGGATGCCCATACAACTTGGCTAAAACAGTAGGCCATCCCATATTTGCAATCAGAATAGAGCAATTGTAACAAAGGCCAAGCAAATCTTATCATGGAAGATGCTGCCCTGTTCATCAGATGCAGTTGCATGTCACAGGAAGAAACAGACATAAAACAGAAAGGGAAAAGCCCACCCAAGGAGAAACCTGTGAAATTAAATAAAAAATATAGACCCACAAAGGAGCAGGAACCTGAATGAGTTTCATGAATATCTATTGGAAATAATGAATCTTTTCTAAGCTACTTTCAGCAAGGAACATAGTGTTATAATGAATAGCAGTGCCACTATCACCTAAACAGATTGCTGCTCAACAAAATACCTTTAATGTTTGATCTACAAACTATTTGTACTTTTGTTATTGCAAGCAACACAGTTTTTCATTGTCCTCATTCACTGAACTACTTTTGCTGACAATATGATCGTATACATGTTTCCAGATCAGACATTTTAAATAAAATAAAACACAACAGTGCATTCAGTTTTCTCGTGGCCTGTAACATCAGTATTATCAAGACAAGATAAATCAGTTTCATGTAGGTTGCAAACTTACCCTTTCAGGTCAACAGATGGTATATCCTCTTTTGAGGCCGCCTTCTTTTCTGAAGAACCTGAAAATCTCAAATTGATGAACAAGGCACATTATTAAAGGAAACTGCAGCAAGAAATATACAGAACATAGAATACATGAGAAGTGGAACATGGCAGACCTTCAGATAATTCTGGTCTGTATCGAGCTGTTCTGTATTTCTGCAAAACAGGTTAACTCAAAATCAAATAGAAGAATATATTTTCTTTCATTTCAATAATATCCAGCAATAGAGCCAATTGACAGACCTGAAGATGACTTTTTACATGATAAATGGTCAAATTATTTGCCTTCATTAGCTTCAGCACACCCTTAGGAGTAGCTTCTGCACAAATTTAAAATAAATGTCAAAAATTATAAGTTCAATCATGGGAAGGAAACAATGTATTAAAACTATACACACTTTCACTGCCACCAAGTAGATTGACAGCATCTACAAAGCGCTCATGAAGTTCAGGAGTCCATCTCATGCGTGTCTTTGAGGTATTGGAGCCGGCAGTGGGTGAGGGTGCAGCAACTGCAGAAGGTTCTCCAGATTGAGACGAAACTGTTTGCTGGGTAGCTGATTGGTGAACTGCAACAGATGATTGCGCAGGTGGCCCAACCTATGTTGAAGCACATATAAAGCACCAGTCAATCCCATGTTTAAAACATCCAGAAGGCTAGAATTGAACTAATTTGCAGAAAATATCAAAAATAAATAAATAGCTGGTGCAGTTAGGGATAGCAACAAAAATGTGACCCAGCCAAGGTAAAACTTGAATTCTAGCTCAGCCGGAAGTTGACTGTGCCAGAAATGAGCTAAGCTTGTCCCTTATATCAACTCAAAACCAAAATAGAGATTACCATAAGCTTAGCCAAGTTTGGTGGATAAGTTCACAAGTATGTGTACAATATGCTTTTAAGAAGATGAGCCCCCCTGGCAACTAAGTCTATTCAGCAAACCTGAAGCCTGTTCAAGCTTCCCTCAAGCGAAACTCCTATAAGTTGTGCACATATATAATTCAAGCTGAAGCCTTCAATGCAACTTGAACAAATTCACGCCTGGCTGGGCTCATTCGATATGAGTTCATTTACAACTCTAGATGCAGCTTAGTCATCGTAGTTGTTGCTTGGTTATATGCATCCAAGAAAAGTATCAGGTAGCATCTAGTGCATCATTTTATCTTGCAATGCATAATCTAGCACTGTCTAAATGTCAAACAACACCATGATTATAAGGATGCCCAGTTCAAAACTTTAATTTTGTCAAACTCTATACTATAGTAGGGACTGGTTAAACCAGGAAAAGTGCTATTATTTGGTTTGCATGTCACTTCTGAGAACAGTTTCATCGGTGATAACCTGTATACATCTTGCAGAGGTCACCACATCATGAATGGTTAAGTAGCAGTTATAAGCTGAAAGATTTTTAGACCTCAAGCTATACTAATCTGATTTACTATCATACACATTATGCATCAAACAAGACCAATAATGACATTGTCAAACACATGTTCAAGGAAACAAAAGGATTTTTCCAAAAAATCAATAAACAATGATGATAGACTTGTTGCTTCAGCAGCAACTAGCTGACAAAGAACACAACACATTCATTAAATGAACCAACAGTGCAGTTACGAAATAGTTAACACAAATAAGAGGGAAATAGTTCAGCAGTTAAAGAAGAGCAGTTGTTACTTCTCAAACCCCACCCACCAAAATGGCAGAACCAACTGGCATACCTGTGTTTGAGTTTCGGTACCAGCTGTGTTATCAACAACGTCCTTCCAATCATAATTCATAAAATCAGTCCACCATTCAGTATTCTTAGCAAACTCATCTGTAGCTGCAATAGAACTGCTTTCAGTCAAACTGTTCCCACCAGGGACATCATCCGAGTATCCAAGCATGCTTTCAACTGGATCAGGGCACCACGTTGGTCCAACGTCTCTTGGAAAATTGGTTAAGGAAGGTTCCAAGCCTCCATAGTGTGATCCATAATTCAGCGTTGAAGAATTTCCAGTACTTGGTGCTTGAGAATTATAAGAATTGGCACTGGTATATTGCTCTGGGTTCGAAACCGAAGAGAACCTTACGGCCAGGGGCGAACTCAAAGGCCCAGCAGATGCAGTACTGGAGTGAAACTGCCCATGAAGAGGAGCAAAAGTAGTCTGATTGTGCGCTACTGGAAGCCTCGGGAAGCTTTCGTCATGAGCGGCTGGTATAGCGGGCAGAGGTGATGGCACAGTTACTGGAACTCCAGAACTGTAGTGCTGGTTGGTGGTTATTTTCTCCATCGATCAACACGCACAAAGCTCTGCTCCTACCGACGAAATGATCCTCTCCCACCGACGAAATGACCCTCCACTCTGGTACTCGCAAGAACTTTCTTGGCTTGACTTCTGAAATTTCCTCCTTTCCTAGGGCTGACGAATCTGCAATAAGAGAAAAACGTTCACGCTCATCGCAACAAAGAAACCTTTAACCACACAAATGCTATTTTTTTAGAGCAAACACCACATAAATGCAAAGAAATTCACAAATTTTCAGCAGGGAGCAAATGAAACCCTCATGTCAAGAAATCAAGCCTTTCGTCAAAATTTAAACTGGCTTCGCGCAAATCCTCCTACAGAACCAACTAATTAGCCACTAATCGAGAAGACCGCGAATTCCAAGTCCCATGCGCCAATCTAAACCTAAGCTAATCGCTGCTCCCAGAAAAGCCAAATCGCACCGCCGCCCTAACCACAGCACGAAATTCGAAACTGCACGAATCAAACCAGATGGAAACCCAGCCCAACCGAACGGAATCCTAATCCTAATCCTAGCCGAGCGAAGTGGAGACGGAGGGATCGAATTGGGGCGGATCGAATCGAGTGCAGAGAGAGAAGAAGACATAGGGATAGGTCTCACCTCCGCGCGGCGGCGCCTCGCGAGATCGGCGGGCTGAGGAAGGAGCTCCTGGTGAATCGAATCCCACCAAGCGAATAGACGAGATGGGGGAATGGAGGCGGCCTTTTGCGGGGTGGACAGCCGCGCGAACCAGGGCTACGGGCGTCAGGTGTCCCTGACAGGTGGGACCCATACAGGTGGGGTGAGGCTGCAGTAGCGAGTGGATGAAGCGAGGGCGCGTAGCCGAGGGTTTTCGTCCGGTGGTGGGAAATTATTCTGTCAACTTGGGCGCGGGAGCGGGTGGGCCGGGTGCACTGTATCAGGGCGTGGACCGGCGAGCGTGGGAGGGGTGGTGAGGCCACGTGGCAGTTGTGGGTGTACGGTGGGCATAGTGCGGAGCGAGGTTGACGATGGGTAGCGCTTTGTCTCGCGTCCCCAACTGGCCCCGGGGTGCTGCCCCTTGAATGGCGTCTGGATCCCCTAGAATTATAACTAGGAAGATAAGCGCGTCGCACGTCACACACGTGAGCGAAAAATGAATTCCTGTTTTTTTATAGAAAAAATAGCTTAAGATGTATTTTCTATTTTTTTTGAGGGGCTTTCGTTTTCTTTCATGGGAAAATGAAACAAGGCGTTTTTTTTTAATCTTCGTAGGATCTTTCTAGTTGTTTTTGGGAAAATAGATCGGAACGGAAAAATAGACCGGAACGGGAAAATAGACAAATGCGTAGCTTCTAAATCTTCGGGTTTTTTTGCGTTGGCACTCGGACACTCTATAAGGTCCTGCAGCCTCTAAACTTTAATACATAGTATATATTTTCTCGGGAAAGACGGAGAAAGGATCTTCTTTTGCCGAATTTGACACTCTATACATTCACCCGTCAATAATACACGGTTCGGAAAATACTATAGATTGAATTGCAAAAAAACTATAAAGATACAATCGCATACATATTTCTCACTCCAGAAAATATCAGAAACCGAGTTACGGGAAAAAAATAGAGAGATAGAGTTGTAGAAATATCTTTTTCGACGAATTATTTAGAAAAATATTGGAGACCGAGCTGGAAAACCGCTGTGGGGAAAAAATCTAGAGGGAAAAGGGTGAAAAATCATTAGAGATGACAACTTTCTTTTGTGAGATGACAACCTTCTTTTGTCAAGTCTAACACTCTACGCGTTCACCGAGTAATAATACATGTTTTAAAAAATATTAGAGATCGAGATGGGAAATCGAGCTGGGAAAAAAGTCTAAAGATAGAGCTGCACACATATTCCTAGTGAAGAAAATATTTTTTCCCGGGAAAAACGGAGAAAGGACCTAAATGTAAGGAGCAAGGACACAATGTTACATTTTGGACACATTAAGCTATTACGAAAAAATTAGAAAAGGGCTTGTTCGCGATTTGAATTTAACAGGAGGTTCTTTCCGTAAAACAGCGCACAAGGGACCCGAACGCGATTTTCGGGGGAAATATCTTCCTCTCACAAAAATCGCGAAGGACCTATTCATAATTTAGAAAAGGACTAAAACACAAAAAAAATTTGAGCCGAGCCACTGGCTCGGCTCAAACGATCCTCAGGCCGGCGATTCTGCAAACTTTAGGAAGGTGATAATTTCAGCCGATACAGTTGCAATCTTAACTGTTTCTTTTCTTTTCTACTACTTTATTTTCACTCGATCGAAAATGAATGGCTGAGATTATAACTCTATCATGTAAAATTAATTTTATAACTTTAGAGGATCCAGACCCTTAAATGACTGGAAACAGACTTTTTATCGTTCCACGAAAATTTAACATGGACTGGTGCTAACAGTCCTTAAAGTTTGAAGGATTAAGATTATATTTTTTTTATCTATTGGTACTAGTTCAATGCAAATTTTGATATAAAGAGTCTCGACTAGATATAGTAGCACACGAGCTCCATCCAATTACCCTGCAAATCTCCCCCTTTTTCTTCAGCTAAGGTCATTCCTCGAGAATTTAGGTTGCGTTTGGCAGGGTTCCTAGCTTCAGCTTCAGCTTTTCCTTGAGAATCCGAGGAAGTAATTCATGTTTTTTGACTTGCAGCCCGGGAGCAAAAAAACATACTCCTCACCTGGTTCACAACCTCCCAGTTATGAATCTCTCCACCAAGTTCATAACTATTTCTTATATAGGAATCACTTCCACCAGAGAATCGATTCCATAGAGAATCAGGAGCTGGAGAATCAGGATCTGAAGCTCTGCCAAATAAACGCTTAATGTGTTTTGTGCAGGTTCTTAGCTTTAAAAAATCGTTTCTAAGTTGTCGAGACGGTTGAATGTTTTGTTTGCACAAAACCGGTTGATAGCTATCTAATGTGAAATTTTCTAGAAAAACAAACAAACAACGTTCAGTTTTTAGTTAGACTACCCATTTGGGTAATAAATTAGTATGAATAAACTGCACTATGGTTTACCGAATTTGTCGGTGGTTTAAACAGGTCATTTCACTCCCAAAATGCATATACACACGTTACTAAACTAGTTTAAGTGGGTTACTTTAGTTTATTAGCACACCAACCAGGTACATGCATAGGTGCTGTCGGCGTATTTCACCTGACAGGCTCGAAATCTACAGACCGGTTTGGTTCGATAGGAGGGCGTCTTCGCGGATGGCTAACCTTAGAGGATGAAAACCCTAAAAACTCCCACGCGGTAGATTTTGGCGTCTACGAACTATGGAACACACAGAGATTTTGCCCAGGTTCAGGCCCCCTTTTCCCTGGGTAATGGCCTTACTTCCTGCTAGATTGCTTAGAGAGTGTGCAAAGCCAGTACAAAGCTCTCAGGTTGCATGTTCTCTCTTAGACTATGCTGCGGAGCTCTTGCTTGCTCGAATGCAACACTACTCAAAATGCTCGACCCCTTTCCCATGCACCCGGAGGCCCTTATATAGGCCAGGCTAACGGGAGTAGGTAAAAGGAGGGTCATCATCTTGATCTGATACATTTATTACTCCTTCCTATCTTTGTCCTGTTCCTCGGCCTCATTAAATGCCGATGCATGGCTTACCGTCACTTGGGATGTGACCCCTTGACGGGTTGGTGAGAGGCGTCGAGGAATGGGCTTATAGCGAAATCCTCGTAGTTGATAGATTTGACACCGCACTGCCGCCTGAGCGATCTGACAGGAAGGAGACTTGGTGGCTTACTCGCACCACCTTTTTCGCTTCTGGCGAGGCGGCGGGAGTGCTCGCCCACTGCCGCCGGGCGCCACGTGGGTGGCAGCCGGGCGGCGGTGCGTCTCGCCCACCGCTTCGTCGGGCGCCACGCAGGCCATCACATTTGACCGCTTTGTTGATTGCTTTTGTGCGGTGTAGGGTACCCAGTAGATCTGTACGATAGCCCAGGCCCGCCAGAGCGCGTGCAAAGCTTTTAGAACCTTCATTAAATGTTTGGCGTGCTCTTGGCGGGCCACCACTCATGAGATCTGATCTCCTCCCAGACCGCCGTCGTCGGTCCTCCTCCCGCGTATCTGCAGATTTTTCTCAGACCCGAGGCGACCTGCGGTCTTGTCCTTCCTGAACCGTCGGTGCGAGGGTGCATATATAGGTTCTTCATACCAGCGGTTTCGCCTTCTTCTTTCTTGCGCACCTCAACTTTCGCTTCTTCAACTTCTTCGCACAAAAAGCCTTCGCCTTCTTCATCTTCATGGCGCCTCCCATCCCCGCCTCCACCGCGGAGGCCGCCACGGTGAACAGGATGGCCATCATAGCGCCGGAGGGCACCTTCCGCTTCCGAGCGGGGACCGCCACACCGCGGTGCCTTTCCGATGAAATCCTCATCCACACTTGGGCCATGATGGCGGGCTTGGTCCCGCCATTTTCCGAATTCTTCATCACCGTCCTCCAATTCTACGGGATCCACCACCTTCATCTTACCCCAACTCCATTGTCTTCCTTTCCATCTTCGCACACCTCTGTGAAATGTTCATGGGGGTGATGCCAAATCTTCCACTCTTTCGCCACTTCTTCCTCTGCCGCGCCTCCCACGACAACGAGACAGTGGGGAGCTGCTATTTCCGCCTTCGGGACAGGATGGCCTCCCGCTACATCGCCTTTTAGCCCAGATCCAACTGGAAGTCTGGCAAGAATAATGGTCAGACATCAAAGATGACAGCTGGAATCGGCGCTTGGAGGTGCCTGGAAGGGCAGAGGCCTCCGAGGCTCGAACTTCATGGTCGAGGCAGCGGGCGGAGTTCGCAATGGCGACCCGCATTCTCCGATCGCGGAAGCCGGATTGATCGGGTTGGAGCCCGACTTCCGTGGCGGAGGATCGCCCCGCCGACGCTGTTCGCCCGCATGGCAATATCTGGCGGCGATGACACGACACGCCGCGGGCGGGGCGTAAGTCTTTGTTTCTCTTTGGCTTTTTCTTGCGTCCATACTTCTTTTTGTGGCTTCCTACCAACCAGCAGCTATTTTTTATCCATTGCTAGGCGTGGGAAACTTGGAGGAGCCGGTCCAGTGCAAGTGGCTCGTCGTCTTGTCTGCAACGGTCCCAACCGGCACACACCTTTCCGGGCGGCCTGCGCTTCGCCGATTGAGCACGCGAGCGCTCACTGGTCGTGAGGTCGCTCCCGCCGATGGACTCCATGGGGCTCGCCAGGTCTGCCGTGGCGTGGCCGGTGATCGAGGACCACGGCCCTGCGCCAATGACCGCACGGCAGCGACCAATCGCCGGGCGCCATCGTCCGGATCCCAAGAGGGCCCGTCGTGGGCCAAACTATCACGCCGCCCGGCATCGACGCGGCGGCATCTCTGAGGCGGCGGCGCGCCGCCCAACCATGACTCGCCTCGGTGCGCCGCCTCCGCGGCAGCGGCACGAGCCTTCTGATGCCTCCTCCTCGGCCTGGGCCCAACGATCACAAGACCAACGCCTCGACCACGGAGTCGAGTCACGCCAACAGGTGGCCTCACGCTCCCAATGGCGGGCTTAGCTCGAGGCGTCGCCGAGGTGGCACCCGGGACGCGCCAAGGCGCGAGACGCCCGGCACCATCGAGGCGGCGAAGCTTCGCCCAAATACCTCCGGCCGCCGCTGCGAGAAGGGTCAAGGGCGTCCCCAAAGACGCCGCTTCGACCACTTGCCCTCGCACCGCCATTGCCCCGCCAGCGCCACGTCGAGCTCTTCACCGAAGCTTGGCGGTATCGAGCCGACTGGCATCGCTTTCTTTGCGATCGCCGAACATGGGGCCGATCTGACCAGCGAGCTTAGCGTCGGTGAAAGCGGTATCGCGAGAGCGAGTGAGGGCGGACACGGTGGAGGCGGCATTGGCGCAGGAGAGAACTGATGCAGCCGCCATGCGAACGCAGGCGAAGAGGGTCAAGAACGCGCAGAGGGCGAGATGGCGCCAAGACCTCGGAGCTCGAATCCTTTCACCTGCGGCGCAATTTGTCCGTCATGCTCAAGCGTTCGTTCAACAAGACGAAAAGGTGCCTAGAGCCCTTGGGCGTGGCGCCAATCTTGTGCCGAGGACTCCGCCTGCAATTTGCCTGCGACCAACCAGCCGCGAGGCGCTCGAAACTGCCGAAGCCTCGCCGTTTGTTCACTTGAGAGGGGCGGAGGTCGCGGTCATGACCACGACCTACCGCGCTGCTCGCGCTGCGCACCGCGCGCCGCCGATCCCATGGCGGTGGTGGCGGCGGCATTGAGGAGACATCACAGCTTGAGGCGCGCGACGCAGCGTGGCCGAACGAACGCGGGCGGGCTGCTTTGCAAGTGGAGCAGCCGGTCATGGACGTCTCCACTCCGTTGGCCGTGGAGGACGACGACGAGCTTGACCTTGGCGATGACGCTTGAAGGGCCGGGCAGCCTTGCTGCTCTTTTTGTTTGACTTTCTTTTGGTTGTAATCTGTTCTCCTATGTATGCAAAACATTCGGACAACGTTTTAGCCCAAGGAATGTTTTACTAATTTTACCTATGCGTTCGTTCATTTTGCTTGATTGATCTTGCGTGCTGAAGCTGCCAGGCGACTAGGTTTGGACTTGGCCAAAATGCCAAACAACCTTTCCATTTTAGGGCAACGCTCCGGAATCCCTTTTTTAGGCCACATGCAGCTTGGTACAAACACAAGTACAAACCATGCAAGTTAACGAACTTCGGCAAAGAACGGCCCGAGGTCCGATAAGGGATGCAAAAGCGTAACTTAGTTTCTAGCATCGAGTTTTTCGCGGGATCGCATGGGTGCAAATCCTTCCTAACTTAGACCACGATGATCGCTGGCGTGCCGCAGCATAACGTGGCGAGGCAACAAGTTTCCGGAAGTGTTTTTGGACCAGCGGTACTCGACGGTGACAACCAGCGGTGCTTCAGGGAGCCAACCCGAGGCGTACATCCGTGTTTGAGTACCGCGCCTAACTCGCACTTCGGTCGCTTGGCCGCACCGAACGTTAACGCTTTAGCACACTTCCATCTATCACGAGGGGCCGTTGATTTTTAACACTCGTGACAATCACGCGTGTCGATGATCGGGATCGCCAACCGCAAGAAATGAGATGGGGGGTCGATGTGCTACGGGACCCGAGCAGCGCCTCAAACGGAGGAAAAGTGTAGACGTGATTATGGTCGGATCAAGACGACAACGAGCGGGAGACCGGGATTTATACTGGTTCGAGCCCCTGTGGAGGTAATAGCTCTACTCCAGTCGCCTTGCGGCAGTTTTTTTGGCTATTTCTGAGTACAAGGATGTGTTACAACTCAAGTGTTAACAATGGCTATGTCTAAGCTCGAGCTATGGCGTGTTGTGCGTTGTCTTCGTGTCCCCTAAAGGACTGTGCTTCCTTGGTCTTTATACCTCCTCTGCACGCAACGGACGGGAGAAATTCCTGGGAAGTGGCCTTCGTGTATGTTGAGGGCTGGCAGCAACCGTTCCGAACTTGTTGCACGCACCTGCTCCTACCCCACGACCCGCGCCTTGGGCAACCGCCGGTCAAACGCTTGATCCGAAATCCAAGGGTGAACCACAGCTCCGAACAAGGGCCCGCCCGAGCTCGAGGTCGAGCGGGGCCGTGCTCGGGTCCAGCGCGCTCTAGGTCGAAGCGCTTGCCCAAGACCTGTGTCGGGCCGGGCCTCCGAGCATGGGGATCCTGTTGACCGGGCGCCGGCCGGTCAAGGGACGCCCAGCCCTCGTCAGCTAGCCCCCGAGGCTTAAGGTCGTGGCCAGAACGTGGGCCGACCTTGAGTCTCTATAGCTGGGACCGATTCCCAAAATTCTCTCGAGGTCGAGGTCGGGCGGAAACGTAACGCCAGGCCTTGATGATACGACACCTGGCGCCTCTTGATCTCCGAAGCCCTGGTACGGATACGAATGGTTGGTGGACACCCGCCATATCTCGAAACCGCCGCCCCGGCCTTAATTGCGCCTGTCAAATAGTGGCCGGCGTGTCCTTCGAAGCGCCGCGGTCTGGATCCGGCGACGGTGCGGCTTATAAACTCAAAGCCGCAGCGACTCTTTAGGGAACTTCCCGACCAGCCCCCTTCGTCTTCCAAGCCTCTCCGCCCAAGCAAGTAACCTTCCTCCCCCGCCCTTGACCGAAATCGCCGCGATCGCCATGGCCAAGCTAGGGAGGAGCACACTGTCGCATTCAAGGATGAAGGAACTCGAGACCCTGGGGCTGCTCGACCCATTCACATGGCGGTTGCCGGGCAACGAGACCGAGCCAACCCCCAGGGACAATGAAATCGTCTGCACCGAGCACTACGTCCTCTTCGGCCTGCGGACCCCGGAGAGCGAGTTCCTCTCCGTGGTCCTCACCAGTTGCGAGATCGAGCTCATAAACCTGGTGCCGAACTCCATTCTTACGCTTGCCATCTTCTCCCACCTGTGCGAGGGGTTCTTAGGAATCCTTCCCAATCCCTCGCTTTTCTTCCGGTACTTCAGCCTCTTCCGCTCTGGGAAAGACCCTATGGTCGGCTGCCTCTATTTTCGACAGCGGACAGGGCTCAAGTGGTCCTTCCCCAAGATCCAGGCTTGGGACTCCCTCGGGCCATGGTCCGAGCGGTGGTTCTACCTGAAGAAAGGGGAGCTCGGCACGCTGTCGTACGAGGGAAAGCCCGTCGGTGGGGAGAAGGAGACCCCAGATGCGGACGATCCCGAGGCCGACGAAGAAGCCATCGCCGCCATTCATCTCTGCACCGAGCGCGGCCTCACCGGGCAGGCAATCGCCGTCGACTTCCTGCGGAATCGGGTGTCCCCCCTGCGGAGGCGGACGCACCCGTTCTACAAGATCCAGGGGCGCCTCGACTCGACCCGCGAGGGCACGACCGGTAAGCATCCCTGCCTCGTGGCCTTGCTTGGGTCTGGCACTCGACCTCTTTTTGAAGGGCATTTCCCTTTGCAGCGCCGTTGGAGTCTTGGGTTGCCGCCAGGATGAACGAGATGTTCGGGAAACTGGCGCACAACTACTCCATGGGCGGCGACGTCCTGAAGAACGTACTCCGCCGAAAAGCCGAGGTAAGCCATCCCGATCAATGGCTCGACCTGAGTGACCCCGGGGGCCTTCCTGATCCCTTCAAGCTCGCAGGACCACCAGGAGCTGCTCGACACGGCCAAGCGGATGCTCCCACTGCCCGGGATGGGCAAGAGCAAAAAAGGGAAGAAGAGACCTTCCCCGGCCGACGCGGACCGCCAGGAGGCGAAGAAAACCCACGCCGAGTGGGGTGACCACGCCATGGTAAGGATCCCACCGGTCGAGCCCTCGAGCCCGTGCTCGTGTGCCTTACTGGTTTGACATGTTCTCCCTTTTTGCAGCAGCAGAGCGCAGCGGCCGCTGCTAGGACCTCAAGCCCTCTCCCGACTTCGGGTCCTCAAGCTCGGAGCCCCGCCGCAGTGGACGACGTGGGGCTGGCACGGGCCCCGAGACCCCCGGCCCCGAGGACGCACAAGCGAAGCGCCCCCTCGGGCTCGGGGCAGCAAGACCTTCGTCGACCCTCAACGAGGCGGAGGCTGGCGATCCAGGTAAATTCCTAGCTTCTCGGACTCCTGCCTTCCTCGCATCCTTCTTGCTTAGTGTATGTTTTTGATCGCAGACCTCGAGCACCCGAGCTCGAAACTTACCCGTTTTGACGATGCCTGTTGTCCAGTCCGAGTCCGAGGAGGAGGACACCTTTGAATTGGTCCCGCGCCGCCCCTTGCGCCCAACGCGGACTCCGTCGGGGCCGCCGAGCCTGGTTCCGGTCGGCGAGTTCGACCAAGGCCTCGACGACACGGACGAGGAAGAGCCCCAGCCCGCGACCAGCTCGGACTTTGACACCGGTGAGACCCACGACGCAGCTGCCGTCGTCGACCTTCCCGAGGCCTCCGCGAGGGAGGACACCCAGAGCTTCGTGGCCGCGCCCGAGGCGATACCCCGAGCTCCCCCGACCACGGTCGCTCTGGGCGCCGAGGCCGCGATTCCGCCTGCCATCGAAGGTGATCAGGTCGCAGGAGCTCCGCAGACCTGCCCAGAAGTGGCTACGTCGGGTGCTGAGGCCGTAGCATCCCAAGCCACGGGGGTCGTGAGTGCCGCGGTGGATCTGGCCGCCGTCCCCTTGGCGCCGGAGACGAGCGGGGCCCCGGCAGTAGAGGCTGGGACTAGCACTGCCACCTGGCCCTCCCCCGACGGCGGGCTGAATCCCCCGGAGGAGGCAACGGATGACCAGGCCGCCCCCGGGACGGGGACTCAAGGTTCTGGCCCAAGCGCGCCAGCGGTGGCCGAGGTCGACCTCGACTCTAGCGCGGCGACCGGCGAGGAGGAGATCCCTCGCGATCGTATTGATGACCGCGAGGAATTCACCCGCGCGCGCCTGGAGGGCCATCTCCGCGAGGTAAGGGATCCCCACTCATGCCCCGCAATCGTTAGGTCGAGTTTTCTCGTCGCTTCTTCGGGCCCCTCTCCTGCCCCTTATATGCATCGACAACGCCACCCGAGGGTTGCAAGGCCTCCACGAGCACGCCGACGTGCTCAAGGGGCTCTTGAACGTTGTGGAGACGCGGGAGGTGGAGTGCGCCAAGCTCTGTACGACCATCGAGGTCGACCAGGCAGAGCTCGAGCGGGTGAACCAGGATCTCGACGACCTCCGTCAGACGATGGTGGCGCAGGAGGTGGCCCACGCGGCCGAGCTCGAGCAAACCAGGGCTTCCGAGCGCGAGCACAGCTTTAAGGCCGTGGAGTGGGAACGGGCTCGGGCGACCAAGGCGCTCGAGGCGCTTGAGACCGAGCACGCCAAGGTAGAGGCGCTGGAGAAGGCCACCGTGGAACGAGCTTCGTCCTCAGACTCAGCGCTCGAGGCCCTGCGGGCCAAGGTCGAGGTGCTGGAGAAGGCTTGCCGCCGAAAGCAGCGACGCCCTCGCCAAGGCGCTTGCGCATTTAACACGCCAAGGTCGAGGCATTAGAGAAGGCCGCCGTTGAGCAAACGCTATCCTCGCCAAGGCGCCCCGAGCCGAGGCCAAAACTGCTGAGCCGAGGAGAGACTCGAAGCCATACCAAGGCGCCGAGGCCGAGCGCTTAAGGTCGAGGCGCCGAGAAGGCTTCAGGAGAAGGCGCTTCTGGCTCGAGACCAAGGCCCCGGACTCGAGGAGAAGCTTGAGCGTGTCGAAGGCGACGAAGAGCGCCCTGGCCCAACTTGAAGACGAAAGGCGCCGAGCCGTGGATGCTTCGCAGCAAGCCCTCCAGCTCCAGGGTGAGATAGCGACCCTGAGGGCAAAAGTAGCCACGCTCGAGCAGGAAAAACTTACCCGCGAGATGGCCGACCTGTAAAAAATGTTAAAAAGCAAGAAATGCACTAACAGAAACAGATTGCTTTTGGTGAACAAAGAAACCTCGTTCCTGTTTTAAATCTTATAGTCGGGGATACTTGGAGTCCCTTCCGCTTCGCTTGTTTGCCGTGCCCGCGCTCTTTTGGTCGTGCGCCAATAGGATAGCCTACTCCAGCCCCCGTTGGGCCCGAGGCTGAGCGACGCGTGCCTCGGGCACAAGACGTAGACATGGACAAGCGGCCACGACCTGCTGAGTTGAGGACAAGTCCACAAAAGTAAAATGACGCGAAGCGAACCCGTCAAGTAGACGGTCACATTCGGATTAATGCTCGAACGACCATCGCGGCCATGCGCATTGCCCAACAGTCAAAATGGCGAGGTTCTCGGTTCGGGCCTGGGCACAGGGGAGAGCTAGATTGCGAAGAGGTTCGCTTCGCTTAGCTCTTCCACTGGGGTGAACGCCAAACTCGAGACACTTTAGACTAGGAGCGAATGCGCACTGTACGGAGGTCGCGTTCGTAGAAAAAGGAGTCTCGAAAAAAGAACAGCAGCAACACAAGCGGTAGCAGACATACAGGGCGAAAATGGAAGAACAACTTTATTGAAATATAAGGTAAAGAGGTTACACATAAAATTTTCGGAGCTGATCTATGTTCCACGAGCTAGAGAGCTCTCTGCCATCGGGCATCGCTAGCCGGTAAGCCCCCGTGCGATCTGTTGAAACGACTCTATAGGGGCCCTCCCACCGAGGGGATAACTTATTGGTGTTGGACGAGACTTGAATCCGTCTCAGGGCTAGGTCCCCAACAAGGAGCTCCCTAGGTCGTACCGACCGAGACGCATGTCTGCGAAGAGCTTGCAGGTAGTGCGTTGATCGTAGCAGTGCACGGCATCTTACTTCTTCTGCGAGGGTAAGGTCGAGAGACCGTTCGTGCTCGAAGTCGACTTGGTCGACTGCCGACCTCGCGGAGCCCAACAGAATCCTCGGGAGGCGGGACGGCCGATCGAACACGAGCCGAAGGGTGTGGACCCCGTGGCTCGGCTTGTCGTGGGTACGAATAGACCATAGGACGGTGGGAAGTTCGTCCACCCGTGTCTTGCCAGTGGCGTTCGAGCTCGCTCGCAACTCGCTTTCTTGACGCCTAGACGACGGTTCGCTGGCGCTGCTCCGCCGCTCCATTGCTCTAGGGTGAGCCACCGGCGAAGCATATTTTGATGCCGAGTTCCTCGCAAAACTCCCGAACAACTCACTAGTAAACCGGGTACCGCTTGTCGCGATAATTTTGCATGGAACCCCGTACCTGGTGACCACGAACAAGCGGAAAAAACGAACGGCCGCCCGAGCAGTGATGGTCGAGACTGGCTCAGCTTCGATCCACTTGGTGAAGGTGTCGATGGCCACGAACAGAAACTTCTTCCCCCCGACCGCCTGAGGGAAAGGGCCAAGGATATCCAGCCCCCAGGTCGAGAAAGGCCAGGCGAGCGGGATGGTCTGAAGGGCGTATGCCGGCTGGTGCGACTTCCTGGCGTGGAACTGGCATGCTCGGCAGGTGCGGACGATATCACGAGCATCTTGTAGCGCCGTCGGCCAATAATACCCCATGCGGAAGGCCTTGCCGACCATCGTCTTGTATGAAGAATGAGCTCCACAGAGGCCTGAGTGAATGTCACTCAATAGGTACTTACCCTCCTCCGCAGAGATGCACCGAGTCAGAATGCCGGATACATTCCGTCTATAGAGTGTGCCGTCCACGAGCGCAGTACAAGCTTGTTTCGCCGCTTAATCCTCGCTTCCTCTCGGCAGGGTCGGGTGGCAGGTTGCCCCTAGCAAGGAAATTGTGGATGGGCTCGGCCCAGGAGGGGATACCTTTGACCAAAGTGAGCAGGACCTCTTGATCAGAGATCGAAGGGGCCGCCAGCGTCTCCAGGATGACGTCAGGGGGATATCGTCGTCGGAGGAGCCGAGCTTGGAGAGGAAGTCCGCGCTGGAGTTGTCCCTCCTGGGAATGTGCTTGAGCTCCAAGTTCTGGAACCACTTCTCCATCTTGCGCACCTCGGCGAGGTACTTTGCCATCGAGTCCCCTGAGCATTGGTAGTCCTTGTTGAACTGGTTGATGACGAGCTGGGAGTCGCCCTTCATGACCAGTCGGCGCACGCCCAATGCTTTGCAAGCTCGTAAGCCCGCCAGGAGGGCCTCATACTCTGCCACATTGTTGGTCGCTGGAAACCCGAAACGAACCACGTACCTTAACTGGTCACCGCGCGGGGTAAGGATAAGGATCCCAGCCCCCGAGCGCTTGAAGGATCTGGAGCCGTCGAAGAACATGACCCAGGGCTTCTCCTCCTCGACCTGAAGCTCGGGAGCGGGCTGCGACGTTTGCTCGACCACGAAGTCGGCGAGCACTTGCGACTTTATGGCCGTTCGAGCCACGACCTGGACGTCGAACGCCGCCAGCTCCATGGCCCATTTGGCGATACGCCCACCGCCGTCTGGGTTCCGCAAGATGTCCCCGAGCGGGAAGTTGCTCGGAACGACCACGGAATGCACCTGAAAATAGTGCCGGAGCTTGCGCGACGCCATGAGGAGAGCATACAGCAGCTTCTGTACTTGCGGGTAATGCTCCTTCGGGCCGTGCAGGACCTCGCTGACGTAATAAATTGGGTGCTGCTGAGACCCCATTCCGCCACCAGGACGGCACTGACAGCGTGGGTGGTGGCCGCGAGATAGAGCAACAGCCTCTCGCCAGGTTGTGGCGTTGTAAGGAGGGGTGGGGACGACAGGTATACCTTCACCTCGTCGAAGGACCGCTGCGCCTCCGGAGTCCACTCGAAGCCCCCTTGCTTGCGCAGAGTTTGGAAGAATGGGAGCCCGCGCTCGCCGAGCCTCGAAATGAACCTGCTGAGGGCGGCCATGCGGCCGGTGAGGCTCAGACCGCTTGATCGAGGTCGGGGTGCCATCTTCTCGATCGCCGATCTTCTCCGGTTCGCCGACCCCGAGCCCCGATCATGTAGCCGAAAGCACCTTTCCCAACGCCACGCCAACACGCACTTCTCGGGTTGAGCTTGATCTTGTGCCTGCTCAGGTTGGCGAAGGTTTCTCGAGGTCGCGAACGTGGTCGCCCTCGAGGGCTCTTGACGATGATGTCGCCCACGAGACTTCAAGGTTCCGCCCGATCCGTGGCTCGAACGCCTTGGTCATCGACGCCGAACGCGGGCCCCATTGCGCACTACCAAATGACATGGTCAGATAGCAATAGGTGCCAAATGGCGGATGAAGGCAGTCCCGCTCGCGTTGTCAACCGCCAAATTGATCTCGTGGTATCCCGAGTAAGCGTCCAAAAGCTCAAGATTTTGGCGTCATGGGAGTCGACGATCCGTCGATGCGCTGGAGAGGAAGTTGTCCTTCGGCAGCCGAGTTCAACCCCAGATGATCGACGACATTCTCCACTTTCCGCCCTTCTTTTGGACGATGACCGTTGGCACCACTCGGAGTAGTCAACCTCACGGATGAAACCGCCTTCAGAGCTTGTCAAGGTTCTCCTGATGACCGCGACCTTCTCCGGGAGAAGCGACGCAGCTTCCGCGTCAGGTCGAGAGCCGGATCTCACTCAGAATCTTGTGCTCGATCACCTCCTCGAACGCCGCATGTCCGCGGGTTCCTGCTTAATATACCCTTGTTGGCGCAGAGGAAGGTGACGAGCTCGAGTTCCTATTTGGAACTCAGCTCGGCCGAGATGTGGATGCACTTGGCCGGGTCGCTCTCGTCGAGCGGCACGGTCCTCGTCGCCCCACTGGGTTGGATTGCCGTCTTAGCGGCGCGCCGTCATCGCTCCGGTCGCCATTGGGCAAAGATGCCCGCGAGAGCCAAGGCCTTGGTCTCACATCCATGTGCCGCCTGGCAGATCGCCCCGCCACGGTGATGATGCCATTGGCCAGGCAGCTTCATGCATCGATGGCCATAATGGTTGGCCGCCATGAACTTGACCAAGGCAGCCGCCTAAGGATGGCGCTAGACGGAGGTCACCCTCGACCACCTCAAAGGTGACCACTCGGCGGAAGTTGTCCGAGCCGCCAAGGTAACGGCAAGACCACCGCGCCTAGGGGATGGTCGAGCTCCGGGACAATCCCAAGAAGGGTATGGCAATGCTTTGACCTTCGACGGGAATCAGATCCCGGCCAAGTGCTCCCCGCCGCAGCAAGTTAAGAGAGTTGCCGCCGTCGACCATGACGCGCCCGACCATGTATTGCCGATGGTCGGGTCACGACCAAGGCGGCTTCGTGTCTCGGCCATACCGGAGAGCATCCTCCGGGAGAACGTGATGGTGGCTCCGCCCACTTGCGGTCGCCGATGGGCTTCCCAAATGGCGACCGTAGATGGTTCGTGCGCGGCGGCCTTGACCTCGCGTCGGTCCAGTAAGCCGACGAGCCACCAAGATGACATCGATCCGGTGCTCGCCTCGCTGAACTCCAAATCGACGCTGCCGTGCTCACGGCGGCGTTCACCCCGCCGGGTTGGTCGCCGACCTTCGGAGTATGGGCATCTCACCTCGCCCATCATAGAAGGCCTCCAGCCTTGCTCTCGCCAAGCCCCGCAGTTCGCAGATCGTGGCCGGCCGCCTCTATGAAACAGTGTAACTTTGCTTCATCATATCCCGGCGCCTCGGCCCTGCGGCCGAGGCCGACGGCCCGCCCAGGCCAGTGTCGCCGGCCCTCCCGCTGGGCCGGTTCTCGACTGGCGAGGTCGGGTCGCCCTTGGCGAGGCTTGGAGCCTTCCGAGCCCGATCTCGGACCTCAAGGACCTCGCACAACATCCGCCAAATGATCACCCATGCAGACCTCCGCCGCCGGACAAGGCTTCCGCTTGGCGGTCGTGCGTGGTCGGTGCCCCGGAGTTGGATGGGCCGGCTCTATCTCGTTTAGACCAAGCTTACCTTGGTCGTGAGTCACGTTTCCAAAGGACAATGCCGTCGCGGCCCGCACAGCATCGCTCCGCCATGCGAAAAAGCTTGTTGACGCCGAGCCTCGAGGTGATCTCTGTGTCTTCGCCGATCGCGACACGCTCTTGAAAGCTTTAATGATGGCTTGCCGAGATGCTCGGAATCAGTTCCTCGTGCGGATGAATTGCCGCACGAAATCACGCAGCTGCTCGTTTCTTGCCCTCGATGACACGATCCAGTTCTTTCTCTCCTGGCGCCAGAACAACTCGAAAGTTGGAGCGGCGGGCGTTCTCGGATTTGGCACCACGACTTGAAGGAACCAAAGTTTTACGTTGAAGAGCCAAGTCCGCGCGGCACCGTCCAGGATGGTCGGGAGGTAATTGGCCATGACAAGCTCGTCACCCCCGGCCGCCAAGATAGCGGTCGAGTAGATGGACAAGAATTCATCGGGTTCTTGGTCCCGCTAAACGCCGATCAACAGGGCTTGAACCGAGCCGCCATCGCGACGCGACGCAGCCGCCGTGAGTACGCCATGCAGCCATAGGCCGAGACAAAGGCCGGGTGTAGTCATCACCGACAAGGTCTCTCGCTTGCGCCGGATTCGAGTCGAGGTCGCCTCGGCGGTCCGACCTTTGGTGGGAACGACCACGGTGCCGAACACGGAATCACCGGCGGTAACGCAGCGATCCCGACCCTACGCCGGGCGGAACGCTCGCGGAGAGATCCGCAGACTGTTGCGGTCGACCGGAGTTTGTGTGGCTTGGCTCGCTCCTGCGCCGGGACGCCGACACCGCTCGCTCACGCAAAGCCCTGCCCCGAGCTCGCTCGGGGTTAGCGCTCGGGCCGGCGGCGTCCGGAAGGCTGCGGGCGACGGCGCGACGATGCCGCCATCGCTCGGGAGCGGTCCCGAGTGCCGACTTCGGTGTTATGAGGGACGGCCTTTGCCGCAGTAGCCGACGAGTTCTTCGCCGTGGCTCGCCAAAGAGTTCCGACTCGCCTATCGGGTCACCATGACCCGGCGAGAAGCGCGAGGCGCCCCCGTGGGAGGGAGTCCGGGCGGTCCAGAAGACGTGCCGGCCCTCTCCTGGGCCTCCCGCCGGAGGGCGGTTATGGCTTGGTTAATGGCGACATGCCCCATTCGGCGGGCGTCTTCAGGGGTCTGCAGATCACGGTCATCCGCATTTCCCCCCGCGCCTTGGCCGTCCGCCATCAGAACGTGATGCTCGAGTGGCGGTGGCGAAGGCGAAAACAGGGACACGGAGTCGGAGTCCGTGCCCGAATCCATGCTTGAGGAAAGTCCGTCGATGAAGTGCGCCATGCTCCCGGACTCTTGATGTCGTTCCTGCGAATAAGCGGCAATCGCCCCATTTGGCGCCATTGCCGACGATCGGGATCGCCAACTGCAAGAAATGAGATGGGGGGTCGATGTGATACGGGACCCGAGCAGCGCCGCGCTCAAACGGAGGAAAAGTGTAGACGTTATTATGGTCGGAGCAAGACGACAACGAGCGGGAGACCGAGATTTATACTGGTTCGAGCCCCTTTGGAGGTAATAGTTCTATCCGATCGCCTTTTGGCGGTTTTTTGGCTATTTCTGAGTACAAGGATGTGTTACAACTCAAGTGTTAACAATGGCTATGTCTAAGCTCGAGCTATGGCGTGTTGTGCGTTGTCTTCGTGTCCTCTAAAGGACTGTGCTTCCTTGGTCTTTATACCTCCTCTGCATGCAACGGATGGGAGAAATTCCTGAAGTGGCCTTCGTGGCACGCTGAGGGTCGGCAAAGAACTGCTCAACTTGTCGTGACGCACTGCTTCCTACCCCACGAACCGCGCCTTGGGCAACCGCCGGTCAAACGCTTGATCCGAAATCCAAGGGTGAAGCACAACTCTGAACAAGGGCCCGCCCGAGCTCGAGGTCGAGCGGGCCGCAGCCAGTCTGGGCCAGGCTCTAGGTCGAGCGCTTGCCCAAGACCTGTGTCGTGGCCGGGCCTCCCGAGCATGGGGATCCTGAGTGACCGGGCCGGCCAAGGGACGCCACCCTGTCAACGCGTAACTTGACCCATCTTAAGCGCATGCACATAAGGGAGTGGTCAAAAATGCAGATGCGAACACTTATCTTGCTTTTATATACCATTGACTCCACTCAACCCCAAGCATCCGGCGACCACGGAGGGATTTGAAGCAGGCAATTTCAAGCACTTGGGCGACCACGAGAGGCTTGGGCGGCCACGAAGAGACTTGGGGACCACCCCGAGCACTGGGCGACCACTGAGAGGTTGGGGACTCCATGCAATGAGCCGACGTCCCTATGTCTTGGTGGTCTTGCGCGCATTAGCTACCAATGTAATGAGTGGGCTTTTATGCCAGTGTATATCTGCAGGATAGAATTAAATGATATAGGCCTTCTTGACGAAGCAATGCCCCGTCCGCTTTTTTGATTCCTAAGTCCTTGCGATTTTTCTGAGGTCGAACCATGGCATGTGTGTCAAGGCAAATGGGCTTTAGGAGGGTACTAGACTAACGATGCTCGGGCGCACAACCAAGCTTCAGTGAGCTAACCCGAGGCGTGTTGAGCCGCTTTGAGCATCGCATCTAGCCCGGTCCTTGTTACCTATCCTTGTCGGACACAGGCACTAGGTGACTCTATAGATCACCAAGGAATTAGCAAACATACGGAACCAGCGACATTCATGCAAAAACTTGCCGCTAAGGGCACAGAGAGGACAACAATGGTAAAGTAAAAACCTTTCTAGGCAACAACTTTACTAACAGCGCCAGCCAGCCACGACCACCAAGGGAGGACCTACCTCATGGTCGATCCGAGGCAAGTCATGGGTACTTACAACTCCTTCAAGGGTAGAACTTCGCAATAACTCAATGTTATAGGAATTGCCGCTTCTTCGCCATCCTCATTATTAGCCGGACCGCCACGGCCGAGATACTTAAACCACCTTAAAGGGCCCTCCCAACGGAGATAGTTTGTGCAACCCTAAGATGCGTTTGGTCTCTCAAGAAGACCAGTCGCCCATCGCCAAGATGTTCTCTCAGAGACCCGGTGGCATGGTATCGCCGAGACTTTGTTGGTAGCGGGCGCGCGGAGAGCGGCATGATCCGTACATCTCTTCCAAAAGGTTGACGCCTTCTCACCGGAGATCTTCTTGATTTTTTCGTTGAACGCCGAGACGCTATGGGAGAACCGAAAGCGATGTTCGGAGGGGAGAAAGCCTCCACCCGTAGATACAAGGAAAGGGTGTTCGCCTCAGGGTTCGCTAGGTGTGGTACGCGAGCGACCACAAGACCGCCAGAGCTCCTCGATCCACCACGCCCGCCAGGAGCCGATCAAACGCCTTGTCTTGACACCTTCAAAGACCATACGTTGCTGGCACGTTTCGCTTGCCCATTGCTTATGGGATGGGCCACGGCGAAGCATACCTTGGTGCCCATTTCGCCGCAAAATCCAGAAAGCCGCTTAGTGAATTGAGTCCCGTTGTTTTGATGATGCGGTTGGCGACTCCAAAGCGGGCAAAGATCCTCAAAGATGAACTTGACATGGCGGCCGTGATGGCGCTGGCACCGCCCTCGGCTTCAACCCACTTTGTGAACTTGTCGATGGCGGCGAAGAGGTGGGTGAAGCCCCGTGGTCAGCGGAACGGGCCCAGATATCGACCCGGACATGAACGGTCGAGAGAGCGGGATGGTTTGCGAGTTGGGCTGGCGGGATTTGCACGGTGAAGAATCGACAAGCCAGATGTCCTCACCAGCTATGGCAAGCATCCCGGAGGCGATGGGCCAATAAAACCCTCGGCAAACAGCTTTATCGACAAGCTGTTCGGCGGACATGTGGCTCCCAGCGACACGCCCGTGGATATCGAGAGCAGGTTGCTCCCCTCTTCCCGAGTGATGCACTTGATAGAAACTCCGTTTCGCCTGGCGATATAGGTCCCCACCTGCCGTAGTATAGCACTTGCGCCTTACGCAATCTTCTCGGTGAGGCATCATCGCTCGGGATCACTTGGTCGCGCAGGAAGGCTAGGATAGGATCCATCCACCGATCTTCCTGGCCAAGCGTGGCGACCACTCGGTGCTCGCTCGGGTACTCCGCTGGGCCAAGCTTTTCCTGGTGTCAATGCCTCGGCAGACAAAATCTTCCTCCGGACACAGAGGAGGGCGGCACGCTTTTTCCCCAGGCGGGGGCCATGGCGCGGCGCCGCTTCGCTCGCGAGCCGGAGGTCAAGAACGACCTTGCCGTCCGTCCCCGCTTGAACTAGGGGCTGCGACAGCGACACTATCGTCCCAACCTGAATCGGGAGCCGCAATGGACGGTCGCGATAGCCTTTCTTCGAAGACTCCGACCGGAACGGAAGCCCTTGAGGACTCAAGCTGCGAAAGCCCATCCGCAAGGTGATTGTCGCACCGAGGGACATGGATATACCCCAAACCTTCAAAGTGGCGCTCCATCATTCGGACTTAGCCAAGTCTGGCGCCATGGTGGGGAAGTGAACCTTCAGGAACTCCTTCCAGCGATTGATGATAACCAGGAGTCTCCTTGACTGGAGGAACGCCCAATGCCTTAGGCAATGCGCCAACCCCTTCTGTGAGCCCTCGTACTCGGCTATGTTGTTTGTGGCCTTGAAATCGAGGCGACCACATATTGGAGGATGTCACTACGATCGGAGACCAGACAACTCTAGCCCCAAGGCCTCGGCTGAATGAACCATCGAAGAACAAGGTCCGAGGAGGCGGGTGCGGTCTCTATACAGGCGGCAAGGGAGTCACTCGGCGATGAACTCCGCCACTGACTTGACTTTGATGATGGTGCGAAGTGCGCAATTTGAGTTGAATTCCCCCAACTCACCGAAGCCATTTAGCAATTGGCCCTCAGCTTCTCGGTTGTGGAGAATTTCTCATGCGGGTGGCCGTGACCACGGTAATTCCGCCCTTGAAAATAATGCCGTGAGCTTCTGGGCGCCACGGAATTGCGTCTGACATCTTCTGAGCTTCTTGGTCTGCTGGTCTCGCCCGTGCAGCACCTTCGCGATGTAGTACACGGCCTCTGGGCGCCTTCCCTCTCCACAATTAGCACCGCGCTCACCACCACGAAGGGTGGCGGCTATGTCTGAGAGCAAGGGCTCACCCGTGTGAGGAAAACCGGCCTGCGGGGAGAGGAGAGGTATCGCTTCAAATCTTCAAACACCTTCTGAGCTTCTTCGGTCCACTCGACGTGGTTCGTCTTCTTCAACAGCTTGAGCGAAGGCAAGCTTTTTCTCTAGCAAGGCAATGAATCGCCCTAGGGAGGCGGCGACCGACGGGCATTGAACTTGCTTGAGTCGTGCTGGCGACTTTATGTGTTCGATGGCCGATATCTTGTTAGGGTTGGCTTCAATGCCCCTACTGGACACTGTGAAATGCAACAGCTTGCTCTGAGAGCACGCTAACACGACGCACTTTTCGGGTTGAGCTTGAGCCGGTTCTTAGGAGGTTAGCAAATGCTTTCCTCGGTCTTGGATCAGTTCTTCGCTCTTTTGATCTTCACGACTAAGTCATCGAAACCTCAAATTTCGCCCTATCTAGGCGAATGAGGAGTAATAATGCATGTACACGTTGGTAAGTAGAACTAGCATTCTTTAAACCAAAAGCCATTCTTACATAACGATAAACACCGTGAAAATTACCAAAGATCTTCTCTTCATCTTCAAGTGCCATGCTAATCTAGTGGTACCCGGATGCGCATCAAAGAAGCACAACGCTTCGCATCTCCCCGCCGTGGAGTCAACAATGAGATCGACTTCATGGCGAAGTATGGAATCCTTGAGCGAGGCCTTGTTGAGGCTCGGTGGACGTCGACACACATCGCCATTTCCTTATTGGACTTCTTAACAAGCACAGGGGTTGACAAACCACTCGGGATAAGAGACTTCCCTAACAATCCTGCGCTCGTGACTAGCTCTACCTCCTCTCAATGGCATCTTGGCGCTCGGGTGCCTCCGGACCTCTCTTGGGGCCAAGACGGCGCCTCGGGGCAAGCGGCTGTTCAGTGCTCAATTTCACCTCCTAAGGGACCCCAATGATAGAGTGAGTGCCGATCTTTGGTGAGTGGGATAATTTCGATTTGTGGAGGAGGTGACTCTCGCGATCAGACTCTTTAGCCCAGGCAGGTCGCGGGCGCCTTAACAATCCTTGAACCAACTCGAATGGTTATTGACCCGTGCATTGCGTGGCGGATCAGCTTTGAACCACGAGGTTCTATTCTGCATGAGCAATCGACAGAAACAAAGCAAGAACAAGATGAAGGTAGAACGAATATCAATCACTCATTTACTTTGGGTTCACAATGGCTGTCCACAGTGGTCGTTGAGCACAAGCTGATCTGATGTGATGTTTGCCACGATGGCTAAACTTATCAAAGAAAACCTGACCAAAGGAGGGGGCGAGTTCTAAGCTAAGTAGGGGGAGGAGGTGGGATGTTCAGCTGCCCATAAAAGCAGAAAGCAAAGTGCCCAATCAGCCCGCCCATCTCCTTGATCCCCATTCCTTATTTGGGTGGCCTAGCACCTTCTTGGTTATTTCTTTCCAAACTGTAGCCAATAGATAGGTGGCAAGCATGCACTTAGGAAACTCTGGTCCTTCATTCTTGAGAATCATCACGAAGTTTAATTCACGTGCCTGAAGCTCAAGTGAGTGGTCTGGTGCATGCGCTGTCTTTGGTTGAGGTTAGATGGCTAGTTGCCTTTGTCGGGGTTGATGTCCT